>CM032771.1:11980084-13262584 GCA_019155195.1 Avicennia marina
ACAAGGCATGGACACTGATGACTTGAAGGTAAAGACATGAATGAAAGAACAATTATCATCAAGCATTCTGTACTAAAAAGCACAACAAAATACATACATCTCAAAGTGCAGCAGAATAAGGTGACTTGCTTTGTTCGTGCATGTGTGTGTGTGTGTGTGTGAGGGGGGGAGAGAGAGAGAGAGAGAGAGGAAACCTGTACTACAGAAGAATGGAGGTATAAATTGTGAGGCATAATATTTGCTCCCAGTAGACCCATCAGTGCATATGCATTTTCTCCACTAAGCTTACTAAGCATCCCACCCATGGAAAATGAACTCTCCTGTTGACTTATCAGAACTCCAAAAAAGTAATATACTAAAATAAAGCTGGCCAAGCATATGGAGAACTTTGCCCTTGGATTTCCCTGGAAACAGTGGTAGCAGTATATTTAGTTTTGAACCGATCAGCAAGCCAAGAAAATGTAACCACATTAAGCATAGAAACTTACAAGGAGACTGGTGAGACATGGAAATACAATGGCATCAAAGCTAGTCAAGAAAACACAATTAAATAGGTCAATTCCAAAGACAACATTCAGGCCATAAGCAGTACTCAGAACCTACAAGGCATTCATATCTACCATTAGTGAAACATAAGATACTCTGGGAAAAAAAAAACTTCAAATGTTTCTGGAAAGTAAAATACCATAGTGAGATCCAAAGCAATCATAGAGATCTCTGCCTCAATTCCTAAAAGAATGCATGTTACCCGATCATATTCCTCCTTGCAGATCTACACATTACTGGGAAACTTAGTCCACACAGTTTTAAGAAATTAGAAAAATAAGATCCCTGAACCAGCATACAGCATAAAAATTTGCTAAAACAAATAAATACAATAAAAATTAGACACAGATAAAGTTACAGTCCAACTAGAATACCAAGCGAGATGCCTCTTTTTAATCCTTAAGTTCAGCCCATGAGAAGACAAAATCCCTTGACCTAATCACTACAGATTTAATTGTCAATGAAAATTATCATATTCCATAAAATGCATACCACGAAAAATTGAAGCATACAAGTTTGCCAGTAGAGTATATATCTTGCACAAGATCCCACCCAAACAAGTACAAACTCAATCCGATTGACTACTCACCAACTTTATCTCCCAAGAGTTCCAAACATATTTCAATGAAACTAAAGCAATAAAGTTGTACCAAATCTAATACACCTCATTGCAAGTAAAAGGCTGATGGAAAATAATCACCTGTGCAAGATCTTTGTCAGTGGCAATGGCTACTCGGGCAGAGAGGTACTGGCATAAAATGGCAGTGCAATTTATGACGACCAGAAGCAAAGCTAAATCAAAACCAAACCGAGTTCCCCCCTCTACAGCGGCAGCCCATTTTCCAGTGTCAACATAGCTGACAGCAATCCAGAGCACTGGTCCAGCAGCAGCCAGCACCCGACTACTAGTTCTAGGCTGATAATCAGTTATTACAGATTCTGACTCCATTTTTTTTTCAATTTAAATAGTAAATAATAGCATTATCCTTTGAGGGCTGACATTTTCCAGAATATGTATAATGCCCCAGCCATTGCTAAGCCTGATTCCTCACTGCCTTAAATAAAATGAATTCCAAGAAAATTTGACCAGGTGCAGATTAAATTAGAAACTCCAATAAGTATTCATTGGAAACTAAATCATAGAATTTCATTGCCGTACAAAGCAGTCCATGACTTTGTGTGTAGCTAGTCTTCCAAATTCCAGCACCGTTTTTAGTCTCTCTGCAATTCTTCACAAAGCAAAACCTTGGCACTAGTCATGCTCACAACAAAAACTATCTTCACCGCCAACTCTTAAATGATTTAATATTCCTGCCATAGCACGGTTGAACTTTACTAAATCTTTTTTCATTATCCAATGTGAACAGCTACTGATTTGCGGTGACCTTCTGCCCGTATTAGCACCAAAACTCACACGTGTGGATATTTCTTTCAATTCAATATATACTCTCCATCAAAGGTTGACATTGATTCAAATACTTCTTCATGGAGCTGCACTCTGCCAATCTGGACACAATAAAATAACATCAAATATTAAATATCTCACCGAATGCAAAACATCATTACAATTGTCATCTAAATAAAATGCCAATCAGTAAAATACAATTATTCCACACAGTTCATAAATTTGTGACTTCTGCAGTTTACGATCGGGATATATCAGTAATGGATCTCAAAATAATTGCGTTCCTTCAGAAAGATAGTTTAGAGCTATAGTACAAATTACTTAAAAGGGTTGCCTAAACAATAGATGCGTAATTCGAAACTTAAAAAATATAAGGAAAAAAAGGTAATCAACCAAGTTAATTATATATGGGTTGCAGTAGGAGCATAAATGATTTGTGGTCTATGCAAAATAAAGGGTAGCTGCAGCTAGTCGCAAAAGGGAAGTGCTTCTGTTGTGTATCTCAACTTCAACACGGAACTGCCATTTACAAGTCTTTGATCCACCCATAGTGGGTGGTTCAAAATCATAAAAAGAAAGACGAAAAAAAATCTCCAAATCGAAACAAACAACACAATCAAGAAATGGCAATTCGTGGCATAAGCTTATACATCACAAATTAGCAAGCGATACCACACTTAACACCTAACAGATCTTCACAGGCAAGACTAGCCAGACAGTACAGACACTCAAGCAACACGGAAGATCCTCAAACCCTAATTTGTCAAACCCAAAGAGGGAGGAAAAAGGCCTTGTGACCTCTAAAACCCAGAACAAGACCCGAATCCACCATTGAATTAAAACGGACACGTACTCTTATTTAATCACAAAGATAATTCCGCGGACTGCCAAGAATCTGACCCAACAAAAAAGCGATCAACATGCAGGAAAAGAAAAGCTGCAAAATCACACGCCATCAGGAGCAAAAACAGCACGTATGTACTTTACACACAATTGAACACGTGTACTGGAGATTTGACAAGTGTGCATATACTATTAGGGTCACTCTCTCTCTCTCTCATTTATTAATCTAATCCCTACACGCCACGCGTGCTACAAATTCAGATCAGAGCCTTCCAAGAAATCAACCCGTTATCTGTTCGAACACATATTCACCGAATTAGAGAAGGAAATCATACATGCATAAACAGATGCAGCGATTGACAAAAGTGCGACCTGAAACAGTGCAGAAATAGGAAACAGACAAAAATCCTTATTATCCACATACAAAAAATAAAAGAAAAAAATATACATATATTAAAAATTGTGTAGAACCCTCACCGGTGCATGCGGGCTGCGAAGGTGCAGGAGTTGGACGCAAAATCACTGGCGACGGTAATAAATTAATGCGGAAGTGAACACCAGCTGGCAAATCCAAAAAACTGGGTCAGGGTTTTGAAGGCAGTAGACTCCAATCCGCTGCTCGCCTGGTCCCATCATCATCAAAACCAGCTACAATCTTTCTCGAGCAGTATCAGCATCGCCAAGTTTAAGATTGGCCGCGGTGAAGTTTGACCAGAATTCAAGGAATCGTGCAGTGTTTCAATTTATTACGTCTACGGTGATAAGAGCGTGTTTGGTAAAGCTTTTTTTTTTTTCTTTTTCCTCTGTACCGTTTGGAATATAATTTTTTCTTAAATTTAGATAAATAAATAAATAATTATAGATTTAAATAATAGTAACGAAATATACAAAATAAACTATTCTTAATTATTTTTTAATATTCATTTCTTTCTCTTGAATATGACTGCCGTTCTCGAACTTTCACTTATTATAATTTTTTTTTTATGTATATTGTACTCTTACTTCATTTTATTGTATATCCTAATCCCTTAAATTTTCCAGTTTACTATTTTTCTATTTTATATTTATTATATTTTTATGCTTTTTTTCGTTAAATTTAATTTATTGTGTTTTTCTCTTCCAAAATTTTTATTTAGTATTTATGATTTGATTTATTTTTCTTTTAATGAATTTTTTTTATTTTTTGTATTTCTCTTCTACATTTTGATGTATTTTTGTAGTTTTCTTTCATTTATTTTTTCTTTTACTCACGCACGTCAATATATTCATGTTTCTCGAAAATTTGAACCCAAAATTTCATGAACGAAGTAATAAGCTCAAAGCCACTAGAGCATAATCTTAAGATTTTTGTCATTTGTTATCGGGAATCTATTTGGCAATTTTTGTTTTTTGCCTTTACTCACTAATTATAAATTATATAAGTTATTAATTTTATATTTTATTTGGACGTAAGTTTTTAATCGAATAATGTAATTAAACTCCACCAATCAATATAAAATATAATTTATTCTTGTAATTGTAATGGTAAAATAATTTTTTGATTGTAAAAATAATGAGTGTGTATAAATACTACTATAGCTGTAGCATAGTTGTTTTGGCTTTTTTACATCACATTATAATATATGTGTGTATATATATATATAAGTATATATCTGTATTCTTTATCTTTGAAAGATTGTGTTTACATAAAATGATATTTGTTATATTATAATCCTTAAAAAAACTACTAACTTTTTCATTAAAGTACACGCATAAAGAAAAAAAACTTTTAAAGCACAATAACATTGGAAAACTATATATGTTGTCGCTTATGCAAAAGAAACAAATATTCTGAACTTTTAAAAAATCGAATTAATGCACACTCATTGTCTTAATATTAAAAATAAATAAAAGGGTTATAAAAATTAATGATAAAGAATATTTTTCAAGAAAAAAATTTAAAGCTTATAGAATTTTGGCTATTCGTTTCTTATTCAGAGCAAAAAAAATCATTCTGCAAAGAAATATTTAATGTAACCACTAAATGTGTGTGTGTGTGTGTGTATTATGTGTATAATATTCTATCCATACTGTTATATAAAAATAAATATTGTCTTAAAAATATTTTGTGACGAATAACAAGTGACCTTCAGAATTTACGTCTGTCATTGTTAAAATATTTACTCACTAATATAAAAAGTAATTTGTCGGATACAATTTTAGGAAAATTACTGAATGTAAAGCGAGAGAGATATTTTTAGCCCTTAGATCATGGTGAAATGAAAGTGGGCCACCTAAACTCAAAGATCGGCCCATGTTTTTGAGTGCCGCGGCCCACCTCGTAAAAAATTCAAGTGTTTGTTCCCCGATTTTTTTGGTACCTATTTTAATAAATAAATTGGATAAAAGGGATTATATGTCAATGAACACAATTACTGTGACATTAATAATTTCTGGGATTTGATAATTGATATAACAATTGCTATAACCGTTGATAATTAATATTCATATTTAATAGATCATTGAGTCTTGGAGGAAATTGTAGCAAAACAAGTTGCCCAGCTTTGTATCTGGACCCAAACCTACGTGCTAGATATCTTTAAATATTCAAAATTTAGTTAGTACCCCTATTTTAAAGTCAACACACGCGCATATATACAGAGACACTATATATATTTAGATACCTATATATTTATAATATAAAAATTAATTATTATTTTCTACATACTCTCGTTCAATTATTATTATTATTATTATATTATATTATATACATATAAGATAAATATTAAAATTTTCATTCTCATCAAAAATTTTATCATCAGATCTAATTTTTATGCCCAACATCCATAATCTAGAAGCTCCCGATTTTAGCAGTTTGAAAGAAGAAAGAGAATTGCATGATCTTGCCAACTGTGTGTGTGTGTGTGAGGAAGGGACAAGCAGTTACCAGCAATGATTGTGACGAGTCTTTTGTGACCGCATAAAGGCTGCGTTTGACGAAGCAGTCACCAGAGTTGATTTGGATTGGCTAATGTGAGGATACGTGTCGTGGCAGAGTTGGAGGAAGATTTCTTACAACTCACAGCTTCTTGGTCATTTCGACCCTGGGTGCCTTTTTTTTTTTTTTGGCTGTCTAATATATTGTTAATTTTGGTTTATGTAATTTCGGTTTTTGTTTTACCTTTTAGTTTTACTAATTGCACGTATTATTTAAATTTTAGAACAAGTTTTAATTTTTTGTTGCTTAATTTTTGGATATTTTTTATCAAAATTATTTATCCAATAAAAATCATATATTTGACTCCCATTCATATGTGTAAATATTAATTCACAACAATTAGTAGCAAATAGAAACTAAAATAAAATAAAATATGATTTTAATATACTTTTGCAGTATTTTATATTTTTGTTACACAATTGTTAAGTTATATAAATTTAAAAAATTAAAATTCGTGCTAAAGTTTAAATAATAAGTGTAATTAGTAAAAATAAAAATATAATAAAAACAAAAAATTACATTAACTAAAATTAACAACATATAAAAAATCAGATTAAAAAAAGCACTTGAAAAACTATTTTGGTGTAGAGGGGAATGAACCCAGCTTGTTGGTAAGAGTGTAAATAAAAAAAAAATTTACTAGTCTCACTTCTACTAAATTTGAAAATATATTTAAATCAAGTTGAATATGAACTTAAGTTTTAATTTTTTTTATAATTAAGATTCAAACTCTATATTAATTTTAAATTTTACAAATTTAAAGCCCACAAACTTTGAATAATTAGGTATTAACATTAGCATTCATAATTCAAAAATCATTGGTGACAAAGCCATGTCGGCGTCCACGAAGCCCTTGTCTGCCACGTGTCGTCATAGTTTTTTCACACTATTACGCGTCAAGTCATGTTAATCGTCTACTCTATATTGGCCAGACGCCATTCTTTGGTATAATATGCAATTTTGAAATTATTCCCTTCAAAAAGAGTCAAATTTATATTAAATTATTAAAACATGGGTAAAATAATAATTTTATAATTGTAACTAAATATAAACATTTATTCACTTAAATAACCTTTTCATTTATTATTTCCTAAATTTCTACTTCATCATTTTTTTATTTTTGCAATTATATTTTCAATTTCCTCAAATCTCTTCATCATTCATAAAACTTCTCTATTTTTTTTTTTCACTTTCTTTCTCAACCTCTCCATTTTAACTCCTTCGTTTATCTCAGATCTAAAATAATAAAATTTTGATTTGATAAAGAATACATCTTGTCATAGTTTGGTAAATCCCATTATAACCACATTTTTTATAAAAATTTAATTATATGAAATTACCATATTTTATTATTATACCTATTATGCATATTTTGTGTTCTAATTATTTCGTAAACATGCTTAGTGCGTATCTGCCACTAGTACTTTGTATTAAGTCTAAAATCTATATAATTCTGATCATTTAGTCAATTAATTAAAAATCCTAAAAAAGCTCTTCTTCCTCTTACCTTTCCACTTTTCCAATTCTTTATACTTTTTTCCATACTTTTTTATCTAAATTTTATTTATTACATTTTTGTTTAGTTTTATTCTTGAAATTTTTCTTTATATCTTGTATTTGGTAAACTTCTAGCGCATTTTTTTTATAACTTATAATTTTATTATATGTAAAATAGTCAATTTTTGCTAGATGATAATAATATAAAAAAAAAAAAAGCATGCGTGTTATATAATGTAATATATTTATATAATAAAACAAAATTCTATGAGTATTTTATGATATATTATACTTTAAAATTTGTATACACACGAGTAGAATATACATAAATCGCTAGTACTTATTTATGATTAAGAAGGTTATATGATTATATGTATATAAAAATATAAAATATTCAAATATAAAAAACATATCAATAATTTAGACTTTTTGTGCGTAGACGTGTGATTACACATAGCTCCAGCTCCCTTAGGGCTATGGATTTAATATTGGATCAAATGTTTTGCATGTATAATGTCATAGGAGTTCCACCAGCAATTGAATTAAGTGGAATGTATAAAATTTCAAGAATGTAACAATTTCTTTTTATCTAAAACAATTTTAGTTGATGGCTTCAACCACAATCACCATCACAAGTTAGGACATGTTCATGAGATTGTACGATGATTCCAAATATACTTATAAATAGCCTATCAATATTGTCATTCATATTTAGATTGACATTAAAAGTTCATATTAGAGCTTGATAAATACATACATACACACATATATATATATATATATATATATAACATGTATTTATACTACATTATGATAAGGTTTTATCATTTTAAAAGGCTATGTTTCCTTTCATTTTTCTTTAAAAAATATGCACACTTCAACTATTATAATTTTTTAATTTTATTTATTTCTCTTTCTTAATTCCATATAGATTTTTTTTAAAAAATACAGCTAATAACTAAAACAAGCACAGTTTTTCTCGCAAGTCACTTTTCATAAGCTACAACACTAAATTATTGATATCTAGCCATTGTTAGATGATAAAATATGGATTATTGTAATATTGAATGATGAAAATCAATATTTTTAGGAAGCCTGTTGAAAGCAATAGTTGGTGAAAGGCGATTATGCTGATGACATAACATATTTGACTTAAATTAACTTGAAATTATCTTTTATGCACTGTACTACAAGAAATTCATAAGACAAACTAGCAATCTTTGCACGTTCTGATGTGTGCGTCTAAAATTCAGAATTAGATTATTACTATATTTAAATTTTTATTTTTATCTTATAAATACTTGGAATTACATTCTATATGTTTTTTTATTTTATAATTTATAGTCTACTAAAAATCACACAATTATGTTTTTTGTATTCATCAAATGTTATTGATGTAATAAAGTATAAAATTATGTTAGTGGAAAGAGGAGAAATAAATGTGAATAAGAAGATTGTTAAAAAATGTAAAAATTGTTGTTGTTGTTTTTGGCGTTAATTTTGACATCAATAACAACAAAGAATATTTGAAATTTATAATTATATTAGAAAATTATGAAAACGATAGGGAATGAAATATGTTCGAAATGCAATGAAAGAAAGTAAATTAAAAAGGAAGAAGAACAACAAAAACAGAAGATGATGAAGAAAATACAAATAAAGGAAAGATCATTTTAATAATTAATTTTGTGATAAAAATAATTATTACGATCATTCAATGCATGATATTATACTATATATTTAATTAAAAAATAAATTAAAATCCTTCCCTTAAAATAATTATGCATAAATATTTGGCACAATGTAGGTTAGGTCCACCCAACCTATCCAAAAATACAGCTGCAATGACGATGAAGTTAAGAATAGTGTGCCACTTATTACATGTCACGTAGTTTAGGTTGTTCTAATTATGCTTAAATAAAAGCAAATTTATAGGTTATTAGAATGGTATTATTCCCTTTAAATGATCTATCTTACTTTCTACCTAATGAACCTAAAAATATTAACCATCTTATTTGCATGATTAGTTACATGCACTTCTGCAAATTTATACACGTGGCTCATTTGGATACGTCTAATTGCTTTCTAAGCTAATACATAAATAAATAATACCTCTATTAATTAATTCAATGTTTTAGATAGAGTTTGGCAAATCTCTAATTGACGTTATCTATTAAATCAATACTCTCCCGTGTTTTGCAGAAAAAAGAATTTCTTGTAAACACACACCCACACACAATTTTTGATCTTTTTTGAAATTTTGTCAAATATACTTTATGGTCTCAATGAATTAACTAATACCAACCCATCTCATATTTATTTTCAAATTTGAATGAAGAATCAATTATTATTATTTTTATATTTTAATATTTTGCTAATTTATTTTCAATTATCAAGTCACCCTTATTTATATATTTCACATACATTCACTAATATTATATAATAAAATTTAAAATGTTAATTCAGTGTAATTTTGTATTTGTATTTAAATAAAAAAATATAACCTAATTTTTTTTATATTTATATAGGCTATGTTACGGAGAGGAGTTTTTGTTAGAAATAATATTTAGTAGGATTTGTGTTGAAATGAGTTAAACATTAGGAAGGAATGTTTTTGATAAAATGAATAATGTGATTTGTTTGAATAATAATAATGATGATGATGATTGACTAATGTAATAGTATATAAGAATAATAATTATATTTTAGAGTGTAAATAAAAATAGATGCAAGTATATGTGGGATATATATATATATATATTTATGTATGTATGTATTGATTTTATTGTTAATAGGAGTAAGATTAAAAAATAATTAGTTAGTTGAATCTACAAAAGAGGAAAATTTTGAATTTAAATTTGGATGAATATTTTGTTGAATTATATGTTTGGTAGTTTGAAGTTTAGAAGGATGTTGAGTTGAAAAATGGGTTCCAAACACAACCATAAAAATTTTGATAAAAATAAGTTTAATAATTGTATATTGTTAATAGGTGTAAAAATAAAAAATAATTAGTTAATTGTATATGTAAAAAAATAAAAATTTAAATTTAAATTTGGGTGAATATTTTGTTACATTGTATGTTTGGGCAATGTGAAGGATGTGTTTTGAGTAGAAAAAATGGGTTCCAAAATAACCACAAAAATTTTGATAAAAATTAGCTCAATAATTGTATATTGGTGCAGGGCTAAGACTGGTGCAGCAAAGTTAATGATTTGTGTGTTTCGTGGGAGTATTATGAATATGATGATATGCGTATATGTCGGTGCAAGGTAAGAAAGGCTTATGGGCAGCAAGATTCTTCTTTTAATCTAAGTAGTCACATTAAGATATAAGAGACAAATATATGAAAATTAAGGGGGAAGAAAGGGAGACAGGACCAGAAAATGGATAGACAGAGCGCAGTGAAAGGGTCAAAATTCAAGAGGGTTTGTGTGTTTTGTGGGAGCAGCCAAGGCAAGAAGACTAGCTACCAAGAAGCTGCTGTTGAACTGGGCAAAGTTCTGGTACTGGGTCTTCTTCTGTTATTAATTTCTTCGTTCTCTGTTACTTTTTTGGAGGACATAAAAAGTGAAGTGTTGCTTTTGTTGTGCCGTTGATGGGCTAATGGGCTATCCAATAAAAATCTCGTCTTTGAATCTTTTATGTGTCTTTGGCATGGTTTCTGCAAGATGATGTTTCCCTGGTTGTTTCCATATCTCCGTGTTTCTTACATCATGAAAAGCCTTCATTTTGATGAGTCTTTGGAAGATTATTCTAATATGTTTATGGGTTTGTTAAGGTTTCTAGGAACACTGATTTGGTCCATGGAGGAGGCAGCATGGGTCTGATGGGTTTGGTTTCACAAGCTGTTCATGATGGTGGTGGCCATGTCATGGGGTGAGCTTCTTTATCTAGCATACCTAAACCCTAATCCTTGGCTGCACTTAGGCTCAAAAAGGCGTAAAAGAATAACAAAAGGGAATGTTGAACAAGGTTAATCTTGTTTAATTATTCACTAAAACTGGCTTTTGTCATGTTATTGTCCTGCAGGGTGATTCCCAAGACCCCCATGCCTCCAGAGGTATGTCTGCTATTGGTTCAAAAAGTCTAGACCCTTTTCTTACTGAAATGAATGATTTAACTGGAAAAAGAAAAAGAGAAAAATGCCCACCAAAGTAACTAAGTGTAATTGGTTTTCCTTGGTTTTAGCAACGGTAGTTTCTTACTGTTAGGGTGTATTCTTGATTTCATCATTGAATCTGACAGACTGAAAATCCTTGTCCATTGGATAGTCCTTGCTAACCTTATCCACAAGGCAGAGTGCTTAGGTGGCTGGTATTCCACATCAATGTCTGCAAATTTGGATTCCAAATGGTTTTCTCCAATTTTACTTTTTCTATATATCTCATCCCTTGCTTGCTCTTCCCTGCTATGGCTATTAAGTCTTGTACTCTTCTGTATTGGTATTTTTTTCCCTTGACTTAAATTCTAGACCTTTAGGAGTTGCTGACTATGAAGATATTTGCTGCATTTCATATTTCTTTTTCCTGCAAAAACATCATTGCTTCATTGCAGAAGTGCACTGCACTCCACAAGAATGATTTTTTTTTCCCTGTCTGAGGTTTTGTCAAACCTGACTCATTACTTGGTACCCTTTTCCAGTTAACTGGTGAAAGAGTAGGAGAAGTGAAGGCCGTGGCAGATATGCACCAAAGGAAAGCTGAGATGGCTAAGCATTCAGATGCTTTTATTGCCTTACCAGGTTGGTTTAAGGCCCTTCTCAAATTGGCACACCTGTGCTAAAATCCCAACTGTCTGATCCAAAATGATCCCAAAGATCATGAGGACATGTTGCACTGATAATTACATTTTTTAATCATAGTTTTACTTTCTGGTAGCATTGTACCCTTCCTACCTTGACAAAACAATTGCTAACCATAGTTCAGTTCTTGGTTTCTTTGCTTGTCTAACATGACTTCAACCATGATCAGGTGGTAACATAATAACATGATCGTAAATCATTACTGAAGGCAGGCTTGCAGAGGATAATGCCTTTCATCTACCAAAGGAGTTTGATTAATTTTATTTTTAATAGCTTATTAAATTATATAAGTTATAAAACATTTTTTAAATTTATAAGTTTATACATTTTATTTTAGAAATAATTTAATATAGTGTTTGAATAGAAATAATAAAGTCGTCTTATAAAATTTTATTAAAATTTATAATTATACTTGATTATAATTTTTTTTGTTGTATTAATGCTAAAAATAAATTAAATATATCTGAAATATGTAATTTAATAATATTTATATCAATTTTAATATATAAAATGATATAATTTATATTCGAAGCTTATGAACTTTACCAAAACTTCATGAAACACACACTTATGGGCAGTTTGTAAGCTTCCAAACTACCCTCCGGATTTAAAAGAAAAGGGAGCAGTGAATGCAAAGTGTACCGGGGCTGGGGCCAGCCAGCTTTCCACATTTGACACAAACGTGCATGCATTCCTAGCTGAGGTGGGATAGGATGTCAAAAATGATTGTTCTTCCACTGTCATCTAATTTTTGAATGAGAAGCTACTGCAGTTGGTAACTCAATTCAGTAGAAGGGCGGGGGGGGGGGGGGGGGGGGTCCATTTGCCACCATACCGTGTACTGAGATAAGCCACATTTCATCTAATGTGCAAGCAAACATGTTGTCCCTGATGAACCAAATGTGCTGTTTATGAGTGCCTGACCTTGACAATGCATGCATGCAGGTGGTTATGGAACCTTGGAGGAACTACTTGAAGTCATAACGTGGGCTCAACTTGGAATCCATGATAAGCCAGTATTCCTTCATCTGCAACTCAGAATTCTTCCAAGTCATTGCTTTTGTAATTAAAACAGAATGACAAGATCGTAGGATTGTGGGCATTCTACAGGTAGGATTGCTGAACGTGGACGGATACTACAGCTCGTTGCTGTCGTTCATCGACAAAGCTGTAGAGGAAGGCTTCATCAATCCAAACGCTCGCCACATCATCGTATCCGCTCCAACAGCAAAGAATCTGGTCAAGAAGCTGGAGGTACTTGTCTTGCTTCCTTACTACTAAAGATTAAAAGAAAAACCTTCATGTAATTGTTCAGACTTTATAGATGGGGTACATTTAAAGATAGGTGTGATTCATGTAGGAGTACGTACCTCGCCATGAAAGAGTCGCTCCAAGACTGAGCTGGGAGATGGAGCAGCTGGGCAGCAGCTCCCCAACATATGACATTTCTAGGTGAAAATTGACGCAGCTAGGATAGAAGGTTTCATTATGGAACTGGCATTGAAAGAATCTCACTTGGAGTTTGGAGGGGAAAGAATTTTGTAAATTTTTAGAAAAAGACATCACTGCATATGTCAACTTAAGTCCGTTCTTGAAATCTCATCATTTGTAACAGAATCATCCATAAAGGTTCACTTGTATCCAACGCATGATCCAGAGCTTTTTGTCTAAATGAAAAATTAAATAAAAACTAGTAGGGGAAGTTTTATGCAGGTACAGACGCCGGGAAAGGTCCACCTGAAACTGCACAGTGTTATGTGAATTCCAGCAAGAAAAGAAGCCACAGAGGGACCCTTTGTATTGCAAACAGGTTTGGCTAATTTCAATTAATTTTCTGATGCTTGCTTGCTGTTGAGATCTACCAACTTTGGGCCACCCACGGTGCATTCATCCACAGGCATGGACATAGTTCTGAAACTGATGGTTCTAGTTCTTGAACCGGCGGTTTAGATTCTAGAGAGAAAGTTATATGACGGTTTTTGGTTTTGCAATCAATGGTTTTGATTCTGGTTCCCTACAACGGTTTTGGTTCCATTCTTTATAGAACTTCTAATTTTATGTAATTGTATTTGATTGCTTGTTTTTATAAATTTTAATATGAAAATAAGGTCACTATATGTTTCAATTTTTAACAAAATGTGAAATATAGAAAGACAAAGAAAAATTATATTTCAATTTTATTATTATTCCAAAATAAGGAATAAGTAGTATGAATTTTATAGAAAAATACATTACATTCTCTATTGACATTCATTTTAAGTGGAAATATATACATTATATTTTGTTGAACAGAATGGAATATGGAAATTAGTGTTAATTACTTAATCATCTTCGTTACCTGTGACATTACTCGTTAAACAATTTTTGTTTCATTAATTTTTGATAGTTTGTAGTCCAAATGAATTGGTAGTTACTGTTTTGATAGAATAAAAACCGAAATTATTACCTACAGTTTTGATTCTAACGCATTCAATTTTTGGTTTGCAATTCTTAAATACCATGTTCCAATCACAGCCACCATTTAAAAAGGGACTATTGGACTACCATCTTTTACAAACTAATGATGATGATGATACGTGACAAAGGCTGATGATGCTTGGACGAATAAGGACTACAGTTCTCACATTCAGACATTGTATGTCCCACGTGACGTGGGATCCACACACAGACAGAAACCGACAGTGTGTGTGTCGGGACACACGCGGAGTCCACACTGGTACAGATATGGGAGGTGTAGTCTCAACATGATCCAGTGACAAAAATGGAGCAGCCAGTAGGGGAGATTAAGACCTTAAGACAAGATTCATGTGTGAGATGAAAAGGTCACACTTCGTTGGGGAAAAGGTGGGCAAGGCATGTGGGCTGGTCGATGAGGACTGGTAGGCTATCATGGTCCTCGCAGCATTTCAGGTTCATTTCACCATCATCTCCATGAATGCCATGAATGTCTTGCCACCTCCACAACAAAGCTGAAGGGGCATTCCCAGTTGTTGAAGGGTCCAGTCTCAGAGTGTCCTCTTGATTAAATGAGGTTGGTAACATTAATGGACAAAGGACACACCTCTCTTCAATCATTACCTTGTAGCTTCAAATTGCCTTCAACTAATTCAGTTTCTCTTTTGCAGACATGAATCTCAACAAAATGACAAAGCGGTGTTTTGGTGATGAATAAGTTTTGTTAGGACGAGAGGTGTGTTTGGAAAGAAAATTTGATGTGACGGGTAGTATTATTTATTTGAATTTTTTATTTTTAAATATATAAAATATATAATAATAATTAGATAACGTGATAATATGTAAAGATAATAATTAGTTTGTGGGGTATATAAATATATAAATGTGTGTATATTGATTTGATTGTGAATACGTGTTATATGTGAAGAGAGAGGAAAATATTAAATTTAAATTTGAATTCGAATAAAAATTATGTGGTGTGAGATGTTTGGTTATTTGAAATTTGATGGGATAATGAGATGTTTAAAATGGGTTCTCAAACATAGTGCAAGATATTAAGAAGGTTAATTTTGTAAATAATATATGTATATGATATATAACGTTGATTAAGATTGTCTCTTGTTTCATCTGTGCTATTATTTTAGAAGGAAGTAGCATGTAACGAAATTTATTTTTTAATACATATGCTTTTGAAAATTTTCATTTTCTCACTTCACTCTATTCTGCGAGTCTAATTTTGCACCATAGAATTTTGAACTGAGAACTTCCTTCTAGTTGTCCAGCTACTTGTGGGCTACACTGCTTCAGGCCCAATATTTAATGATGCAACGGCCCATTAAACTGAAATGAAAATTCATTGGAGTTGGGTAAGAAATTGAATCGCTTGAGGGATGTCTTTTATTTTGTCAATTTTGCCCCTTGATCGATGTTTAATCTTCTATAATATTTGTTAGCGGTGGGGGCATTCTCGGTAAATTTGCATAGTGAAAAGAAAATAAATGTAAAATCAGCTTAAATAAAACTTAAGGTTAATAATAAAATAAGCAATTCCATTACAAATGAATTCCGTCATGCCATCGGACTCCTTTTTAATTTGAGAGCCAAAAAATAAAATGAAAAAATAAATAAAAGGAGTCCATCATTTGTGATTGTCGACCACATTGAGATTGAATAGGACTTTATGGCTGATATAAGTGTAATTATATGTTTTTTATCATTCAAATGACACGTGTACCAAATCGTCCACTTATCACTGCTATTTTTCCTTTGATATTTTTGTTGTTAGAAAAGCAACACCATTTTCATTCAAAGCTTTCTTCTATCATTTCGGCAATTTATTTTCGAATGGGGAACTTGGCTTCCACACTCGCACAGTCCATTCATGTATGACCCTACGAAGACATCCTCCCATGCATGTTTTTCATTCTTTCTCGAATCCCACTTCATGACAACATCAGTCACAGCTAGCTAGGTTGTGCAACCAACCACACATAAGATGAAAAACAATGCCACGTAATTGTTAATGTGTTAATTGGTGATGTGTAAGCGTGACAACCCGATGTGGGGGGTGGTTAGCTGTGTCAAATCATGCGTGACCAGGTGTGCTCTCATGTGCTTAAATCCCGTTTACGTGCACAACACTCGCATGGATATATACTATTTATTTATGCATGCATGACACGGGAGTGGGCTTTTACTTCCTTTCACTTACATATAGAAGCTGCATGCATGTATGGTTTTTTCATGTACCATCCAACCACTCCCTCCCTCCACTCCACTCTAAGTTGGAGGAACCCAACTTAAATTTGATTAAAGTGAACAATATTTTTTTTTATTTAATCAAACCGGAATTCAAACTTAAGTAATTTTTTGAAATTAGATCGAATTCAGCTCACTCATACTACTTCTAATGTGTGTGTATATTTGTGTAAGTGATGATACGTATGAGTAAGCATGTGAGGTTATTTTTGCTGTGAATGTTATGGCCAGTCATGGTTTATTCGCATGAGAACAAAGCTTCCTTTAATGTTATGAGTTCGCTGTATGCACTTACGATATGAACATCTCGTGTTTGATGCATGCGTAAAAGTTTTATTTTATTTATCGTAACAAATTATAATAGTAAACAAAATTATTTTGCAATTAAAAGTATATGAAAAATTTAATAACATATCTAATTAGTGCAACGAAAGATCTAGTGAGTAAGAAAAAAATAAATAAAATTATATTAAAATATAGTGAACAAAGAAAGGAAATTATAAAATATTAAACCAAGAGTATTATAGCAATTTAAAAATGTGCAACAAAAATTAGAGAAATACTCTTAAAATTAGTAATGTCTTTTTAGACACATGTTCACCAGCTGGCTCTGAATTTTTTAACGGTAATCATTTCATTAACTAATAGACAGAAATAATAGCTCATCAAATTAAGTTAATTAGTTTAAATTAGTATAAACAAAACAAAAATCATACATAATAAAAGTGGCTGCAGGATTTTTACTTTCTAATTGACAATTTCAAGCAATATTCAACAAGAGTTGCATTAATAATTTTTTTTTTTACTTCTCCCCTCGAATATGCTTTGACATGCATCTTATTTATTTTTAGTTTTCAATGAGAAAATATAGGTTGAATAAATTGACTGCACACTTAATATTATAGTTGATATTATATGCGATTTTCTTGAAATTAATTTGATCATTCTATTGAGTATGGGATTTATTTTATCATTGAAATAATTAATTTTAATTAATATTTCATGAAGCTAATAGAATTATGAAAATTTTAACCACAAGAATGCCTAAGTCGTCCCATTAAAATATATAATTTTTAATCTTAAACTTCCAAAACTATTACTTGCACGTTTATTTAATTATTTTGTCATGGATTGAGGATTTGAATAATAAAATTATTATGAGAAAATTACTTTCCATTAAATTTTGTACATGAATGCCAAAACTTAATATGCACCTTTGTTATCTAATTGTTCATTAGATTGTTTTAGTAGTTTATTTTGAATTCTATATTATTTGTTGTCTTGTACCATAATTTATTTTGAATTTTATATAATAGACTACAAAGAATGAAGAAATCAACTACAATTGAATTTTATTTAATATTTAAAAAGGTATAAAAGTATATATCTTTAATTATGGTTTCTTTGGCCGTGTTTGCCTTCATATAGATATATTTTTATTGTTTTATTTAATTAAAATACACATTTTTCAAATTTATTACACATTCAAAATATTTTTTTCAATTTTATTTTTACACTATTTGTAAAATTTTATACTAAATTTTTATTCCTGACAAACATAAAATCATTCAAACATCCAAACAAGCCATTGGTGAACTCAATTAAGTGTATGTTGGACGATGTATTGAAAGCAATGTTGGGGGCAGCAGACCGTTAACGAGCCAAGCCCAGTAATTAGAGCTTAACAATTGCTCAAATATAACTTATTTCAATTTCATAAAATTTGAAATTAAACTATAATTTGAGTTAAATAATGAGATTTAATTTAATAAAATTATATAAATTCAGGCTAAAAAATTATTAAACCTAATCAGACTTAAATTGAGCAACTTTTTTTATTAACATCCATACTGTGATGGTAAATTATTTATTTATTCTGGTCCAATAATTCCTATGATTGCCCAATTTAGCATCACTGCTGAAGTCCCTATGTCCACTTTTCAATTAAAATGAAATATTGCCCCAATAACGAAAATTACTAGAACAAGAGAAAAATGCAGGTTTGGTGCATTAATCATTTATCCCAAAACTGTTTGTGTAATTAATATTTTTATTAATTGCTTCTTTTTCTCAGACTTGCTGCAACGTATTAAACAGATGACGTCATAATCACGTCATGCATACCAGCTAACAGAAAATGTTGAATTAGTAAAACTACAACAGGAGAGTTAGCAAATTCAGTTCACTGCCCCGCCGCCGCGAGAAAGTCGTGGAAATCTACAGACATCGAGTGCGTGCAGCCGTTCAACAACCCCCTGAACCACCACGATCAAGAATTATCAGAAATTCAATTGCAGGTCGGATTTACTTACCACTTCAGATCAAGGAAAGTTTGCGCTCCTCCATCTCTTTTTTCGATCACATTCACATATGTTACCTTCCGATTGCAATTTCTCCCAAAGACCTGGCCGTGTGCCCTTTATAACAGCTTCAAAATTTGATGAATTCTTCTGAAACATAAGTGTGTGATTGGCTTTGTTGGGAATCGGAACCCGACATTAGAAAGAAGCATCTGTGATCTCTTGCATGCGACTGCTTAACTGAGGAGACACAGCGAGACCCTGTTCTCGGTAAGCTCTTCATTTGATTTTTCTTCAGTGGATTTGCTTGCGTAGCATGTGTTTGACAATTTGCCTGAAGAGATTGACTTTTTAATCATCATTAGAAGTAATGGAGCATCGAGAAAGGAGAAGAAGCCACAACTTCCATTGCCTATGTTTTTTTTTTTTCATTTTAAAAACATATATATATATATATATATATTAATTAAGTTTTATCTGTTTCTTTCTCTCATTTTCATATAATTATAAAACCATATATAAATAAAAACACATACTTAAAAATCAAAACATCAGCCATTCATTTGATGAAGAAGGAAAAAAATATTTATAAACAAAATCATAAAAGCAAACAAAGTGATTAAATTATTTTTGTTGTTAAATTGTTTATTATCTCTCGATGGTAGGATTATTTTAATGCATATTATAAAAGGGATTAATTGGATTATTTGGTTTATCTGTTTTTATTTTTTGTAATTAATGAGATTTTTTTTAACAAATGATGCAGTTTTATACATGAGTAATGATTTCTTTTTAGAATATGTATGTGTATATATTGGTATAATCTGATTTTTAATCTAGATAATTATTGTATATATTGGTATAATCTGATTTTTAATCTAGATAATTATCGAAACATTGATTTGCTATTGAGTTTCTACTTAAGGAGTCGACAGAAAAGCAAGGTTGCAAAACACCCGACAGAAGATCAAAACACTTGTCCATGTCTCAACCATAACTAATGAATTTACATTTAACTCAAATACTCGGTCCTAAAATTTTATAACCATTGCTTTTAGGTTTAAAATCGTTCGTTGGTTTCTTTTTTTTAAAAAAAAAAAAAATCTTATACAGTGGTTCAAATTTTTAAAAATAGTTTTGGCTCTGCTTCTGGTTTATTAGCGGTTTCCATTTTGATTATTTGTGATTTCAATTCTAATTTTGGTTCTTTAGCAACTTTGGTTTCGATCCCTTTACTAACGTAATTCTAATTATATGCTATTATGTTTAATTGTTTGCTCTTACGAATTTTAATATAAAAGTAACGTAAAAATACATTTTAATTTTGCTCGGTTTTATTTTTTGAAACCTAAAATCGAAACTATTACTCACGAGTGTCGAAAAATTTTGCTTCCTATTTTGATTTTGACTCTAATTTCAAATAGACCATGGCACCTATCTGTTATCTTCTCGAATACAAAACAGCTTTTTGTATATTTTCCTAATTCACCATTACTTGTGTCATAAATTTACGTATATGATAAGCGTATATTAATAAGGATACAGATTGGGAACAAAGATTTTATCCATAGTCTCTTACTTTTCCAACAACCACCGCTTGTTATTAGCAGAAGAGCAAATCACATTTCAGTAAATTAATATCATGAAAGGTGCTGTGATCATAGGTATTCTTAAAGATTAAATTAGTAGAGTGCTTATATCCAAACATACATTGTAGGACAATAAACGTAATGACGTGGTTCCCCCTTCACCTCTTGTCTAGGGACTCGGGGCTGCCTTGCTTTCAGAGAGCAAATATTGACTTGCCTCTATTAAAGTGAAAAATGAAAGAATAATTATTTGAATTATTTCACAAACTACAATCATTTGATTTTTTTTAATTGCACGAAAAATTAATTATTGAATCAGTAAAGTACTCTACCCAAGAAAGTATTAAATTAACTCAGCCAACTCAAGCAATAGAATAAATATATATTTATATTATAACCACTCAGCAAATTAAACACATAGCTACAGGCATAATTTAATACTTAAGGCACGCATAAAAAAAATGAAAAATATTTGAAGAAAGAGGAAAGAAGTTACCTTGCTGATCCCCCGTTCAGATAAATTTTTTTTAGAGAAAAAATTTTTTCTGAAAGAAATGAGATGAAGGAATAGAGAGTTTTTAGTGAATGGAATAATTACAGTAATATAATAAGTAATTATGTATAGAGAATTAAAGAAACATATTAGGTAATTATTAGTGTATAGTGAATGTATTGGAGTTAGTGATAAACTAATTTTTTAAATTATTTTTATTTATTTTATTAGTTAATAATTTATTTTTTATTGTTATTGTTATTGTGATTATGCTTATGTTTATTGTTGTTGTTGTTGTTATTATTATTGTTATTGTTTTAATGTTGTTATTACTATTATTATTATGATAATAATAATAATATTATAATCACAATTATTAATATTACTAATAATCCTACGCTAAGAGTATGAACTTATTATTATTATTATTCTTGTTTTTGTTATTTGTCTTATTAACATTTTTATTATTATTATTTGTATTATTATTGTTATCATTATTATTATTGTTGTTGTAGGTATTATTACTCTTTTATGTTTATTTTTTAGCATTATTCTAATTATAATAATCGTTATTATTATGGTTATTATTCTTAAATTATCTTTAAATTATGATTGGATAGAAACTTTATTTTAGAAAAAAACAAATTTTTTGAAAAAAAGTAAATTTTTTTTAAGAGAAATGTGATAAAAAAAAAAGGAAAGAATTATATATAAATAGATAATATTTAGTAAATAATGTATTGATATTAATGATACATATATAATTATTTATTAAAAAATATAATTGATGTGATATATAGTTATATGTATATATATATATATATGAGAATTGATTAAAAATTATATAATTGTTGATAATATTTTTAATATTTATTTTATTAATATAATTGTTAATGTTAATATTATTATTATATATTATTATAAATATTAAGGAGATGGTACAGTCAAATATAGGTAAATGATAGAGTCAAATATTGAAGGCGGAAAAGAAAAAAAGTTGGAATAAAGTGAGAACGAGAAAATGTCACAAAATTTCTAAAGAAATATTTAAGTGAATTATTTTTCTTAAAAAATTTCTCAAAGTAAAACAACAAAATATGGAGGGGAGGGGGGGATGCGGAGGATCAGGTAAGAATATTACTAAAATATTACGACTCAACAGGTGAACAGTAGCCGGCGAAAGGTGATTTTTGCATACGTGAGATGGTAGGTATGCATACGTGTCAAGCTAGGTATTTCATACTTTTATACATACCGACAGACAGGTGGAGAAAAAGCGTTACAATATCCGGTCTGAAGTCATGGGCTTCTTGTGCCTGATATGCGGAGTTTTCAGCAGAAAAATGATGTGGACTGTGTGGCGGTCAACATGAAGAAAATGAGATTTCCTTGGATTGAACAATAGATATCCATTTTTAACAATTAAGATTTTGGTTTAAGCAGTTTAGGATTGATTTTCATTGAACTGCTCTTGAGAAACATATGGATTTTCTGTCCTTCAGACGGGTTTCTTTGCCTACTGGAGAGGAGACAAGTAGGGTAAGAAATTGAAAATCTGTGAGCTAAATTTACTAGTATTTATTTATATCCTTTCTTTTTCTTTTATTTTGTTCTGTATTTTTTTCCTTGAATCTTTCATACTTGTCTCTGAGAAATTTATCATTTATTATGTGCAGTGGTTATTTTATGATGCCTGAAAAAAAGGCTGTTAAAAGAGATGAACTTTACTTTATGAAGAGTTTTGGGTTTTGGTTACTATAATGTAAAATTCTAGTGTGCTGTGATTACCTTCATGGAATCTAAAGGAAAAATGAAAGAAGCCGAGAAATGTTTGGATTCTCAGTTATGGCATGCCTGCGCTGGTGGTACGGTGCAAATGCCACAGGTGAATTCTGAGGTGTTTTACTTTCCTCAAGGTCATTTAGAGCAAGCTTCTGGGAATTTTGATCATAAGAGTTGTTGTTCAAGGTTTCCGGCTTACATACCTTGTAAAGTTTCTGTAATTAAGTTCATGGCGGATCCTGAGACGGATGAAGTTTTTGCAAAAATTAGATTGTTTCCTATTCCTAGAAATAAATTTGATTTTGATAATGATGGGGCTATTGGATTCAATGGTAGTGAGGATCTAGACAAGTCCACGTCGTTTGCGAAGACATTAACGCAATCGGATGCAAACAATGGTGGAGTATTTTCGGTGCCTAGGTATTGTGCAGAGACCTTCTTACCCCAATTAGACTACTCTGTTGATCCTCCGGTTCAGACAGTTCTGGCGAAGGATGTTCATGGGGAAATTTGGAAATTCAGGCATATTTACAGAGGGACACCTAGGCGACATCTCTTGACAACAGGATGGAGTACTTTTGTGAATCATAAGAAGCTTGTGGCAGGTGATTCAGTTGTGTTTCTGAGGGCAGAAAACGGTGATTTGTGTGTTGGAATCAGACGTGCAAAGAAAGGCATTGGTGGTGGGCCTGAAGTGTCATCAGGCTGGAATCCAGCAAGTGGTAATGGCATTATGCCGTATGGAGGATTTTCATCATTTCTGAGGGAAGATGAGAGCAAGTGGACTAGAAATGGTAATGGAAACAACAGGAGTTTAACAAGCAGGGGACGAGTGAAGGCAGAAGCCGTGACAGTAGCTGCAACTCTTGCTGCCAATGGACAACCCTTCGAGGTGGTTTACTATCCTCGTGCTGGTACTCCTGAGTTTTGTGTGAAGGCATCTCGTGTAGAGGCAGCACTGAAAGTACAATGGTGTGCAGGGATGAGGTTCAAAATGGCCTTTGAGACAGAGGATTCTTCGCGAATAAGTTGGTTCATGGGAACGATTTCATTAGCTCAAGTTGCTGATCCTGTTTGGTGGCCTTACTCTCCTTGGAGGCTTCTCCAGGTAATTCTGTTTTATGTTTATCACAGCCAGTTTTAACTCTGTTCGTAGTTCCTCCTGCTTATAGAGTTTGCATGATGCAATAGCAACTTCTTGCTATTGGTGAGCTTCTAATATGAAATGTTGTCTCGTGGGAAACTCCTTACATTTTTCATTGCTATTTTCATTTGCAATGTGATTACTCTTTTACTGTCATCATTAGTTTCTACTAAATCTTGTATATATAGGTTCTTATAGCATCCCTCTGGCGTGGAGTGTAATGAGATTTAGGTTCAAATCATGTATTCTGTCTACCATGATTGAGGTATTTAAGGGCCTCAGAATTTGTATGACCTTAAACATTGATTACCATGGTTTGCATACCAACATATACTAGATTTATCTGTTGATTTCACAGAATCTTGTCACAGACCACAGCTTGTTGCTCGCTGGAAAATGAGTTGGCTGAAATTAGCAAATTGATTGTGTTTTTAACGTCTCTCATTTCATTGATTGAATTTTCGTGGCTGGTGACCGGACCAAGCTTTAATGGATGAATTCCTGGGGAACTAGACTAGCTCTAGTTGGTTTAATGCTTCTGTCTAAATTAAGTAAAAACATTGCAGGTGAGGTGGGATGAGCCTGATCTACTTCAAAATGTGAGACGTGTCAGCCCATGGCTGGTGGAATTAGTATCAAAAGTTCCTAATATCCCTCTGTCCCCTTTCTCACCTCCATATAAAAAATTGAGATTGCTGCAGCCACCAGATTTCCATCTTGATGGACAGCTTCCTCGTCCAGCATTTGCTGGCAACCGCTTTCTTGGTTCTCGCAACCCCACTGGTTGTCTCTCAGATGATGCTCCTGCTGGTATGCAGGGCGCCAGGCATGGTCAATATAGTTTATCATTATCAAATCTCCATCCCATTGAACTGCACTCAGGTTTTCTTCCAGTTGGTTTTCTGCCTTTTGATCGAGCTTCTCCAAGTAATGGAGAATCCACTCCCATTGCTCTCCAGCCTGGCAGTAATGACAATGTTTCTCGTCTTCTAACCATGAGAAATTCATCTCAAAAATCAAGAAAATCTGATAACAGGAAGACCCCCCCATTTTTGCTTTTCGGACAGTGGATACATGCTGAGAAGCAGGTTTCTTTGAGTTGCTCCAGTGATACCATTTCCCCTCTCCGTACAGGAAGTAGTTCTTCTGATTGCAATGCTGATAAAATTGGAAATACTTGTGATGGATCCCATCCAGCTCTTAACAAAAATGGTGCACCTGAGCGCTCATCGTGTGAACAATTTTAATCTTGGAGAAAATCTTCACTGCAAAGTTGTTGCGGAATTTGAGGACATGGGATGAAGTCTAGAAACAAGCTTAGGATCCAAAATTCAGAAGCCCTGAGCCATGTCCTGCGCTGGGACGCCACATGTGCAGTCAGGCAACCAGACAACGAACCATTTAGGTGTCTCAGAGTCGGTGTATTCCTTAACCCAACGAGTGTCAATTCTTTTGCTTCCTAATATGGTTTGTGGGAATGCGCAATATGCTTGGAAGATCTCCTGTTGGTTGGGGATACCTGTGAGAAACTATCTAAGATTCAATTAGCCTCTAGAAAGGTAATTTCTTTGTATTGCTGTTGGTTTTTAAGACGAGACATGTGTGATTTCCCTGGTTGCAGATTAGGTTTTTCTGTACAGTGAAAAGCTTATGTAAATGACTATTGACCATGGGCTATGTTTGGGAGAGGGGTTTTTATACACGATGCTTGGCAAGAGTTATATTATGATCGGAGATGAATAGTATATTTAAAAATAATATTTTAATAAGATAAATATTATAATTTATTTAAATATATATATATATATAATATAATAATAATTAGATGATATTATAATTTATATTAATAATAATTATATTATAGAGTATAAATAGAAATAAATATAAGTATATAATATATATATATAAGTATTGATTTGATTGTGAATAATATATGATTAAAAAATAATTAGTTAGTTACATATATATCAGAGGGTGATTTTGAATTTAAATTTAGATAAAGTTGTTGATTTGAATTTGAATTTAGATATAGTCGTTGAATGATATATTTGATAGTGTGAAATTTAAAATATTATTTTATGATTTAAAAGTTGTATTTTAAATATGACCGTAGTGTGTATCATCATTTAATGGGTCCGAAGTAAAGGCAGAAGTGTGGTGTGAACACGCAGGCAAAAGCCCGTCCTATGTCGGGGGACAAAGTCAGGGATCGGAATCACGTGATTAGACCAAACGTAATTTGGACTTGCAAAGCGGTTGGAATTAATCTATTCTCATGTTATTAACAGTTTGAGGTTGATTTAACTCTACATTGTAAATTTAGAACACTATTTTTTTTAATAAATTTATAATATTATCCTTAATAAAGGAGAGATCAAACAAACTAAATTTCAATTATTTTGTTTCACAATATGAGATTTTCCAATTACTCTTACCTTAATTTTTAATTTTTTTTTTCTATCATTCTCTTTTTTGTTGAGAGTAATAATGAGTCGAATTATTTATTAATTTGAGTTCGATTAAATTCAAACTATTTTGGTCTTAATATGAGTTTGAATATTTTTTTTTAAATCTTAGTATTATTGTTTAACTCATACTCAATTTGGCGTTCAAGTTTAACAAAATTGAGTTTAAAAAATACTCGAATTCGACCTAACTTCTGTCTAATACTATTTTTGGCACCCTATTATCCATTGCTAAAAAAATATATCTAAATTTCACTATCGCTGTCTAGTGTTTACAACCCTCATGATCATCATCACTATGGTGGGCAGTTTTCTGCAATGACCTAATTGCTGAATGGGAAGATAAGACTCACATTAAGTGGACAACAAAGCAATTTCCAAATTCCAAAGTGTTGTTTTTCTAGAAGTGAGAGTAACACCATTTCTTTCTTTGTTTCTACCAAACTCACCAAATATTATTTATACCATGAATGTCTTCTACCAAAATGAACTTTTTTATTATTAATAAATTGCTACAATGAGTGTCGCTAGGATACACTTGCTTTGTACCCTATGCTACTAAAAATGCTTTACAATAAATTGCCATGTTAAAATTTCTCTTATGTATTGTCATTAATTTTTTTCCTAATGTTTTTCTTCACTCTAGGTGACGTATATTTAAATGTATTTATTTGAAAATTGTGTAAAAGTGAAAAAGAATTAAAGAGTCGATTCAAAAACATATATTATATATCAAGTTAATAAAGTTTTGTGATTGTACGATGTAAAATCATATAATTGTCTTCGTTTTAAATTCTTTTATTATTTTCATAATTTCTTTCTCTCTTCTCCTTTAACTAGTTATTTTAATTTGTATTTTTTCTCAAACTTCCTCTCATTTCAAATTCTTTTGATTTTTTTTATTTTTGATAATTTTTTTTATATTGCTTAACATGCAATAATTTTATAATTTACAAATAAATTTATACATACTAAATTTACTACTTGTACTGGTTATAATAATTGTAGGATGTGGTCAGCCGCGCCTAAAACAAAAACAAACATACCTAAGCTTAATCGAACTCCACAGTACGTACCAAAACCATACTCATTTTTGCATTTTTGTCAAATACCATGTTAGAGATTAAAAAAAAAACAAAACAAAACAAAACAAAAAAACAAAAAGAGAAGTTTTAGATACTCCCTTCACGTGCAAATCAATTAATTACTTAGTGTCAAGAGGTTGGATACACACCACTCGCAAATTGATTCCCACATTTGGCAACTCAAGACTACAAGAGGGTGTGTTTTTCAAGACAGCCAGTCTGATTGGGCAAATGCATGCCACTTTTTTCAGTGTGAGAAATATCCCTTAATTCTGATCCTGTCTCTTCTCATGTTGGCCTTACTTTACATCTAATTTTAATTCATATCTGGAAAATGGGTTATAGAAAAGTTGATTTAATTTAAAAGTTGATCTCAAAACTTTTTCTTATAGCCCGTAAGGTTAATTCTATTTAAATCCACGCATGTCCTTATACATACGTATGCATCCACTCATCGTAAAGTTACTGTAAACATTCACGCGTGTGCAAACTTATTCTCTAAGTCGGACACATGGGCTCGATCTGTTATCGCAAATGTCACGGATTCAAATTTATTTTTCTTATGAAATCAGTCACTAAAGAGAAAAGTTATGTGATATACAAAAGCTCTTCTCCAAACAGGCGTAACACGGGAGTCGCACTTTGGTTGTCCTTCTCCTACATGCCCCCTGGATGATCGAATTAGCAGCTATAGCTAGAAATGCGGAAGAGAATGCAGTTTTCTTACACAACCCAACTGCATAGTCTTCTCCACCTATTTTCGCACGTCTTAATTCACTTTCAAAGGCCTTTCCATGACATTCATGCACTCTCCTCTCCTCAAGTGCCCCTATATATATATGCACCCTACCCCACGCCTCTCAATTCATCTTCCAAAGAAAACCCATCCTCCTGTCTTCTGTGCGTCTTCAATCTTGGTTTTCCCACTTAACCCTCTTTTGTAATTTTCTTTCTGAATTCTTGAAAATGATGGCAAAACGGGTCGGGTATTTGGGTCACCGGGTTGAGGTTGCACCAGCACTTGCTGTTCCTTCTCAGAAGCCCTCAAGATATTGCCCCACCCTGGAGACCATTAAGGAGGAATCTGAGATTTGTAGTGAGGAACTCAGTAGGAATTATTATTATTACAAGCTATGTACCCTTCTACTGTTTCATTTCAAGTCTTAGCCGAAATTCAATGTTGTGGTAAATTAGCTTTGTGGATCTAATAAAGTCAGAAGTCATAAAGGCTATGCTTGGTCGGAGGCTTAGAAGGGGATGAAAATGATGGGGGATCTTTTTGGGGAAGAAAATTATATTTTGTTGTAAAATTTTGAATGGATGAAAGTTTTGTTTTGCTTGAATTTGTGTGGTTATAAATATAATATTATAATGATTACATGATATAATATGGTAATATGATAGTATATGATATATTATGTAGTTTTTCAAAATATAAAAAAAAAATATATATATATATAATTATTTTTTAATATTTATATATATACAAGAGAGTGGATATTTTGAATTTGAAATTTAAATAAATTTTTTATGGAAATGTACTTTTGGATTGTTGAAATTTTAATGAAATGATTCCTTTAATTACAACTTGCAAACCAAACCCTAGATGTCTTTAAGATCTCCATGTATTTCTTCTATTTAAGTGCAACCCAAAAAAGAAACTTAATTTTTGATTAATGAGAAAATCACTTGCTAGAAACAGCATATTTTCCGATAAGACTGTGTTCACTCAATCGGCATTTCTTTGTTTAGTGGGTTATGACACAACAAAACAACAATAAAATGGAGAAGAGTATTATCAATAATATTATAATTAATGGTATAAAACTAATAAAAATGGGGCATAAAAGTGAAAACCCACCAAGCAAGCCGGTCACAAGAACTACTGGTGTACCATACTAATAATTAAATAATATAATAATATATAAATTTATAAAATAATAAAAAATAAATAAATTATAAGAATAAATACTGATTTTATTGTATCGTGAATAAACATAATAATTAAAAAAATATTAATTAATTATAAAAATTAAAACAATTTAAATAAAATTCATGTTTGACTCCTATGGAGACAAACGTAGCCCTATTGATCTCACCCACCGCATATTAAGCGCGTAACTAAATTCTGTTACAAGTTCGTACAAAGACAATCTGAAATTAGAAATTAGTGGGCATTAAAGTGATCATGAGAGAGGCAAAATTCAATTCACGTTTAATTAAGCCTTTGATCAAATGGGTAAGGATATTGAGCTTGGAGCCACCGAAGACGGCGGCGGCGGCAAAGACTACTGCGACCCTCCGCCGGCGCCACTGATCGACTCGGAGGAGCTCCGCAAGTGGTCGTTCTACCGAGCCATAATGGCTGAGTTCATCGCGACCCTTCTGTTTCTGTACATTACCGTGTCGACTCTTATCGGTTACAAGATCCAGGGCACCACCGACAGGTGCGGCGGCGTCAGCACTTTCGGCATTGCGTGGGCCTTTGGCGGCATGATCTTTGTCCTCGTTTACTGCACCGCTGGCATTTCCGGTGAGCACAAACGCTATGGCTCGTCTGTTTTACGGATCAGTGAGATCATTCCATTACGTAAATTGTTTATCTTAAGCAATTATTTAGAAGGTGTTTTGGTGAAGACATAAACTTTAAAATGTTTGGTAAATATTTTGATAAAATTTTGGACGATCTCTAAAATTAAGTTAGTTTTTTTTGAGACATTTTATAAATTATTTTATTTCGTATAAAAAATTATATAAATATTCTTATTTACATTAGTAGTGGTTACAGGTACCATCAATATGCGTACATCCTTATATAGATAAATTAATAATATTTTTAATATAAATTTTATGTCATTTAAAATGAGAAAAAAAATAAATTTTAAATATAAAAAGAGTAAAATAACTTTGAGAGTGGAGATTGAAAAAATTACAATAAATTAAAATTGATAAAAGAGAATGAAACAAATAAAAATTAAAGAGAAGAAAGTAAAAAGAAAATATACCTAGAAATAAGGACATGATAGTAATTTAATCTTATATAACCGAAATATGACATATATCCTTAATATGCAGCATAGATATTTATCATATTTAATTGACTTATATCTTTGTTACACTCAAAAACTCTCTATATGAATGGTTATTAAATTGAATAAATTATTTTATTAAATTATTTATGATAATTCAATATAAAATAATTAAAATAAAAAATAATCTCATACATTAATTTTTTAAAATAATCTAAAAAAGTTTTGCTCTCATTATTAGAAGAACACTTGTAAGATAATTTATTATTTTTATCAAAAATTTTATCAGACATATTTTAAAATAAAATTTATAAATTTACAAACTAAAAAATAAATCTTATAAATTATACAATAATATGAACATTTTTAAATACGTTTGGCAAACACAGTCTTACCGAGCAATTTTCATACATGAAGTCGAGTGATGAGAATGGGTGCAGGCGGGCACATCAACCCGGCGGTGACATTCGGGTTGTTCCTGGCCCGGAAGGTGTCTCTGGTGCGTGTCATCACCTACATAGTAGCACAATGCTTAGGAGCCGTCTGCGGCTGCGGACTGGTGAAGGGATTCCAGAAGACGTACTACGAAAGACACGGCGGCGGCGCCAACGAGCTGGCGGAGGGCTACAGCAGAGGCACCGGCTTGGCGGCGGAGATCATCGGCACATTCGTCCTGGTTTACGCCGTCTTCTCCGCCACTGACCCAAAGAGAAGCGCCAGAGACTCTCATGTTCCTGTGAGTAAATTTATACCAGTCTACGTTCAGCCATGGCCCGTGGTTTATGAATCAAACCTGTTTGATAAAATGACATGAAGGTTTTGGCACCTCTCCCAATTGGATTTGCCGTGTTCGTGGTTCACTTGGCCACGATCCCGATCACCGGCACGGGAATAAACCCGGCCCGGAGCTTCGGAGCTGCTGTGATGTATGGCAAAGATAAGGCCTGGGATGATCAAGTACGTACATTGTGACAAAAAGAAATGATGCATTTATTAGATAATGATACATTGTCATCTTTACTTTTTTCTGTTATAACTGCAACAGTGGATATTCTGGGTTGGGCCTTTCATTGGGGCAGCCATAGCAGCAGTCTATCATCATTACATTCTAAGGGCAGGAGCAGTGAAGGCTTTTGGATCAGTGAGGAACACCACTTATTGAGAATCACTTTCTGGGAGTGCAGATTAAAGATAGGCACTCGAGACTGCCTTGTGGTTGAGACTTCAATCAATGGAGCAAATGTAAATTATAGTATTGAAGTGGTTAAGATAATATTATCTTAGAGTTTGACGTGCAGAGTAGGTAGTGGGCACCGGTTTTAAGCTTTCCCTAGTGTTTCCTTTCTTTCTTTAAATGTCATTTCCTTGTAGGCAGTGGGCACTGGTTTGGTGCCTTAAGCTTTTTCTTGAGCTCCAGATTTAGGTTTGTTCACTAAGTTTCGGTCAGAAAGCTGTCTTGAAGTTGGGTTCTAAGAAAGAAACAAGAATTGCTGTTTTTCAACTCTTTGTTTATCATTTAACCATTAGGGCCTCACGACTTTTGATGCTAGAAACTTGGAATGCGAAATCCATGCAAAAGAATCGGGTGATTTAAGTACGAGCAAGCATAGAAATCATATATACCTTCGTTTAAATCCTCTATTCTCAAATTCTTGTTTGTCCCTCTATGTCATACACACTGCGTGATGACATTTAAAAAAAAAAAAAAAAAAAAAAGTAAACACATCTGTAATCATATACATAGCATATGTAAAACAAGTTCAGGTGATATAATTATAAACATGAGACACACACAAAAAAAAAACGGACATTCGCAACAGAGTGAGAGTACACAGGAAGGTTAGCATACAAGGAGCCATATTACACAGCCAACCTTATCCTGATTTTTAAAAGAATCTACCACTTTAATCTCCTTTATTCATTGCAAATAAAGGCGCATGGTCCCACAAACTGCAAGTTGAATTTAGACTCACTGGACATGAATATAAGTAAATCAAAGCTTCAGCAGTACAGTAGAATGAAACAGGGGCACTCTCGTCCAACAGTAGAAGAAATAATACCCCTAGGATTCCCCAGCTTTGATTTTCTGTTAAGTCTTTCATCATGTTTTGGCGGACAAGAGGTTTGGGTTGGGTGATGTAACAGAGGAAGTCGGCAGTATTCGTGTCAGCCCTGGAGCTCTGTCTTCAGTGGACAAGAATCCCCCACCATCACCTATACAACAACTTCCAAATAAAACACTGAACAGGGGAAGAGGTAGAAGCTTACTTTGTGGCCCTGGACCGCCTGGAAAAGAATTCACCAAGTACGGCGGATGACATTCCATGACGGCCCCCCACTCTATCTGCCATCTGGGAGCTTCCTTCTTGCACGCAGGTCCTCCTAAGCCTAAATCCTGATTTCTGACAAAGAAATAGACAGGAGGTGGAGTGACTTCCTTACCCGTCTTGGCTTGATTCTCCTTTGCCAACTCAAAAAAGTTTATTGGCTGTCGTCGATTGGAAAAGATGATTGACATAGGGACCAGATGTACCCCTAGCGATCACCCTCCTCTCCCATAAATATGCTGCACAGACTACTCCCTCTACAGTTTTTATACATCCCTTCTTCAAGAAATAAGTCTGTAGTTGAACAGTTGGCAGTCTAGCACCACCCTTAAACTCTGAGGTGGTGTAGTCTGGATGGAATACCTTCCATCAGTCCATGCATCGACTCTTCTCTTTAAAGGTATGCTTATATGATCTCGGGAATGAAACAAAAGGGTGTGTGCATGCCTGGCTCCTTGTATGCCATTTGCTGAGTACACCCTCAGGTGGTGGTGGCCTTCGCGGATGGCATGCTTGGAGCTATGCGTGCTCTCATGTACTTTCACCTCTTCACTTATTTCATTCTACTTTGATTGAGACTACACTTGCAAGGCTATGTTCTTTTCACCAGGTCAGCCAAGAATCATCTTGCTTGGAAAGTATTTGTACTGCATGTTGCTGGGGAAGAAGAAAACATGGACGAGTGCTTTGAGCGGTTCTTGATATCCATCAGATCAGCTACAAGTCCAGGCCCTGATATCTCAACGTCTTCTGTGCCAATCCCGTCTGCCAGCATCTTGACAACAGTCGACATCGCCGGCCGCCGCTTGGTTGTCTCTTGCACACAGAGCAGCCCAACTTTCACGAAGCGAATGGCTTCCTCTTGCACAAAATCAGCCTTCAATGCACCGTCCACCAGCTCCATAAGGTTTTGGGCACTGTACAGTTCCCATGCCTGCAATGGCTAAATGTCAGATGCGTGTCTTTGTTTTTAATATGCTCTCTGAAAGTATTTTTCGTAAGTTTCTACCTTATGTACGAGGAATTGCTCTCCATGTTTAAGGTGGTAATCCACAACTGGCCGGCCACTGACTATTTCCAGCAGAAGTACACCAAAGCTATAGACATCAGATTTTCTGGTAAGATGACCAGTGTGGGCATACTCTGGAGACAGATAGCCTCTTAACAGACATCCAAGAAACTTGATCAGAGATAATTCGATTAAGGGACACAACCAAATTCCCAAAACATGATTAGAGAAACATTAAACTTACAATGTCCCGGCAACACGAGTACTTATGTGAGATGCATTGTCTCTGAACAGCTTAGCCAGGCCAAAATCCGAGATCTTTGGCGTGAAGTTGTGATCGAGGAGTACGTTGCTCGGCTTGATGTCCCGATGGACTATGTGAGGCCTGACTTCTTCATGGAGGTAGCAAAGTCCCCTGGCGACGCCTAATGCCACACGTTTTCTCAATCTCCAAGTAAAATTCACCCTCTTCTGCTCCCCACCTATTGATCAAGAAACGCTCATGAGCAACACGTCGAACAGTTCTTGGGCTATCGAAGGTTTCACAGTAAGGTTGAAATAACAGCTGAAATTTTACCCAAAAAACCATGGCTGAGGCTGTTGTTTTCCATGAAATCATAGACCAAAAGTCTTTGAGCTCCATGTACACAACCTCCCCTGAGAGTAACGAGGTTATCATGCTTGATATCAGACAGCGCAGCTATCTCGGAAATGAACTCCCTCTCCCCACGCAGTGATTCCAGTTCAACGGACAGAACTTTGACTGCTATAAAGTTATCACCCGAAAGCCGTCCCTTTTTCCCATCCAAGAGAAATTAAACTTCGAACTCACAAGTCCAAAAAGAGAACAAGAGAACAAACAGGTATTTCAGCCACGGATACCTTGTAAACAGAACCAAATCCTCCCTCTCCAATCTTGTGCGTGAACCCCTGAGTGGCAGCTTCCAGTTCATTGTAGGAGAACACTCGAAAATTTGAATCTGGAGCAGCTTGACCTTCTGTCTTAGGATTCAGCTTACAGAATTGTCATGTCTTTTCTTAAGGGTTTTAAATTTCAATCACTCTGAGTAAGAGAAAAACACGGAATCACATACCTTGTTCGTTACCTTGATCAGGTGCAGTTCCTGCCGAATCAGGTCTTGGGGAGTGTTGGAAACAACGGAACAAACAAGCACCAAACTTCATGTTTTGCTTCTGTCAATCTTGCCTTTGATTGCTGGGTTTGTTTACATATATCTACAGCACGCCCGTTGGATTGGATCTGCAGCAGCCAAGACTTCCAAAATTTTTCCAGCTTCAGTTAATATTATTATATTACTGGTGAATTTATCAATGTGTTTACGTGGAAATGACATCAAACTGGAGAATGCAGCCCCACCATTCTCGTGACAGTCGGTCAAGGATTCTGAACTGGCAACTGCTTGTGTTACTAAATTGACCTTGTGGGTCCTCAAAAATGATTATCATCGTTGGATAAAATTATGATTTTTAAAAATAAAATTTTTTATAGATTAATTCATCATTTATAATTATATTTAATAAGTATGATTATTTAATGTAATTATATCCAATTGCTTCTATTATAACTTTAGTAGAAAAAAAAAATTCAATTTACAGTATAAAGCTAAAATAGTCTTTTAAATTATGTATAAAAAATTTTAATACTTTAATTATTTTATCTCAATTTTCAAGTAAGATCAATTATTTTTCAATATTGTAAGTTTAAATTAGGCCTTTAATATATCAAGGGTTTAATTATTTTGAGAAAACACTCTTCTTTTAAATAAAATAAACAATCCAACCTTATGTTCAAACTAAACTTCTCTTAAAAATTACATCTCTAATCAGTTTCATAGCTTCTAATCTTACTTATATTATATTATTAAAAATTTGAATCCATTCTAACTGCACAAAATAAGATTACATATTTATTTCTTTTAATTATTCAATGTAAGATTACACATTTATCCTTAATTTAAACCTTTGTATCTCCTTTTACTTTAATTATCTTTAGTTGTACTTTCTTTCCATATTTCCCACTTTCAATTTCTTTTCATAGTTTCTATATCTTATTTTAAATATTTTTATACTTTTAATTTTGCATAATATTATTTTTATTATATAAAACACAATAATTTTATACATCAATATAAATAGAGTGTGTCAAATTTATTAGTAATTATAATTTTCAGTTTCCAATTTGGTTGTTCAACACACACACACACACACACACATATTGTGGATATCAACAGGTCAATGGGGACTACTGAAAGATTTTTAGGTTCACATTCCCACTTGCTTCCCTAGCCATCTTTCAAAATCTTGAATGTATTTGGGATTAAATAATGCTGTCAACTTGATTTTATATAGAATTTTTTATTTGGAATCGTGTAGTTGCAAAATAGTATATTCATGGGTCTTGGTCAACACGAAGTCTCAAAACATGTTATTACATGGTTTATTATCTGTATATTGTGATGAAAGCACGAGCAAATTTTTTCTCTAAATATTTATGCAAATTCTTTAGTGGAACCATGACCACGTCCATCGTTCACAACTCATCGTTCTACGCCCAACAAACCTTTGGTTCTTTCGAGGCAATGTCCGAGTCCTCTGCCCCCAAGTCTACCCTCTGCTATTATTGATTACTTCTTCGACTGCCAATTTTTTTTTATTTTTTTATTTCAGTGATCTTGGCTATAGGAATAGTTGGATTCTAGAATGTAGACGATGACGTGTCATCATTGTGGTGATGGTAATAAGCGGGCAATTTAAGCTTTAGTACAACCTATAGCTAATCGGTGGGTAGAATGGCCTCTCCATTCTGACCCCAGTCACTAGATATTTGCCCTTGCTTCCACTCCTGTTTGTCTCGCCCGCTGCGTCCCGCCGTGAGTAAATGTTTATTTTTATTGTAAAAAATTAATTTTAAAAAATAAAAAATTAATCGTATTTATTAAACAAAATTTGAGATGTTGACTAATTCTACGAAATAATAAACATGAGAACCATATTTTGCGGTCAATATAAAAACTATTAAAATATAAGAAGAAACAATTTTTTTGTATTGTCATGATCAAATTATAGTTCAAATTGACTAATTTTTAAATTAATCAAATATAAAATTATATACAAAATTAATCAACGCACATTGCACGAAACTAAATGTTAGTTTGTAATTCGTTTAAATTGCAAAGTATTAAGTCATTCCATTTTAAATAGTAAAAGTGAGATTATTTAATATGAAAAGAATTGTAATGTTTAAAGTTTAAAATAAAAACTATTAAAAAAATTTTAAAGTGAGAAAATTTGAGAGAAATACAAATTAAAATAAATTTAAAAAAGAAAAATTAAAAGATCTAAAAACCCCAAAAAAAAAAAATAAAAATATGAAGTACATTCTGCCTGAACACCCACTTCATTTCTATCTTCGTGGGTAGTGCCCATTGTGATCCTTACCTAAAAATGCAATATGCAAGGCAGGTCATGATTATTTACTATTTACCAATAAGTAATATTTTTATACTAACAAGTTTTCCAATTATTGGTTTAAATAATGATCTGCTGGGTCTAACAAATTTCCCTAAATTTGTGACCAATTGAATTTACCGTGATAATAAAAAAGATAATTCAAGAACCTTAGAAGGAAAAAGGATAAGGTGGGTTGGGCTTGAGCAGGTCTAAGCCCAGTTTCATTAATAAAGTTAAAATGCAGGCCCATAAAAGAACACGAGAGAGCTCATATTTGACAAGTCCAAAACACATGGGCTTTGGGCTTTGGATATTTTTTTGGTGGGACTACGTAGCCCCGTCATAAACGGATGGTACTAATTCTGGTTTTGCTGTGCTAGACAAGTGTAGAGTGGAAAGTCGGCCACACGAGTTACCAGTGTTAAAATTGTCAAAAAGTTTTCAAGAATTATTTTTTTTTTTGACAACGAATATATTAATAAAATTTTGCATGTGAACTATTAATAATTATACGAATACCATGATTTGCATGTGAATTATTTATAAATTTTATTTAAAACTAAATTTAAATATGTTTGGTTTTGAAATTCATGATTGTGAATTATTAATTATTCATAACTAATTTTGATTCTTGATAATTATTCATGAAGGTTAAATCTATATTTTTTTTAATGTTTTGATTAAGCTATTAATGAACAATCCGACAATGACTTGAAAATTAAAAACTCTGTAACATATTTGTACATACTTATATCTACTAAATAAATTTCATTTTTATTTAATTTTTATGAGTTTTACTTTTAACATGTTTATTAATTTCAATTTTAAACATATTTTAATTAATTTTTTAAATAAAAAATACTAATTATTCATGTATAAAACATGTACAATTTCCAAACTATACAAAAACGTATAAAAAATTAAATAATTTTATCTTAAGAACGGGTTGTCAAGTGATTATTTTCCTATTCTTCGGTTGTTCGGCCCTTCAAAAATCACAAAGATCACAAGGTTATATTTTAAAACACATTATTGGGCAATATGTTAAGTAACGGAGAGGTGTCATGGGAATTGATGGGAATATCTATAATTATTTATCTTTCTTGTTGGGTTATCGTGTGGACAATGGTGATGACACTACAATTTTTTTTTTCAAATGCAATAAAAGCAAATATTTTGGTATAGAAATTCCTTTCTAATCTGTCTTTTGTTTTTTGTTTGTGACTTTGTGTTTGGAATTGATTTCTTCGTATCTCAGGCATTGTTCTTTGCAGGAACAGAAACCTTTGCGAATGCGTTGGAGTGGGCTATGATTGAACTCCTATGGAATCCTAAAATGCTATAACAAATTCAATCTAAATTGAGTCACACTTGACATTTTTGAGACTGTTCCTTAGCTCAATTTGGCACTCCATCAGTCTCAGTCATCATCACCATCACAAGTACAACATGAAAAAAAAAAAAAAAAAGTTCAGCTCTGACAAAATATAAACATTAATTCAAGTTAATGGTCAATAAAACCTTGTCTTTACCACATTGAAAAGTCATCTTTTGGCGTATCACCAACATAGGACTTTTAAGGTTGAAGAGCAAAAGCTTGGAATCATGGTGGCAACTAATAAAAGACTATGATCTGGACAATCGAAGTATATCATTAATGATTTTGTGGGCGCCCCTTACTTTGGTGGGATATTGGTGGGCTATCTTGAACTTTAGAAAAATTGTGAAATAATGTATTTTTTTGCTACATTTCTTAGGTATAGGAAATCTCACAAGCTCCTTATATAAGCATAAAATTTCCCAACCATCTTGTACTACGATTAAAAAAACTGCATCTTTACTGTTCTTCAACTCTCGTTATTAATGGTTAAGTGCATAAAGAATATGATTCTCCTTGATTTATGATTCTCCAAGATCTCTTGTCAACGCATGGAATATAGATTCTACTCACTGGAAGGACTGTGAGAGTTCAGATTGCACATATGTAGATATAGGCATATAGTCAATTATGATAACACAATACGCCACTTATATGCAAGTATCCACATGGAATCAAGTTCATAAACTAATGGTTATTCCAAGTTTGGGCTAAAATTAGAAGTCAATTCTAATAATGCAACATTAGTAAGAGTACACCTATATTATATGCATGAAGTTCCCAGGAAAGCGAAGGAACTTTTTATAATATTAGGTTATGGAAGAAGAACTTTTTGCGAGATGCCATCGTTTCACTCAATTTATTTTACTTCTTGGTAACAGGTTGCTCGTAACCTTGGCAAAACTTTACATGGGTTCCAACCCTACAATAAAAGAGCTGCAGGTGAGTCTTTCTCAGATTACTTTGATGGTAAAAATGGTTCTATGTGGCTTCTCTAGTAAGTTCTCGTGTTGTATTATTGGAAGTTTTTAGGGAATTCAAGAGCACCCTCGAGTGTGAAAAGTCTTGATAATATTGACGATCTAGTGCCATAAAGTTCTAGTTCCAGCAAAGCTAAGCCTGAACCAGAAGATTTAGGGACAAACATCGAACCCAGTGAGTGATGGACATTTAGAAGAATCTGTTCTCTTATAATTCCACTTTGAAAAATGTTAATTATTTACACGATCCACCACTATAGCCCTTTTGCTCGTATTGGTCAGTCTGCAGAATTACTGCTTTATTCCAGACACTGTTTTACTCAAAGAAAGAACAAGGGCTCATTTTATGGTATTTAGAAAAAAATACTAGAATACAGTATTGACAGTGTAGAAGATCTTAAGTTAGTTGAGTTTTAATTTCCTAATCTTTACAGGATTAGGTTGTCATAGCCAGGGAAGTTTACTGTTAAATACTAGAACTCAAAACAGCCATTGCTCGGATAAAACTTGGGTTCTGCACAAGACAGTGAAACATTGCACCTAGATGGATTTGTAGTACATTGTCTATAGATGGTAATGGAAATTTTAATTAAGGAATAGTAACTTCATTGTACTAATGCAATTTATACAAAAATGAAGCTTGTGTAACAAATCTTGTACCTAGAGTTGCCTTTTTGATGAACTTCTATAATTAAAGAACATCGTGGTTCCTGTATTTTTTTCTAATATCGAGCCGTTGCATATTTCATATTACCATTGTGAATGTTCAACGAACTTGACCTTTTATTTGGAGGTTGTGCTCTGTTTGAAAAAAAAGCATTCTCTATTATCTATTATTTAGTTCTGAGATTCTTATTTTTAAACTTGTGGTTGGTCAATTTACCAATTGATCCAAAATAGGGGAGCCATTCTTCTACAATTGCGGATGGTTCTTTTGAAAATGGAGGAGACTCAATTGGTGATGAACTAAAGGCGCGGGCAGACTGATTTAGAGGAGCTCTTGCCCAGCTACCGAAAGGGCTGAAAGAGGAGAGACAACAAAAGGGGAGGGACAAAGCCAAAAGAGAGGCAGAATTGCAAACTCTCTTTCAAGGTCCCTCACGTTGTTCAGGAACAATATTTGTTTCCATCCGTCTCCCTTACATGTCTCTTATATTCTCATGTGTGACAATTTTCAGATACTCTTCAACTTCAAATATGCCTAAAGAAACTTCTTTAGATGAGCCACCCTCTGAAAATTCCAACAATAATGCTCTTCAAGAAGCTGCATCCAACAATGCAGATGGCTGAAAGCTCTTGATCTGTCCCGCAAAAGAGTTGGAAAATGGATTGCGGAGGAAGACAAATGCTTGAAAGTTTCTGTTACACTTTTTGGGCCACAAACATGGAAAAAAAGTCGCTATTTGCGTGCCTGGATGAACACAGGTGGAGTGCAGAGAAACGTTTTCTTCTATTAAACTATGAACTTGTGTAATTTTGCATTTATCACTGTTCTTCATGCAAAAGTTGCTGCTTCATACAAGTATGAGCATTGGGTGGTGGTGCCCAATGGGTCAATCGGTTGAACCCTTCCCTGACCATATCTGGATTGACTAAAATCAAGATTCTAAATTGGAAGCAAACTTTGCCAAGCATGGATATTGTTGGCCTAAGGTTGCTGCATGTATTCCTCAATGTACAGATAATCAGTACTGGAGGAATCAATTACGGCCAAATTGTTTGTTTAAAGAAGTAATGATCAAATTTTGGTGGGAGCTATCTGATATTATCTCCTGATTTAAAATTACAGGGGGATGGAAGGCTTTGTTTCTGGATGAAGTGCCTCAGCTTCAAGCAGCTAGAAAGACACAAAAAGCTGTATTAATATCGAATTGCTAATTTGAACCGAGACTGCTATTCATGGCATTGGAAGTGCAGTAACTTTCAGGGTATAAACCATCATGTCAAGATATTAGGAGTAACTCTTGTGCCTTGGGATTTAGAGGAGTAACACTGACAACAGTAACAGCAGGGGATTTAGAGAATTGTGCCCAATGTTTTGGTAGGAACAATGCATGGAGAATGCCATAGCTCTGCCTGAAACAAAAGATGACAATATCACCCTTACCTCGTTTCTTCTACAATCAGGGGTTGATGCAGCTAAGGTTGGTAGGTTGGTGAGAAAGGTGAGGAAGATTCCTCTGGTACAGAGTTGCTCCAGCATTGCTGATGTCTCAGTTTCTAAATTAACCTAAAGAGTCTGTTCCACATATTAAAGAGTTTCTTTCTTAGCTTGTATATACCTCAAATATGCCAGAGAATATACATCCCAAGTCCTTTAACCAGGCTTCCAATGGTACAGAGTCGCTGCCCAAATATCATTTATAGTTTGTTGAAAATATATTCACTACTCAAACACCTGATATCCCAAAAAAGAAGAAAGTAACTTCATTGCGAGATCTTAAATTTACTAGGTTCCCTAGAGAAACCAAGAATTAATTTATTTTTTTGAGCCGAATGTGTACACTCTATAGCCGCAATCATCAGGCAGAACTCCTGTTCTCCCCTGCTTAATTAAATAACCACAATCTCCGATGACCCATTGGGATTGCACTCAACAATTTCACTACATCGCTTGGGCAATTTTACAACCCATTCATCTTCTCTTCCGAATTACCCTCCACAATGGCAATCCTTTCTCATTCCTTGATCTACTCTCCAAAACAGCAAGATGGTCAAAGGAATAAAATCTTCAAACCACTTCAACATGCAAGAATTTCAGCAAAATAAAGTATGTAAAAGATGACTTATCATTGAAGTCACAAACTTCCTCAAGTACACGATGATAACACCACTTAAACAGCTTGAAATGAGTTGATCAATGCAAAAATTCTTTTGTCAAACAAAACTACACCCATATACCTAATTATTCATTTCAAGACTAAAAAGCAAGATAACTAAAAACCTCACAAAGTTTGGAACTCAAAGGATCATAAATATATATAACTATTTCTAGTTACATTTGCTCATGAATAAAGGGGAAAAAAAATGAAGAAATGAACTTGTATTTATTTATTTTCATATACTATATACACCACCTCCTCTTACGTATACTAACGCACTCAATTAACAGAAAAATTTGTAAAATTGATGGAGGTTGGAGACCCACATGATCTGTTTGGGAATAACTAACTAATTTCACTTCATTTCTCTTGCAATATAGCCATTTCATTCATTTTTCTTCCAATCTGCTTACCACTTGGAAAATCTTGCGACTCTATTAAAACTGAAAGGTTGCCATGTTAATCTAAAAATATTTGAAAATTGAAACTTCCAATTCATTTAATTTTTGGGATTAGAACAACCTCTGAAAAACATTCTAGGATTTCACCTTAAAGCACTTCTGGATGAACTCTCCGCATTCCTTTAACCAGATGACGAATCTTTCAAAAGTTGTCATTTGCTTAAAGGAAGGCGAAGAGCTCATCCAAAAGTGCTCCAAGGTGAAGTCCTAGGATGTTTTCCTGAGGTTGTACTACTCACAAAAATTAGATGACTTGGAAGCTTCACTTTCTAGATTTGTTAAGAGGATTTCCCAAGTGGTGAGCAAATTGAAAAGAAAAGATGAATGTGTTGACCATATTGCAAGAAAGATTAAGTAAAATTAGAAGCAATCATTCCCAAATAGAACATACAGGCGCACCCAATTAACATCAACCCTACAAATTGTTCTGTTAATCAAGTGTGTTGGCATACATAAGCGGAGGTGGTGAGTATAATAAATGAAAATATAAATAAATACAAGTTCATTTTTTCATTTTTTTCTTCTTTCTTCATAAAGCTTCTACAAGAAATACAAATTTTTGCGGCCTCCACCAATATTCCTATTCCAGTCAAAAACATGCCAATTGGCGGTATGAAAAGGGCATGCGTTTTGGGGTAGTAACAGAATCAAAGAAATGCTACAGTAAAATTATGTTTCTCACTTCTTGGCTTTCCCTTTTTTGGAGACTTGGGGTTTCTTTTTCACTTTCTTGTGCAACTTTCCTCCAACAGGCTATCGCTTTTTCAGTCCTGCACCCTGAATCCAGGCCTCAGTTAATGAGACCCATGATAAAATGTTCATAGGAGAACCATAACAAGGAAAAGGGACAAGCTTGCTGCTATTTCTTTAGATTTTCCTTCGGTTTTTGCATCTAATTGATCATCCACAGCCTCATTTTGATAGGCTTGAGCACTGGCTTTATTGGCTTCATCTTCTCAATCAAAGGAAAATCCATCTAGTGTTCCTGATCATGCAGAGAAAGTAATTCAAAAAATGGCCTATACATCTTCTGGGCAATCAAACTCAAACGGGACGGTGTGCATATAGATGTATATATCCCATAACGAAACATCAGACACATTCCTACCCTTCAACCACAGCCTCAGCCTCATAAACTTTGGATTGTGGTTTCAACAGAATATAGCCACTCAGAATGGCCTCAATCTGATCAAAATCACAAAAACCCAAATCAACTACATATAAATAATTATCTTTTAATTAAGGGTCATCTTTTATATGAAGAAAAGTATAACAAACACAAATTAATTTCTCATAATGAAGGCAAACAAAACCTTTGAAGCTAACCTGAAAATAAAAGATATCTTACACACTCAGAAAAAAATACTAATGGGAATATTCATTCCAAAGGGAAAGTTTTGGCAAGATGGGTGGGGGGAAAGCGTCCGTGATGGATGGAATACCACAAAAAATGTCCTTGATGAGACTATGGTTGTTTTGTACATGGTTCATAGAATAAAAGTTGTATTGATCAGATCAGATCAGATACACAGTGAACACAACCTACACACATAGCCAATCTGGTAGATACCCAAACCATAAATATCAAAAGTAAATCTGGAATGCAACCGTAATATACTCAGTGATCCGAAAAAGCAATGGTAGGGAAGCCAAACAAAAATATCATCAAAATCAATGACAATGCTGGACAAGCATTGGGCTTCAGTCTCTGTGAACTTTGTTGGAAACCCAAGGAGGTCAGCTATCTTGTCATTGTAAGAGTTAATTTCCATAGCAAGATTATAGATCCAAAAAACAATAAAATAAAGTAGCAGAAAAATGAGATATGCATGCCTTTTAAATCCAAGAACACCTCATGATTTTTCAAACGATCATCTGAAACTACAATCTGTCCAACAGCACCAACATCACCACTCAAATCTATGGAATCACCTTCACACTCTACGACAAGCACCTGCAAAAACCAAAAAGGATGAGAAAGTAGTGCATCAATTTATTGATGGAAAAATACTAAACTGGGAACTAAAATATAAGCTAAAGAAGCATCTGGGGTGGGGGGAGGACTGAAATCAGCAGACCATATAAACTTCTTAATGCAATAATTAATAGTAATATTGCTCAATGTTTTAAAATAGGACAGGTCATTGAACCGGAGACCAACTAGTACAACAATTTTTAAAAAACCAGTTAATTTAAATTATATATAATATTATATATACGCATATAATAATATTGAACCAATTTCATAAAATAAGATTTAAGTCCATTTATTAATATCTGAAATGGTAAGTTTAGATGTAACATTAAAATTTAATAATTCAACAAGAATAAAAAACATTATAAAAATATAAAAAAACTAAATTAAATTCAAATAAAATAAATAAATATTGAAAAATTAGTTTGGTAAATTAAAAAAAAACATAATTAATATGAAAAATTTTAACTGTAAGATGCAATATTTCAATATCTCAATTAGAGTAATATATAGATATAAATAAGTAAATAAATAGAAGTAAAACAAAAAATATTTAGAGAAATTATATATACAGATAAATTGTTTTTGAGGTAAAAATCTTAGGAATCATAACAAAACTTAAGAAGATAATTCATTTATTTTTATATTAAAAAGGCAAATTTTTTATTTTTATAATAAAAACTTAAAAGCTAATTTTGACTGGTTTTCTCCAGGTTTGAACAGTTCACAAGGGGTCAAATGATGAACCGGTTGTACGGGACAAGTAACCATTAAACAAGGTTCATCCTAATAAATTCAACATTAAATAATTGTCATCAAATTTTGCAAAAATGAAATCTAGAGGGCAAGAAAGGTTTCTCGAAGTAATGGTTCATCTTTCACTTGCCATTTGTGCTTCTCTAATTATAGCAATGCTTTAGTTGAACAAAATATGCTTCGTGAAAGTTAATAATCTCAAAATGAAGCCAAGTTTATAATTGAAACAGAAACTAAATCCATCACAAAGGCAATTGTTAATTTGAAGCCATTATAAGACCATTTCATTTTTTTTTTCTTTGTTTGAAAACAAGAAGGCATATGCTCCTACGTGTAGCTGCTTAACAGTAAAAATAACATTTTCATTCAACAAATATGATTTCTGATCAATTCTTTCATTTGGAAGCTAAACAAACAACAAGATATATGTTGTTATAAAAGTCCACAAGCAAAGAGTGTTTAACCTGCGGAAAACGAAGCTATTATAACAGCATTATCATTGAAACCACAACAAATATATTGCCAAATTTGAGATGGGTTGAGACTTACATAGCTATGAAGTTTAGGAAAGAAAAGGTATCAGCAGCTCTCCAAATGAACACAATTTCACTAAAACTTAATGGATCTTCCTTATTTTGGGTACGTAGTATCTTCTGTATCTTCTAATTTTTGACAGCAGATGAGTGTATTGCCCTTTTTCTACCATATTTCTAATAACTTCATAAGCTTCAGACAATTTGTGGGTATTTCGCACGTGACCCACTAAGGAAGTGTACACGAGAAAACTGGGGTTGCAACCTTTTGATTTCATATCTTTCAACATTAATCGAGCCCGCCCCAAACTTGCCAACCATACAAAGCCCACAAATCAGGTCATTGTAAGTGAACACATTAGGCAGTTGTCCCTTGTTGATCATCTCAGTGAACATCCCTGAGCCTTGTCAAACTGACCAGCCACAACATAACCTGTTATCAAGACAGTGTAACAGACTGTCAAGCTTCCAAATTACCAGCCTGACTCAGCCCATCGATTAACATGGTAAAGTGGAGACAACTTCATGTGATGCAAAAGCTTCAATGCTGCTAATGGTTTGTCACCTTTACCTAGAACATGGAGGAGGAGATTGAATGTATGAAGATCGGGTGAAAATCCAATTCTGCCCATTTCACCAAGTAATTCATGAATCCGGTCCAGTTATCCCAATCCAAACTTTGCGCACATTATAATGTTATAAATTAACACACTAGGACAATGAACTTCAAACGACATTCTCTGATACACCCAGTCAATCAATTTGTACTCATTTAATGTCGAAACAGAATGTAGAATTGCATTAAACAAACGTTTAAACAGCCTATAATTAAAAGTCTTAAATTTGATGAACCTCCTTTCGACTTTCCTGGCTAACCCAGACCCACCGCATGAACATTTCAATATGTTGAAAGTCCTTGCAGTAGTTGGGTACCCTTTCTCAATCATCTCATCTCAGCCTCTGCAAAGATCTTAATCATCATGTGGAAAGCATTCCCCATATGCCTATGATTCTCCTGTTCTCCAGACCACAAAAAAGACGTGCACCCCAGCTTTGCACACCTAGTTTTGTTGGCATAATAAACTGTTTTCAAGATGCCAAAAATAACTTCTCTTACAAGAAGACCTGAAAACCTCACACCTAGATCACTGAGCACGGTTTTTTCATCAAATCCAGGACCATCCTGGTTAAGAATTTCAAGAAGCAACACCCTTCACCTCATAAATAAAACTCTTTCCTGCAGAATCTCCTTGGACTTCCACGGACTTCCACAGAACCAAGTGATTCATATAAAATTGAAGCCGCCCCCCCCCCCCCCCCTGCATTCAAGACTCGAGCTTTTCCATGATTCATTGTGGAAGTCCTCGATGCGCCCAAATCCAGTCTCAACATTATCTCCATTAATTATTTGACTACACAAATAACTGAAACGAAGCAAAAACAAGTAAATCCCTTGAAAATGCAGGGACCGAAATGAGATACGGTGTGCATAGCAAATCAATATGAAAAATTGGGAAGAACCTCAAACCTAAAAGCAATTAGCACACATAAATCGTAGCAAATCCGCCAAATTATAACTAAACCCAAATTCAGCGAGTTCAACTTCATCCAATTCAAACCGCCTAGAACTTCCCATCAAACAGAAAAAAGGGAACAGGCTTCGCAGGCTGTGACCTGTAACGAACGTTCAACCGTGAAAACTAAAAACACCTTATTCTAATGATAGCAGTGGAGTTGAAAAAAGATGCTTAGGGTTAGGGTTGTAAGCAGAACAAAGGGCTCTTCGAAAGGTTCAGTGACAAACTTTAACCTTCAGGTTCGCCTCTTATAGTGGTAAAGAAACGCTACGAGCGCGACGGAGATGTGAAAATTAGTGAAAAGCGTTTATTTTGAAAAGCGAGTAAAGAGGATGAATTATAAATCCCAAAGAAGTCGTGCTTCACTTGATACAATACCCACGACTTATCATGCTAATTCGTGATGGCTTTTGAGATTAATTCCAAGGACAATGTGTAGGCCTCGATAATGGACTGCCACCATTAATTTGGGACACAAAACGGGTGGGGAGAGGCCTTTTCTAAAATTTGGGATGGAAGCTCTAAAAGGTTGAAATGTGGAATGAATGTTTAATTGAATCCATTAATTTATTAATTAAGATTTTTTTTTAATTGTATCAAAATCATAGGCTATGTTTGTTAGCCATCTTTCACTTTCTCTGGTTTCATCAACTTCATGTAACCAACCAACTTACACCACAAAATCTTCTTTTAAATTTAAATTCAAATTTTTCCTTCTTTACATATATAACTAACTAATTACTTTTTAATTATTACACATACTCATAATCAAATCAATATATATATATATACATACTCATTATCATATTTATATATACTTATATTTTAAAAAATAATCATTATTTCTATAAACCTCCGTATCATTTACTCGTTATTATATAATTTATACATATTTAAATTTACAAATTCAAATGCATCATACCATCTATTGCATCAAAAGATTCATTCCATATATAATACTCATTCCAACCCAAAACACCAAACATCACCTTCCAATAAAACCCCCATCCTAAACATAGCCTGTGGTGTTAGTCAACAACTACTTACTAATTGCTATGATAATGAAACATCAACATGAAAGATTGGGAGCAAATTATCAGGTGATTAGCATTGTATGCGTTTGGTGTCTCCAATTCAAGATTTATTACTTTTTGAGACTCAACTTTATCACTTTTCAACTTGCTTGGCATATAATAAGTTGGAGAGCACTTAGTGATTAGCATAATTGTTAGGAGGATGAAGTTTGATAGTGGAATTTGATTAGGACTAATCAACCGAAGACAGTGGGTTGGATTTCCACGCCTCCTATTGGCTATTTGGATGTTGAAGGTGTGAGAATCCATATATTGCGTCTTAGCTTAATAGACAGTGAAAATCCAGTGATGCTTAATTACGTGACATAAATTATATTTTTTAAAAATGGCCAATCACTTTTTACTGTATAATTATAATATGACAAATGTTATACAATTAAATATTTGATGTTTTTACACTAGGTACCCCTAAATAGTGAATTCAAATGCATTACACGATAACATGATATTATCTTATTAAAATAGACAATTATATTGTACTATGTAATGACATCATCATTCGATTATCTTGTACAACGCTAAATACAAATTCACCAAATACATAATTTCATAAACCTAGTCATACTCTGCATGTTTGGCATATCATTTTTCAATCAATATATTATGTGATGGATGCATCATACAGTTACATGTATATGAATACATATTATTTTGTTAAAAGTCTTATACATATATGCATTTGATGTAATATTATACGGACTCTTTCAACTAAAATGATTTTTATGATATTGATATTCAGAATATACTTTATAAATTCAATTATAAAAAAAAAAAAATTCAACTTAGATTTAAAATCTCCAATGATGAAACCATGATGACACTTTTCTTCTATGTTGTAGGGAAAATCAAGTGCAATTGCAATACATATTTTGTGAGTTGCCGACAAAGGAGAATGAATTCGAACTTATCTTTTTTCCCCCACAAGAAACAAGACAAAATTCTTTCATCCAATATATCCAATTCCTGTTCTCTGCTTTTACACAAATTCTTTCTTGACATTGAAATATGCTCTTTAGATGTGACACAAGTTCATCTTTTCTAAGTGTTTAATTGGGATGCTTGCCCATGAATCGTTGAAGAAACAATTATGCTTGAGTTAAACAATCGATTTCCACTAAAATACTATTATCATAAGATTGCAAGAGAAGGGAACTAAGCAATGTAAGGACAATATACAATTAAGGTGGGATTGGTTGTAATGTGCTATAAAAAATTATTACTACAATTAAGGTGGGATTGGTTGTAATATGCTATAAAAAATTATTACTTGTGTGATGGATAAGTTAGGAAGTCCCCAACTAATGCTCCTTATAATTGTATAAAAAAAATAAAAAAGGTGAAAGGGCCCAAACAAAGCAACATATTAAATGCTACTTATAACTTTATTTTTTTTTTTTTTTGTATCATCTCATCTAAAAATTTTTGTAATATAATGCAACAGATGCAATAGAATGGATTTATTGGTCATGTAAAAAAAACCAATGAAAGAATAAATTTAAAATATGCAGAGTAATATAATCATTAAATGTCAAATCAAGTCATTTTAAATGCTGTCGTTCATAAAAGATCCAACCAAATAATAGTATTGATAATTGCAATCAATTGCAAATTTATGGCCAATCAAATAAAATTCATAAGAGGTGAAAGCAACAATGCAGTCCCTATCAATACTAGAATTTGACATGTCTTAGTAAATTTTCTTTGACATGTTTAGATTTGACAATATTGAAAGTTGTTTTTATTTGTCTCTTTTTTAAATCATTTCATCACATCTCCCTTTCTCATTAAATAATTAAAAGAACAAAAAAGAGAAAAATTTCTATGTTCTCTCTTCACTTTCCTTGATATCAGTCTCCCGTTTTCTTCCCTTCTTTCTTCTCCCCCCTCTAACCATTTTTTTTTTTTTAATCCTGTTTAAATAGCTCAATAATTGCATTATCATCCTATAATTATCTTATCGCTAAGGCTTTGTTTTTTCAAGATTTTGATGGTTTCATTATTTGAACATTTTATTTTTTAAAAAAATCATTTATATTCAAATTTAAATGATTTATATATACATAGTCAAATATTCAAAAATCACCTATTAAATTTATCAACAATCAAACTATGCATGTACATATACAGAAACACACATCGTTATCATCCAATCATCATCATCATCATATTATAACACACGCATATAAACATAAAAATTTAAATAAATTTAAATTTTCACTTCATAAAAAATTTAACAAATTAATTTTCTTACCCAACAAAAAAAAAAAACACAAAATCTCCCTCATTTTAATATCCCCACAAAATTACTACCTTTCTCCTTTGACACCTCTCCTTCCACTCATTTTCCTGCGGAGCTTTACGCAATCGCGTCCGCCATCGCCACTTCCTTCCCAATTCCCATCTCCATCATTAGATTCCTCTCCCACTTCCCTTTTCCGCTGTCTTTCCCCCACCACCCTTTTGCCTGTACGTATCTCTGTACATTGCACGCAGTGACGCAACCCTCTCTTGCACGCGTTTTGCTTTCGTCCTTATCCAAAGGTCGGATCAAACGACCCCCATTTTCGCTTTCTCTGGGTTCTGCCTGTAATTGCTGAAGGTTACAACGAGAACTGCGTTTATATATATATTGATTGATAGATAGATAGGTAGGTAGGTAGATATATATCATGGGTAATAGTGGAAGCAGCGGAGTGCGCGGGCGGAGGAGGAGCTCGAGCAGGCGGACCCACCCGCCTCCACCTTCGCCGCAGGCTCCGCAACCGGAGATCACCGCCAACCGCTACGTTTTCGCGGCGGCCACGCCGTACCCTCCGTCGCAATTCCCTAACCCCAATGCGCACCCGTATTACCAGTACCAGGGTTATTATCCGCCGCCTGCGACTGCGCCTGCGCCGTACGACAGCCACCATGCGCCGGATTGGGTGAACGGCCGCTACCCATACGGTCCCGTGATGCAGCCCATGCCGCCTCCTGCTTACGTGGAGCATCAGAAGGCGGTTACGATTCGGAACGATGTTAATTTGAAGAAGGAGACGTTGAGGATCGAGCCTGATGAGGGGAATACCGGGAAATATCTCGTGGCGTTTGCGTTTGATGCCACGGTGGCGGGAAGGTATACATGGCGGGGTTTGATTTCTCATTATTGTCCTTTTTCTTGTGAATTTTCTGTTAGGTTTTTGATGATGATTGATTAGTGAATTATTGCAGGCGTAATGTAGATTATCGTATATAAAAACGTGATGGCAAAATTGGATTTCGTGTTGATTTCTCACATGAATTATTCTTTTGCAGTACTGTTTCTGACATTCAGACTTGAATAGATATATGTCCTGTTTAATAATTTAGGTCAAGCTATTCTGTGTTTTGCTGAATAAGAATATGACAAAGGCATGACTTGAAAATATTGATACATTGCATGGACTTGAACATTTAGAAGGCCTAAGCAACAGGGTTCATTCATATCACATTTAGGCAATAGATTTCCAGAACCCATGATCTTAATGCAAGAAGCTTATATGTCATGTTCAAGTGGATTGGGTTTGTTGAGATTTTTATTGTTGGTATATTCAGCATGATTAACATAAATTTCCTTGGTCAATAGTGCATTCAGCCTGAGTCAAATTGAATCTTAAGAATTTTGAAGAAAGCCTTATGCCAGTGATTTTAAACTCTCAGTCTGGATAGCTTCCCACAGATTTCCAATCCTCCTGCCTTCCAAAAATCAGAAGGATTGTGCAAATTGCTTCTTTTGAGTAATTTGATTTTTATTTTCTTTGTTATATATGCAGCATTTCCGTAGTTTTCTTTGCCAAGGAAGGCGAAGGTTGTAGCTTGACTCCAACGAAAGAAAGCTTGCATCCGCCCATCACTGTGCATTTTCAACAAGGTTTGGCCCAGAAGTTCCAGCAACGTTCTGGAACTGGGATAGACTTTTCAGCTTTCGATGAGGCTGAATTGTCGAAAGATGGGAACATAGATGTTTACCCTCTAGCGATCAAGGTGGAGGCATCTCCAGATAATCAAAGTGGAAGCCCTGACAGTGGATCCACGAACTCCCAGATAACTCAGGCTGCGTTTGAGAAGGGTAACGGTGAATATCAAGTTAGGGTGGTGAAGCAGATATTGTGGGTGAATGGAATGAGGTATGAGTTACAAGAGATTTATGGCATTGGAAATTCCGTTGAGGGTGAATTAGATGGGACTGATCCCGGAAAAGAATGTGTTATATGTCTCTCTGAACCGCGGGACACTACTGTCCTCCCCTGTCGACATATGGTACCTTCTTCTCCTTGCTTAACTTCATTCTTTAAACAATGAGGATACTTTTGTTCTTGTATTAGAAAGTATTGGGATTCTCAGAAAGAATAATTGACTTTCTGATATGAAATTTGACCACTGCTTACTTTTAATGCAGTGCATGTGCAGCCAGTGTGCAAAAGTTTTGAGGTTCCAAACAAACAGGTGTCCAATTTGCAGACAACCTGTTGAGCGCCTTTTAGAGATCAAGGTCAACAATGGGCATGATAATGATGAACATTAGTTACCTCTGCTGCAGCCTCTGGTTCTGTAAAGCTTCAGTTGATTTTCTTTTTACTCTCTCTCTCTCTCTGTTCTTGCTCATGCCTCATTGCCCTGAAACTCGGGACTTTTTTAATAATCAGACTGGAAGCCTTGTTGGCTGGCAAATGCGTCTGTCACGCGGTGGTGATAGTTTATTGAACTTTATATTTCTGTAGCTTATGAACTCCTTTGCAGGATGAATTTGGGCAGCTTATACTTATAGCGGTATTCGGTCTAGCCTCCTTACGCAGGATTCAATTCTGTACTCAGATTTATGATAGGAACGTTTAAAAAACATTTAGGAAAGTGGCCAAAGTATTTACTTTAAAGATCTCACACTTAATAATACAATATATATATATATATATATCCACACTACATTATTATGTTAATAAGATTTTTGGTTATACAAAATAAATTTATATAATTATCCTTAGTTAAATACTTTTATTATTTCTATCATTTTTCTACTCTATTTTCATTTAACTTTACAATTTTTATTTATATCTTCTCTTAAATTTTATCATTTTTAATTTTTTGATCTTTTATTATTTTTTGTTTTAAAATTTTTTGCACAGTATAAAATCGATAATTTTCTTGTGTTAATTTCTAATTTTTGAGATTTTTCTTTTAACTTATTGTTTTTATTTATGTTTTCTCTCAAATTTTTTCTTTATTGTTTTTATTTATGTTTCTCTCAAGTATTTTCTTTTCTTTCTTCAAATTCTTCTGATATTTCTTTATTTTATTATTTTTAATATTCTTTATATTTTTTAATTTTAAATAGTTTTATTTTATTAATGAAAACACAATAATGTTTTTTATTTATAAATAAATATCAACATATAGAGTGTGCAAATTTTACTTATATGTATACATATGCATGATATAGTGCAAATGTGTGCGTGTGTGTGCGCACGCACGTTACATAAAATAGTATCATTAAATCTTTTCCTTAGTTTTTCTCAATCTCAAAATAAAAGGGTATGTTTGGTTCCTTATTAGGATGGGTAAAAAAAATTTAGTAATTTGAATGGGAAAAAAATTATATTAGGTTTATAAAATTTGAGTAGGTAAAAAAATTATATATAAATATTTAATATTTAGTAATAATTAGATAGTGTGATGATATACCTGTTTATACATTATTAAAAAATATGAATGTAAGTAAAAAAATTATAGACATGTATAGTAATTTAATTGTAAATAGATATAATAATTAAAAATTATTAGTTAGTTATGGAAGGTAAAATTTTGAATTTGAATTTTGTTAAAATTTTTGAAGTGAGATATTTAATTTGTAATATTTTTAAGTTATGATAAATAGTATAAAATTAGATAATAGACAAATCCAAAAAGATATTGAAAAACAAGAGAGCACAGCCTCGAAAATTGATCAATTTCCATAATAAAAAAAAAGGGTTTATTTGTTAAGCTTTGCCCAACGAAGATAATTTCAAACATCTATTCTTGGGCAAAATTGACTATGCAAGAAGAATGTACACAAGTTGCAATAGCTATGTTTGTTTTAAAATTTTCATTTGTATTTTTAGGTATTTTTATTTTAATAATTGTATAAAAATAAGAGAGAAAAAAAATAAAATTTAAAAAATTTAATAATTAAGCATGTATTTTTGAAGACCAAAATTATAAAACAAGCATAGTCAATGCTTTCTTTTGATATGTGTGAGAGCTTGTGGGTGTTTTGGACTTTAGACTATGGATCAAGGTTCTTCTTTGCTTTTGTTTTTCTCTTTTCCCCTTAAAGCTTGCATATAAATATTTTTTTTGTTCTTGTACTCTCAATATTGAGTGATTTTTTTCAACAAGGTTTTGAGAATGGAGACTGCAATCGTCCGTTCACATTGTTGTCGACATCGGAGTTAACGTTTGCGCAGTCTCTGTTCTTTGTTACTGGTTTTAAAAATTGCAAAGACGTTGTTTGGGGCAAATGGAGAGGAGAAAAATTAGAAAAAGAAATATAAAAAGATTATTTTACATTAACAATATGGTTACAAATATAAGTTTTGATTGGAGAAAAATTATTGCAAATTCGCATATAAACATAGCGTCTAATTTTCTCTTGACTGTTTAAGCCTTGACTGTTGGAATTGATTATATTAGTTTAGACTTGTATATTTTTAAATAATATGATTTATTTTTAAGAAAATAGACAAATTTTAGAACCGTTTGTCCGCGAACATTTTTTTTTTTCCTTAAAAGAGGAAACTAATGCTAATCTTAAATTAGCAACTATGTTTTGATTTTTAAGTGTACTTTTTAATTTATGTCAATATTAAAAAAAAAAGAAAGAAAATTTAAAAATATGAGAATTAAAGTACATATATTATTTTGTTAAATTTGAAAAACGAACATAGTTTTTCCCTAAGGTGGTGTATCCTTATCTCAACTCTCGAAATGGTTAAAAAGGTAATTTTGCAGGAGCTAAAAGGAATAGCGTCTGGAGTATGGGATAAATAAGTAATTTTACAAGAGTTAAGCGGATACAAACAAACATAGCCTAGGAATCTCGACTACTTTAAAGATTCTATGTTGCAGGAGTAAAAAGATGCATGCAGTTTTGGATAAGAACTTGCAAGAAAAAAAATTAGGGAAACTCCTTAAATATGTATTTTTAAAAATTTCAAATTTTAATAGTGCAACATAAGTTTATCTTAATCAGTTGGTCATTGTATCTTTATTTATTTATTTTTTTAATTTCTCAATCATTTGTAGATGTCCTAAATTCTCAATTAAATACACAATCACCAAAACTCTACCAAACAAAACTTCAGCGCTCTGTTAAATTATGGACCCACTATAAATATATCAAGTCCCTTCCATCACGACGTGTCTCTAATATTTTAAAAAAAATTAATTTACGCATAATACATGTTATGATATTTAATATTTAAAAATAATTAATTTATGCATAATACATGTTATGATATTTACAAGTACCATTCATAATCAAAAAAATATTTATTTGCATTGAGCGCACAATGTAATAGGCCAACCGCAGCAGGTAGTACGTTGACGTTTTTCCTCTCACAATCTCTTCGAATTTTAATCAATATAAATTTTTGTTGCTCTTAGATTTTTGCGCCACCATTTAATGGTATCAATGTACATTTTATGGCACAATATTTTTTTCGAAGTCCTAGCCTCCAATTTTTTGAGCCCTTTTCAAGTCCATCAATTTTTCTTTTTTCTTTTTCTTTTTTTAATTTTCAACCATTTGCAAGCCTTGAATTTGTAAATTTGAAATCTTCACTGTAATAATCAGTAAAATAATATGCCAGTCCCTTCCATTCATGCTTGGTAATCCACTCCCCCTGCCTCCCTTGTCCTCTACCTCTTCTAAAACGAAAATTAGGACTTCCTTTCAGCCTCAAATCCCTTTTGCATATCCCATTGTTCCCTATTGGAACTGAAACCAATAGATCTGGCCATGGAGTGGAAAACAAGAAAAGAAACCACTTTCTTCATCTTTTGATTTCTATTCAAAATCAAGACTTCAAACAGTAGCCACGACAGGGGTTGCCCCAGCCACACTTTTGGGGAGTGGCACCCCTCTTTGAAGACAAATATTTTCAAGTCTTCACCTTCTAGGACAGCAAGAATCATATAGTTGGGCATCACAATGGGTACTTCTTAACCAGTCCCCGAATTCATCCATCACAACTCACTCAAGTAACTAGTCATATTTGTTAGGTGTCTAATGCAAATGCATGTGATTAATGCAATTATACATTGTTTATCGAACTACTTTGAATATCATTTAAGGGGTTGAAGCATAATAATCCCTAGCCGAGTTTAACAACAGTCCATGATAAGAGAGTTGGTGAGGGTGTACTTAATCAAATTAGAAAGCAAGGTTAATTATAACATGAAAAATTTTATGGATGATTGATCTTGAATAATGATGGTGCAATGACAATAATGTGAAAGAAAGGCTTGATGCAAGATACAAAATGAAGTGAATTCCAAGAAGAAGGCACGTCAAATATAGATTGAAAATATAAAGGGACCCAAGAAATGTCAAGCTTAACGCGTTGGTTACTGCTGGTTGCTTCATTCCCTGAGTTAATCAAGAGTTTGAAGAGACTAATAATCATGGCAAATAGGTAGACAATACACACACACACACACACACATATACATACGCGAACTCACATAAACTAAATTTTAGACAGGAGAGCTTTCAATTCTTTAGTTCTACATGCATATAAAATAATGATATAGTAGCAAGTTGGGGGCAAGGGACAACCTGCTGAGTCTACAGAGTGAATATTTTTGGTGGGCCTCGCATCTAAATGCTTCAAGTGAAAGATATGATCCAAAGCCTGTCAACCAAAATTACTAATTCAATTACTGATACCCCATAAACACTAACCAGCCTTTGTTTTTATCTTCAATGCCAAGCAATCTGATAGCTGCCTTTAGCTTGTCAAACTTATCTTCCCACCCTAAGCTCTCATTTCTGTCACCTAACTTGCCATACTACCTTCACTAAAAGTTTATAAAATGTTCCCCCCCAATCAATATAAACCAAGCCTCTCTTCTTTCCCATCCAATAGAGTGCATTCTTCATTCTTTGCCTCTTTGAACTCTACAATAACAAGCTATTAAGATGAAACAGTCATTTCTTCCATTTCCTCTTCTTTTCCTTTTCCTCATTCACTGCACCCCAACCACAGCCCAGTCCCCGGCAGCTGCCCCTGCACCACCAGGTCCAACCAACCTGACTGCCATCCTGGAGAAGGCCAGTCAGTTCACCATGTTCATCCACCTGCTACAGAGCACTAAAGTGGGAGACCAAATCAACACAGAGCTTAACAGCTCAAACCAAGGCTTAACAGTCTTTGCCCCAACGGACAGCTCTTTCTCCAGCCTCAAATCAGGTATACTGAACTCCTTTACCGATGAGCAGAAAATCGAACTCATACAATTCCATGTCCTCCCTGCTTTCTACTCCCCATCACAGTTCCAGACAACAAGCAACCCTCTTCGCACAGAAGCTGGGGGCAGTGAAGAACTGTTCATGATGAATGTGACCACATCAGGAAATCAGGTGAACATAACAACGGGAGAGACCAATGCAACAGTGGCCAACACAATATACACAGACAACCAGCTAGCAGTGTATCAGGTGGACCACGTGCTTCTTCCACTCAGCTTTTTCGTACCTCCACCTCCTCCTCCGCCACCTTTGAAGCCTAAGAAAGCTCAATCACCAGATGCTTCACCATCTCATAGCACTCCAGTTGATTCTTCCTCAGCAAATTGCCTGTCCAAAATGATGCTCCACGCAATGGCCTGTATCATAATAGTCTTAGCAGTATATCCTTGATGATTGCTGCATGAAGATCATTTTGTGATAATGCTATCATGATCACTAAATCAAATTATCTTTTCATGTATTTTGCAAATTCATGAACTTGAATTGCTAAACAATCTTACAGTACACCACCGGAAACTAATCACCAATCAGATCACAACATCTTAACCATGATGCAGCAGTTTCCCAAATGTACTAAGGACGTCCCTCATTATTATAAAAAATAAATAAATAAACAATATGAAGTTTTTCAAGAATACAATCGCAATAACATGTATAGAGAGGAAAAAGCGCCAAAGAAAACTTTGTCTGCAAAGAATTGCCTCTAGCAAATTCGCTTTCGTGCATTATTGTTGTAGTAAAATCTATAGCAGTTAATATATATATATATATATATATATAGATATATGTTTCAGGTAACAAGTGTAAAAAGCCAGGACAGGTTTGTCTGGACAACTTTCTAGCCCAGTAAATTTTTGAGAAAACATATATGTTTCTACTTTTAAACAAAAAACTGACGCTAGAGAAGATCCACAATCTCCAACACAGTAGAAATTAACACACCAATACATAACTAATTAAGTTTCCATCTTTCCTCTCAATCAATTGTGGTACAAACAATTCAGTAATGTACTAATGTTGTTTCCTTGTACAACAGTCTGAAATGACCGGCATTTGAAAAAAGCCTCTAAATGTAATGAACTGCACCTATTGATAGTCAAAACAGCTATTTTCTAGAAAAGCAATGATTCATGCCTCATCCTCCGTAAAGAATCCAGAAAACACATTTCCACAATTCAGTAATGTTAAAAATGAAACCCCTCAAATCCACCAGGAAAGCCCCCTCCTGGGAAACCTCCTTCAAAGTGAAAGGTAAATTGCTGGCCCCCTCCCCCAAAAGGGTTAAATCCTCCACCACCCATTCCCGCCTCCATATCAATGTCTTCACCTCTGTCATATCTGGTTCGCTTATCCTCATCACCTAGAATCTGCAGATAACAGAAGTCATTTTCAGGGCAATACTCTTTCTATACTGACAAACAGAAAACAAAAATAACTAGAACAAAAGTAGGCGGTAAAACACAGAAAAAGGAAACTAAAGAAAATTTAATTTCAATCATATAACAGCTGTTTGGACAAATAAAGGACAGAAAGTCAAAGCAGCAGCATCTTAGGTATAGAATGAGCAATAAGTTGGACAACTCAGAAAATGACTGACCAAGCAGTCAATAAACCAAACCTCATATGCAGCAGCTATGTCCTGGAATTTGGCTTCTGCTTCCTCTCTGTTGTCAGCATTCTTATCGGGATGCCACTGCAAGGCAAGCTTCTTGTAAGCTTTCTTAATCTCAGACATGGGTGCAGTTTTTGAAACCCCCAGAATCTTGTACCAGTCCTTCCGTTGGCTCATTTTTAATGATTTTTCAGCCCTCATTAAAGCTTCACGAATATTCATGTCCTGTCAAAGGTTAATGATTAAATTAACTTCACAAAGATCTTGCAAAATTACGTAAAGGAACAGTAGGTTCAACCCAAGACTGAAAAACTGTGAAATGGAAAGCCATAGCCCTGGTGTTCGAATTTTTAGAGGCAACTTATGATAAAAATGGAAAATCAACATTCATGAGTGTTACCAAAGGAGAAACACAAAAAGTTGTGAGAATAGGATAGAGGCTATGGGAATCCAACAGCAAACTCTATCTGGATCATTTATATAAGCAAAATTAATCAGAACAACAACAAAGATCCAAAAAATTCATAATTCAATCCAGAAACACAACCCGGAATAGAACTTAGTCATTCTAACTTGGTAAACAACAAACCTGAGGTGATTTTTCAGCTGCTGATTTTAGGTCTGCCACAGCTCCTTCCCAATCTTCTATTAGAAGTTTAGCTTCGGCCCTCTGGAAGATTTAGTCAAAAGTTAAAAAACGGGGAATATCAAACCAACCATGTAGTGAAACAGCAAGGTTTAGATGCATTGATGTTTCTAATATCCTTTTTGTTTTCCAAGACCTCACAAAAACAGATTGTGCATACCTGGACTAGAGCATCAACTAAATCTTCATCAATTTCAAGTACGTCTGTGCAACTTGCCACAGCATCCTTCCCCCTGCCAAGTTTCACCAAGACTTTACACAATCCAAGATGAAGGTGTACATTGTGTGTAGAATGATTTGGATCCATGGCCAGAGCTGCTTTGTATTCGTCAACAGCCAGGCGAAGCTTGCCCTTGTTTGCATTATCTTCTGCCTGCATCAAATGTAATATCAAGTTCTAAGAAGGGACCCATACAACACCATCTAACATGAAAATACCACTGCAGAGGAATATGCCCTTACACTTTTAGTCTTCTTGAGGAGGTTTTTCAATCCAAAATATGCTTTCTTCAATTCACTATGCTCAGGGTCTAAACGAAGTCCCTTTTGGTAATGCCTGGGGGAAGAATTCATAAGAATAGCCAAACCCTATAATAATTATAGCAGCATAAGCATATATATATATATATATATATATATATATATTTATCAACCTATCCTAATCTTATTGCCTAAGTGCATTGGAATGGGGGTGAGAGAAAAACCAGTATATGTTTCCAAACGCACCTAATTGCAACATCATGATCAGCTAAATAATAGTAAGCACGCCCACGTAACATCAAAGCTTCTAAATTGTCCTCATCCTCCTTAAGAATGTAACCAGTCTCAGATATGGCACTTGAATAATCTTTTGTTGCTATTAATAATCTCACTTTAAAGAGTTTTGCCTACAAGATAGCACCAGATATTGCAATGAGATGAATATATTAGTTATGCACTTTAGCCCGAACGAGAAATGGTACTCATAACCAATAAGTAATAATCATCGTTTCAGCCATTAGGAAAAACTTAAATACAGACCTTAGAGCATGCTGGAGAGAATACGAGTACAACTTTTTCAATATATTCCAAAGCTTTTGTAAAGTCTCCAGAAGTGAAAAGATTGTTAGCTGAATCCAGGGCATTCTGGGCTTGATGTAACTGAGAAAGCTCCTTTTCTGCTTGAGAATTCCCAGGTTTCATCTCCAGAAATTTCTTGTAGCTTTCTTCTGATTCATCATATCTACATCAGCCAAAAACTTCCTGAATTTGTGCTCTCTCAATCAGATTTAAAAATGGGCAAGGGCTAAGAACCTCCAATGCATATTGGATGACCAATAATATAATAGGTAACAACATTTGGATTCAAACTTGTTTCAGATGTGAAAAAGACCTCATTACTGCACTAAATCAAGTAGAAGACAAAGCAAAAATAATGTAATTGGATAGAGAAGGTGGCAGAATCAAAATTGGTGTCCAGTTTAGCAATATTTACTGTTCCATGATCCATCACCCCTAACAGAGTTAAAATGAAGAAGCAAAGGAAAGACATAATACGCACACACACACAGAAGAACAATGAACATATAAAAGTTTTGAAGATTTTCAGTTCTTCAAGCTCCCCTAAAAGGAAGATTAGGAGCAGCTTGCCTTCAGTAAACTTCTTTTCAGCCTTAAGTACCTTTCAGAGGTGGAAAATTCTAATCTTCCTACCATGAAGTGGAAATAAAGAAAAGACATCACTTTCCTCAACTTGTGATGTAAAAATCAAGACTACAAACTGCAACCATGACAACATTGCCCCCATCACACTTCAAAGCATGAGTTGAGGATTTGCACCTGTCTTTGAAGGCAAATATTCTTAAGTCTTTAGCTTTAAGACACAAAGAACATATGAACTTATTCTTCAGTTCCACTTAATTTATCATATAGTAGGACATTAATTCACTCAAGTAATATATGCTCTTTGTGAGTTTAACTTCTTCTGGTATATTTAAACTTGTTTGACAAATAATAAAAAATGTATAGTTTTCTTTTCTGTTATCACTAACACAGAGACATTGAATTATGCCTTTGCTCCCCCCACCCCCCCAACCCAACCCCCACCTTCAAAAAGCCCTTAACCAAAAAAAAGATATATATATATGTATATATCCTTTAGTCTAAAAACTGGAAACCCAACCTGCACAATTGACGAAGAATTGATGCCCGACGCAAATATGCTTCCAAAAGTGCCGGATCTGCCTCTATAGCAGCATTAAGCTCAGCGAGTCCCTCACTATATTTCTTCACTTTTATACTCTGAGAAACTCTCTCAAACAGAGCAGCAGCATCACCAGGTTTTCCATCTGCACTTCAAATAAAGAAGGAAAGAAGCTACAATAATTATATTCCAGAATGAAGTAACATTTATGCCAGTTAATGGGAAATACGTATTGGGTTACAATTAAATTTGGGCAAAGTTCAGGATGATACTATATAGTTTTATATTAATAAGCAAAAATCAGAAAGAATTACATTTCGAGCAGAATCAGAATAACAGTGAAATCTGATATATTAAAGTGATTGTTTAAGAAAAATTTTGAACATTTTACTTCAGCTGGTAGAGTAAAGTGAATCAAAAATCAATTTTAGTTGATGATGGTGGGCTTGAAACCTTGTACTACTAATATGAAATAGCTTCCAAAGAAACCAGCAGATGTAAAATACACTGCTGCTAGCTGATAATGATGGACGGTCAAAAACATAATGGACCCTAGTGTATGTACACTAGTCACAAGATTGCCAACAAATAGAGGCCGAAAAAGGATAACAAGGGTTACTTTGTCAAAAGGGGGGAAAAAGGTTATTTTTGATGTGTAGAAGAAAAATGGAAGAGTTCTGAATGCAAAAACATAAATTCCAGCATTAATGCATCACAGAATAGATGACAAGGTTGTCACCAAGCCTGAAGAAGAAAAACAATCTCAACGCCATGCAAGCACAAGCAATAGTAGAAGCATGCATATATTTTTACGACTCTTTACAAAGCAAGCAAGACGACAGCAGCACATTCCTCTATAATCCTGTTTCGTTTCTTTTCTACTTTCACTTTCACAATTAGATGCAAAATCACAGACCCTACATTGCTTAACTCCACAAAAATCAGTAGCATAAAACAATCAATTAAGGATATTAGTCTTGTCAACTCTACTCACATTGAAACACAGACAAATTTAACAAGGTCCTTGAACCCGATATGTTTAGTTACATTGTTTCACACTAAAACACACATTTCAATCATTATTTTTTAAATTTTATTCCTTTTACTTTCTTGTTTTTACCTAATTTACAATAAAAATACAGCTAAAAACACGTAAAAATTGAGTACCAAAATAGCCAATACATTGCCTCCAGATACATGCTCTAATTTCGAAAATACAATAAAACCTACATTCACGTGTTAGTTGATTATTTTGCGAAATACATGGCCGGGATCATGTCAAAACTCCAGGCCAAAATACAATTGAATCCTATTAACGTTGCAGTCGATTATTTGTAAACCAGAATCCAAATATTTCAATCCCGTAATGTCAATTACTTCCAAAACTTGGAAACAAAATTTAAATAGCAACACAAAATAAGGGAAAATTGACGACTATACTTACTTTAACCAAATTACTGCTCAAAATTAAAACTTCCAGTTCAACCGAAACGCAAGCAAAAACACCACACGAAAGGCAACAGAAACGGATCATGACAATCGGTCTGTCCAATAGACATGCATTGAGATAAACTAAAGGAAAAATCGAGGACTACGCTACCTATAGCAGCAACGAGCGGTTGGAGGAGAACAAGCTGATAACAGAACACAAAATTCAGGATGAACACCGAATACATAAATCCTTTCCACGCCACCAAATCGAAACCAAAGAGCTTCACCCTCGTCTCCATCTCGAAATCCTCAATGCTCGTAAGAATTTACAACAAACTGATCAACACGGATGTACAATTAGAATTGCACTTGCTAATGCGTGAGGGCGTGTAATTTAGGAATTGTGCGACGTGATAATTAATCAGAGGCAAGTTTTTGATTATTACAGTAATTAGAAGTTCATTAAAACCCAAAAAGTGAAATTCATGGAGGGAGGCGACTCGTGTGCATTTGAAGGATTCGCGCTGTCAACCCACGTTACACAGACCTATGGGTGTCTTCCACGTGTATATCCATATCAGATGTGTCCGTTTCTTAACCATTGGATAGATGCCACGTGGATTTAAGCGGGGGGGGCGGTGGTGGGAGTTCTTTGCAGGACTGCCAAAAAATTCTGCTCTCCTCTGCCAAGTGCGTCAACCCAACCCAATAAAAGCCAACTTTGGTAGCCCAATAAAGATGAACCCAGGCCCAAATTTGCTCTGGATTCATGTGGTCAACCACGTTGGACTACAAAGTAAACAGCTTTCTATTTTCTAAGTATGTTATTATTCATACACTAATTAATTGTACGACAAACATGGAATCACCATGTCAATGAGAGACAACATAAATGAGTAAAATTTCCGTGCTAGAGATATCAATTTTGAAAAGTTTCGAGCTTAAGCTCAATCTTGAATTAAGTAACAAAAACTAAACTCAAAAAAATATTAAAAATTCCAAATCAAACTCAATTAGATACAAAATTATTTTTAAACATACTCGAATTTAAATTGAATAACTTAACTAATTATGAACAATCTCATAATTCTAAGGCCTATCAATTTCACGGGAAAAAAATTTGAAGATCGAACTCGAATATGTACAACGTCAATTCATGCAAAATCGTGACACAAGCATATCCCACGAGGGCCCACATCTCATTTTTTGCAGCTCTCACATTTACTTCTACATGAAATTTAATTCACGGACTGGAATATTGTATGAGTAATAACGAGAAAAATAATCAATTATTATTGTATTCTTTTCAAGTTCTTTTAATAATAACATTGACTAATTTATTAATATATTTTATAATTTAAATAATAAAATATTTTAAAAATAAATAACAACTCAACAAAAATTTAAGATCCCATTGCACTTAAGCTATATTTAATGAAATGAGTTAGTAATTTTAGGATAGTAATTTCTATCAAAACGACTATAAATCAAATAATTTGTATGAGTAATGTGTGTGTGTGTGTGTGCGCGCTTGCTTGTGTGGAAAGTTTAAAAAATGGTCAAATTTAGTTTATAATAGATTTAGAAAAAATATCAATTATTGTTGTATAAAGAGTTACTTCAATAATTTTTTAAATAATAACATAGAAGAAGTTAAAAGCTTATTGCATTAAGATATATTCAATAAAGCGGGTTATAATTTTTACAACTATTATTTTGATATATATTATAGTTATTTATTTATTGAACTATATATATATATTGATTAGCCTATATTTTTAGTTTTAAAAACTATAAAAATGTTTTTATTACTTATTACATTTCATTATGTATAAAAAATTAAAGAATACTAAATGCATCTTTAAAAGTCTAACCAATAGATTAGATATCAAAATTTTTGATTTATATATAAACAAATAATATACTTTTGGATAAAAATATAGTGCATAACACAGATTCGCATTCTGATATGATACACGATAATTCATATTCAAGATTCAATCACAATAGTAGAGATGAACATCTATCAAAAATATAATATCCGTACAACACACAGATCATTAATTTCAAGGAAATATGTCACGCTGCAGATTCATTTCCCATTTTCCCCTTATTCTTGGCAATTTTAGCTTTCAGAGTTCATATATTACAAGGTGATAGAAATAGATCATTACTTTCAACGACACGCTTCACACAGCAGGCTCAGTTCTTGCAATGTCTTCTATTTTTTGCAGAATATCAGGAAACAACAGAAGAGGGAATTGCTAGTTTCAAGAGCAGCCTGGAAGTGCTCACTGGTGACAAGCATGGAGCTTAGTATCTGAGCATCGATGGAATCATTCTCCCAGTCGATCACACCCATCTTCTCCCTGATGCATTGACGGCCAGCCTCGGTGCACAGAGCAGCTAAATCCGCACCAACACAACCATGTGTGCCTTTGGCAATTCTTTCCAAATCAACCTGAAAAAAATCAAGCAGGGTTGAGATGTGCATTTCGAAAGTTCGAAGAAACTAGGAAATGGTGAACTCCAATGAAAAACTTAAAGAGTTAGAGCTTACATCTTCGGAAAGTTTCATGTTCTTTGTGTGAATACGAAGAACCTCGAGACGACCTACCTCCTCAGGAACACCAATGCCTATTTCCCTATCGAATCTCCCAGACCTTCTCAGGGCAGGGTCAATGCTACTGGGACGGTTTGTGGCACCAATCACAATAACAGGAGCACGAGCTTTGTGCCCATCCATCAATGCCATGAGCAGGGAAACGATTCTCCTCTCAACTTCTCCATGCGTTTTCTCTCTCTTGGGAGCAATGGAGTCAATTTCATCTATAAATATAATGGATGGTGCATTCTTCTCAGCCTCCTCAAATGCCTTCCTTAGGTTACTTTCACTTTCTCCTGCCAATTTTGACATAAGTTCAGGTCCATTAATGCAGAAGAAGAAAGCACCAGTTTCATTCGCCACGGCCCGGGTAATTAAGGTTTTTCCAGATCCAGGAGGGCCACAAAGCAGTATCCCTTTTGGAGGCTTGACGCCAATTGACTTGAAAAGGTGTGGGTGCCTAAACGGCAGCTCTACCAACTCCCGAATCTGAGCCATCTGTTTCTGAACAGCACCCACATCATCATAGCCGACCTCATCCAGCCTATCCTCGTCTTCCCTTCTTACAGGCTCTCCATCGCAGAAGATCTCAGTATCAGGGGCAACAACACAGTATTCTGCAGGATCCGTCTCTATAACCTTGAACTCTACACTTCTCATTCCTCCCCTAACAAGAAATCGATCACCTTTCCTCACAGGTCGGTACGCATCAAGGAAATACGCTGCAGACGCAAGCAAAAAGAACATATTTACTACCCAGAAAAATCGGAGAGGGTGCAGTGGGAGCAAACAATTGTCTCAATCATATACGCTTTGACAACCCAGTAAGGTACGGGAAAGAAAAAAGACGAAAGGCATAGCAAATTGAGTGGCAAAAGCAGTTTTATCTTTCAATTCACAACACCTGATAAGCTCTTTACTCCAGGCTTAAATTTCAAGAACATGATAGAATTGCATTAATTTAAGCATTAACCAAAATTCCTACGATATAACTAAATAAGAATATAAAAGTGGAGTCAATCCTAGTGTCTGCCAAATGGCTCCCGCGGACAAACCATTTTATGAAATTAATTTGTCTGTACATCTCGAGCAGGGATAACACTTAAACGAGATCACTCTAAGATTAAATCAGCCAAATGCCAAGCTTTGATAACATTTTGGAATGATCAACCCCTCAGAAACAATAACTTAAACAAATACCAGGAGAGGCAAGTTCAAGAGCAGTATAAACTTACGTTTCAGGTAAGTATCAAGAATGTAACTCCTCCAATTGTGTCGTCCACAGGAAGAATGTGAACACGTTTTCCATATTTCACATCGGCACATTGATGCACAGAAACCACATCCCGTAGCAGAACCCCGAGGTTGTTTCTGACAACCTTGTTCATTCGAATAATTAGTCCCCCACAAGATTCATCAGGATCGACGATGCAAACCATATGCCTCCTTTTCTTACCCTATAATCAGGATCATAATAGCAAATAAATAAACAGAGAACAATAGCAATAATAAAAGCAATATGTAATCCCACACAAAAATTTGGGAGATGTGGCCCATAAATTTCATCTTTACCCAAATTCATACCCTAGGAAAAATATTTTACCCAAGCCTTGATTCAGGACCGTTACAAAAATTAACATGGGCATGGATAGGGTCTCAAGCCCATGGCCAGTCAGTCTCCCTACGTCCAGACCCAGAGACTATGGCTTGAATGTCGAGGTCTGACCATCTAAATGAAGACTACTCCCGATCTCGACTTCCCTCTCTCAGCCGCAGGCCGCTCAGCGACTCAACCACTTGCCGCCTCCGCTGTTCTGCGGCGCTTCCTCTGTTCATTAATGTCCTGTGTTCGGCTTTTGATGAACCATGAACGTGAAGTTGTCCAATCTGTTCTAATGGGCTTTCATCTACTAGCTAAAATATCACAAACGAGACTAGAAGTGGATGAGTTGAAACTCTATCTGGTTTCTTAGAAGATAAACCAAAAGAACATCGTTTTTTCCTGTTTTTTGGTAGTACAATCTTCCCATGGCAGACAGAACGCGCAAAAGATATCTATTGCTGCAGCGCCCATAGAGAGTAGAAGTTGCTGCAAGCGTGGCGGGTCGAGTCGGATAAGGGTGGGGTCTAAGTCGGACGCGAAAAATCGGGGTAATTACATTTTCTTCTTGCGACGTTTGGATAAAGTACGGATAAAGTATAATGATTTCTCTTGTATTAGTCATGCTTATCAATATTCAGTAAAAATTAATGAAATGATAAAAATACTTTAATTCAAAAAGATTTAAAAATAATAAAAAAAATCAAAATTTTAACTTTATAAACATTGATGAAAAAATTAAAATGTTTATAATCAAAAGTAATAAAATGTAATAAAAGAAATATCACAATTTAAAAATTGTGAAATAATTCTTTTACTCTTTTAGATATATATTTTATATTTTTATGATCTACATATTAAAAATATAAATATTTATTTTTATGAAAACTTTTTTTTTAAAATGCTTTATATAATTCAAAAAATATATTATAATATCTTAGTTGGAATATATTCTAAATTTTATTAAATTTTTATTTTTATTTTATGACATATAATTCTTAAAATATATATTTTTTATTATTCAAATAATATATTTGGAATAAGTAAAAATAGTTGAATTTTAAAATTTTTATAAAATATAATTTTTTTCATTTTTCATTTTTAAGAAATCTTTAATTTATTTTTATCTTAGCACCCTCGACGTCCACATCACATTCAGCCCCCGGAGAAAGAAACACATCCAAGCACAATACTGAGAACAGGAACAAAACCCACTGATGGGAACAAGAATTATGGAAACCGGAAGAAAAACTTTGGTTGTTTTACAATTATAAACTCTTAAAAATTCATATTTAATTATTATTATTTTTACATAATTTTTAAAATAAAAATACATAAAAATTTAAAAACAAATAAAGCCAACCTTGATCAAGATTGTTTCCCTGCGGAAAAGCTGGAGTTTTTCCATTGTCTCAGGGTGCAGACAAACCACAGAATTATCATCGATGACGGCCTCATCCGCAATTAGTCTGTTGGGAGTCGTTTCCCTCTCCAGAATCGCCGTACTAAAATCCATTTTAGTACCCTTGCTGCAAAAAAAATGAGGTTATGTTTTGTTTATGTTTTCAAAAAAACATATAAAAGTAAAAAAGAGAAATGAATAAAATTTAAAATTAATAATGATTATATTATTTATTTTTTTATTAGAACGAAGCAAAAACAAATGAGAAACCAGCATAAATGCTCAGCTAGGACATAATGAAGTCCTCACGAATCAGAAGATTCAGATTGATGACTCATGATGCTATCCATAGAAATATACCTCAGCCAAGTAATGGAGGCAATACTATTTATAGGAGAAAAAAGGGTAATTTTGGTAATTTGCTACCCTTAACGCGTTGCAACGTTACAGCCATTCCCCCTCGGCCGGCACTGATGATGACGTCAAGTGACGTGGCAATGTGCGTACGACGACGTACGAACGAAATGTGTCCGACTCTCGTTGTGATAGATCCGATAATGATTTAGTGGTGTGATTATATATAAACATAATAATTATATTTTATAAAATAAATATAATAATTAAAATATTATTAAATAATTTTATATATAAAAAAAATTGAATTTGAATTTATATAAAAATATTATTAAATAGTATATTTAATAGTGTGAAATTAAATATAAAATTTTTGAGTTACAAATAGGATTTTAAACATAACTCTCACTGGAGCATCTTAGTTTTTGTTGGTTTGGATTTTTTAAATGTATACTTCATTTTTTATTTTTTTTAAAATTGTTTTCCTCTTATGAAAATTTTAACAATAAATCCTATTTTCAAAAACTGAATTCTCAAAAATAGGAGTTAGTCCACTTCATCAGCTTTCCTTTGGCAAGGGGGAGGGGCATAAGGGGGTCTCGTTTCTTGTTGGGAAAGAAAGAAAAGCTGCCCGTTCTGCCCTTAATTCGACGTTTTTTATTTTCTTTCTATCTTTGTTCCTTTGTTTTCCCTTTTCCCATTTTTTTTTTCTCTTTTTATTCTTTTATTTTTGATTTTTCTGCACTTTTTTGTTTGTGCATGTTTTCTTTTCTAAATAAATTTTATTATTTGGAGAATATTTTTCAGCTTTAATTTGTAAAATATTGTTTTAAATCAAATTATGAAAAGATACATACAAAATTATATATATGTATGTTCCTTAAATAGTACCCATAAATGCAGTGAAAATAAATTACAAAATCACAAGTGAGTGCAACTTTAATTGCGCCAACTTAAAAATTTTAGACTCAAATTGTTCAATCTCGAATTGGAATTGATTTTGACTAAATGCTCATTTTCAATCCTTTTTCAACTAACCTATTCCAAATATAATTACTCCTGATAACCAAATTGCTCGTTCTCATGTTGATTCAAAGACGGAAGAAGAGGCATAGCCAATCTCATAAAGCCACGTATAATTGTAGCGGATCGAGACTAATTTTATTCTCAAAATTTGTCAACGCTTATTAATGCAGTATCCTATTCCAAAAAAGTTGCAACACAATACATCATTATCAGGCACAATACATCATTATCAGGCACAATGTAAATGAAAGAAATATCGTTAGCCTCTCATTCAATCCACAATGCTTATCATGATAGTTTCTTGAAAGTGTATGTTTATTTCTTATCCTTTTGTATCTCAAGGTATAATTGTTTCTAGTTATAGTTTGAGATTCTATTCTATTTAGACAATTCTACACTTTATCTATAACTTTGAACATTTTTTGAATTTCGTTAAATATTAACTTCATGTAAGATGCATGATTAATTAACATCTTGCATAAATAAATACAAATAGATCTCTCTCTCTTTCTCTCTCTCTCTCTCTATTTTCTTTTTTTTTAGAAACAAAAATTTAACAATAAAACAAGTTAACCAGTAAAAGCTTCGCCCAAAAGCTAGCAGCCTAACTATAGTTTGTCCCAGCACTCAGCAACCTAATTAGCTATGGCCCAAAAATCTTCTCTCTTTTTTTTTAAAAAATTTCTTCTGACCCAACCCTTTAGCCCACAGTTAATTTCTCCAACTCAATGAATCCTCGCCCAAATCCCTTCTTTTTTTTTTTCTAGAAACCTGTTAGGGTTTTTTGGTTTGTCGTGGCTGCAATGCTAGTTTTGGAAACTTCTACTTGTCTGATTCCCAATCTACTGAAACGTTGGCACAAGACAGCACTCAGGGTAATGTTAATAGCAATTGATGATGCACAATCGGCGAAGCAATCGTATTTTTTTTCAACAGAATAAACGGCTCAACTTTTCTCAACTTATGCTGAATATTGAATTAAAATTCAATATATTCACCTCTGATACCAACTAACGTGATCAGAATGAGAGCAGCGGAAAAATAAAAATAAATCAAACCTAATTTTAAATCCTAAGAACACGAATCGTAAATTAAAGTGCTCGACTCAACGTAATAAAAACAAAAATTAAATTCAAAAATTGAATAATTGATATAATAAAACGACCACAATCAATACATCATGACCGATTAATTCGTCATAACTTATATAAAATTCACTCTTATTAAATCGATTTGAATATTTTCATTTCTAAATAAATTTGAATAATTTCATAACTCTCAAACTCTAAAAATCAAATATCTATTTTTTAACTGAATACAATAACTATTTATACTAAATCTTATCAAACCATAATTTAAAAATTCCATATGCCCCAAATTATTAATAAAATTTAATAATAAATAAAAATAAAAATAACAAATATTAAATAAAATTTTGAGAGATCTTTAAATCGCATCACCCGTTCCCACCTAGTATGAATTGGCTGAACTAGAAATCCAGAATATAATATATAGCTGAAAATGGAAACTCGACCCATGTCATTATGCAGAGATGTATTGGCTCTCTCTGCCTCCTTATAACCTTCGAATTGGGTAAGATAAAGCTAGGCATCAGAATAAAAGTGCTTTATCCTTTAGGGATCATTTTTTCAATTACTTTAGGTTAGGTGCAGGATGCACAGCTTACCATCGGCTACAAATTTGGGGACAGCCTATGGTACTGTCCTGTTAATTGAACTTAACACTGATGTCTAAGTTTCATGTCCATTCTCTTTTAAATCGGACCATTACTAATAAATGTCGATACTGTTACTATTATTCCAACAATTCACACAGGGATGCTGTCTTTTTTCAGGCGTCCATAATCAACGTAAATCAGATGAACAACTGTATAAAGATGGTTTGCAGAAGTCCCATGTCAATAACTGCAGTAAGCATATCTCGCACGCAAAAATATAAACAAATGCAATCCTGTCATACAACCAAATATACTAAGTGACACCTTCACTAGAGCAAGAGAAAACCAACACAGAATGCAGCTCAATCCATCAAATCTAGACATCACTTCATTTCTTCAGCACACTGCAAGAGAAATTTTTTTATCAGTATGTATATCCAATTTATGCAAACAGACATCATGATGTCAGATGTGCTAAAGCTAGCAAACTGTAGTTTGAGTTCAAAACCACAAGGAAAACTGAGCTGTGTGCAATTTTTAGCAAGCCAGCTATGTAACACTTTATGTTGCACAACATGTTTGTACTATCAGAGGAGAATTGAAAAAGGCCCTGAGGTTGACTAAAATGAGATGGAAACCAAAAACTTACTTGTATAGATAGGCTGCTATCCCAAGAATTATACACAGCAAAATGATGTCGATGCAGAAATTTCGGCTAGATCTCAGCTGTAACAAAACCAAAACTAAAGTACAGTGCAAAGTGAAAAAAAGAAAAAAGTTGCAAGTTTGCAGTCATAGACATGCAAGATTGCTCTTAGTTGATTCTGTGACACCAAGTCTTGATGAGGGAAAACCATTCATGCAGTAGGAACTACACAAAGCCCCATACATGTCAATAGTTGTAATCAGCTCAAGACTTGGAGTCTAAGGACCTCCTAAGATTTGCACAAGAGCAAGATATCTAAAAATCAAAGAATTGAACATCGAATCACCTGATTAACAGTGTCCTTCAGTCTGACATTGGTGTTTTTTATGTCAGCTGTTGCTTTATCCACCTATAAGATGTCAAACACAAGCTCAGAATTCTCTCACAATAGTCAAAACACAACTCAATACTTGCAATTAGTAGGCATAAAAGCTATACATTCTCTCTCACAAAGTCAAATTATTCATCAAATTGCTGGATTTCCAAGTGATTGCTCTCTTAAACCAGAAACAGAGCAGCTGTCATACCAAAACCTTCTGATAGGAAGCCAATAACAAACAACAAATTGGTCCATCATATACATTCTACTCCTTTCTGAGGTCATGAAAATTTTCTTTCCTAAAACGAATGTTCAACAAATAACCAACAATGAAGTAGTGCTAAGTGGATATGTACCACATCCAATTAAGCATACAATAATTAGGAATATATATTAGAATGAGATGGAAACTACGAAAAAACAAGAGAGCTTGAATAGACAAAAGCACGCAAAACAAAAGTATAAATAACTCAGATCTTTCGAGTGATAATGGCAAATAAACTTCCAAATGCCTAACCTTAGTGTCAATCTCATCCATAAGAGGAACTTGCCTATCCAATTCCTGAAAGAAATGCATGGTATTTCAAGTTATTACTCACGAAAATTTGGAAAGCAACAAAAAATTAACAATTGAAAAAAATATATAATCAATATAATTAGAAATACAAGAAACGGAAGTAGAGAAGAATGAAAACCTCATTCATGTCATGTGCCATATTTTTTAGAGTACCCAAACCTTCTGCTATGACATCCAATCCTTGATCCTGCATTATGATGCTGGCAAATTGTGAGCAAGAATATTCCCCAACACAAATTTACGTTATCAAATTCCAGGAAAGCACATGCCTGTTTCACTTTTCTCATTTCATAACCTTGCCTGAATTGACTTGACTCTTCACTTTGCTGAAAGTATTCATTGTCAAACCGTCCATCTAAAAGTAAACATTAATGCATAAGTATACAATGAACTACCAAAATAAGGATGTGGATACAGAGTGAGAGATGACACACACGGTTGAAACACATTGAACATCAAAGAGATGAAACACAGAGGCAAAACCTGAATCAAATTTGATTTCTGTACGAGGAGCTGAAGTTCCCCCACCCCCAGTACCCCAACCACCAGATGATTTAGTAGCAGTTGTAGACCCATCCGGTATGGCTTCAATTCTGTCAGGTAAGGCAAGGACCAGATCATTTCGGGCTGTAAGTTCTTCAGGTGAAAGTCCTTTAACCTGGAAGCAAATCCATTGTCAATGTTGAAACAAACTCCAAAACATCACAAGAATGCTTGTCTGTATAGGAAACACAAAAGGTAAAATGGTAACATAAATGATAAAAATGGCAAGATAGATGAAACTCCAAATGATGCAAAACCTCAGGAATTACCAAAAATCGAAGGAATGATTTCTACCTGCATTGTCATACTGGTGATATACAAAAGGAGTACGTAATTAAGTGACCAAAGTAAGCTCTTAGTGCTGAGTGGTTTTCAGATATATTGACTCTGCCAAAGGTTTCAAGTCTAGCATATAATGGTAGATCAATATTATAATATGATTGATAAACGGATGTCAACTGTTTTTAAATCGTTTAAATAAAACAGTATGACCGCAAGTCCGTCAGCACTTGTACTCCAAACCAACAAGATACTTATCGTATAAGCTGCAATTCCAAACGTGCTCCTGAAACCATAACGTTTCACGTATGATGCTTTTCCCCAGCTTAAGGTGTTGTATATACTAATAATGCAATCTCTCTCGACTTTACATCAATAAAAGTGGAATTATGAAAGCAAGATGAGGCAGGGACTGACAATAAATTATGCTTGAAATTGAAAAGAAGATCCCAAAACAATCGTCCACAATTCAGGCAGCCCCCTAAACTCCGTTTGTATGATCGCCCCCCAAAGTTTAAATTAAAAATTGGAAAGCTACTGTCTTTGGATTAAGCCACAATCACCATTATCCTTATCTTCAAGGATAAAGCCAACAAAGAGGAAACGAAAGGAGGGTATGGCAAAGAGAACATACCGCTTAAATGGCTCATAAAATGCCTTGTTAATCATCAGTTTTAACTTAAATTCATATTTAATAAAAAGTAAAACAAGACTAAACCCAATGCATTTAAAACCCCAAAAAAAATTATAAAAGAAATAAGTAGAATTCCATAGATTGAAAGAAATGAGAATAAGAAAAACCTTCTTAACGGCCAATCGCTGCAGCTTAGGGACCTCTTCGAGCAATTTGGCCTTGGTCCTCCGAATCTCAGCGTTGATTGCTACAGTCGTCGCCCTATTCTTCTCATTTGACGCAGTTTCCGCTTTCTGCCATATTCAATTGAACGAAAAATAGAAAGAACAAAAATCAATATTCAAACACATTGGCAAATTGAGAAACAAAACGAAAGGATTTCGGCGTTACTGTGAAAAAAAACTGATTAAACCTGAAGAGCGGACTCGATGTCGGACTCCACGGAAGCGTAGAGGCGAGCGAAGGCGTCGTCGCCAGAGACGTTGGAGTCCTTCTGCGCGACATCGTACTTGTCGTACTTCTTGCAGATCACGTCCACGCGGGTAAGAATATCGATCACGCTCATCCTCGAAATTGGGGGCCGACGATGATTCGATTAGGAATGTTTGGATTGTTAAGGGCAATGAAGCCGGGTTTGTTCTACTGGGTTAGTCCCAAACGGTGCCGTTTCGTCTAAGGAAGAGAAGATCTCGGACGGCCACATGTCAGATCATCAAACAATGCAAATAGGCCGGATTTGGAAGGGAATCTGCGCTAAAGACTACACTAGTAAAACGCACACTTTAGGTTATGTTTGGAAGATGGGTTTTGGTGATAGATGATATTTTGTAACAGTAGTGTTGAAATAAGTAATTTGTTTAATTATAAGATTTTGATATTTTAAATTTTTTTATTTCTTTATATATATATATATATAATAACAGTTGAGAAAATGTGATAATATAAAAATAATAATACTTAATAGTTAAGGTATAAAAATATATAAATATGAGCATATGTACATATAAATATATGTATTGATTTAAATACAAATAAATGTAATAATTAAGTAATGTTGTTAATTTGTATATTTGATAATGTAAAATTTAATAGGTTGTGTGAAGTTGGAAAGACTAAAACAAATACATGCCCATAAAAATTATATAATTTCATTAATTATGACACAAATATAAAATTATTATATTTATTTATAGTTTAATAATAGCAATATAAGTTACATAAATTAAATTATACACATAATATATATACATATTAATAAAAGATATATAGATTAAATATCATTAAAATTTAAGGGGAATTAAGTTAGTCGTAGAAGTAGGCTACGGATTAGTCGCATAATTGAAACGTAAAAAGTTTTAGATGGTAAGTAATTATACTAAGAAAAGTATTTCAAGAATTTAGAAAATAAAAATACCCCTTACCCCCCTCTTTCATTCTATAATAGCATACATAAATGCAAAAGACAAATATATCCGGTTAGAAATTCTGTCTCAATTACCATAACTACCCTCGTCCAAGTATCCATAAGTGACTACTTCGGTTTGCTTATTTGTTGTTATGAAATATGTCGTGTATGTGTGAATGTTAATTCATTTTACACATGTTTGCTCCATGGTCCTTTATATTTATCTTGCAACTCTCATGTGGCCTCATGTAACATCCCATCATTCCATGCAACTTACATAGTATTCCTACATCATAGACTCTTGACTTTCATTGTTATTATAGCGAAGAGTGACCCTTAAGCTATAAATAGAGGCATGGTCGAGATAAATGAAATGTACAAAAACGCCCAAAAGAGAAATTCTTACACCTACTTTACTTTACACTTTTCTTGATTACACGTTGTTTATATTCTACTACTATAGCTAAAACATACATGAGAAATAAAGAGTATGAAAGATGATACTCAAAGTAAATATACATTACACTAAGAGAGTAAGAAGCATATTAAAAAATACTGGAGAAAATATAAAAACTATTAAAACGAAAGTAACATTTTACGATAAAAAATAACCGTTATAAACCCCTGAATACTGAGTACATAAATAAATAAAGAAATAAAGTGGCACAGAGAACAAATGTGTTATATTATTTAATAACAGCTGCCATGTTTCTCGTAAAGATTGTAATGGGATGAGAATGGTCAGCGTTTATATTTAATTATAAAATTTTGATAGAATAAAAAAATTAATTTGTTTGAATTTTTGTAATTATGCAAATAATATATAATTAGATATGATTATGGATATAAACAATAATTAATTTACGAGATGCATACGTATATAACCGTAAGCATACTTACATACATGTGTATATAATAATTAAAGTTTGAATATCTATGTGCATGTAGAAAAGATAATATTTTAAAATTAAATAAAAAATATTTAATTCAGTTGTACGTTTGGAGAACGAGAGAGCGACGGAATATGGTGAATGCAGTGCGCAGTTTGCCACTCATTTTTGCAAACTTTTTTTATCATTCAAAATAATCATTTGCATTATAATCTTGACAAAAATATTGAATATTTTTAATAAAAAAAAAAAAACCATTTGTAATTTTATTCACATGCAACTGTCATGCTTTCACATCATCCAGTGAACAGAGAAATGTAATAAAATTTGCTCCGCAGCTGAGAAAAAGACGCATGACCCAGCCACATATAAATAGCATTTCTAGTTGCAGAATTTAAAATTTAACCAATATTTTGATCAAAACAATCAAAATTTAAAATATAAAAAACGCCTGATGCGTTAAACAAAAACATGAAGCCGAGTCAATAAGTCAAGAGTTGAGAGCCCAAAAAAGAGGAAAAAATGTTAATTTTCACGTTGTAGGCTCTCACTGGCTTCCTTGAAGGATAACAGTTCTTGCATCAGCGATGCCAGTTTTGCTTCATCCGCCTCACGGATGTGAGCCGGGACTTTCTCCTGGTACCCAGAAGCACTCGTCTTCTTCATCAAAACGTCATGTTGCCTGCAAGAAGATCGATTCAGCGATAGTTATGGCCATTACCCTTGTCAAAAAACATGTAACATCAACAACAAAAAAGCAGTGTTAAGTTTGTTTTGATTTTTAAGTGCATTTTTAAATGTATTTTTCTCTAAATTTTTGTAAAAATACAAGATTAACATAAAATTAAAAGATATATATATTTATATAATAATTAAAGTGGGTGTATTATTCTGCGATGACTAGTAAATTTGAGGAGAGACGTTTCTCACTTCTGTACATCTTCCATTCTCTTCCTCAGCTTCTCAAGTTCAGCTTCAACATTGATATTCCCGTGCTGTTTGAGGAAAACTGAAAGAGCTTCGTTCACCACATCTACCTTACAACCCACCGGGGCATCATCGCTCTCAATTAAAACCTAAAATCATCACCGTCATAAACTGTTCAGTGAGACACTAAGAGGGAAATATGAGAGAGAGAGATATTCAAACAGAGCATTGTACGAAACGAAAATGAAGAGAACACGGTAATCAGGAGCATTTACATACATCCAGAGATGATAAAGTGGCAAGAGTGGCGATTTCCAGTTCATGCTTCTTGATGACATCACAAGCATCATTTGTGCGACATCGAACAAAGGCTGCTCTCCTAAAAAAGAAAGTATCTTTGAAGTTAATAAAATCAGGAACTAACTATTCAAAAGCCCATAAAAGAATTAAGAACCCCCAAGAAGCTATTATTTCTACATCAGCCACTTACGGCAGGACTACATATAAGAATATGCTGAATCTAATATTTGCCTTCAAAATGTTGAGAAATTGAGAAGGAATGCTGTTATATTGATCTTCTGAGTAAGGGAAAAGTAACAAAATGCAAGTTGACCAACAATCAACATATGCATAATGTTCGACATTTATATGCAATTTTCACAGTTACCTTTCATGCCTCTCATTTGGTGCCAATTGTGCTCGAAGAGACCTCAGCGATTTCACAACTGATTCAACCATATCCATCTCCAACTCAACATTATCATTAGTCCAACACTGTAAAGACCCATAAGAATATAAAATATGAATGCATATAGTGGATACCCAATAATCACCAAATATGCACTACTAAACAACACTATCATGTAAACAGATCAAAGCATATAGAAGGGTACGGTGTCTTCTAGTAATTCAGGAATCTTTTGACGTGTAAGAGCCAACCAGGATCTTATTTGCAAATGATTGCAGTAGCAGCTACTAACTTCAGTAGCTGACAGTCTAAATTAAAAACAGCGCAAAACAGCTGGTGCATTTAATAGCTAATAAGCCTTACAATTTCCTAAATTGGTTCGCTAATTTGTTAGATTTACAATGTTACGCATTCTCCACAGCCAAAAAAGCAAATATAGAATAGGAGAAATGGCACACATGTTGCATTTAGCATCAAACAGAACCAAGGGTGAAAGTTACAGTAGTGTCCAAATAATACAAGTGGTAGTGGTTAGTCATCATCCTGCATTATGCAGTAGTGTCTTTATCAGCTGACACACTGGGTTAGTTTATAACTTCATTATCAAAAATGTATTTTAGCAGAACCAGATCAGAAACACGATCAGAGAAGATGGAAATCCAGTAGCGTTGTTAGTTCACACCGCTGCGGCAATCTATAGTCCTTAGCTTTCAAACAATCAGACATACAAGCATATGTAAACTTTACCTCTACAACTGATGGATATTCAGATATCATAATTGAATCTTTCCTCACAAAATCATTCTTAGAAGGAAGACGCTGCCACAGCTCCTCTGTGACATATGGCATAAAAGGATGAAGTAATCGTAACCCATAATCCAAACACAGCCACAAGGTATCCTGTGCAGATCTTCTTGCTGATGCAAATGCTGCATCATTACCAGAAAAATATGGCTTAATTACTTCAATGAACACATCACACAACTGAAACTGCCACCATGAATATAAAGCAGTAGCTGCATCAGAAAATTCATAGGTATCTAAAGATTGAACTGTTCTTGATATGGCCTTGTTCAGGACTGAAAGTATCCACTGGCAGCTGAAAGGCATGGCAGCTGGCACAACCTCTGCTGGAGGGGTATAATCATCTCCAAGTTTATTCATGGCAAACCTAATAGCATTCCACAGCTTATTACACCATTGTCGATATCCAACCACCCTCTGAATGTCCAGATTTATTTTATCTGACTGAAAGAACAGATTATTAAGACCAAGCATCAAGGACAAGGAAGTCTAAGAAAATACAAAGAAAATAGGAATTAACCTGAGCTGTATACGAAACAAGGGCAAATCGCAAAGCATCAGCACCACATTCAGGAATGCCCTTGGGGAAATCCTTCTTCTGTCCCTCTTTCGCAATTTTCAGCTCATTTGGATCCAAGTTGCCCTCCACCAGCCTTTTGTGAAGAGATTCAAGGGTCACCCCATTAATGACTTCAAGTGGATCAATCACATTTCCCAATGACTTGGACATTTTGCGTCCATGCGCATCACGAATCATAGGATGCAAGTAAACCTTCATAGAGTAGAAAAAGCAGTCATTTGCAATTTTGGCCATAAGATGCACTTGAAACAATATAGTGGCATATTTGATTGGTTGCAAACAAATATAGCTATTTTGGGTCAATAAAAAGGTAACCCATCTTCTGGGCAATCGTGTCCTGTATCAATCAAAGAAAGACTTTTTGAACCACCTCATAAAAACACATCTTGTTGGGGAAAGAAACCAGAATAGCCACATCATTCTTGAAAGATCAATTCAAAGTTTAGAAAGATGCCATGAACAAACCATAGCAAGGCATACAGAAAATCAGAAAATGTTTGAGAAACCATCAGTCTAAGATATAAGTGAGGCAACATTCTGTTGGTGGTAAACAGATATAGCTGCTTTTGGTTACTAAAAAGGTAGCCCATATTGTGGACAAACTATTTTTATAAATCAATCAAGAAGTTCAAGATTTCTCAAACCTTCTTTTAAAAAGTACATCCCTGAGATTTTGACAGATGATACCCTAAATAGCACCATCATTCTGGAAGGGTTAAAATCAAAAGATTTAGACAGACACAGTCATCTATCCATATCAAGGCAAACGGAGGACATTTAAAAGTTGAAAATATTATTAAGCCTTAAATATAAGAGTTTCTCACCTTTCCAAAAGGCACATCACCTCCTAGCTTTATTCCCAACATCACCATTCGAGCAACCCAAAAAAATATGATATCATGACCTGTTTCAAGCACAGATGTCGGATAAAAGACTTTGAGATCTTCTGTGTCATCCGGCCACCCCAACACCGATAATGGGAAAAGGCCAGAGGAGAACCAAGTATCCAGAACATCTGGATCTTGGAAAAGCTGGTACTTCTTTCCAGCAAATATTCTGCCAGCCTCCTTCTGAGCCTCTTCCTCATTCCGGGCGACCACCCACTGTTTGTTGTATGCCCCAACTTCTTTCAGTTCATCATCCTCCAACATTGCATACCACGCAGGAATACGGTGGCCCCACCAAAGTTGTCTTGAAATACACCAATCACGAATGTTCTCAAGCCATCTGAAATGCACAAGACCATTCTTTAATACCAAATCTCACAAATAGGACAAATAATGAGATCATAATTGTTGATAAAAAGTTCTCTGAACAGGGGAGTCGGTATATCAAACATAAAACATTCAAAACAAGAATACATGAACAGCATTCTTTCCTGAACATATCTCATAACAAAAACAGGATAACATTAATTCACAAAATACCTCTGCCAGTCAGCAACATATTGTTTGGGTATAATCCCCAACTTTGGATTTTTGTCATCCACGACAGCATCAAGACCCTGCTGTGCCATGCTTTTGCAGTTTACATACCACTGGGCCTTTATTAGAGGCTCTACTACATCATTGCTTCTTGAACAAATTCCAAGGCGCATCTCATTATTTTTATCACCTCTATAGAGTCCCTTAATTGAAAAAGAAAATAGCTATTAACATGCTTGTGATGGGAAAAGTATCATTGTCCTTGTATGAAAACCTGCACTACTGTACTCCCTAACAACGTTTACATAACACAACTAGCCAACCAAGGACAAAAGGAAGGCAAATCATCTGTAAATTATTCCATTAACAAGACTAACAATATAATAAACATTTTAAATTCATGATATGTAAATAAAAAGCATACCTTCTCCTTTAGAGCTTCCGTTACAGCCACACGAGCTTTAAAACGAGGCATCTCTACAAAATCTTGACCACCATTGCTGTTTATTTTTCCATCATCAGTAAAAACGTTGATGAACTCGAGATTATGGCGCTTGCCAACCTCAAAATCATTAGGATCATGGGCTGGAGTTATCTGCATAATTTCATGTGTCATTTGAATTGACTTCTTCAGAGAAGAGTTGGAAAAAAAACAAAAGACTGGCATCTAAGCACCAAAAGTTTTTCTAACCTTAACAGCACCAGTCCCAAAGTTCATATCTACAAGTAATGCATCACAAACTATAGGAAGTTTCCTCCCATTAAAAGGATGAACAGCAAATTTCCCATGAAGATGACTGTATCTTGGGTCATCTGGATGTATAGCAATTGCAGTATCACCCAGCATCGTTTCCACTCGAGTAGTGGCCACAACAATCTCACCCAAGCCTCCTTCCAGAGGATAAGCAAATGAAGTCAGCACCCCAAACTCAACAGGCTTTTCATATCCTGGAACTCGTAATGGTGTTCTCTCTTTGATTTCTATATATTCTACCTAAAAATGCCAAAGAACTTGTAGAAACTCAGGATATAATTAGGCCCATACATAAGAAAGGATGAAGTAGAACAGCAGTACAGTACCTCAATATCAGATATTGCTGTTCTCAAGACACAGTCCCAGTTCACTAGCCGTAGATCCCTAACAAGAAATGGGAAGAAAAATTTAAAAACTACTAAAGAACATGTATCAAGCAAACAAGTAACAACTCAAATGCATGCTGTGATGTAGCAGGAAACATCAAAGAACAACAGAAAGGTTGACTGATATAAGTGGTAATTATAAGGTCAAATCGTGCATTCAAACAATAGCTCATTTTCTTGGGTGTAAAAAGTGACAAATAACGGTGTAACAGTAACACTGATGTAGGCAGCAGGGGAGGTAATTGTGAAATGTGAGAACATAATTAGATAGACACATAATATTAACCAAATCTACAATGAATCTGCCAAACAAGTGTTTGCACCTCAAAACTTAGTGTGGATACCTAGGGACCATATAGAACACCCAATTAAGCCTCCACCTAGACAAAACAAATAGCTGCAGAACAATAAAAAATTTGAAATTGATGGTGATAGGCTTCTGAAAGTACCTATATATGAGTCCCTCCTCGTGAAGTCTCACAAAAGCCTCAGTCACAGCAGCTGATCTCCTTTCATCCATGGTAAAGCACTAATAGGAACAAGGTTTCATGGTTAACAAGCACAATACCCATCAGTTGACCAAATTTATCCGATCACTGAATACAAAACTAAAGCAGTATTGATAGAAAACCCAACAAAAGCAGCAATAGCCAAATGATCACCTCACGTGACCAATCCAGAGATGCACCCAAGCGCCGAAGTTGTTTTAGTATAGTGCCCCCATACTCGTTCTTCCATTTCCAAACCTACTACCAAATTCTCCAAGTAAGATATTGCATGTATACAAACCTCCTGTGGCTGTACTGATAACAAATATGACCTAATAAGCTGCATTTTGTGTCTAATCATGAGGTCCAAGAATCAGTTGGGACACGTAATCAGTCAACTATCAAAGTATAGAAACAAATCGTAGATGGATAAACTCACTTGAGCTACAAAATTTTCGCGACCAACATCATGCCTAGTCAATTTCATTTCTCTCATAAGTTTCTTCTCCACAACAACCTGAGTCAGATACATAAAAATCAGCTAATTTTTCAGAAATTTTCAGCTCTAGCCATCACAAGCACCATTGCAAAATTCTTGACACTTACACGAAGAAACAAAACCCATATGAATTTTAAGTCCTGCAACATTCTTTAGAATGTCAACCTAAATAGCTAGTCTTAGGTTATTTCTGAAATTTGAGCAGAACTAGGATCAAATTACAATTTTGGGATAGATAGCCTATGCGTCATTGAAATTTCAGTTCAAGTGATACATCATGTTGTATCAGCTTTATAAAAATATGACCTTCTAGACAAGTGCTCACATCAAACCACTGTACTTCATAGGACACCATAAATTTCATTCAAAATTCATGATTTTACATGTAGAAAATATCTGAGCTTTTCTACAGAATGATTTTTCAAGTAGCAATTGTCAATCCTTGTTTAATTGATAATAAGGAAACAAAAATCATCGTCCTGGTCATATGGCAAAAATCCCCTATGATCATGGTTGCTGGCATGAGGCTCCATCAGACATAACCACCAGTACCCTAATTGAATGGTTGTCATGCAAAAGATCTGGTCCCAGGATGCTCATCATGAAATTGAACATGGGTTATCAAAATTCATGGCTGAGTAGGAAGATAGCAAGCAACTTACGCATCACAGCACTCATACAAGAAACAATCAACTTCCCCCAAGAATAATTACTTCCTGCCCAACAATAATATAAATGAGACAACAAAACAAAAATGCATGCTGATAATAAAAAACCTGCGTAGCAATTCCAGCATGGTCCACTCCAGGCACCCACAATGTATTGTATCCAGACATCCTTCTCCAGCGAATAATTGTATCCTGAAGGCAATCAACAAAAATCAGATAAAACTTTAATTGGGAAGATTTCGCACAAAAACATATTGCATTTCACTAGAAACCTCAATTGCAGCAGTAAGGGCATGGCCAATATGCAGGGCCCCAGTAACATTAGGTGGTGGCAGAACCTGCATTCTCGAAATGAAAAGTGGATAACATATCAGTTCAGTTGTTACTAAGAAAAAGGCACTTGAACCCTCTATCACTCACTTTAGTCTAATTATATTGTAACCCTAGGACAAATCCATCTAGCTACCACCAGAAGATATAAAATAAAATTACATAAGAAAACATTTGTAGGTGATCTATACAGGAGGTCGGCACATTATCATTTCTTCAGGCACTAGTACAAAACATTATTCAAATTCCAGGCAATATTCGTCATGAATGGTCAAAGAAAAATAGGATCGTAAAAGTTAAGAACATTATTATTAACCACTTAATCTCTTCTGCAGTTTAAACGAATTTGTGCTGCCTCTTTTCAAAAGGTGAAGAGTTGATACGGCACAATTTAAGTAAAAAAGATTTAAAATGCAAATAGTGTAAATTATATTTGCTAGCCCTGTTTCCACTTTTCTCCAACACTTATCCATACGTGTCACAAGTGCCAATGTACTTCAACTTTTAAGTTGGTATATACTTTTGGAAACTATCTTCCATACATGAAATACACTCAGGGTCCATTCGGATAGGTGGATTTGGGCTTAGTAGATTAGAAATTTACAGCTCAAATTTGAATAGATTTCAAATTCCTTTTAGAATACCATGGATTTGGAGCCTACTAGAGAAGAATTTCAACTCCTCTATATCTAGCCATTTGACATCTCTGGTCGCCGTCTCTCCCTCAGCACCAGTCACACTTCTCTCTCTCTCTCTCTCTCTCTCTCTCTCTCTCTCTCTCACACACACACACACACATACATATTTTTACCATTTCTTTGATCAAATCTGGGGAGTGCTTGCTGTTCAAATAACGGATATCTGTTGTTCATACCACGTTAGAAAGGCAAAGGGATCCGTGTGTTTTCAAATTGTTTATAGTCAACAAATGTATAGTAGGACTTAGGACTATATCAGGGAGTTGACTTCTGATTACTTTTTGAGTTCCTAGAGTTTGGCTTTGAAATACTGTTCTCACTTCTTCTTTAAATACTGATGAAGAAGTAGCAAGTTTCAAGGGAGATGAGTAAGGAACTCTATAATCAGAAAAGAATCAGCAGTTTTATCTGTTGCTACGATGAGAGTATGCTCAGTAAGTATACAAATGATCCCCAGGCCTGATCTCACTCCTCTCTGCTCTGTTTGTGAGCAAAATCCATCTGTCTGACAATTGAAAGGAAAATCAGACCCCTGGCAAATCTCACCAGTTTGTGTAATAATTACATATAATTGTATAAGTATTATAAATTTTAACAAGTTTATAAATATTAGGTAAATTTTATTTACTTTGAGATTAAATTCAAAATAATAAATTGTCAATATTGTTGGAATTTTAAATAAAGATTAGCTAAATAATGAAGTTGACATAAGCGAAATTCAAATCCTTTATACAAGTCCATTTTAATCCAAACAAGTAATTTGAAAGTGTGCGAATTTCAAATTCATTCATTTCAAATCCTCACACAAATACAAATCCATCCATCCAAATGGGCCCTTATATTTAATTGTATTCAATTGGATTGCATGTATTTTCCCTTTTTACTTTTTTTCCCTATGAGTCTCTCAAAAGTTTGTGCAGTCATAGTAATTTGACTCAATTAAATAAAAATCTCACTATGATCAGTGTGCATTAACTATCTTGAAGATGAAGTGATAAAGATATAAATAACTGTGGTAAAGTTAACAACCTCATGCATTAAAGAAGAGCACAAACATTCAATACATCACACGCGAATGCATGAAACTGTACATGTATGTAGAAAGATGACAACACCAGGATAATAGAATTGTTATGTGTACATTTTGTTGTTTTGATAGGCTAGTATTTATCCAGCCAGTTTTCATTATAGAATGAGCCAAGCTCAAGAAACTCACAATGACAAAAGGCGGTTTGGAGCTTTTTGGGTCTGCCTCAAAGAACTTAGACTTCTCCCACCATGCGTACCACCTATATCAGAAATTGAAGCACAAGGATGAAAGCAAGCATTCTTACATTTTAAAAAATTAAAATAGATCAGATTAATTTGAGCCTACGAGTTCTCAACAGCACTGGGATTGTAAGTCTTTGCCATTTGACAAGAGAGCTTTTTCTTCTCTCCCAAGGGTGTTTCAGGATCAACATAGTCCTCAGGGTTTTCCTCCTCAACTTCTCTTTTTGCACTCTTTTTCTTCTCCAACTTTGAAGAAGTATTGGGTTGTTGCGCCTTAAGTTACCAGCAGTTTGAGATGAACAATGCACTATTGTCTTCATAAGCAAACAATGTAATTAACAAAAATTTCGAACTTTAATCATGGAAAAACACCTGAAGTTTGGCTGCTGCAGCCTTTTGTGCAGCCTTAAGTTTCTTCAACTCCTTCTCTCTGGCCTACATTGAACACCAGATTCTAGATTAAATGCTGCAGTAAAAAAACATCATTTACGCTACTGCAACAGAAAATAATAGAATTTGGCATGAACTCAACAAATCCAGGAAACCATGCACCTAATAATTTAACAACTTTCGTATCAGGAAAGATAACCAACAACTCACACTTAATCAATAATTAGTAAAATAAATAAAAAGGATTATCACCAAGTTCAAAAAGGTTTCATGCCAGTATGACATCATTCTTAGTGGAATGGCAACATTTGAAAAAAAACTAGTCCAAATAAATACAAATACAAACGCCCCCGATCGCAGCTTTGCTACCCAAAATCACGGATGCCAGCTCGAAACTTTACAATTCGCACACAAAATTGGCAACAGCAACAAACGAATTATTCTAAAACGATTACTTCTCAAACCTTCTCTTCCTTCTTCTTCTTCTTTTCGAGCTCTTCCGGGGTAAGCTCTCGCGAATCCATTGATTCTCCGCCTGTGAAGAAGAAATGAAAACATTTCAGTATCGCAAAATAAAACAATCACAGCGGCATCTTAACTTTGCACTCCCAAACATAATGGCACGTTCACACTAGAAAACGAATAAAACTGGCACTGTAAATTAAAAAAGACAGACGGTACTGAAGTAAGGCGGGGGCGGGGCGGAGCGGCGGCGGCGGAGGAGGAGATAGATTGAGCTCCGAATGGCTTCGAGGATGCGAGGCGGACAGTAGGGTTTTGGAGCAACGATTTGTTTTAATTTCTTACCCTTTAAAAAATATACATTATTCACTTATTATTGACTTGCAACCTATTTTTACCCCTCTTTTATTTTTATTTTATAACAATTTTTATTTACTTTGTTTGGAACCACGTTTGTCTTGGTCCACCAATTTTTTTTCCAAAACAAAAGTTTTATCACACAAAATTTTTATCTAAATTTAAAATTTAAAATTTCTTTTTATTGCCTAGTTAAAATACAATTATTATACATCCATATATACAAATATATATTTACATTTGTATCAATATATATTTATACTAATAACGTGTACAATTTGATATGAACAGTTTATTTATAAAAATTCAAATCAATTGATAAGAATTTGTAAATTGTGACATGTTATAATTTTTTTTAAATTGAATAATTCGAATGAACTAATTTGTACTATTTGGTAATTGAATTAGTATATTGACAGGTTACAAATTTTATATATAACATTTTAATAGTGTAAAATTTATAATTTTTTTGTTGATGAGTATATTATGTGGAAGAAGATGCCATATTAATTCAACAAAACCAAGACTCATTTTTATCTATTTTGTATTCAATATTATACCTCTTATAATTAATTTTATATATAAATCTTAAGGTGTTTCATAAATTAAAAAATAATAATTCATCCGTCATTGAAAAAATATAAAAAAAAAAACTTGTATTTGAAATTTTAACTACTTAATTCTTTGCAACATTTGTATACAAATTAAATTACTAGAACATCATCTAAATACATTATATCAAAATTAATTAAAAAAATTATTATATTAAACTATCAAAACGTAGAATAATTGAAATAAAAAAAATTAAAGATCAACTTGAACATAAGAACAAATCAATTAATTAACATATTGAATAAATTACTATTGATTCTCACTTAAATATACATGTCATAACTAAAACACTTAAAAGTACAATTATATTAATCAATCAAAAAACATAAAAGCTAAAAATATATATTATCAAACTAATATAAACAGTCGAACTTGCAGAGGTTTGGGGATAATTTATGAGAAGTTTGAGGGTTTATGATTTAAGTTTGAGCTCAAGCTAAGTGAATTTATGTACATCCTTGATTTATAACTTATAAATTTATATATCATCGTATTATCTAATCATTATTGTATATTATATATTATATGCACATAAAAATATTTAAATTTAAATATTTATTTTCATCAAAAATTTTCTATCAAACATAACTTTTTTTTGAACTAACTATTTTAATTTATATTTTATCTCAAAATTTTCTCTCATTTCAAATCATTTCAACATTTTTTAATTTTTTTTAAATATTTTTTATACCTTTAATTTTTAAATAAATTTATAAATATGCTACTTTTACTAGTTTATATACTGTTAAATCTTACACTATAAAATGAGGGTGCAACGCTAGTTTAAGTGTCGAGGCAAAAGGAAACATCGCGTCAAAATTGGGGATGCGGGTCAATCCATACTCATTAATTAGAAAAGGTATGGTGGCCCAATTAAATAGGCCCAAAATACTGGGCCCATTTTTGCACAACCCACCAGTTTCGTTGGAGGCCCAATTATCCGTCATCCATGAAAGAAGATCATCCTGGTCCAAACCTTGCAGTCCTCACACCACGAACCATCAACCCTTCTTGAATTGTGTTTTCCCTACTTCACCGGCTATCCAAGAAAAGGTCTTCGGATACGCAAAATGAATTTTCACATGTTAATTTTTTTATTCGTTTATTATTTTTCTCTTTTTTCTTCTAACGTACAATTTACATACATATATGCTGTCTTTCATTTTTTTTTTTTTTTTAAAAGTCTTTTGATACTTCTTCTTCTTTTATTTTAAATATTCCGTACAATGTAAAATTATTTTCTTTTATTGTTTAAAGTTTTTACTTATAGATATACAGACACATACATTTTTTTAACTTATTATTGCTATTTTTGTTTCCTTTTGAATTCTATTTTTTTACAATTTTTTGGTATTTTTATTTTATTATTTTAACTATAATTTATATTTTGTTTTTGTTTTAAACAATTTTATTTTTATTAATTAAGGTACAATAATTTTAATTCTTACAAGTATAAAAAAATAATGAAAAATTAAATGGTACGAATCTAGATTCTTCTAGACCTCACCAATCGATGTCCCAAGAAAGTTCCACAATAGCATCCTCTGTCTCTGTTGACTCTTATATTGCCAATCAGTTGACTATCCTTTCTTTTCTTCGCTCATATAAATATATCTTCGCCAAACGTAGCAATAATTCAATTGAGATTCATTTGCTTTAATCTTGCGTTTGATTACACATTTTCTTCATTTGCCATTTTTACCACAACAAACTAGATTTATTATATTTCAATTGTCTCCGAAGATGCAGATCTTTGTAAAAACCTTAACTAGCAAAACCATCACATTGGAAATTGAGAGCTCTGACATAATTGACAACGTTAAGATGAAGATTCAAGACAAGGAAGGAATTCTGTCAACTTATCAAAGGCTGATCTTCATTAGGAAATAGCTTGAAGATGGCAAAACCCCAGTTGTATACAACATACTAAAGGAATCCACCTTTCATCTTGTCCTTCGCCTCTATGGAGGAATGCAAAGCTTTGTCAAAACCCTAACCAAAAAGACAACCACTATCTATGCTTCATCTTGTTCATTACCTTCATGGTAGGATGTAGATATTTGTTAAAACCTTAACAGGAAAGATGGTCACTCTCAAGGTCGAGAGTTCTAAATCAATTGACCCTCTGAATGCAAAGATCCAAGACAAGGAAAGCATTTCACCCAATTAGCAGTGACTCATCAATTAGTGGATTACAATATACAAAAGGAATCAACTTTACATTTGCTTTTGAGACTTTGTGGAGGAATGCAAATGCTTGTCAAAAACACCGACAAGAAAGATGATTGCGCTAGAAGTGGAGAGCTTAGATATTATCAACAATGCGATGGCACAAATACAAGACAAAGAAGGAATTCCACCTTATCAACAGAGGTTAATTTTTGCTGTCAAACAACTAGACGACAAAATAACTCTGGCAGACTACAATATTCAAAAGAAGTCAACTTTACGTTTGGTTCTAAGGTTGTGCGGTGACATGTAAATTTTCGTGAAGACTTTGATTGGAAAGACTATCCCATTAGAGGTAGAGAGTTAGGACACCATTAACAATGATAAGGCTTAGGACACCATTAACAAGGATAAAACTAAGATACAGAATAAAGACGATATTTTGCTAGACTAGCACAGGCTGATCATTGCTAGGATGCAGCTTGAAGATGGATGCATCCTCATTGATTATAATTGTAAGACAAAATTCTTGTGTAATGAGAAAATTGATCAAAGATAATATGAAATTCTAGTAGCTTCTCATTCTTTAAGTAGTAGATGAATAGTTGGCTCCAGTCTTCCCTTTCAAATTCGAAGTCCTTTACAGAGCAATTCTTTTCTTTTTTCTCTTCATCTTTGAGCACTGGTGGCACCCCTATTTCTTACATATGTAGAGGTGTGCATTCGTTTTACTAAATCGAACCGAATTGAATTTTTAGTATACTGAAACTTTAGTATGTCAAAATTGTATATCGAATATAGAACCAAAATTTTCAATTCGGTTTGGTAATTCAATAAATTTTTTTGGTATATTTAGTTCTATATTTTGGTATACCGAATTTTAATTTAAAAATTTTTTAAATAATAAAAATGAATAAATATATATATATAATTATTAATTTTGATTATACAACTTATAAATAAATATTAAATATATTTATTTTAATATTTTATTATTTTAGTTTAGATATTTTGAATAGAAAATAGATCTATTATAATAAAATATTTCTTGTTTGAAAATTATAAGGTAATTGTATAAATTTTTTAAAAATTAAATATAAAAATTGGAATATAAAATCACAAAATATAAAAAATTTTAAGAAAAAAATAAGTAAAAATATGATAATATTAAAAAATAAAAATAAAATTTGGTATTCGATTCAGTACGGTATACTAAACATCAATACCAAAATCAAACCAAAGAATAAAATTTCAAAATTTGTCATATCAAATATTGAATCGAAATTTCTATTTAATATTCCGTACGTACCGAAATTTCAATTTCAATTCGGTTTTGTTTGGTTAATTTATTGAACTGTGAACATCCCTATGCATATGGACACCTAATATTCTGGTTCAGCCAAGGACAAAGAGGAGGTGAACTTGGCTAATGCATCTGTTTGCTTGTTTTCTTGTTTTGGTACATGTTTAATTGTGACATCTCTAAACTATCTCATGAGTGTATTAGCATAGCTATAATATAGAAGCACCTCAAGTTTTAACTTTATATTCCCTTAGTAGCTAGTTGACTACCAACTTAGAATTTCTATAAATTTTAAAGTGCAGTTGCTTAATATTTACAACAATCTCAAGTTTGATGATCAAGACTTGATATTTGCCACATCGTTGGAGTATTTTTTTGTAAGGGTGAATGAGTAAGGCATGAGTGATTTCAACCATCAAGGTATCCTTATCGAACAAGTCATTAGAGAGATTCCATTCAATTGAAAGAAGATGGTTTGCCAAGAAGTTGGCTAACACATGTTCCTTTATTGCCTTTTGTGATATATGTACAATTTTAAATTGTAGAAATTGAAGGTACCACCTTATAAGCCTATCAAAGAGAACATGTCTTATTATAACATACTTCAATGGGTTAACCTTAGACTCTAGACAAACTATATGTACTTAAAAGTAGTGTCTTAACTTCTACATGACAAAAACAAGTGCTAAAATTTTTTTTTTATTGATGAGTATGTTAATTCATTCAATATTATCATCTTGTTTTAAAAATATAGGGCAGTCTCCTTCTTTTTATCATTTTTTTGTGCCAATAGGGCACCTACTGAGTATTCTTGTTTTGTAATGTATAGGATCAATAGATGACCAAGCACCCGGGCCACCTACATTGGAGCTTTTGTCAAGTGAAACTTAATGTTCTCAAAGGCATACTGTAGGATTTGTCCTATTCAAATGGAACACCCTTTTTCATGAGTTGACTGAACAGCAGACAACGGCCTGCTAGATTTGAGATGAACCTTCAAATATATGCCAACTTTTCTTACAGGCTTTTGAGCTCGTAGATATTCCAAAGTTTTAGCATCTTCAGGATGGCGTCATTTTTTGCTTGCTTGATTTTGAGACCTCAATAGTGGACAATAAAGCCTAAAAACTTGCCAGAGGCGACCTTAAATGCTTATTTTAGTGGATTCATCCTTAACTAGTATCTTCTGAAGCATTCAAAAACCTTTCCCAGATCATCCAAATGGTTTGCATTTTCCTTTAACTTCATCACGAGGTCATCAACATAGCACTTGACATTTTTGTAAAGCATGTCATTAAAAATCTTTTGCATGTCTTTTTGGTATAATTCTTTTGCATTTTTGAGGCTAAAGGGTATTATCTTATAGTAGTATACACCCTTGGGTGTGCTGAAAGCTGTTAACTTTTCATCCTTTTTATAGCAGTATATACCCTTGTAGCGAATTTGATTATACCTAGATGACCTATCCATGAATGAGAGTGTTTTGTGTCCAGTAGTCGCATTGATCATAAGTTCAGTGATGGGTAAAGGGAAGTCATCTTTTAGGCATGTCTCATTAAGATCCCCAAAATCAACGCATACCCGAATTTGTCCATTCTTTTTCCTTCTAAAACGATGCTAGAAATTCATGTGGAGTATTTAACTTTCCAGATGAATCTAACTTTAATTAGTTTGTTGACCTCAACTTCAATTTAAGGGAGTAATTCTAGTCGGAACCGGCATTGTGCTTGTTCAACATCCCAAACTCCTTTCTTTACAAATAGGTGATGCATAGCCACTTTCGGGTCCAAGCTAAGCATCTCTTTACATGACCATGTAAACACATCCATAAACTCCATTAGTAGCTCCATGTGCATGTCACCCTCTTCATTTGTTAGTGAGGTGCTAATGTAGATGAGTCGAGGATTATTATTATCCCCTGGACCATTTCTTTCAACTCATCTATCATAAACTTAATCCTTCCTTTATTTGGGGTGGAGCAGCCTCAATATCTTTTTTCAATAGAGTTTTTTCATTGATTAGGGTGATGCTATTGGATGAACTCACACTTTCTCTATCATCATCTTTTTTGACTTGAGTTTTAGTGAAGATGATAGTTTGAAATTTGGCATAGGGACTTTGTCACATGATATAATTAAGTTCATTTGCTACCGTATGCAATAACGGATTAAGCTTTGAAGTTTTTTATCTTATCTTAGTGCTTCATTGATGCCCACTTTTGCTCTCCAGCATTTCTACCTGTTGAGCAGGCAAACTTTTTCAAAGACTAACACTCGTGCTGGCTTTTTTTTAGTTTTCTAAGAGTAGTCCTCCTTAGCGATGCTGTTGATAGAAGCTCTTCTTATGATGATGTGGACTGGACTTTTTGGCTGCTTACACGCAAGTCTTGCTCATGGGTTTTAACTCGATGTTTTTTGTGGAAGCTTTTCGAACAACAAATGGTCCTACGGGTTGTATCTAACTTTGATGAAGAGTTTGTATGCTTAGGGACTAAAGCACTTCATAGTCCTTAGCTCTCGAGTCTCCTAGTGTTCCTTAATAGCCCCTTTGGATAATTTGGTAGGTATTTCACTTTCAATTCGAGTTAGAGGTGGTGTCAAACTTTTAAAAGCATCGTTAATTGCTAACTCTTTGCCTAGGTGATTTTTGGGATAAGCCTTGTCAATTTCATCTTTCTTTCCTAGACCATTCTTTTATTTCTCCTTCTTTTGGGAGCTGCTAGCTTCGAAAGCCCCAACCTTGTTTAAGTAGTACTTTATATCAACAAAGCGGGACTCGACTTCAATGAAAAGTTTGCGATCATCAAGCACTTTTTTCACAACACCGTTGCTGTAGTATTTGAAGTATTGATATCAAGCAGAAGAGACTACTCTATTCTCATAGAGCCACAGCTGGTTGAGGAATAGGTTATATGATGCCTTGGCATTGATGACATGGAACAAGGTAGCTGATTCCATGTCATTTATGAGCAACTTCATTCTTATGGTACTTAGGACCCTTTGCTCTCATTGATTGAATCCTTAGATCATTAAGTAGTCGTTTGAGAGCTCACTAGTGAGGATCCCTAACTCTCTCAATGTCTGTAAAAAGAAAATGTTGACTGCTGAGCTACCATCGACTAACATTCTGTTGAACCTTTGCTCATGAGCATGGCTGGTTATGAACAATGGCCTATTGTGGAGTTCAAACCCTAACATCAAATCTTTGTCTGTGAAAACCATTGTAATCATGCAATCTTTAAGGGGTTCTTAGCTTTTCTAATAGAAGTACGCTACTTCATTAGTGGAGTTACTGGTTTCATTAACTTTATTTGTTTGATTATCGAAGGTGATAGCGTTGGCATTTGCACTATTATCCTCTAATGTTATTTTTCCTTGAGAGACAAGTTTTATGACCTTGTCTTTGAATATAAAGCAATTCTGGATAGGGTGCCCAACCAAACAATAGTACTTGCAGTATTTGTGATCATTAATCTTCTCGACTTCTGCAGGCCATTTCATTTCTGCTAACTCAATAAAGTTAGCCTTCAGTAAGTTGTCGAAGATACTTGAGACATTTGAGTCCAGGAATTAGTATGATTTGGCCTACATTTCCTTTAGTGTTGCCTTCTTGAATTCTAAGGAGTTTCATTGTTCTTAGCTACCTTTCCTTTCCTTTGACTAAGACGGGTTTGGCACATATTGTCATGGATTATTTGTTTGGAGTTTTTGTGAAAGGGTTGCCCCTTTTCTATACTTCTTACTTATCTTTTGCCTTGCAAAAATTTAAAACAGGTGGTTTATTGACACCACTTGCAGATATACTTAGCTTTATATCGTGAACTTGTAAGGCCAATTCTTCGAAAGTTTTGGATTGAATCATTTGAAGGATGTACCGTAGCCCTACTGCATACCTTTTATGCACATCTAAAAGCCTAAACTTCAGAGAGTCTATCCTTGCAGTTCAAACTTAGGTTCCTCTATCGATTGATGTAGTCGATAATCGACTCATCTTTCCATTGACGGGTATTTGTGAATTCAATCATGCTAATGATCCATCTTGTGCTGTAGAAGCGATTGAGAAACTCATGTTCCAAATGCTCCCAACTATCGATGGACATAGGCTTGAGATTAGTGTACAGTTGAACCCATTTCCTTTCATTGAGTGAATGAACTACTTAACCAGATGATCTCAATATGTTCTAACATTATTTCATGTCTCTACGAAGTGAGCCATATACTGTTTAAGGTCTCACTTCCTAGTAAACTGTTAGAACTTAAGGGATTGATAACCTGCTAGCATTTTCAAGTTGTCAATCTGTACTGAATAAGGCTTGGTGTATGTCAAAGTTAACTTGATACCTCCATCAAGTTTGTTCTTGATAGTGTATTCTATGAAGTCTTTTAGTTGATCAACAGGGATCAAGCCGTTAGAGGAAATTTAAAGCTCTCTGGCTGCGGACTTCTTTTAGTCTTCTATCGACTGCTTAACAGATGTCTTAACCTCATCATAGTCTCCAGGCTCCTTTTCCACTGCCCGGCTGGCTTCAATATTGTCTATCTTGTCCATCAACCTTGAGATTCGCAAGTTTTTCTCCTAGACATGCTTGGCCAACCCTTTGATAACTTTGTTTAATGTTATAATTTGATCCTCTAAATTTGAAACATTAGTTGTCATGACTAGTGCCATATTGGAGGTAGATGAGGCATTGGACTAAGGGCTTGAAAGTGTAAAGTCATCTTTGTTGCCTTCACTGGCAAAGAGTAGGTTGTTGGCAGCCTTAGGGAGAGGAGTCGACTCAAAGTATGCTAACTTTCTTGCCACAATTCGGGTGATAGCATTAGTGCTCTTTACAACAGCTTCGGAAGGCTTTCGCTTGCTGCTGGCCATGGCGACTTGGTTAAAGTTTGGTGAAACTTGTTTGGAAGGAAAGATGAGAGGAAGAGAAGTCCTACGGGGTGTGTCAGAAATCTATAGGATAAAATTATTGTATAATAAGAAAATTGATCCAAGATTGAATAAATTTGAATTAAACTGAACCTTTATGGGTCCTACTTTTTAACTTTAATTCTCTAATTCTTATTTCAAAAATGTTTGTTTGAAATTTGAATAATTTTTAAGGAAAATGTTTGTGTTTAATCTTCTTCGAAAGTTGTTATGGCTTCAAATAACGTTGATATTTGGGTTTAATACCATGATTTTAGATCAAATGCTGAAATTTGGACGTTTTCATGAAGAATATCTTGAATTTGATGAAGAACGTCTTAAATGTTCTTAAAAATTCCAAAAAGAATTTGAATAAGGCTTTCACTACTTCAAGTCTTCAACTGTTTCAACTCTGTCTTTTGTTGTGTTATATTATTTTCTCCATATGGTTTGGCACATATTTATAGCTATAAAAGAGATAGAATGATTACATCACCTTACTAATGTAGCGCAATTTCATTGACTATTACCATTTAAAGCCTATCTAAGAACTTAACTGATAGGCTCAATCTTGTGAAATCCTTGTTTCGCCTGCTTCTAATGAAATTGTGCCATTTGTCACAATTTGATTAGTTGATTAAAATATCAATTATTTATTTATTTATTTATTTTAAGAATTATATTTATTTAAATTCCTAAAATATAAATAGAATTTGTCTAATTGATATATTACATCAAATTTTCCACATTACGTTGTTTAATTGGAGGCAAAATCTTTGTGCGTCTACAATAACAATCATAAGAAGTCGAATTTACACCTTGCTCTCCGCCTTCGTAGTGGTGATGATTTCTAAATTCTTCTCACATATTTATAGTTTTACTTGTTTTGTTGAAGTTACAAAGAATGTTGTTAAGTCAACAATCTTTGTACTTAAAATTTGAAAGCTATATGATTCTGTCTTAAATCAAATGGTCTATTTTTTCATGCGAAACAACAACGAATTGTTACTCTCTGCATATCAATGCTATAAAGCTCCCATTAGATCATAACTAAATTGTCCTCATTGATGGTTGGAGAAAAGGTGTGTTGTGTTGAAAAGAGGATGTCTTGTATAAATCTGTACTTGTATGAATTTGTACCTATGATTGGACATGGCAAACATGGCTTTGGTTATAAATATTTAACTCAATTTTTCTAAAAGACGCTGGTCATTCTTAGTAGATAGCAAACACACAGGTTTTTTCCTCAATATCATTACAAATTCAACTATGATTTTGAGTAAGAACATAAATTTTCCATATGATTACTTGTTAAAAACTATAGCTGGCCTGCAGAAACAAGAATTCTTCCTATAAATGAGAGCTATTGCCATAGCCACTAAGTTACCATATTTAAACTAATCTACTGCAAGTGTTTGAAATCCTAAGTTCTTATGAAAAGAGAAACTTGCCTCCTTAATCTCATCAATCTCATGGCTACAGCCATGGCTTTGGGAGCTGCTCAAGTTTGGATGCCACTTGGTCTCAATCTCTAAGTCACTAGCATTTATACTCTTCTAAGACAATGAACCATCACCTATTTGTGCTTTCCACAGTTCAGTTATGTAGTCGGAAATCCTCAGAGGCATTGGGACACTGTCAACTTCATGTTTGTAATAACGCAACAAATGAAGAGAGGATGACCCATGGTGTGAAGTGCTTGGTCCACTTGACTCCGGTGTCACTGTTCCCAAGTGTTGGTTCTTCTTTATTTGCTTCCTCACAGTGTGGTGCCAATAATGTAGCGCCTCAACTACTCTTTCCTTAAAGATGGCTGGCTTCATACTTGATCCCATCTGTTTAGGTATGTATAGGCATTAACAGGATTTTCTTAACAATGTGTACCTAGCATAAAAAGCAACATAGATTTTGGGAAACTTAAGAGTCCCACAATCATGATGGTCACCTGTGTGACTAAGGCATACAGTGGAAAAGTAACATAGCTGCAGAGTATTTGTACCATTACCCTACAACAAGTGGCAATGTAAGTAGCATCAATTTGTTTTGTGTTGCAACATTTTCTAATGATCAAAAGATTCTGACTCACCCCATTGTTATTATGACCACCACATCCTTAGTTTTCTCATGGAAGCATGATCTAATCCCAAATTCAATCTGCAAGAAGGTGATAGAAGAATCCTCATTGGGCAATCGCAAAAGAAAGGGCCAAAGTCTTGAATGTGTTAAGATACACATGCAATTGCTTACCCAAGCCCAAGTGAAGAAGGCTACCTGAAATGCGTTCTAAAAGAGCGACAAAGATGGGACACAAAGACACAATCAGGTAAGCTTTCAATGATGGGAATTGTGATTGTATAGAAAATTATATGCCACCTTTGATTAAATTGAAGTACCTGAAATAGAACGAAATGAATGAGGTAAAGTAGGAGGCGAGGATGGTTGAACCAAAAGAGGTCATCCCCTGGTTGAACTACAAGAGTCCCTTTAGCCACTTCTCCTCTTTTTCGAATCCTTAATCCCATTTGGGTGATGATTACCTGAAGTTTTGTTCCCACTAACAAGACAATCTAAATAGAAAAAAAAAAAAAAGCCAAAGTAAAGATTATATCGATCAGCTAGAGAAAGTCGAAAGATTGATAAGGTTGACATAAGCCTTACTATGAATGGAACAAATGGTAGCCATAGATAGGAAATCCAACCTGATTTTATCACAACATAACTTAGAAACTTCCATAATTACATGAGTGGGGGCAAAAATAGAGAACTTAAAAAGGATGTCTTGCTTACCATGGGTATTAAACAGTAAGAACAATACAACAAAGGACCAAATTGGAGGGCTGTAAAAATAGAAGAAGTTAGCTATAATAGGATTGAGTTTTTTAGGGTTATTTCATACATTAATCCCAGAATGCTATACTTTAAGAATACTAATCTATTCTGTTGGTTTAATCCCATCAAACAAGCTTTAAACTTTTGATAACTACTGAAAGCTCTAAAGATGTAGAGTGTCACACCTGATACCTACAATGACTTTGAAGTCTTCCTCAAGGGACTTCTTGATGTACTCCCAGAAATCAAAATTTTCCTGGCCTTGTGGAGGTAAGTGTGCTTGCTTATGCTAGAAAAAAGAAGAGAGCAATAAAACAATAAACATCACAATTACATCATGAAAAGATAATAAAAGCAAAATTGTTGCAACTTAATGACTTACAATGATGAATCCATGGCGTAGAGTTAAGTAGTCTAACTTAGGGACAGACCTCACAAATTGTCGAAAGAAGCACACCTAAAGTTTAATCAATTAGCTCTAGAGTTTAATGAAGGGGTCGCAGGAATTACTAAAATTTTAATCTTTATTTAGTGTAGCAAGCAAAACATCAAAAAGGGAAAGTAGTCTAGAAAAAAGATGTATGCCTTAACACATTACCAACCAAAGAAGGATTGGATATTGACTCCAAGAGCTCTGATGTCTTCTTCCGAATGAGGTGTCCCTTGCAAATCTGAACCTCTCTGGATCTGCAATGCGAATGGTAATTCCCCATAGAAAAATATCAGCTATGAAGCACAAAAACTTTATTTCTCAACAATTTGTTACATGAAGTGTTGGACCGAAGAAGTAGAAGTAGAAGTGAAGAACCTACCATGTGAGTTCCGATACTCCAACGTTCTCGTTTCTAACTCCCATCCTTTCCATCTCCTCATCTATGTCAATCAAAACATAAATGAATATCAGAATAAGTGTGAATTAATCAAATATTAACATGTATACCATGAAATATGTCTAGAAGAAACAAGCACCTTGACCCTGCCTAATGCCAAAGTGGTAAGGCTACAAAGCACATGAAAGACAACCAACACAAAGATGAATATATGCAATTGGTGGATGCCATCAATGGAAACAAGTGTGACTTTTCCCTGCAAAAATAAGTGCTTCAAACATTATTGGAACCACATTGAAGACGCCTTGGGCCTATTTGTTCTACTTGTGTATCGCCACAAATTCATAGAACAAAATTCAAAAGCTACTCTCTCTTAGATGAAAGATTGATATGTAAATGACCCTGCCTTGTCTTTGCATTTTTCATATCCCTCGGTAGCCAGAATTCGTCTATGAACCCCATCGGAATTCAAATATGCAAGAAGTAGCTTTCTTCCTTGGCCATTGTCACAAGAATTCTCCTTCATGTCTTGCCCATACTTGTTCTCTTCCTACTTCTTCTCACATGGATGCCAAGAATCCCCTATGGCCTTTGATACACATATATCCGATATAGGACCTTGTCCTATCGTTAGGAGCAGTGATAGGAAACCTAGCAGCATGAGCTCTAAGAAAAAGAGAAGATCGGAAAAAAACTTCTTCCTTAGTAGGCATGAAGAGAGTTACATTCTTTTTTGATGAGAAGGACCGTAGCAACCAACCTAATTTAATCTTTTCAAGTGCCTCATATAGAGCTTTCTTCTTTCTCTTTGTCAACCACTGAAGGTAGTGAGAAAGAAATGAAGTATTAAGTACAAGTGCAGTAAGAAAATCCGTGAAATGAGGTTGAACCTTCTCTGGTACAATTTCTCAAATACTTATGATCAACACCATGTCCCCGCAAATCTCGTACTCTTACCTTTCCTATAAGGTGAATGATGCACTCAATAGTTATTGAAATTGCGACCAAGACAAAGCAGACAATCGCAACAGCCCAAGTCGGTGTTTCTTCCAGAGATCGATCACCTTTTGCCACCATCTCTTCTTGTTGAAAGAAATAACCTCGAAAATTTTATGGAATGACTACAATGAAGTACAGCCAGTATGTTCAAAATAGTGGGTTGGGGGATATGCAGCATCTATAATAACAAGATCGTTAGGAATATGCAGAACTTATCATAAGAAAAATAGTGAGAGAAGTAAAACGTCTATTAAAGTAATCCATTGAAGCTTGACTTCCAGGCTTGTTGAAAGTGTAAGTGATGAATCATTTAACCTTAATCCACATGCAGGAATTTTATAAAAGGGAAGCAAGAGAATATATAGAAGTAAAAAGTCGCCGAGGTAATCCATGGAAGCTGGACTTCCTGACTTGTTGAAAGTGTTAAGTGAGGAATCATTTTACATCGACACACATGTAAGAGATTTACAAAAAGGGCACAAGAGAATATCTTGTCTTATAAGTGGATTAGATTTAGAAACAAGCATTTCTATTGCTGGCTAGAACATACAATTCAATTAATGTTTGACCGGTTCTTTTGCATGATCTTTAGTACAAATGTATCACACGTTTTTATAGATGATTCCCCCTTTCTTTTCATGTTCTATGTTTTTACCGTTCTGTCCCTTGTCATCCAATGGTTATTCTTTAAGTTCAAACTAGTGTAGGAAAACAGCAAGAAAACCTCATTTGAATGAACAGAGTCAATCGCTTGATGACATTCTTTGACTGCTATGGTAAGAAAGACACAACCATGACTGTGAATCTATTAACACACACAATGTAGTTCAAAGACAAAAGATACAACTAAATAAGCATTCTTCTGGACGGTACATGGAATCTTTCAAATTCAGCTGTTCATATATTTTAAGTAATTGCTCTTTCACACGCTCGATTAGTCGGAATAACAAGAAGAACCCGGAAATAAATTCACATTAAGATAGAGTTTTTGTCAATACGACTCCCCAATTGGAAATGCGAAATCCCTTAAAATTAATATTTGATTTGGTTGCATCACACCATCTTGTTATACAAGACAAGGAATTTCAACTTGTGACCCTGTTATTTAGGCTCCAAGATTGAAACTTTCATTCACCAGAAAGCAAAAGTCATAGCCTAAGGCTAGAAGATGACTTCATTTAAAGACTCATGTTTCTTGTGGAGACTCGCGAAATTTCACTGAAAAATGCTTGTATGATGACATTGTTGACATCTTCTTCTAACATGGAAGTGTTTCCACATGGTATGAGACTTGCACCAACGTGTGATGCACGGAAGAAGGGAATCTCTATCACGTCAGGAAAAACTGTAGCCTTTTTACTAAGGAATGATCAAAAGAAATTTCCAACTTTTCATCATGTACTTTCTATATATTTGTTGTGTTTGAAATTGTACAGGAAAAAGAGACAGACGATCGTTCATTATGTACACTCCTATAATGTAAGGATTACTTTTTCTTTTGAATATTCTACTTTTTTTTTTTCTTGCAAATTTTAAATTAATTTGATTATTTTTAAAAGACATAATAGAAGGCGCAAATTTGAGAAAAAAAAAAGCTTAAAAGGGGGTGGGGGGCATTCCGAGAATTGAACTCGGGACCTCTCGCACCCTAAGCGAGAATCATGCCACTAGACCAAATGCCCTGGTTAGGACTACTTGGTCAGTATATTAATATATAGACCAGTTTTAAATGCCTTATTAGCATTTGATTGCCGTTCCATCAAGCCTGTGCAACCTAGTCTAGTTCGGAATCGTTTTCCATGTACGAGTCAATATTTAATTAAGTATTGGACAACATCCTCCAGTGGAAAGAATTTTGCGCATAGTCCTAAAGTATCATAGACAGTACTCAAGAAGGCGGAGGAACAATCAATTCCTTGACTACCTTAAACGGCAAAGGGTTATCCTCGGGTGGTCCAGGCGCATTACACCCAGAGACAGTTAAGTGAGGCCTATTGGGGCACCCACCCCATTTTCACTTGTGAGCTCCACTTGGCTGTATAACTAAATATTTAAAAAATTAAAAATAATTCTGATATTCAATTCATAATTTAGATGAATCAAGCTCGCAAGTCAAAATTGAATTGAATACCAATTTTTGTTCTATCAATTTATCGAATTATAAACAATCATCATTCGATTAATTATCGTTATTCAGGACTCGCCACATTGGAGAATGGGTGAGTGTTCGTCATTTACATTCGTATATACTCTCTTATAAACCAGATTGGTGAGAGAATTTGGTAGATTCAAACTCGCACGGTCCATTTCCATTTATAATCACATGCAGGACATAAAATTTCATGTGGTAATAAAACTAGATAACGACGTATTCTTGCTTCATCACAAAAGTGCGAGAACCTCTTTTTAAGTAGTTGGCCTGTCTCTCATCAATATCTAAACCAGCAGAAGAATTTTGCAAATGTTTACAGAAATAAACTTAAAAGCAAACCCTTATAAGCCAATTGATGAGGTGTTTTCTTGTTAAAATCCATCTTTGCATCATTAACATGCAGTCCAAAAGATTGTCGTTCCCATGATATCCTTTGTCCCTGCTTTGATCCATCTATTTTTCCAATATGACGTGACTACAATATACTCTATATTCATCCTGTTTTGGTGGAAAAATCGGTATTGAAGAAATTGGACCACAAGATTTGATCTCCATCAGTCCTAGATTCGAGTCTCAAGGCTAAGGCCACAATGATTCTACAACCATTTATGTTGGGCTATGTTTGGAACACATCTTTCACCCTAGCTCTCAACAATCATTAAACTTTATTCAACTAAAATTACTATTTCACATAATTTTTATCCAAATTTAAATTTAAAATTAAATTAATTAATTATTTTTCAATCATTATACATTTTACAATTAAATCAATACTTATATACATATACATATGATGATGTTATAACCAATTACGTTGGACTATGTTTGGAGCACATCTTTCACCCTAGCTCTCAACATTTCATTAAACTTCATTAACTAAACATACTATTTCACATAATTTTTATCCAAATTTAAATTTAAAATTTTCATTTCTTACATATGAAATTAATTAATTATTTTTCAATTATTACGCATTTTTATAATTAAATCAATGCTTATATACATATACATAGGATGATGTTATAACCATTTACACTGGGCTATGTTTGGAACATATCTTTCACCCTACCTTTCAACAATTCATTAAACTTATTCAACCAAATATAGGATTCAACACAATTTTTATTTAAATTCAAATTTAAATTTATCTTACTTATACATATAATTATTTAATTATTTTTTAATTATTATATTTATTTACAGTTAAATCAAGAGCAAATATTTGCATGTCAAAATCTTAGAACAAAACATACCTCTCGTTGACCAAGCATTATCCTCAACACCACCCTTCTCCCAAACATAGCTTTGGGATCCCATATATTATCTGCCCCGATGGTTGTCTTTTCATAGGAAATGGAGAGGATAACAAATGCTCAGCATAGTGTATGTGGCCACCAACGACTCCTGTCTTCATCACCTTTTTCAGAGGGGAAAGGCCAAGCTGCATGCAGGTTATTAGACATGTGAAATATGAGGGGACAAGGTTCCAAAACTCGTGACCACATCTGCCATTTTCCGGGGGCCCTCTCTGCATTCGTCCCAGATTTCGTTTTTTCTCTTGATTACCACCACTGCCTCATCGTCAGGACGCATCTTCATCGTTGGATTTATATTCCTAAGAGCAAACCATACCTACCCCTAACCTCCCCAACACCAAACTCTATTAGATGGCAGCCAGAGAGGCCAGTGGGACGTGCCTGTTAGGGGCCATGGATCGCCTCTGGTTTCACCAAGTTGTTCTTTCCCCACACCATGCTTTTCTACCTTTTCCTGAGACATCTGAAACGACGACTGTGCCCCTCTCACAATCGCCAGCTGATTCTTCGTCAAAAGACAGCTCCCAGATGTATGTAATATCTGAGCAAGAAATCCCCCGGGTAGGTTCTGTAAGTAGACTGTATGTATTTGTACCATATTGCCTTATAATAATTTCAGATATTCGGTCTTTTTTTGATATTTTGTCATTTATACTCTTAATTATTTATTTTAATTTCATAATTATTGTAAATACTAAAAACTAACAAATAATCCATCGTATTTCTCTTTAAATTGGAATAAAAAGTTAATAACTTCAGTATTTTTTTAGTGCGTTACTATTTCATTTTTGTTATCAAGCTTTCTCACACACATTCGCGCACACGTAATGTTATGTAATAAAAATGTGAAATGTTAAATTTAGTGTGATTTTACATTTGTGTTTAAATAAAAAATTATATGATGTAAACCCTTTGCATTTATATTAAAATTTGATAAAATAAGTTCGAATATTATATATCTTAAATTAGTATTATAATTTTATTCTATTAAATTAATCATTCATTTAATTTTTACACGCTCATTGACTTAAAAAATTGCTAGACATGTATACACACCTGAACAAATAGATCATAAACTATTGTAAGGGGTTCACTATAAAAGTTAGTAAGTGGGTTGGGCTTTGTTGTTGCGGAGTGGACACATGAATATTTGGTTGTTGAATCTTGTTAAATTCACGTATTTTTTGTACTTTTCTGTTAATTTTGCATAATTGATCCGAAAAAAACTAGTATAAATTAGATTTCCGAGTTGAATCATGTTGTTGCCTGTGCTTGTGAAGCCATTCAAGGATGAAACCAGCGGCCATGAAAGTGATAGCGAGGAAGAAACTAGAGGTGGCAGACATCATGAGAAGAGACCAACAAAGCTACGTATTCTTGCCTCCAGCAAAACCAGGTGGCATTCATCTTCACCCGTGTCGTTATCAAAAGCCCAATCCAGAAAACTCTCAAGGAGATCGCTGCAGAGAACCAGGAGCTTAGGGGAGCTCGAGCTTGAAGAAGTGAAGGGCTTCATGGACTTGGGATTCACTTTCGAGAAGGAAAACTTGGACAAGTGTTTGATGAAACTCGTCCCCGGGTTGCAGAGAATTGATGGAAAAGAAGAAGACGAGAACAGAGGGGTGATGATGAGGCCATATTTATCTGAAGCGTGGCACATAAAAAGGCCTGATTCTCCATTGCTGAACTCGAGGTTACGAAGAGCTTACTACACTACATCGGCGGATATGAAGAGACATCTGAAGTGCTGGGCTCGGACGGTGGCGTTGACCATTCAGCAAGACTCTTGATGAATTGTTTCTTTTTTTTTGGGGGGATTCAGAGTATGAAGATGATGAATTCTGCATGCACTTATGACTGAAAAAAATGAAAAATGAGTTTTCAATATTTACAGTTAATTTATGTAAAGAAGAGGAAAAATAAGATTGTGTGCATATGTTCGTATTTTTTTATAAGGTTAATTACAGCTAGTGAAAGGTGCTGATTGGTTTATGCATTATAAAATTATTGTATCTTATACAATATAAATAAAATTATTTTAAAAATAAAAGTATAAAAAAATTACAATGAAAGAGAAAGAAAGATTATAAGACGTTGAAAACAATGGAAAATTTGGGAGAAAACATAAATTAAAATGATAAGTTAATTAACAGAAACTTATAAAAAGAAATAAAATAATCAAAATATGGATAATTATGTAATTTTTTATTGTACAACTACGAAGGTTACTAATTTAATAATATACCTAACAAAAGTAACACAATCCATGCGTCTGTGCAAATTTATTTTTAAAAAATAAATTTATTTTAAAATGAAATGTATAAAAAATATTTGCAATAAAAAACTAAAGATGCATTTAAAGAATTTGAAATCAGAGGAAATTTGAGAAAAAAATATAAATTAAAATGGTTAGTTAAAAGAGAAGAGAGTAAGAAATAATAAAGGAAATAAAAAAATTAAAATGAAGATAATTATGTAATTTTATATCGTATGGCTATGAAATCTTATTCACATAATATATAGTGTAGATAACGTAGATGATATAAATATTGATATGCACCTTGAAAGATGACATGAGTTAGATATTTCCTTTGTAATAGTAGAGTTGAAATATAAATAAAATTAATAAGTTAAAAGAAAAGGAACAAACAAAATAAAAAATTTAAAATAAGGATAATTGTGAAATTTTACACAATACATCTAAAAAGCTTTATTTTCTTAATAATACAATGTATATATAGATATACATACATACATATAAGAAAATGAAAAATATTTAAAAAATTAAAAGGAGAAAGAATTTAAGAAAAAAAACACCAATAAATATAATAAGTCAAAAAAAAGGAGATAAATAAAAAGTAAAAATAAGTGCAATCATGTAATTTTACATTTGCAACCAAAAAATCCTACTTTCATAATGATATAGTGTGGGTGTGTGTTTGTGTAATTAGTAAAATTTGAAAATTTTATGAATGTGTAAAATAATGTATAAATTATAAATTATTACAGTATAAATAAAACTATTTAAAAGAAAAAGTATTAAACAAGCAGATATTTGAAAAATTGATAAGAAAACTTGAAAGAAATTACAAATCAAAAATAAGTTAAAAGAAAAGGGAAAATTATAAAAAATATATATAATAATTTAAAATTATGATAATCGTGTACTTTTATATTATATAATTAAAACTCAACCTTTCATAAAAAAAAAAAAAAATGAACCTAATTCACATAGGAAAGCAGAAAAATCAAAATCAATAAACAAATATTGACCCACTAGGGTATTTTCGAAATTTGAAAAGCATTCCACAATTTGTTAAAGCTTAGCCACAAAAGTCACTTAAACCGCTGCAAGAAAATGAAAAAAGGAGTCCCAAACAAAAATTCATCATTGTTATCAGCAGATATCTATATTTGCACTTATCTATACTAATTATATGATGGTAGAGGAGGTAATTAGTGTGTTAATCATAATTTTAAAATATCCTTTTAGTCGTAATCACTTCTTTTAGACCCTCTATTGTTCAATTATGCTATTAATCCATAGCCTCTTTCTTCTACAAACTTAATCCCTCTTAAATTTTAATAAAATTTAATTCATATATCATTTACTACAACATATATTGCGTATATTTATATACCTATATATATTTTAATTCATGTAATTTTATTTTATCATTGAACTAATTAAAATATAATTATTTTTTAAAGCATCCAACACACAAAATCATGCAAATTTTATTATTTCTTTTTAACGACAATATGCAAAAGTTCAAGCCAACTTTTGCATTGTATGGAATGGCAACCCATCTCTTAAAAGGTGGACTTAGATGTACTCTACAGTTTAGTGGCCCATGAATATTGGAATTAGAAATTTTGTTTGTACAAACAAAAGTTGAGATGTCTTTTCTTGGAGCATGTGCCCTGAGCCCATGATTTCTAGGAATTTTTCCACTTTCGCCCTTTTATGTTCATTTTTTTTTTAATAATAATAATCTATATTATATTATTAAATATTTAAAACTAATTTGATTGCACATAAACAAATTTACATTACTATGTTTGACAAGTAAATTTACTTCACGCATCCTTAACCAGAGAGACCAAATATAGTTAAATAAAATTACTAATATATTGTTGTCTTTTTTATACTATACCTATACTATATTTTTGAAATAGGACTTTTAATATATAATGTAAAATTACATAACTGTCCTTATTTTGGATTCTTTTATTTCTCTATCACTTTCTTTTTTACTTCTTATCTTTATATATATTATCTCTCAAATTTTTCTCTTTCCAATTTTGACCATTATATATTTTTTATTATAAATATTGTTATTATCTTTAATACTAAATAATCGTAATTTTTCATTATTTTAAAGATAATAAATTTATAATTTATAAAAAATTTACACGGGCATAGAGGGTGTAATTTTACTAGTTTTAATAAAGATTTTTAGTTGCGCGGAATGAGTTTATCAACTGCTCATATGTTAAATATTTTTTATTCTTTTTATCATTTTTTTAATTTTTATCCAACTTATGATTTATATTTATATGTTGTCTTAAATTTTATTATTTTTTTTAAAAAAAATTTTGATCTTTTTTCATTTTTATTTTAAATATTTTTTAACAATACAAAATCACATAATTTTTTATTTTTATTTTTATTTTGAATTTTTTATTTATATTCTTTCTCAAATTTTCTCTTTTTTTTTTTTGAAATTCTCTTGATATTTATTTATTTTATTATTTTAAAAATTCTTTGTACTTTTTGACACCTAATAATTTCATTTTTATTAATTAGAATACAATAATTTTATAACCTATAAATACATTCACATTTTACTTGTAATAATACTAATACTAATAATAATGAATAACTCCCCATCTTGATAAAACTAATCACTAAGAAGTAAGATTGGAACCATAGATAAGTTTGTACAAAAAAATTTTCGGGCCTCGTGCATACTTTTTGTATGGCGTTGGGCAGCTAAGTGCAAGCACCATACATGCACAGACAAATTTTTCAAGTCCCCGTGAGGTCCCTTGTCCGAGCATTTGCACGTAACACGTGCTTCGATACCTCAAATGTCGTCATAAATTCTATTACATTCCTTAGAAAATAGGTTCTTAAGAAAGAATGCTGTTCGCTTAATAAATTGATCTGAAAACTTTTCTTTGATCAGTGCATAACGAAAGTCACAGACATCATCAAACTAGCTTTAGAAAATGAATTAGAAATTAGAAGGGATCCATGGTCTTTACCTGGGGCCGAGGCCAGGCTAGCATTGTCCACAACAACCTACTAAATATTCTTTGACAACTATTTTCAACAAAGGCGGCTCCATAAACCATTATCTAGCGTTAATCAGATCGTCATTTAACTGATTAAATTAACCTAATTAAACAACTGATTACCTCATGGCCGTTGGTCATTTCGGTGGACGGTAGTAATTTGATTATTCTGAGAGAACATGACGATGCCAATGATTAAATATTGTTTACGTAACGTGATGTTAATTGAGATGATGATTATCATTAAACAAAAAGGACCCACAAAATAAAAGGCCAAGTGTACGCACTACACAATTCCATTTGCGTGCCCACTAAACAATCAATCATGCACCAAACTATAATTAATAATGAAAAATACTTGAAACTTAAACTTTAACACAATGTTTGGATTCGATGGGATGAAAACAAAGGTTATGTTTGGGAGAGGGATTTTTGTTGGAAATAATATTTAATAAGAATTGTGTAGAGATAACTAATATGTTTAGAATAAATATTTTAATGCGATGAATGGTATGATTTGTTTGAATATGTGTATAAAATATATAATAATGATTGGATGATGTGATTGTATATACAGATAATAATTATGTTTTAAGGTGTAAATCAAAATAGTTGTGATTATATATGTGATATACGTACGTTATTTTGATTATTAATATGTGCAATGATTGAAAAATGATTAATTAGTTATATATAAATGAAAATAATTTTGAATTTAAATTTAAATAAATATTTTGTTGAATTATATATTTGATAGTTTAAAGTTTGAAATGATATTTTCGGATTGTAAATTGAGTTTCAGAAATAACCAAAGTGTGTTCTATTTGTAAAAATTTATGAATAATATAAAAATAAGAGGCGGAAAAATGCTTTTAAAAACAGTAGCTATGAAATGTGTGTATTTTATTAGTAAAAAACAAAATAGAACCGAATATAAATTTACCAATCATCAATAGGGTTTCAAACTATTTATTTAAATTATTGCGTATGGTATAACATATAATCCTGTAACAGATCACATGACTAAAATTAAAAAAAGTAATGAAATCTTAAATGCCCATATTATTTTGTATTATAATTGAACTTAACATGAATTGGTGATCGAAAACTTTGACCCGCCAAAATAATAGGAAATCTAAATTTGTAGCATTACTCGATTATGACATTAAATCGAAACTTACACGCTTTGATTCGACAGCGATTTTGCCCGTAATTGATCTGAAATATGATTTGCATATGACACAACAAGAGCATGAGGCAATGTTTGGTTGCTCACTTGGATGGGAATTGAAAATACTGAATATTTTGTAGGGTATAAAAATTATGTTTAATTATAAAATTTTGAACGAGGGTAAAATTTTAAATTTATTTAAATTGAGTATTTTCACATTATATTATATATACTAATAATAATTAGCTGATTTTATTGTATATAAGTTTATTAAGTGCAAATGTGTGTAAACGGGAGCACTTGTGCGTGTCTAAATAGAGGTGTAGGATACTAGGATTTGAACTGATTATAGGTATATAGGTTTAATTATTGAAGTTTACATATATATATATATATATATTTGTGTATATAAAAGAAGATAAATTTAAATAAAAATGTTTTGTGTTGTGAAATGTTTGTTGAGGCAAAACCATCCAAATCTTGTTTCGGCCAACTGCCCAAAAATCAAAAACCCACAGCACATCTTCTTAAACTTAGTGCACCCACAATTTATGACCCAAGCTTGACGACATCATCACATCGACGATGGAAATGTTGGGAAACAAGAATCTCATCACGACAACGAAGAATTAAAAACAACAACCTTAATACCTTAACAGGTCACCATATGTTGCGATGATCATCAATATATGCTACTAATGTTTTTCTTTTCATTGGTTTCAAAAAGAAGTAAGAGCTGAAACGTCTCCTCTCATCCCATCCTCCATGTAGACTTTAAGACCTTTCCTCTATTCAGAGTACAAAATGAGGATGGGCCCCACTCTTGGAATTTTTGTTGAGCTATGGCTGCCCTGTAAACACGGCTGAGATCAAACAATGCACTGCAATGATATATAAAAAGGACGTTTGGGTCATCTTTTTGGATGAAAGTTGGGGAGAAACTTGTTCCATAAATTTAAGAATGACGTAAAAATAAGAGTGATAAAAGAGGTAAGAGGCACTGTTGTGATAGGATGTATGTTTAGATGTATATATTTTAACGAAATTAATGACAGTTTAAGAAAATTAATAATGGAGTATTTTGATAGGTTAAAAAGGAGGATATGCATTTTTTTTGGTAAAAATTAAGGAATGATATAAAAAAAAGAGTGGATGTGTGGGTTCACTATTTATGTAAAATACTGTATAATAATTGAATAATAAGATAATACTAGAAAAATGATTTACTTTTAGAGTGTAAACATATGTAAATTTGAGTATGATTGTGTTGATATAGATAGTTTTTCAATTTCAAATGGAAGTAATGACTCAGTAGTTATTGAATTTTTAAGTTTTATTTATGTATAGATATAAGAATTCATTTGGTTTTAAATAAAATTAATGATCAGATAATACTTGGATTTTAAAAAAGAAAAAAATTGTTCAAAATTAATACACACACGTATAAGTATGCATATCAAGTGTTTGTATTTTATTACAATTGAAATACCACAAAATGAGCTTCAAAAATTAAACTTTGGAGCTTTTCTTTTATTTTTATATCTTTATTTATTTTGTTTCCTTTGCTCATGTATTAAAATCCATACTGTATGGTGCTTTGGTTACTGGAAGAAAAAAAAAATAGAAACAGCAACCCATTCTATTCAATCATGCTCTTAAGTGAATAAGCTACAGTTTTTGAACTACTCTAATAATTTAAAAATTAAAAAAAAGAACAGATCAAAGAGAAATAGCATATTTTAAACGCCAACGTGTACTAATTAATTTTTTTAATGCATATTAAGCAATAACCGCCAATTGGAGATAAATTGGGAAATTGTAATTAGTTGTGAAGAAAACCCCTTTTTTTTTTTTTGGTTTAACCGCAAAAATATACATGTTAACAAATAAATTACATACAACACTGTAAAATTTACCTTTCTTTTAGAAACATATATTCAAATACTTAAAATTTAATTATTATATTTATTTTTGATCAAATTATTACCCACATATTCGCACATTCAAATACGTGTCATAAACACTAGGACTGTTAGTTATATATTTCTATTTAAAGTCATATCTCTTAATTATTAGGCAATAATATATATATATATATATAATTATTTTTTCACCAAATAAAATTTGACATCTGGAATAATTTTAACTCAGTGAAAATACAAAAGAATATAAATAATATTAAAATTTTACGCTATCCATGAAATTGCGTAAGCCTAAGAAAATAGCTACTATTTTTTCTCAAACAAATCCAAATAAATGCCCTCGGTTTATAAAAAACACACAAACACAATAATTACATTTCCCAAATATATAATACTTTAAAATAATTTTTTCTTAAACGAACACACACACACACACGCATATTCATTTTATTAATATTCAAAATTCAATCTTCATCAATGTTAATAGCTTACATGTGCAAAATCAAGAACGCATAAACATTTACACTTGTATTTATTCCATGCAAATTAATTATTATTATTACTCTTATCAAATTTTTTATCATCTAATTATTATAATATATATATATATATATATATATATAAACGAACTAACTAATTAAATAAAATTATTTTTAAACATTTATTTATTTATAGTACACTTTCTTTTAACGGCCAAGGCCTGTACGCCCATATGTAATGTAATGTCAAAACAATCCTTAAAAAAATCAGAACTACACTAAATTTTAGATAAAACAATAATTGTACTAAGCAGAAATCCGTAACTTCTCTTCTCCCTCAAATATGCCACTTCTCTACCCACGTCGTATGTAACCTCTCTTCCTTTATTGACATATATAAAACTTCACATGAAAAACTAAAAAATGGTTTCGTTTCATTAATTTAACTCTATAACAAAAAAAAAACCTTAGAGAAAAAAATAATTTCATTGGCTATTTTTTATGCAAATTTACAGCATTAAAATTCTTCATTCCAAACATATTACCTATTAAAATAACACTTTTAATCTCTTTTTTATTCAATAATTTTTGCACTAATTTTTTTCAACAAAATTTAAGTCTAAACAAAGCAAATTGACTTAATCGTTCAAGTAAGATGAAACTTAGATACTTTGCTTCCAATTTCCCATATGAATACTCGATGTTTGTTAAACAAACATAAGAAATTATCACATGTACTTACACATACAATTATATATTTTAATTATTAAGGCAACGTACGTGCACTTTGTTACTAAACAGGGAATGTTAATAAGATAAGTCCATCAATTTGAATTTGATTACACTCACATTATTTTTAATTTGAATCGAACCTTAACTTTAATTTCAACAAATTTTTAAAATTCAATTTCATTATATAACTCAAATTTTGTTTTAAGTTTGAATTATATGAAATTGAGTTAAGCAATATTCAAACAATTACAAAGGTTGAGTTTGACTCGTTAATATCCCAATTATTAATACTAAGTAAAATATTAACATCTAAATACGCACTGTAAAGGCTTTACCTAGAGAAAAAATTTATTCCAAGCAAAGCCCTTCAAAGTCGAGACAAGGAAAGTATCCTTTTTCTAACCCAAGATGAGAAAGGACATAATCACTTTTACTATGGCCTCAAATCTCGTGTTTACCCTTAATCTGTTGCTCTTTCATCCGCTCAAAAAATAATTATGCTCAACGGATGCCCCCGCCGCCTGCTGATTAGCATTCCCAGGCCGACAGCCAGTCTGAGCTGCGAAACCTCGTCTCTGGCTCATGACAACTGACTTCAACGGCCCCATTACATAACCGTTGGATCATCGCCACGTGGCGTCCACTTGTCCTGCTCTATATTTTATCCCCTCATCGGTCATTCTGTTGGATTCCCTTCTCTCCAACGCATTCGGTCACAAGATCACAGTACCCTGTTTTCTCTCCCCCTTACGTTGGTGTCTTCTCATGATTCTTCTCTTGATTTGTATGTGCGCCTTTGTTGTCTGATGGATGGTTCTGAAATCTAGCTTATGGCGTCGGTCTCGGGTGGGTTTTCTTTGCGCTTGGTTCTCATGGTGAAGTTTGCCTTGTTTCTCTGTTGCTCCGGCATTGTGTTGGCGGCGACGGAGTTTGACTTTTCAACGATGACTCTGTCAAGCCTGAAGCTCCTCGGCGACGCCCACTTGAGCAACGGGAGCGTCAGGCTTACGCGCGATCTCGGCGTTCCGAACTCCGGCTCCGGAAGGGTTTTGTATTCGAAGCCCATCAAACTCCGTCAGCCTGGGGTTTCTTCTCCGGCGAGCTTCTCCACGTTCTTCTCGTTCTCCGTCTTGAATTTGAACCCCTCCTCCATCGGCGGCGGCCTGGCTTTCATCATCTCGCCGGACGACGAGTTCGTCGGGGACGCCGGCGGGTTTTTGGGGATCATGGACGCGGAGGGCGCCCCAAGAGGAGTCGTGGCGGTGGAGTTCGACACTCTGATGGACGTCGAATTCAAGGACATTAACGGGAATCACGTCGGTTTGGATCTGAACTCGATGGTCTCGACCGGCGTCGGTGATTTGGAAACCGTCGGCGTCGATTTGAAAAGCGGCGACCTGGTGAACTCGTGGGTCGAGTACTCCGGGCCGACTCAGGCGATCAAAGTGTACGTATCTTATTCCAATTTGAAGCCTAAAGAGCCCATTATATCCGCCCTTTTTGACCTTAACGAGTACATAGCGAATGACGTCATGTTCGTTGGGTTCTCCGGGTCGACTCAGGGGAGTACAGAGATTCACACGGTGGAGTGGTGGAGTTTTGCCTCGTCGTTTGATGAAAATCCGGGTTCTAACTCGGTGGTGCCGTCGGGAACGCCGCCGCCAACCAATGCGGATAAATCGAACACGACGTCGTCACCTTCTCTGGCCCCCGCGGCCGTCAACGGCAGTACGACGTCGCATGAAGGGAAAAGTAGTGGGAAGTGTCACAACCAGTTGTGCAGAGACGGTCCGGGGGCGCTTGTTGGAGTGGTAACCGCCGGCGCGTTTTTTTTGGCATTTTGTGCTGTGGCATTCATATGGGTTTACAACAAGAAATTGAAAAGAGAGAGAAATTCAGAGACTCTGGCTTCGAATGTGATCAAAATGCCGAAGGAATTCAGCTACAAAGAGCTCAACTTGGCTACTAAATGGTTCAGTTCGGATCAAATCATCGGTCACGGGGCGTTTGGGACGGTTTATAAGGGCACCTTGCCGGACACAGGCGACATCGTGGCCGTGAAGAGGTGCAGCCATGGCGGACAGGGGAAGGCGGAGTTCTTGTCCGAATTGTCCATAATTGCATCGCTTAGGCATAGAAATCTTGTTAGGCTTCAAGGCTGGTGCCACGAGAAGGGTGAAATTTTGTTAGTGTATGAGTTGATGAGCAATGGGAGTCTAGACAAGGCATTGTTTGAGTCGAGGATGGTCTTGCCATGGCCCCATAGGCACAAGATTTTGTTAGGTGTAGCTTCTGCATTGGCATATTTGCATCAAGAGTGTGAGACTCAGGTGATCCATAGAGATGTCAAAACTAGCAACATTATGTTGGATGAAGGGTTCAATGCGAGATTAGGCGATTTTGGGTTGGCGCGCCAGATTGAGCACGACAAGTCCCCCGATGCCACGGTGGCTGCAGGGACGATGGGGTACTTGGCTCCTGAATATTTGCTCACGGGTCGGGCCACTGACAAGACCGACGTTTTCAGCTATGGTGCGGTGGTGCTGGAGGTGGCGAGCGGGCGGAGGCCGATCGAGAAGGAGACAAATGGTGTCGGAAAAGTTGGGGTGAGTAGTAATCTGGTGGACTGGGTGTGGGGTTTGCATAGAGAAGGGAGGTTGATGATGGCTGCGGATGGAAGACTTGGGAATGAGTTTGATGAGGCTGAAATGAGGAGGGTGTTGCAGGTTGGGTTGGCATGTTCACACCCTGACCCCATGGCTAGACCCACGATGAGGGGCGTTGTCCAAATGCTAGGTGGGGAATCACAAGTTCCTATTGTCCCAAGAACCAGGCCAAGTATGAGTTTCAGCACATCTCAACTCCTGTTGACCTTGCAAGATAGTGTCTCTGATTTGAATGGCATGATCCCCATGTCGACGACGTCGTCCGAAGCCAGCTTCGCCGGTAGCGGCCGCCTTGGCCTCAGCAGCGGCGGCGGTCTAGACTTGGTCTAGCTGCTGAAAATTTGTTGAAGAGATCATGTGTACTTAATTTTCTCGTGTAATTATTTTAAAACATATTTATTGGTTTATAAAACTATGTATGTAACACAAAAAAACCTTAAGTTGAGGGGTTCCAACTTTTGCAATCTCCTTGTCAAATTTGTCACCCTAAGTGCTCTTTGTGTGGATTAATAACTTCTCCCCAACTCAATTATTTATGAGAAAGAAGTGGTTGTCTTGCCCACAATGCAAGGGAAAAATATACCAATTAGCTGTAAAAGGTGGCCAGATGAAAATGGTGCCAGTCGTTTTCATGCATCAAGTCGGGTATTGTTAAGACAAGTGGTGGTTCCTTTCCCAAGTAAGCTCTGAGCCTAAAGCAAATACATGAGGTTGAGTATATGTTTGGGAAAGACAAAGTGTAAGAGGTTTTACTGGCCGAAGAAAGGCATGCTCTTTAGGTGAAGATATTCTTGGATTCTCAACTGTTCCTCCGTGGGGAAATTTCTTGATTTACGCCTATCAGTCTTGGAGATGTTATACTCGGTGCAGTTATACGTGTATTTTATCATATAATGTGTCGTATGATTTATGCAAAGTAAACATTGATTACTTATTTTAAATCATGTGTCATGGGACAACAATTGTTGGAGATGATACCAACCCATGCAATTTAAATGAGTGCTTTATCACATAACATACATTAATTAATTAATTAATTATTAAATTATTCGACATGTGTCGTCTGATAACATATTCCATATAATTACTTTGAGTGTGGCATGTACGAACCTCATGCCTTTGGAGGAAAAGCACATACGATTTTGTATCTGTTGCAACTTGTTCCTGGATCAATGGTTTAAGACTTTGGAGTAAAAGCACACGATGTTATATTTATTACGACAAAATTCTCAATATTATCGAAATCAGCTACGTGGTGACTTTTGTCATCATTCTGCACATGGCAGAGTTGAATGGCCCACGTCTTCTGCAGTCTGTTTCAAATTGAATGGATAGCGTTACGCCGTCGAATGCGACTTTCGGCCAAACGATATCACTTGCCGTTGGAATGAAATTAATATTCAATTGAATGCTCCAAGTTGGACAGAGTTCCCGGCCTTATTTATTTATTTATTCTTGGATGCTTTGCCTTGTTTTTAAAGCTATTCCTGTCCTTCTATTTGCAACTTCTTCGACAAATGTTTTTTTCGAAAAAAAAAAAGATAATATAAGCTACCCATAGATTAAAAAATACTTAATCTCATGTCGTGCTGATAATATGTGTAAATCACTTGCCCAAATGCTTGCATTCTTTCCTTTTCTTCGTCGTTTTCAGTGGAAATAACAATATTGCTGTCTTTCCGTTTCCAAGTCGCATGGGTATAGAACCGTCAATCTCAGCTAGTAATCCGAAATCCTAGTGAAAGAATTGTCTCAAAAATTTGAGTCCCTAACAAATCCCTTTTTGTTCAATGAGAACATGATGATTGATCTATATGGCACAAATAAATCAAGTTTGAATAGTAATTTGGGTTTTATAACCACTCAATTCAAATTGACTTGATTTTGTAGAATTTGAGTTCAAATTCGATGTTGTATTAAATAATAAGGTCAAGATCCAAAAAAAATTTAAAATTTGAATGTGAATTTGATCAGGCTCAGAACAATTTCAAATATAATAGAATTTGGATCAAATAGCTTAACATTCGTAACAATAATACGTAGTATATACATACATACATATATATATATATATTTGTGTCTATAAATGGTTATCTTGTATTCGAAGGTATAATTATTCCCTATTATGGTTGCTTTTGTCTTGTCCAACATGCAAAATTATTATTATTGATATCGTGGAATTGCACCTGTCCACAATTTCCATCAAAGAATCTTGTCCCAAGAGTTGAGCAAAGCAAATGACATGAATATACAGAACACACACGCACTAACTAGCCTTTTAATGGACTCGTTGGGTGATAAAACATTTTTCATAAATAAATTATTTGAATGGAGTGTTTTTTTTTTCTAAATTATTGCTTAAAATTAATTATATTAATAGAAACATTTCAATGAAATAAAAAAATAAAAATAGATCTAAGCAATTAAATATAAGTTTAAAGTAATTAGTTTTGAATGAAAAAGATTATATGTTTTTACTGATAAACTCTCTATTATTTTTATTTTTGAATTATAAAATAGAGAATAAGTTGGAACTTTTAATGAGCATTTTAAAAATATATTAAAAAATAAAACAAAACTCTCGCGTGTTGTGAATTATGTAGATAGAAATTATAAACAAGATCATAATGGAGAAAGAAAATATAGCAAATATCATATACATACATGCATGCATACACTTAAGACATATTTACATTTAATGATAAGATTAAGGCCTATTAGAATTATTTTAAAAGATTATTTAATCACACAACGTGTGGAATTAATTACCCTCTATTTTACTTATTTTATATTAGATTTAATATTAATTAAAAAATTTTTTTCCATTATAAAGAATACATGATTAGGCTTGAGAAAATAATTTATATAACTTAATCATTCAAAGTAATCATAGTTTCAAGAGATATTAGTTAATCGTTTAAGAACATTTTAAGAAATTGATTAAAATAACAAATAGAGTTTTAGCTGTAATATAATAGTGTGTGTGTGTGTTGCATGCATGGATCTGACATGCGCTAATTGATTTTTTGGAACGTTAGTGGTAGGGGTCCGTCGATTGGCACCGCCCATTTGTGTCTATTGGTACCACCCATTTGTGTCATAAAATCCACTTAACTTGATAACGATATGATAACGACATTTCTGTTTTTCAAATATCTTTGAGATAAAGATACTATGATTGATTTATTCTTACACTAGATAGACCAATAAGAATTGTCGATCCTGATCAGAACTAATTCATTAGTATTCCTGACAACTTACACATGGGATTTTGGAATTTGGAGGTAGGCACAAGACGGCAGTATTATATTTATCATAATAAGGTTAATTACTCGTAGCTTTCTATGACTTGACGTCATCATTAATTGTACCTTGATTAGATAAAGAATATTTACACCTTGCGTGCTTGTAGATGAAAATATCAAGTTACATCAAATTTGAAGCATAGCAACGTACTAAAACAGAATGTATTGTTTTAAGTTGTGGGTTTTTGTAAAATGCTTACAAATAGAGATGCAATGTATTGATGTGTTTGAAAAGAAAATCAGGTTGATCGCCAACCTAGAAGACTAAACCCATAAAATAAGAGAATCCAGTGGTTTCAACGCCGAATGAGGTAGGTTTTAAGAGGCCCAATCGCGTCTAGAGCTGAGTTCGAGTCGAGTCGAACTTGAGTAGTAGTATACTCGAGTTCAACTCGACAATACAAATTGGAGCTCAAGTTCGAGCTCGTGAAACTCGAACTCAAAAATTCGAGCTCGATCTCAAATTCGTGAGCGTCAGTTCCTAAAGTGATTAATAAATATAAATATATATATAATTTTATTAATTAATTTATTTATTTAAAATGTCTAAAATACCACAATTAAAAACTCTTATTACAAAACTGTCATCGATTCGAGTAACTCGACTCAGGTCCACCCCTAATCGCGTCTACTTGGGTTGGGTGTGCGAGGACTCAAAAAGATTATCTTATTCCAATGATATATAACTGCAAAGTATGGTAGAACGTGAAAATAACTCTCACTCCTAATGTATTTATAAATATGAATAAAAACATGTATATTAAGAAAGAATAGAAATGCAAAAAAAACTCCACCTTATTCTTTTTGTGGACGTAAGCTATGTTAAGTCAGGACCACGTAAATTTTGTTTGTTATTTTAACTTACAAATGATCTCCATATTCTAAACTTGATTATCGCGGCGTATGTTCTAAACAATTTTTATATATATATTTGCGAGTTGAAATATAAGATTAGAATATATATATCCAAAATTGATGTTTAAAGTCGATAAGGACATAGCAGCTGTAAATTTTTTTAAAGAAAAAGAGTAAAGTGAGTATTTGCATTAACTTGCTGGAAAACTTTTGTAATTAACCAATCATGCCATTGTCCTTATTTGACTTACTTTCAATCTCATTTTCCATTTTTAAGTGCACATGGCATTTTTTTTTTATGATTTTATTTGTGGGAAACAAAAATACACATTTAATTATCATCTTTTTTTATTTTTACTTTACACAATTCTCGAGATAAAAAAATTTAAAAATACATATTAAAATTTACAAACAAACAAAGCCTTTGATATTTTAAACATACTAACAGTGAGGAATGTGTATATATTGATAACGGAATTTTATTATCGCAAAACCATTACTGATCCCTAATTATTGTATTATAAATAAAAACAACTATACTTTCAAAAAAAAAAAAAACAATTAACATGAGATATGTATATATGCATATAAACTTAGTAAATAATTGTTTTAAGAATGAGAAAATAAAAAATCAGGAACAAAATGAATAAAAAAATAAATTTACTGCGACTAAATTAATTAAGTATGAAAAAATAATAGAAACTACATCTTCTTTGAATTTCTTAAGACGGAATTTCATGTTCCAATTTGGTAACAGAAAGTGCAATTGATTGGGCTTGAGCTATTATTGGGCCTTTTTGGGCCTCGACAATTTCACAGTACAATTTGGCCTTAACAGACCATTACATTAATTCTCAAATAAATAAAAAGAAATAAACAGCTAAACATAAATTCAGCTTTTGTTGCAGAGCTGCAAGAAATTCTCACAAAATTGAATGTCTCATTGCTTCACCCCGCTGAAGATCTTTTGTAATTTTCTAAATTATTTACTTTCGATGAAATAAGTTTTTCTCAGAAAAAGATATAATAAAGGTGATGGATTACGAACCAGACGCCGATTTTGATCGCGTGCCTCCTCCGTTTGACCGTAAGGTAATTCCACACCCCCCCCCCCCCCCATTGGATCGCATTTCTATTTTGACTCGATTTTGCTATATCTATTTTGTCTCGAATCGCTTATAGTAATTTTATTCTCTTGTTCTGAGGTTTTACGAAAATGTTGTAGATGGAGAGGGTTGGAGTGATTTTTCTTGCATGCACGTGTTTTTTTTCCGAAGAGAAGACTATATAACCGATGATTGGTTGGGTTTTGGTTGCTTAACGGCATGGTCCTATTTGCGGAATTTAGATTTAATTTTTAATTTGTCGGTTTAGTTTATCATAATGAAGAGATCTCAATCAGGAAAATGTGCTCCTGCATCGCCTTTTTCCCAAAAAGGATTGCCATTGCAATAATCCGATTAATATAGGAATGCTTGTTTTTAGGTATATTTTATTAAGAATTGTGTAAAAATAAGAGAGAAATATAAAATAATAAAAAATATAATAATTAAAATGTATGTTTTTATTTGGAAAAAATCTAAAGAAGCAATTGATTAAAAGATGTATGTTTTTAATGATATTTAGAAGTATATGTTAATGTTCCTGTATTCTTTCAAGAGTGTAACATAGTTTTGACTATGTTACCCACAAAATGGAACTTTGGAAAATGTGTTGCTCGGAGAAATAAGACAGCACATTCAGGAATTTTGGGGTGAGAATTAATATTTGATCATGTGGAGACTCCTGATCAGTTATGCACACACGTTTTAGGCTTGCATATGTAAAGTTATGGATTTTCCACTCCAGTTGAATGAGTTGAGTTTGAAATGAGGACCCCCTTTTTTCCTTTTTCGATTTGGACCCTTTAACAGAAAGTTCTAGATGATGAGTTCCGCTATGACGTTAAGATTTTTTTTTATTTGATTATCAGGAAGTTTATGAGTAATGCATGTCAAATGATATATTGATTCTGCTATAAATGTGTATAATACTTACTTGTTCTCTGCTTGTATGTTACGATATCATTTGCTAAGGAACCGGTGAGGCATGCTTTTCCTTGAGTTATGCACGCTATGAGGCATAAACAGTTGCACAAGCTAGTTGTCTTCAATTTAGTTTGAACTAGATAGTTGTATAGCTGGTGATTGCTTGGACATTTTTATTCAAGCCGTATCCTATCTTGTGGCGTTGCTTTCCTCTGCTTCATATTTCCATCTGCTGGATTAACAGAAAGACACGGCCCATGATGCTGAAGTCCAGGGATTCAACCCAGGATTGATTGTCTTGCTCCTTGTTGGGGGACTGCTCCTGGCATTCCTTGTGGGAAATTATGTGCTCTATGTGTACGCCCAAAAAACCCTTCCTCCAAAGAAAAAGAAGCCAATCTCAAAGAAGAAGATGAAGAGGGAAAGATTGAAGCAGGGCGTGTCAGCACCGGGAGAATAGTTTTATGGTGAGTTGTTTGTTCCCCTTAGAAATCGAATTGCTGTTTTTCAAGTACCTCAATTTTGAACTTTATCTGGAGATCGTTGCGTCATTAGGACAGGTGAACTAAACAAGATATTCAGAATCTGCCCTGAGTTGACTGGAAGAATTGCTGTTTGTTTGCAAAGGGTAATTAGGTCTTCCTCTTTGAATCAGACATTGTAGAATTTGCTTAAATTTGTGGTTATGATCTAAAAATCATTCTATATGTCATGATACTAAGAAAAACGTGTCATAAGTCGCAAGTGGTAGTTATCAAGTAATTCCGACTTCTTGACATTTGTACAATTTAAGCTGGAGAGCAAGCTGGAGAGCATCTTCACAGAGATTAGTATATGTTTGTTTTCAATTTTTTCTATTACAAAATACACACTTCAATCATTATACTTTTTAATTTAAACTCTCACCTAAAAACACACTTAAAAGCAAAAGTAAACGCAAATATTGTGTAGGTTTTTCCTTTGTTCTCCTTTCTTGGAGCCTCCTGGCAATATGTACTTTTTCGAGTTTTATTTTTCAGGGAAATTTTTTTTTTCAAAATATAATCTTCTAGTGTAAGTCTTTGTATGATGTTATATTAAATTTATTATTATGTTAATGTAATGATGGAACGTATGGAGAAAAGGCATAATTTTACTTAATGTCATAATTTGAATGCTGCTTTTCAGTTTGACTTGTGTGTAAGCTTCAAACAACACATCTGAATGTTAAGAATCTACTGAGGTACATATCTGTATATAAACATTAGTATTTGTGCACACTTGGGCTATGTTTGGAACTCAACTTTCACCATCTCAACAGCGCTTCAAATTTTACCTAACTAAACATACCACTCAACAAACTTTCATCTAAATTTAAATTTAAATTTCAATTTAAATTTTCTCCCTTTCATATATATAATTAATTAATTATTTTTTAATTATTATATTTATTCACAATCAAATCAATATTTATATGTATATACATGCACATACTTTTATGCATACTTATGTTTTATAAACTAATCATTTTCTTAATATACTATCATATCATTAAATTATTTTTACATATTTTATACATATATTTAAATAATTTAAAATGTTTCAAAATATCAAAATCATACAATGAAACATACTACCCATCCACACTCAAACTCACACCAAACCTTATTCTCTAACGAAACTCCTCTCCCAAACATTGTTCAAACATTGTGTTGATGTTCGGAAAATTTAAAATATAATTTAATGTGTATACACATTAAGTTGTATTGTGATTATATAAATATTTTGAATTATATGCATGCATATTTTATTATATGATTTATCATTTAGTAAGAATTGTCTTTTTTAAATTGTCATGTTTTTAACTGTATTAAAAATTTATATAAAACCAGAAAAGAGAAAGTTTAACAGAAAAAAGTTGAATAAGAATAAATAAATTAAATGAAAGTTAATTGGAAGAATAAAAACGAGAAAATATAAAAAATGTTAAGAAGTATGTAAAAAATTAAAGAAGTGAAGCATTTTAGTCTTTCTACTTTAAAATATTAAAAAATAATTTTTTATAATAAATAATATAGGTATTTGTATATTTATTACTAAAGGCATTACAAAAAATATCATAAAATGATGTAATTACTCTAACAGTTTCCCACTTAAATGTATAAACGCAAGCAATTCTACATCAGGACCACCAAATTTCACGTTACCATAAGCAAGAGTGGATGTGTGAAATATCAAATCTTTGCTTTTAGTTTATTACTATTCGTTCGTTGGAATTTTTGTTTTTTGTTAATTGGGCAGTTTTCTCCTTAAAAATAGGATACTATTACAGTTTTTCTTCCTTAATAAAATGGCATCCTTCCTCGAACGATCGCATCACCACATGCATTTCCTCTACCATTGATATATATTATAGCATAAGAGACAATGAACAATCCTCTATTATACCCGAGAGAGACCCCACACGTGATGCAAGAGCATAGGCAAATTAGTGTGTCATAGGACTGCCACAATTAATACACAATTAATATGTCTAATTTATTACTATGTAACGATGTAAACAAGAACTAAACTTAAGAAAAAATACTATCAACGTTTTTGCTCTTTTTATTCTTTATTCGATGCCCTGCAAATTGATAGAACAATGCATTTAGAAGATTTATAGAAATCGTTTCTAAAACGGTTCCACAAAAATTATTGTATATATACTTCTTGGACAAAATTTATGTATATATAAATTTATATCCATCTAATTGCTGTATTCCAAAATGTAGGGAAGTTAGCATAGCTTCGTGTATGTGTGTGTATAAATATGTTCAAATTATTATATTTGCATGCCGATTGAGTGTGCAAAACTGCTATGATAAAAAAATTAAAAAAAATCTCATTCAAAGAAAATCACTCTGATATCATATTTTTAAAAAGAAGTTTTTATTGCAGGCATAATAAAACATTCCAAAAGCCCACTAAATTACATTAAAAGAAACTCTACGTGGAAATATGCTCGCAGTGCATCCATGAAGCCTCTCAGATCACATCAACATCTCTTTAGACTTGGCTAAGGATCAATAATTATTTTATCAAATATAATTGCATATTGATAACTAACACATCCAGTATTAAATAAATAAAAACAATGAATAATTAATTCTACATAACAAATATGATATAATAATAATTCAAAATAATCCCAATAAGCCTTATTCCCAAATAAGCCTTAGTCAAAGAGAACTGTAAATGAACATTTTCCCAAATTCACACATAATAAAAATCTTAAACCCAATTTCCTTGATCACTTCCCAGAAGGCCAGCTGCTGCTGCAATATAAGTTCAATAAATGTTCTGTAACGCAGATTGATGATTTTGTTGAGTGGATTTAATGCAACATACGTATGTCTGCAGTTGAAGGAAGAGCAATAAAGAATTGCTTAATTAAGGGAATCCAATTATATGAAGCAATGGCAGCCTTCTGCTTTTATTCTTTCATTCCAATAAATCAAGACTTCAACAATACACATATCAGTGACAGATCATTTATTAAATAAGAGAAACCCAAAAAAAAAAAAAAAAACAGCAATCCTCTGTATATGCACAGATCATTACGCAAATAGCAAGTTTAATAAAGAGGCAAAAATAAAGCAGTTGATTAATCACAATCCCCAAACTCCAGCACAAGTATGCCTTCCTACACACATGCTTCTGTAACCACAAACACAACAACAAATCTGCCACTCCGCCCAAGCTAATCATAGCCAGTACTCAACCATAGATCAAGCCCTTCATCAGCCCTCAATGTTCTTGCCCTGAGAGGAAAATATTCAATCCAAGAAACATGAGTCAGAAGCAAGTAACAAGTCGACTACAATGGCTAGCAAGCAACCAAAACCTGTCCTCGTCAGTCCTTACACTTCGTCTGCCCTTGTTGAGCTTGGATCTCTGACGGGCCAGGGTGGCTTGGTGATGGATCTTGGACCGGCCCCCGGCCCGAGTCGGTGGCGGAATGTTTTTGTGAGTCTCTGGTCCTCTGTAGTCAATGTCATAAAGCTCAGAGCCCAGGTTCTTCAACCTCCCTGCAGTACCATGGTGAGTAGGATGCACATTCATGAATATTGGGGTCAAAATAAGCCAAGAAAATAAAAGAAAAGAAGAGAAGAAAACCTCTTGTGAAGGCTGGCAAGGTGCAGAGGAGGAGGAAGACTAGTAGACTGCCAAGGGAAGTGGCCTTAAGCTCCATAGTTGGAAGCAGAAAGAATCCTGTGTCTTGTTGTGGATATGTGTCGGTATTTTGAAGGGAAAGGAGTGGGAGTGTTTAAGGTGTTGTGTGCAGAGAGGCTTTGGCAATCGAAGAAGTCACCATCTGCACAGCAATTGATTGCAAGGACCTGATTGGGATGTGCTGGGTTGGAACATTTATGAGGTGCCATCACCCCTTTCTAGAAGGTTTAGAATTATTGGTTAGTATTTTTGGAGAGATAAAGAAAACTCGTCATGAGAGTGAAAACCTGGCAAGCTACTGTCACTTCGGAAAGAGGAGAAAACAAGTCAAAGATTCTGCAAGAGGGACAATGAAATTCAGAATGGGTGGTTTTGGGAATTAGTAACACAATTATTGTTACACTGAAATTATCAGACCTACAAAACACCTATCAAGCTTGCTTGTAACCTTGTGAAGCCCGTCCGAACAGAGTGCGGGATTTGGGGAAAATTAGTAGTTAGCATGGCCTTATGGGGGTGTGGGGTGTGGACGGTCCCATGTGTATATTATTGAGAATGTCTTAGAGGGACATCACATTTAGGAGACCAACACTTCGGCTGTACTTCACTACACAAAAACCCACCCTCTTAATTTTCTTTCATTTCCTGCCCTTTTTCTTTGTTAAACCCCGTGAATTTTGTAACTTCGTGTCCCAGCCATGGCACATCACATTATGGAGGTTTATTAAATTAAAGGTGCCCATCATTTCTTGGGAGATAAATATGAGCCCTCTTCTTGGACTTTAGTCGATGGCTTCTGGGCTGTTTTGTTATTGTGTTTTTCTTCATTCTGGCTGACCAGATTGGTAGTGCAGATTTCACAAATCTGTTGTGACCAATGATAGTTGGGGAATTTAATGCACCGCAACAAGAGATGACCAAAGGATGCGCCAGAATACTAAGCTGTTTCTCCATAGAGTAGTCTTACATGAGATTATATTATAGTGGGCTAACAATAAGGGAAGAAAATTAAATTAATATTTAATTCATAAGTTGGAGTATCAAGAACATGTAGTGTGTGGATTATATTTAGACCAACGAGTGGTGCATGTTACAACATTAACAAAGAGAGATGTACGTAACATTTCTATCATACATCCATTGGCAAAGAGATTTTTGATTATGTGCTATTTTTTTATTTGGATAATTGATTTTTTATGAATTAAACTAAGCTCGTGATAAAATATTATTAAAATAGAACTATATGTATATTTAAGCGAACTAGTCAAGACTCAGAGAATGGTATCTATCTATACGTAAGCTCAAAAAAAATTAACTGACACTAGTATAAATGACTTATTTCAACTTAACATGGGTTATGAGTATGTGTATTTATTAAATACAAAGAATATAGTATTTTCCACGTTGTTAAGCTTTAAGTGGGAACTTGCTAGTTGGCAGGTTTCTATATTTTTTTTTTTTTGTTTTTTTTTGTTTTTGGAGAAGAAGAAAGAAAAATTGGAGGAAGAAAAAAAGGAAAGGATTGAGAAAAAAAGAAGGGAAGGAAAAAAAAAAAAAAGAAGAAGGAAATAGAGAAGGGATAGAAAAAAATGAAAAATGAATAATTAAATTGAAATGTAACAAAAAAAGAAATAAATAAATTAACTAAAATTAAAATGTTTAAATAGGAAAAAACTTTATACTATAACAATTGTTTAAATATGTATTTATTGTTTTTTGTTTTTGTATATGATTATCTACTTGATTTATACAAAATAATTAAATTATTAATTAAGAACTAATAAATCAATTATTATATATTTAATTTGTTAGACTTTTAAAAATACTTAATTAATTATATATTTTTTACTCAAATAATAATTATACATTGATTAGTATACAAATTAATTATGCAATTTTAAAATATTATTAACATGTTTTTAAATTTTTTGTATTAAAAAATATACATAACAAATAATATTAATTAATCGATTTTTAAATATAATCAAATTGATCGAACCAGTGAATTGGAATGGTGCTCGATTCCATCTTCGATTCAATTCTGAAAACATTGAGTATTTCCACCTCACATTGATTAGGAAAGATTTTTTTACATCATTTATTAAGGGCCCCATATTGTAAAGGCATTGATTGGATTGATGTGCGTGTGATGTTCCACGCATGGTCTTCTCTCCTTTCTTTTTTTTTTTTTCACAATAAATTTTGCCTGAAATAATCTGAGGATTTTCTTTCATTGTGATTAATGAATTCAAATCAAATCCCACCAAGAATCGATGGATGCTCATGTATTATGGACCAATATTATGAATTTGAACAAAATTTACCCAGATTTTGAATTTATTAAACTATTGCATTTATGAAGTTATGAAACTCCCCATTTAGACAAGAGGATGATAAGAAGTTATAAGTTCCATATTTTAAATGAATCGACTCAATAAATTTCGTATCTGTTCCTAATAATGGGTCTTATAAGAAAATGAGATGCATTGAATTTTTAAATTATTTTTGGATTCTAATAATGGACCCCGACTAGTAAATGGGCCTGTGTAGTTGGGCTTCGTAAAATAGCAATCTCTTGCTAGGCCCATTAAGTTGGCTCTCTCTCTGAAACTGATTTGTGCATCCTTTGGTTTCATTAAAAAAGAAAAAAAAAATCAAGATTTTCCATTTTTTCCTGATATTCAGATTATTAAAAAAAATAAAATGTCAAAATTCTTATTAATTTTTTGAAGAAAATTAATGCTCGTGCATAATATTTCGGAGTGTCATTATTATTTTCTTTTATGGAGAGGGTATTTTAATGAATTTTCCCAATAACTGTGCATGATGGACACTTGAATAAAAATTTGAATGATGCAGCAATAAACTGTGTGGGTTGGATTTGACGAGAACCAAAAGAAAATTCTGATTGGACTGGTAATATGAAGCATGGCATGTCATGTTTCATTGTCAGTGGTTAGACAAACCATTAATCAAGCATTCTTCAATCCAAACATTATTGCCACTTGCGACAGGTCATTTGGGCTTTGAATGATTTCTAATTTTCAGTGTTTGATCATTTCTGTGTGATTACGGAAAGATTTTATGGGCCCAGTTAGTGGTTACTAGGTTGTCAACAAATGCCTCTAGGGTCAAAGGTAGTCCTAAATGACATCATTTAATTGAAAGGTAATTAAGATTTGTTTGGGCTTCAATGTTAGACCGTCTACCTCTCCTATCACATACAAAGAAGGCACTGTCAAAATATTTTCTAGGTACGCAAAGCCGAAACAGACCATCTTATCCTTTAGAAAGCCTGACAATGACATTTTTTGGGGGGGAGTAATATTATTACTTATATATTTTTACTAGAATAAATAAAATCTCTATTATATCTTGTTGAGAGCTCTGAATCTTTGTTTTCCATTTGTTTTAAAATATCTATAGCGTGGAAACATTTTCCTAGCAAAACAAGACCTTGCTCTTGCAAAACTACTGAAAAAACTAGCAAGAAATATAAGTTAAAAAAAAATTCTTGGGCTTGACTTTTAAAAATTAAAATTCAATAATCACATAAAAAAAAATCAAAATCGAACAAAATAAGTTAATGCTTGGTGCCTGGTGGCTTGGCGTAAGTTACTCATTATGATTAAATCTAAAAATATCTTTAAATTTAATTAAACTTAAACTTAAATTTTGAGTTTGAATTCTAAAAAATTAAGTCAAATCGAATTTATATAATTATCAAATTTAAATTGCAACTTGAATACAATTCAGTAACACTTTTAATGAATTTCATATTTAACCTTTGATGTAATAAAAAACCCTAGATTTGTTACATTCTAAATTTTGAGCGTCAACATTGCGTATAAATATTTATTCATTTAATAGTATAGTTATTACCCTAGTAATTAATTATATTTAAAAAGGTGTTTCTTAAATAAACGAATAAATGTGCATAACTCCAAGAGTTGACCGATTTATTACCCACAATAAAGGGCAACAGATGCAAGTACACAGATGACCAATTTCACTTCCCTGCATCTCTCACTCTTGCCTAAACCAAGCAAAATTGCTACAATTATAACCATTTGTTTAAGGCTTGGTTTGGATGCAAATTATCATAAGTAAAAATTAACACAAAAACTTCAAAATAGACTAAAAGCGAAAAAAAAAAATTAAAGAAAAAGAAACAAAAAGAATTATTTTGTTGAACAGTAAATTTTAAAAATATAATTTAAATTTTGACAGAAAGAAACTTGATATTAGTTTGCATCCAAACATAGCCTAAAGATTTTCACTTGTATAATCAACTTAAAATGGCCCTCTCTTTCTTTTCTTTAAGCTTCCTTTTGTATAATTTAACTACAAGTACACTGAATTAGCTCACTTCCCAGCATCTCTCACTCATGTCTAAAACAAGCAAAATTGCTACAATTATGACCATTTGTCTAAGGCTTTGTTTGAATGCAAATTCTCATAAGTAAAAAAATTAACACAAAAACTTCTGCAAAAGTAAAAAAAACATAAATAAATTAAAAAAAAAAAAGAAAAGAAACAACAAGAATTACTTTTTCGATCCGTATATTTAAAAATGTAACTTTCGACATGTATAGCTCAAAGATTTTCACTTGTACGATCAACTTAAAATAAGCCTCTCCTTCTTTTCTTCAAGCTTCATTTTTTTTATAATCAAACCCACGAAAAAATCAGCAAGAGGAATTAGATGTGACCAAAAAACAAAATCACAATTAAAAAAAGGCATTTCCACAATTAATAACAACAATTACTAAGAGCTGTGCCATGAACAAGGCTCAACCGCACCTCTCCTCTGCTTCCAGAAACTGGCTTCTGGATGAAGCCTTTCTCCTCTTTTTGCTGGCTCTGATTTACACCTTGTGAGCAGCAAAGGGTGCACTGCACCAACCCCACCACCAACTCCCTTCAATGCCTCACTATAATTCCCTGAATTCTCCAATCCCTCTCCACTTTCTCGGCCAATTCTTGAGCCTCTCACTGCATTCTCACAGGTGGGCTTCTGCAATTCCCTTGATTTGACCTCGTTTTCAGCAAATGGAGAGCCCCAAAACCTACCTCCAAGTGATGAACACCTGTAAGGAGCTGATCTGCACCTTGTCAAGATCGCAATGCCTTTTGGTGGAGAAGAAGAATCATCAAGGAAATCCGTTTTCCCCTCTTGAGCTCCATCTCCAAGATTCTCATGCTCTGTGCCACAAAATTCAGACCTTTCGGCTTTCTTCTGATTGGAAGAATGAACCCTAAAAAACAAACCCCACTTGCAAAGTGCACCCCTAAAGGCCCCCTTTTGGCGCTGGAATTTCAAGGGGAAGCTTCCACAGAAAAGGATTTTCTTGGGGCGGCGTTTGACGGCGGCGCTGCCAGGGGTTTTGGCCCCGGATTTGGTGGTGTCTCTGACCTGGCCCATGCAGGTGACCTTTGGGGAGGATGGCTCCTGTGTGGTCTCAATCGCCGCAGAAGCGCTTCTTCTGCGGCGCATGTAAAAGAGTGAGCTGGAACGTGACCTTCCCCTGCTTCTGCTTCCCGTGTTGCTCCTCAAGAACGACATTAATGGCGGCGGGAAGCTCTCGGGCCTGCTTGGACTTGATGTTGGCATTGATAAAGCTTTCATCTTTGCCCACCTCACTATAAACAATATATATATATATTGATAAGCACAATTCTTGAATATATCCAGCAGCTGAAATGAAACGCTCTACTCTCTCTCTCTCTCTACCCATCTCTATCTATTTATCGATCTATATATGTGTATATGGATGTATGTATGTATGTATGTATATGGAGTCTGGGGTGGGGATTCAAAAAATTTACGTGTTGTTCTGCAACTTTCTGATGTGATGTTAATACTGTTCTTGCATTGTTATTATTATCAATTTAATTATATGCACATATATACACACACGCTCGCGCGCGCGTGTGCGCTCTGTGGTTGTGGAAGGTTATGTTCGGATCTAATTCAGAGAGAATAAAAATTTGGCATGAAAATTACAAAATAATATAAAAATAAAAAAAGAAAGAAATAAAAAATAATAGTTTAATACATGTTATGAATTGAATGAAAATAAAAAAGAAATAGAAATAAAAACTAATATTTTGATGAAAATAAAAAAGAGAAAGAAATCAAAAATAATATTTTGATATATGTTATGAATGGAATGAAAACAAGATAAAGAAAGAAATAAAAAATAATATTTTGATATATGTTATGAATGAAAAAAGGATTTGAATTGTGTAGAAATTGGATCAAATGGAATGGGGAACAAGGGCTTTTCTAACTACAAATGGCATGTTTGATTGAAAGTTTTTTTGGGGGGATTGAAAGGCTATGTTTGTTTCCATTTTACAAACTATTTATTTTTACTTATAAATTTTACAAATAAAACATTTTACCATACAAATTTTATTCAAATTCAAATTCAAAAATTTACATCTCTTATCTTTTATAATTAACTAATAATTTTTTAATCATTATACCAATTCACAATAAAATAAATTATTATTTATATAATTTTTCATCTCACATTCATTTTTTTATTACTTTATAAACATATACCAGATTATTTAATTATTATTATATATTAAATATATATATGTGTGTGTGTGTGTGTGTGTGTAAATATTTTTTCCTATCCACCAAAATATTACAAATCAAACATAATTTTCATCCCCAATTAAATCACTCAAAATTTCCTCTCCCATGCTAATTTGGAAAAAAAACATAGCCTTTTTGTTTAAGAAGTTGTTGGGACAAAAATTATGTTTGCTTCTGAAATTTTAATTTGTTTGAACTAATGTTTGTTTGTATATATATATATATATATATATATAGCATATAATAATAATTGAACAATATAATAGTAAACTAATTTTTAGGATATAAATATATACTCTTGTGAGTGTGTGTGTGTGTGTGTGTGTGTGTATAACAGGTATATATAAGTATTAATTAGCTTATAAGTTAATGTAATAATTGAATTTTTTATATTTAAGAAAAGAGAAAAGATAATTTAAATGAAATTTTGTTCAATTAGATGTTTGAATTTGAATTGAGTATACTTTATTAGGATAAAAAATGTACATATCTTGAATCGAACATAGCCAAGATTTGATGGTTGTGATTGGCTTGACGGTTTACACCTACCGTTCCATTAAACCACCATTTTAGCTTCTTTTTTTCCCTTCATAGTGTTGATGTCTCAAATGAATATTACGCGTTGCGATAAGACAAATTACTCGAATTAAATCCAATTAAACTGGATTTTGGTTTTGATTTTCACAAAATTAAAGCAAGCAAAATATGATTAATTTTAAGCTCAAGTGTTGATCGAATCGTTGACACTCTTTTTATTAACTAATGCTGTAAGTAGATTATGAATCTTGTAATTATGTATCCTAACGGATAACCACCAGCTGCTCGTGGGGGCACTGAATGTCAAACACACACTACACAGGCGCAGTAAATAATTTGGCAGTGAGAAGGACCACTGGATTCAGGTGAGACGGAGAGAGAGTCTCTGCACTGTTGAAATGCACCGCCCATGTAGTGGTCCACTTCAATATTATACTTCATAAGAGGTAACAACGAAACCGATGTTTTATGTCTTTTTTAGTAATTATTATGGGACCATTCAGAAAATTTTAGCCCACAACAAGCGCAACTATGATCCAATGGAAAGTACCGATCTATCCTTAAATATAAATAGCACAACAATATCATTTGTGCAAATATGTAGTGACTGTTGAAATGAAGGATCACTGCCATTTATGTTTTGGGAAAATTCTGTTACCAAATTTGCTGATTCTTTATCACATTCATAAGTTTCTTGACAAGTCATATTTACCTGAACTCTTTGGCCAATAACACAAATAAGTGACATTTGTCTTCCTTTGACAAGTCAAATTTGCTGATTCTTTCTATGTCCATGTCTTCCCTTCGTCTTCATGTATGTGAATACGACGGGCGTTATAATTTTAAGAATTCGACGTAAATGCACAAAGTGGCCAAAGATTTGATCTCCAAAGAACTCACCTAATTTAACCCCACTTTTATACCTCAAGAAAAGTTAAAACGTCTGTGAACTGGTTAACGTTAAGCCCCTACAATTAGTCAACTGACTTACCACAGTTTTGAAAAATATTTAGAAAGGACCTACAGAATGTTGATAGCATTAAGGCACCACATGATTGCAGCAGCTAATTTAGCTATTCACAATTTCTTGGGGATGAAAGAGGGGTCATTCTGGAGAACATACCGTTGAGTCATGCCCCATCGTTCGTTTCATCCCATTTTGTTCGTTCAAAATACAGGCTTTTCTTTGGTCTCTACCCTAGTTTCCGTGTCCTCCTTATTGTCGGTTTCTTCATCTGAAATTTGAAAATGGCATGTCAAAGAGCAGCTTGGAGCTTATAATTTCCCTTTTCTTTTTATGTAGAGTTTCAGTATATAGCAGCAACATTATACAGCTAACTTATTTAAGTTGAAGCAATAATTGAATGAGAAGCAGAAAAGAGAAAAGTTTACATGCCTGAGGCACTTGCTAGTGAAAATTCACTGAGATGTTTGACGCAACTTTTGAGTGCTTGTAGCTCAGCCGCTTTCTCATGGAGTTTAGAATGGGCCTGCTGCAGCTTTGCCTCCAACTCAATTATTTGGCTTTCCTGTTGTTCAATGAGCACTTGGCGCAGTTTTTTATCCAGTTCAGTTGGCAATACTTCATTATGTTGGTGCAAGCTTGAACACCAGCAGTCTTTTGACTGGCATTCTCTTGCTACAACTTCAGCCTGCATGATGAATAACAAAATTTCGTCATGTATTTCTTCTCAAATTACATCTCTCAATGGATGGCAAAAAAAACTTGTTCCATGAGATTCATATGAAATAAAAATGGTGCAGATGAAATTACTTAACCACTAGAAGGTGGAAATTATCAACTTTAGGTTAGAAACAAATTGTAATTTTTTGCTGAGAATCACAGAACAAAAAATAGATCTCAACATTCTTATCATTCATATATTATAGAAAGAAAGCGAATTTGTTCCATCAGCTTTCCTTCCAAATCTGAAACCACATGCGAATTTAGGGATTTCTTCACATCACTCCAACCAGACATAGTTAACAATATTAAAATGCAGGAGAAAGCAAGATAGAAAGACCCGTCCAATTATCTGAACAAGGGCCGATGGATGATTTATGGCCATTTTGAGTTTCACAACCCATCCTAGGTTAGAGCTATTACAGCTCTCATGAAAAAAGACCAACCCAACCTAACCAATTATAAGCTTGCAGTTCTAGTTAGTTAATGTTAACCCACAAGTCACTTTTATTTATTGTTTGTAAAAAATTCAATACCACTCCAAATTGCATGTATAATACAAAAGTTCTGCATAGAGATAGTTATGGATCTAATTTCTGTAAAAAACAAAAGCATGGCTAAGTTAATCAGTAGTCAGGTAAGAAAAGGATAGCATCTATAAGTGAGATTTGAATTTAGATTGGAATGGTAGCTCAATGGCCAAAACTTGCCTCAGGAACATCTGCTTTTCCTTCAGAACCAGAATATTCTGTCACACACCAAGGAAGCTTTTGTAGTTCGTACTCAAGCTCCGCTTCCAGTTGATCCATTTCCAGCACCTCAGGCAGTTGGTCGTCCGTTAGACCCCTACTGCCACATTCACCTTCTTCAATCAAAGAAGGACCAGATGTTATCTTATATTTGCTTTTGGTGCCTAATTTAGAGAATAATGAACCATCGTAACTTCCTTCAGTATGTTTTTCACTTGTTTCCACCTCTTTTTCAGCAATACAAGCATGCATATTACACAAGCTTTTCCTTCTTGAGATTTCTGCTCTTAGTTCTTGGATAATGTTTCCAGTGTCATCCATTGCAGAGTTCAACCTACTGATTTCAGCTTTTCCAACCAACATCATATACAGTGTTCCAATACCAACTCCCCAACCAAAGGAATTATCTGAGGAGTGCAGTAAAACCCAATCATAGATTAGTTAAGCTATCAAAGCAGGATGACAAATAAATAAGCATCAGGGAACCAGAGAAAGGACAAATAAACACACATTATCTGCAAATACACAGGTGAACAATAATAAACCAGAAGAACACTCCAGCTGCCATTTCCATTTTGTTAAGGCTGGTGAAGTTTCAATAATCTAATTATTCTGAGCATATGTAACGACTACTTCCTGTTGCTTACCATACAAAGAAATTGTTGAGTCAGAAACCGTATAACTATTCTAGATTGTCCGTGAAACAGGTACACCACTATCGATATAATGAATAAACAAAAGGGGCCAGAGTGAAACTATCTGGTCAGGTTCTGCTGAAGTCACAGGCAGATTCTTCTACCAAGCTAATGACAATCTAAGTTATAACCATCAACAAAACAAGCTTGTGACCAACATACTGGGGTACCTTTAATAACAGACACTAAAATTTGAATATTTATAGTTAATAATTACTGCAAGATCTCATGGGAGGCACGAGGCTGTCAAAAGATGAGCCTTAACTAGTACAAGAAAGCCCCGAGAATCCAGTACAATTCACTGTTCAAACAGAAAAGAAGTTGCTAGAGTTTATTGTTGTTATCCTTTTACGAGTCATTGAACCTGATTCAGATTATCAGTTGACCCCCCAAAATAATAGAACAACGCCTAATCACATGGATATAAAACTGCCAATAAACCTCTCATGAAACAACAGTGTAAATGTCAAATTAAGGAAGAGACTAACCTTTTCAAGAACAAGAATCACACTTTCCAGATGCAACCTTCCCAGCTCTCCTCTTCTTCAAGCAAACAGAGACCTTCTTCCCACCTGCATTGCCTCTCTGATCCGCCGCCAAATGCCTTCCCCCGCCTGCCGCAGACACACTCTTCTTTCCCCTCTTCGCAACGCCATTTTTCTAAATCCCTCTAAGCCCGCTCGCCGTTTTCTTCTTCAAATCCTTGGACCCTGTGTGCGGGCCTGAAAACCTAAATACAGTCCCATCACCACCACTTGCATCTCCCTTTTCTTGACCACTGCCCTCTCGCAATGCACCATTAGAATATTTATTTTGATCGCATTATCGGCCATTGTGCTCACAAAAGGGTTCCTCGGCGTCAATGGGGTTAATTAATTTCTGGGCCAAAATCGCCGATCCTGCCGCCGCAGCAGCTGCAAGGAGGACTAGCCACATTGACGTCTAACAAAATTGAAAACGCGGATTCAACTTGTTGGGTTTGAGAATTCCTGATGCAATATGGGGACGCAGAAGTCTCCAGGTTGCACTCTCAAGAGAGATGGACCGGCTGGGAAGTGACTGGCGACCGTTGGGCGAAGGCACGTGGGCTTCTGAGGGCGATCACGTGCACATTCAACTGCTCCACATATGGCACGTGAGAGATGCGTATGTGGAGCAGTTGAATGAGCACGTGATCGATCACGTGCATCCTGCTTTCCGGCTGGATTGCTGGAGCGCTCACCCTTAGAATTTTCCTTGCAATATTTGTTAGAGAATTTTTATTCTTTTAATCCAATCGAAATTTGTTTAATTTAAATTTAAAACTCAGCAAAATTTTTATTTAAATTTAAATTTAAATTAATATTTTATTATCAATATGTAAAAATATTATATATAATAGTTATATTTATTTTCAATTACATTAATAGTTATATATGTATGTGCGCGGCTAATATCTTACACTCACTTTACGCATATTAGTAACAGTGGTGTACTCATGTATGTGTAAATTAATTTATAAATGATGATATTTATGAAAAATAAACAAATATGAAAAGAGTGAATTGATATATAATAAAAATAATAGTATAAAAAAAATGAAACAATAGAAAAATAAAAATATTTAAATAAATATATGTAGTAATTTAGCATTATATAACAGAATGCCAGCCTTTAACATTGATATAGTAAAAGAAATAACAAAACTTAACGAAATAGATTTAAAATTAGTAAATGGATGAACTAATTGAAAGTTGAGAGAGAATAATAAAAATAAAATATACACAGAATTAAGGATTCAAGTAATTACAAAATGTGCGACCAAATTTTCTTATTTACTTGATATGTATTATAATGTAGATTATAAGTATAGAAAATATATAAAATAAGGAAATAAAGAATTAAAATAATTTAGAAGATATTAAATTTGAGAGAAAAATAAATAAAAATAATAAATTGAATGAAAAGAAAAGGTATAAAAAATAAAAGAAAGTAAAATAAGATTCATTGCACATTTTTATTTTATGTAATAAAAATCTTATTTTCATAATAATATAATAAAAATATATAGTGATCTTATTCTAGAGATTATAATCTCAAATACATAAGAGGAACAACAGCCACAAGACAAAATTAAATTAAATTTAACTAATGTAATAAATTAGTTTTAAAAAATAAATATAATATTTATTTTTATTTACTAACAACACGTGCCTACCAGTGCGTATACATAGTTTTTATTTTATAATTTATTACGTGACAAAAATGATCTATTTTAAATATAATGAAATTTTATAATTTTATTGATGACTATGAAAAAATATAAATTGTCGCGTTTTAGAATTATTAAAATATATAATAAAATGAGAAGACACATAAAAGTTTAAGAGAGAAAATTAAATGATATTTAATTAGAGAGGATAAAAAAAGAAATAATCTTTAAAAAGTGAAGAAAAAAGTCAAAAATAAATAAAAGATAGGTATTTTTTAAAAAACATTTCAGGAAATTCATTAAAATGACAAAAGTTTATCACTACAATGACTTTACTTGACCAATATAGTATTAAAAATATACACCCAAAAAATTGATTATTATCTATATATATTATAACATAATCACATTATTATTATATATTATATAAATATAATTACCTAAATTTAAACAAGTCAATATTTTTATCTAATTAGAACCAAACTTAATATTTATTATAACAAAATTCCACGAAATCTCAATCTAAACAAGCCCCTGCTTTTCGTCACCCCTTAATAAATTTTAAAATTAATAATATTGTTTTAATAGTATAAAATATAAGTCATTTTCAATAATCTGACAATGAGTAAATTCATGGGTGGAAAAGAATGAATATTCTTTATTTTTTTAAATATTAATTCACTTTAAATATTGATTATCTAATATCTAATCATGCATATCGTACGAACAATAATAACATGAAAATTGCTATTTTATTCATATCTTATTCTGCATACCAATGATGCCGTAAAGTGGAACTTTTATCGTGGCATAACTTCAATATTTAAGTAACTGAACGTCAACGGCTCTACTTGTCAAATTTAATGTGGAAATTTATTTGTGTTAAATTGTTGTATCTAGCTTTTGATAGTTAGGATTCTTTAAAAATTCTGAGGTTCAATTAATGGGGAGAGGGGCATAATAATGGCCAACATATAACGGAAGATGCTTTGATATTACAATCCTTTTGACTGAGTTTTGGGTTATTGCAATAGAGGATGTTGAATCATCTTAGGGTTGTAACAATCCCTGTCTTATTTCTCATTTCTTTTCACTTTATTTTTTATATTTTCTCTTTTTATTTTGTTATATCCTCATCTCTCTCTGTCTCTCTCTCTCTGTGGCATTTTATACAATTATCTAACATAATTTTAATTTTGATAGCTTATTTTCATTATTAAAATTTTAAAAATACCCAATATTTTATGCTCCACTATCATAATTTTAATTTTGGTAGTTCACTTTTATTATTAATTTTTTTAATATGATTAGTTTATACTTTAGTAACAATAACCAAAAAGTTTATGCACATGAATAGAATAATATTTTTACTTAAATTTATGAAATAAAATATATATGTGATATATTTCCACAAATTTATATAACAAAAATAGAATTTTATTTGTAAAAAAAGTATTATGCTTTGAATTAAATGCACCCCCCCCCCCCCAAATATAATGACGATCAGCTAAATTTGGATGCAAATTTGCAACTATAAAGATATTTTCTTTCAAATATATTATTTATCATAACAATACTTTTTATTTTCTTTATCACTTTTTCACTAATTTTATATTTAAACGTCAACTCTCCACCAACAAAATTTGCATCCACAGCCTTTGGGACCTTATTCCATGCCATAGGAATCTACAACCCCCCATATATTTTGCTGTTATTATCCACCATTAAATGTAGCTTCCTTGGATTGATGTAAACATAAATGCTTTCACTTTGCTCTACTCCTGAGTCCTCACAAGACACAATGAAAGACGGGATGAAAAATTGCTTAATGAGGAGAGGAACAAAGGATTCCATACAATGTACATATTTTAGGGTTTGAATTATTACTATCAGAATTAAATTTGGTAATCATGCCTAAAATATGTAAGTCACACTAAATTAATAAACATATAATTTATAGACATAGACTATATAATTAAAATGAGACATATTTTTACTTACTAGAATGTAAAATTAACCAATTAGTCCTATTTAATTTTTTTGTTTTTTTTTCTCTTCCATTTAAAGCATTTTGATATTTTTCCTTTCATTTACTTTATATTTGGCTTATTAAACTACCATTTATTTAAATTCTTTTTGTTTTTTCTCTATCTTTTAATACACTTTATTCTCTTTTTTTAATTTTTTTTTAATCAACCACTTAACTTCTTTTCATTTCTCTTTTTAAAATTTTTTTAAAATCGTTCATCCAAACCATTTATACTATTAAATTATGCTTAAGAGCTTTCAACTAACAATTTTTTCTTTTTTCCTCCTTTTTCTACTAACATATAACTTTTACTTTCTTTGATATTTATTTCAAACTTATTTTCATATTTATATTTTACTTTCTAATATTATTTAATTTTGAATAAATATATTTTTATTTTAAAATAAAATAATTTTATAATAAGTTATAATTAATAAAAATAAAAAAAATTTATAAAAAATTCTACACGTTGAAATTCTATTCTTAATTGTCTACTTTTTAACTTTATTCAAGTCAATATAAAAATTGACAATTTATCATATTTCATTCCACGAAAACCGACAAATTAAACATCAACTATAGTAATGATACGCACTCCACCCCGTATTGAACTTGAACCAAACAGTGGTGAATCCAAATTTGATTTCATAGTACAACCCAAATGTTACCTTGTATGTTTTAGCAAATTCACAGATAAAACACTAACAAGTGTTATATCTCATTCACACATGCATCCACCAAAACAGCCAACTTCACAAACAAGCAGCCCAAGCCAAAAACAGAGAGGGCTTCATTACAAAGTTCCTTCTTGAATTTCATTACACAGCCATCACCGTGGATAAAATCTAACCATGGTTAACGATCCGTGACCCCAAATAAATTGAGATAGCAATTACTTATTGTCAACTAACTGATGCTCTGTTAATTGCCCATCTTTTGTGCATAATATGGACCGTTTTAGCTTGTGATGGCCATTCTCTGGAAACATAGCAAAATTTCTCTTCTTTCATTTTTTGTTTTGTGGGTTGGTTCAGTAAGAGATTAGACAAACTAAAATGAAGCCTTTGAACATAGATATTGGACTAGGAAGAAAACGGAAAAATAGGAGAAGCCTAAGTACATAAGGCACAAAAAGGAAATTCAATTTCGATCAGACTTGATGTGAATTGTAGTTTAGATTCAAGTTGGTGTCATTGAACGACGTGTAATGAATCTGCCCCTTCTCAATCTTACAAGACAAACATTCCATGTATTAAATTTGAACAAAAAGAACTGATATTGTAATGAATGCTTTCGTTTCAAACTCTGAAATCGAATTTGATTTCGTGGTGCAAATCAAACGCCACTTAAAATGTTTCAACAAATTTACAATTAAAGCACTACCAACTTGTTATATATTTTATTCACAACTGTATCCATCAAAACAGCCAACTTTCCGTGTAATATATTACACAGATATCTAGAATATGCTATATCCAATCAGATAAAACACAATCTAAGAACAAGTAAATATGAACACCACAAAGTCCCTAAATCATTCAAGAGTCTCTTCTTTGGCGGACATTTTCACAAGCAAAAGCGGAGGGTGCTTTATCACAAGCTCCTTCGTGCATTTTCATTACACAATCATCGATCGCCATGGATAAAAATCAATCACGGTTGATGGCCCGTGATCCCAAATAAATTCAGATAGCAACTATTTATTGTCAACTGACTAATGTTTCTATTAATTGCTCTCGAGATCAAATACACGGCAATGAAGACCTTCGATCACAAATATCGGACTGGGAAGAAAAAAGGGGGAAAAGGCAGATTTGATTTGAATAGTAGATCGGATTCAAATTTGTTTAGTGAGGGTGTTCACATTTATCTTTTTATTATCTTATAAACTCATATATCATCGTATCATTTAACTAATATTATATTTTAAATATTATGAAATTATTTTTTTTACTCATCAAAATTTTACAAATTAAAATTTTCCTTCCCATCTAATGAGAAACCAACATACCCTAGAATTTTTCTCCTTCAAGTAAAATATCCACTAAATGAGTTGAACGTGGAAATCAAGTTTATTCGTTCCCATCATTTTCTGTCTAATGCAATGGGTTGAATCGTGATTTTTCCGTGTCAGCTGAGTCCGTACCAGGTCGGAGCTTTTCATCTATGGCTCCATTCTTGCGGTTGGAGTGTTTGATGTGACGTGGAGGATGCCACAGGTACCGAGTCGTTGCCTCGACCCTACCCCAGGTAAGATACACAGGGTGCAGACATTTTGCCACTCAAAGTTTTGATTAAGTATATTTTTGTATTTCTTGTTTTTTAATATAAAAAATGAATTGAACAAAAATTTACATGAAACATTAGATAAAATAATATATAATATAAAGTAAAAAAAAAAAAAGTAGTGTTTGATAATTTTGTTTTTTTATATAGAAATGCTACATATATGGATCAAAAGATATTTAACATCAACTTTTTCTCATGGTTGAAAATTTAGGCATGTGTGAATTTATTTATTTTAAACATTTTAAACGTTTTTATATTTTATTTTGTCCAATTATTTATAAACTTTAGTTTTTGATGTCTTATTTTATTTTTCATTTGATGTATTATTTATATTTTGAAATAATAGTTGATTAATAAGTTAAGATTTTGTCATGTGTAATAATATTTATAATTTAATTTGTTTTTAATTTTTTCATTTTACTATCACATTTAATTTTTTTAATGATGTATTTTTAAAAAATTTAAAAAATAATTAATGTGTTATTTGAGATTTTGCCATAAGTAAAAATTTGCCACATCACAAAATTTAGACCCTTTGATGGCATGGCTTGACAACTTGGGAAAGCATGATTTTGAGAAAATAAAAAATAAAAAATTAATTAAATAACAAGATTTGTGATATTTGTTATAATTTTAAATACTCAATGTATCTTTCGTAGCATTTACAAAACCCCTGAAAATTGGACTCAACCAGTCAGCATTTGGGTTCCATTAAACCATAAAATCTCTTAATTTAAAAAATTGGTATAATTTGGTTAAAATTGATACAAAATCGGTAAAGATCAACTTCAACAAAAGAAATTCAAAACTAAGCTTTTTTTTTTTTCTTAAAAAGGACAAAATTCCTTTTGCGTTTATTTTTTCTAATTTCTAACATTTTTAAATCCTAAATATTAACTAGACTATATGAATTTCAGTATTTATTTATTTTTATTTTTTACTTATTTTATGTAGTTATTTTTATATTTTTTATTTTCTAATTGAGTATTGAAAATTTAAATATTGAATCTTAAAATTAAAAATATTTATGTTAATTGATATATTCTTATTTTACTAGACTAATTTCTCAATTTACACTTTAAATTATTTTGAATCTAATAAGTTTTTTAAACTCGTGTAATAATTTTTACTTTTGTTGAGTTTTCTAAAATTTTTAACAGTATATTTCAAACTCATCATTTAACATATTATAAATTAAATTACATTTATTTTGTTATAGTAGTTTAATAGTATTTTATATATATGCGTGCGTGTAAATATATGCATACATAATATAATATAATTTAAAACAATGCAAGTATGTTTGTTTTTATTTTTTTACTCAAAAATATATACTATAATTATTATATTTTTAAAAATTTATTTAATTTTTATTATTTTTACATAATTTTTAAAAAATATAAATCTAAAAACACACCTTAAAAAGTTAAAACAAACATAACCTGGTTTCCCTGAAGCAGTCCAATAAAAATAATTGAAGAGTGGACCCACATGTGAAGGAAGTTAGCATTAATTCTCATTAAATAAATGATGACTCATTATTCAAATGTTGACTGGACACCTGTTGGGTATGCTTAGAATCAACTTTCATGTCTAGAATTTCACAGTAGCAGATATACTATTTAATAATAAATTTATATAAATATAAATTTAAAATTATTTTTTTAAAATTTTTTATATATATATTTTAAATATTATTTTATTGAGAATTATATAAAAATAAGAAGAGATAAAATAAATTTTAAAATATGTAATAATTATAATATGTATTTTAAATATGAAATTTGAAAATAAACGTAACATATTTTTTTTTATTTTATATATAACTAACTAATTATTTTTTTAATTATTATATTTATTTATAATTAAATCAATATCTATATATATATCACACATATGTATATGCTTATATTTATTTTTATTTATAGTCTATAACATAATGATTATTTTTATAAACGATTACATCATCAAACCATTATTATAAATTATATATATATATTCAAATAAAATATATTATTCATTTTATTAAAATATATTTTTTAAAATATACTGTTTATTTTAGTATAACTTTTATCCAACATTGTATCCAATAAAAATTCCTCAACAGACATAGCTAGCTGCAGCGACACTCCCAAGAGAAAGCAATAACAGTCTTGTAGATGCCGCTTTACTCAAATAAATATTGTAATTTTAGACCATGTTCATTTTAATAGATAATTAGAATTCGAAGCGATTATTTTATTACATACATCATTACTTCTTATATAATTTAATTATATTATATCGTACTTCTAATTAATCATAGATTTTATTTTTAAAAGTAAATATTTTATTAATGTATATAAAATTATCTATCCACTATAATTCTTTAAAATGTATATATATTCATAATATTTAATTATTTTTAATATAAAATTATTATATTTATTTTAATTTTAAATACTCGGCACAAATGCATCTGCATATTTGAATGACCATCAATAACTTATACTGGCACATCTGATGACGTGGACCGTTGATGACTTGGAATCCAACTGGACACCGATGACGTGGCCTCTTCAAATAATAACATAGATAAAGAAACTATCCAAATGCGGCCTAATGTTTCCCTAATTTTCAAATCCCCCAAAATTTGTGCGGAATCCTCTGATTTCAATTTCACGGTGGCGCGACAGTCAGGAATGCTTCAAGTTCATCTCCACTCTTCAGCTGCCTGAAAATCATTTTTTTCGAGCCCGGGCTTTGTTTCTTTGTTTAGCTTCAGTGAAGATTTTCCGAGTCATAAGTTGGAAAGCTGTGTAACAATGGCAGAAGAAACCTCGACGCCCCATAAAAGAGGACCCATAAAGTCCTCAGGCAAACCTCGCTTGTCCTCTCTCCATGCATATATGAGTCGTTTGACACTCGTGAATCAAAGAATTATTTTTGTGCTTTTCAAAAGCAGTATGGGAGAGTCGTTTCGAGCAACATTGTTATAATAGGGATTTTTCTGATTTTTATTTTCTTTTTCTTTGATGGCGTTGTTTCTCGGGGTTTTTTTTGATTTTTCTGCCATTACCTGGATTAGTTTTGTGCTATATTGTTCTTCAGCAACACTGGAGAGTAATCTCGGGCAAGCATGGCATAATGGGGAATTTCTTTTCTATTTCTTCGGAGGGGTTGTTTGTCAGTTTCTTTTTTTTTTTTGGCTTAAATAGCGCCATAACCTCGTTCGATTTTGAAGTTGATTTGGGTGGGGCAATATTTTGTCTGTTTTTTGTTTGTTGATTTTTGTTTTTTGTTTTGATGGATAAGCAAGCTTGTATCTGATGGTTTTTTCAGTTGGAAGTGTTGCGGTGCAGAGGAGACGGGAGCATGCAGTTTTGATAGGAAAGGAAAGAAGAGAAGCATTGATGCGGAGCAAGCGTTTATGCAGGGCAGGAGTTAATGACATTGCTGAAGTTCCTGTTGACGAAGACATGGCGATGGACGAAGAACAATCGGCTTTGGAGGATCAGACTTTGAAAGCAGTAGAAAAACTAAAGGAAGCCATTAGCTCTCAGTATGCCCAGTGGCTTTTATTTTGTTTTGAGTTTATCAAAATTATGATGCTGGGAAATATCTGGAGTTACAATATTTACATCATGCAACTTGAATATGATTTGGGCCTAACATTTAAGTAAATCTTGTATATTCATGTTGGTACATGATTTTATATATTGTGATCGTTTGCACATAACCTTATATCTACCAGCTGGGTAAGCAATACACATTTGTATTATGTATTCTGCTAGTGCTCACCTAGTGAAAGCTTTTGCATCAGCTAGTATTGCAACTAAGTAAATGTGTGCGCACACACCATGTTTAGGATATTACGCTCAAGCTGATTAGATATATTTCAGAATGTACAGAATATTTTCTTGGGAAATGCGACTGAAATTGTATTTCCTGCCACCTAGGGGAAAAGGAATGATGCAGAAAAGAGTCGATGCTCTTCGTGAGCTAAGACGACTGTTATCAAAATCAGAATATCCTCCAGTTGAAGCTGCTCTTGAGGCTGGAGCAATCCCTACGCTTATTCAATGTCTTTCATTTGGTTCACCTGATGAGCAGGTTTGTGGAGATCTGCTAATTTTTTTCTGTGAAGGATTCTACATGTTTCTTATGGTTTGCAGGCTTTTCCTGATGGATTAATTTTGTGAAATGGCACACCATATTTAGTTACTTGAGGCCGCTTGGTGTCTGACAAATATAGCAGCTGGAAAACCAGAAGAAACCAGAGCATTGTTACCTGCATTACCATTACTTACTGCTCACATGGGAGGTTGGTGGTTTTGGCTGCTTTAATCCTTCTGGGACTTAATATCTGTATTCCTTGATTCCCAATGATCGAGGCATTTGACCTTAGACTTAATTAGACACTGATGACATGGACAGTTTTTTGTGTGATTGCTTTCACTAATCTCCATAAAGTACGACATGTTTGCAAATTTCGGTTACTCAATAGATTATTTATGCTATTGCAGACATGATTTTCTTCTTCTTGCCCCTTCTTTTAAATTTTTAATTTATTATATATTCGCACCAATGTCTAGTTAAATCTTTCACCACTTACATATTTATAGATGCTTATGCATACATGCATGTATAAGAATACTAATGTGACATAATATATATTGGGCAATTGTCTTGGAGCTGTACTGGTTTGCTGTAAAATTAAGAATCCAGATTAATTAAATACGCTGCAATTGGATTTCTTTCGTCAACTGCCATTTTTTTCTTCACAAGCACCTCTTTTGTTGTTTTCTACACTAACGTTGAAATCTTCTCAAATTGGAAGTTTTATGGTGCATTTGCAGAAAAGAGTTCGCTGCCTGTCGCAGAGCAATGTGCCTGGGCATTGGGAAATGTTGCTGGCGAAGGAGAGGAGTTGAGAAATGTTCTGCTATCACAAGGAGCTTTACAGCCTCTAGCAAGGATGATACTGCCAAACAAGGGCTCAACTGTCAGAACAGCTGCTTGGGCACTATCCAACTTGATTAAGGTGTGGAAACATGTTTTATGCTGCACATACGCTTAAAAATCTCAAATTGTGTTTGATTACTGTGATATAAAAGGCTTTGTAAAGATAATTTTCGTATTATTTTTAAGGATTGCAACAATTCATGTTGCCGTCTAATCGCATATTTTTGCCACATTATATTTCCCTCTTCCTTATACAGAGCCTAGAACTGATTTTGTATACTTTTGATGCCACTTTGCCAATGCATAAATCCTTAAAATAGCATAGCAAGTTTTTTAAGATCTTGTTTAGTCCTTCTCTAACTCGTGTAACGTGATATTTTTGTAGGGACCAGGAGCAAAAGCTGCCACAGAATTAATAAGAATTGATGGAGTTCTTAATGCAATTCTTCGACATTTGAAGAAAGGGTTAGTATAAAGTTTGTATTCGCTGTGTTGTTCTTTCATTTTGGGAGGGCTGTATGAAATTGCAAATGACTTACTGAATAAACCATAATTAGCTGGTGCTTCAATATTGCGCAAGGGTCAAATTTAGTAAATTAACAAAGTGTGCAACTGTGTGGCTTTGCTCTGAAGGGAAAGCCCTAAATTTGAGAATATGGGCATGAGGATTGTGGTTGGGACATGTACTCATGATGGGGAAACAAATGTGATAAGACATCTCTTTTGGAGACAAATTCTCTTCCTACCATTTTAGGGAACCTTGTAATCCAAATCCATTAAAAGTAAAGTAGAGCTCTATTCAGTACACTTATTTTCCTGTCTAGCTCTATGCAGTGTTCTAGATAATTTGTTGGAACATGTATTTCACCATGATTAGTATTATACTTTGTCTGTTTCTTGAGGCTTAATAGATTGATTAGAACCATTATGTAATTATTGAGAATTAATTGCAATATTAAAGAGAAAGCCTTTGTATGTATAAAGATATTTGTGTTTCGGGTATTAGGCCTACAACCATGAGCAAAATGTTTTGATGGACAAATTATGTTACCATCTCTTAATTTGATATATCAAAGACCCCCTATTTAAATAGGTGAATAGGTGTGGTAAAATATAGAAAGACATAAATATATAATCTAAAGTCACATTAAATAAAAAATGTCGCAATAATTAATTAGGTATATTATGTGATCTTACTGCTAGATTTTTAACATTTCTCAAGTTTAACATGGGATCTTAGTTGAAGTGTTGTATTTAAATAATCAAGATCTATCTTTCTTTAAACTTCATTGTAAAACTTTAATGAAACAGTAGACATACATATGTCAGGCATTATCCGTAGCAGGAGGTGAACACGACAGTCATCAATTGGTGATAGCCAACTTATGGTAAAGCGAAAGTGAGACAGAAATTAGTTAAAACCTGATTTGACACTGTTTAAATTTAATATCGAGGAGAGAAAATGTGGTGCCCATGTTAAGTTTTAATGAGAAATAAAAGTGTGAATAAAGAAATTGAAGAACAAAAGTACATAATGTGATCCTGTCATTTTACTGCATGCACAGATAAATATCCATATAGTTAAATTACATTATTCTGTATTTATTTGCTATTACAAATACTGGCTATTTATATAGGTGAACATGTGTTAAGAAATAAGGAAAGATAACCAATTAAGTATATTATTGTGATCTTTCATTTATAAAAAAGAATAATTCATGTTTCTTAACAGCAACTATTGTATTTTACTCACACTGCCTCATATTTTATTTACTGGCTTAATCAGGGAGGAAGAACTGGCAACTGAACTGGCATGGGTGGTTGTTTATCTCACTGCCCTTTCAAATGTTGCCACCAGTATGCTAGCAAAAAGTGATCTTCTGCAAATACTTGTAGATAGATTGGCATCATCAAATAGCTTGCAACTGCTTATCCCGGTAATGGGCATTATAAACAGATCCTTTTCTTCTTAAAAGATCAATTGAAATGATGCTTAAAGCACACTGGCTGAATACATGATAATTATTGTTTATTGGTGCTAAATAACTGCTTGTAAGTCTCTGTATAAATTTGTCTGTACTGTGTCCATATTTTGTCTAATCAATGCAACAATTAAAACAAAATCTCACTTAAGTTCTTATGAAACATTATCACAAGATTTCGGGTTTTGTGGACAGTGCTTTCTTGTAACGAATCTGGCATTTTTTACTGTAGTGATTCTAAAAATGGCTTCTTTTACTTCAAAAATCTTATTTCGTCTTTAAAAATTGAGACTCAAGTGAATGCTGCTAAGTTTACTGCACCATGTGACATTGTATGGAGGTACTAAACATAAATATCATCTTTGTCTATGATTTGAATGTTCTTGTGCTCTTACAGTCCCTTTATTTTCTATATTGTATAGTGATATGAAGGTACTACTGTTCATCATGCAGTTGGTACGCAGTTTAGGTAATCTGGTGGCTGGTGATTCTTATTTAACTAATAACACCCTTGTTGCTGGACATGAGATCACAGGCTAGTTGAATTTCTTTTCTGCTTTTTTGTTGTTCAGTCATCCTATGCTAGTGTTTTTGACCGTCCAATGTTCTGCAGTAAATATAATTCAGGCAATGATCAAATGTTTGAGAACTGAGCATCGTGTCTTAAAAAAGGTTTGACTATTAACAATGTCATATTATACTTGCCTAGTTCTTTGTCAATACATGATTAATATTATTATTACATTGGGTTGGCATCAATTTGTAGGAATCTGCTTGGGTGCTGTCTAACGTAGCTGCTGGTTCGGTTGAGCTTAAAAAATTAATACATTCCAGTGAAGCATTGCCATTATTGACCCACTTGCTGTCAACTGCCCCATTTGACATAAGAAAGGAAGTGGCATATGTTCTCGGCAACCTCTGTGTTGCCCCTGCTGAAGGATTTGGAAGACCAAACTTGATTGTTGAGCACTTGGTTTCTCTTGTCGGCAGAGGATGCCTTGGTGGTTTTGTGGACTTGGTAAGATCTGCAGATATCGAGGCTGCTAGACTGGGCCTTCAATTCTTGGAGCTGGTAAGCATACTTTTCTTATTACTGTTCATCTGGAATCCTGGGGAATGTTTTGGATGGCTTCTGGTCATCAAAATTCTCTCTTTAATAGAACTGACTGGAAAATTAGTGTTTTAATGCATGACCAAATTTTCCCCTATAAAATACACGATGCTTTAGTGGAAACCACTGTCGTTGGCTCTCCATTTTGTGTGATAAAAAGATAGAGATTTGTAGCCTTCACCTCTAACCTATAGGAAAATTACAAGTTTCCCTCTGTTTTTAAAAAATTACAATTACCCCCTAATTTTTGAAAAACATTAGGACAGTTGTCTGCTAAAAGGGTTCCAAGCAAAAAAAAGATAGAAATGTCGAAAATATCCCTCTGCTTGTTACCTGGAGGACTTATGTAACATAATATATATGTAAGGGAACTTATTGTAATATATTAGAAAAATTGCAACAATGTTTTCCTTGATCTGTTCATTTTTGGTGATGTTTGCCAATGGCAAAGACCGCTATTTGGTTGGATTTTTATAGGTTTTATTTCCCCAAGTCAATTTCACCCTTATTTCTCCTTGTCACCAGTAATTATTCTTTCATCGCAACAACTTCTTGCAAACTATGAACCTAAAATTTTCAATTTCCGACTATTACTGGTGGTGTTCGCTGTTGAAAATGACTCCTATTTGGTCAGATTTTCATGGGCTTTATTTCCCCCAAGTCAATTTAACTCAACTCTCTCTTTGTTATTAGCAATTTTTCTTGCATCTCAATTGCAATTTTGGCGTTTCATCTTTTCAACTTTTTTGAATTTCTTTTTTTTCCCCCACTGAAAACTTAAGGGCAATTATGACATTTTGTAATCTCTAGCATGCTCTTGTAATGTTTTTCAGGAATTAGGGGATAATGGTAATTTTTTGAAAACTGGAAATATTTGTAATTTTGCTATAGACCAAGGATAATTGACTGTAAATCTCTTTATATTATGTGGGGAAGCCAGTTGCTTATTGATGCTTGAAGGTTGACAATTTTGTGTAGGGCTAGATAGCAAAATTGATTACCAAAGCACACTTCAAAAGAATTGAGTCATTATAGACAATGTTCGTGGGGGTAACTTCATCTAATCAAGATGGAAATTTATGTGACAATATGCTACCATATTAAATAAATTATAATCGGATTTTCCTCCTCAGGTTCTAAGGGGAATGCCAAATGGGGAAGGGCCAAAGCTAGTTGAGGCAGAAGATGGAATTGAAGCCATGGAAAGATTCCAATTTCATGAAAATGAAGATCTTAGAAACATGGCCAATGAGTTGGTTGATAAGTACTTTGGTGAGGACTATGGACTTGATTCATAGAAACGGCTCGGTACGGCTAAAATGATGTGTGGTACTTTTGAAAACCCGTCGCCTTATATTGTGCAAGGTATCACATTGACGTATTAATGCCCTAGCCTTAGCTTTGTGTTTGAAAAACGAAGGAGTTTTTGACTGTTCTATTCATCTTACAAATGCATCAGTTCTGGAGGGTTAGACATTTTGGATATGTATGCTTTTGGAGTAAGAGTTTCACGTGAGGGTGGATTCCTCAACGTGTTAAGAGACCACCCCACAAACGTTGATGTTAACTTGTTCCTTTAATTTACTAATAAGTTTCATCAAGCACAATTGAATCAGATGCATCAATGGCACAGCCTGAGCATCCGAGGATGATAAACTATTTCTTGAAGCTAATATGTGGAGCCCTGTTCCCTGCTGTACATTAGTTGGTCTTCTTGCGGATGTTCCTCTTATGGAACTCTCTGTATGTGTTTGGATCTGTGTACTATCTCAGATATTGCTGTTAATTTTGTAATGGTTATGTTGAAGAACGAAGGTAAAATCTGTAAGTTTATTATTCTCTTTTGATCCTTCTATGCTCCTACATGTGTTAAATTGAGACTTTTTTCGGGGTAAGGACCCGCCAGCCATATAGTGATGCTTTTGAGCTGCAACAAAGAAGTGTGAGGTAGCAAAGAGAAGTGAAGGCTGCCTCAAATCATCATTCACTGTGTACTTTAAATTGAAAAACAGTAATGAAATTCTCTTCTCAATTGCCTATTCTACTATGATTGATTGATGAACCAATCTGTTTTATGTATTACCACTTTGTTTTTATTTGTTTATTTTGAAGAAGGGCAGTAAGAAATGAAAACCACTTATAATTGCTACATTGATAATGCAATTCAGGTTATGAAACCTTTTTCAGGTTTTATGAACCCATCTGACCTAAAGACATCTTTGTTTGTGCTAATGTTAAACAACGGCAAATCCATTTATTTATTTTTTTTAAAATTTCTAAAATTCATGCTTCATTCAAATCTTTTCCTCCAATTTACACCTTTTGATAGTATGTTTTAAACTCCTTCACTATATTTGGAAGCTCTTTTTAAACCTTAACACTATTTATCATATTTTATACTACCAAACATATTAATCAACTAAAATTTTATTTAAATTCAAATCTTAATCATTATATTCATTACAATCAAATCAATAATTATAAATATACAATCACACACTTACCTTTATATATATATTTCCTTTAAAAATTAATTATTATTTATATATAACATCACATCATTTAATTATTACTATATATTTATATATATATATATATGTATACATAAATTCAAATAAAAATATTATTAATTTCATCAAAACTTTTTTCCCAAACATATTACAAGTTATAACACAACTCAGCATTAATAACAGTCCCACATTGCAACCCCTCTTCCAAACGTAGCGTTGAGATTGGACAGTAATTTTAAGCTGATGAAGGATAATAAAATGAAGAATCTCTACTGTCATTGCTAGAGCATGGCGATCATTTTCAATCAAAATAACTGTGATAATGTCCGAATTCAATTTGCAGGTCCAATTTGAAATCAGCAGTAGTTTAAGTTGAAATCAAATGTATTTTATTATGACAACCTTGAAGTAGAAGTTAGTGTGAAATATTGTTCCAAGAATTCGGTTTGATAAGTATTCGAAGTAAGGCGTATTAATTGACTCAGTTCGATTATAATTGAAAATTTATTTGTGATTTATTGGCTATGTTTGGTTCTTCGTTTTTAATTATTCTTCCTCGTTTCAAACTCTTATAAATAAGACATTTTACTTAACAATTTTTATTCAAATTTCAAATATCTCTTCTCTCACCTTTTAATTATTATTTTTTAATAATTATACATATTTATGAACAAATTAATATTTACCCCTTTTCTACTCACATTCTTGTATATTAACATTTTATAAATTTATATATTATCACATTATCTTATAATTATTACACATTAAATATATATAATTTAAAATTTCTCTTCTTTTTACAACTTAATACTAAACATAATTCTTCTGATTTTGAAAAAAAAAAAGATAATTTTCCCTACTTTCAAATTAACAAAATTTTTCACTCACCGCAATCAAGAACTAAACATACCCATTGAATTTGAATTTATATTTTAATTTTGTTTATGAATTTAATTGTTCTACTTAACTTAAACTCGAATTTCGAATTCATCGAACTCAACCCTATTCAAAATCAGAAGATGACGAGAAAAAATTGAAAAAGAAAGGGAGAGCAAAATACAAGATATTTTTAAAATAAAAAATAAAAAACAAAAACCTCGAACAGCTCGACAAAGCACAAAACCTTTCATAAACCCTAAATCGCATTCTGCCTCTACCATTTTCCCACTCATTTCGTCTCCTCGTCATGAGTTTCCTCGCCAGAGCGAAATTATCCGACCCCAATCGGCTGTGCCGAACTGCTAACGCCCTTCGGCCACTGCATCTCTATTCCACAAAAGCTGCCGATATTCCCCCACAAACCGTGAAATCAACCAAACCCAGAACCCAGAAATCTTTCGAACCACCTTCAAGTTTTTCTCAGAAAAGCAAGAAACCGACTGGTGGGTCAACTGTCTGGCCTAAGCCCAGAGAGATACCCTATCAAGCTAAAGTCGCGAACTTCGTGAATTTGGTAGGTCGCGTCAAGACCCCGGTTCGCTTCGAGTCAGCTACCGACGGGAATCACTCGGCCGCCATCGTGATTTCTCAAGAAAACATCGGTGGAAGGAGCTCTCTGTTGATTCCCGTCGTGTTTGAAGGCGATTTAGCTCACGTCGTGGCTTGTCACGTCAAGGAGAATGATTGTGTTTTGGTGTCGGGGCAGTTGTGTTACGAACCGATGCGGTTTACATTGAGTGAGAGTCTCGGGAACTTACACGTTGTGGCGGAAGATCTCAACTTCGTGGAGGGATTTCCGGGAAATTTCTCTCCCAAGAAAGTTGGGGTTTCTTTTTCAAGCGTGGAGATCGACAAGCCTGGCCACGAAAAGGCCGAGGAGGTGACAGAAAAGGTGGGTGACGATGAGCAGTTCAATCAGCGGTGGAAAGAGGCGTTGGAACACGTTAAGCTGAAGAGTGATCCGCCGTCTGCGACTTTGCAATGTCCGGAGTCTAAACCAGAACGAGGTGGTGAGAATGGTGATAAGGGTGGAGAAAGTGCTAATGCGATGAAGGATGGGGAGGAGTTGTGGAGGGATCTTCTGAAGAACCCCCTGCTGTGGTGGGATTACCGCGATTACAAGTCCAAAGGATTGGTTAAGGCAAGATACCCTGATTTCAAGCAAAAAGGGACTCATAAGGCGCTTTGGGTCGACAGTGCTCCGAAGTGGGTGCTGGCTGGACTTGGAAATTTGGAGTTTGATGTTAACGTTACTCAAGCAAGGCAAGCGCAGGGAGGCGAGGGTCCGGGTGTGGGAATGAACGGCGGTAAAGAGGAAGATTTGTGGAGGGACTTGGTGGAGTTTCCTAGTCTATGGTGGGACAATAGATTGGACAAACGGAATCCGAGAGCGCCGGACTTTAAGAACAAGGAGACGGGGAAAGTTTTGTGGTTAAGCGATTCACCGGCATGGGCGTTGTCCAGGCTGCCACCGTTGAGAGATGACCAAAATGTAGTTGGTGGCAAGAAGAATCAACCGAGTTTTTGAAACATTTGAGGGAGCTTCCTTGATTGGTATTATTTTTGTGCTCCTAAGATATTGAAGTTAAAGGATAAGGATTTTGATGCTGTGTGAAATCCTTTTATCCTCAACTAGAGTTTTTGAGGTGTAGACTTGTATCGACATTGTTGTTTGTTGATTCTAGTTCCTTTGAGCGGATTGACCTCATAAATTTACTGTGTGCCCTTATTGATCACCAAGTTTCTTGTGGTGGTATCTCTCTTCAATTTGGTTCATTTTGTTTATGTAAAATGTCTATGGGAATCCACAGCATCAAAATTAGCGCAGAAACGGCAGACTGTTTCACCAAAACTCTTGGGTTTTAGACCGCTGACCTATTGATATGCTTCTCTCTTAATTCATTAATTGTTATGGGTTGATTTTAAAATGGTAGGGTTACAAATCCGTTTTGAGGCACTTCAAGAATGGGTTTTCTACAATTCTCATGTTTTTGTGCTGCCATGGATGTTTATTGGTCATCTCTAAGTCTAAACTCTAAACAAGAAAGATCAATCACTGTCAATGATAAGTACTTAATCTATTGCATCTCTGCTTTTTTAATTTTTTCAAAATTTAGGTGGATGAATTTACATCCCAACAACTATTTGGTGTAGAAAACATTTTTTTTCGTATATTTCAAGGCATTACTAAGTCAAGCAAGGCTTCACCAATGAAATGGCTCCAATCAGAAACTGCTGCATGATTGAATTCACCGACAAGGAATTCTTATTTGTCAGCTGAATCCTTCCGCTTCAGCGATATCTTGCCCAGCTTTCTGGTATGTGTTTCAGAAAGCAATACAACCAAACCAGATTACCTGTCTTCAGCAAAACACTCTCAAAACCGCCTCAACAATTTTCATCAATTTTCTGGGTGATGGGATCTCAAGAAAGGTCAAGGAAGAAGGTCCACTTATGGAAGAAAGCCACAGTTCATTTCCTGCTATGTTTTGTGATGGGATTCTTCACCGGCTTCGCCCCGACCACAATGCCCTCCATACTCTCAAGCCGCATAACAATGTCAATGCCGACAGGCTACCCACCACGGCCCGTGGAAGTTCTTGATCAATCAAGGACAGAGAATTCCGACAGAAGCTTGTTAGCCGATACAGAGCCATCAGAAGGGAGCAAAAACAGTGCAGAAAAGGATGTCATCCCAGAAGAAGAAGAAGAGAAAAGGGAGAATGAGAAATTGAATCCAAGAAGACTAGTAATCATTGTCACACCAACAAGCAGGATGGATAAGCTCCATAAGGTGCAGCTAAGGAGACTGGCTAACACATTGAGATTGGTGGCTCAGCCACTGCTCTGGATTGTTGTGGAACAGAAGTCTGATGACTCAGAGCTCTCTGAGATACTAAGGAGAACAGGTATCATGTACAGGCATGTTGTCTTCAAGGAAAACTTTACAGATATAGACTCTGAAATGGATCATCAGAGAAATCTTGCGCTCAACCACATTGAGCACCACAGACTCAGTGGAATAGTCCATTTTGCAGGTCTTTCAATTGTCTATGATCTCAGCTTCTTTGAAGAGATCAGGGCTACTGAGTAAGCATTCTTCAATTAGTATCTGGTCTGAAATTTTTGTTACAGTGCTGATTGTGGGATTTTTCAGGGCATTTGGAGCATGGCCAATGGCTAAACTCTCTGCCAACAGGAAGAGGGTGATCATTGAAGGGCCAGTGTGTGATTCATCAGAGGTAATGGGATGGCATTTGAGGAGAATGAAGAATCTAACAGACTTGAAACCACCACCAATTCACATCTCTAGCTTTGCATTCAATAGCTCAGTTCTATGGGACCCTGAGAGATGGGGCCGGGCGTCGTCTGTTCAAGTCAACTCACAGGTTTCAGAAACATATATGTGTGTGCGTGTTTTTGAACTACAATTTCACTTTTTTTGGAAAAATAAAGAATTACAATTTGTGACTGCAGAATTCACTCAAATTTGTGAGGGATGAAGTTCTTGAAGAGGAAACCAAGTTGAAGGGAATTCCAGCGGAGGGTTGCTCTAAAGTTCTGCTGTGGGATCTCCATATATCTTAGGAATAATGGGATATGTAATATTTTCATCTCCCTTTTGTTGTGGTAAATAGTGAGCTTGGCAGAAATAATAAGGACTTATAGGCATTATACAAACAGATTCCAAATTTGTACTCTCATTTTTCAATGTTGTATATCTTTAATATTATGATACGTAACATTTTTTTAATTATTACAATTTTGTTGTGGATTACAATGGAAATTATATTGCTCCTAGATCCAGTTCAAGTGGGTAACTTAACGCTTTGTTTGGATGTCAATTACACTGGGAGAAAAATGAGTGCGGAAATTTAGTAATATTATAAAAATAAGAGAAAAAAAGAAATAAAAAAATGAGTTACTTTGTACGGTGGTATGTATGGAAGTGTGTATTTTAATGGGAAAGAAATACAACATAATGAGCTTCCAAACATAGCCATCTCAACTGATGGTTACTCTTTAACAACCAGACAGAGAAGAAAACAGGGATAAAGAGAGTGTGTAATAAAATGAATAAAAAGAACCACCAACACGCGTCATTTTGCCAATTTGTGAATAGAAAATTCCCATCGGCTGTAAAATCTTTGAATTAATACATAAGCAAAGGGTGATGCATCACCACTTCAAAGTTTAAACCTATTAATTTCAAATGATTGTATTTATTTACCAAAGGACTATGATTGGAAATCAGTTTTCCATGTCACGTCACATTAAATTTTACATTATTATTATTTAAATTTTTTAAAATAATTAAATATATATATATTTTCTTCACGACTAATTAATTATCTTTTAATTTGACACTTACTTATAGTCATTTTAATATTTATACACACATTTATACTACACTTATATATTTATTTATATTTTAAAAATTAATTATTATTCTTAAATATTATTATATTATTTAATTATTATTTTATATTTTATATCTATATAAACATACAAATTTAAATATTTTATATTATTTCTCTTATCATTCATTTTACCGTGCTCCTGTCCAATACAATCTCAATTATTATCAAAACTTTTCTGTCAGATATAAGCGCTCTCTCTCTCTCTCTCTCTCTCTCTCTCTCTGAATATGAGGTGAGATGCAAGCACTTGCTTTGTGGTGATGCTGACACTTATGTTCTTGACAGGAGGCATGTTAGGACACATGACATGACAGCCTCATGCAACTTTTATGTTTGACAGGTGATTTTATTAAGGGTGAAAATGAAAAAATTTTATTGTATTTAATTTTTTTATTTGATTTACATTAATTTTAGTATTTTAATTGCAATCACACTTAATAATGATGCAGTTTTAGTTTGTTCTAGTTACAAGTATTCTTAAAACTAGATAAAATCTGGTGGCTTGTTTTTGTTCTAATGATACACTTTTAGTTTGTTTTAATTACAATTGTACTTAAAACTATTTAAAATGTGGTTGCATAATTATTGGGTTTGTTAGGCATGATTGTGACATGATAACAAATAGCCAACTAGAGCCCAAAAGATGAATTTTCAGTTAGACAAAATTATTTAAAAATACTACACATCCTTTCAAAGCTTAGGGATAATTTAGTAAATTGTCATGATTTTTTTTAATGTAAAAAAAATGCAAATGCTAGTGATTGATGAACAAAGGATCTCATGCAATGGTTCATCCATGGATCATTTACACTTGGTAAAAAGTCTATAATGCCACGTTTACCATCATAAAATTTATCTGAATTATTTTACACACACACATCTAAACTATGATATTATTATTTTAATAAAAATTCGTAATTGTAAAAAGTGAATTTTCACAGCTACTTTTTGTGTCAAATTTTTTAATTATTTTTTTCTCTTTTCATCTAACTTATAATTTATATATTTTTTCACTCAAATCTTTTTTTTTTTTTAATTTTATATTCTTTTGATCTTTCTCAATTTTCTTATTTCAATCAATCATTATTTTACACAATGTAAAATTGCCTAATTTCTTTATTTTAATTTTTGTATCCTAAATTTTTGAACTTTTTTTTTTTGTTTTATCTCAAAATTTCCCCCTTTTCAAAGCCTTTATTTATTTATTTAATTATTTAATTTTACATAATTTTATTTTTATTAATTGAAATGTAATATTATATAATTTATAAATAAATTTACACCATGTAAAATTTTTACTAATATATATAGATTGGACAGAGGCAGCAAAACTTATTTGTTCCACTATTACAAGCTATTTAGTTCGAACTTAATTAGATTTAATCTTTGACTAAACTCAAGTTCAAGTTTTAAAAATTTATTTGAGTTCAAAGTTGTTACTTAATTCAATTTCAATTTTAAATAGGAAAATAACAAAAATGAATTTAAGACTAATTCAAATAATTGTGAGTTGTTATTCCAAACTTGACTTGATAAAATCCCATTGTTAAATATACCATCAGTTGGAAGGAGAGTTGAATCAACAACTAAAAAATGAATACAATACAGCTCTATCCATGTTGTCATATTCTTTTTGAACTGTTTTCTTGTTTATTTTATTTAAAATAGGAAAGAATATATATGGGGTTGGTAAATAATTTGATATATATTTGGGGTTGTCTAGGGAATTTGATATCAGCAGTTGACTGATTCGCAAATGAGAATACACCAACCCCACCACATATGGATAATGGGTATGTTTGGTAAATGTTGTTTGATAATAATTAAAAATATATGTATTAATTATAAAATATAAAAAAAATAAAAAAATTTAAATAAAATTTTGTATAATAAAATATTTAATTTATAAAAGTTATTAGGTGGTAATAAATAATTATTAATTTGAAAACCAACGAAGCCAATCTGTCTCTGTTTTCCAGTCGAAAGTATTCAAACTTTACTTTAGGGCGCGTGATTCAGCACACGCCTCAATGCTGACAGTCGCTTTGTCGGATTGTGCATGCCCCAGGCCCGGAGCACGGGGTCCCACAGTTTCTAAGTGTGGGCCCCACACAACATTGAACGAGAGTGGGAGCTATTGTGCTATCGTTTTTGTATTATAAGAACTTACACCATGTTTGTTCTCAACTTTTCATATTTTATAATCACTCTTCATTCTATCAAAATTTTCGCATAATTTAAACATTTTATCCAACAAGATCCTTATTTAGATTTTAAATTTAAAACATTCACTCTTTTATATATGCACAAATATTCAAATTTTAATCATTATATCTATTTACTATTAAATTAATACATAAACACACTTACATTTATATATATACATATGTTTACACTCAAAAAATTAATTATTAACTTTATATATTATTATGTCATGCAATTATTATTATTATTATATATTAAGTATCTATTTATATAAATACAAAATTTCAGATAAGTTGAAATTTAAAATCCAGTCAAATTCATATAAATAAAATAAAATAAAATGAACTATAATTTTCAACACCCGTAGAATCTATATTGTATTATTAAGAGTTTGGACCTAATTTGATCATACATTATAAATTTACAATACTACGGTTTAATTAGTAAATTTACATTATTATTTTTAATTACAAAGGCCAAACACATTCAAATATAAATATTAATATATTATTACTTTTTTTTAATATATTATATGTTTATACTCATATCTATACTATATTATAAAGTGAATAAGGCTTCCTATTGCATAATGTAAAATTAAATAATTACCTTTATTTTCAATGCTTTTGTTTCTTATTCTTAGGTTTTTTCCTTTTAATTTATTATTTCCTTTAATGTTTACTCCCAAATTTCATCTATTTTCAAATTGTTCTTTCTATCTGTCTTTTGTCTTTTATTTTATTATTTTTATTCTTTTAATTTTAAATAATTTTATTATATTATTTAAAATATCTTAATCTTATTATTTATAAACAAAGTTGAACACTCTAAATCTATACATACATAAAGTGTCCAATTTTTACTAATTTAATTATTTTCATCGCTCAACAAAATGACCAACATACACTTAAAATTTATCTAATTCCTACTTAAATTGACTATCCTTTTCTTTGGTACCAAACAAACCATTAATATCCCCATCAGCCAAGGCAAGGCCAGGTCTAAGACACAAATACCAAATAATTTTCCTATAATCAAAATTTACATATCGAAACATAGGTTAGCTATATTTGGGAGAGAGGTTTTAGTTAAATATAATTTAGTAAGAGTTGTGCAGAAATAAATAATATATTTAGAAGGAATATTTATAATAGAATGAATAGTATAATTTTTTTAAATATATATATAAAATATATAATATTGATTAGATAATGTAATAATTTATAAAAATAATAATTATATTATAAGATATAAATAAAAATAAATATAAGTATACATGTTATATATATATTGATTTAATTATAAATAAATGTAATAATTAAAAAATTAATTAATTATATATATGAAAGATAAAAAAATTAAATTTAAATTTAAATAAAAATAAAAATATTATTAAATGATACGTTGAATATTGTGAAGTCTGAAATGACACGGTGGCGGAGTTGAAAGTTAGCTTCCTAACATAGCCATAATATTTAGTAAAATAATATTTTTTATTTTTTCCTCTCTTAAATTGCATCCAAACAAAACCTAAATTTTTCTGTCTGACAAGGGTAAGGGACAGAGACTCGGGAATAGCATCAGCAGCTGCGCTCGCATTGTACGAACCCGGCTTTCTCTCTCGAGCTCTTCACTTATTATTACTCAGCTGTAGACGATAGGGCTCTCTCTCTACACGCCTCTTCAACCATTTTCTTGGGGACCGAGCTGCAGAACAGCAGCAAGAAGTTGGTTAGAATCAGACGCAATTTTCTTTGTGAAAATTGAGAGATAAAGAACTCAACTTTCAGAGTCTTAGTAAGTCTGCCGTCTCATTCGTTTTTTCATTCAGTCAACAATGCCACGCCATTGCTCGTTTGAAATGCCAAACCAAGTTCTTTTTTTTTTCTCTCTCTCTCTACAAGCGGGGAATTTTACTTTGATTGAAATGCTGGTCGATGTTTAATCAGTTAGTTTAGACTATATTGAAGAGTGTTAAATATTTTAATGGAAAGCAGAAAATGATAAATATGAGCAAACGGAGAGTATTCAGTCCAAGCAGAGATCGTTTTGTGATAAATAATTGGTACTTTGCAAATTTAATTAGCGCAGAATAAAAGGTTGCCTAATACATGTTTAGCCCAAAATATCTGTGCTGAATGTTGGTATTGTCTGAACTTGAAGATGTGTGTAATTCTGCTGACCTGTGGGTTATTTTGTGATTTGTTATACAAAATCATGATGTTGATAAACAGTGAAAGTAATGGAGTGAAAAGGAAGGAAAGGATGGGAAAGTGAAAGTCTGGCTTGCAAGATCACACTAGTTTCTCCATTAGTCCTTTTGTCTTAACCTTTTTGCTTCTGTTTGGTGCTTGTTTGGTGGAAGTGGAGTTTGTTTCTCTGGTTTCCCCTTGATGGATTAGCCTTGCTTTTTTATCTCCTTAGCCTGGTTTGCTTATCGCACATGGATTAAAGGTAGGATTTCCTCTGTGAAAGTTTTACTGGCCACTGTCAATAGTTTCCCACTTAGCAGAATTCCTTTGTGATCTTGCAGTATTCTACATATTGTGTCACTGCTCATTGCTGAGATAATAGAATATGCAGACCCCTAAATCAAGGTATGTAAATCATGTTATGAAGTCGACTTCTCGACGTATGTTTTCGTGGTTTTTATGTTGTGAGTCTACACCAGATATTTGTCAATGAAGTCAGATTGGGACAGTCTTTCTGTTTCCTTTACCGTTGCCGCTATATGGGAAAATTGTATGACTTGTGGCTTCCTTTTGTGCCGGTTCATGACCGAGCATGATTTGTAAGGGAGGAGGTGATTCTGATGATCAAGTGCATGAAAAAATGTCTCATGATCTAAATGAACGACTGTGCCATTTTGATGATTGCAGTCGTTCTCTCAATGTGCCTCAAAAGCCATCTCCGACCACACCTCTTAAAGGCCGGAAGCTCAAAGCTCCGGGATCAGATTCTGATCCACTTTCGTCTCCAAATCCATCAGGCAAAACGCATAAAGAGAGAAGTCCTAAAGTTGGTCGCAGGTCTCCACGGAGTCCAGGAACTGAGGTATGTATATAGATCTGTTTATCAGATACAAGTGTTGTAATAATCACTGTGTTTCTGAATCGTTAATCACCATGTTTGAAATTTCTGTTCTACAAAATGATGGTGCTGCATCATGTTCTGATTTTACACTCTCTTCATAGTACTTTGATGGCTGCTCAGATATTGTGTCTTTCTTGGTCAACCTATTTGGCTAACTGTAGGCTGGCATAGTGTACATTTTATCATTTTGCCAACTCATATTTAACTGTGACATCTCAGAAGAAAAGATCCAGCAGAGAGGCTGAATTGGAAGCTCAGCTGGCACAGCTCCAAGAGGAACTTAAGCAGGCAAAGGACCATCTGAGCTCATCTGAAACATGGAAGAAGATGGCACAGGAGGAGGCAGAAGAGGCTAAGAAACAGCTCACAGCCATGTCAACTACGCTTGAGGAAACTCAGAAGCAACTGAAGGAACTTTCCGATTGTGAGGAAGCTCGAGTCCAAGAGTTACGTAAGGTATCCCAGGATCGAGATAGAGTGGGACAGTCTGAACTTGAGGCCTTACGGAAGCAGCAGTCAATGGAGTCTGCTACTTTGGCTTCTGCACTGAGTGAAACACAGAGGCTCAAGAATCAGTTAGACAGCATTTCTGAGTATGAAGCTTCTCAAACTAGGTGTGCTGAGGCAGCTCGTGCTGAGATTCAGAGCTTGAGGGTCAAATTCTCAGAAACTCTTGAGTTGGTTGAGGAATTAAAGAACCAATTAAATGATAGCAGAGAGTCTGAATCTCAGACCCTTGAAGAAGTCCTTAGAGTTCAAATGCTCTTGGAAGTTGTTAAGACCACTGAAGAAACACTAAGGATGGAGCAAGCTAGTGCCAAGGAATCCTATAAATCTTTGCTAGTTGAGTTGGAGCAGTCCAAGAATAGAGTGAAATTGCTGGAAGAACTGGTCAGTAGCCTCCAGGCAGATCTTGCCAACATCAGTAAGATTTCAGCATTCCCTTCTGATGACATTAAAGCCTTATGTGAAAAGGGGGCATGCGATCAATCAGAAAGGCTGAAAACGGAGCTCAATAATTTGAAACATGAAGCATCTGAGTTAAGCGAAGCACTGAAGGTTGCTGAGGAAAGGTATCATGATCAGTGCCTCCAGAGCACCTTGTGGATTAGAAACGCATATGAACTGGTGGAGCATGCAAAATCTGAATCCCACAAGAGAGAGGCTGAATTGGAGGTGAAGTTAAAGGAATCCGGGGTTGAAGTTGAGGAACTGAAGACAAAATTGATTCAAACAGAAAATGCACTGGAAAGAGTTTCACATGATAGCAGACAGATTCAGAAGGTGGAACAAAACAAGTCAGCTGAGAGAGAAACTGTACTAGAGCTCGAGTTAAAGAAGTCAGAATCTGTTTTAGAAGAGCTAAAGGCAAGTGTGTTGGACAAAGAGATGAAATTGCAAAGCATCACTGAAGAAAATGAGACACTGAAATCCGAAATCATAAAAAGGGAAACGGAGAGAAGCAAAGCAAGTGATGAGGCCCTTGCCTTGGCAGAGGCCGCTAGAGCTGCAGAATGGGAGGCCTTGATGAAGCTCGGTTATCTGACAGAGGAAGCAGATAAAAGTAGCAGAAAAGCTGCGCGTGTTACTGAACAACTTGATGCTGCTCAGGCTGCTAATTCTGAGATGGAAGCTGAACTAAGGAGGATGAAGGTGCAGTCTGATCAGTGGAGGAAGGCCTCTGAGGCAGCCGTAGCGATGCTTTCTGTTGGAAATAATGGGAAGTATGTTGAAAGGACAGGCTCATTAGACTACAACACTATAGGTGGGATGTTGGGGTCACCGTATTTTGTAGACATTGACGATGACTTGCCTAAGAAGAAAAATGGCAACATGCTGAAGAAGATTGGCTCGCTGTTGAGGAAAGGACAGAAATAGTCACAAAACTATCTATCCAGGTTTCAACCCCTTCTGCATTCAGTCTGTCATCGAGTTTCTTTTAACTGTGAGCTGATTAGAAGTTGTCTCTGTAGGCACATTCGGTGTGATTTCAAGTGGAGACTGGTGAAAGAGAACTCTGAATAACTTCGTACAGCTATGATCAACAACTATGATTGGCCCGTTTGGGTTTATCCTTCCATTGTGGCAGTTTTTTTGGTGGAAAATTTCAAGTAATATTCTGTCATGCAGCCATTTTGAAGCAGCAGTGATTGTACTGTTATGTTGTAAAAGCTGTTGGTTTTTTGTTAATTCCAGACCAGTGATCCTTGGAATTTCAGGGCATTTATGTTGATGGATTAGCATTTTGTTGGAATCCAAAAAATTGGATGAATAAGTCAGAGCATAAGGCTTAAAATGGAAAAAGATTCACAAATCGTATCACGCGTAAATAAGAGTTAAGTATTTAAGACATGATGCAATAAAAGTTTCAATTTCCTTGCATTTCACTTGTTCTTTCCCCTTTTAAGTGATGGGAATGAAGGTCGGGTTAACAAACTAAAATTTTGATTCAATATTCAAATATTAGGTTTTTAATTAAGTCAAGGTGTTCAATTCGGTTCAAATTTTTGTGTACGGATTGAATTGAATACCCCAATTCATTTTAATTTTTTAGTAAGTGCTATTTTCTAACATATTTCCTCTTAAATTATAGTTTAAAATTATATAATATTTACGACTTAATTTTTCAATTTTCTCTTCTGACGTAGTTTGAACCCAGACAAGGCGTCCAATTTTTAAATTTTTTTTGTCACTATTCTATATTTAGTAAATAGAAATATTTTATTATTATAATAATTTTTAAGTTTAAAAAATTAAATTAAACAATAAAATGTTAATTGGATACAAATAGATCCAGCTTTAGATGAGATGGGGATGGCAGAACCTGCGGACCCCATCTCCCACCCCAATATATATGTGTGTGTGTTTATAATTTACACCATATTTTTAAGGAAATATGTTGCACAACATATTATTATATAATTATTCTAATTTTAAATGCTTATATTTTTAAATATATATATATTTGCTTTAAATGTGTGAGAGAAAAAAATTGTTTTAATGAATTATATATTTGCTGCCCCAAACAATCTGGTCTTCTGCATTTGGAATACCCTCACACTATGTAGGGCTTACATAAGGGTGGGAACAATGCTCCTTATCTAACCCTGTTCGAACCTCTATGTGAGGCTTCCAACCCATTATTCTCATGATGCAAGAACAGTAAAAATTTATATGACAAAATTACTCACCAGTCGATCAATACGCTTGCAAATTTCAGAATACAGTTTTTCTTTTTTCCAGAGAATTCAAAATATAGGTTATAATGAACAAATGCTGGGTTTACAAATCACAAACAAATCTCTCTCTCTCTCTCTCTCTCTCTCTCTCAAAGCTAATATTCTTATCCAATGCCAGACATATCCAGAAGCCTCTCTGTAGGGTAACGACGCATTCTTTGCACTTATGCCACCCTTAAGGCTAAGGTATACGCAGGTTCGGTCGATAGCTTGTTTGCAAGGACCATACAGGCATCAAATGAAATTATTAACAGTAAGCCTTCAGCTATGACCAAAGTATGACTCAGAAAAATAGAACATCCTCAAAATGCAATTTGCATGAAAAAAAATTGCCACCCTTTTCTCTTTCGTTTTGCTTCCCCTCCCCCAAAACCCAACCACACCCTTAAGGTTTTCTTTGAGGGGATCGGGGTGGAGTGAGAGGGAGGTAAAGTCGAGCATAGAGTATTACAAGCTACCAACAACTAAATCAAATTGATGTTCATGAGTAATATGTGTACCTTGAAATCCAAAAGAGCTGATGAGTATTAACAGTTCTCTTTCTGCTCAGAAGGCTATGCAGAAACTATCTTGTTGGCAACGTGGGAAGCCAATTCCTCAGATGCATCAATGCTTTCATTTGTGCAGAAATGATTCTTGAGAGCAAGAGGAGATCTGTTGGCTGCACACTCAGAAGTAGTTGAAATAAAAGGAAGTGTACTTTCTGATGTATCATTTTGTAGTTCATACTTTGGGCCACAACCATTTTGATATGCAGTTCTATTATGTACTGTTAGCCCCACTACTTGATGTTTGTTGCGAGTGTTCTCCTTTTCAGTAGCTTGGCAATTCGAATGTAAATTATGCTTTAAATGGTTTTGGTTAGCCAGCTCATCTCCTGTCCCACCAGTAACTTCCAAACCTGAAATATTGCTCCCTTCGACTAAAGTCTTGATATCCCCAGTAGCCATATTGTTATGCATGTCCAAGTCTGTTTCATTATTCAAGTCCATTAAATTCCCTTCAATAATGGCACCTGTACCCGCATCCACCACTTGCTCAACTCCATCTTCAGACTGAACTTTCTCTGCCTTCTGACATCTTTCCCCAGGTGCACTACCTTTTTTTCCAAGAGACAAGCCGGGAGAATCTTCTACATCCAATGGAACAGAAGGAACATTTATGGAAGCATTCAATTTTTCTTGAGAGGATGTGGATTTTGGAGAATCAAGTTTTCCGCTTGCCAAATAATTTACCATTCCAGCTGCTGGAGCTTTAGTAGACTTCAGTTTGCTGTTTGACCTTCGAATTCCATTCTTGGGGAAAACAGTTTGCAAGCCCAATTGAGATTGTTGATGCCCATTAGGTGTGTGAGCCGATGATTTCACCTGAAAACAATATTTTGAAGATGTAGCTCAAAACACGTAAGCTAAAAATTGCAAATACTAAAATTTTGAAGGGGAACCAGAAATATTTAAGCAAATCATCTAAACAAAAACAGTTTAAAATGGTTATCAGAAGCACATCTTGTATAAAATGACTGGTTTTGTGCAAAATTTTTTTCATGCATAACAACTTGGACCATACATTCTATGGTTCCAATATATCCTAAACCTGGACCATACATTCAGAAAATTAATATTGAAGCAATAAGAAAGAACCAAAACTAACCCCATCGAAAAATCCAATTTTTGGGGATGGCATTTGTAATCCTGATGGTTTTTTTGAATTGTTACTTGGTGGTAAACTATCTCCATGATTCTCATATCCATCAGTTTGATCAGCTGAAGGATTCCTTGGAGGCAAAGGAAAGACATCACCATCTTTAGACATACAAGAATTGGTATCTAGACTGGTCCTTGAATTGTTAAATCCACTGTTAACCATTGAAGACAATGGTGATGGAGATGATGATGATGCTGACAACCACTCACTCATTGAACTAGCTGGTGAGACACTTGAGGAAATCTTAGTAGATGTCAAATGAGCAGAGAGAGTAGATGGTGGTGGTTTGTTCTTTAGCACAGCTCTTGATGGAGTTCTAGAGAGGGAACCCGATGCACCAGTGAGTACATTGCCATTTCTGCTAGGCTTTTGTCTTGCCATCATTAATGTAGATTTAGCAGGGTTTCCAGAAGACATACTACCAGAATTGTCACCCAAAGTAGAGGAACTTGTAGACTGAACCCTGCCTGAAGTTGAAGAACCTAACAACGAAGATTTGGATGACACTGCAGGCCTTGGCAATGGCCTTCTTGCACCACCAGATACATTGGGTGGCTGAGTCCCTTTACATGAAACAGTTTTTGTGAAGTTAAAAACCCTTGGAGATATGATATGATGCAAAAATAAAGAACTGAAAAGTTAACCTGGAGCACCAAATTTAGAGCTGTCACATTCAGATTTGCCACGACCAATTCCCATGGATTCCCGCTTTGCTGTTGCTAAGGTGGACGTGTGTTTGTTGATAGTCTTGGGTGTGTTTGTAATTATTGGATTTTTCTCACCAATCTTAGCAGTAGAAGTAATCTAACAACAACATGGTTGGTGTCAGTGATCTCAGACTCACAAATCCCATTACCCATAAAAACGACTGAGCTTTACTAATAAACAAAGTTACTTCTCATCAGAATATGATTAAGGTTAAAAGCATTGAAGTTGATGCATTTAACAAATGAGGTTATTTTTTATATGAACGATATCAATAAGGTCTTAATATATTTTTCATTTTATAATATTGCCAAGAGCATATTACGACTAGATATAGCACACTATGGATACAAAGTCATAAGTTAATGCAATTTAAAATTAACAAACAAGATAAGCAGAGATTTCATATGACTAAAAAGAAATTACAGACAGACAAGTGAAGAAACAGTTCCAAGGGAGAGAAAGTTGAAGGCAATAACATGCATGTGTAACCTGAGAACAACCAGAATCCTGCCTCACTGCTTTCCCAGTTCCTTGCTTCACAATATTTCGGTTTGGCAGAGACTTTGACATCTTAACCATTTGCAGGCCACTGATTTTCCTTGAACCTTGTTTTAAATTCTGTAGAATTGGAAGTACAGTTTAAAAACCCAATAAATCAGTTAAAGATAATTACTTCTCTCAGTTATTAAAATTACCTTATTTTGAGAAGCAAAGTCTTCCTTTTTCAGAGCTGCATATAAAAATATAATATCAGTTCTATAATAACTTGACAAGCCACGTAAGCAAAGATGAATACGGGTTTTAAACACACGAACAAGTTTAGAAGGAAGATCAGATGCCATGGAGTGATCCAGTCAATCAAAAATCAGACAAGAAAAACAGACATTGACTAGGAAATCCAAGCTGCTAGTATCACCGGATTGTAGATATGTACATCCTCATTCTTCATTTTTCAAGATACTTTGTTTCCCTTTCTGTTTCATCAAAACTAATATTTAATTAATGATTTTCCAAGCTCTATAACTAAGTTAACATATTGAGTTCAATTTTTTATGCATTCTGGACATGGTCTTCAGCCAATGAATTGCATTTGGAAATTAGTATGGATCAATCAACAAGAACTAGCACCAGAGGTAGCATTTAGAAAGTGTATCACATCTACCGGAAACTGAAGAAAATACCCGCTCCCAACTGATTTATTGACTTGAAAATTGGTAAGAACTAAGAACTAAAGTGCTCAAGAAACAGAACTATCCCAATCATACAACAGCAAAAGAAAAAAAAATTACTTTTACATCATGCAAAACAGTATGAAATATTCTACTTTTGCGCCCAGATAAACAGAAAATGACTATGTATCTCATATTAGATAAAAACTGTAAAATTTGCTGTTAAAGGAATTCAATCTCATTTCCTATGTACAAGAATTAAGCGAAAGCAAACATAAGCAGCCGAGACTGTTTACCCCAAGATTAGTTGATTAGGCATCATGGCTTGAAGCGGGTTCAAAAGATCAACCATATAGGGTTTTTACTAGCTATTACCATAGATGTATTACCTGAATGAGAAATTCAAAAAATGAGTGGATGGTTAGGAAGACCAAGATACACAAAGGATTAGTAATAGAGATTCTGTAAATTATCCAACAGGATATTTCCTTATAGAAAAATAATTCGAATTGGGGCTTAAGGTTAGTAGAAATGATTAAGAAGTACTCCCTGAGAGTTCGATCCAGAGTATGTTCCTATCCACCGATTAAGTAAATAACTATCAAGAACGAAGTAATCTTTTACTTTTGGTTTGGGTAATGTCCCTTTTTCTGAGAAAGGAGAATAGGAACGAAATAAAATCGAAGAACTAGAATTAAGGTTATTAATCAACAAAGAAAACTGAAAATTCTTAGGATTTTTTATTATAAATCTAGCAGACAGAATTCCATTGGTCTAGTTCTAGGCTTTAGGATAAGAGTTTGACTCTCTATCGATCCTACAAACACATCAATATAAATAATGTTGAAAGGTCCTTAGATTAATTTGTGATCTATGAGGAGCCGTATGAGGTGAAAATCTCATGTACGGTTCTGTAATAGCGACGGAAACAGTGATGTTATCATCGACTATGATTATCTAACAGTTCAAGTACAGTTGATATAGTTGAAGCGCAGTCAAAATATGGTTTTTGGGGATGGAATTTATGGCGTCAACCTATAGGGTTTATCATTTTTCTAATTTCTTCTCTAGCCGAGTGTGAGAGATTACCTTTTGATTTACCAGAAGCAGAAGAAGAATTAGTAGCAGGTTATCAGACCGAATATTCAGGTATCAAATTCGGTTTATTTTACGTTGCTTCTTATCTAAATCTACTTGTTTCTTCATTATTTGTAACAGTTCTGCTTACATGAAATGGAAGCATTGTCAACCTCTATGGCTGGCTTTTTATTGCTTGAATTTGTCAAGTCGGATGTTTTTTTGCTGGATCTTTGAATGGAAGCTCTGATGTCTACAAACAAGTCATCCTCAAGAGTTTCCAAATTCAAATTATCACTTTCTAGTGTGGAGATTGACTCAGTTGACTCTCTAATATCTTCTTGAATTCCTGGTAATGAATGTTTTTCACTCTTATCTGTTCCAGTAATCATGCATGACAGCTCTTCTGGATCCAGAACCCCTGAAATTTGAGAAAATATGATTTTATTAGCCCCCAAAAATTGAATTTTCTTCGGATGCGCAGGCAGGCAAGTGACAGCGTACCTGCACTAGTAAAGAAGGCAGAATCCCAGGCTAGACTTTTACGCAAATTGTACCTTCCATTTTTTTGGGCTCGTTCAGCTACCCTTAATTCACACAGTTCGGGTAAGTGGTCATCCGTGTTCATGCCGAGACTCACGTCATCTTCTTTTTGAGAACCCACGGCTTCATCCAAGTCATAAATATTGAGATCTGACGAGTTTTCCGAATATAAAACAAGGAACAATATATAAAGACAAACTCCATGCTACTGTGAAAAAAATTCAATAAAATGTATCCGCCATGGTGAATAAAATGCAGAAGATGCCTATGCGATCTATGAAATGACTGCTGGAATCAGGAAACATCGTAATTTCACTCGCTTTTTATTATAATTCCAACGGTATTTTAATTGTGACCCCATCACGCAACTCCCCATAAATACAAATAATAAACGATACATATTGGCCTATCGCTAGAGCCTTCACCTAAAACTCAAGATTATCTCATGTCCAAAATTAAACATGAACCAAAGCCCATTGCCTTCACAGCTCCGGCATCCCGAAACCGATAATTTAACGGCACATACAGAGGGTTAAGTCTACCAATACATATCCTAGTGCTCGACAGACAACTTTCCAAACAATCATTGACAGAATTGTCTATGTGCGTTCGCATATATAAAGAAAGCAACAAAATTGAAAAAAAAAAAAAAAACCTGAAAACCGATCATTTTCCGCGCAGCCATTGGCTACGAGTCCGAGATCAATCTTCTGACACCCATCCATTTCCATCTCTCAACTTAATCGGCGAAAACTGAATTCGATCGTTTTCTTGGGTCTTCCTTTTCCAAGATTTGGGATCTGCGGATGCGAGTGAAGCGTCTGTGAGCAGTGATTGAGAGAGAGAGCGAGAGAGAGTAAATTTAAACTGACAGAAGAGGCGGTTTTCCCAAATTAAAATTAAGTTGAAAAATAAAATAAAAGGGAGTGTTTGGGTGGAAAAAAAAAAAGAAACATACTAAGGTCATTTTTATATTACATGATTAGGTTGATAAATTATCAAGTCTAATCATGTGCTCTTGATTAATTTCAAACTCAATATAAAATAATTAAATAAAGAATAATTAATTCCGTACATTAAATAACATTAAATAATCTTTTAAAATAATTTTAGTGCACTTCAATCTTAATTTTAAATTTGAACATGCTATCAATATAAAATAATAAAAATGAAAGATGATTAATTTCATATAATAAATATGATAAAATAATTATTCAAAATAATTTAAATGGATCTTATTTCAACCCCATTTTTTAGAGTGAACATGACATGAGAAAAATGAAGTGATGCTCATTAAATGCCTAGTTCACTTTATATGATTAAGTAAAATAAATTATTTTAACAATGCTAAACACAAGTTTATTTTTATGGATAAAAAACAATGATATATGACAAGCACAAAGTAAAATAAATAAAATGCTAATCCTACAAAATAAGTATGATAAAATAATCTAAACAAGGCGCAGTCGGAATTATATAGATAGTACTTTTTATCTAGTGCACTTGGGCTATGTTTGTTTCTAAATTTTCATTACTTGTCATTACTTAAAATTTTTACAAACTAAATATTTTACTGTATAATTTTTATTTAAATTCAAATTCAAATATTTTCCTCCCTTATCTTTTATAATTAATTAATAACTTTTCAAATATTATATTTATTCACAATCAACTCACTTATTTTTATAATTTTTCTACTCAATGTATTCTTTTATTACTCTGTAACCTGTATTATTCAATCATTATTTTATATTAAATATATATTTATATAAATAATTTTTCCACCCATTTAAATTTTACAATTCAAACATAATTTCATATCCACTCAAATCTACCTAATTTTCTTCCCCTATCCTAATAGAAACAAACACAGCCCAAGCCTCTAACGAGTCTACACATACAACCCTTCCATAGTCATCAAACAAAGTTGGTTGTTGCCTCTCTTGCTTTGATTGCCATCTCTTAAATTAAAATTCTTTTCTACCAAGTCCTTAATTAATTTGACTATAGAAATGAGGTGGGACAAGTTGTCCTGCCCATTGATTTTTCACTTGCTTCCCAAATATCAATTTAAACTTACTATTCAATACAATTTTTATAAAAATTTAAATTCAAAATATTTTTTCTATTATATATGTTTAAATATTTAAAATTTAGTTGTTGAACTTATTAACAACTAAATTTATACACACACTTACTTCTCATCAAATGATTGTTATCTTATATAAAAATATACAAATTTAAAAAAATATAAATTTATGTGCACCAAAAATTTACGCTTCTTAAAATCCTTGTCATTTCCACTCTCAAGAAAATTACCAACAAAAAATAACCTCAGTGGATAACTGATTTGAGTGTTCATTTTACTAGCAAGCTGATGAATTGACGTTCATAGGATAAAAATCTTATAATTGAATTTTTATTAATAAAAAATTTATACAAATCGATTACAATTTGAATCTAGTGAAATTTTGTGAGTTATACTCTCTAATTTGATCCTCTAATTCTTCTTTTAAGAATGCTTGACTTGAAGTTTGAGCAATTTTTAAGAAAAGGATTTGCGCTTAATCTTTCTTGAGGGTTATTAGGTATTCAACAATACTGGTATTTGAGTTTAGCACCACGATTTTGGATCAAATTCTGGATTAAGAGACTTTGACGAAGAACGCCTTAAATTTGATGGCAAACTCCTTCAAACTTTTTAAAGTTGGTAGAAAGGATTTGAACTCTTTGAATGCTTCTTCATTTGAAGTATTTGATTGCTTCTTCAGTTGGTTGTGTTCTCTGGTTGCTTGTTGTGCTTCATTCGTTTCTTGTGTTGATCTCCTTCGGTTCTTATGTCGTGTCTTGATTTGTGGAGGCCACTCCTATTTATAGGGTGGAGGAGGCTCAGCTGTCATATATGCATGATGACGTGACATCACCTGATTGGTCGAGAATATTTGATTTGACATTACTTTTTTTAATTGAATTATTATAAATTAATTGTCAAATCAATAATATTCTCCTTCTAAACTTACAGGATTTGACACGTGGCATGATACAACTGGCCCATCTCGACACTTGTCGCGATTTGATTTGTTGACCAATTTTATAGTACAATCCTAATTTATTTTATTATTTAATTTCAAAAATTGTATCCAATTGAATTCTTAAAATATTAATAATTGATTTTTAATTATAAAAAAATGCCACACGACGGCATGGGATTGATTGAAAATTTTACTTGCCTACAACATCAATCGGGCTAGGAAGGTCACGGCATGATTTGTTTACTTTTTTTTTTTTGTCTTGTAAGTTTACTTTTATTGAATTTCCTTTTAAGTTCAATTTTTTTTAAACTTCGATCAATGTTTGGTAAAACTTATTTTTAAGATGTTATAAATATTTCTAGAGTTTATAAATTTACAAACCTTATTTTAAAAATAAGTTAAAAAATACTTGGTAAGATTACTTTATAAAATTCTATTGAAATACAATTATAATATATTATAATTTTTTTGATATAATAATAATAATAATGACTTAAAATTATTAATAAAATGTAATTTAAATATACTTATGTTATTTTTAATATATAAAATGAACTAACTTCTTGTTTTTTGAGTTTTTTATTAAAAAATCATCAAACACTCTTAGAATGCTTATAAACTCTTAAGCAATTTTTTAAGAGCTTAAAATGTAACCCAAGCCCCCTCTTAATTCTCCCACTAAATCAGATGATATTCTTTAAATATTTTGTCGTTGTTCTATTTCCTTTTAATTAGGATTCATTTTTCTTTCAAATATACAATTGGACAAGTTTATCTTTTTCATTGAATCTGTAGTAGTTACAGATAAGATTCCTCACTTATGATCTATAAACAGAATGGTAAGGTTTATTGCGATCATTTTTCCATTTTTTCCTTCTTCTTCTTTTTATATTTTAAATTTTGTTTGCACAACCATTTTGTTACCTACTAAGCTTGTGCCTCAATATATATATATATATATATATATATAGAGAGAGAGAGAGAGAGAGAGAGAGAGCATCAGGAATGTTTGTTTTAGTTTTTAAATGTATTTTTATTAAAAATTATATAACTGTAGTGTGTAATTTTTTAAGTGGAAAATGTGTAAATAAACACAGCCTTGCAAACTACAACCCTTGGATTAAATTAGATTCACATCCTTAAAGAATATCAAACATAAAGAATCATGATTGAGAAGAAATCATAATAATATTTTGCATCATACTTGCTGCACACAGATCTATTTATGTCATCAAAATTTCCATTTCCAAGGGAAAGGACAACAAATTTACTCAATTTTATTCAACTTTAGTAATCGTACCAACTTTTTCTTTGCACGCCACGTGACATTATTTTGCAACCATTCGACGGCGACGATTTAAAACCCAACTGAGCACAAATCTATAAGCGGAAAAAGTTACAGCATTAAACTCTTAAAACTACCGCAAAAGGTGCACCTACCGATTATTAGAGATGTTAATAAAATAAAGAGCTCTATTACACTCGACAATATTTTAAAATCTAATATAAGAACTTAAACACTTTTTTTAACCTTACTCTCATTACTTAAATTGTAATTTAATTTAGAGTTTTATAAGATTAAAGCGAGTGATATTCAAACAATTATTGAACTTGATTTGCTACTCCATGTTGTAACAATCACGGCATATGCAATTCCTACAAACATATCTTTATGCAATTTCTTTCACGATGTATAGTCATGCACAACCAAAAACAACCACCCATGCAAGCATGCAGAAAACAAGTGCCAATGCTAATCCTTTATCAATCAACGGAAGAAAACCACAGTACAGTCATGCCCAACATTTACCATATGCATTCTGCAAATGAAAAAGGACATTGATGATTCAATAACCCTTATTAGTAAATTAAGTGCCCAAGGGATTAATAGCAAGGGAGAACATGAAAGAAATGAGTTTCACCTTTCAGTTTATAACATATGCTTAATGGTACACAGGCACGTTTACCATACTCCTCAATGATACCGAGATTCGCAGGCACAAAGAATTAGGGATGTCACCCTAATGTATAGATAAAATAACATAAGATTTAACTGTTATATTAGCCACATAAAAAACTCAACAGTCGGCATAACTAAAAGGCATTTCAGCATTTGATCAATGAGCAGAGCCACAAGAAGACAACCAACATGCCAATCATGATACAACTTATTTAGCATATCAAGAATAGAGCAACACCTAAGGAGGACGGACTTTTAGCTATAAAATGATCAACAATCCTTCACCCATTTGTCACATGAGCACATAGAACTTAAAGAGGCTCAATAGGAAGATGTATAGGGAGGCCCGCTTTTTCACTTGCTTCTCATTTTTTCCTACTTTTCGGCAACATTAAAAGAACATAAATATATAATCTTTCCCATCCAAACTTAAGGAGCAATACAGATTTACTAAATAAAAATCTTTCCATTGATTCACTAGTATACACATGCCTCTAATATACTTATACAAAAACCAATCAAGAAATAGCAAAAAGGTTCTTAGTTGGACTAGCTTTAAAACAATTATCATCCACGAAGTTCACCACAATGTGAGTCAATTTTATGGTCGGAGAAAGATTATTGATACTGCTCTACAAGCAACACGTTTAAATGAAACAATAGGTCGGCTGCCATCTCTCCCTCCACTATAAGCAAGCCCTTCCAACAATGCACGACTTGAAAGCTAGATTTTGTAAGAAGCTAAAGGAGTGCATGAACTAATCCTCACCATATTCAAACAGCATTGACTTTCAAAGACATGTCCTTTTGCTTTGCTTTAAGGTTGCACGAGATTTACGAGGTGTTGGGGCATAATTAAGGCGGTAACTGACAAGTGATGGTCCAAAAATACTATATTTCCCAGTACTGCTAAAAGCAGTTTCAGCATCTGCTCGCCTTTTGAATATCACCTTTGCACGCTTGCTTTTAGTTAATACTTCAGTATCTGATTCTTTCAAAGGTCCATAACGGCTGAATATCTCATTCAGATTAGCAACAGATGGAATAGATTCCAAATTTGAAAAGTTCAGGATCAAAGCTGTTGGAAAATGTTCCTCTGATACTTCATTCACCGGGGCAGAAGGGCTTTCCGCATCCAAGTCAACAATAATGGTCTCTCTTTCCTTGCTATTATCCAAGTTCAAAACTAAAGTAGCATTGGCTTCTAATTCAGTAGCCCTCTCACTTGCGTTCTTTGGTCCAAAGAATTCATGATCCTGAGAGCAACTTTGGATTATTCTGTCAGTCCAATATGAGTCCTCGGTACCTTCAAACCCAAATGTATCCATAGTCTCCAAATTGGATGGTTGTCTCCCCTTGTGCTTTCCAGCATCTTGTTTTGTGTTTCCAGAACAACATTTTTCTAGACAGATTATATTCCGAAGTTCACGAAGAAACCCAACTACTGAGATCATATGTTCATGCCCCTGCAAGGGATCTGCTGCAGCGAATAATAGCTTTGAAAGAATCACATCAGAAGTAGGGATCTCAGATGGAATAATTTCCAATCTCAGAGATTTTCCAGCACTGTCATTTGATAATGTTCCACTTCCACCAGTTCTTGGCGTGGCTTCTTGACATTTTTTACCACTCTTCCTTCTTTTCACCTTGGAATTACTTGGTACAGAACTGACAGTTTCACAATTTTTACCAGCCGAGATGGCCTTCCTGCCCCTTATTTTTACATGTTTCGTTTCATCATTCTGTATGCTTGAATTACTTGAAGACATCAAGACAGATAAATATTTTTCTTTTGGGCACTCTTCATCACTGGAAAGCTGTATGCTCTTCCAAGAAGTAACATCTCGAGTAGTTGACTTTCTCTTTTTAGACAGCAATTTATCACCAATTTCCAAATCTGGACCTGGAAGGAGTCCTTCCATCACCTCCAGCAAATCCTCCCCCTCCCCCTTCACTTCAAATTGAGAACAATCCTTCAAAAATCCATCACACTCTTCAAGAATGGGAAGCTGATAGTGGCCCTTCCATCTATTGAAGGCTAGCAGTTGAGCTTTGGTTATCCCAAATTGCAATCTGTCAGTTTGACATTGTGGAGATTGGGCCACTGTTTCGAGAAAATGCACAAGTTCTCCAGGTAAAAATGAATCTACGCCATATAAATTATCTCCACCAGCTCTTCTGCTTGATTCTTCTCGGATACCAGCATTCACAAGAAGTTGGGATTTTACCATGTCATGTACCTCCTGGGGTAAGCATGAACATGACAAACCGAGCTGAACCCGTCGAGCAACCTCATCCAGGGCAGAAGCCACAGCATGACAAAATCCATCTGCATTGCTCTGTTTCTCCATTTGAGAGAAATGCATCTGAAAGGGCTTGATCTTTGATTCTTCATTCCATGCAAATGTCTGATCCCCAAAATACGCTATCAAATAACTATCTCTCTTGTAATATCTTTTTGCTTTATCCGATGCGGCTGAAGGTTCAACTATTTGCCCAGGCCACCAAGGATGGCTACGGACCTTGCCCCACACTAGATCTGACACGTAATATTCTCCTTCCTTTTCGGTTAAATATGCTCCACATTCCTTCGGTGCCAATATGTCTGCCTTTGAATTATTTACTTCCCCAGTTTCCAGCTCGCCATCGGGCACAATTTCATTAGAGACCAAATTTTGGTTTCCATTTAAACCATTTCCCTTAGCTCCAGAACTTAAATTCATGTTATCTGAATATCTTTCGATTTCAGTTCCCTTATCATCAATTCCAATTGTGGATACGGGCTCTCCAATCACGCTCTGCCATGCATTCGTATCAGAAACCAGCTTTACCTCATAATCATTTTTAGAATAATTTACATCTTCTACTTCCTTATCCATGCAAAGCTTTCCATCGAGCACCCTTCCAACCAAATCCATAACCCCCCGTGATCCCCATCCATTATTACGGGACATCATTTCCACAACTCTATTTTTACTTCCATCATGCCTATCCCTGATTTCCACGCTACCAGATTCAAAAACTTTCCAACCACTTCCGCTAGTGGATTCCCCACCCAAAACCTTCGATTCCTCTGGAACCCTAACCCGATCACCCAAACCCACCTTATCACTACGATTCTCGGCTAGGGTTTTGGATTCCGAGCCGTCAAACAATCCACCTCGCAGCCTTCCATTTGATTCCCCAAAAGCGGCACCGGAATTCTCGTTAACAACACCCAATTTTTCAGACATTTATAAGCCCTATTAGGAAGCCATACAATAAAACATATCATTCATAAAGCAAAAATAATCATGCATAAACCCATTATACACAAATCATATATAGCCACAGATACAAAGCGCATGCAGTTTACAGAGCACATGCATACATAAAATAAAATAAAATACATGTGAAAAAGAAAACACTGAATTCGAAGGACAGGGAATCACCTAGGATAATCGATGGAACCGAAGCTCAAAATTGCTTTTAAAATTTTTCTTTCAATTACAAAAGAAGCAGAATCATCAAATTTCACCTTTTTTCCTTCGTTCACCTCTTCATTTTTTGTTGATGCGTTTCTGAAATGGAGGTGCCATGAAATTGAAACCATGGTGAAGCCATGGCTTTTATACGAAGTTGGGCTTCGACACGCGTCGCCGTCGCCGTCACGTGGCATGCCCAGGGAGACGCTGCCCGCGCGGACAGAAGTATCCTCCCCAACCGACGTCGTTTTAGGTTCTACTAAATTTTCAGCAAGTAGTATTTTTAATAAATTGGACAATTAAATTAGGTACGCCCACAATAATAATAAGAAAACGAGAATATAAAAAACATAAGCTTTGTTTGGATGTAACTTTTGTTGGGCAAGAGAGTTAATGCAGAAATTTAAGAATATGCGAGAAAAAAATATTATTTTAATAGTCAGTATATTTACAAGAAAATATAGATGAAAATTTCTTTCAAATTTGCATCTAAACATTGCCATGATGTTTGAAGACTTAGCATCTACAATTTCCTCCCATCAAAATTTATATTTCTAAACAAACATTCAACATAATAATCATTTTTATCTATTTTGTTTTCTTACTTTTTATAATATTTGTAACTCTTTGCTTCAATATTTTCTTTCCACCGTAATTCGCATTCGGATAAAAGAGAATAATAAGGTCAAGAAATTACATCTATAATCTACTCAAAGGTACAAATAAAAATAATATAATAACAGTAATTAACCCTTAAAGATAATAAATAGTAATTATTATATTATGGTTGTAGTGATGGAAGCCATGAATTGCTATAATTACATTTAATATTACTCCGACTGATGATTCAATTGGTGCTGATGAAGTATTTAATGAGGAATTTACTTGATTTAATTAACAGGGCATAAGAACACTTTCTTTTGTTTTCAAATTTTTTATATATTTTTTAGTATTTTTATTTCAAAAATGGTTTAAATATAAAAAAAGATAAAATTAAAAAAATACAATAATTAAATATGTATTTTTTGAGTCATAATTTGAAAATAAATATAGCCATTTTACGTTTGGTTTCAATTATCTAAGTCGTTCAATTATCTCAAACTAGTAATGAAGGCACATTAAATGTGTGTAATTATATAAATTAGTTAATAACATGTAAGTATAAAATTTACAAAAAATAAATAAATTTGAAAAAATAAAAATAAATACAATTTGGGAGATAGAAGGGGAAAAAATAACTAAGGAAATAGAGTGAAAAAATAAACAAATAATAAACCAAAATTTCTAAGGAAAATTGAAAAAGAGCTTAGGGTTTTTTAATCGATGGTTACTGGTGAGTTAGAGATATAATGAATAGTGTAGATATTTGAAACTTTATTAAAAATTAGGAAAAGTTGCACGGTGTGTAAATTTCACAAACTATAAAGTTATTTTATTTCAAATATAAAAATAGTAATATTTACATAATTATTATCATATTGTATACTTTTACTCTTTTTATCATTTTCTTTTATCTTTTCATATAACTTATAATTTATATTTATATATTCTTTCAAATTTTATCAATTTTAATTTCTTTTGATCTTCCATCATTTTTTATTTTAAAAATTTTTATACAATGTAATATTATATATTTTTTAATGTTATTTTTTTAAAACTTTTTCATTTGTGTGTTCTTTAATAATTTTTTTTTGTTTTTAAAGTGTCTCGATATTTTTTTATTTTGTAATTTTAAAATACTCTCTATACTTTCTAATATTAAGTAATTTATTTTTATTAGTTAACATGATATAATTTATAACTAAATCTGCACACACGTGGGGTATACAAATTTTACTAGTAATAAATCAAATTTATAATAGTTGTTGATTAACAAGAAAAAGAAAAGACAAATAAAAAGTATTAGAATTAACTTTTTCAAAAAGGTTCCAAAAAAATTTATTTTTGCCTCAATTATAACATATAGAAAATTACAAAAGTAAATGAAGTAGATTATGTTTACAATTAGTTACTAGCACGTGTCGCATGCAGAACAAATTTATGAATAAAACCAATCAAATATATATACAAATATTATATAAAAATAAAAAACCCAACATTAAAAATGTAATATTATAGTATTATCTGTAGGGAGATGAGCATGGATGTGACTAGTTTAGCATAAATATAAATTTTAGTGATTTAGCATTTTTCAATAAGATAGAAGGCAGATTGTAGTGCCTTAACTATTTTTACAATAAAAATAATTATTTTTTGGGCGAATGGCACTTTACCCTTAGCATGTCACCTGTTAAAAGTAAGATAATCTCACTTTATGCTAGTTGTAATTCGTTCCCTTTTAACTATATTTTTAAATTAAAATTTTACCGGAGACTCATCATATTTTATCAACTTCATCTTTCTTTCACTTTTTCATTAAAAAAATTACTTATATCAAAAATCATAAATACATAATGCACAATAATATTTGTTTTGACAATAATATTAATTTTATTTTGAAAATAAAATAATTAGTTGTGAACGACATGTACAAAAAATTCAGTGTATATACAATTAAAGAGGTAGAAATCTATAATTTAAAGTTGTGGAACAAAGATCGTTGACGTGATATTCATATAAAAATATAGTTTTTTTGTTAAATTTAATTATTATACTTGTACCATTTCAATTTTCAATTTTAACTTATATTTCAATAACATTTTCATTTGATGCTAATTTTACTTTTTTAAAAAAAATTTACTAAGAAGTGAATCAGAAATTTCCGTAATATTTTTCTAGCATGATTGAAAATATAATATACGATATTTTTAGTGTAAAATAATGTTGATTAGTGAATCAATTAATAAAATAATAATAATGTTGAAAATATCATGTTTACAAGATTAATATTACTGAAAATTCATTACACTCGTTAACATTTTAAATTCTTTAATTCTTTAATTTTTTTTAAAAACTGCATTCTTTTATCATTATAAAGACTTTCATATTCTTTTTATTTGAAATCTTGTATATCTAGTGTTACTTAAAATTCTTTTTCTTCGGAGCTGTTACTTATTTTATCGGGTGTCGCATAAAATTATCTTGTCGAATTTGTTTTATCAAAAATGACTTTATATCCTCCCATCCTTCCATACTTAAAGCCTTTTTTATCGTCAAAATTGTCAAAACCCGATTTTGGAATAAAGCGCACACGACCATTGCGATCTGGCACAGTGAACCCATCGCCTCGGTACCCACCCGCGCAGGACCTCGCACAGCAGGAGCAAACATTGTAACTATTATTGGTTGGGGCCTTCCACGTGGGAGGGACCCTCCAAAAAGTGGCGTATGCCGCTTAATAGCGGCAGGCACACGGTATTCTTTAGTAAAAGGCGAAAGAATAGTTCGCTATGTGCCTACCGCGCGGCTGCGTGGTTTTGGTCGTGCGGCGCTTCAGCTTTTATTCTCACGCGTACTCTCCGTTTTTCTTGTTCTCACCCGATGTGGGACGATGCTCAAACATGTTAGCGCTAAAAGCAGATCAACCTATTCTTCCCAGCTCTAGATAAGTATATGACCCGGTTCTTCATCTTACTTAGTACATTCCATATGCTGTTTCGGTCTTTGGAAGTTTTAGCAGAAAAGAAGATAGAGACGAGTGAGTGGCTGGACATTCAACCCTGGCCAAATGCAAAGGTGCATAGATACTAAAAAAGTGGGGAAACGAGTTCAATGTACCGAGGAGACAGGACAAAAGGCTTGTCACAAAACAAATTGGGTCAGGCCAAATAAAGACTTCTTTAAACCCTCACCTGTAAATCCTATTTGGCAAGTAATGGATGGATGGGACTTTCTGCGCATGGTGTCTTTTGTGTTCAAGGACAAACGTGGGCACTAATGCTAGGAGATTCTTCCAACCTTTTTCACGGTCAGAAAACATCGTTTGTGCGTGTTTCAGGCAATCCTTCACTTATTGGGATCGTCGTTGTAACTTTTGTAATACGAAGAAGTGAGAAATTACTGGGGAGAGAGAAGATGACATGATTTCTTTTAATGCCTACACTTGTCACCCATCTTTAAATTTTTTTCTATCTCATCAAATTTTATAATCTAAATATCTTAAACCACATAATTTTCTTTTAAATTTAAATTTAAACTCTCTCTTACTAATTATTTTAATCATTACACTTATTTATAATCAAATCAATATTTATAAACACACACTTACTCTTACATTATTATTCTCTAAAAATTAATTATTATTATATATTTTATAAATATATATATATATATATATATGAATACAAATTCATACAAATTAAACTATCATCATGTCAAATCTTTTTTTCTAAATATAGAAGTCATCTCAATACAATTCTCACCAAATATTATTTTCTAACAAAATCCCCCTCCCAAGATAGCCCTAATGGACCGTGCAACAAGAATGAGGTTGAAGGAACAAGTATTACTGTAGCAGAATCTTTATCCACGTTTTTTGAGCCTACTTGGGTAAATATATACAAAGGAAGCCCATTTGTAGAATTCGATTTTAACTGCAAATTAAGCACGCAGATCACAAGGAAGCATATATTTAGTCAAATCAGTCACATAATGGAGGACGCCGAAGTAGCATTGAAAAGATAGAAAGCTTTCTCCAACACCGCCTCGCGGTATAAATGAAAGATCAAAGAAGTGTACGAGTTGTAGAAGTGCATGTGTTGTAGAAAAATTTCTTCTACTTATAAACCATTTATTTCCTCTTGACAAATGGAGAATGAGAGGGGTGGTTCAAAACCTGCCCGTGTTGCTGCTTATTTTATTTATGACCTCCAGCAACAAAGGGATTGGGGCCACTGTTGGTCAGCATGGCTTTCAGGGCCTTGTACTGAAAGGAGTAGCTGACGTAGCAAAACTTGAAGTATTGAATCGTGATGATGCTGCACTAGTGAAGAGTTGTGTGGGCTGATCCCCACGGAAATGGTAAGGAGCCTTCCATGCCCGATTCGAGGAAGAATCAACCTTGAAAGCCTTCACTGTTGTTCCCTATAGAAAGTAAAATTGACATCAAATTGCCGGCCATACATGTATAAATGAAATTAACCACCTGAGAAAAGGTTCACAAATAACAGAGCTTAAAAACATGCAACATATAAATACGCTCAAGAAAGTTTTACAGGCAATAGAGTTTAAAAATGCGGAACATAGAAATACACTAAAGAAACACACAAATGACCAGCTAGCATCAAGTGGCAACCAAATATTTCCAGTGAATTAAACCAGAATGAAGCACTGAATAGCCAGGGTATGAGAATGAATGAATACCTTATCGACGGGATAAAAACAGGATTCCACTCCATTCCGGATAAAATGGGGCTCATGTTCATTTCCTTGTCCGTAGTACAATTGAGCTCCCAAAGAGATTGAAGCAGAGTCCTGTATAACGCAAGGAACTAAGCAAGTTTTTGAAATGGCTCATGATACCAGAGTAAAAGAATCCATCTACAAAAATCACCACCCATACACAATACATCACAAAGTACCAAACAGGAAACTCTATATTTAAACATCCACAGAACCTTTGTTCCATTTTCATGCAAGTTGCTTGAGCCACGGTGGACCTGCAAGCTTTCCATCTCTATGTTTTCAGTTGGAGCAATGGCTCTGTGAGGGGGGGCTATGCCCAAGTTTAGATCTAAATCATGGTTCTCGCTCGCTAGAAATATACAAGACAAATAAAAGTAAACCAACCAAGAGAGAAAAGTCATTGAAGACATACAGCAAGAGAGAAAAGACTTTCAGGGAGGAACATATTTACTTCATTGGTTTTACCTCCAATTTCTGCCTCTGAGCTTGACACCTCTTCATATGTTCTCAGTTCAAAATTGGTGACAGCTTCTCTTCCATTGCATTTGATTGCCGCTTTGTCATATGCCCTATTCAACATCAACATAAATTCATCACAAAATAAAATTGGACAAATTATAAAAAGCAAACACTGGCCATAAATAAAGAACTAAACATCATTATGAACTCTGACCTTGCAGCTTCGATCTCACTGTCAAACAGTCCAAGATATATATACCTGCATGTAAAACATTGGGACCCGTGAAGACATAGTTGGTCAGAATTAGGAAGTACTGGATGATCTCAATGGTTTTAATGCCATTTTACTTCTTGCCAAGAAACTGTCCCATCCGAGCTTCCCATCGTCCACATTTATGCAATGTCACACCCCTATACTTTGAACTTCCCCTTGAGAACCCTGTACTTTGGCGACGAAGTGTTTGCACTAATTCTTCCTTGGTCAAATTCTTCATCTATGGATAGAGAAAGAAAAACTCAGCATCCTTCAGGAAAATATCAACTGAAACATAGCATGCACAGCCGACCTGCTTCAGATCTTCTTCATAATCACCGACATTAAAATTAATGTCAGCATCAGGTCCACGAAATTTAATTGCAGCACAATCGTATGCCCTAAAGTTAGAACCCAAAATGTTGACAAATATTAGCAATCCCAGTTCCTTCAATCTCTGAATTAGCATTAACTCACAACGATTGAAAATCTCTTACCTAGCTGCAGCATGTGCTGTGTCAAATCCCCCTACACGTTTAAGTTCCATGTTACAGTAGATTTTCAAACTATCGCTACACATAAAATAATGTCTCAACAAGCAAAAGTAGAGTTACTGTTTGGGCTGCTTACCTATATAAACTTGTTTTCCACAGTCCCTGCACAGAAAACATGGGAAAGCATAAACTAGTTAATCATACATTACTACATACAAAAGGATTCAAAGTCCCCATTACACTTCATGCTATGCGACGTCTAATGACAATCACTTCCATGCAGTACCTACAAATCCTTAGCAGCCACGTTCATCGCACAGATGAACATAATCAATGTTAGAAATACCGAAAAAACATGTATAGCAGTCAATCATTTTCTGACTTTGGCAGTTCTAACTTCAGGTCCATCAACACGTAAATAGAAATACGCATATAATTCCAGGAGCTAACCTCCATCCTGAATACGATACTTTGCTGGCATTGGATTAATCACAATTTTGGATTCAATAACAACAGACGTTACCTATGAATTTCAAAATACTTGAACAACAGACGTTACCTATGAATTTCAAAATACTTGAACTATGAAGAAAATATTGTTTAATATAGAGAATACTACCATGAAAAAATAATTTAAAATTTGCAAAACAGCGAAGTTAGATATTTCGAACTTTATACAGTACCAGATGTGAGATTCCCAACGTCTGGTGCGGCGATAGAATGTGACGCCACGGTACTGAGAGCTGCGAGACCTCGGTCCCCTCCTACTCTTCTTCACATGCTGCCTGTTCAGTTGCTGCCGCTGAGCGATAATCCTCTGTTCCGCTAGGCGACGGCCATTCCCCGATAGATCCAGCAACTGACTCAAACGCTCCTCGCGACAGTCAGGAAAAAACTCCTTCGTGACGTAACCGCAGCTCGATTTCTCACTCTCCTCACACTTACCGTTGCTCTTCCAAATATCAAAACCGACGAAATGATTCGAGCACGAGTTCTCATTGCCGCCGGCCCTCGAAGCCTCCAAATTAACAACAGATGAACTGGAACAGCCGGAATATTCCATTTGATCGCCGGATTGTATAGTAGGCTTATCTGACGCCGTTTCGGCCCGATCGACGGTTGGTGCCGGAGGATCAACAGTCAAATTGAGATCCAACATCGCCAAGTCCCAACCCTCACCAATTTCTGCTATACAAGGCGGAAGAATCGTGAAGAAGAAAAGAATCCTCAATTTTGTATGTTAAGCAAATAGATACAGCAAAAGAGTGTCTACAGAGAATTTGGTACAGGTGCAGCTGCTTTTTCCTCTTCCTCACTCAAATTTCTCAACAGACCGTTGAGAAAAAGTGGAGAGACGGGGGCAGAATGATCTAAGGCCCACTATTTAAGGCGGTTTGGTGGACGCTGGTCGCGTTGTGACTTTTCATTTGCCTTTTTACCTCATATTTCCTTTAATTCACAGAAGTTTAAAGAGTTTTTATTGAAAAAATATATATTATAAATTAGATAGTAAAATTGATTGGTGATAACTTTTTACCATAATTTTTATTAAAAATGACTATCTGAAAAAAAATGGTACGGGAATAAAATATTTTTTATGCTACAAAAGAGTTTTTTCAGATTATTTATGAGACTAATATTTTTGGGTTATCTTGAAAAAGGGTATTTGGAAGAAATATATGCTTTTAATTTAAAAATATGTTTAATTAATTGCATTATCAGATTAAAATTTTTAATGGTTGCAAAATAAAAAGTATAATTATTTTTAAATGATATAATAATTTGAATATGTATAATATCTGTATATGTATTTATACAAATGCGTGGTAATTAAGGTAAACTAATATGGACAGTTATAATTAAGGGCTATGTTTGCGAGAGGGTTTTTTGTTAAATACGATGTTTGTTAAGAATTGTGTTGATTTGAATAATATATCTAAAAAATATATTTTAATTGAATGAATAATATAATTTATTTGAATATATGTATATATTATATAATAATGATTGAATAATATGATAGTTTAAAAAAATAACGACTGTATTATAAAATATAAATAAAAATAAATGTACATATCTAAGTGTGATAATCCTACGGTAGAAGTACTACGTTGTTATTATTATTTTTATTATTGTTGTTGTTGTTATTGTTATTATTCTTGTTTAATTATTATTATTTTAGTATAATTATCATTATAATAATAATTATTATAGTAGTTGTAGTCGTTGTTATCACTAAATTATTTTTAATTTTTTATCTTTTCTCTTCTCATATATTTTTTTTATTTTGATTTTTTTATTTTTTCTTAATATAAAATCATTTTGTCTCTTCTACTTTAAAGTCTTCTCCACTTCATCTTATCTCTTTTATCAAACTTATAAATGCAAGTTAATTTATAAAAATTTTATTTGTATGGTAAAAATATGATCAAAATAAAATATATTTTATTTCAAATACACATTTATAAAATTGATAAATTTTTAACCAAATATGCACTCACATATAGTGTGCAATTTTGACTAGTTATTATTATGGCTATTAGTTATTATAATCATTTTTATTATTAACAATAGTATTATTGCTGTTCTTGTAGTTATTAATTTCATTTTACACTATTCGACTATGTTAATTGTTTTACTTTAAAGCAGCCTATCTTTTCATACTTAAAATATTTACTCAACAGGCATGAGGGGAATATGAGGTAATAAGCATCATTCAATTAAGATAAATCATTTGAAAATTTATAAAAAAAAGCAAATTATAAAAACATAAGTCCAAATATAAAAGTATATGATAAGGCAAAATACACATATATATGAGTAGGAGATTTTCGAAATAGGCAAATTATAAAAACATAAGTCCAAACAGTACACAATAAAATAAATACACACACATACATGAGTAGCAGATTCTCCTAAAAGGCAAATCACGATAATATAAGTCTAAATGTAGAAATACACGATAAAGCAAGCATGTATATATACATGAGCATAAGATTCATGAAATGGGTAGTATCGTGTAATGAGTAATGGCAGCACCCGTAAAACATGTGGCCATTCAATGAAGTCGCCACTATCTGGATCCACGTCTCCAGTCTAGTTATTGGGTTGTGCTGTCTAATGTGCCCTCTTGTTTAGCACCCCTACAACTAAAAATGCGGTGCTACTGCACGATAGCCTCCCATGGGCCCTCAAGATGAGGAACAGATGATCAGGCGACATCAAATAGCTCTTGTGATGACTCGATGTTAATAACATCACATGGTGAAGGGGGTTGCGCATGTGGGCCGGTGTTATGCCAACTTGATTCTATGTCGAAATCAAATATGACAATTAATTCATGATGGAGATCACGTCCCTCTAACTCAGGGTTGCCCTATAGAAATGTTGGGATGGAAAAGAGTGTGTGCAATATACCGTACAATGGCTCCTCGACAGTTTGCCATTCTCTCGGGTGTCATGTTTCCTAGGAAGTATGTCGTACTCATAAAAAGTTATACTATAATATGCAGTGTAACATGTGAAAGTATAAATCAAGAGACCATTTGGTAAATCTATCTCCTCTAGTGTACCAACACATATCTCAATAGTTGTCAAATTGGTTGGGTCGTTTTGTGATGCTACCGTTTGGTTTGCCATTTCCTACGACTACAAAGTTGACATAACTAGAGGTGATGTTGGCTTCTTGTGCTCGGACGAAGAGGGAATACTACAAGTGGACATATGGTCACTAGATGATTAGGAACCATGATAGGAGCATTGTGGAGCATCGTCTGCATTGTGGACATCACCCTTGGTGTCGGCTTACCTGACTCCTCATCATAGAGATGTTGAGCTTGTGGTGGCGATAGGGGCTATGCAGATACACATGCCACCCTACCAATTGCAGTGTGACGCCTAAATATGTTTGTTAGGTAATCATACCCTAGGAGATCCTTCTCCCATAACTTGATGTCACTTGAATTTGTCTACGGAAGGTAAAAATTATTAGAATATGATATGAATAAAAAATTCTCATTTGCATTGGTATATGACCTAGAACAGAGTATATTAAACCCACCACGTACCATGCGAGCCACATTTCGTCTATGCCAGTGACCATGTTATGCTTGTAGTCCCACTTGAACTTGATCGCAAAATTCAATGGTCGGTATTATTTCTTCCACGTCGTCTTCATTTTGTTAAACTTTCTCATCAACTGTTTAGTCGTATAATTGTACTTAGAACAAATCGCCCACATCTGAATAATTATGTCATTCAAGTTTGATGTAGTAAAAGTTACATGCATTAGATTGTCATGTTGCACCTCGTCTATTTAGTCGTATAATTGTACTTGGAACAAACCGTCTACATCTGAATCATTATATCATTCCAATTTGATGCGGTGCGGTAAAAGTTATTTGCATTAGATTATCACGTTACATCTCATCATGCATTGTGTCAATAAATGCATTGATTGTGTCAATAAATGCATTGACATTGAGAGTTGGCTAGTGCACGTTATCATAGCCCCCACCAGTATGAGTATGTAAGTTTGGAGTGACGACATTTATGCCCCAAGACATGAGATTGACCATTAAATAGTAAGAATGGACAATACCAATTGAGTTCTAATTATATTAAAACCATGATTTATAAGTCATAAAAACACACATTGGTAAATAAGTCACGTAAATTACACGGCAAGTCATTTACCTTGTAATGCATGATACTAATCATTGTAAACCTCTTATAAATGACCATAAATTACTCATTGAGTTTTGAATTTTGACAATAAAAATAAATTGTTGATTACTTACATAAAATATTGTATTGAAAATGTATTGTTGATTACTTGAAAATATTAATTCCTTTATTACATAACATATTAATTAAAACATACATGAATAATTGAAATAACATATTGATTAAAAATAATTACCAAGTTCAAAAATTATTAACATATTTATTAAAATAATTTAAAAGTAAAAACTAAAAAAACTCAATTAAAAAACAAAAGATGTTAAAATAGAAATTAATTAACATATTGATGACAATTTATAACCTTTGTAGTTAATTAAAAATGCATCGCAGATTATAAAACCTTAATTTTAGAGTTTACGAAAAGGTGACTAAACAATTAATCAAATAATTGCATGATTTGGTAACTAGAAAGATATTAGGTCAACTATACAATTAAATATATGTCAAAAATTCTGGAAAGTTATTTCAAAGATAAATAACAGCATTAATTTAGCATTTAAATATATTTTATTTAACAAAACACAAGTGAAGTACAATAAAAAAATGGGTTTGATAGGTTAAAAATTATTTAAAAAAACCTAGATAAATTACAATAAAAAATAATTGCAGCATTGATTCAAATTGAACACTTTTGTAATATGAAAATTATTACGTTAATTACACAGTTAGAAATGCAGAGGGCATTTAGGAAATTAAATTAAAAAATTATGTACATTTTAAAATAAAAATTATGTCATTAGGTAAATATAAGGCAAGATAAATTCAAAAGTTTATCGTATCATTGTATTAAAAAATTAATTATAAAATTACTTAAAATTTTTAAATTTTTTGTGCTATGAAAAAATGGATAAAAAATAAACCGTTGCAAATTAAATTCTAGGTTTAATAATTATTTCATAAAAATGACGTCATTTATGACAAGTTCAGTATAGCACTTCATAATACAATATTTAGATTAGTTATGGTTAAGTAAGTTGTACAAGTTTTCTTAATATTTATATTTAGATTAGATTTTGAATACGAATTGTCTGCATAAAAACAGACAATTAATTTTTCTTAATTTTTATATTATAATACTTCATCCATTAGAACATATCATAATTAAAATTATAAAAAAATAAAAAATAAAAGGTAAAAAGAGAATTGAACTATATAAAAATTAAAAGAAAATATAGAATCATATTAAAATAGAATGGATAAGCAAAAAACATTTAAATGAAGATATTAATTCAATTTAAAATTATCCAGCTAAAATTATGTATTTAACTTTAATGTGCAGTATAAAAGATAGCATATATGAAAAAAAACAAAGAAATTTGAAACTTATGATAAATTAAGATTAAGAAGCAAATACAATTAATAAACATGGATGAATCGGAGTAAAACAGTTGCATGAAAAGTTAAGATTATTTGTGTAATTATATGCTAAGTAGCTAAATTTTCTTGTTTGCATGGATTCTTGTGTTTTTTAAATAATAGAATATGTATTAAATAATATGTCTTGAATTTTTTCCCACAAGCATTTACACGTCACAAACAATGCGATTGCATCAAAACTCAAACAAGAATATAATTGTAATGATGGAACTGGAGAAATAGATTGGCTCCAGTCTTGTCATGCACTGTTTCTATTTGCCCAAGAATTTGTCCATGATCTGGGTCACTGACACAGGCAACACAATACGATGATGAAATTGGACATGTCTAAGGCATATGATCGGGTATCGGGTTTAGTAGAACTGTTTTTTGCACAGAGTCTTCGAAAAAGTAGGGCTCCCAAATCATTACATCCTCTTGGTCTTGCATTAAAATTTACTTCTTCTTAGTTTTCGATTGCTGGGGAAAATAGTGGTTTTTTTCAATTTAGTCATCGCTTCAGGTAAGACGATGTATTATCCCCTTTTCTATTTGTCGTTCCTTTCCTGAGAATTGAAGACACTTTTCGATAATAACAAGCATCTGTATTAACATTGCAAAGCTCAAGATAGAATCTTTCATTTGTCCTGTACCATTGATATTATCATGCCTACTAACAGCAAGAAGGATGGCATCAGAGTTCTTAAATCATTGTGACGAAGTTTTAGGATAATTACAACTCTAAGAACTCATAATTTGTCAGCAAAAGACGTCTAAATCTGATTATTCAATGATTTAATCAAGCCACGTGTTCACTTACTCAAATCAATTCGAGACAAATAATGTTCAAGTTCACATAATTATAATATGTTAAATATACATATACGTGATGATTAAACTAAAAATTAATTTCATGTTTTAAATAATCATGGGCCATGTTCACGAGATTATAATCCAAATAATTATTTTGAAGGATAAAAAAAAATTTGCAATAATTAATTAATCATTCACAATGATATTTAGTAAGTTTGTCTATTTAAAATAATTATATTTATTTATTTTTATTATAGCCTTATTATGCAAATAATTTAACCGATGATGTAAGGTTAATATAGTTTTTTGAATGAATTTTAAAAGAATTCATGAAACTCTTGCTTATTTCATCGTAGCCTTCAAGCATGATTATTAATCCTATAATTTTATATTTTTATATTGATATTAGTTTGTAACTTTAATCAAACAACAACGAAGATATATAATTAACTAAACAAAATAACTTAATCCTACTTAGTCATTAAGTCACGGAGTTTTAATGCTAACCCCAGGGATGAAGTATATTAACACACACACGTACACGCTCAAGGAAAAGACAATTTTGTAACAAAGCCGGCTCACTACTCCCATTGTAGCGGATACTAGGGTTCTGCTCTTCGGGTTTCCAGGCCCTCGCTAAACCCAAAGTTCTCTAGAATCAAACCCCGGGGGGCAGCTTAGAGGTTTCCTCTCTGGCTATGCCTATTTCTTCATTTTTAACGATCTCACGATGGCCTATTGATATTGTGTTTGCTTCGTGGCAAAGGGAAAGGCAGTGGCTGCCGGGAACACTTTATTATTGTTAATCATGAGGGCAATTATATAATATTACATAACGTAACTATAAAACTTTATTAAGTTAATATATAGTATAGATATAGAATAAAATAATTTTAAAGTTAAAAGTATAAAAGTGTATTTACAATAAAAATAAAGAAATATTAAAAGAATTTGAGAAGAAAAGGAATTTAGGAAAGATGCCGATTAAAATAATACATTAAAAGAAAAGATAATAAAAGATGATAAAAGAAATAAATTAACTTAAAAATGAGAGTGGCTATCTAATTTCACTTGATGTTTTTTCATTCTGGTGTATCAAAATTTGAAGAATAAAAAAATAAAAGATAAAAAGTGAATTGGACGATAAAAAAATGAAAGGAAAAATATAGAATTATATTACAAGAGAACTAAGAAGAAAAAATAAAAAAATTTAAATGAAGATATTATTTCTATTTAAAATTGTGCATCTAAAATTATGTATTTAACATTAATGAGTAGTATTAAATATAGAATAAGTGACAAAACAAAGAAAATTGGAAATTGTGATAAATTAAGATTAAGAAGCAAATAAAATAAATAACCATGGAGGAATTAGAGTAAAATAGTTGTATAAAAAATTAAGATTATTTGTGAAATAATCTATTGAGTAACTAAACTTTCTTATTTGCTTAGATTCATGTGTTTTTTTTTTAAATAATAGAATATGTATAAAATAATATGTCTAATTTTTCTACACAGGCACTTTCACGTCACAAATAATGCAAAAGGCATTGAACTTGAAAAAGAATATCTTTGTGGTGATGAAACCAGACAATAAATTGGCTTAGTTTAGGTAACGTACCATTTCTCTTTCTTGTAGTGACTTTATGGAAGGTAGAGTAATTACTGAAAATGTTTTTCTTACTCAAGAACTCGTCCACAGTCTAAATTATCACACAAGCAACACAATGTGGTCATGGAATTGAACATATCTAAACTTATGATCACATTTAGTATAATTTTTTGTACAGAGTCTCAAATTTGGACTTCTAGATCGTTTCATCCACTTGATCTTGCTTTGCCTTGAAAATTCCTTCTTATTTTTGATTAATAGCAAAATTAGTAGTCTTTCATTCTATCTACGGTTCGAGGCAAAGCGACTTATTACTCCATTTCTATTTACCGTTGCTCTAGAATCCCTTTCTTAGAAATTGGACATATTATCCAATAATAACAAGTAGTTGTATTATCATTGTAAAAGTTTAGGTAGAATCTTTTATTTGTCATATGCCAATTCTATCATCGTATCTACTGACAACAAGAGTGATGGTGTCAAAAAAACACGTGGAGTTCTTAAATTACTATGAGAAAGTTTAAGAAGAACTTGAAAACTCTAAGAACTCATTAGTTGTCGGCAACAGATGTCTAAATCTAATTATCCAAAGAGTTACTCATACCACAAGTTCACTCACTCAAATGTCTTTAAGACAGATTATGTTCAAGTTTTACACAATTATATATAAAATGATTAAAGCATACATTTTGTTGCGTTAAAAACTAATTTCATGTTTTAGATAATCATGGGGTCATGCTCACTTTATTGAATGAGTTTATAATTAAAAAGATTATTTTAAATGATAAAAAAAAATATGCAAGGGTTAATTAACCCTTCACAAATATAATTAGTAAAATTGATCATTTATGGTGATTATATTTAATTTCTTATTATAGTTTTATTATGCAAATAATTCAATTGACAATATAAGGTTAAAATAGCCTTTTGAATGAATTTTTAAAAAATCATGAAACTTTTGATCAGATTACCATAGACTCCAAATATAATTATCAATCCCTCAGTCTTATAATTTTATATTGAATTATTAATTTATCAAGAACTTTAATATAAAAATAAATATATAGGCTATTTTTTTAATTTTTAACTGTGTTTTTTAGATGTATTTTTTTCTCGAAGATTGTGTAGAAAGTAGAAAGAAATAGATAAAAAATTTAAAAAGTATAATAATTATATTATATGTTTTTTGGATACAAAATTGAAAGCAAACATATTCGTCATTAACTAATCCTACATAATCATTAATGTCGGCATGGCCATGGAGTTTTAATACTAACCTTGGGGATGAAGCCCATGTAATATGTTTGGGAGGGATTTTGATGGGAGATGATATTCGCTGAATTGTATTGGAATAAGTAGTATGGTTAGAAAGGAAATTTGATGTGATGAATCGAATGATTTATTTGTATATGTATTCTAAATATATAATAATAATTGAATGATGAGATAATATATAAAGATAATGAACAATTTTTACGGTAAAAATATACATAAATGTGAGAGTAAGTACGTATGTATTAGGTATTCATTTTGGCATAATATAATCTTATTGTAATGTGTCAATTCCTTTTGTGAGAGACAATATTTGATTAGTTTGTTGGTAGTTCTTAGCTAAATTGGCCCTCCCATCGATGGTAACATGTGAGTCCTACGCTCCTAGTTGAGTTATATGTACGCAGCCATGATTAGCTTTTCTAGTCAAGGTACTCTATTTCATTCAATACACAAAGCTTATCTATTCTAGACAATTGAACTATTGAAAATGTGTATTTAATGACATTTAGTAATATGGTTTTACAATTTTATAATACAGATATTAAAGTTGATGACATATCCCAAGTTAACACTCACAATGCAAAAGACGAAAATGATGGCTTTATAAGGGAAGGATTTGAATATAGTTACTTTGGCTTTGTCTTTAAATTTAAGCATATGTTCTAAATATTTTTATTTTAAAAATTGTGTAAAAGTAAGAATTAAAAAAATAAAATTTAAAGAATGTAATAATTAAACATGTATTTTTAAATTCGAAAATTGCCAAACATAGCATTTGTATTTTGTGCCTCAAGATAAAATGCTTTGACATTTCCAACAGATGAATTTCAGTTTCATCTTACACACCATTCTTCACTGTTGGGAACGTATTTTTAATTTTTCATGCTCGTGGAGATGCTTTCCATGTATGAGAATCAAATAACCAACCTATTTTTTTTTTTCTCAAGACAACTAATATAGGTCAATGTTTCTTGCTGATAATTTTTGTAAAATGCCAAATTATGTTGTACCACAAAGAATTTTTTCTTTATTAAAAGTGTTTGAAACTGTAACTATTTTTTTATTTTTCCCTAGCAAATGATTTTTCATACATATCGTGCAGCTATATCTGTGATTATATATATGTACACACACACACATATTATTTTCAAAGGGTGTTATTGAATAATATTATTCATTCCTATACATATGCCACATCTTAATATTGATATCAATAAAAGAGAGACAAGGAAATATGTGATAACACGCATGGCGAATTGCTTACACCATCTTCAACAAGTTTTACACAAGCAAATGTATATCTTGATCAATGCTCACACTTCCATTGTTTTGCCTCATCATATTATCTATCAAATTTAACCACTGCTTTTACACGAATGCTATATTTGAATTTTATTTCTTAATGTAAAATAATAAAAATTAAGGCAAAATATTATAATTTAACATTAAATGGATAAACAAATATATTCCTTAATATTCATTAAACCCAAATCTACTATCCGCATATGAAATCAAGCATTCCTTGCAACAAAGCCAGCCGTTTTGTTTAGATGAGATCTTACGGTGTCAAGTAAGACATCAAACTATATAACAGCACTATTACTTTAGCTAAAAAAGTCACTAGTCCAAGAGAGGAATTATTTTTTTTCACATTGAATTAGATGCCTCTCAAATTGAAACTAAGCGAGAGAAAAGTGCAACAGCCCAAAAATGAAAGGGAAAGAAAATTACACTAAATGTTGTGGAGAGTCGAATATTTTTGTCAACACTCTTTATGCTAGTTGAGATCATGGCAACCAAGAAAGCATCGCAATGCTGGAAAGCACACAACCTTTGGTCGTGTAGTTCTTGTCTCAAAACCCACAAAAGAGTAATTCAACTCGCTGGCACTATATTTGTTGTGGCAAGCAAATACAGGAAATTTTTTAGATACAAGAATGTCCATACTCATGTCAGTCATTAAACACACATATCCACTAGTTCAGTTGACTAGAAGAGGCAGTCTTCATGTATTAAATGAACTAGAGCACCCCCCCCACTGAATGTTAAACATGACTGCATACATATAACTCAGCAAAGAACAGGGAGGCTAGTTTGGCTAAAACCTTCAAACAACTTAATCAAATGTTGTATCTAACAAACGAACCTATACATTATGATAAAAGTATATTACCCCAAGGATGAACAACATAGCAGAAACAAACAACAAAAGGAAAAATATTTAGAAGCCAGTGCCAAACAAAATTGTATATTCTTTACAATAAAAGTGATATTAATCGTAAGTCATATACTAATTATACTCTCACTCATTCAAATGAAGTACCCCACGAATATCAGCATTAGATATTAGATATTAATAGGCCCCCAATAATAGTCAGATTCAGTAGTCTCATCTAATTATACCAATAATTTGCACATCGCAAAAGCAGAAATTTCGAACATAATAATGAGTGAACTAATTATATGGTTAATTATCAGATAAAAGTAAAAGGGAAGAATAAGCATTTTCTTCTGGATCATTGTCAAAACAAAGTAAATCTTAAAAAACCAAAAATTAAATAAAATAGGCAATTACCCCGTACACAAACTCAGACCACCTCCTCATCCTCATGGACTATAAATCATCAATCGTATTGCCGAGAGAATAAAAACTCCAAATCATGCGAAATTCAGAGCCTTTCGAACTCGTACCATTAGCCAAAAGCGAACGAAAGATGCCCAATGAACAAACTGAAAGCTAATAAATCTTAAATGAAATAAAGAAACAATTTAACGATTGGTCTGGCGATTCCACCGAAGAAGAGATTTCCCTACCTGAATTCATAGCGCCGTTCTAAATATAGGGAGAGAATAAAGCCTAAATTGAACAGAAATTAACATAATCAGCCCAGAGTGAAGCCGAAATTCGAGTAGCTCGTGTAAAACTCCGGCATTATTATTAGTATTTTGGTGCGTCGGCTAAGTAAAATTCGAGAACTAAAAAAAAAAAAATGACGAAGAAGAAGGAGGTTGATGAAACAAGAGCTGCTTGAATGACGATTGGAGACGCAACGGAAAAGGCACGCGGTTGATAGACGAGAATCTGAATGGCGTTTACGGTGAGAGAAGCGTGATGGATTATTTCTTGATTAAGAACTAAGCGCCCAGACTCGGAGTAAATTATTTAATGGTCTACGTAGATGAAACGTGGCAGACGCTGATTGGGGGTGGGGGACAGAGGCTCGCTCGGGACATACGATTTCGTGCCCTATAGGCACACACATATACACGCACGAGGAGGGCCGATTTCGGAACAAACGGGCTCACTGCTCCCATTGCAGCGGATACTTGGGTTTTGCTTGTGACATTCTCCGGGTTTGCTGGCCCTCACTAAACCCTCGCTAAACCCTAAACCTAAAGCTCTCTGGAATCAAGCAGCGGTGGAGCTTAAAGGTTTCCTCTCTTGCCGTGCCGTCTTTCTCACATTTAACTATCTCACGGCGGCCTATTGAGATCGTGTCTGCTTCGCGCAGGGGAACCTCAAGGTATGGCGAAGGGAAAGGCGGCGGCTGCCCGAAATAAGTGGGAAAAGGTTCGCAGCGATGTCTCGCTGTCCAACCGCCGGTCTTTCGACGAAGTTCAGGTCCTCTTTTTTTTTTTTTTTTCGCTCGGGAACGCTTCCTTCTTGTTAATTGCCCATCCAATTATTGCTTCGACTGGAGTTGATCTCCTCGTTGGGCGTACTGTGTTCTTTGGTATTTGGTTTTGTATATTTCTCGTGGGAGTTTTTTAGTCTGCGGCCGCAGTGAACAAGACATTCTTGCATCAACAGCTGAACAGAACTCACATAATTTCTAATTCCATGACCCGAATTTTATGCTGCCTAACAGAAGGTTACATGTTTCCTGGAAGTGTTGACCCAAGAAGCTTCTGTTTGTAACCCTTAACTCAATGAAACCAACCAAGTTTCCAATTTTAATAATACTATTCTCTACTGCTGGTGGAATTATTGTTGTGTGAATGGATGGATTTTGTGAGAAAAAAGCGTACACTTTCTTTCTTTCTTTTTTTTTTTCTTCTACGGCTAAAATCATTGTGCATGTGTTTTTTTTTTTTTGGGTTATGTAAAGTTATGTGTGATGGATCCATGTGTGTTTTGATTTTGTAAGAAGCTGAACGTCCCCATAATAATTATGTTGTGATGCAAGAAGTTATTATGTGTGTGAATAATGTTGCTGTGACTTATTGAAGTAAAATATTGGTAGTCGTGTATGTATTGTAACGAATTGACAAGATTATTTACATAAAGCAGCATTAATTTTGTCATCATCATTATTATTATAATGCAACTCTAGTCTCTAATGGGGTTGTTTCTTTGTCAGGTCGAAGATGATGTTCCGGACTTCCCTCGAGGTTTGCCTTTTTTAGTTCTCTCTTTTGGTTACCCATTCATCTTTGTTTGTATTTAATTTCATGTATTTACAAAATTTGTAGTAACTTATAAATAAATTTTGCTGCAGTAGTACATAGATTCAATTTCATTTTTTTGCTGTCTAGATTTGCCCTTATTTTTTGTTTGAACGCGTGAAAGCAGCTTGTATTCTATTGTGCGTTGTGATTGTAGATTTGTACAATCATATGCCTGGAACTTGTCTGTACAGAAAAAAATGAAGGGAGTTGTTTCAAAATTTACTTAGTCTATCACTATTGTTAACGGAAGGGAGTTGCTCCAAAATTTAGTTAGTCTGCTACTATTGTTATTTTATACCATTTTTCTTGTCCAAGTTTGGCATTTGAAATTTTTGGTTTCTTATCTGATATATTTCTCTTAATTTTAGGTGGGGGAAGTTCATTGAGTGGAGGAGAGAAAAATGAGGAACGGACAGTAGTGGGCAAGGAATTTGCGGGAGACAAGAGACTGTTGAAGAAAAGAAAGAAGGAAAATAAGGTGCATAATAAGAATCCATCCACAGAAGATGACATAGGTTCACTTTTTGGAGATGGAATTATGGGAAAATTGCCAAGGTTTGCCAATAAAATCACTCTGAAGGTATGGTTTTCTCTCATCTTAGTTGTTCTTTGTAACCTAGTTTAATAAATTATTTTTGCTTTGCCATCATGTTTTGTCTTGATGTTCTTATGTAAAATTGTTAAGGAAATTATGCGTGTGCAACTCTTTGTTCATCAATATATAGTTAAACATGGTTGATATTTATTGGAGTTATGATACCCAAAATTTGGGTGATTCACATTTCTTCTATGCAATTGTTTATGCATGTTTGAGACTTGTATGAACTCCTTTGAGTTGGGATATAAGTAAATTTCTACGTTTCTTAAATTTCATTGATAAATTACTATCACTCTTTTGCATTTCTTTGTGACCCCTTAAAGTTGGCTTGATTTCAAGCTTTTTCTGTTTCCTTGTATTGCTAATTTTTAATGATTTAAAGGGTGTTTGGGAGCTTATAAGCTCCTTATGAGGTTTGGGTAATTTTTTTGATAAAAAGGCTTCTAAGTTCAAAAAAGAAGATGTATAAGGCTTATAAGCTCTTTAAATATAAGTTGGCTATTTGTAACTTATTTTTAAATATCTTATAAGTTATTTCATTTTATTTATTAAAAATAATATAAATATCTTCATATTTTCTTTTATTAACAATATTTAAGTTATTTTCATCATTATTACATCAAAAAATTATAAGCAACTATAATTATAAATTTTAGCAAAATCTTATGAGATGATCTTACCAAATATTTTTTACCTTATTTTAAAATAAGATCTATGAATTTATAAGCCTTAAAAACATCTTACAAATTATATGATTTTATAATCTCTTGAAAATAAGTTTACCTAAACATCTTGTAAGCTATATGATCTTGTGAGTTGTTGAAAGTAAGCTTGGCCGACACCCTCTTAGTCTGAAAAATTATACCCTTAAATATTGAGGCATCTCGATTAGTCAATTGAGAGTCAATTTTGACCCAATTGAGAGTGTTTAAAATATCTTTTATACTTATGTAAGAGTCAGAACTTGTTTCTTTTTGTTAGTATCCAATCACTAAGAGCATGAAAAATTAGTTGATTTAAGCTTTAACAAAATGCTTTATACTTGAGTTACATATTATGTATGTTTTGTTGGATAAATAAGAGTCAAAATATCATGCTCATACTTATATTTTTTATACTGAAAGATTTGTCAAGAAATCAATGTGCAAATCATTTTTATGTAAATAAATCAATACAAGAAAAAACCCTCTCACTCATTAGATAATCATTATTATAAAACCAAAGAAGGTAGAATTCATGCACATGGTAAACCTTTTTTTCTAAAACAATAGGGAAAAGAATCCACTTACTCAATATAAATTATTTTGTTTAAAACAATAGAAGGATAATCCAATTTCATCTGAGTCTAACTGCAATTGATTCCATTGGGGACTTGTATTATTCTCAAAATCTTATTAAAAGAAATTTTCTATTAGAATCTAATGTAATAAGTTGGATGATTTAAAAAACTGTTTTCTCTAAAATCATATCTGTTAAATGGCCATCTCTTCTAAAGGTATAAATTGTTTGAGAGATGTACAATTTAATTTTTAATTACTCTAACATGTTCTCTCACTTGTAGGTGATATTTTTTTGTGAAGCCTTACACACGAGCACTTTTTAGTAAATGACTGGCCATTGAAATTCGAACTCAAGACCTCTTAGTTGCCTTGGCTCTAATACTATGTTAAACGACCATCTCATTTAAAAATGTTAACTGTTAGAGAGATGTATCATTTAATATTTATTTATGCTAATAATAGCATTACGTTTTTAACGGAGTTCTAATTGAAATTCCAATTTATCAACTCATATTTTTCTTTCTCCTATCTTTTTCAGTATGTAACTTTTCCTAAAAATATATTTTTTGTTTTGTATGTAATGTTGTCTCATACATAAATGTATTATATGTATATGTTACCTAATGTCTATATATGTTAACAAGTACTATAATATTAAAATTGAAAGTGGGCCAAATTGAGAAAAAGATGCAGGAAGCAAATGAAGCAAACATTGCAAAATCAGGAGTTTTGTGCTAATTTCTGGGTTGCTGAAATGCATGAAGTTTAGCAATTATGTTTGGCCAATAGAACTTGTATTCAATTAATTTTGGTTTGTGTATAGTTGGGATTGAAGGAAACCTTCTAATAGATGGAGCACAACTCTCAATGGCCTGACTCAGAGTTGTTGTGCTGTCCATTTATTTCCCTCAAACTTTGTTTCCAGCACTTCAATGCTAAGTTGGCACAACAATTAAAGGAATCCATCTGGCATACCCTCCAAATTCCTGATTCATGTTTTCCACGTGAGACTTTGCAAGTTACAAAGTAGACATAATATTTATTATAACCATAGTAACACTAGTATGTTTATACATATGTAGCCAACTTTTTAATCAATACACCCTACACTAGAACAACCGCAAAGACTGGAAGATTTAGCTGGGTATCCGTCTTTCATTCAATTTTTAATTCTTAATTACATGTGAATTTATTCTAAAATAAAAGATATAATTTTGAATGTTACCTCAACATGTGAGTCTGGATTCTTTGATTGCTTTTATGGCTCCACCAGAATCAAATATCAATATAAATCACTTTTAATTTTTAGAAGGAATTTTGGTAGGGTTTCATTCACTTATCATATTAATGTGATTAATTTGAGGAGTGGTAGCATCTCTTTATAAAACCGCAGCCAGAAGTTTTGAAGACTTTAGGGTTCTAGGAAAGTGATTTGGTTGAACTGGTTGAATTGAATCAATATAATTGATCATAAATACTTAAAAACTGGCTGAGTAAATGATAGAAATGTTAAATTTGATGATCAAACTACTGCTTCATTAATTGTGCATGGCAGAACTGAGTGTACATTTGACTGTAATATAGAAAGACAATCTATGTCAGATGTGAAGACCTATTGCATTGGGGCATACACCTGAGAGACTGGCTGTATGTTCTTAATGAAGTTTAAAGCTCCTAGGTTTCCGGAAGTCCTGAAATTCCTTTTCTTTTTTAATTTTTGGAAAAAAGAGAACATATCACAGAATGATAAAAGAAAAATTTGTTATGACATGAAAGGCCTTAAATATCAAGTGGAACTGATTTAAAGAGACTTGTACGTGGCTTGGTGGTGAGGTAGATGGGGAACTATGTCTTGTCCAAAATGATTTATGTTCACATGCTATCTTTATACTAAATGGGACCCTTCAAATGGCTAATTTCGTATCTCTTATGAGTTATTTTTTGTTCATCGGTCGATCTTATTCGACAAAGATCACCATATGGAACTGTTTAGTTTTGTCTCAGTTGTTCTTTTTTCATTGAAACATATGAGTATTCATATCTAAATAGAATAGTACCTGTTTCAATGGGGTTGCTGGAACCACAAGTTGATGTAATAAGTAAAAAAGCTACTTAACTCTGAATGATGTGCGTGTATATTATTGTCGCCTGCTTATTTACTTGGCGGCTTTGATTTGTAGACGCATGTTAAAGAATTTTCTCCCCGAACTTGATTTTTGTTTTATATAAAAGTATTAAATTTGTTTTTCTTCCTTGTTTTGGTGTTAAGAATATTTCTTCAGGAATGAAGCTGTGGGGTGTGATTGATGAGGTGAACGAGAAAGATATTGTTGTTACTCTTCCAGGTGGCTTACGGGGATTAGTTCGTGCGTGTGATGCCTTTGATCCTATCTTGGATGGTGAAGCAAAAGGGGTATTTTCTATCCTTAGATCTCTTTCTGATTTGACCAGTAATTATTTTGAATCCATCAACATGCATCTAAATGATTCCTTTTTATCTTTTTTCTTGGAGAGAGAAACCACCTTGTAGATTATTAAGATTAAAAGGTTGTTCCTTTTCTAATAATTTTACCTATTCCATGTGGCAGGATGCAGACAACAACCTTTCCAGACTATATCATGAAGGACAGCTTGTGTCTTGCATTGTATTGCAAATAGATGAAGATAGAAAAGAAATAGCAAAACGGAAGATATGGCTTTCTCTGCGATTGTCTTTATTGTACAAAAGCTTAACACTGGATTCTATTCAGGAAGGAATGGTGTGTAGTTTTAAGTTTGTAATCCCTTAGATCTATTACTTTTGGTTTAAAGGAGCACTTGTCTTTTTTTGTAGTTGATTGTTTCTTTCATCTTGCTGCATGGCTTCAAGATATCTAATTTCAAGCCCTAATCTTGATTCCTCAATTTTGAATTTTGGTCATTTTGTATATTGTGGGCCTTCCATTGTTTGTTGAGAGTGGATCACAGTCGCAATATTGTTTGAGGTGAAATTATGCCTATTTGATTGGGCAGTTGTCTTTGCCATTGATGATGTTCTGTAAACGTTGTTTATTTTGATAATTTTTATTATAAAACTTCTCTCTTTTGCTCTCCTGGATATGAGAATATTCCTATAAGTCTTTTTTTACCATAACCACCATATCAAAAGCTCAGTGGTGATGTTGATTTGTACTCCGGCACAATCATTCTAAATGGTGACAATGTTTTTAGTCCAATCAAAGATAGTTGTGTCATTTTTATGGTAATGCAGGTGTTAGCATTGCTTTTCCCAAAGCAATTCTTATGGTACTTAGGGAGTCAATTTAAAAATGGCAACATTGGGTTCATTTTTCTTGTACTATTCTTTCTTCTGCATTTGTATGGTCCCTTCTCCCGCTTTCTCTTGCTCGGCCTGTCTCTATGTCAATGAAATATTTGCTTCTCTTTTGCTCAGAGGTAGTCATAGGTTTTCTCTTGATTATTCCACTGTTTGTAACTAACTTTTGTGTCTTATATGATATGCAGGTATTAAGTGCGCAAATAAAAAGCTGTGAGGACCATGGTTTTATACTTCACTTTGGGTTGCCTTCCTTTGCTGGATTTATGCCTAAACACGACCAATATGGTAACCTCTAGATTGCCACTCTTCTTTGAATTGTTTAACATAAAATTTTCTTGAAGACAAAAGCTATTAAGTACATTTATGACTGGGTGAAGTTACACTTAGTTTGTTTGTCGGGAATTTCATAGATAGTTTGAGATTTGCTACATTGTGGTTATGCTTATTTTTAAAAAATAATTATGCTAATTCTAGGTCTTTATAGTAGTTAACCAAGGGTTACTGATGTAAGGAGATCCTGGTCACAAACTTCTTCGTTCATTGGCGTTGAGGAGTTGAACTAGTAGTAGAGTTCTGACTTAATGCGCTAAATGAGACTTGTCAATATCTTTTGTTTTATGCTTCAAGATGATTGCAGCAAATATTTTGGATAGAATACTTAGCATACAAAGATTATTTGTGGAATGAGAATGACGCTTTCTTTTATAGATATCAGATTGTCTATTTCCTCTTATTTGTAGAGAGCAGACACATTGATATACGTGTCGGCCAGCTTTTACAAGGAGTTGTAAAAAGTGTAGACAGAGCTCGGAAAGTTGTCCATTTGAGTTCAGATCCTGACATGGTTTCAAAATGTGTGGTATGTGCATATTTGTTACCATACTAACTGGCCAACTTCATCTATAGGTCTAAAATTTTATCTCGTTGCTAATTTATCAGTATTCATGCAGGTCAAGGAGCTTAAGGGTATCTCAATAGATCTTCTTGTTCCAGGGATGCTGGTTAATGCCTGTGTGCTGTCTATCCTTGAAAATGGCATCATGTTATCTTTCCTTACTTACTTCACTGGAACAGTGCGTCTGGATCATTTATTTTGTAATCAAGCAACATGTTCTATTCTGGTGTTTCTATGATTTGTCTTTTCTTCATATTATAGGTTGACATGTTTAATCTAGATAAAATATTTCCTGGTCCGAGCTGGAAGAGTGATTATGCCAAAAATATGAAGGTAATGTCTTTTTTCATTCTGTTAGATTGTATGGAATACCCTATTTAAACTTTTTAACAAGTTTTGCGGATCCTGTTGCACATAGTGTATTGGATAGAACCATTGAATTAGTGTTCCCAGTGGTTTCCGAATAATCCAGAATTGCAGTTTTGTATTTCGGCCTATCTGTGCATAAATTACTATGCCTATGTTTGTTTTGCTATTATGTACACCCCAAACATACACACTCAATTATTTTCCTTATTTTTTAATCTTTTCTCTCTCTCTTACTCTTACACAATTGTCAAGGCAAAAACACATAAAAACACACACAAAAATTTAAAAACAATCAAAGCTTCTGTTTTTGTATTCTTTTTGAAGAACAAGTAATAAGTATGCCATGATCTGCAACTCTTTATATTCAAGTAAATTGGCCTTTTCTAGTCCCAATGTGCATTTATTTTGGTCATTTACCTTTTCTTTTGTTGTTGGATAGTTCAATGCTCGAATCTTGTTTATTGACCCTACGACGCGGGCTGTTGGTTTAACGCTGAATCCTCACCTAGTCAGTTATAAAGCCCCATTGCCTGTAAGTTCATTGTACTTGTACACCACTAGTTTGACACTTTCTATACTCTATTTTATCTCATCAATAATACACTGCATATTGGTGCATTCAAGTCTACGTGATTTATAAGTGTGTTTTGTAGCGTGTTTTGGCTACTTGCCTGTGCTTCATGTGTCTGGGGGAACATATGTGAACAGTCCTTTCCTGACACAAGCTTTTCCATTTATCAGCTTATTAAAATCGGTGATATCTTTGATCAATCCAAAGTAATCAGGGTTGATAAGGAATCAGGCCTTCTTCTGGAAATTCCAACTTTGCCGGTTCCAACTCCTACTTATGTGAATGTAAGTTTGATGTTACTTCTTGTGGTGTGGACAACCGGTCTTTGAACTTGATAAGTTAGCACTAACCCTATCGCAAGGGTTTCAGGTAGTTGATGTGGCTGACAAGGAAGTTGGAAAATTGAATAAGAGATTTAAGGAAGGAAGCATTGTTCGTGTGAGGGTACTTGGATATAGGCACTTGGAAGGTCTTGCAACTGGTACTCTAAAGGTGGTCTTTGCTACACTGATTGATAACTACTGATTTGTTGTTTGATTTATATGTTGAATATAAGCTTTCAGAGAACAATGCAAATTATAAGCAATTAATCTGGCAAAAACATCAAAAGAACCAAGAAAACCTGGTTATCCTTCAAGATTGGACAATGCTAGTAGAAATGTTGTGAACAACTAATTAATCTTGAGGATAAAGTTTTGTTCCATTGATTTTATTTTAGTGATGCTTCAATAATACAAGTTTGGCAAAATAAAGCCATCAGACCTGAGTTGATAGAATTTGTGATCAATGGTCTTTTAAGTTTAGAGATCTAAATAAATTGAAGCCAGGAGACACGATGGTGTGTGGAGCCTTATATATAAATTTCTTTCATTAATGAGAAGTTAAAAATACAAGTGTGAGGGAGAGACAAGAGGGTATTGAACCAAATGGAGTTTGAGCTGGAGCAATATATGGTCAATTGATTGAAGATATCAGTGTTTTATTCTGTGATTTGCAATATCATTCTCATATTCAAAGCAAATTGGAGTTGATATCCTAGACATTTAATTGATTCCTCATTTCTTCTAAGCAGACAAGTGCCTTAGAAGGTTTAGTTTTAACTCACTCTGATGTGAAGCCTGGAATGGTGGTAAAAGCTAAAGTTATTGCAGTTGACTCTTTTGGTGCCATTGTGCAATTTGCCAGTGGCATGAAAGCCCTGTGCCCACTGCGCCACATGTCAGAGTTTGAAATTGCCAAGCCCAGGAAAAAATTTCAGGTTCTTAAATATGTCTTGCGAGAGCTTTTTTTGTACATTTGTGTCGATTGAAATGTTTAACTATACTTGAATGATTCTCGTTATTGTCATGTATTGACCTTTTGCAGGTTGGAATTGAGTTAGTTTTTCGTGTTCTCGGGTGCAAATCCAAAAGAATCACTGTGACACACAAGAAAACCCTCGTATGCTTTTTCTTGGTTTCTGTTTTATCAAATTTACAAAAATTTTGATTCTGGTTCTGTTAACATGTTTAGCTATTGCCTGATCTACTTTGTTGCTTCATTTGACTTAAGCTATTGTTTGAATGTTTAAAGCTTGAGGTTGATATTTTTAACCTTAGTCTCTAAGTTTTGTTTGTGTCTAAGTTGTTGGTTTAAATAATTGGTCTGATCCAAATTCAGCTTTAGTTTGGGGTGTGCATTTTAGATATATTTAAGTTATATTAAACTTTGGTTAAAGCTTTAGTGCGTTAAGATGTAAGATGTACTTGAAGATTGAATTGTACATTCATCCTGCGGCACAGCAGCTGTAAAATGTTCAAGTGAATATGCTAAGTTCATCCAACCTTCCATATTTGGGATTGAGAAGAGTGAAAACACATTGCTATGAATTGCAGAAACTGTTATTGTGGGTTTTCAGGTCTTGTTTGCTGATTGCTACATCGCTGTAAAAACTCAAATTTTTTGTGCGGTTGGTTTGTTGATTCATCAATTGATGTATTTAGATAGCTAAGTGAAGCATGATGCCCCCGATCCTCCTACCAACAAACTTGCAGGAGAGGAATTACCTATAAGCATACACGTCTTAAGATGCTTTTCTCATGTTCCTTGGATATTTGTTTGCTTCCCTGATATAATTTCATTGGGTGTAATTTCAGGTGAAGTCCAAACTAAATATTATTAGTTCTTATGCCGATGCAACTGATGGGTTAGTCACTCATGGTTGGATTACAAAGATTGAAAAGCATGGATGCTTTGTACGGTTCTACAATGGGGTTCAAGGATTTGCCCCCAGGTCAGTCACAGGACACTTGAGACTAATTTTTGGTAAATGTTGAATGATGTTATTTTCTAAACCCTATTTAGTGAATTGTTTGTCTAGTAGCTGCTATCAAATGTTACAGTGCCTTGCTTCATATGTATAGAGCACCTCCCCCAAAACCTGAAACATGGAAGTATGATGCTCCTTAGTTTACATTTACACATTGAAAAACCAACAAGCACTGATACTCTGTCCCGTCTATTCAGAATTGAAATTCTATAAGAAAACAGAATTGGTGCCACATTTATGGACCACTTTTGGCAGCTTTCTATACAAGCAAGATTGTTGATAATACCTTATAATAATTAACAAATAAAGAATAAGCTACCCAGGCAACCTCTGGCCAAAGAGTGCATCTTTAATTGGTCTGCTACGAACAAGAAAACAAAAGCTTATCTGGACTGGTGAGCAATTGCAATCTCTGAATATAACATCAATACCTGTGTTTTATGGAGCTTCATGTAATAGAGCCCCATGTTTGATTCCATGTGAACATGGTAACCTTTTTTGTTTTTTTTGCATGACTTCAAAACCATTTTTAAATTTAAGTTCCAAGCAAGAGATAATCTAGATATGAAGTTATGATTCCCACTCAAGTTTACTGTGCGGCCGGGTATTCCTTGGCTGATTGAGCTTCCTCCAATTGTAAGATCTACTCTGGTCTACGTGGGGCATAGTAATACAGTCACTCCTTTCAAGAAAGCTCACCTATTCAGATCAGCATCTTGTTTAGCCATCTTGCTGGATCTTTCTCAGCTTGTACTTCATTGGATGAGAACTATGCCTTGATGGAGCTTGAAAGAGATATCTGATGAGAGCTTTTCTTTGAAATACATGTTTTAATTATTGCATTTTTCCATTTTACAAGTATTTTTATTCTGATTGTCGGTGTGGTGTGCACTATGAAACTTCTACATATTATGTCTATCTATGAATACAAATGCAGTTCATTTTATTTTTTTTCCCTCTTCTGTACTCACTGCCATTAAAAAATTTGGATGAAATGACACATTGGTGCTTGATTGTTTGATCAGCTGATTTGCATTTACATTAATTAGATAATAGAAAAGCTCTCCTTGTTGCAGGTCTGAACTTGGTTTGAGTCCAGCGAGTGACATAGGTTCCATGTATCATGTTGAACAAGTTGTCAAGTGTAGAGTTGTGAAATGTATACCTGCCTCACGCCGAATAAACCTAAGTTTCAACATTACATCTACCAGGTCTAATTCTTTTGAATTTTGTGTGGTTTGCTTCCATTTCCATTAGCAGGTTCAGTAATGTGCAACAGTCTCAGAAATATTTTCATACTCCCTCAACAATAGAGCAAAAAATTGTGTCATGTTTTATTCTTTCAATTTATATTATTATTATGCATTCTTATTGATTACTTTCCCACTTAAAAATTGCATTTTCTATATTTAATTTTGTGAAAAAGAATTAAAGTTGAAGGTTAAATGATTTTTCTATCGAATAAGAAACTGAATAAGATGAATTTCTCATCTCACATGTACAGAATTCTCTTCTCTTTAACTGGTATAAAAATGCCTTATGTTTTGTAGTTGTCTTGGTATGTAGTGCAAGAAGTCTATGATTTCTGAAGTATACTTTTTCTTGGTTCTTTAAATTCTTTAGTTGTGTTTGTGCTGCATTACTACCATTCCTTTATTTCTAAATGTGAACTGTATTTAAATGTTCATCTACACCGGTTACTTAACTCCCTCAAATAGTCAAATGTCATGCACGTTACCTTCCTTTATTTACTGCATGTATGCATTGGATTAATTCTTCTGATGATAGTTTAGTTAATGTTATTTGTATTTCCCCTTTTCCATGTAAATGTTTCAGCAGTGCATTAGAGAATGAGAGTGTGAAACCAGGCAGCATAGTCTCTGGAGTTGTTGAGCGTGTAACACCTCTTGCAATTGCAGTGGGTGTCAATGCCTCACGTCACATGAAAGGCACCATTACTCTTGAACATTTGGCAGACCATCATGGTATCTTGACTGCCTTGTTATCGTAGAGTTCATTGATTTTTTTTTGTTGAATTCTCGCCTGCTACCTTTTTGCATATCCTTATACTTCTGTAGTTCCCAAGACTTGTTTTTTTCATATTTACTATGCCTATATTTGGTATTGATTCTCAATGTGACAGGCCTAGCTGCTTTATTGATGTCTGTAATGAGGCCAGGATATCACTTTGATCAACTATTGGTTCTTGGTAATCTTCCACTTTTTTCTCCTGATCACCTCTAATATAATCTAGCAAAGAGTGAACTCCTTCTGAATTTTTCCATCAAACCATTCGGCCTCCATTTGTTTTCTCCTTTCTTCTTCTTAATAAATCTGGAAAATGAGGTATGCGTATGGATGACAAAAGGAATCAGCAATCAAGCTGTTACACTGTGCCATTTGATATTAGGCTAGAACAATTTTATATGTGATGGACTGCTTTGCCAATTCTCTTGTTCATTTATTGTAAACACAGGCAGGAGATCTGTAAATACTTTTCTTAATGAAGAACAGTTTGAAAATTGAGGTTGATTTTCTGATAACGATTTCTTGTTTTCGATATTCAAATCATACAGATATTGAAGGTAACAATCTTGTACTCACTGCCAAGTACTCACTGGTTAACTCAGCCCAACAGCTTCCTGCTGATATTAGCCAAGTCAGTTGTCACTCTGTGGTGCATGTAAGATTGCTACTCTGACTTTCACGATATAGAATTTTTTTTGGAAGAGTTGTAGATATTTTATAACCACTGTTGTTCTTGTGCCTTTCAAATTTTTTCAATCTTATGCTTGCAGTTAGGCACAACATACCCTCCGCATAATGAGATAAAAATCATCTTTTGAGACGGGACTTTGTTTGCTTCTAATGTTATCTCTGACTGGTTTCCTTGTTTACCAGGGCTACATTAGTAATATGATTGAAACTGGCTGCTTTGTTCGCTTTCTTGGACGTTTAACTGGTTTTGCTCCTAAAAGTAAGGTACGCATGAAGGGTAGCGTCTCTTTTCTCTGTAAGCATCTGTATATAACTTATAATTAAGATCGGATTTCTGGGAATTCTGTAGGCTACTGATGACAGAAGATCAGATCTTTCTGAGGTCTTCTATGTTGGGCAGTCTGTTCGCAGCAATATAATTGATGTAGGTTCAACACTAGGACTTAGTTTTAGCAGAGCAAACTTCAGTATACCTTCTTCTAATCCTTTCTTTCTGATGTCTTTCCAGGTTAGTAGTGAGATGGGCAGAATAACATTATCTTTGAAACAGTCATTGTGCTGTTCAGTTGATGCATCTTTCATTCAAGAGTATTTTGTTTTGGAAGAGAAGGTATCACCTAAAATTGTGTGAATCATTGAAATAACTTTACCGGAGCAAAATGAAAACAGATTCTATCCTTTCTTTGGGATGATTATACTAGAAAAGTCACTAGTATCTTGCATGTGACTAGGCAACCAATTGTTTCCACAAACTCTGGTCAAATCTAATCTGTTGCTTTTCTTGAGTGTAGACTTGTTAATTCCTACTGTTGTTTTGCTTTTTGTGGTGTTGGATTTGTAATAATCTTGCTGTCATGTCAGTTTGCACAATTATTCATTGAAGATCTGCAATGTTGATGCTAATATTTGATCATGTTACCTTTTATCTGTCACATGGTTTACTGCTGGCATAATATCCGGCGTGGTTCTGAATTTTCGTGGGTGCTCCATTACTACACTCTGTGCGAAGTTTTTTTTTCTTCAACAATTAACTAATTTTAGAGGAGTTCATAATGCTTATTTTGTTTTCGTATTGTGACTCACCTTACTGCTTTGATCAGATTGCACGGATGCAAATATCAGACTCAGAAGATCCTGAATTGAGTTGGGTTGATGGATTTAATATTTACAGTACTATTGAAGGAAAAGTACATAAAATTAAGGATTTTGGTGTTGTTATCAGATTTGAAAAATACAACGATGTCTATGGCTTCATCTCCCATTATCAGTGTAAGTCATTGTGCCAAATTTAATAAGGACTGTTTGTCATTTTCATTGTAGAAAATGACAACTCAGAATATAATTCATTTCAGTGGCTGGCACTCCCATGGAAAGCAATTGTGTAGTAAGAGCTGCAGTTCTTGATGTTTCAAAGATTGAACGCCTTGTTGATCTATCCTTAAAGCCAGAGTTCATAAATAGATCAAATGAAGAGAGCCCTACCATACAAACTCTTAAGAAGGTTTGTCTTCGGTTTATACCATGGATGGTAACAGGGCTATTCTTTTATTTTCTGATCTCCTTTTTTGTATTGACTATTGCGACCTTAATGCAAATCCATATTTCCAACCAAAAATGGAAAAGGAGAACTCTTCTTTTAGCAACCCTAGATGGCCACCAGATAGCTAGCAGTGTCTAACCTTTTCTCAAATTCAAAAGTACCTATCTGAAGTAATAATTGCCAATTATTTGTTTCCATCTAATATTTTTCATCAGCTGTTTCTCAGGCATTCTCCTGAATGCTTTCCCTTTTCCTGATGATTTTCACCAAGGCCATGGATTTGTTTTTCATAAACCATTTCTTTAAAAAACGTAGAAAAAAAAACAAAATGGTGGTTTGATAACTGAAATTATTGATGAATAACATTTATTTAGCTGTGGCAAAGGCTCTAGTCACTGGTGGAGCCATAGAGGTTCAAAAGGGTGGCTGTTGGAAATGGAATCTGTGGCTTGAGTAGGGCAGTGGATAGTTTCATCATTTTTTCCTTTTGTTTTATATGCTAATGTAGTTTATATGGCCTTGAACTAGATATGTTGTTTTGAAAAGTCTCTATTGCGTTAGGATAGTTACCCTATAATACATGTTAGTTCAAGAAGGTTTATTTGTACTTTGTTGTGTAGATCAGGCATGGTTTCTAAGCTTTAATTTGTCCATTGCTCTGTATTTTAGATTTTGTTCTCCATTGATGTTTGTGATATCTCGTAGGTATTATTTGCTTCTGTTTTGTCGAAAATCATCTAGCCAACACTCTCGCATTTCCATCTCTTACATAGTTTTGAATACAGAAACGCAAACGAGGAGCCTATAATGAATTGGAAGTGAATCAAACAATAAATGCAGTAGTAGAAATAGTGAAAGAAAATTACCTGGTAAGTGTTTCCCCCCTTGAATCTTGATTTTGTTTAACTATTCTTGATAGGTGACATCTAAGCATTGTTCACCCCCTTTTTTCTTTTGAACAGGTTCTTTCACTTCCAGCTTATAATTTTAGCATAGGCTATGCATCTCTAACTGATTACAACACTCAGAAATTACCTCCTAAACAATTTGCTCCTGCACAAAGGTAACTCTTCGGTTGCTTTCTGAATGAATAGCTTTGAGGATAATTTATTCTTTTTTGTTTCTTAGCCCTGTTTAACAGTGGACAGAGGACCATTAAGCTCATGTCGTTGTGTTTCTTATCATTTGTTTAATAATTTACTGAAATCTGGTTAAGACTGCATCTCTGGCATTCAACCAGTAACCGTTCATTTTTTATATGAGATAGAGGGCACAGATCATGTTCTATGAACATTTGTTATGCGTTTCAAACATTAAGGTAAGCTTTTAAAGTGTTTGATAAATATTTTAGTGAAATATGTTTTGAACTCCAAAAATAAGATGTTTGGAGTTTGTATGCTCCTTAAATTCTCCTCAATTTATAATTAAATATCATATAAGATTTCTCATTTTATATATAAAAAATGAAATAAATATTCTTAATTAAATTATATTAATAACATTTAATTTTTTTTCTTATAATTGCATGAAAAGAAAATTTTATTCATCTGTACTTATAAATTTCGACAAAAGCTGATTTTATTATTTTATCCAAACGCCTCATTGACTTATTTTGAAAATGATATTTTTAACTTATAAGCTCCAAAAACTTTTATAAGTTACAACAACTTATAAGCTCGTAAAATAAGCTTAGCCAAACACCCGCAAAGTGTTGGACTAGTTGATTTAGCATACGTAAATTATATTCTCAGTTCCCTTAGCTGCTGCGAGAAGCATGTGGCCAAATTAGCTTCTGATTTGCAATTTCACATTATGTTGTATTCATGAGTTTATGGCCTTGAGTATCATCAGTTGACTAGTGATCTGGGATCAATCCATCCTTTATGATGTTTGCTTTAGTTTCCAAGATGTAATATAATACTGTTGAAGATCTGTCTTGCCTTTAATATCTTCTAGGTGAAAGTCTGATGTACCTTTCTCAACCTAATAACTGCTTAGATAATCAAGTGCATGCCTTTTGTAACGAAATCCCATGATGGAAAAACTACGCACTTTATATTCAGGAAGAGATTTCCAACAGTGTAGGCGCTTAGCTTAAGGGTGATACTGAACGGCTGGACAGGCCTGTGCAAATGATTTGGTTGAACTAATCATTATGCTCACTCGCATTTACTTCTTTCTCCCCCCCCCCCCCCCCCCTTCCTCGCTTTCTACCCTGTTTTCCTTTGGGTGCAATTTGCTTAATAAAGCAATGACCTTTCTGCAATGATTAAAATTATGTCTATTGTGCCTGTTCTTTCTACCTAGAGTTTGTTGGATAAGCTTTTTTTATTTAATTTGTCATAATGTTGTGCTCTAATTATTTTTTTGGTGCAGTGTGTCTGCTATTGTCATGGCTCTTCCAGCCCCTGCAACAGGTGGAAGATTGCTGTTGCTGCTCAAATCTTTGAGCGATGGTGTGGCAACATCCAACACTAAGCGGGCTAAGAAAAAGTCTAATTATGATGTTGGATTGCTCGTTTCGGCAGAGGTGAGGTTCATTTCCATGTCCCCAGTTGAGAGATGTAGCTCTGGAATGTAGCTTATTTTTGCTACTTTGAGCGGCACCTGTGAACTTTATTACTTCAACTAGACTGATTGCCTTTAACTTTTGTTGATTTACAGATTACTGAAATAAAGCCTCTTGAACTCAGAGTGAAATTTGGTCCTGGATTCCGTGGAAGAATACATGTGACTGAGGTTGAGATTGTTACAATCTGATTGGGTAGTTCATTTTGTCTATAGTCTTCTATTTTGAAGCATAAATTTATGACTTATATGTTTATTGACAGGCAACTGATGATAATTCCACTGAGAGCCCCTTTACTAACTACAGAATTGGGCAAACACTGACAGCAAGAATTGTTTCAAAGGGTTGCAAGCCAGAAAAATGTTCTGGGTGGGAATTATCCATCAAGCATTCCTTGCTCAAAGGTATTCGTGTATAAATTGACTCATACTATGCTTATTTTTAGCAAGAAAACATCATGCAGACATGTCAATTGAAAATTTTGTGACCATCTTATTGGATCCTTTCTTAATATCACTGGTCACTACTTAGACATCTAGGCCTTTTAAAACCGTGGATCTTGTTGTTTATAATCTTGATTTAGATTTGATAACATTTTTGTTTCTGCCAAAGTTGTGTTCGTCTATGGAATAGATGGAGAAATCAGGTGGATATTTTTGTACATTATCCTTTTTTTAAGATATTACTCCAACTGTGTGCACATGTAGACTGATGTTTCCAAATAGCCAAACATAAGCCTAGAACTAATTGGACTTCCATCTTTGAAGCCTTTGATGGGGCAAAACATATTGGATGCTTGAAATTCATGCTACATGACAGTCCCCACTGAAAATAATCCACAATCTAACTTCTTATTTCTTTCATTAAATTGAAGTCTGCATAAGCGTTTTCGGTGAGTTGGTTATGGTGATCTATAATAGTTCTGCATACATATTTGAAAACATGGCTGTTACTCATTGGATTTAATTTATGCTTGTATAGATTACATTCCCATAGGAACTACTTTGTTGCATCTCTGTGTCCTCCCCCCCCCCTCCCCCCCCCTCCCCCCCCCCCCCCAAAACCCTTATTGATAATATTTGAAGACTGTGGACAACTACACTTCCATCAAGATTCTTAAATGTTTGCTCTACTTAGCATGTTAGTGATTTGCATGGAAGTTGCGGATTAACTTATTCATATTGAATTTCATATGCAGGGTCTGCTGAAATAGATGGGCAATTATCTTCTCAAGAATTCAACTATTCACATGGACAGCATGTTTCTGGTTTTGTTTATAAGATTGACAATGAGTGGGCCTGGCTGGCTATATCGCGAGATGTGAGGGCACAGTTGTACATTCTCGACTCTTCATGTGAACCTTCCGAACTTGCAGAATTCCAGAAGTGGTTTCATGTTGGCGAAGCTCTTTCAGGTTATGTAGTTAGCGTGAATAAAGAGAAGAAGTTACTACGTCTGGTCCTGCAAGCACCACCTGCTAGTTCTGCAGAACTCAAACAAGATGATTCCAACCACTGTTTACTGTGCCATTTAGTTGAAGGTAGTGTTGTGGGAGGCAGGATCTCTAAAATTCTTCCCGGAGTTGGTGGATTACTGGTCCAAATTGACCAACACCACTATGGTAAGGTTCATTACACTGAACTGACAGACCCATGGGTTTCCAACCCACTTTCTGGTTATCACGAAGGTCAATTTGTGAAATGTAAAGTTCTGGAAATTAATCGTGCTGTCAAGGGCTCGGTCCATGTTGACTTGTCATTGCGATCAACTTCGGATTCTTCGCGTGACCTCAGTGGCATGTAAGTTTGCTTATTTAAAATTGAACCTTGCTTGCAATCTGACATTGTAGGTTCTTATCACCTTTTTCTATTGCAATTTAAAGTCATGCCTAAGGCTGCGAGGGAAGGGAACAATATGATGTTATTTCGCTATTATTTTTTTAGATCAGTTGATTGTAGTAAGGTTCGGAGAGGATGCCAACTTTAGGAAACTTGTCCTTTTTTTCTTTTTTTCCAGACTTTTAGCTCCAATGTACCCAAGTCATATAAGCTCGGTATATGCAACTCAAATCCACTATTTTGTATGCCAATTCAATTGATTTTCCTTTCCTATCATGGTTCTGGTGGCTTCCTTCCCTCTCTATGATGCAGGTCACTCTGGAGACATTAAATGCCACCATTTTTTATTTTTTTTGTTGCCTGTCTCCGCATTGTGTGTGTGTGCGCGTGTTAACTCCTTTGCTGAGGGAAAGCAATGTTCCTCAAGACTACACAATCAATCCATGTCACTTATCTGATGTGTAAAAAGCCTCTGCTTTATTGCTAGAATTGAAGCTGCTATTTCTCATCTGATTTATTTCCTTTATTTCTTTTATTTTAATGCTCATTGTTATTCTTGGTTGAATGCTGGGTGAGAAATTGTTTCTCTTGGAATGGTTTTGAATGTGTTTAGATTGTAAGCCTCAGGTATGGTTGAGAAGCTATTACACAGCTATATGTTGCTGATATATGATGTGATTAATTCCCAAATTTTCCTATAGAATCATGGGTGTTTTTTCCACCAATTTTATATTCTAGCAGGGGAACACACAATGACTTTTGTGTGTAGATGGGTTTGCAAAATATTATCTAACCATTAAAGTGGCAAACCACTGCATATTGTTGAACCAAAGTTCCTGACATTTAAAAGCGTGGAAAAAATACATGCAACATTGGCTTTGTGAAGTTTGTACCTTTGAATTGGTCCATCAAATTGTCTTATAATTCTCTTGGATCTATATTTACTGGACATGGTGTCATACACAACTTTAAATCATTTGCAGGAATACTTCTAGCCAGTGTCTGGACAATGAAACAGATCTTCAACCTAACATGGTTGTCAAGGTAGTGTAGCAAAATTTTCCTCTGACTTTTCATATATAAATTCATGATGTGCTAATAACATTTTAATTTTGAAGATGATTCTGACTTGTAGCTTTTAAATTAGTAATAGACAAAATAAAACCCGTCAAGCACTAGTTGCTTATCAATTTACCTGATGGGCAGATAATATGAAATTTCTATCAATAGTGATGAAATTTCTGGTTCTCTGAAAGCACTTGTCATTTGCTGCTACAGGGTTATGTTAAAAATGTTTCTTCAAAAGGATGCTTTATTATGCTTTCACGGAAGATTGATGCCAGGGTTCTCCTTTCAAATTTGTCGGACAATTTTGTTGAAAATCCAGAAAGTGAATTCCCAATTGGGAAACTTGTGATTGGCAAGTAAGTATACCTCGCAGACTCCTTGTTGCTGCCCGGGTAAAACACTGACATGTTTAATGCAGGGTCTTATCAGTGGAGCCACTCTCTAAGCGCGTTGAAGTTACTCTTAAGACTTCAAGTGCAGCCAGTGCACTGAAATCAGATGCAAATCCCTTGAACCATATAAATCTTGGGGATACTATTTCTGGAAGAATCAGGCGCATTGAGTCATATGGCTTATTTATATCCATTGATCACACCAATATGGTAATTGAGTAGACACCGATTTGTTAGTTTTAATTCCCATACATAATCTTGCTATTTTAAATATCCTTTTAAACATTGTAGTGATGCTGGTTATTACAGCATGAATTTTGTCTTGTGGCAATAATTAACAATTATTTTTGGGCTTGTGGGAGGTACATATTACCTGTGGCTGAATCTAGTTGGTTTAAGCTTGAGTTTATCTTTTTGTGCCTTTGTCTTGTGTAGTTTCATCATTGTCTAGTTTGAATTTACTCATCCACTCACCACCTTGGTGTGTTAATCTTTAATGATTTCGGTGTCCCTTGTTCCATACAATGGGGAACATTTCAAGTTGCTGTTATTTTCTAGTGAACAGCGTGTGGTCAAACTGAACTCAATGAGCTTTATGATGTTTACATTGCATAGGTTGGTTTATGCCATATATCAGAGCTTTCTGATGATCATGTAGATGATCTAGAGGCAAAGTTTAAAGCAAGGGAAAGAGTGACAGCAAAAGTTTTGAAGGTTAGTACACAATTTACTGAAAAAATATTGCCTTATGAAAGAAGGGGATGTTCTTGCTCACCATATTCTTTTTTGGGAAATTTGTTGCAAACAAATGCTAAAAGTTCCTTCTTCAGTCAATAAGCCTTCAACAATTTCAGAAATCTGTATCTGCATGATTAATTTTGGTCATTAAATAGTAGGTTGTGGGAGTGAAGAAGGAAGCCTTTCTTAAATAATGGGACTTGCAATTTCAAACTTTCCTTTCAGGTGGATAAAGACAGAAATCGAGTTTCACTTGGGATGAAGAGTTCATACTTCAAAGATGAGGAAGCATTGCAAACACCTCAGAAGCAGAACCATATTTTTGCCAATGCCGCAGATGACTCTGTAATGTTGGTTGAGCCAACAATTTTACCACAGAACAGTGCTGCTTGCATTGAGAACACACATAATGAATATGACGATTGTCATACTGTACTAGCAGATGCTGAATCAAGGGCTCTTGTGCCACCTCTTGAAGTTCCACTTGACGACATAGAAAGCTTAGACAGTGAAGGTGATGTTGGTCAAAGCGTAGCAAATGGTACTAATGCTGATGCCACTGAAGAGAAAAACAAAAGGAGGGAAAAAAAGAAGGCTAGGGAAGAGAGGTATGACAATTGTCTCTGATTTTATTGGTAATTGTTATTGTAGATGGTGGTTGGCTTATGGCATTGGACTATTATAATAATTCAGGGAACAAGAAATAAGGGCTGCTGAAGAGAGGATGCTTGAAAAAGATGTCCCAAGGAATGAGGAAGAATTTGAGAAACTTATTAGAAGCTCCCCAAATAGCAGCTTTTTATGGATAAAATACATGGCCTTTATGCTCTCTTTGGCTAATATTGAGAAGGCACGATCCATTGCTGAAAGGTGCATGATGCAATTAGTGATAAAATTTTTGTCTCTTCTATATCAATCTTCAGTTTTTATAGATTTTTTTTTTGTATACAGAGTTTTGCTTTGTGGCTGTGTTGAATTTTATGATTATCTCTGGTGGTTAATATTGGTAAACTTAGATTAGATAGATGCCAGCGTCATGGCTGATAGGAATGCCCTCATTGTGAAGCTAACATAAAAATAGTGCCTGTACATTCTTTAGCAGACTCACTACTTGCTTGATTATTCTTGTGGATCATGGTTGGATATGTCAGTTTCTTTAAAAGAAGGGCAACTTGCAGATTTTGATCCCAGGTGCTGTGAATATGTAAAATGATCATCATAAAATTCATTTGATCCATGGAAACTGTTGTCAAAGTTGCAAGGCAGAGTATAATCTATTCGGGATTGTATACAAGCGAGAGCTAATAATACAGCAAAATGGATCTGAATTTTTATACTTCTAGGGCTGGTGTTAGGTATAGAACTGCCCATGCTCACTTTCATGGGAGGACTCTCTGTCTCTTTCTCCTATGCATAAGTACTCCATTAGCTCGTCCATTTAAGGACTCTCTCTCTCTCTCTCTCTCCCCCCCCCCCTCCCCCCACTGTACATAAACACACCTTGCACTCATCACTCTATCTTGTTATATTAGGGCTTTGAGAACGATAAATATACGAGAAGAGTCTGAGAAGCTGAATATTTGGGTTGCTTATTTCAACTTGGAGAATGAGTATGGCAATCCTCCTGAGGTACTGTTAAAAGGCCTTCCAAATATGTATGGCTATGTTTGGTTTCATATTTTCTATCAAAAATTCACATTCAATCGTTATAATTTTTAAGTCTCTTTTCTCCTTTTTATTTTCACAATGCTCCTAAAAATCAAAACAAACATATCCGACAACTTTTTGCATCTTTAGTGATTCCTTACACTAGTTTAAAGAATAGACCATGCTTTGATGTAACAGAAGTTTGCTAAAAAGTATTGATGTCAATTTTTGCTTGTCAGGAAGCTGTCACGAAAGTGTTTCAGCGAGCATTGCAGTATTGTGATCCCAAAAAGGTGCATCTTGCGCTTCTTGGAATGTATGAGAGAACAGAACAACATAAATTGACAAATGAGCTTCTTGAAAAAATGTGTAGGAAGTTCAAGCGTTCGTGCAAGGTACAAGAATCTATTGTGTGATTGTCCATTGTATCTCATGTCACGCTGTGGTCAATTATGTTGTTTTTGGCATTCAGGTGTGGTTAAGGAAGATTCAGTCCCTATTGCAAAGAAACAGTGATGGGGTTCAGTCTGTCATAAACCGTGCTCTTCTAAGCCTTCCCCAACATAAGCATATAAAATATATTACGCAGACTGCTTTGCTTGAGTTCAAGTGTGGCGTTCCGGATAGGGGAAGATCCATGTTCGAGGGAATGCTTAAGGAGTATCCCAAGAGGACGGACCTGTGGAGCATCTACCTAGATCAAGTAAAACTCAAATTCATCTATTTTCTTAATTTCTTTTGATAAAAACAAAAAAAATTAATTGGAGCGGGTGCAAAAAAATGACATTTCAATCATGCTGTCCACCACAAACACACTCACCCAACCCAAATAATCTGAACCAAAAAAAGGGGGAAGAAAAAACCTGTTTGCTCGTATATGATATTTATGTGTTCTCTCTTTTAGATTCAATGTAACTGGTTATAATTACAGGAGACTCGGCTTGGTGATGTTGATACAATCCGTTCATTATTTGAAAGAGCAATAAGTCTAAGCCTCCCCCCAAAGAAAATGAAGGTACTTGGTTATAATTTCATATAGTTGACTGAACCTTAATGGTATATTTTATCCTCTTGCCACCCGAACTCTGCATGCATAACAACGATTTGCGACCGTGGTGCAGTTCTTATTTAAGAAGTATTTGGAGTATGAAAAGTCTACTGGTGACGCAGAACGAGTGGAGTCTGTGAAGAGAAAAGCAATGGATTATGTCGAGAATACTCTTGATGTATAAAATCATAAATGTATTAGCGAATCCAATGCTTGGAGGCGCAAATCACATATTGTCAGCACGGCATTTGTTGGTTGACTCTCATTTTGGTTGACAAGTTAATACCGAGGTGACAATACCCTTCTACGAAGAGTTGTTTTCTTACATTTTCTTTTGGTGGTGGGCATAATTTATGAAAAACCGTATAATTATTTAATGTATTGCATGCATGTATTTTAGGTGATGGGGATGTTGAAATTCAACCCCGATTTTGTGAGAGTCATTTTATTGTTTGAAATGAGCAGAAATGTCTGACGATTTAATGTTAGGGCATGGCAGGTCATTTGCAGGGAATACCCATTTTTCTATTTATTGTATGACTGCGCCTTTTAATCAACTTTGAAAAAAAACGTATTCCTGAAGAATAATATTTGACTATACTTTTTAGTAAATTAGTACCACTTGCATAGATACAAGTTCCTCATTTTATGTGCGAACAATTTCATTTATGAATTATAAAGTTGTGTATTAATTAAGAAAAATAAAATCATTTAAAATTAAAAAGTATAAAGAGTAACTAAAATAATAAAATAAAGAAGTATCATAAGAATTTGTAAAGAAAAAAGAAAATTTAGTAAAAAATATAAATTCAAATTTTGTATATTGTCTTATTAATTTGTTAATAATTATTTGCATAATATATAAACCATTAAAATTTTTAGAGTTCTAAAATATTATTGTATAACTTTAAAACATTATGTATAAAGCTTGCAATCCATAATTGTCAATTGGACCACCAAACAAGACTAAACAAACCAACACAAACCACTGAGTTCGGTAATATTTTTATTTTTAGCTTGAAATGCTGGTCAATGAAGACTTGAATGACCATTATCAGCTACAAAGAACACTATTCTTGATTTTCTTCCAATTAAGTGAATCACACGAGTATAATTACTTTTGATCATGCATCATCCCTCAACGTTTTTACAGAAGGTTCAAATCAAAATAAATAACCAACTTCATATTGCAAATTGCGAACAACAAACAGCTCAAATTCATTGAGAACACACCATAGGAAATTGCAAGCATGCCATCAACATTCTAAAGTGTGCCTGTGAAAGTTTTCGTATTCTCGTGGAGGAAGAAACAAAAAGGCTATGTCTGTTTTTAAATTATTAATTCTAAAAATACACATTCAATTATTATATTTTTTAAATTTTATTTTTCATTTTTACTTCTACACAATTATCGAAATAAAAATATTTCAAAACACATCCTTCTTTAGACATGCATTGGTAGGTAACATGATATGTAAATCTTCATATATTGTCTAAACCAAATATTCTCAAACTACAAAACTTGGGTTCCGAATCACCAGAAGGAAAAACTAAAGGGGCACTAGGAGACTGCAGCTATTTCCATCCAATGTCTTTGAAACTCAATGCCAAAGATGGTGAGGAAAATATGTTCACAACACAAGTCTGAAAAGACATTAGAATAAATATTTAATCACTGAGACACACCCAACCACTCAGAAGTTCTCGAATTCTGTGTAGTGGCTATCTGAGATCATTGTCTCATACCAAGCCTTGCCACCGGATTTAATATCCGATGCCTCCTTCTACATGGAACATAAATGAAACAAAATGCAGGCAGTGCATGAGCCCCCAAACATGAATTGATCGAGAGCAAACTAACCCCTTGAAAACTATACCAACTTGCATGACCTAACACCAAGCATTAGGAAAAACGTTGATGTGCTACGGCCCTCGAAAAGTTCTATGAGCTCTTTAATCAATCACAGTGAGTTATCAAAATGAAAGAACCGACTTAAATTTTTAAAAATTGAAGAGGATATCACAACTCATACATTAAGTTAAAAACAAAATCTTGATTAAGAAATCATCAAGAAAGCCACATGGGAAGTCAGATGGGAGAGACTATTTTAGTAAATGAATAAATTGTACTCGCAAGGCTCCTGCTTGGGACAAAACTCTTCCTCCATCTATGATCCCATGTATAATGACATTGTTGCCCTTTATTGTGAGGACACAGAAACAATAGATACACGTCTGACCAATAAACTGTCCAAAGTTCTCAAAAAGCCCATCCAGACATCATAAATGGAACACACTCATAAAACTCTGATAAATGAATACTAACAGGGAAGAAAGTAATACAATCATAAATGTTCAAATAGCAAGTTGTTCTCGACTACATAATCCTGACACACAATACATGAACAAATTTACCACACAGATCAACATGATACGGACAAAATATCACGTAAGGCAAATAGGCATAGGCATAACTAACTAGTATAAATAACAAAATGATAATAAATTATCAGCAAGTTTTCCGGAAAGAAAAATCATGACGAGTATAGAACGGAGGTACAGCACTAAAAATGCATGGAAGTGTTTAGTATCAATATAATTGACACATACGACATTAAATTACGGTAAACAATATAGTGGATTAACATAAGAGGAATTGACAGTAATAGGAGAAACAATGCCTTAGATATCTGCTTCCTCCTCTTGTCAAGCTTCTCCTGCTTAGCCTTCACCCTTTGTGTTACGGCCAAGAGGGCCACCCTCTGGCAGCCTTAGCATAAGGGTTCAGCCTCAACATCACGTTGAGATTCTTCAATGGATTCTTCTTCAGTGTAGCTCTCTTGACCTCCTTGATTGGCTTCACCATAGACTGCACTTTATCTGAGTTGATAATTCTAGGTAGGACAGCATTCACCATCTTAGTCCTTGGTAATGCGTAACCCTTCTTCACAGACGGCTTGTCAAAATCCCCATAAATCTCGTCAAACTTCTCAAAAGCAGACTTCGTCCAGACAATGAACCTCCCCAGATGACCTCCTGGAGCGAGCTTGAGGAGATTAAGGCGAGATACATGGGCAATTTCGACTCCAGGAATATTTCTGAAAGCCTTCGTCAACTTCGTCCCCTCAGTGCCGTACACAACGAGACGACCCTTCCTAGAAAAATAGCAGCGGTTGTGCATTTTTCCTTTTCCAGGGCGGATAGCGTGGCTGTCCTTAGCCTCCTCTGCATCGGGAAATGTTCCTATTTGCTTCAGGATTTTGAGTGCGGCGTTGGTTTTCTCAATGGCCTCAGCAGAGTCGGGCACAACGAGAGGCAGTTCGGGAACTTCCTCAATCCTGTGATCACGAGTAAGTACCAACGAAGGAACGGTGGAAGTGGCAATCGCTGAAACAACCGCGTGGCGCTTCTGAGTAACGTTGACTTTTCTGTGCCAGCGGCGCCAGATCTTCGTCGCCGTGAGCATTCGTCCGCCGCAGCACATGTTCCCCAATGCTCCTTGCCCCGCCTGGTGCGTGCAGCCTCCCGGCACACGTGGGATATGAGAGACCGCACGGCCCGTTCCCCATTATTTCGGTGGATGTCTGGTGACGGGCGTTCTTCGACACGGCGTAAGGCTGGCGAGCATTATTCAAGATTTTCCCGTGCACAACTGCGACGATATCAGGGTAGATGGCCGCCTTCATCAAGTTTGGAAGAGGCACCGAATTGGCTGCGGCACCTCTGTCAGTAGCCTTGTTGTCCTCTAGGGCTTGATCGGCGACGAGAGGGTAGGCGGCAGCCATTTCGCCGAGTTGGGAGTAGGAGACGCCGGAGCTAGGTTAGTGAGGAATGAAACAAGAGAGGAAAATGAAGGTTATTTACAAAAATACCGTATGTGGTTATGTTTGGTTGGAAATTTTAATTGTTATGAAAATCATGTTTAATTGTTATTTCAATAAATTAAAATTTGAATTTATTTGAGTTTAAAATATTTATGTATAATATAATAATGATTAAACTATACAATAATAGGCATCATTAATAATTAATCTTTTAAAATATAAATGTACATAAATATAAAAGTATGTATGTTTATATATATAAGTATAAAATTTCCGTAATAATTGAATTTCGAATGCATGAAAACATAGACCATGTTAGTTTTCTTGTTTTTCATTTTTACCCATCTCATCAAATTTTACTTCACTAAACATATAATCTAATAAATTTTTTTATTTAAATTTAAATTAAATTTTTTTTTACTACATATATAATTAATTAATTAATTCTTCTTCAATTATTACATTTATTTATATTCCAATCAATAATTTATATATATACACTTATACTCAAATTTATATCTATTTGTATATTATAAATTAATCATTATACTTTTATATTATTATTTTATCTAATTATTAGTATATATTTTTTATATAAACACATAAGTTCAAATATAAATAATATTCATCTCACTAAAATTTTACCGTAAACATATTATTCATAAAATTTTCAAATTTTTACTGAAAATTTTATTAATATATCATGCAAAATTGTATTTAGTATAAACCTGTCAAAATTACAGACCAAACAAAGCCTCTGTTTTTGGGCCTCCAATCCATCCTATAACTGGGCCCCAAAAAAAAAATCACATCCATTTGCAAAAATGAAGATGTAAGTCCAGAGAATACTGCATTAGCAAGATTACTGCACTTCCTGTCTTCTTGTTTAAGCCATCACATTACTATAACACTAGAGAATCATTAATCACCTCAGTTTTCTACATATGACTGACACATCAATGGCAAGAAGTATAAATAAATAAATATATTCAACCAAATAGAAGAAGTTTGCAAAAAACCAGATGAAGATATACATTACACGTTGAGATTTTGTTTATCTGCATAGAACTGCTAAAAGCAGCAGCCAGCACGCAGCCTTTGAGAACACAGCCTCATGTCAACAGATTTACTACAGCAAGTCAAAAATAAATAGTGAATCTAGCGGTTTCTTATGCGACTGACAGATCAAATACTAGACTGAACTTATTTCATTTGCATCTTAAAAGACATGGCTCACTACAGAGGAAACAGCATTTTGCTCCACCTTCAGACCTTGAGCTGGTGGAAATATGGTGTCAATGCTGGATCTTATGTTAGCACCTTGGAGGCCACAGGCTATTTCTTTTTGAGTCTCCCTGTGGTTAATCCACCCTGAGGCATTGTCCTCTTCAGTGCTGCTGAAAAGAAAAAAGTCATTTGCTCCTGTGATTGCTCGCAACGATGATGTTGTACAGTGGAGAAAGGCATACTACTACATATGGGGTATATAGGTAGAGGCTTGACTGTAAATAATTGGTTGCTATTCAGCACTGATGACCGTTCCAGCAGAAGCGCCTAATTTTTGGGTACAACATCGTATGATGATAGAACCTTTCTCTGCAGACATGAGGAAATGGAAAATGTCTCTAGTGAGTATATAAAAGTGAAACAGACACGGGTTACACTTGTTTTCGACTAAGATGAAATGACATGTATTTACAAAGCTCCCTCGCTCCTCCAGGGTAGAAGGAAACCAGGCATGACATCCTGTTTCATAATATTTTAGCAGATTACATTTATCTGGTCAACTTTGTTTCAATAAATAATGAGAAATGATGACTATGATTTGGGAACTGCTGGAGCCATTCAGTCAATTGCCAAATCTTTAAGTTCTCTATAATAAAGTATTAACAAAATATGGGTACTGTTTAAGCAATTATCCCAGAAACCCCTGTTTTACCCTTATTAAGCAGAACCTACTGGACAAAATGCAACAGCACTTACAATTTGCTCGAAATCAGGATTGGACAAGTTGATCGTGAGATTTCTCATCAACAACAATACCTGCATTCGAGAGTATTAACGCAATCAGACTCTTTATGCACAAGAGAACGGCCTTATCATTCTAATAAGATTGGGTCAAAATTGAAGCCCAAACACGAAAGATTTACATAATTCTTAGAGAGTGTCATTTAAAGCATCCCAAAAAAATGCTTTTCATGGAAAAAAACAAGAAGAAGGAAAAAGAGAACTGCAAGCAAATGCTAGATGAATAATCCAAAAAACTGATTCAATTACTCAAATCTCTTTGGCTGTATGTGAATATGTCTGCATATGGCCAAAATTAAACACAAGAATTGGCACTTCAGCCTACTTCTACCTTTATCATACAGTAAGAATATCCTCACCAGGTATGAAAATTGCTAGTCAACCAAGTTATTAGCGGCATAAACTCAACTGCATTGCAAATATTATTCTAGCAAAAAAAATCTGACAGTACGGGGAACTTGGCAATTTTGTTACCCAACCACACTGTTAACCAATTTTCCTGACACCCCCAACTTAACTGAGCTTAAGCCAAAACCATCTGTTCAGAAAAATTGCCTGAAAGTGAGCAGCATCCATGTTCTGGGTTTGCTAACCAAGATACCAACAACCTGAAGGCCCAAGCACTCTTAAGGAAAAATGAAATTAAACACACAGAGCAACGTCCACGTATATTTTGTGGAAAGCAGCATATTACACAGTATCCCGCCAATGTATTTGTCCAGAAATATGTCATTATGTGATTGTGCATTTTTTTCTTTTCCAGATAACTGAATATCAAAGATGCAGAAATAGATCAATGCTAAATCCCTTCTCCTGCGTTGAAATCCATAATTGAGCTCATTTCACATAAACCACAATGTCTTACCTCTACTCTCTTTTGTAACATACATTTCTGGTAGCACAGAAGAAGCAACATCTTCTAGGTATGATAGATAATTTTCAGGCAACAAAGTATAGTTGACACCATAACCTATTTCAACAGTCATTTCATCTTTAATTATGACCATCAACACTTCATTGAAAAGATGTGTCTTCTTCAAATCATGTCAAAGACTCTGTTATAGGCAGGGATTATAATTAAAAAGCAAAAATATACAATAGCTTCAGTGTATCATTCCGCTACATAACCCAAAGAGTTTTCCTATCCTCCTCCAACCTCCACATGATAAACTAATTAAAAGGTAATTAATATGCGTCTTAATAAATTTATAGATGGAAATAACGGTAATTGTCATTCATGCACGCATATATCACCAGTATTATAAGATGGATGGTGTGAACTTAATGATTTTTGTTTTGAAAGCAAAATGGCCAACATCAATTCCAAGAAAACTAACCGTTTCAAAATTAATTGGATCCATCTCCTTGAGTTTCCACACATGATCTTTAGTTTCTGGATCAAAGACGCTCCCAATGAAACTATATACTTCGGCAAAATCTGGAATGCCTAAACACAGAAACACGACACATCACCAATGAAATTGCATACAGGTCCTGCTATGTCTTACTAGAAATCCATGAAGTGATTCATACATTTTTAATGCTACAACCACAAAAAAATGGCAATCGCTATACTGACATGCCCAATCTTCAGGAAATGCTCAAAGCAATTTAGGATGCACATATGTGAAAGCGTCAGTATGTATAGAAAAGCTGGACTAGGCAGTTCGTTGTGGGTTCACAGCAAAGCAATAGGACCTAAAAAGTCAATCTAAATTCAGAAGACTAAAAGAAAAAAGTCTAAAAAAAATATACGTTTCAGGGGGTAATTAGATAACAGGAAGCACTGTATTAACCAAATATACAAGAGGAAAACTTGGCAGCAACTGACATATTGGTCCGCAATTCAAATTTACAACACTATTGATTACACTTCACTCATGATGCACCTCACAAGACAAGTTCATTGAAATTGAAACAGGAGAGTCTCAAGAAGGTTACCATGAAGTACAGAACCTTGCTTTCCAGGCCTTGTTAAATCAGAACTTGTTTGTGCCCTTGGTGAACTTTCACGGCTGCTAATACTGTTGTTACTAACTCTTGCAACCTCCTTTGGTCCAACATCAGCTGAACCAGTATTGTTACACGTTACAATAAGTGAGGAAAAGTTCCCTTTGATAAGTAAACTATTGCATTCTATTATATATAAAATAAAATTTTATGCATGCCTTTGGGTCCAAGAGGACTGCATCCTTTTTCAGATGGTATGGCTCCACTTAATGTATGGTTAAGAAGCAAAGAAGCATCATCCCTTGTGCGATATCCAGGTGCAAGAGAATTCATAGATGCCGAGGGGTAACTTATAGATGCTTGCAAAGGCACCAAAACTGCCAAAAATTATAATGAGAAACAGCGAAGTCAAAATGCCATGCCTACAATAACTGTAGGCCAGAGATTGTCATTTCATCAGCATATAGGAGACAAACCATTTTTAGGTGCCTTCTGTGGGTATGGATGTGCTGCTTTACGCTTAGGACGAGGGGGAGGTACATGCGCCACTGTCCCATTCTTCTGAACCTTTAAAAAGTACTTTTGTGCATGACTTCGAATCTGTCAAGAGAAGTGTCAACATACGCATTCAAATGCACACAATTTCAAGAGAGAAAATCCAGACGATCTGTCCTCCAGAAAATGCAGACAATGAAGGCAATATTTATTATGCTGAGAAAAGGCATATAGTTAAAGCAGTTCAAATCCTCATCTCCTAATTTTCTTCTATATTATGCATATAATAACACCACGTGTTCTAACTGAAGCAATCAAACTATATAACTGCCAAACAAAATAAGTGAATACATATGGAGAGATTACATACAGTAAAATAGATGGACAAATACATGCAGTGTGATCATGTGTATGGGACAGAAGCAGGACAGAAAATAATGGGACAGGGAATTTGGAGCGATAGAGCCCATCTTTCATAATATAGAATTGAGGCCTGGACATTATTTTGAAATTGAAAAACCACCAGCTAAATTTTAGGACCCAATTCCATGAACTTAAGTGCAGCCAAGCGATTTTCAAAATCTTCATGTTCTTTTAAGATTATATCTACTACTATTATTCCATAAAGTTCGTCACTAAATCTACATCCAATGGAGAAGGTCATGCAATGATTAAACGGGCACCTGAATCACTGTCTTTGAACCAACGAAATCTTCAATCTTCTTCCAATCACGATCGAACCTGAATTTCACATCGGAAACGGAGCGCAAAGCTTCAGAAATTTTGTCCCATGCTATACAACACCACAAAATGTTATCCTGCCCGCGAGTTTCAAACATCGGCTGACGAAAACTGTCAGCTACTCGTTTTGTCAAAAATTCAACAAATGTATGAACTAAGCGTAACTAAAATGCGATTGGAGGACCTAAACTTGACCTAGTTCGAGACATCGAACGTTAAATACAGAACAGCGGAGGAATTAAAGACACTTGCACGGAAACACGTGCAATGACTACACAGAGTCCAACAAACATAAAGCGTGGAAGAATTGACGGGCGGCGGATACTCAACAGTTGCAGTGCTTCGAGGAACTTATCGTGCTCTTCCTCGGTCCAGCTTTCTCTGGACTTGGTTATGGTGTAGGGCTTCCGGACCTTCTTGCCCGTCCCATCGCCCGGCGGAGGAGTCGACGGGGCCGAATTCATGTGGTGGCGGTGGGTTGGATTGGATTTGACAGAGAGAAATTGTTGTGGCCCAATGGTGCGTGCGTGAAGGCGATTGATTGTCTGACGCGCAGTTGAAGGGTGGATTGAGGGCAGTCAACTATTAATCAAACCGTCGCCATTCAACTCGGGAGGAGTGGATCCGCATGAGCCGATTTAATCGGCTGTCCGAGTGTGAGAAGGATGTGTTAGTGTGTAGCAGACACTTGGCCATATTGTACACTTGGTTTGAGAGGTGAAGGCTCCGTACGGCCGGATAAATGGTTGTGTGTAAATTTTTGATTGTACGAAATTTTAAATTTGTTTAAATTTTTATAATTATATAAATATATATAATAATTAAATAACATAATTTTATATAAAAATAATGATTAATTTTGAGAGTAACAAAAAAATATGACTGGATCTTTTGTTTGGCTGCCCCGTCACCCTCCAAACATCTTTGTTTATGGTTTGTCTTCTGTTTGGTTACCCCATGACCCCCCAAACATTAAGGTAGGTAATGCTGATCATTGTAAAACAGTGTCCCAAACACGAGACCATCATGTGAGTGTTTATATGCATTAAGTATTGTTTGGATTTCAATAGATTTAACAATTAAATTTTAAATATTTGTACATGTATAAAAAATTAAATAATTTGAATTTAAAATATAAATAAAATTTTTTAATGAAAATATATGTTTAGATTCCGAGAATTTAAAAGGGATGAAACCCTCTCTAATATTAAAACAAACGTAGCGGAAACCTCTGGGGTAATTCTATTATGTATACCATTTATCACAGATATTCACTCTAAATTTGAAATTGAAGGTCTTTTAGAAATACCTATTTAAAGAAATCTAAAATCTCATATTCTATACTTTATTCGTGTCTATTTTTTTCACTAATACATAATGATCAGATATGTTATTTTACGTTACAAGACAGTCATATAAATATGAGCCATTGTTGCGGTGCAATTTCCGAGACAGAGAGGCAAAGCCTTCAAGATAATTATTATTACGTTAGCTTCATTATATTTTTTATTTTTTCATTTATGACAAGTAAATGATTTTGTTGCTACTCACAATTTCGTAAATAACAAAACACTCACATATTTGTAGTTTGTTAATTGCAATGTCAATTAAATAAATCTCATAGTAGTGCTGTGTGAGTGAGATGAATCTGATTCTACAATTTTTTATTTTTTTTTGTGATCGTGTTTAATTTAAAGTAGTTTAAAAGTAAACTTTATAATTAAAATTTATAAAATAAAACATAAAATAGGATTATTGCAGGCAATGTAACTCCACGCTATGAAATTAGATATGTTCACACAGTTTTTTTTTTTTTTTTTTAAATATGCCCACATAATAAGCATAACTATTTTATACTTTAAGGTAAATAAAAATAGAAAAATATTATAATTTTTTAAAATTTTTTAGTCGTAACAAACACAGACATTTAAGTTTGAAGTTGTCAATAAAATATGAGATATAGCTTCAAGCATTTTTTTCTGCATACAAATAAGTATTTAATACTTTTTATTAATTTTTAATTTTTAAGATATAGAATTTTCATTAAATCATAGATTTCTATCTCAAAATTTGAATCTCACCTTTTTATATTTGCTAAGCATGATGCAAAATATTTGTCAACTATAGTGTTTAAGATATTAGTGGAGCATTTTGGATAAGACCATTATTAAAAAATGTATTAGCAAAAGAATTATTTGTTCCAGAAGAAAATATAAAAATATACTGTGCAATTAGTTTTAAATGTTTTACAGCACTTTTTTCATATTCAAAGAAGCAAAAATTACATTGAAAAATTAAATTATAAATAAAAGTAACAGTGAAAGTTTCAACAAATTCACTACGTTATTGGTTAACCAATAATCCACAGGTAGACACACAGAAGTTACCCCGGTCTCGCGTCCACTGAATAACAACTCTCCACACCTTTGACAGCGCCGCCGAGGAGACGCGCTAAAGCCGATTAGTCGCGAGATTTTTCAAGGCGGATGGGTAGGCCCCACCGATGATTTGGCTTGATGGTGCCCGTGTGCCTATCCAATCCACTAGTTTTTAAAGTGGACCCGACGTCGTTTCGTGCAGTGTCCGAATTGGTTATCGTGAAGGATCAGGAATCCACCACCGTCGGATCTCTCTGGATCAAGCGGTCGAGAAGGCCCACCGAGCGTGTGGTTGGCAATTGACTGACACTTAAGGAAAAGAATTCAGATTCCTTTCACGCCAAAATTAATATTTTATTTTTACACAACATTTACGTCATTGGCTCTGTATTGGAAGGGCAAAAATGTCAACGACTTACAGAAATGCGACATCGTCGATCAACCGCTGTCACAGTCTCACCAGCTTCCAATGTTCACGACCAAAAGAATTTGCGGCTGAAATTTCAATATCCATACGAAGAGAAGATATACCGATGGATATTCGACTTCGCATTGGAAGCATTTATTCTAGTAATTTGTGGTATATTGCATCAGGAAATCGGAAAATTCTCACGACTTGCTGCGCGAAAAGGCCGCCGCCCAGTGAAAATGGCGAAAGCAATAACAACAGTAAAGGTATGTGCATAAGACTTTTGGAATTCTAGATGGAAACATACTCGTGCATGCATGTGTGTTTTCAATGTTGAATGTTTCGTCGTAGACTCCGTCGGAATTTCTTGATTGTTGGTGAAGACAACTCGAGGAGCTGATGATTCTGTTTATGTGTTTGATTGCTTAATTTTGGAGAAGTTTTTGGGTTTTCTTGCTTCAAGACAAGCTGGCAGTATGCGTTTTGTGTCTATGCAGTGAAATTCATCTTTTTTCTGGAGATGGAAAGTTGAACTAGCATCAAAACAACCGTTATCTGTTTATACTTCTGTTGATCTTTCTAGATTCTTCTGACTTGGGAGTTACACTTCAGATTGTTAAGTGAAAACGTGAAAAAACTTAAATGAATAAGTTAGCTTAATTCCCACAGGGCTTCTTAAGTGGTTCCATTGATTCCTTGTTACTGGTTACTGACTTTATTTTTATTTTTATTGGGGAGAATTTTGCTAATTAACCGTCAACAACTCCTCATAAAGTGGCTGAAGCTTCCAAAAATATCTTGCATTTATCACTGATGGTTGTCGCTTGGGGAAATTATTGAGATGGTCCTCTATCATTCTGCTTGAGTAGACAACTCTGCGAGTCCCATTAATGTTATGAAGAAGACTGATGGAAAACTTGACTTGGTGGGTTGCATTCTTAGGCTTCCGTGTCTTTCATCTGAGATTGCCCATTACAAAAGAGGCTTAATGTTATTTCCGTATATTAATTTTCTCAGTGTTTATCCTCTTTTGGACCTAACTTACTGATACTTGATTTTTCTCGATGCTTGTGATGCATATGGGTGCCATGTTTGATGTAATGAACTGGTTCTTGGGAAGCATTTTAAATTGGATGGTTTGATACACGCTGTAAATCAGTAGTGGGGTATCAATATGGAAGAATGTCTTTAACAATTGAAAGTATGAATTCAATCTGTGTGTTGACAAACTACCAGAGACTTGTTAGATTAGCATATGAAGTGATAGGGTGTCTTTATGTATTTAATTATTGGCTGATATGTAACACTTAAGCATGTCTTGCACAGTTTCATGGGTATGCAAGTTTCCTTAAGTTCTTTCTCTCTTTTTTTTTGAATTATCTTAGAACTTTGATTATGCATACAACGAAACACATCCACAGACACTATATTTAATTTTATGTTTCTAGCGTATTAAACACGGCTGTCTTCTAAGTATTAGTAAACGCAGGCATTTTAGTTATACCCAATTCTGCTTATGTTGGACGATAATTTTAAGTTATGTAACATCCGTTTAGCAAAGACTTAATAAAATAATCATTTGCACCTCTTTTACTCTTTTTTATATCAAACTCCAAACAGCTATATTCATTCTTTCAACTCAAATTTTGTATTTCCTTAAAACAATATTACTGAATACTTCGTATTACGCCTCCCAACCCATATGCATAACCTCAATTCCTTGATCATCATCCATAAACAATGGCTTGTGTCCTGCCCATAAGCAACGTATTGGCAACTGCACCAAAAGCTTCACTAGAATTCGATATGCATCTATAGTTTTTAATGATTAAGCTCTATATGCATCTACATAGAAGTTCTCAAAGTGATGACTCAACTTATTCAAATTTGGTCGTTGGTTAGTCAAAGAGATTAGTGAAGCAGTTGCTGAAGCTGCTTTGTCATATTGCAGATGAAAAATTCTCAACAGATTGGGACAAGGCCTGGTCCAGGTTCAGAAAGCAAGGTAAAAAGAGCTTGTTCTCAGATTTCTCACCTAACAAGTATGTGAGCTGGAACCCTAAACGTTCAGAATTCCCACTGTCAGAGGAAGTTGATCCCATCAAAAGAACAGAGAGATCAAATCTAACGTTATGGACCAGCCCGAGGTTCACTCTAGTTGGAGCAATTGTTATAGTAACTTTACTTCTAGTGTATACAATTGTAGTACCCAGTAAATGAGCATCTAGTCTCTGCCATCTTCTACCCCTTCCAATGTAAATTTGTTGTTATTTTTAGGAAAGAATAAGCTTGAAACAAGGAATTCTCGCATTCTGTCTCTAAAGCAAGTGCAGTTGATCAAAGAATATTTTTCTTTCTATCAATTTATTTGGAGCCATTGCCTTAGTTTATGCTTTACGGCATTCAGAACACATCTAGAGTCGCATCAAATCAGACCATGTTCTTTTTTAAGAATGTAATTATAATATAAAAGATTATTTTAAATAATAAAAAAAATTATATGAATTAATTAATCCTTAATAACTTCATTTAAAGTGATTATATTTATTTTTTATTATAACTTTAATATAAAAATTATTCAACCAATAGCATATAATTATAAGTTTTTAAATTATTTATAAACAACATTAACATAATTTCTAAGTAAATTATTCATCTTGCAATTTTATAATTTTATACTAAGCCTTTAATAAAATTTTTAATCAATCAAAAAAAAATTTGAGTAACATAAATAAAATAATTGATTTTACATTATCATTTGAAGTAAATGTAACTCTATAGGATAATTTTATTCATAAAAGTTTTTGGAATATTTTTTGAAAATTATATAAAAATTTAAAAAAAAAAAGATAGAAAGAAAGAAAATTTAAAAAATATAATAATTATTGTGTGCTACCAAAAGCAAAAACAAACATAGCCTAGGATCCTAAATTCGTTCGTAACAGGCGCTAATGTCGAATCAAATTGGTTGGCCGCATGATGGGTGGTTCTCCTGTTCATACTTGAAGCACAATCAATATTCCAATTCAAAATACATAATGCACATTGGAGACACGAGCACAAGGGAGAAATAAATAAGAGATTTATTAATAATACATCTCTCGTCTTACGAAAGAAAGTAAACAACAATTCAAGGGCAACAGACACGTGCACAATAATCAAATAGAGAAACTCTGCAGCTCAAACATAGGATTAGAAGACACGATTCTGACCAATTTAGCATGATATAGACCACAAAATACCATTACTACTACCACTTGGTGGGGGGGGGGGGGGGGGGGGAGGAGATGATAAGACCTGGCTCCCTCCGGTCATAATGTGGTGCCATGGTTGAGCAGAATCTTCTGGTGTCAAAAATGTGCTAGAACTATCATCAGTTCGACATGGGATCACACGTTACCACTCGGTTCTTTGATTTCTAATGCCGTTCTTGAAAGGCTAGCTTCCAATTCATTTAACTCATCTATGTCAAGATCATCATCGTCATCTTCACCACTGTCATCATTGTTTTCGGAATTACTTTCTGCATCGCGTGTAGTGGACGTGGAAGAACTTGGCCTATCTGCAGGAGCATCTTTATTGACCTGAATGGAATAATGTGCTCAGCAAATGCTACAAAATGGAAAAGAATGAACAGCAGAGCAAGACAGGTTAATAGAAACAAACAAAAGCACACCTATGCTCTGGGGTTGCTCATAAATGTAGTTCCATCACTTAAAAATTTCCAGAGACAGCCAAAACATTGAGGGTCATTTTGGTTCCATAACTAATTAAAAGCCAAAAAAAAAAAATCTGTAGTTTCCAAGTCCGCAAAAACAAATGAAATTAGAGTAAACTTTCCTACTTCAAGTTTGCAAGCTTCATAACCTTGAGGTCACGGGTTCAAATCCTGTCTCCGCAACATCTTTTTTTTTTATTTTATCCCAAAATTGGGGGTTTGGCTCTGTTAACTAGTAATTGATTACCCTCTTTTTTTTTTTTTTGGGGGTGGGGGGGGGGGGGGGGGGGGGGGGGGGGGTAGGAAAGGGAAAAGAGGGGGTAGACTCACTACACTATCACGACCAACTATACCCAACCCTTTAGCATATTCAAAAAATGACTTGATCTTGGGCAATAGCGGGTTGCCAAATCATGTTTTGCTTACTTCAACAGAAACAAATTACCCTGTAGATGCTTAAAATAGGAGAAAGAAAACAGTCTTCAGCATTTAAGAGGAACCAAAAAAAAAGAGTGGAAAGGCCCAGAATCAGAACAAGAGTCAAGCTCTTTAAACATCACAAATGATCTTGGATAAGATATTATTACTAATCAGACAAATTAACCATTGTTCTTCAATACTAATGCTTCACCAATTGAATGACAGAACCCATTTGAGATGGCTTAGTAGTTCACATAATCAGTTTTTGCTTGTATGTTTTCTTCAAATCTATAAGCCCTCAGTTTGTTGACAAAGACAATGTACAAACGAAAGTTGGAACTTCAACAGTGACTTTACACTAGGATCAATTGAGCAACCACGAATCTCCTCAACAGGTTCTGAGCACCACAAGTGTTGAGCATTTTTAGCCCTACGCAGGGCCACACACCAGTTAAGTTCTTATAAGCATTAATGATTTATATTCTCCTATAGCTTACCAGTACAAATTCTTGTAAACGTCATTAATGACTTGTACTCTCCTATTATTTAATAAGTAATCCCTCTGACAATGGATTTCTATTCCCTAGACATGGTATATAGCAAAACTTCTTGATAAAATGGTAAGACTCCAGTTTAAGATGTCCAAAATTAGTGAGCTTCTTGGCATGAAATAACCATACTGGTAATCCATATGATGATATATTTTAGTTTGTAAGCAAATACAAGTATCGGACACAAATTGAGGATAACCATATTCGATTATAAGCTACAAAATAGTTAAGATCCACATAAAAGTAACATTAATACTAACTTCTAAATCCTACCATACAATAGATGGGTTGCTTTCAGAGCTTAAATGTTAGTGCACTTGCTCCACCACATTTTCCCTGTCATCAGTGTTGTTACCCTAAATCTAGATGGATTATATATTAGCTAATAATTTACTTATTCCAAGTTCAGCTCCTTATGATACATCACAATCCTCACTGCCAAGTAAAATCCGACTTGGTTTGATCGTTTTCCCTGCCTCCCTTCAATTTGTCCTTAGAATTACTAACATAAATAAAGTTACAAAGCTCAGGCTTATACGTGCAACAAATGAGTATAGACGCCAACTAACAGATACTTGAGTGCCATTAACTCATTATGTAACTAGATAACAACAAAGCAATCAAAAAGTACTCCTCAGTGGAACAGTGGTATTGGATAATGACACAAAAACGCATCTGGATTCTTATCACTGCTATTTCTGATCCTCTTGTGTGTGCGCCATACAGTCTATCCAGGAAATGGATTGGCACATAACCTTCCTACTCTTCGTCTGTACTTTTCACAAGAAAGCTGAACTGTTTGAAGTAGCCGATCCTTGGTTCTCATAATATTTTTTTTTTACCAACCAATTCCAAAAAAAGAAGAAAAATATAATGAAAAAAGATATTAATTTCAGAGGGATATCAGCAAAATTATTTCAGACCCGAGAAATTAATTGAATTCGAGGTAACATGGAAGGAAAATATAGAAACAATAACCTTCTGACCGCCGTCTTGTTCTTCCTCTCTTTGATATTTGTCGTAGGCTTCAGCATCATCAACAAATAAGCTAGAGTCTGAGAGGAACAGCTCACGACCACTGGGAGACACAAGAAAACAAATTTTAAGTAAACACTTTCTGCTAATAGGCATGAAGGTGAATATTCAATATGGATCTAAGCATTCACTCAAGAAGGCTTGCCTCATGCGGTCGTTCTTAGCTCTCTCTGCCTTCTGTGCAGCCAGGCTTGCTTCTCTCTCTTCCATCTTTTTCTTCTTCCATTGCATGAATAGCTCCGGAGTCATTGGAGTTGTAGTAGTCACTTTTGCACGCTAAACAGAGAAGTTAAAACATTAAATGAAAACTAAATTTGGGTCTGGGAATGCAAGGGAAGCCACGGAAACTGACAGGACCACAACAAAGAGGATACAAAAAATAGTAAATGAAATTAGAAGCCATAGCTGCATTCAAAAGTACTACCTGGTTTTCAATCTCCTCCTCTATGGGTATCTTTTCACTTTCCTCCTCTAAGAGAGCCTTCATCTGAGATTTTAAGACGTAACCAGGAGGAAGTGCATGCCTGTAATGACAATCTTTACCACCGTTAGGGCAGACCCAAAACCAACCATACTGCTTCTTCTCCACTGCTTCCAGAAAGTATTTACAAACCTGTAACAACAATTAGACCAAAAATCAATCACTAAATCTGATATTTCAAATAGAAAACAACAAAACATCAATAAAGTATTTCATGAAACTAAGCACAATAGAAGAGTAATTCAAAAAAACATAAGAAAATGGAATGTGCGTTTTCCTTTATGTCACCTTAATCAAGTAATCCAGCCTTCTTTCACCAATTTCACAAATATTATTTCAATTCTGCAAATAGAATGAAAGGATTTTGTTTTAACTGATTTTCACCTCACCTTTTTTGGATGCCACTCCCTTACATATGTAAAACAGCTCAATAAACATACACAAGCCTAGGTTCAAAACAACTCCGTTTGTTACTCATGCACTCTCTGTTATTTATCTGAGGTCTCTCTTTTTATGCACTAACTAACCATAAAATCCTCAGCGAGACATACTTTTCAATGTTTTGAATTATTCATGCCAAAAAATGAAATAACATTTTTGACAATCTTCTTTCTTCACTAAAGCATGTGCCTATCCATACCAGCAGGTAAAGAAAACTAAACTTCATCTACAAATTTTTACATGAAACTTAATCATCACAGTAGTTCGATTAAAATCCGGTGGTCCATACCCAAGCATTCATTAATTGAACTTATCATTAAAGCAAAATGATCCTAACTTGGAATCAATCTTATGCCCTCACTAACAGCAAATATCCTTTCTTAGTAGGCCATATAAAAAATTTTAAACATCATTGCCAATTGAGAAATAGGGAAACGTGCATCTAACATCTGTTCAATAAATGCAGGTTCTACATAAGCATGCCATTGCCTCATACAGCTTTGTGAAATTCAAATGCATCAATAAAATCTCTCATAAAGGAAACATAATAAGATAATAAGTGTTAATAAATAGTATGATGGTGCACATTCAAGAAATTGTTCTCCATCATTGCAAGGAGAAAGCTTAACACGGGGCCAAAACAATAAAAAAATGCTCACAATATCAGTAGGCTTATTCTTGTTATACTCCTTGCTCTTGGACTCGACAACCTGCTCCAATGTTGCTTGATCCCAATCCTCCATCGTTTCCTTTTCTTTTTCTTTTTAATACAGCGCAGAAGGTTAAAAAAACACACAACAAATTGAAAGGAACAAATAACAACTATAAGAATTAGAAATACTACATGAGGAGTTCATAGAACATTTTCATACTAACCTTGATCACGCTTATCGCTATATATATCTATCTTCTCTCCTTTCCTTTGTACATTCAAGTCATGAGAGAATTTGCATTTAAACCCTTTTGCACATTGCCCCACTTTATAATGCTCACATACAACTGACTTGGGATCAACACCTGAAAGCAAGTAAACAACAAAACACATAATTTCACTTGTGCATCCATATTACCAAACGAACAAAAGGAGAACTTTGCATGCTAAACACGAAAATTATCAAAACGAAAGGGAAAAAATCTTATATAGTAGGCGATTCACAGTAAATAGACACATAACACAATAAAATAGCCACGAGCTCATATTAATCACTGTTCGCCTTGACAATCCTTTCGACTTTATTTTTTATTTTGCCCCAGATACCACGTGAAGATAATTTAGAAAAATTTACCAACAGGAACTTTAGGTTGTTTCACAGCAACTTTAAACAAGTCATTGAGCTCCTTGTCTCTAGCCTTCTCCTCCTCTTTTTTCTTCTGCTCATCAATCAACGCAATAACAGATCAATTATCAATACACACAAACACATTTAAACACAAACAAAAATTCAATTATAAATAGGTGTTTGACCTGTGCGTTAACTTTGCTCGGGTCGGGCTTGGGCTGAACCGATTGTTTGAGAGACTGCACGTATTTCTGAACATTCTTCGACTTATTCTTATTCTTCAATCCAAACGTCTTGTCCTCAACTATTTTCTGCTTCTTCGCCAAATCCGCCTTCGATTGCTGCTTCGGAGGCATTCTGTTCTTGTTTTAACAAATAAACTATCACCCTTCGATAATCGACGAATAAATCGGATTCGATTGATGAGAGACGACTGGGTAGGGCGCCGGGAAATATGAGGCGGCCGGAAGTGGAGGAGCTGCGTTCAGTTTATGTTGTTGAGGTTAAATGGTAATGGTGGGTTGCGAGGGGAAGTGCCGGGCTTCGCGAAGCTACGGGAGACAGTGAAATTACAGTATCGCCCTTATGGAGTAAGTTTGCGGTAAATTACAGTGCCGGGCTTGGAGTAAGAATCTGAAAAGAGGAAAAAAATTAGGAGAAAATATAAATAAAAATAAAAAGGGAAAAATAAAAGAATAAAAATATATGTTAATTTAAAATATGTGTAATTGTGTAATTTCAAATTAGACAACCAAAAAGCTTTATTACCATGATAATATGACATAGATATTGTAAAATTAACAGAGAGAAGAGAAAAAAATTTAATTATGTTGATAATATATTTGAACCTAAAAGAAACACTTAGAACCAATCATATTATATTCAAATTATACTTCTTTTCAAATACTCCAACCAATTGCCCTGAGTTTGTTATATACTTCTTAAAATTTTGTGGTTGTCAAATATTTAGACTGCAAAGCATCTTAACTAAATTTCTCTATGTAATAATTTACTTTCTACGAAATCTTTTAATTTGCTTACAACCAAAACAAGAAAATGAGGATCCAAACTTGGCAAAAACAACCTCTAGGTTGTTTGGACATTGGATATTATTCTCATTTAAAATCTTTTATAAATTGCTATATGTACAAAGTAGTTTGTAATGATATAAATTAATTAGAGACAATTTCAAACATACACTAACAATCTTATTAAAACTTTTAGGAATAGACTAAACTATAAGATTTGAGCTACATTAAGTTCAAAAATATTTTTGAGTCTAATTAAATATGAACTCAAATTTCAATTATTTTTTAAACTCAATTTAGATGCTTGACCTACATTCTAGAATGAATTCGAATTTTACAAAATTAAGATAGTCAAAATTCAAATAATTATCGACCTTAAATTCTATTTGTTAACACCCTCCAAATCCATGTAAGTTCATCTCTAAAGTTTATATACTAAACACCTAATTGGGACATTTTATACTTATTTTAGAGGCATACCAACGACATTAAGCTCAATAAGGAAAAACACAAAATACATGCACATCCAAGCATCAATTAAACAACAGAAAAAGCCTTGAACCACGTGCTAGTCTAGCAATTGTAAATTACTGTAATCAAAATGTTGCAATGTGAATGAGTGTATGGTTTGGCTTATTCCCTCTGGTGTACGAATATATGTCTATGAACAAGGATTCCAACTGCTTTAGCTAATGATCTTTGATGGACTCTTTTCAAAACTCACCATCGGACTCTCATTTTCAAGTAACAATGATGACATATATGTTCCTTTTTTAAGTAACAATGACAGTTACAGCTCATTCTACAACTAAACATGAAGGCCACGCCATGAATTTGATAAGATAGCGACTCTCTCTATTTTTGCTGGCCGCTAGTATCAGCTTCTGTATTGCTTTTATCAGATCCGTCGTTTTTAGGTTTGCTATCGGCGGGCGCCACATCACCGCTGGATTTGCCCTGTGCAAAGTTGCTTACACATTTAGGACAACATGCAGGATAAGAAGATAACCTGAGAATTTGTGCATTTACTGTGTCATAATTCTTGCCTTGATCCGATCTCGCCAGCCAAGGCCAAATGAGAGTAGACCTGTCTTCTTAGTTGGTGCCTCCTGTCGGCATTCTGCATGTCCAGGCCTATAATGCATGTTTCCAAACAAGGTTGTGAGCTTTTCAAAGCTACTAAAATCATTATGAGTACTCAATCCTTGTGGGTTGGGTATTCAGACGGGAGAACTGGAAATTATAGTGAGATATGTGTATCTACCAATTAATGTGGAGCTTTCTGAAAGAGGTCTCTAAACAATAGGTCACTCACCTTGGAGAAGCCAAGGCTTTACTTTGCCCAGATTCGTACTCCAATGTCGCTTGCAGCAGGGACTCCGCCATAACAGCGCGCTTCTCCATCTGAGCAAGTGAATTCATGGCCTTTTCATGCTTTTCCTGCATATATAAATCAAAAAACATATTTCCGTCAAGGAAGATAAAAGACGGAAAAATAATTCTTGAACCAGTCTACTGATACCCTGTCTTGTGTGTGTTGCTGGTGATAATACATGGAGTTCATTTGTTATTTAAAATTTTGTCAACCTTCAACCAATTCAGTACTAGAAAGATTAAAGCATGGAAAGCCATTCATCAGCCAAATATTGGCTTCCAAACTGACAATTTTACCTATTATCAGCGTGGAAGAAGATTGTTAAAGAATATAAATTTACCATATGCAAACTCTTCAATGGAACATAGAAAACACTTTAAACTCAGTGTGGCCGAAGAACATAATCAAGTTCTCTTGGAGGCTGGGACCTTCATAATATGTATTGAGATTACTGACATTTAAATTTTTGGCAACCAGTTTTTGAGTTTCATACGATTAAAATATATTCTAAGTTCTCCTTAAAAAATGATCAGTCTAGAAAGGAAACTCATAAGACAAGATGACTCTAACATCATTGTCAAGCAATTATATAGAACCTCGAGCACTCGCACTGCATATCTCTGAGCAGCAGCATCTTGTTCTGCACTACGCCGAGCATCTTCTGTTACCTTCTGTTCTTGTTCAACTTTCATCAAAACCTAAAAAGAGTTCTCGTGACAATGAATTCTATAAAGAAGACCAAACCGCCTTGCTCCAGCAAACATTTGAAGGATGGGGGGTGAAACCTGAAGCATTGCTTGCTCCCCAACTTTTTTATCGGCCAAAGCCTGCCGTAGTTCACTGACCTCTTGCTCCAATTGCTCAACCTGAATGAAATTTCTAAAAATGAAATATAGCTTTTACTAAAGGGACTTAAGAGGCAAAGATTGACTAATTTGGTTTAACTGCAGGTTTCATGCTAGAGCTGTTGTAAGCCACATTACCTTTTTCTGTTTTAGATCATAGAAGAAATATGTACAAAAGGTGAATGAAAGATGATGTAACATCATATAAGCAAGTGTCATATGAGCTAGGGAATTACACAAGGGTTATTAAGGCTTTGTTTGTTTTATAATTATGGTGTGTGTTTTTAGGTATTTTTATATCGAGAATAGTGTAAAAGAGAGAAAAAGAGAAAAAAAAAAAAGAGAAGTGTAATAATTGAATGTGTGTTTTTAGAAAGTAGATAATTTGAAATCAAACAAAGCCTAAATTTTTGATAACTGACACAACAAATCAACACTGGTAGGCAAGAGGAGAAAATGACTAGGGAAAAGAACAAGAGGTTACTGCACCTTTAAATTCGGACAAGAACACCAATAAATTATGCTCACCCTCATATTTTCAGTTAGTGTTATTGACTAACCACATAAAAGCATTCCAGTAAACAATAAACTGCATTAGGCAACAAGATTGAGATAGTTCTAACATACCCTTGCAGTCAGTTCCCTTCGATTATCTTCTTTGACCATCTCCATTAGGGCAGCTTCTAATTCTTCAGCCCTACAAAAGAGAGATCATCTTTCCCGTACTTCAAATAATGCTGTGGAGGACATAATAACAAAGGTTCAAGGGGGAAACACTTTCCAACGTTTCACAGATTATTATCAGATTTATATTCTCATAAAAACTGCAATAATGATAACAAACCCTCCTTGGCATGATATTAGAATTCTGATAATATATTTATAACTCCTGCTCAAAAAATGAGCAATAAATGGTGCTATTATGCAATGGCTTGTAGACCTAAGAGTATATTCATAAGACTAACCTAAGCATGGCAGATCTCTTCTCCTCCAGCAATCTACACAGCTCAACCTTCAACCAAACCACCTGACAAGAATACAATAATAGTTGAATCTCCACAAGGCTGATGTATAATCAAGACTTGAAATAAAGTGAACTGTGGACACTAATTACATCCTTAGTAGCTTATAGTACTAGACAATCTTTTATGCAAACACAATACCTTCGGAAACAGATATCCAATTAACGGCTTCAATAATGTAATGAGATTGTGAATGTCATTCCATAAACGTATTGCTATATTTGCTAATCTAGCAGTGAAATAGAGAGGGGTAAAACACATTAGCAAATAGAAAAGATTAAACAGCAAAAAAGATCTCTAACAGCTGTGTTTGATCTACTAATTCAGAGAGTAAAGCACTAAAACATGTAAGATCAAATAGAACTACTTCTGAATAACTAACTGAAAACAAGGAAAACAAATCTCTGTTGTGAAACTGCACCAATACACAGATGGTTACAAGACAAGGTTATGCCTTGTTCAAAAGCCATGTAAAATAGGATTGTACATGAAACTTCTAAATATAATAGATAATAGGTATAACCTCTGAACTTTCAAGAATTTAGGTGCTCCTTATCAAAATGTAAGGATCATCAATTAAAGCAAACATTAATTAGGACATTCAATCAGACTGTATCCATGACAGATCAATAATTTTGAAATACACATCTATGGGCCACAAAAACCAAATTGATAAACTATCACAAAAGAAATCTAATTTCTCAGATTAGTAAAACCAGATGTTACAATTCTGTAAGATAAATGTCTAATGCTCAGATAGACAGCAACATACCTGTTCTTGAAGATCTGGGAGAGAACCTACTTCAGAGTCAATGGTTATGCCATTTAAAATTTCATCCAATTTGGCCGGATAAGAGTCCAGATCAGACATTCCATATACATTTATCCTTTCACCTGACCCCGCTTCAGTCTTGCTTTCTTTAATTATTGATTCAGGATCATGCTTGAAACTGTATAACTTAGTTGCAAGACCCTTAGGATCTTTAAAAACTCGACTGCCTTTTGCCCTTTCCTCAACTGCTGCAAGTACAGCTGGCCGATGCTTCTCTCTCAGTTCATCCAGTCGATCTTCAGTAATGGTCAAGAAACCCATGCAAGCAGTCAAGACAAGTTGGCTGCTATCGAACGTGGAACCAGCAAGTGTTTGAAATAATGTTATAGCATCTCCAGCATCCTTAGTTGTAACTATTGCAGGTCCTGAAAATAATATGGCATGATAACTCAATCTGTTTGGAAGGAACCTTTTTTAAAAGATGTACATTACCATATAAATCCATCAAAGCGAGTGCAGTTCGAAAGAGCATGACACGGTTTCCTTCAAACAGAAGCACATCCCACACTCGAAGAACTGAAATCATGAGAAATGTTCAAGGTTTATGGTATGAAATTCAGACTTATCTCTTAGCCTGTAAGGAAAATATAAGAGGATATGGAAATTGACTACAAAAATTTAATAAGGTAACAAATGGCAGAATTCCCCACCACTTTCCCATGGAAGCATATTCACAAAGATTGAGAGGAACCAAGGCCCAGATATCCATGCCACCTCCACTCCCAAGAAATCAAGATGATTCACTGGTGCATTGCAGAGATCATGAGGATCTTGGATCATTTGACATAATTACAAAAGCAAAAGTAAATTTTTGCTAAAGGACAAACCTAATTTAGGAAACCTCTCACGCATCAAATCCTCAAAAACAAGCTGGTCAACCTACAAAGACAAAAAGTATTGAAGCGTCGGATCCATTAAGATGAGGGCATAGCATTTTCCAGAACAATATTCATTCAGATGCGGACCTGGGATTCTATCATTTCTTGTGAGAAATAACCCTCAAAGTGGTCATCTATGATACCCACCAATGTCCTGAAAGGTTTATAACAAACTAGTTGATAAAAAGGGTCAGCTAATTCTATCTATTTTATATAAATAAATGTTACATCAAGAAACATTTGCATTTGCATACAAGCGTGTGTAATCGAATTTTACATGGCTGATGTGATTGATTGGATCTTCATGCACTAAACCACATTTCACATAATTACTATGAGAAAAAAATGATTAAGTGAGAATTGTAGTTAAAAGAGATCACGTCAAGAAGTATAAACCAAAACACTATAGAAACCATGAACACCAGATAGGATAAATGATGCAAGAATAAGGCAAAGACTAATATTGAAAGGTTGTCTCTTATCTTCTGAGATATTATTGTACAAATATTAGAGCAATATTGGTAACTTATCGGAGCGAGAAATTAAAAATTTAGTTCAAGGGAAGTGGTACAAGTAGAGGTCCTTTGGGGGTTGCAACTGCCAGAATAACAAGGGTGGACAAACAATGACAAAGAATTTAAGAAACTAAGTAGCATCTGACATGGCACACATGTGAGGAAAACAGACTTAAGAAGACGCCAAATTTCAACTAAAGAGACAAATTCTCAAACTTGAGCATTCCATTTGATAACATATATGCTGAAATACTGGAATTCCATGATCAAACTTTCTACCTCCTATTGGTATAAGATCTTATTCTCTTTCTTGAGGATCCACGTGGATATTTAAAGTCATGTCATCAATGCTTTTCAGAAGAATAATGTGCAATACTCAACTGATTGAAAACCATGAAAAATTTGAGCTGCAGGTCCTCTGGTCTTCTAGTTTAAAGAACCCATAGCTACAAATTTTTTCTAGAAAGGTGGCATTTACTGGTAACTCATTAATTAATTTTTCCTTGCAAAATGGCTCTACTGGGTATACTATTAATTAAATTAATTAATTTTTCCTTGCAAAAATGGCACTACTGGGTATACTATTAATTAAAACTTCAACTCATGTGAACTGCTCACGCGCCACCAACAAATGAAAAGCAAATAGCATAAGATGATAGAAGAAAATGGTCTTCTTCTGCTAAGATTTGTTTAAATGCATGGTTGGTTTTAAGTTTTGGCTTGTCAAGCAGAATGAAGAAATGCTCAGCAAGGGTAAAAACACTATGATCTATAGTACGAAAAATTACATTGTGAAAATGAGTCACTGATCAGAATTTCTCACTTTGCTCTTTTCATCGTCAAATTGGCTTCTGCTTCAACAAAGACAGTCACTATTATTGCTATTTTTTTTCCCTTTATTAAGGTATCAAAATTCATCCAGGTCCAAACAGGATGCCTGGAAGTAAAGCTTGAAACTTACCAAAAGGCATTTTCCTCAGGCATCATCAGAAGTAATAAGCCAGCAAAAAAGTTCATTGCCTGAAAGTACAATGATAACAAAGAGTAATGCAATGGAAATTAATTTCAGAAACAGAAAAAACAATTTATTACCCAATGCTGCCAGACTTTATGACATAAGATTTCATGAATATGCCATCGTCAATGCACATTGAAGAAAGAATGCTTTCAGCACTCTGAAAGAAAAACTTCTATCACACATCATGCTGGACGTTTTATTTTCTTTTCAAATAAGCTCACAAAATAACATTTTCTTGAAAAATTTTGTGTTGTTTTCAAGATCACAGCAATCATCTGTCTTCGTTAACAAATACTGAGGCCTGTCTGTATTATTCTGTATGCATTACTCAATAGTATTTGATACATAGTTTATCAAGTTGTAGAAAGCTCTCTAAATGTTGCAATTCTGTATGAGTCCTTCATGATTGCATGCTCATATAATAGAAGATGATCTCAGTTTCTAGATTTTTCCTCAGTGCTTCACTCTTCAGACTATCTTAACAAGAGGACTATCAAACTTCCTTGTCATTTGATATCACAGGTATATTACAGGTTGATGACAGGAAGAAGCAGGTAAAAATGAGAAAAATGTCTTCAGCTCTACCTGGCAATACCCAACAGAGGGGTTATGGCGCGCATATGCCAGAAGTACACGCCTTAGCGAATTTCTTCCCTTATCATTTAATGCAGGATGCCCAGGAAATGTTCGAGGCAGATCCTGCAGCAAACCAACAAGAAATCAGGACACTGCAAAATAAAAACATCTGATGACAATGCAACTTTCCTTTTTTGGGGGGAAGGGGGGGTGGAGCGGGGGGATGGGGTGGGGAATATTTATAGCATAAAAGGGAAGACAATAGAAGAGGAAACATTCAAATAATGAAGATATATCAAACTTAAAAGTAAGGAGTACGTGCATCCATGAGGCAGAGTTATTGTGAAGAAATCCAGAAAACCCTTGGCAATGTTTGCTTGCCATTTTTGGAGGATTTTCAAACTCAAAATTACACACAAACCGAACATACCAACCATCAAAAGTAACTTCTTCATCATTTTCTCTTTTACTTTTTACACTATTCTCAAATTTTCACACCTAAAACACACACAGATTTGACCAAAAAAAAAAAGAAAACATAATCTTTGTTTTTACATGAAAAATCCAACCTTGTTCACAACGCACATCATGAATCATGCAAGCTTAAAAAGAAAACCTGACAACAATTATCATGAAAACATTCTTGAAGACCATCCTAGATGAACCCTAAAAAGAAGCAGCACCTACTAATTAAACAGACTTAACGATAAAGTCCAGGACCCATGCATCTCACGACCTTCTCAATCTGCTTTTTCAACTTCTCTGGCAAATCATATCTCTTCCCTTCATTTTGCTGCATATTGTCTCCAGACAATACTTCACCATGCTCTTTAGCATCAGCATCATCACTTTCTGTAGCCAGCAAGTCTTGATAATATCTTTCCACATGACGAGTGCTCACACCAACAAAGGCTTGCCAGGCCTGCCTCATTAAATTTAACAAAATACAAAGAAATTAAATTACAGACAAAAAATTTTTTAACACGCACATTTGCTAGAGATGCGGGTCTGTACCTCTCCTCTAAGATCCTTAGGCACTCCTCCTTGAACCAGAAACTCTAGTTCTTTCCAAGGAAAAGAAGGTTCTCTAGACTTTTCATCTCTAGCACCACTATCCACTTCAGAAGCAAGAGCAAGATCATCAATAATCCCATTATCATTGAATGTGTCCTTATTTTCATCTTTAGGTTCTTCTCCTGAGAATCTTTCCTCTTCTATAGGTGGAAGGTCATCTTGCAAACGTTTCATCTTTTCATCCTTCATTTTTTTTCTCTTCTTTACACGTGCACTCATCATATGCTCAACGTAGTTTAGAGATGGGCTCATTTTAGCCCATGTCTTCACCTCACGGGTTTTTGCTTGTTGATCAGTTGGAGCTTCTTTGGGTGGAACTTTTTCCCCCTGAGTGTCAGAAACAGGCCTCTTTTCAATTGAACCATCCCCCTCTGCACTCACACTTCGAACCGGCTCGGTTTCCTTTTCTATGACTTTAGAATACCCACAACTTTGTTCAGCTGAATCATTCCCTTCTGCACTCACACTTTGAACAGCCTCACTATCCTTTTCTACGACTTTAGAATCACCACATCTTTGTTCAGCTGAATCATCACCTTCTGTACGCACACTTCGAACAGGCTCAGTTTCCTTTTCTACAACTTCAGAATCCCCACATCTTTGTTCAGTTGAATCATCCCCTTCTGCACTCACACTTTGAACAAGTTCAATTTCCTTTTCTATGACTTCAGAATCCCCACATCTTTGTTCTGTTGAATCATCCCTTCCTCCACTGTCCGCCTGAGCAATATCTCTTGGCTGCTTGGTAACCTCAGAAACCACAGGTTTAGTATTGTCTTCACTACAACTATGGGCACTGGTAGGCTCTGCTTGTTGCTTAAGAAAGATCTTCCATTTCTTCAATCTCTCTTCTTCTTCTTCCTGAAATTTTTTGTGTTAATCTTAAAGAAACGTATATGGTTGGCTTGTCTCTTGGATTTCCAAACACACTAATGCAAAACGAGGATCCACCCAAATATTCGAATAACGAGTGAGATTGTCACTCAATAAAAAGTTAACCAAAAGAAAGAAAATACGAAAGGAAAACAAACCGGGTATATATGCTATACAAACTTGTGGAAAAAAAATGAGCAATTACCTTGTAAATATTGGCGTACTCACGATATGTATGAATATGCTGAGGTCTCACAGTAAATCCATAGGCATCCCTGTGAACATTTCACAATGTCATATAAGCAAAGGATCCTGGATGCATGCACAAGACAAACATCATGCATCTTCATATATTGCAATTGCAGTGTAAGATTAAATGAGAATCTTAGCTACAATCTGAATGTGCAAACTAAATTTCGCATATTTCCCAAAATTTTACCTGGACTCATCATGCAAATACCGCTTGCTCAACAAGGACAACAACATACTTCACATGAATTCTAATTCCACTGTCCATATCGCTTTACTTCTCAATCAAATCAGCCTCCAGTTAAAACATTGCTAAACATTCCCCCAACGCAGCTCAATGCCGACCTTTATATCTACGTAAAATTCTTACTTCTCTACCCAGACGCTACCCTAAAAATCAAACTAAAAAAGAACAGAATAAGAGGCTCTCTAGACTTCAAAATTCTGCGATGCTCCTATTGATCAAAGAAACGCGGTCAGACTGGAAAATCAAGCGTACGGTCAGTCGTTAATTCTGCAATTAATTCCAATGAACACTGTGATCCAATTCCTGAACCAAAAAAATGAATAATGAGGAATCCCAGGGGGCCAATCCCTACTTGAATGTTCTGATCCTCTTTCTGGTTCATCCCACGACGCTAGAACGGGTTCAGTGGCCGCTCCTGCTTGACCTCAGATTATGTTGCATCTCACTAATCATAAGAGTCTCTCCCAAAAATTCACAAACGCAAACCTTCCTCAATTTTCGAATCCTAGCGCAGTGTCTACGCTCCCGGGCAAAATTCCACGAAAACGACGGCCATGGCCACGCGTGTCGGCCTCAAACTCGTACAAAGCAGCGACACGAGTGCATGCGCATGCACGTACATGCGATAGTACGCGTGAGGGAGCAGATAATGCTTGCGTTTGGGGTCGAGAACTTCCGAGGGTTTAGGAGTCGTCTGTGGCTGTGATCGAACGGCGAGGACGGTCCCGAAAGATCCAGCCATTATCGGACGATCGGACGGCCAGGATTCTTGCCTTCTCAACGGTTAACCGCCAGTTTCGCTGTTCTTCGCTCTTCGCCTTCTGCTCCGCTGAGTTCGTACAGTTGACTGGTTCGTCGCGTGGCGCGGTGGCTTTTAAAATAAATAATTATTAATAAAATAATGGTAATTTAGGAAAAAAAAAAAAAGAGCATATAATTTTGTTTATAAACCAAATTTTGAAAAATTAAAACTTCGAAGTGATGGTTTTGAATTTTAAATTAATTTTTAAGTTTTTTTTATTTTTTACTATATTTTAAATGCTATAAATGTAATTGACAATAATTTAATACCTTTGAAATCAAACTAAGAATATGATAAGCATAAATAATATTTAGTTCATTTTTAGAAAATTATAGAATAAATATAATAAAGTTGATTCGAAGTTATAGGCATGTAATTTGGATAAATTAAAATTTTAATTTTAAAATCAAATTCTTAATTCTAGTTTAGGACCCAGATTTCCCTTTCTTTTAAGGGGTGGAACCAGATTTCTTTAATATAGTTTTAAAGTTAAATATTTTTAAAGTTTTTATTTCATTACTTTTTAAATACTATAAATGTAATGGTTAAAATCAAACCTATTTATTAGTAATAAAATGCTAAAAAATTTTAACTTATCGTAATTTTGTAACATCTCTACTATATTTATATATACTATATTATTTCTATACTTTATTATTAAGAATTTGAGTCTAATTTATTACAAAATTGTCGTCACTCTTAATATAAAGACCAAATATATTCAATTATTCAAATTTAAAACTAATATATCATTAATTTTTTTATATTATATTATTATAAGTAAAATTTACAATGTAAAATTACACAATTACTCTTATTTAAATTATTGTATTTTTTAAGTCTTTTTCTTTCTCCATTTTGTTTTAACTTTTTATTTTTTATATGTATTGTCTCTCAATTTTTCTATCTTTTCAATGTTTTTTTGATCATTTTTCATTTTCTTATTTTAAATAACTTATTATTTGAGAGTGTAAAATTTTACTAATACTATATTATTATTTTAATTAAGATTCTTGGTTCACAAATTGAATTTACACATTTACCCCCTTATTAAATGCTTTTATTATTTCTATTGTGTTCTTGTATCCTTTTATCCAACTTAAAATTTATACTTATATATTCTCTCAAATTTTATCATTTTTTATATTTTTTTGTTCTTTAATCATTTTTTATTTTAAGTAATTTTTACCCAATATAAAATTACATAATTTTCTTATTTTAATTTTTCTTTTTCTTTGAACTTTTTTTCTATTTGTTTTTTCTTACAAATTTTCTCCTTTTTTTTTTTCAAATTCTCTTGATATTTTTATTTTATTATTTTAAATATTCTTAATACTTTCTAAAATTAAATAATTTTATCTTAGTAACTAAAATACAATAATTTTATTATTTATAAATAATTTCACACAGAGTGCAAATTTTTCTAATTATTATTTAAGTCATAATATTTGGTTACACATTGTAAAATTACATAAGTGCCCTTATCTTGTATTCCATTATCTTTTCTATCATTTTTTCTTTTTTCGTTTTTACTTATTGCTTTTGTTTATGTTTTCTTTCAATTTTGTCTCTTTTTAAATTTTTTTTTATTTTTTTCATCTATTTATTCTGTTCTCAATAATAAGGATTTATGACACTTTTTTGTTACACAATGCTAAATTACAATAAAACACTTATTTGTTTATATATTTTCTTTCTAAGTTTCCCTTAATGTTAACTTTTTTTTTTTGACAATTTCTTGTCCCAAATTTAAACTATTCTATTTATTTATTAAAAATTAGTTCTTTTAAATGATATAAATTTATATTTAAAAATTACTAATTCAGATAATTATGCACACACATTCAGTGTGTACTTAATCACTAATTCACTCCATGACATAACAATAAATAAATTGCTTTTTTTTTTCTGACGAATAAATAAATTGCTTTTGGCTCACATTGATCAAGTAGGCTTTCTGTTTTTAATCGAGTGTTGAGTTTCAACTCAATTATATTTGGAATTATTTTGATTATGTTTAATTTTATTCTTTAATATGTCCTTTTAGTGTATCTTCTAAAAATGTAAGAGCAAAGAAAAAAAAAAAACAACAAAAAATGTAATGATTAAATACATCTATTTTTGAAAAAAAATAAACAAATCCAAACATAAGCGTTAAATTTAACCAAATTTCAAACTCGAATTTTGAAAAACTTTTTGAAAATTTTCATATCCAGATTCAAACTTTTTGAATTCTATTTACACAAAATTAAATCGAGCCAAATTCAAATAATTATCAAACTCAACCAGCAGTTCACAAATGAGTCGATTAGATTCAATTTTCGATGATGAGGTGGAATTTTTCATTTATTTCTTTTATATATAAATTGGCTATTTGCGCAATGGAATGTTGATGTTTTCGTTGATTGTTGAATTCCCACTAGGGCCCACATTAATCTGCTTTGGAGTTTTAAACAAGTAATATGGGCGTTCATTAGAATAATTATGTTATTTAACATTTTGCAATAAAAAATCCTTATTAACTTCATAATATAATATTTGTGCACATGTATAAATTAAAATAAAAAGGAAAAGGGAAAGAGAGAATAAAAACGATAGGACAGATTGAAAAAATAAAATAAGGATAACTGCATGATTTGACATTGTGCATCAATTTTTTTTTATTAACTTCATAATATAATATAGATATAATATTAAAAAATTCTAATTCAAACAAATCCAATTTTTTTTATCCTTTTCAAAATTTTATAACCACATATAATTTTCATACCTAATAAAATCGCTATTGTTTTCAACTACTGTCAAAATAAGCAAACAAACTTGCCTTTACAATCTTTAGGCCACAAGATACATTTTAATCATTATAATTTTTAAAATCAATCTTTTTCTCTGTTATTTATACATAATTTAAAATATATATTAAAAGCAAGTGCGTGTGTGTGTGAGAGAGATCAAAATATATGTATTAAAAATGAAAACAAGGAAGCAATTTAATTTAAGAACCAAAAGTAATTACTATCCATGCCTTAGCATTAATATAGAACATGTAGAAGCATACAAAATGTGAAGTATAGAAAAAACGTTGTTTAAAAAAGATCAGTCAAAACATATTCTAAATTTATGCTGAAATAATAACAATAGCATTATTAAAATAAAGCAAAAATGGATTTCCAATAGGACATTCCTTGACTGAACTATGTGCTTAAGCAAAAATTGGAGAAGCTGCAACAGGAAAATGCAAGTGCAGTTACATTATCATATAAAAGACACGACATACTCTGGATTCTTCAATCTTCACCAGCCATCTGATTTCCTTCCTCTTTCAGTCAGACTTGTTCATTAAGCTCAGCAACACCCCGCCGCCCAGCGATGCAGCCACCAACCCCAGGGACACCTCAGTGGATATATGCAGACCTGCAGGAAGATTAGCAGAACCATAGTGTGTTCTTCTAGACTGCAGGCATTCAACAAGCGAAAGAAGCTAATAGCCATGAAAGAAGCTTACCAAAGAAATCCAGTATCATCTTACTCCCAATGAATCCCAGAACAACACCTATGGCTGGCTGTTAAGAGGTAAATTCAGTTTATCACAAATTTGACAGAAGTGAAATGTGAAAAATATTAGCTTATGCAAGAGGCGAAAGCCCAAACCATCATTGTTAAGAGTGTTACTCATAAACAGTTATTTGCAGTAGTCAAATTTTAACTTTGCTTCTGTGTTCTTCCTATGGTGACAAGACAGCATTTAAATTACAGGCAAAAACTACATCGAGCCAGTAATCGTTGAGGCGTCTTATAAGATCAACCGGATGCTTGACTAAGCTTGAGTTTTTTAAAACTCCTATAATACGTTTAATGTTCAAGAACTTATAAGATGGTGTACTAAAGTTATAAGATTCAAAAATAAAGCTTACAAAACTCTTTTTAAAAATGCAAGGAATTCCTAACTTTATCTTAAGATCTAACTAAAACCAACACCTTCAATTTTGATCAATTTAATTATAAATTGTCAATACTAATTTCTTATAAGCTTATGATCTAGTCTTGAGCTATTATATTTGGAATAATAATTTCCTCTTCTAATTATTTTAAGCTAAGCCAAACTCAGGGTAATGGATGGACTGCTAAACTAGGTAAACCAGTTACCAGACAATGCTGCAACTGAAATGCAAACTAATTTTGACTATGCTATAGTTAATCTCAGTCAGGTTCAAGGAACTATCAATCATACCAAAATACACAGGTGGCCAACCAAAATTTTGTGACCACAAATAGAACATCGAACCTCAAATCCGTGTAGCAGCCTTCTCACTACAAATTTAGCAATCTCACCTGCAAATATTCCAATTCAGCCATGCTCTCAGAAATGAGTTTGTAATATGACCTTAAACCTGCAAAAAGAAGTATACACATTCAAGAATCGAACCAAAATGTAGATGCAAGTTTTCAGTGAAGTACCTAAGCTTTTAAACTCAGTTGCTCATTATAGAAACATATGTAGTTGTTAGAGGAAGAGAAAACAATTCACATATCCAGTGTTGCAAGAGAACTCATCATAGTGTTCTGAACAGGTACATCCAAAACATCTATTTAAAACACACAATTGGCATACAGCAGGATTCATATTTGGAAAGCAGAAAGTGACATGAATTACTAGTTATAAGAAATACACCTTTAAACACATTCAGTTCTTATTTTAGAAAATATAAACTCCTAAATCAGCTGTTACACTCTGAATTCTGGCCAGCTATATGTAAAATTATGGGAAAACTATAATAGAGGTATAAAGGACTAGAAAGAACCTAAAATTGCAAAGAGATTAGATGTGAAAACTATGAATGGATCTTGCGTCACACCAATAACTGCTGGTATGGAATCCACCTGATCAAAAAGGAAAATACCCATTTAAATAAAAAGAAAAGCTGTAGTTCTTTAAACATGATTCTCAGGTTGAAAATTAATAGGATACCTACAGCAAATGCAATGTCACTGAGTTCAATAACAGCTACAGTCAGGAGCAAAGGCGTAGCCTGCCAAAATGTTTGAGTCCTGTTAGTAGCCAATCTAAAAATCAATTTAAGGCAAGCTTTACTTGAACACGATAAGCAAAAAATCACTGAGTTCTAAATTGAGCTTTGTCAGGGTAGGCTTTCCAGGGAGAATGTTTTATATGTTCACAATTTAATAATGTCATAACCTGAGACAATTCACAGTTAACTTGAGCCATCGATAGCCTATTTTTCATTTAGAACTTACTTTCCACACACCATCTTGAATGGTTATAAACCGATTCCCATCATAATTAGCTGCAAAATGAGAAACGTGACTTACAAACAGTGAAGCACATTAAATCAATACTTAATTGAATGCAGGGTGCAAACAATGATCCAAACTAACTGACAATATTTTAACTCTACAACTCTGAACTCTTGACATGATAAACAAAATTCCTCAATGAGATGATGGTGTGACAAAGTGACAAAAAATGACATTGGCACAAAGTTAGGTTTATAGGAAACTAGCGTTTTGGCACAGTCGCCCCATGTGCAGTTAAAGAAATATTTTATAAATAAATTATTTAAATAGAGAATACATTTTTGTAAATTTGTATGATTTAATTATGTTGATAGAATTTTTGAAAAATAAAAAAAATAGTTCCAAACTATTAAATATAAATGTGATATTTAAAATTGTAGGTCTGGCCCAATTCATAATCTACCAAAATTGTAGAAATATAATTTAAAAAATAATTAGATGAGGGTATTTTAGTTAATTAATATTGCAAATAAAAGTGGTTAATATAAAGTCTCTTGCTTTCTTTATATTATAGATATAAAGTGCGGAAAATTGTAACCTCACCACCTGGGAAAATACTAATATCTAGAAATTGTTGCTGTTTTAATAAATTCTTACTCATCTCTTTTAAAAGACATAATCCTAGGAAGCAAATAAATTATGCTAGCAATCAAGCCTGCTCAGTGTGGCTCAAGTATGGCTTCACTTGATCTGGAGATAATTTGATTTTGAGTTCTTTGTTGATTTAATCTAGAGTTACTACAGAAGCTTGGTGCCATGTCATCAAATTGATCAGCAAAAACAAAAACAATAATAATAATAAGATGAAGACCAGCAAAATCCTGAAAAGCATGAAGCCAACTTGAACACGAATGCTTGCACAGGCAAGAGTGAAGGTGGGGGAGGTGCACACGCACACCTGCATTACCGCATGTGTGTGCTCTCTCACACGCACACATATAGATAGATAGATGGAAATAAATAAATAAATATATATATATAGAGAGAGAGAGAGAGCATTTACAAGTCACAGGGATGAATTTTTGGCATGTCTTCACAATGAAGTTATCTGAGAGATCAGTATCTTCGTCTTCTTCAGAAAATAACTAAAGAAAATATCACACAAAGTCAAGCAACTTCAATGCTACTGGCAATCTCTTTAGATCATGAGATCAGAACAGGAAATGGAATATAAATTTGATTGAGCACTGAAAATACAGAATATTACGTAGTAAGGTATCCATAAATAATCATGTTATCAATGTATGACAGAATAAGTTTCTATTTCTGTTCACAAACAGGCAAAACCTAAAATGATCAACAAAAAGTCTTAACAATTGGGCATGATGAACAAGATCTAATTATTCAACAAGTTAACTAGAGCTAGCCATATTTCTTCTTGCAAGTCCTTCTTGGGTGTACTTCAGGCCAAAGGAAATTCTATATTGACTTCACCAGAAAGTCAAAAGTACAGCATTGCAATGGACCATCCTATGATTTTCATTGATACAGAAGGTGGAAAAAAGGACTAAAAATCAGAGAAACAAAAACAAGAAAATATAGCTATTTCAAAAGATCTCATGAAAGTTCTTCTGAACAGGCTGCTTACGGATTTGCTTAAATCTGAAAAGCATTTTATGTAAGCAACCAGAATAGAACAACAGCTTTTAGCAGTTAAATGTGCTCGGCAGAGGAATGGCACCTTGTATGAAGAGTACAGTAGTATCATTGCCAGCAATGGTTTAACCACATCAAATCTCTAAAGATGGCATAAGAGAAAAAGAAATTCAGAATTAGAAGGCAGAAAGTTGTAAAGTTTAAATAGATTCAAGGATATTAATATTAATTCTATATATAAACATGTTCATGAAAGAAGAAATTAGAAAATCACCTGAAGAGTTGCTGTTCCAAGAAGAATCAATGTCAATCGGAAGAATACTGCACCAGCAATACCATAAGAAAGCACCCGACTCTATATTTCCACAGTTGTTTGGATTTTTAGTGAACCAAGAACATACAAAATGGGTTAAGTAAACATCATATTATTCAAAAGGAAAATTAGAACATAAGACATGAAATGTTAATTGCAAGCAACCATGAGACTACACCTGATAATTAAGTGGCACTTTGAAATAGTTGAATATTAAGACAAACACAAAGAGATTGTCCACAGATAAACTCTGCTCCAATAAGTACCTGAAAATTTAAAAACAAAGGAAATCATGCATGAATCAAAATGGCAGATTTCATGTGATCATAACAATGAGAACACAAGATTATGCAAAACCACTGTGGAACATAGCATTAAAGAGTCAACAAAGCTACTCAGTATTAATTCAAAAATGGTGTTAGGTATTGCTTCTCCATGTTAAATGGAGAAAATACTTTGACGATTATAAAAGTGCAACTAGAACAAGGATGAAAAAGTAAAAGAAAGTGCAATCATGAAGTAAGACATGGGCGAGAATTGCTCATGTCCAACTATTTGATTTTCATAATTGGTACAGATATTCAACAAAGACATTAGAATTTATATGAATACAAATTGGTCTAACTAGCCCCTTTGCTTATGACTTCTTAGATAAGGATACCACTTCCTCGTCAATGGCCATGAAAAAGGCTCGACTGTATTAGCTACCATTCTGAACTTTTTTAGAACTTTCAATTACGGGATAAAACACCAAAAGGTAAGACTCGAGAGGTTTATAGCTACTATTTAGAGGACATGCAAAATATGTTGGTCTGACTTTCCCTTACGCTTATATCTTCTTATACTAAGGTAACATTTTCATGTCAATGGCTGTGAGAAAAGCTTATCTGTATGAGAAAAATTCTCAAACATGCTCTTTGGGACATTCAATTACATGATTAAACACCAAAAGGGAAAAGTTACAAGGTTTATTAGCTACTACGTAGAGAAAATACATATAACTCAATCTTAATAATAGTATGCTTTTAGAACATTTAACTCTCATACCCAGTGAAAAACTCAGATGCTTTGCCCACTCCATCTTTGAGGCCCAAGCCAATACCAAACGCCACAGCTGAGAACACCTACAACAAAGATTATTAATTTCAATTCAGGTTACAATGTACAAGAAATTCCAATCAACAAATTGTCATTATCATGGACATAAATACATACGCATATGGCAACAGTTCTAAGAGATGCGACATAATCTGCAGTCCCTGTAGCTATCTCTCCTGAAGCACGACTAGAGGTATCAGCACATGATCTCTCATTGTCACTGATGGCAGTGGGGGGCCGACATCTTGATGCCTTACCATCTGAAATATTTACTTGCCAGAGACAAGACTTTTAACAGTATATACCAGCACTTGGCATTGCAGGTTAGAATGCCTTCAAAAACTCAATAGAGAGCATATACAACCCTCTGAATTTCCATTTGTGATAAAAGAGAAACAATAGAAAGTTTCAAGAAAAATAGATGCACTCTAGCAGTAGACATCTACAAAACCTTTTGTCTCTGTAAAATTTTCAACTACACTTGAATCTTTTTCCTCTTATGCTAGCAGCAGAAAATTTGAGGAAATTATATTTCATCACTTATTCATTTCGATCAGTACAATAGTCAAATGCCGTAAGTATCCATAACGGTTAAAGTAAGCATGACAACCAATTCAGTACAATTAAATTACTACTGTCATGAACTCTATAAATCAAAATTTCGGATAATGCGACCAAATACAATGCCATTCAATATCTCCTTAAGCATTATAATTTGTTCCGAACAGATGAATTAAACAAGTAAATACGAATCCAGTCAAAGGACTTCACCACTGCAACGAGAAGTAGATGCATCTTGGTCACCCTCCGTCCTCCATCCGCAAGTAATATTGGGATCATAATACGCAAGAGCTCTTCTTCTTTCGGCTCTTCTGAAGGCTACCGACCTTGAAAGCACAGGTTCTGAATAATACCTTCGCCCACAGGCACACCTCCCTGCAATTAATTAAGTACTCAAAATCAAGAAGAGAATACGGTAGAAAAAGTGCATTCCAACGCATTACCGAATTGTGATAGCGCATATATTACCTGTGAGGAGTTGGCAAGAGCGGCGAAAAATGCATCGAACCGAGACATCCTCAGCAGGGCAGGTAACTGGGGAGGTTTTGAGCACATTAAAAGCGGAACAGAAGGGAATTCTGATTTCGTTGCCGTGAATTGTGGAAACCAACTTCATGGCTAGAGAATTTCCCAAAAATTAAGAATAGAAGAGCAACGCGCAGTGGTGGAGTGAGACGGCGGCCGGCGAGAAATGCAGGTATCCACACGGTAGGAGTAGAATGCGAGAAGGGTAGAACGGTACATGCACTCGCATTGTTGGCTGGTTAACATGTGTGACGCGACGGAAAATATTTTAGACCATGTTTGGGAGAGGGTTTTTTTTATGTTTGGTGAGAATTGTCTTAGAGATTATAATGTTAAATGAGTCAAGTTTGAGTTCAATTGGTCAAATATTGTTCAGTTTGATTTCTTAAAATTTGAAATCAAACTAAAATTTAAGTTAAGTAATAAAATTAAATTTTTAAAACTATTTAAATTCAAATTCGAGTTTGATTTGATTCTAAAATATCATCAAGTGTAATTAATTTTGAGTTTAAGTAGTTTGTCTTGTTAATGCTTTAGGACGAAATTCTTGCAATTGAATTTCTATTAATAAGAAATTTGTACAAGTACAATTGTAATTTGAATCAAATGAACTTTGTGGGTACAATATCTAATTTAATCCTCTGATTCTTCCTTCAACTTGCAAGATTTAAATATTGATTGAAGAATCTGGCTGAAACTAGAAGAGCTTTTGAGCTTTAATCCTCTTTAATGTTATCCAGAGCCTTCAATAACATTAATCCGCTGGTTTGGCACCTTAAATGTGAATCAAACGCCAGGATTTGATAAATTTTTGGGAAAAACGTCATGAATTTGATAACGAATTTTTTCAAATTTTTTGAAGCTGGTAGAGAGCCTCTAGAATTTAGTGAAGAACTGCTTGAACATTGATTGAATAATCCGGCTAAAACTGAGGAAACTTTGAGTTTTGATCCTTCTTGATGTTGACAGGAGCCTTCAATAACGTTAATCCACTAGTTTAGTACCTTGAATGTGGATCAAACACCAGGATTTGATAGGTTTCTGAAAATAACGCCTTGAATTTGATGACGAACTTCTTCGAATTTCTTGAAGTTGGTGGAGAATATTTGAATTCATTGAATGTTTCTTCACTTGAAGTCTTCTTCTTCAAAGAATTCTTGTTGCTACTGTTGTTGGATGCTTGTTGTGCTTTCTCTCTGCGTTGTTGTTGTTGTTCTTTCTTCGTTGTCCTTGTGGTTGTGCTTTATTCAGCTTTTGTTGTTGTTGTTCTTCCTCTTTTGTTGCTTTGGCTCTTGTTGCCGTTCCTTGATTTGTAGATGCCACCCCTATTTATAGGGGTGGAAGAGGCTTAGCTGCTATATTGAGCGAGCGACGTGGCGAAGTCTGATTGGTCAAGAATATTTAATTTGACATTGTTTCTTTTAATTGGATGATTGCAAATTAATTGATAAATCAACAATATTCTACTTTCAAATTTACATGACACGTGGCGTGACATGATTGTCCCACTTGTCGCGATTTAATTGAGCGATAAAAATATTAATTTATTTATTATTTAATTTTAAGAATTATGTTTATTTTAATTTCTAAAGCATAAATAATTAATTATTAACATTTTATCACAATAAAACACCATACGGCGACATTTAATTGGACAAATTTATTTTAATTACCTACAAATGCCTAGGCATTAATTGTAAAATTTTGATTTATACAAAGATATATATAAAATATATAATAGTAATAGAATGAAATGATAATGTATTGAGATAAGTATTGATTTTTTATTACACACACAAGATTAAATTTTTATATAGTTGGGTTTAGTTGTAAAATTTTGATTTATTCAATAATTGGATGAAGTGATATTATATTGAAATAAAGATTAAATTTTTATTGTACAAATACATATATATACATATATGTGAGTGTATGAATGAATTCATGCATGTTTGTGTATATTAATTTGATTATGAATATATGTTAATTAAATATTTATTAATTAGTTATATATATGACAAATGAAAATTTTAAATTAAAATTAAAATAAAATTTTTTATTAAATATTTCGTTTAGTACTATAAAGTTTGATGAGATATTAAAAGTTTGAAAATTGTAGAACAAATAGCCTTAGCATTATTTTAATAATATTGATATAAAAGACAAACTTAACGAATAATAACCACCATTAATCTTTTAATATTTTTATCAGTTATACTTTTAATGGGTTATTTTAACTCCAAAATAATGCAAATTAAAATATTTAAAATTAAAAGTATATATTTAAAATAAGGGAATAAAGAATGTTAGAATTTGAAAAGAAAAAAAAATTAAGAGAATACAAACAAAATAATCAGTTAAAAGAAAAAGTGAGAAATAATGGTATAAAAAAAAGGAAAAGGATTTTAAATAAATTTAATCTTGTAATTTAATTTTATACAATAAAAATTCTTATTAATTTAATAATAGAATACTAGTAATTTCGACAACACATTGTATGTGTATGTTTGAATTTACATAATATAAAATTAAAATTAATTCTCTAATTCATTTTATTTATAGTATATATTATTTTACTTAAACATTTATTTTATATTTATCAAAACATTATAACTAAAAAATTAAAAAAAGAAAATAATAATTATTATTATATAACAATAACAACAATAATTAACGACCCATGCACACTCGATGTGTGTGATAAAATTTAAAACATAATTTATTACTAATAATCAAATACATTTGAGAAGTATGCAATACAATATATAGGCATATTTTTGTGGAGTTTTAGTTGTTCTTAGAGTACATATAGCTTGTTAATCTCATGACTATTGTTCTTATATCACCATTTTATCTACGTTATTTTATGTACTTGGCATGTCGTAGTGCATCTCATAATATTCTTTGGTTGTCGTGTTATTTGATTCCACCCCAATCGAAAATCTAAATTTCAAAAATATAATCAAACACACAACAAAAACAACAATAACGTTGCCATGACAATTACTCAAAATCCATAATAAATGTAAGCAAGACTAACTCGACAATATACACAGGCAATGCATACATAAATAGAAAAAAACTCACAAAAAGGGAAGGGTTTCGAAGAAACCTTACTGTCTTTATAAATGCATTTATTGCTAGTGTAAATATGTGCTCCATTGCTCATTTGGTCGAATCACCAGGCCTTTAAAATGCAAAGAGGAGGCCTCACTATTGCGAATTAGATGACTGATAGAAAAAATTTTCCCAAACTGATTTTTGGTTGTCGCATGAAATAAAGGGTGCTGTACATTACTCCAATGCCAAATTGTGAATACGTATTGCCCTAAAGTGACGGTAGTCGTACCTTTGTGGAATTTGTACGATAATATGTTTGATTCGTAAAGTTTTTAATCCATAATCAAGTTTGAGAACAAACATAGCCTTCTGATCTTTTTCTAGAGTACAATAAAAGTGACTTCCCGATTTTTTTAACAAACGCTGGTTGATTTGAATTCAAGACAAAATATTGATTGAATTACAAGGGACAGACATAGGAGTCCCATAAGTGTTAAAAAAACATGTCGTAAACCTTCCCAAACTTTTTCTCGGATTCATGACACCCATTAAAGTGGAGATCGACAGAAATTACAGTCAGATCACACAACACCTCCTCTGATTGAAACGGAGTGATCACAAGACGACGTCGTATTTCCAGATTGATCCACGAGGACTACTACAACAGTGATATCATCATGGAAGTGCCTCCTCACCCCTCTATCAATCTTCTTCAGGTCCGAGTATCTCATCTCTCTCTTCTTGGCTGCCACTCGAAGCCCAGCCTCGACGAGTCTCCTAGCAATGCCCTGTTCAACATTTTCATACAACAAGATGACACGACGGAATGGGCAGTTCCTGATCAAGATAACAGGAATCAATGCCGAGACAGAAGGCTTACGTAACGAGGGCAGCTGTTGACGATGTCGACTGCCTCCTGGTTGCTGAGATGCTCCCACAGACCATCCGATGCAAATATGAGGAACTGATCGTTGGGGCCGAGCTTGTGCACGAAGATTGATGGTTCTGGAGTGAGTATTGGCTTGGTGAAGGGTTTAGGAATCCTGAACTTTGGCATCAGTGGGTCTCTGTTGAACTCCGAACTTTTGAGGTAGGCGTCTCCGATGGATCTTGAAACCTGGTACCACAACGAGGTGTAATTCATGCCACGGATGCAGAAGGAAAACACCAACTTGGAACAATGTAGTAAGATTGCATGCAGGATAGAACGGGTGCATGGATTAGTAGTGGCTTCTAAGATTTTCAAACATTCAACAAGGATAAAAACTGCAAGCATGAAATCCTCTATCCTGTTTTTCTTCTATCTATATATTTCTACCAATACATGACGAAGGTGTGTGAGTTTAAAAGTTCAAAAGAAAAAAAAAAGGATAAAATTCATTTTTTGTTTTTCTTTATGTTTTATCTGTCTTATATGTCCACCAATAAATGGTGGTAGACATATCTACTAATACGTGGTGGCGAACATATGGTTATGCAACTATTACATAACACGCAATAAGAAACAAAGAGAGAGGTTAAAATAGGAGACGAAAGACAAAATATGGAGAGAGAGAGAGAGTGAGAGAGGATGAAACACTTCTCGTATTTTTTTTATCCACTTCTGCATTTCTATAAATGCATCGCGGTTTTTACATGTACTCATGTAATAGTCAAACAATATAAAATAAGGAATAGAGAAAATTTTGAGAGTTTATAAATTTTTTAAAAATTAATTAATTTTTTCTAATTTATTTTAAAATATTTTATAAATTACTTAACTTTGTATATATAAAAAAAAGACACAAATACTCTTAATTATATTATATTAATGATATTTTGTTCATTTTAATCGTTATTACATAAAAAATTAGAAATTTTAATAGAATCTTATAAGATAATCTTATTAATTTTATCAAAACACTTTTTAACTAATGTTTAGAACAATATTTATGAGTTTGTAAAAACTGAAAACATCTCATAACTAGGCAATCTTAAAACCAAAAACATCTCATAACTACGCAATCTTATACCAACGACTCTAAAATAGGAGACAAAAGATAAAATACAAAAACAAGGAGAGAGAGAGAGAGAGAGAGAGGCTAAAACAAGAGGACAAAATATTTCATGACAAGTGCAAGAAACTACAAGATGTTACCTGTATGAGGCCCTTCACACGCCAAACATTGTTCCTCAAGACCACAATCTGTGGATCACCAAGGTGCAAACTCCGCAGCTCACGCCTAACCGAATCAACGTTGACATTGTGTTCCGACGACAACTGAACCGCCGTCACTCCTCCGGCGGCAGCCGTATCCGCCCGCCCTAACACTACGCGGGAGTCTCCGGCATTGGCGACGTGCACGAGGCCACCGCCTATCACCCCAGCCAGGCAACACGTTCCCACCGAGGCAAGTTGAGGCGCAGCGAGCCACTTTTGCCCCACTAGGGACAGAAACTCCTCCTCAGTTGCCAAGAATGCCTTTCTAATGACATCTGCAGATATTTCCTGATGCTCGGAGGCAAATTCTGTGTCAAGAACAATGTGAACAACAGAAGGCAGCATCAGAGGTGTTGGGGAATTTACACAAAATCAATAGACATCGAGATTCAATGGCTTGAGATTAAGGAAATATGTTTGTCAATTCAAAATGTGTCCGAGATTAAACGGGCCTTATTTTTGAATAATTCGAAAATACTCGGGAATCAGATATATATATATATATATATATGTATATATGTCCAATTCTGAAAGAAAAGAATAGAAAGAATAGAACGTAATTTAACTTATTTATGAACAAGAGAACCGTAGAGAATGGAATAATTCAACTCGATCTACCTTATTGTCACTACAAACACAAGGTTTGCTTTTCATAGGAGAAAAAATTGCAACGTTAAAAAATGGTGATTAATTAGAAAACGTCGGTAATGAATCAGGGAGAACGTTGACTAGATGTTAGTGATTAACTAGAAAACAATGGTAATGAATCATGGAGAAGGTTGGCTAAACCTTAAGGCTTATAACTAGGCCTTGTTTGGAAGAAAATAGAGGCTTTGTTGGGCATAAAGCCCTGTTTGGAAGAAAACCTTTCGAAATACAACATTTATGTCCAACAAGAGATGGCGTGTTCAAGAAGATGTAAGCTCATATGAGATGTACTGAGCTCAAAATTATTGTTGGTTGATTAGGAACATACTCTTGAGGTTAGGGAACAGCCTTTCGTTCACAAAGCGGGAGGCCTCCGGTCCTCCGTGTCCATCATAGACCCCAACAAAAGTACCACAAGGTCCTGATTTAAGGGAACTCAATGGCCCTGATTCAAGCTGGCTCTGATCCTCCATCAAACTATTGGCTTGAATGACTGCCATTGAGAATTCCCCATTTACATGACTCCCCAGATCCTGATGCCACATCAGCCCGTTTATCTTGCCTTTCGAGTCTCTCCCACCTTTTCCCCTCCTCTTCCCATCGCCATCAACCAATGGCTTCCAACAAGGCTTCACCATCTTTAGGCAGCTAGATGTAATGGCACAGCTGCACTACACAGGCAAGCTACATGTCCTGTACTGATCTAATGGCAATGAAGTTACTGTTTTGGCAATGCCCTCACAACCTTCAGCACCACCTATTGTATGTTATCTCAGCTCCACCTTTAGCTTAACTTCCAAGCCCACAAATTCAACACCCTGAAGACTATGTGCCCACCAGGTCTACAAGGGCCAGACACCATTAATATGCAAGGAACAAACAAAGAAGAGACAGATAAGGCAAAAAGAACCAAAAGGGTATGGGCCAAAATAAAAAAATTCACCCGGAAATTGTGACAACAAGACAAGGAAGCAATGGTTGTCTAGGTGAGTAAAGAGAACATGGAGGGTTGCTCCCTTGCATACCTTGAAACTGTATTAAATAGTTGGACTTTTGGCGGCTCTTGTATCACCTTTCAACAACAGCCTTAGTTGTGAAAACCCACACAAGATTTGATGGTGGCAGAGTCTGTTCTTGAATCAGAGGGATACAAGACAGAAGGCAGATGGATAACAAAAAGAAAAACAGCCCCTTGGAAGTTTCTTGGCAGGGAGATAATCTATTATTGATTTGTGTCAGAATGAGATAGGGGGAGGAGGCACATACATGCAAAGGAAAAATGGTTTAATTAATGGGATTGGCTATAGCAAGATTTGAAAAACAAGAACAAGTTGTTTCAGCATTTGTTTTTGTGGGATTGTGATTCAATGATCCCCGGGCTTCTCTCTCTCTCTCTCTTGGTTCTTTATTGTGGTTGGTTCTCATGAACTGGCCAATGGGATTCCAGGGTTTTAACTCAGATGGCCAATATTTGAGTTTTTAATCCCTATATATAAGGAGTGAAGCACCATTTTAGGCCATCTTTGTTCTCTCATTTTTCACCTAAAATAGGCCTTAAACTGCTTGTCATAAACCGTTTCAAGCTAAATAAGAAAAAAGTAAAAACTGAATTTTCTTATATCCCTTCACAGAATTACACAAGTCGTTTGGCCTTGGCTCAAAAAGTTAGGAAGTGTTCCCTTTTTTTCTTTCAATTTTTATAATGTCAATGTGGCATTAAATAACCTCAAAAATCAACTCATGGGCTTCCGTTTAACCCTATGAAACCATTGATATCGTATTTTAGCTTCTGTGCCTTTGTATTGTTTACATACATACATACATACATACATATATATATATATAACCTTGTGTATTGCTGATATTACATGACAATTACATTACCGTAGTGAAAATATGAGACAGGAAGACAGGAAAGAAAAAAGGGGACAGAAAATTTGACCTGAGTTTAACCGTAATTTGCTTGCGAATACGGTAAGATCAGTTTCTTATATTATACAACATTAAAATAATATCAAAGTCATAGCATAAAGCTCCCATTTTTTGTGTCTAAGTGTAATGATATCAACAAGAGTGTTTTCAGCTGGACGAATATGAGTTCCAAGAAAATGCCTGAAAAGATCGAAACTTCAAGTATAATCCTCACTTCCATTTCATTTTTTCACCCTTCTATGCTTGTCTTAATTATTTTTTTCTTTAATTTCATTCCACTGGGAAATTAGCAAGAACCTAACATCCGAAGCTTCGAACATTCTTGATTTCTGGAAAGAGTTATGTTAGGTAACAGATCTGCAGCAATCAATATAGGAAGGTAGTAGTGGTCCTAGTGGAGTGATTGATTGTGAAATTTTCTGTATTTGGATAGCATGTTCACTGGAACAAGTCCGACATGGAATTTTGACTTGATTCCTGAAACCCCTTATTTTTATTTATTTGGTAAGTTCACTTCATCTGTCCCCCAAAGGCAACTACCATAACTTGATCTTCTTGAGTAAGGGTATGTTTGGTTTGAGGAATTTAAAGTAGAGAGAAAAATGATAGAAAGACGAAAATAATAGAGAAAGAAAAATAAAATTAAAAAATTAAAAATTTTATACAGTTTTTGGTTGAAATGATTTCAATAGAGGAAGGAAAAATTAAAAACAAATCAAATCAAACAAAGTTTAAAATTGAAATTTTTTATACTTTGAGAAATAAATAATGAAGAAATAAATAAAAGAAGTAGAATTGAGAAAACTTTTGGAGAAAGAATAAAAGTTAAAATAGTTGTCCTTTCAATTTCCCCACTATTTTGTATGGAAAATGAAATTTCCTTCCTTAAATTATAATTTCCCTCTAATTTTACTTTCCATAAGATTTTTCTTCTCTATCAAACAACTAAAATCATTTTCTAACATTTTCTTTTCTCTTCCCTCATAAATTTCAAGAACCAAACGCAGTGTAAAAGTGTGACAATGAATTTCACCCCTTTTGAGAGGATTTGGTGCAGTGCTTCGATCTGATGTTTAAAAAGATAATCCACTATTTACAATCTAACTCACGTATTTTTATTTTTTTTTATGATTATGAATTAACTCATTCATATTTTTTAATCCTTTAGCTCGCTCTCTATACTTGAATCTCACCCTCTAGATATCGGCTAGGTGGGTTCCCTTGGCTAACATTACTCGAGCACTCACACAGGTTCTACTCCTTAACTAGTTTATCATCAATGCCCAATTCAATCTCTAGAAAAGTGATTATGTAATAATGAAAATAGCCGCAAACGTTTTAGAACTCTTGGAATAGAAATGTTACAAATTGGTGCCTCTTTGGGCTGGCCAACTAAAGTTGTCTGGCCCTTCCAATTCTTTCACATAACTTGTTTCAAGGCACCAAAGCTGATTTTCAAGTTTCAGATTTGCAGCACTTGGGCCTCACTTGTTTGCTTCCCTTCACTTTAATACAATCATTCAGGAATTGTTTTCATGGAACCATGCTGCTATCTTTTGTATAGGGCTTCACAGTCAAAGAGCTGAAGCACAAGAATCCACTTTTTCTAAGTGTCATTGCTGCATCATTCTCCCTTTCTGCTCATCCTTTGTTGCCAAAAGCAAAAGAAAATGGGATTACTGAGATTCACAAACCTGCTTCAATCAGAAGCACATTTAAGGTATCTTTGACCAAAGTTTGCCTTTTCTTAGTTTCATGACACTCCAGTTAGTCTTTGATAATAACTGCTAATTCTAATTAACCAATCCTGATTCAGCATATGTGTTAACGAAAGAGTCACATGTATATGAGAGATGTTAATAAACCAAATTAGGATTAAGTTCAAAATTATTTTTGTATGCAATTGAGCTGAATTTGTAATTTCTTTCCACATTTGATCTCCTGAATATTTTTTTTTCTGAATTCAATCTCACCGCTTAATTAAGGTTTACATTTGAGTTCGACTTTTATAAATTTATATTGAGTTCAATTTAAATAGTCATCGAACTCGAACTGTTACTCCTTGAAAGACAAACTCAATCTCACTACTTGACTAAGGTTTAAGCTTGGGTTTGACTCAAAGTCGAGCCAAATCAAATTTAAGTAGTTATTGAACTCGAATTGTTATTTGTCAAAAGAACACGGTCATGAATTTGAAGATTGATGTTAGGTAGATTACCAAGTGGGAGTCACATGAACAAAGAAACCTCATTTCAACTTTTCTCAGATGCAAACTCACCGCAAGGGATGCAAAGGTCAGGTCAGAAGAGTGAACCACTGCACAAATAAGATCAACAAGTAAAAAAAAAACACAACACAACCCAGAACAGAAATCCCCTCAGCCACTTCAACTCAAGAAGTTTGTCATGAGCTCAGGTGCTCAACAGCCAGAAAGTGCATGCATGAGCCATTTATTCAATTTTGAGGCACCCTCACCTTGTAAAAACATTCATCCAAAAAACCAAAACAATTTATACACCATACTCGAGCCACATGCAGATTCGTCTAACCAACTCTAATCATGCTTGCACGCCGCCCCTCCATTGAACTCCGAAGTTGTTCTTTAGCCTGCGCCAACGCATTGAGCACATCTTTCACCTTGGCATCAAGAACTTCTGGATCCAGTGTGTGAACTTCTGGATCCAGTGTGTGAACTTCCTGCGGTTGATGCACCGGGACTAGAGCCATCGAATAATCTACCTGACTGTCAGGCTCGTGATCATCATCTTGGTTATGTCCCTCTTCACCAGATCTGAAACTGTGTAGTAGACGTTCACTATATAAGAAAACATATATAGCAAAGTCTTTAGGGAGAAACATTTCAAGAAATAGTAATCCAAGAAAACACTAAAAAGGGTTAGACTGTTAGGTACCAAGATAGACATAGCCTCAAAACTAGAAATGAAATGCCCTATGGCAGGTTTCAATGACTTTAAGGAATTTGAATGCCCTGACAAAGCAATGCTCTCAGAATAGGTCTCAGATCATGACATGTACTAGGTCTTCACATCTCTTAGATATGGTAATGGAACACCAAAGAATTGATGAGCTAAGTTGGAAACTTTCAAATACGCTTCCAAGGGAAGGAAGTAATCCACCTATTCCGACTGGAGAGATGTAAAAATTAAATATTTTTAAATATCATGGTTCATCATCTAAAGCAACCGGGTGCAGGTGCACGGGTGCATAATCTCACGGATCAAGAGAAGCACAAGTTTTGTGGACCCTACCTCTCTTCACCCATCTTTGAATCATTGTGACCTTGATTACAGCCCAGCTGATTTGATTTTTCACAATGTGCACCACCTGCAGACAGTAAGGCATCCTCAGCCATGACATTTTGTGCAGGATTTTGCTCAAAGATCTGTGAGACTAATGGGGATCTTGAATCTTTATTTGCTCCCATCTCACATTCCTGGCCTGGCAAATAGACTTCAAATGAAGAACACAAACTCCCTTCACTGGCAGAGGTATCATCAAGAAGAGTGAGATCCCAGTTTTGTGAATCCTTCTGCAGGGAATTTCCTGCCCTGTTCTGGGATTTGACATTGTGTTGACTCCGATTTATCTTACAGATTTTCATTTGCTGGTTTCCATTGATTTCTTGCACTTCTTTGATGCTTGAAGAAGCTGAGGATGAGACAGATGAAATGTCACTTTTATCCACCAAATTTGACCGTTCTGATTCATCCGATGCATATGAAATGTTCCTCGATTCAAGCTTCTTCAATAGGAACTGCAGCTTCTTTTCAGCCCTGTTTCTTGACTTTGCCTCTTGTTCTAACAATCTTTCCACTTCCATAAGCTGTGATTTCCCCAAAATCGAAAAGGGTTAAATCATCAGTCCCAAAGATCACAGCCTTAAAGGTCAAAAGAGAATATTGAATCAGATGCATCAAAGAACAAATATCACAGTATCAAAAGGAGAAAAAAAATTACATGGCACAGCTTTATTTTGATAGCCACTTTGACACAAAGTTAATTAATTACCTTGTTTCCCAATTTCTCTGCCTCTTCTTTAGCATTTCTTGAAGCCACTCTCTCTGCAAGCAGTCTCCCTCTCAGGCAATCCACCGTTCTCACACCAACCTCTGCTTCCATTCTCTTCTCACTGAAGAAAAAAATAATAAAAAAAAAAAGCCCATTTTCAGACATTAAGATTTCACTCACAAGCACAGATAAATGACACAAGGGTATTTAAATATTAAAACAAAAAAACAAAAAACACTCACCCCCATTTTGAATCTGCATTGTCTCCTCCAGCCATCTCCTGTTCTTGAAATTTTCCTCTTTCCCTCAAGGCACTACTCTGAGGAGCACTTCTTCATTCATCGTTTTTGAACAATGAAGTGAAGCAAAAGCCCTTTTAGTTTGTCCGCTTTTGTTGGCCCAGATTGTGGCTGGACAATTGTGAAAGAGCAGTTGCTGTAAGAGAGAAAAAGACCCTTACAGACATCATTTTTTGAATTCTACCTATGTCGGGGGCTTGTTGGACTGTTACCACCCGGCATTAATGTCTCACTTATACAACTTCTGCCTTCCCAATTACATTAAAATAAAGCTGTTTCTCACGGCTGCCTTTGTAATTGCTCATTCATTAACAGCAATATGTGTAACTCACACTTTGACGGGATCTTTAGGCCAAATTTGGGAGAGGCGATGTTTGGTGCGAGTCGTTGATATAAACATTTCTTTTCAAAAAGATTTTGACCAGATAAATAATATTATTTATTTAAATTTAAATTTTTATATGTGTAAATAATATAAAAAGATAATTGAATGATTAATGGTATATGTAGATAGTAATTAATTTTAAAGATACAAATATATAAATATGCAAGTTTATTTTGTAAATATAAGTATTTATTTGATTATAATGAATTATATGAAGTTTAAAGCATTAATTTTTCTCTCATTTATGAGTAATTACTCTTGCCTCCTCTCCCTTATTCTTTCTTAAATTAAAGCATTAATTTTTCTCTTCGCCATAATTTATTTACGTTCAGACAAAACCTAAACAATTTTGTGGAGAGGAAAAGTAATTTGTCCATATTGTAGAAATCCATTTATAATAATACTGCTTTTTCCCTCTCCTAAAATACTTTGAAGAAAATAATTTCATGTCATGGACTTGAGGCTATTTGTTGTAATTTCCCACCAAACTTTGAAAGTCCCTTCTTTCATTCAAGACTTGTAGGAATGTGTATATTGGTGGGAATTTGAAGGTTTGATAAAATATTTTTAAAGTGTTAGAATTTGAAATTAATAATGAAGATCGTGATGGGAATCAAAGAGCTTGCGAGTCACGTGGTGTGCACGTCTGTCTCCTTCACTCTTTGCTTGTGTTGCCAACTTCATATTTGACTTGATCCCTTCAAAAATATAATATTAATATATATATATATGTATGTATGTATGTATGTGTATGTGTGTGTGTGTGTGTGTATTACTTTATTTTTATTGACTTCTGGTTAGAATTATAAATTATTCGTGTATATTGCTACAAGGGATGGTACCAAGTAACTAATAGTGCCTCTCGTGACTTTGGAAAATATTGATTTTGTTTGGATGAGTAGTATGATGGGGAAGAAAACTTGCAAAAAATTTAAGTTGGATTAAATATGAAAATTTTAATTGAATTAGGAAACAATAATCATTGATACACACACATGGAGAGCCATCCGTGGACAATTGAAGAAATAGGGGCCTAGGACCACATGTTTAATCTAAAATTTTAAGGATTTAAGTTTGTGAGTTATTACTATTATAAAGTGTTCACTCTTTCCTTATTTTCATGTATAACAATTCATTCTTGATTTTTTTTTCTTAGCAAGTTTAATTTAGTAAACAAAAAGTGCCAATTTTTTATTTTCCTCCTTCTTAGGCTAGGATGAATTGAATGTAAATAATTGTAGAGGTTATGTTTGGAAAAGAAGTTTTGTTTGACGTTGATACTTAGCGGAAATTGTGTCCGAAGAGCAATATACTTGAGAAAAAGATTTTGATGGAATAAATAGTATAATTTATTCAAATTTGTATATTTTTATATGTATAAAATATATAATAATGATTCATTGTTATGATAATATATAAAAATAATGATTAATTTTTAGAGAACTAATATATAAAAACGTGCGTTTATGTGAGTACATATATACAAGGATTGATTTTAGTGTAAATATATATAATGATTGAAAAGGAAATATCTAGTTATATAAATGAAAAGTGAAAACTTAAATTTAAATTTGAATAAAAATTTTATTAAATTATATATTTAATAGGATAAAGTTTGATGGGTATTAGTAAAGTTTGAAACACGGAAACAAACATAGCTTCTATTTTTGTAGACAATCGTTGTTTTCAATTTTTTGGAGTTCAAAATTATATACTTAATTATTATATTTTTTAAATTTTATTACTTTATTCTCTTATTTTTACATAATTTCGAAACAAAAAATTTAAAAACATACATTAAATTTTGAAAATTAAATGTAGAATGTGCGCCTACTTTGTGGGTGATAAGTGGACTTAAATTCAATGGGCTTCAAAGTAGTTGTGTTTAAGTAAAGCAACAAGGTAAATAATTGGGAATAAAGTAACTGGGCCTCGGAGTGATCATCACTTGATTTTTTTGAAATTATTTTTTATTTACTTGTCATAACAACAGTAATGATTTATATAACTTTGTTAATTATAATAATAATAATAATAATAAATTGATAAAATTGGACTTCAGGGTGTTTGGCCAAATTTATTTGCAAGAGTTTATAAGACATTTTTAGAATTCGTAAGTTCATAGGTCATATTTTAAAAATAAGTTAAAAAATATATGGTAAAATTATCTTACAAGATTTTATTAAATTTTATAATTATAATTAATTATAATTTTTGATGTTATAATAATGAAAAATAATTTAAATACTATAAATAAAATACAATTTAAAAATATTTATGTCATTTTTAATACATGAAACAGAGTAGCATATAAGATGTTTGAAATAAGTTAAAATTGGCCTAACTTATTTTAAAAAATTTATGAATTCCAAATATTTTATTTTTAGAATTTATAAATTCTTTTATTAAAAATTACTAAACACATTTGAATAGACTATAAGCTCACAGTATCTTATAAGGTGTTTTGAAGAATTTATAAGTTCACCTAAACAACCTTTAAGTTAAATTTTTGAAATTCTTATCCTCATAAAAGGAAATAAATCACATGAACAAGTGTTATTCAACTTTATTCTTTTCACAAAAAAAAAAAAAAAAAAAAACTGAAGATAAAATTTATAACAGAACAACATAAATTTCGGAATTCAAAAAAGATACAAATATAATTTGTACTTATCATTTTGTAATTGGCAGGCTAGCCCATGTACTTATCACAGTTTTAGATAAATATATTGTTGTATTTATCATCCATAAATACATCATTAAATTTAACCAAAGATTATGCAATCTAATCTGGTTAGCCGTTAAGGCCTAACTCTGGGTATGCTTCAATAGTAAAGGAGAGGAAGGACTCAAGAAGTATGAACCTAGTTAGAGTTTAGTTTGCATTCCTATAAATATGTGGCTTTTAGTGTAATGATTTTTGTTGTAATTATGTTGACTTGGTCATAGATTCTTGATTACTAACAATTTGTGTACGCTTATAGAATCTGTTGATAAATTTTAAAATATAATTTATCTTACATATATATAAAATTATATTTTATTACATAAATATTTTGAATTATGTTATGTATAGTATTATATACCATTTAAAAGAAAAACGTTTAAATACAATACAATAAAATTATAAATTATGAAAAAAAAACATTTAAAATCTATATAAAATAGAATAAAATTCTAGGAGAACTAAACAAAAGGAAAGATAATAAATAAAATTTAGATGAAAAGTAAGAAAAATAATATATAAAAAATGAAAAGTAACAATCAAAATAAAGAGGAGTTATTTAGTCTTTTCACTTTAAGGATCAGATGGTGGTTATCATAAGGATCTTACACTTCATATATAGCATAAATTAATAAACGTTATTAGTAAATAATTATTAATAATTGCACACTAAAATATTATATTTCTGATAATCATAAAATGTAAATCAATATTACTGTAGCTTCACCGTAAGGTTAAAGTACATATAATAATATTTATCTAAATATGGTGAAAAAAAGGAACTAATAATCTCCAAAATGACTAATTGTCTAACTGTAATAATTGGAGGGCCACTCATGTCATCATATGCCTCTTCTAATTAATTAATCTTTCCTAATTTCTTCTGTAATAATTTTGCAAGAAAAATTATGCATTAATTACGAGCAACATTCCTGATTCAATCTCCCACCGTCGGCACCGATCTCGGCGAGATCCTCCAGCAGCCGTTCGATCTCCCGGCGGACGTCGTCGGTGGGGAGGCGGTGCCGGCAACAGGGACACGTATTTCTCTTCCCCAGCCACCGCAGTATACACGTCCAGTGGAACAAATGGCGGCACGGCAGCTCACACGCCCCTCTCCCTTCCCTCATCTCCTCCTTACATATCACGCACTCAGCTCTTCCATTCACTTCCACCGACGGCAGCGCCACCACAGCCGCCGCCTCGCCTTCTTCCTTTCCACCGTCACAACACATTGCGCCGACCAAATTCCAGCATCTCCCCACGGACTCGACGTATTGAGGCAAGACCCCGCTGGTGAAACATCCACCGAAGCTGGACAGCCGCAGCACGGAATCGGAGAAGTAGTTGCAGAGAATGACGCGCCACCACGAGGGCGGCGCGTCGAGCGATTCTCGATCGTGCTGGTGGAGCTCGCAGAGGAGGAGGAGGAGTAGGGCGGCGTCGAGATCCCGGAGCTTCATGCATGCGGGCGAGCAGAGAGGCGGCGGGGCGAATGCGGCGGCGTTGGTGTTGGTGGCGCTTTGAATCAAGTGCTTGAGGAAGGTGAGATTGGAGAGGAGGTGGCGGGCGATGAGGAGGGACTTGTGGTGGAGGGAGAGGGATTGGAGGTGGCGGAGGGTGAGGGCGAAGAGGGGTGGGGAGGAGAGGAGAAAGCAGAGGCGGCGGAGGTGGCGGAGGAAGAGAGCGGAGATGGAGTGGGTTAGATGGGAGAGATGGGAAGGGGGGAGACTGGACAGTGAAGCCATGACTATGGTCTCTGCGGAGTTCATGTAGTGAGCCATCATAGTGTCATACCATCATATGCTGTCCTAGTGTCATCAGGAGGAAGTCGTCCTTTGCTTTCATCGCTTTATCCTTTTTATATATAATTGTCACTGCATTATAGTTTGTTAACAGCAATATAAACATGTTCAACGAATATTATTTATCCTATTTATATTACGTCCAGCATGTAAAATTTCAGGACACCGAGTGTAATTATTGAATATTGAATTGATTTTTCAGTTGGGTTTAATATATTATCAAAACAACTTGGATTCATCGGGTTTCGGTGTCTCAGTTAATAAATATAATTTAATAAAAACCACAAAATTAAAGAAAATAAACAAGAAAAGGATGTGTAAAAAAGTAAAAATGACAATATTAATAGAAAAATGAGAAGAAAAATTAATTTCGATATTTAGTGTGGTACACTATATGGAAAGATTAGTTACTCCATTAATGGTTTTAGTATAATGTCATTCATCTTAAGGACTCTGCGCGTGCGTCTACCTAATTATATTATAAATTTTAGATCCCAATCACTTATGTAATCAACGATCAACAACAAACGGGTACGACGAATTTTTCATATTGGAGATTATTCAAGACTTCAAATCCCCTATCTTGAAGATCTAACCCCACTAGTATATGTTTTATGTATACATTCGTTATATGTAATTAATTAATACACATGGAAAACGAATTACAAGAGTTATTTGCTAAATATTCTTGATTTGTTGGGCATGTTATTACGCAGTTAACAGAGAAGTAAGACTTGGCAAAAGAAAATAAGAAACTAAAGCAAATTTTTGTTAAAAATAAGCTCATTGTAGTAGTAGTAGTAGTAAAGATATATGTTGTTCAGAAAAGAGTAAATCGAAAAAAAGGCATGAAAGATATTGAGTAGTATTTGTCAGACGAGGAATGTTCGCCAAAGCGAACGACAGATCCAAAGCAATCAATATTATAACAAGAAAAGAAAACGAGACAATGGAAGGGTAACATGAGTCCCACCTCCTTAGTCCGGTAAAGAAACTTTAAATAAAGGCTACCATACCTGAACCCCTTTCTTCATATCTTCCTTTCTATCAAAGGAAAAATATAGGTCTAAATTAACAGATACATTCCCACAGTAACCTTTTCCCTTTTATTTTCAAATAGAACAAATAAATATACAAATATGTTTCTTCAATGCAACAAACCCAATACCATTGATGTTTATCTTCCTACTCATGATATCAAGTACACAGAACAAATAAGATTCACATCTATTAGATAGAAAAAAGAAGTCGCCGGCTACATTATTGAGCATGGCATGTGTGACTAACATTGGAAGATGAGTTGGTGGAGTAACGTGGAAGGGAGTTGATGGAAATGTTGGCCTCTTGTCCACAAGCTTGTGTCCAGTTCTGAAAACACTTGACACTTCCTCTACTTTTTATTATCTCTATTTTCCAAGGGGAAAAGAACAACTAAGAAGATGCAAAGGACAAGTTGGCCGATATATCTGCTTGATGTATCTCTTGACCCTACAAAACAAACAATAATAATGCATGTGGTATTGCTACTGCTACTGATTTCCAAGGTTTTTTTTTTTTGCTCTTATCAAGGCCTGGCCACCCCACTCACAACTCTGAACGCCAAACTTACGGGTTTGAGAACTGTGAAGAATGTGAAATGCATACTTTATTAGACTAGCAGATCGATTTCCTACTTTCCTTATTGCACCTAAGCCCACAAACCCAAATAGGGTAATATTTCTATGTATGTTGGAATATAAATTGGTTAGTTCAATGCGTTTCATGAATACCCCACAATTCATCAATGCATCATCAAAGCCTATTCACAAAAGTTAAGTGGTTAAGTATAAGATTGAGAATGAAATATGGCGAGACGAATTGGAACTGACTGAGGGAAGCAGAGGCTGTATGTGGGACCGGTGTGAATGACTGGTGCAAAAAGGAAAAGAAACATTGTCTATGGGTCATTGAGAATATTATTATATGCTATGGGGTACGCGTACTAGACATACATTCTTTTCTATGAGAATCCTAGGTGAATCTGATGCTAATCCTTTACAGGGCACAAGGGCACCTTTTAATAGAATAACTGCAACAATAGGCTGCAGAATGAAGCAAAGGTATCATAAAGCATCAAACTGAACACAATCTCAGTATACAAAGAGGAGCTAGGAGCTACATGAAAATGAGATTGAACAACAAACGCATGTACATATACAAATAAGTTAGGACAAAGATTTAGTTAAAAGCAATATCTCTCACAAAATAGGCTTGAATTGCTTGAACTCGATCTCGTCTGGTTAGAACCAAGCAAAAGCATGATATGGGAATGAGTTGTGTGAAATCTCTGAAGTTCACATGGAAAAAGAGGAAAGACATATATTCCATCATCTTTAAAAGGGATATTTTGAACAAATATAGAATAAATATATCAAACATGCAACCAAACAGATTTCTAGATGAAAAGCAAGTGTAGGCTAAATTAGATGCTGCTGAAGAGCTTAAGCTGTAATCCCAGATCATAATATTCTGCAACAGCCAATCAGGAATATGAAACTGTTCCCTCCACCTCCAAACAAAAAAGTGTATATAAAATGGACTTTGCCATTAGTGGATCACTGAGTTCAAGACTATTGATTGATCATTGCAATAAGCAGCTCCATTAATGATTCTTTAGTTAACCTTCACAGTTTTACCAATTAACAGAGCTAGGTCAGGCAAATCCTGGTTGGGTTTAAATGGCGCAAAAATATATCCAATAAAAATCTCACCTGCTGCAATCATCACATTTCAACTTTCTTCTAGCATTCCAAAATCCCACGAACTGAAACATTATCGTTTGTGTCAATCACCCATTCACTCTTGAGCACTTCCTCATCAAATTCATCAATAGCGGATGCCTTCTTTTTTCCATCAGCTTTGGCAATCTAAGATATCATAGAACTTCATTAGCTTTTTCATTTACAGCACCTCCAACTGTAAAACTTTGTTATTCTCCCGAAGCTTCTATCCAACTACTGCCAGCAACTTTCTTAAACCCAGTGTTCTTCATTTTCTTTCTGATTCTCTCAGCTTCTTCCCATCTACCAGCTTTTGAATACAGATTTCCCATAACAATATAATTGCTCGGGTTTTCAGGCTCCAATTCAAATAAATGATCACAAACAAACTCCGCAAGTTCAACATCACCAGATTCTGAAGCCCCCGTAAGCAGTGCACCCCAAACCTGTGCAGAAGGTTCAATGGGCATTTTCTTTACAACTTCCACTGCTTCAGAAAGCCTCCTAGCTCGGCACAGGCATGCAACCATGCAAGCATAATGATTCACCAAAGGGTGAATTCCATACTCCGGAAGCAGGGAATCAAATATTTCCCAAGCTTTATCCACTAGCCCAGCATGAGCACAGGCAGTCAATACAGCAGTAAAAGTTACAGCATCTGGCTCTGTCCTGCTATTCAGCATCTCATCAAATAGAATAAGGGCCACATTAGCATCACCGTGAGCTGCGTATGCTGAGATTATTGCCGTCCAGACTATCACACTCCTATCATTTGTTAGATTAAACAATCTTTGTGCTCCACTTAGAAATCCCAGCTTGGCATACATATCTATCAAGGCAGAAACTATGTAAATATTCCTATCTGAATTGATTTTGATAGCATAAGCATGGATCTCCTTTCCTCCTTTTAAATGGGAGATAAATGGAATGGCTGGTAGAATACTTGAAAGAGTCACACTGTTAGGCTTGAGACCGGAAACTTGCATTTGATGAACCAAATCTAGAACCATATCATATTGATTGTTCTGAACCCTACCGGATATTATAGCATTCCAAGTACTCAATCCCGGGTTCCTCATTTCCTGGAATATCTTCATGGCTTCATCAACAAACCCATGAGCCATGTAACCAGATACCACCGTGCTGTAAGTTATTTCATCCTTTTCAGCCATCTCCTCAAAAAGCTCCCTAGCATAGTCCAAGCTACCACATTTTGCGTAAACTGCAATAATAGAATTACAAACTGAGAGATCCATTTCGATCCGATTATCAATCACAAATTGATGCACTTCCATGCCAAAAATAAGGTCGGTTGATTGAGCACATGCGTGCAGAACGCTAACTGCAGTAACCCCATCGGGCCTTAGATCTTCCAAACCCAACATCATTCTGTACAAATCCTTGCATTCCTGATAAAAACCACCCTGAGAGTACCCTGAAATCATTGAATTCCAAGATACCAAATCCTTTTCGGGCATTTCATCAAAGAAAGCCCTTGCGGAGACCAAATCATCACACCTTGAATAATAAGTCACCAGCCCATTCCCCACGAAAACATCAAAATCGAGCCCATTTTTAATCACATAACAATGAATCATTCGAGGCGAAAGAGGTCCATCCGAGGCCACCTCGGACATCGCCTTCAGCACACAACTCAAAGTAAAGCTGTCCGGTTTAACATCCGCCGTATCCCAAAAATCGTCCCTTCGGGACGAACTCGCGGTAAATAGTTTCAACGTTTCGTTGTGTAGGCCATGTCCGGAGTACGCAATGAGAAGGGCGTTATAGGCGAAGGTATTCTTCTTGGGGATTTGGTCGAACACGTGGCGGGCGCACGAGAGCTGGTGGGTTTTGGAGTAGAAAGCGATGAGTTTTGAGGCGAGGAAGTTGTCGGCCGTGGTGGAAAATATAATGAGGCGGGCGTGGAGCTGCTTGGCCTGACGGGAAAGAAGGCGGTCGGTGCAGCGTTGGATGAGGTGGCCGTACAGAGTGTAGTTAATGCGGTGGCCATTCGGTACGGACGCGTTCTGAAGGAGCGTTTGCAGAGCTTGGCGGGTCAATGGCCGCGTGAGTTTCATTCAAAAATGCGCTTACAATGTTAATGAGATCGAAAGGTCTTAAAACCACGACTTAATCTGGGGCGTCAATGAAGAAAATATGCGACTTTGGTACGTCTGCTGGAGATAGCATAGAAACGTTTGGTCTATGTTTGGAACCTGTTTTTCAATCTTCAGCATATTATTTAATTAAATTTTCAAATATAAAATTCAACAAAACATTCTTTTAAATTCAAATTTAAATTCAAATCTTTATCTTTTATATTTATAATTAACTAATTATTCTTTAATTATTACACTTGTTAACAATCAAATCAATACTAATATCTATACATACATACACTCATATTTATATATATTTATACTTTAAAAACTAATAATCACTTCTATATACTATTACATCATATAATCATTATAATATTATATATACATATTTAAATAAATTAAAATTTTCAAATATTAAAATCTTATAACCAAACATATTACTCATTCTAATACAATTCACATCAAACATAATCTCCCACCAAAATCCTCCTTCCAAACATAACCTTACATATGGACATAATTAGGGTATATAATTATGAAAATTTGAAGCAGGAAAAAGTTACTTGTTTTTCTTTTCCTTTTTGGATAAAATAATTGCAGCATGTTTTGGAATTTTGATCAAATTAAAAAGGAATAATCTAGTGCAGAAACTTAAAATGACTTCAATCTTATTTTCTCTTCCACATCTTCCACTACTTTTGACCTTTTCAAATTGTTTCATCTAACTTGGTAATAACATAAATTGAACTAATAAAATTTACAAACTCTATACATGTATTTATTTATAAATTATAAAATTATTATACTTTAGTTAATAAACTAAAATTATTTATCTTAAAAAGTATAAAAAAATATCTAAAGTAACTAAATAAAGGACAACAAGAGAATTTCCCAAAAAAGGAGAGAAATTTGAGAGAAAACACGAATAAGAAGTTAAAAGAAAAATAAACATTAAAATAAGAAAATTGTATGATTATATATAGTGCAAGAGTATTTAAAATAAAAAATAAAGAAATATTAAAAAATTATAAAATTTGAGAAAATGTATAAACATAGATTGTAAGTTGGGCAAAAAAAAGTGAAGAAAATAATAAAAAAATAAAAATATTTAACATAACATAAATTGCTTTTGATACGGTTTGGGCCGTGGGCCTGTACTTGTTTCAGTCTAGTTGGGCTTCAGTTGCCCTGGCGGTCCACGAGCAAATGTAAATTATGTAAACGTATTTGTCTGCAATTTGTTTTTTCAACAGCCAAAATTATTATTTACTTGATTATAATTGTTCTCTTACAGATGACCAGTTGAATATGTATTAATCATTACATCTTTATAGTAGATTCATATATATACAAACAAATAAAATACAACACAATTATTTTATAAGAAAAAACAGCTAAATATGTCTGCATTGTCATTGTTATTGTTATTATCTATACTATATATATAAATGATTTGACCCTTGAGGTAACTATCATGGTATGTACAAAATTAAGTTACAGAGTTATCCTTTTCATTCTTTCTGTATATCTATTCACTTCTTTTAATGTTTTGTCTCTTCTATCTTAATTTTTATATTTCCTTTGTTTTTCGTCACCTTTTACAGTCTTCAAATGCAGTCCAGATGTGACCAAATTGGAGAACTTTTTCTTCTTACAAGAGGACACAAAGCTAATTTAATTGAAATGTTTTAATGTTGATGGCATATAATATGGGCTTGCTCAGGGTAGATGAATTGATTAAGTTAAGTCAATCAAATGTTCACTTTAAATAATAAAGGTCGGGAAAACTTAGGTTAGATGTTAATTTTCCAAAATGTATGATAAACAATTTAACCCAACAAGTATGATAAACAATTTAACCCAACAAGTATGATAAATAATTTAACCCAATAAGTATGATAAAATAATCTAACTATGTCAACCCATTTAATAATGTTCATTATTAAGAGAGTGTTTGGATGAGTTTATAAGCTTCGCAAAACATCTTATAAGACGTTTAAGAGGTTATAGCTATTTTTGTTCAGATTTTACACTCTATTTATTTCAACTTAAAAATTTTGCAAATCAAGCGTCTTACTATTCAAATTTTATTTAAATTCAACTTCAAAAATTTCCTTCTTTTATCTTTTTTTAACTAACTAATAATTTTTTAATTATTATATATATTCATAATCAAATCAACACATATTCTTATAATTTTCACTCACATTTATTTTTTTTATTACCCTATAAACTTATAAACTACTACATCATTTAATTATTATTACATATTAAATATATATAAAAATAATTATCTTGCTCACTCAAATATTAGAAACTAAACATAATTTTTATCTTTACTCAAATAACATAACCTTTCTCCTCATCTTATCTTGGAAACAAACATAGCTTATAAGTTTTTCTAAAATATTTGGTAAATTTTTTATTGAAAGATATTACAAACTCCCAAAATAAGATGTAGCTTATAAGTTTTTCTAAAATATTTGGTAAATTTTTTATTGAAAGATATTACAAACTCCCAAAATAAGATGTTTAGAACTTATAAACTCTTTAAAAATAAATTAGTTATTTCCAATTTATTTCCAAATAAATTATATATTCCTTCATTATATATACTAAAAATGACATAAATATATCATTACATTATATCGATGATGTTTAGTTTAGTTTTATGATTGTTATAACAAAAAATTATAATTAATTATTATTATAAAATTCAATAAAATCTTATAAAACGATCTATCCGAACACATTAATAGCTTATTTTAAAAATAAAATACATGAACTTATAAGTTTCAAAAACATCTTATAAACTATTTAAAATAAGTTTAGCCAAATACTCTCTAAATTATCCAATATTTTAATCTACATTAATGAATATAATATTAAATTATTTTTAAAATCAAATTGTTATTTAAAAAAATCTTTAAATATATAACCATATCAAGTAGAATGAACAATTCTTATATTTATCCCTCAAAAGATTACGAGACAAGATATAAACGCCTGCTAACACCAATTTTGAAGATAATTCTTTATTAATTATGTACGAATTTATTATTTTTTTGAGATATCAATATTTTGACAATGAATTAGAGCTCACTATATTTTTTAAATCTAAGCTAACTTATTGAGTTAGTACCACCGAAAATAGGACTCCTTACAATTTACTTAGACAATAAGTCGAATACAAATACAATCTCATGAGTAGCAACTTGAATAAGGGATCAATATATGTTTATGTTTGAGGGGAGTAAAAAATTTAAAAAATTATTACACAAATAAAAAAATATACACAAATTTTAAATAGAATAAAATGTAAACTTCTGACAACACTCACTCAAAACCTTGGGAATGGTTCAGAATTGTATTGGCTGGCTGAATTAACCACCCACGCGAGGGAAGGGTTATTTAGCCAGGTGACATTCAGAATTATGTTATGTAGGCTGGCTGAATTGGGGCTGGCTAGATGTGATAAGGCAAGTAGCACTTATTCTGATCAGCCCTTGTCGAGGGGCCTTTTTTTATGTTCTTTTTCCTTGGGATTTGGACATTGACCATGACTTTTCACCAGAGACATTAGTCCTTATCTGAATAAACAGTGTTTATATACTCACTAGGAAATATGAAATAAAACCCTATTATCGTTTCCGATTTGAAGTGATGGTGAAGTGACATTGCAACAAGAATAAGTTGATATAGAGTGTTCCGAATATCATGAGAGCTGGTCACGTGGCATTTTCTTGTCTTTAACGACCACAATAATGGTGTATTTCTTTTCTTTGCAATATTCATTATAGATGCAACTCTGATGGCTTTATTATTGTCACTTTAAAACACACTCACACACAAAAAGAATTTAATAGAATGTATGCATACACCAGCATTTCTGTACACTCGTGTACTACAAAGTATAAAAAACTATTTTATAGATAAAATTATATAAGTCAAATATATTTTGCATTGGTTAGTGTAGCTTAATTATATTGGTTAATTGAAAATTTATGGCATATATGAGTGGGAAAACCTATTATTAATGATATTCATAATATGTATGTATTTTTAAAACAGAATAAAATTATTTAACATTTAAATTATATGAAGAACTTAAAAAAGATAAAGTGAAGCTAAAAGGAGGTTAGAGAAAAAAAAAATGAAAAAGGTCAAAAAAAAAAACGCTAAAAGATGGAAGGAAAATAACTAAAATGTTAAAAAAATACATTAAAAGAAGAGTAATTTAAAATTAAAATAATGAAAAATAAAATTGAGAGAAATAAATATAATAAACTAAATTTGATGAAAGAAAGTGTCAAAAATATAATAAATGAAAGTTCGATAAGGATAATGAAGGAAACATATAAAGGATTGTGGTGTAATAAATTAAAGTTGGGTGGAGAATATAGAATAAATAAACATCTTGGAAAGAAGATGGAAATTAAGAGAAAAGAATGAAAAGTAAATATATGAAATTAAACTCTGGAATCCAAAAGTAGATACTCCAGCACACTTATGCTTATCTAGTTAAAATTGTACACTTTATCTATGTGCACATATATTTATAAATTATAAAGTTATTGTATTTTTAATAATAAAAATAAAATTATGTAAAATTAAAATATAATGAATATTTAAATAAAGAAACAAAGAAAGATCAAAAAATTTGAAAAAAACAAGTTTGAGAGAAGATATAAATAAAAAGAAGTTAAAAATAAAAAATTAAAATAAGAGTAACGACGTAATTTGCATATGGAAAATAGTGTTTAAGATTAGGAAATGGAGAAAGATCAAAATAATTTGAAATTTTTTGAAAAATAAAATGAAAATAATAAATTAGAAGAAAAAGATAGAAAAATAAAAAAATAATAATTGTATAATTTTACTCAATACAATGAAAAAGTATCTTCTGGCATAGACATTGTGCAAAGAGGTTACACAAAAAAATTCAAAAAAAAAAAAAAATCTATTTAGACAAGAATTTATAGCAGTGATTCAGGTCCTAGTCAGCAGTTAGGGTGACATCTTATATTATGACAGTTGAGGCAATGAAAATATGCCCTTCTCTCATTTGTTATAATAATTATGACGCTAATGTAGAAAAAAAATTATTTTACTCTAAACTCCAACCTGGAGGCTCTGTAGTTTTGACATTTGCCAATCTTCCAAAAGGTCAAAAGCAACCACACCTTTATTTATTTATTTATTTATTTTTCTTATTCAACTTTTCTTGCCATTTTCCATCGTCTGTATTAAGAAAGTGGGTGCCCAGTTTTGTATCTATATCATAATGTAATATACTAAATTGAAATAATTTATTAAATAAACTTCCTGATTAAATTGACAGTCTAGATAAGTGGTGCCCTAGAAACTAATACGACTTTGTATTGCTTAATTGTTAATTGTACTTTTCTTTCCTATATAATTATAAGTATCTCTCTTCTAAATGATAAACAGCCAAGCGTTGCAAAGTATCTCTAGATTTCATTCAAATGGTAATGCTTACTCTATTCTATCATTAAAAAAACGATCGACGGAATATGTTTGTTTTGATTTTTAAGTATATATTTTTTTAAATAATACAAAAGTAAAAGAAATATGGAGTTAAAATTTAAAATATAGTAATTAAAAAATGTATATTTTCAAGGATAAAATGAAAAAAAAGTGCACGCACGCGCACACATAGTTATCTCCTATTATATTTGAAATAAAGTTATACCACATGATTTGGACTAAAAACATGGACTATGTTTGGGAGAGGAGTTTTTGTGGGATGTAGTGTTTGGTATGAGTTACGTGTTGACGAATAATATATTTGGAATGAATGTTTTAATGGTACGAATAATATAACTAATTTTAATATATATATATATATATAATATAATAATAATTAGATAATATGATAATTTATGGAGATAATGATTACATTTTAGGCTATTTTTATTTTAAGTAATTAGGCTAGATAGATTATTTTATCAAGTTTAATCATATATTCTTTATGATGAATTAAAATTCTTGATAAAAGATAAGCCCATTATAAAATAACTAAAATAATCGATAATTAATTCCATATAGCAATGTGATAAATTAATCCTACAAAATAATATAAAGGACCCCAATCCCATAATTGAAAGTGAACATGATCTTAGAGTATAAATAAAAATAGATATAAATATATGTATTATATATATATATATATTGATTTGGTTGTGAATAAGTTTAGTAGCTTGAAATTTAAGGAGATGTTTTTTGAAGTTAAAACTTGAGTCAGTAACATAACCATGATATATGCCCTGAAAATTTGGGCATATGATTCATAGAATATCAATTTTTTTCCATATCCCCAGCCCAAGATTCAGATGCCCCAAACGCGCTTTTAATGAACGGGCCCACGAAGATTATTATGTCAAATAAGGATGAACGATTGATGTCCACGAAAATAAAACAAGAAGCACAACAATAATGTCACTCAAAGTGGTACCAATTTCATATTATATTTCACCACCCCTTCCCTATTACCACTTCAGATACAAACTGCACGGGTTCCCACTCCCATCAGGGGAAGGCCTCTTCTGCACACACGCTAAAAGCTTGGGCTATGTTTGGAATTCAATTTCTTGCCGATGTTTGTTGTGTTTTAAGATGGTTTTTTTTTAAGAGAATTGTGTAAAATAAGAGAAAAATAGGCAGAAAAATTAAAAAGAATAATGATTGTAATGTTTGTTTTGCAGTGAGAAAAAATGAAAACAAACGCAGTCTTAATCTTCACATATCTTATTAAATTTCATAATATCAAATATATTATTTAACAAAATTTTCATTTATATTCAAATTCAAAATTTCTTTCTCTTATATATAAAATTAACCTGATTATTTTTAATTCATATACCTATTTACAATTAAATTAATATATTTATACATATTACATATATGTTCACGTTTATATTTATTTATATTCTAAAAACTAATTACTATCATCATCATGTATTATCATATTATCCAATTAATATTATATATTTTATATATACATTTAAATAAATAAAAATTTTGTCGCATCGGCAACTCTTACACACCATACCTACCAAACCCCTCTCCCGAACGTAGCCTGTGAATCCACTGTCCTCGTTTGTACACGAAAAGCCTCCTTGTTATTATAATAACAACGTTAATCCGTGTCTTGCATTTATTGTACCCGCGTGCTTCGGTTTATTTAGTTAAGCCTCTTGCATCAACAGCTTCTTGTCGACAAGCAATGGACTGGGAGTGGCTGTTGGCTTTCTTGAAGGGCATGGTCAAACCGGTGGCGGCGCTGGCCGTGGTGGCCCTGGCGGTGGCGCTGTCGTACCTGAATAAGCTGGGGCTGGGGGCCGAGATGGTTTACTCCATTGTCAGGGCTTTTCTTCAGCTGTCTATCATTGGGTTTGTTCTGCAGTTCATATTTAATCAGCACAACGCTGTCTGGATTCTCGTGGCTTATCTTTTCATGGTATGTCTCAGTAAGATTGTCTCTTTCTTTCTTTCTTTTCTTTCTTTTTTTCACCTTCGTTTCTTTAAACCTGTTGGCAACTTTTTTGGCTTCCCTCTGGAGCTTCACATTTCCTTGTATGGACAAACTGTTGTTTTGATCCCTTTTGCCTTTTTTTTTTTTTTTTAATTACTTTGTTTTCTGTGTGATACGTATGTTTTTATCCCTTCATTTGTGTCACTAGTGGACAGCGTTATCTTGATGGGGTTTAGTAAAAATAACTGAAGTTTATGATTCAAAGCAGTAGTGATGTTAACCATGCAATTTAATTAGCTCGAGTTCAATTAAGCTCAACAATTTTTTTGAGTTTATTGAGTTTGGATTTAAACTCAAACATGTTTCTTTTAAAACTTAATCTAAGCGATAATTTAATTTTGAGTTTTATAGTATTGCAGATAGCAAAGTTCGAGAAATTGTTGAGATCAAGTTATTACTTGAGATCGACTTGTTATTTCTGGTCTCAAATTCAAAGACCTTGGAGCTTTTGCTGCTAATCGGTGCAATAATATGGGATTTTCCGGCCAATTTTCATCTGTTAAGTTTAAAGTACAACCTTTGTTTCGATGTGCATCATCATACTCCAAACTTTGAATAAAGAAAAATGAAGTAGTAGACTTGGAGAATTGACTATAGATATATTGTATTGTATAAATCGTTCAACAATTCCTGTCATCTTAACGTTTAAGGTGTCTTGCACGCCTTATGAAAACGGAAGGAACGTATTCGTGGGGAATAATATTTATTTGTTGTGGCGACACATCTTTAGCTGAAAATTTCCTTGGCTTTGTGTAGATGCATATGTTGGTGTGGGGGGAAACTGGCATTAAGTAGTATAAATATAAGTGAAACAAAAAGATAAAAAATGTTAACTTTGACCACTCTTACGTTTGATCTTGCAAGGGTGGAAATAGTGCAAATTTTGCACCCAAAGGCAATGTTAGAGAAGGGTTTTGTTGGGGGGGGGGGGGGTTAATGTTTGGTGTGAGTTGTGTTAAAATGGATAGTATATTTAGTGGTAAGATTTTGATAATTTAAAATTTTAATTTATTTGAATATATATATAATATATAATAATGATTAGATGATGCGATAATGGATAATTTTTAAGGTATAAATATATGTGTGTGTGTGTGTGTGTTTATTGATTTGATTGTGGGTATGCATAATGATTAAATAATAATCAGTTGGTTATATATAAAAAAGAAAAACTTTGAATTAAAATTTAGATGAAAATTTTATTGAGTAGTATATTTGATTGTATAAAATTTAATGAGGTAAAAGGATATTGAAAATTCTGTAACAAACATAGCCTAATGATTATGTAATGATTGAATAATAATTATATATATATATATATATATAAAATAAGAAAATTTTAAATTTAAATTTGAATGAAAATTTTCATGAGCATACGATTTAATCGAGACAAAAGAAGATTGAAAATTGTGTAACAAGCATAGCCTATTTATCTTGCATAAGTTTATAATTAGCAATTATATAGCTTAAAAAGCTACACTTTGTGACAACAGGGATTAAATTCCATCATTTATTTGCTTGTGGTTGGGCAGGTTTGTGTTGCGGGTTACACAGCCGGACAGCGTGCGAAGCACGTGCCGAGAGGGAAGTACGTTGCGGGAGCATCGATCCTGTCCGGGACGGCGATTACGATGTTCTTGCTGGTGATTCTGCGCGTCTTTCCTTTCACTCCGAGGTACATTATCCCTGTCGCGGGGATGATGGTCGGCAATGCGATGAAAGTCACTGGCGTCTCCATGAAAAACCTCAGGGATGACATCAAGATTCAGATGAATCTGGTATGTCTTAACGTAGTTATATCATGTCAAGGATACTTACATTACATGTTGCCATGGATTAGGACACTGCTCCAGATGATCACCTGAAACTTGTGTGTGTTAGAATTCCTAATCGTGTGCTTATTTTCCTGTACATGCTAACTACAGTTGGGCTTTGACAATCGGAATTTACATGTTCAATCACTGAGAAACCAACGTAAATGCCGAAGTAAACTTGAATTCATAACTGTCGAATTTGGGTCACAAATTTGAATGAATCCCCCAATGTGGTTCAGAATGTAGCCGGAATGAGTTTGAACGTACTCTAATTTGAATGTTCGGGAAAGAAATTTAAAAATAATTTGTGGATTGTTATGGTCGATCATCCAAATCAATGCGTATTGGTGATGAATGTCAAATTAAATTGATGCTATTTGTGATTTGGAACTATGACCACACACACACACGTGTATGTGAGTTAACAGCTCATTAATTCTAATTATTTCTATTTGACCTGTCATCAAAGTAGAATTAAACATTGTCTATTCAATATGCGTTCATATGTAAAGCACATAATGCATTAAAACCAAAATTTTAAAACTTATCGGATCACTTTGATTAGATTTGATTTTATCCACGACATTTTCACACAATTATATATTTTACGTATTTAACTAATGCAATTAGACTTTACCCCAACACTAGCGGCTCCTTTTCTAGGTTGAGACAGCGCTTGCCCTGGGGGCAACTCCCCGTCAGGCAACGCTGCAACAGGTGAAAAGGGCACTGGTGATCGCCCTGTCTCCGGTGCTGGACAACGCAAAGACCGTGGGACTAATATCCCTTCCAGGGGCAATGACGGGGCTCATAATGGGCGGAGCATCGCCGGTGGAGGCGATCCAGCTCCAGATCGTGGTGATGAACATGCTCGTCGGGGCGTCGACCGTCAGTAGCATCATGTCCACCTACCTCTGCTGGCCGTCCTTCTTCACCAGGGCCTGCCAGCTGGAGACTAGGGTCTTTTCCATGCACTGAAATCAGTGACGGAGACTAATTGCCTTTGTGTTAACATGGGGAAAGGATACGTTGATACAAAGCTAAAAGAGCTGAGTGTGAAAAACAAAAAAGTGAAATTAATGTAAATCCATCGTGGCTATGTTGGTTTTAAATTTTGAAGTTCTCTTAATTATTATACTGCTTAAATTTTATATCTTTCTTTATCTTTTATTTTTATATAATTTTTAAAATATAAACCCTTAAAAATACAAGCAAAAATCTTGAAACAAAACAAACTTAGCGAGTATTGGCTGAACTAAATAGACACCATGCTTGGTGCTACCTTAAACGAATGTCTGCCTAGGTCTACTCGATGCGGCAGTGGTGAGGTACATCAGATGCAGCGGATTTTGCCACGAGGCAAAATCTCAAGCTCTAATCTACTATATTTTTTATTTTTTTGTTTTAAACATAAAAAAATGTATTAAATAAAAATTTACATGAAATATCAAGTAAAATAAAAATAATATAAGATAAAAAATATAATTTTTTATAATTTTTCTTTTTTTTAAAAATGCTACATAAATTAAATAAATATATATATGCAACAAAAAATATTTAACACCAATTTTTTCATTGATTGCAAATTTAAGCATGTGTGAATTTATTTAATTTAAAATTTTAAAATATTTTTTTATTTTATTTAATTTTTGATTATTTGTAATTTTTATTTTGTTTGATGTCTTGTTAATTTTTTTTTTAATGTATCTTTCACAGTTTAAAAAATAATATATTGACAAATTAAAGTGTTGCCATGTGTAACAAATGGCATTTGTCAATACTTTTGTGTAATTGGTGATTTTCAAAAGGTTTAACATGTGTCAAGCACTTAAATACACTTAGTGCATTGTCTGGTGAAACGTAAATACTAAAGGTGGCAATTTTTAACCTTATTCAAACCCCACTCGTCCGAAATTAGCTGGTCAAGCTTTCACATGTTTGGATTAAAGTTGGATTAGATCGTAAATTTGAAAAGATAAATGATTAAATTTAAAATTGACCTGCTAACCCGTGACCCATGAATATATTTTAAATAATATAATAAATATTTATATAAATATAAAAAATTAATTAAATAAAATTAAATAATAAAACTGTAAATATTGAAAATGATAAACTTTAATTTTAATTAAATAAAAATAATTTTTTTTATTGATTGGTTAACAGGTTAGGTTTGTATGACTTGTGAAATTGACGAGTCGAGTTTAAATCAAATTTTTTGATTCACAAAAATAATCAAGTTAAATTTGAATAAACGGATCACGAATAATACTCCTTTTGATTTAACTCACCAACCACCCCCAGGTGAATACCATAATTTGGTAAACTGGACAATTCATGGACAATTCAACATCAATCTCTGGCACTGTAGACCTGTCTTGCTACTTCCATCTAGCAGAAAATCTTTCACATTTAATTTCCTCCTAACATTAGGTCTAATTGGACCGAGACAGGATAAGGTGGCAATCTCAAAAATAAGATTATTGAACATAGATTCAATGCTAATTATTTCCTAAAGAATTTTTTGTTCTAAACTCACCACGTCACCATACTATATTTTCTACTACTATTTTGAATTAATGGTACAACTGAGTTGAATTCACAACAATTATTCAACTCAATTTTGTGGTGTTTGAATTCAAACTTGAATTGAATCCTAAAAAGTTACAATAATCCAAATTAAGAGTGTTCCAATTTTATTTGTATATATGTTTTCAAGCACTACAATACCAACAACAAAGTGGATGAGGAGAACCTTAATTTAAGCTCTCAAATGCAACTTAAGAAAAATAAAATATGGAAAAAAATGATGGCCAAAAGTAAATACTCTAGCACACTTATGCTTAACTAGTTAAAATTATACACCTTATGCATGTGTAAATTTATTTATAAATTATAAAGTAATTATGTTTTAAACAATAAAAATGAAATTATGTAAAACTAAAATATAATGAATATTTAAAATAAAGAAACAAAGAAAGATCAAAAGAATTTGAAAAAAAGGCCAATTTAAGAGAAAAATACACATAAAAATAAGTTAAAAAATAAAAATAAGAGTACCGACGTAATTTGCATCTGGACAAAAAGTGTTTAACATTAAGAAATGGAGAAAGATCAAAATAATTTGAAATTTTTTGAAAACATAAGTAAAAATAATAAATTATAAGAAAAAGATAGAAAAAAAAAATAAAAATGAAAATAATTGTATAATTTTGCTTAATACAATGAAAAAGTATCTTGTGGCATAGACATTGCACAAAGAGGTTACATATATATGAACTTGGACTTGGAAAAACACAAAAAATTTCAAAAAAAAAAAAATTTTTTTTAGACAAGAATTTGTAGCAGTGATTCAGCACTGAGTCAGCAGTTAAAGGGGATATCATATATTATGAGAGTCGAGACAATGAAATTGGACAAATAAAATATGCCTCCCTCTTAGTTATAATAATTAAGATGTTAACGTTAAAAAGAAAGAAATTATTTTATTCTAAATTCTAACGTAGAGGTTCTGCACTTCTGACATCTGCCAATCTCCCAAAAGTCAGCCCACCTTTCTTTATGTTTATTTATTTATTCTTGTTCAATTTTTCTTGCAATTTTCCATCCTTCTGTATTGAGAAAATGGGGGCCCGCTTATGTATCTATATTATAATGTAATATACTGAACTGGAATAATTTATTAAATTAACTTCTCTAATTAAATTGACTGTAAAGATAAATGGTGCCCTAGAAACTTTTAGGACTTTGTATTGTTTACATGCTAATTGTACTTTTCTTTCCTATATAATTATAAATATCTCTCCTCTAAATGATAAAATCACCAGCCAAGCGTTGCAATGTGCCTCTAGATTTCGTTCAAATGCTAATACTCACTGTATTATATCATTAAAAAAAATATCCATTGAATATGTTTGTTTTAATTTTTAAATGTATTTTTTTAAAAAAATTGTGCAAAAGTAAAAAAAAGAGATAGAGATAAAATTTGAAATATAATAATTAAAATACACATATTTTCAAGGATAAAAGGAAAAAAAAAAAAAACGGGCACGCACACACACACATAGTTTTCTCCTTTTTTTAGTTTGAAATAAAGTTATACCACGTAATTTGGATTAAAAACATGGGCTATGTTTGGGATAGGGGTTTTTGTTAGATGTGATGTTTTGTTGGGGTTATGTGTTGATGAATAATTTATTTAGAAGGGTTGTTTTAATAAAATGAATAACATAATTAATTTGAATATATGTATAAAATATATAATAATGATGAAAGGATGTGATATTTTATAAAAATAATTATTATGCTTTAGGCCATATTTAATTTAAATGATTAGGTTAGATAGATTATTTTTTGAAGTTTAATTATATGTTCTATACGATGGATCAAAACTCTTAATAAAAAATAAGTCCGTTATAAAATAAATAAAATAATAAATAATTAATCCCATATAACAAATGCAATAAATTAATCCTACAAAATAATCAAATGGGCTTCAATCCTATTATTAAAAGTGAATATGACTTTAAAGTATAATAAAAATAAGTGTGAGTACATGTATGATATATATATTAATTTGATTGTGAATGAATGTAATTATTAAAAAATAATTAGTTAATTATATATATAAGAGATGAAAAAATCTAAATTTAAATTATTATTGAATGATATATTTAATAGCATGAAATTTAAGAAGATGTTTTTTTTTTTTTTGTCAAAAAAACTCGACTTCCTAACATAACCATGATATATATGCCCTGAAATTTTGGGCATATGATTCCTAGAATATCAATTATTTCCCATATCTCCACTCCAAGTCCAACATTCTCATGGCTCGGATGCCCCAAACGCACATGAGTGCACGGGCCCACAAAGATTATTATATCAAGTAAGGATGAAGATTGAGGTCAATGAAAATAAAGCAAGAACCACAAGAATATTATTCCTCAAAGTGGTACCAATTTCGAATGTGGTCGTACGTACCCCCCACATTACTTTCGTCAACGCGACACGTGTCATATCATGTTTCACCACCCTTTCCGTACTACCACTTCAGATACAAACTCCACGGGTTCCCAATTTTTTCCCCCACCCATCGGGGGAAGGTCTCTTCTGCACCCACGCAAAAAGCTTTGGCTATGTTTGGAATTCAATTTCTGGCCTATGTTTGTTGCGTTCTTAGATTTTTTTTCAAGCATGGTGTAAAATAAGATAGAGATAGACAAAAAATTAAAAAATTAAAAGATAATAATTGTAGTGTGTGTGTTTTGTGATAAAACAAATGAAAAGAAACATAGTCTTAATCTTTGTGCATTTTATTAAATTTCATACTATCATCTATCCTATTCAACGAAATTTTTATTTATATTCAAATTAAAATTTTCATTCACTTGTATATATAATTAATCCAATTATTTTCAATTCATATACTTATTCACAATCAAATTAATATATTTATACATTATATATATATATGTTAAAACTTAATTACTATTCATTTATACTAACACTCATCTAATTAATATTATATGTTTTATATTATATTCAAATAAATTAAAATTCCATCCTATTATCGTTAAACATACTCAATACAACCCTTACCAAACGTTTGTCCCACCAAAACACACCTCCCCCGAACATAGCTTTTCAATCTACCGTCCCCGTTCGTACACACAAATCCTCCTTGTTATTAGAACAACAACGTTAATCCGTGTCTAGTATTTATTGTACCCGCGTGCTTCGGTTTATTTAGTTAAGCCTCTTGCATCAATGGACTGGGAGTGGCTGTCGGATTTCTTGAAGGGCATGGCCAAGCCGGTGGCGGCGCTGGCCGTGGTGGCCCTGGCGGTGGCGCTGTCGTACCTGCAGAAGCTGGGGCTGGGGGCCGAGATGGTTTACTCCATTTTCAGGGCTTTTCTTCAGCTGTCCATCATTGGGTTTGTTCTGCAGTTCATATTTAGTCAGCACAACGCAGTCTGGATTCTCGTGGCTTATCTTTTCATGGTATGTCTCAGTAAGATTGTCTCTTTCTTTCTTTCTTTTCTTTTTGTTTTTTTTTCACCTTCGTTTCTTTAAACCTGTTGGCAACCTTTTTGGCTTTCCTCTGGAGCTTCACATTTCCTTGTATGGACAAACTGTTTTTTTGATCCCTTTTGTTTTTTTTTTCCTTTTTAATTACTTTGTTTTCTGTGTGATACACATCCCTTCATTTGTGTAAGTAGTGGACAGCGTTATCTTGATGGGGTTATGTAGTAAAAATAACTAAAGTTTATGATTCAAAGTAGTAGTGATGTTAACAAAGCAACTTAATTAGCTCGAGTTTAATTAAGCTCAACAATTTTTTTGAGTTTATTGAGTTTGGATTTAAACTCATGTTTCTTTTAAAACTTAATCCAAGCAATAATTTAATTTTGAGTTTTATAGTATTGCGGATTGCAAAGTTCGACTTGTTATTTCTGGTCTCAAATTCGAAGACCTTGGAGCTTTTGCTCCTAATCGGTGTAATAATATGGGATTTTCCGGCCAATTTTCATCTGTTTAGTTTAAAGTACAACCTTTGTTTCGATGTGCATCATCATACTCCAAACTTTGAATAACGAAAAATGAAGTAGTGGACTTGGACAATTGACTCTAGATATATTGTATTGTATAAATCGTTCAACAATTCCTGTCATTTTAACGTTTATGGTGTCTTGCACGCCTTATGAAAACGGAAGGAACGTATTCGTGGGAAATAATATTTATTTGTTGTGGCGACACATCTTTAGCTAAACATTTCCTTGGCTTTGTTTAGATGCATATGTTGGTGTGGGGGAAGATAGGCATAAAATAAGTATTAAATTCCATCAGGTATCTGTTTGGGGTTGGGCAGGTGTGTGTTGCGGGTTACACAGCCGGACAGCGTGCCAAGCACGTGCCGCGAGGGAAGTACGTCGCCGGAGCATCGATCCTGTCCGGAACGGCGATTACGATGTTCTTGCTGGTGATTCTACGCGTCTTTCCTTTCACGCCGAGGTACATCATCCCTGTCGCGGGGATGATGGTCGGCAATGCGATGACAGTCACTGGCGTCACCATGAAAAAGCTCAGGGATGACATCAAGATTCAGATGAATCTGGTATGTCTTAACCCAGTTATATCATGTTAAGGATACTTATATTACATGTTGCCATGGATTAGGACACTGCTTCAGATGATCACCTGAAACTTGCGTGTGTTAGAATTCCTAATCGAGTGCTTATTTTCCTGTACATGCTAACTACAGTTGGGCTTTGACAATCGGAATTTTTCATGTTCAATCACTGAGATTTGAACGTAAATGCGGAAGTTAACTTGAATCCATAATTGTTTAATTTGGGTCACAAATTTGAATGAATCCCCCGATGTGGATTTGAATGTAGCCGAAATGAGTTTGAACGTACTCGGATTGAATTTGAATGTTCGGAAAAGATTTTAAAAAATAATTAGTGGATTGTTTATGGTTGATCATCCAAATCAACGCGGATTGATGATGAATGCCAAATTAAATTGATGCTATTTGTGATTTGGAACTATGACCACACACACACACACGCATGCGAGTTAACAGCTCATTAATTCTAATTATTTCTATTTGACCCGTCATCAAAGTGGAAACAATGTCTGTTCAATATGCGTACATATGTAAAGCACATAATGCCTTAAAACCAAAATTTTTAAAACTTATCAGATCGCTTTAATTAGATTTGATTTTATCGACGACATGTTCACACGACTATATTTTTGACGTATTTAACTAATACAATTACAGTTCACCCCAACATTAACGGTTCCTTTTCCAGGTCGAGACGGCGCTTGCCCTGGGGGCAACTCCCCGTCAGGCAACGCTGCAACAGGTGAAAAGGGCACTGGTGATCGCCCTGTCTCCGGTGCTGGACAACGCCAAGACCGTGGGACTAATATCGCTTCCAGGCGCAATGACGGGGCTCATAATGGGCGGAGCATCGCCGGTGGAGGCGATCCAGCTCCAGATCGTGGTGATGAACATGCTCGTCGGGGCGTCGACCGTCAGCAGTATCATGTCCACCTACCTCTGCTGGCCGTCCTTCTTCACCAGGGCTTACCAGCTAGAGACTAAGGTCTTTTCCATGGACTGAATTCAATGACCGAGACTAATGACCTTTGATATGTTAATAGAGAACTGAAAGAGCTACATATCCAGAGTGAAAAAAAAAAAATTGAAATGATCGTAAATCCATTATGGCTGTGTTTGTTTTTAAATTTTGGAGTCAAAAAATACATATTCGATTATTACACTTTTTAAATTTTTATCTTTTCACTTTCTTATTTTTATATAATTTTTAAAGTAAAAACACACCCCACAGGCAACTTTTGTTTCAATCAAATAGACATCATGCTTCGCGCTACCTCAAATGAATGTTTGCTTAAGTCTACTCGATGCTGCACCTAGTGAGCAAATTTTGCCATGCGACAAAATCTCAAGCTTTAATCAACTATATTTTTTATTTTTTATTTTAAAAATAAAACTATATTAAATAAAAATTTATATGAAATATTAAGTAAAATAAAAATTAATATAAGATAAAAAAAATATATAGTGTTTTTATGATTTTGCTTTTATTTAAAAATGTACATAAAATAATATATATATATATATATATTTAACACCAATTTTTTTCATGTGATTAAAAATTTAAGCATGACATTTCAAGTATTTATTTTATTTTGATTTGTTTTGGATTATTTGTATATTTTATTTTATTTTATTTTATGTCTGATTATTATTTTTTATTTAATGTATCTTTCATATTTTAAAAAATAATTAATTAATAACTTAAGCTGTTGCCATGTGTAACAAATGTACGGCAAAATCTGCTACAATTAGCGTAGCTCACGGTGTTGAAGATCTACCTGTCTAAAAGATTATTTATTTAATATATTTATACCGAGTGCTTTTCACATTTAATTTCCTCCTAACACTAGGTCTAATTGGACCAAAACAACATAAGATGGCAATCTCAAAAATAAGATTATTGAACACAGATTCAATGCTAATTATTTTCTAAAGAATTTTTGTTCTACAGCCATTACATCCCAGTACCATATTTTCTACTATTATTTTGAATTAAAAGTGCAACTGAGTTGAATTCACGACAATTATTCAACTCAATTTTATAGAGTTCGAATTTAAACCTAAACTGTTATAATAATCTAAATTAAGAGTCTTCCAACTTTATTTGAATATCTGTTTTGAAGCACTACAATAACAATGTCCGATCATCTACCAACAACAAAGTGGATGAGAAGAACCTTAATTTAAGTTCTCAAATGCAACTTACCAAAAATAAAATATGGAAAAAATGATGGCCAAGGAAGAAAATAATTTTTTTGGATGAAAATTACCAAAAAACAAAATAAGAAATTTTGAAATTTAGAAAAATGGAAATTTTTATAACCATTGCCATGTTTTCTATTTTCATTTTTACTTCGGAAAATTAACCAACTGGGACAATATGGTAACGAACTCCAACCGAATGTTTAGCAATGTGCGGTGAAGCAAAAGACCGTCGTCGTCAACGTGCGAACTGCGAACTCGGCTCTTGTCTCCTTGCCCCTTTCTCCACCACGACTCTTTATTGGAGGAGAGAGAGACAGAAAAGAGAGGGAAAAAAAAAATAAAAGTAGCGCTATATTCGAACCGATTCGACTGATTGTGCTCGTAATCTATCCGTGTTGATCGCAATATGGGGACAAGCGGTACGAGGATGCGTTGTCCGAGGGTGTTTTTGTTCTCGTGCACCGTTCTTCTCAGCTACTCTTTGGGTATAATATTTTCGATCCGGTTGATTAATTGGTATGTCGATAACGTGATGAATTTTATGCTAATAAGGTGATCCAAGGAAATCGTTTTGTGAGATTTGTGACTTTACTGTTTTGCGAATTGGAAGATCGTTGGAATAAATACCAATCGTGGCATCCAAGCAGAGAACAGGGAATGGGTTTTAGTTATCTTATTCCGCGTTGGCCTTGTTGAGCAGAGCCTCGTAGAGCGAAAGCACGTTGAATGATTTTGGTTTTGTGCATGTTGAATGAAATGGGAGTGAGAGGCATTGTCTTGTTCAACTTTCATGAACCTACAATGTGAAAACACACACGCACACGCACATATTGTTGGTGAAGGATTGTTGCATCACTCACACTTGTTCACTTTCTTTAACAAGGGACAATTTTCACTTTTAACTCATACTTGGACTTGAGTATGAGTCTTCTAGCCTCTCTCCCCCTCAACACGAGTCACTTGATCTTTTATGAGGATGGATGTGAGCCTCACTTTTTGCCGGGCCTCGCATCCCCTTCCCTACAACACAACAGTTACGATTTCTTGAGCGTATCAAGTTGGCGTAACTTGTTCTTGTGGGCCAATTCTTGTGCGGGCTAGTTCTTCTTGAGTTTTTTCTTGGACTTGTTCCAATAAAATCATAATACCACTTTTGTAAATCTGTAGAGGGTCAATTTTAGACCAACTTTCATTAATCCACACAACGAGCATGTGTGTGTGTGTGTGTTGGCTTGATTCTTGACCTAAAAACTTCACTTTTAAATTCATCCATGGAGTCAACATGAGTTTGGGTGGTAATTTTTATTCTACCCCAATTGCTTGCAGTGTTGACTTCGGCTGCAGTTGTTACACTTGATTCTATTGAGTTATTCAAAAGCCACGACTGGCTTGCAACCACACCAACTGTTTTCTTTCAGTGTAAAGGGGAGAAGTCAATAGTCCTACCGGATGTCAAAGTGAAGCACAACCTTTACCACTTCAAAGGTGAAGAATCTTGGCAGGTACGTGGTCTACAGGCCATCACTTCATGTCACTTTTATCATTGTGTGTTTGCTTTGGTTCAAGGGAACACGGGAAATGGTTCTGCGTGTAACGTTTTGATGGTTCCAGCCTCTAACACATCTCCGAGACACAAAGTGCAAGCGTTGTGGGCTGTATCAGAAGGATTCCATCAAATCCCACGACGTGTTTGATGAATGGGAGCTTTGTGCATCTGACTTCACGAGGTCTGATGGCAGATACACTCACTTCAAGGAGAAAGAGTTCAATGCTACATTCTTGTGTCCAGAATGTGTCCCTCTAGGCAAAGGTCAGCCGGTCTTTACTTTTTCATCTTTTCTCCCTCATTCCTCTGATGAATGACTCATTCAAGTTTTTTGCTGTCTTGACTCATTTGCCAGCTTCGGACTATTCCTTGAACTTGAAAAACTACTTCAATTGGATTTTGGTAGCAGCTATCAGTGTTGTAGTGGCAGTCCTGGTGATTGTGGGCTCAGTGACTGCTTACAAGTACTGGCAGAAAAGGAGGAGGCAGCAAGAGCAGGCTCGATTCCTCAAACTCTTCGAAGAAAGTGATGACATTGAGGATGAATTGGGCATTGGTCCTCTTAGCAATTCCATTTGAGTAACTCTGCACAAATTCTTCTTCCTCAATAGTTCAGCTTGCAGATCACAAAAATTGGCAACTGCAAGGGTACAATTCCTGCAAGACTAAGAAGCATAGGTGTGAATATAGCCAGTTTCCACAAGGAGATATGCCTGGCATGCTCGCGGTCTTTTTTTTTTCTACGCATATGGTGCATAGCAACTTGTAAAAGGCTTTACGAAAGTTGAGATTTTGTAGAAATTGTATCAGCCAAGTTATTCTTGAAACTATTTCTGATAAGAATTTTCAAGCCCAGTACATTATGGGCAGCAGATAATTGCATGGTGTAGAGAATAAAGAACAGAAGAAAGCTCAAACTCTGCAAAATGACATGGGAATACTTTGATTCCTTTCAAAGAAGAAAAAATAATTTAAACAAGAAAAGCAAAGCAAATTTTCACGCAGCATTCACTGGATTGCATCAGTGACCAAAGTTTCTTCATTTTATATCATCCACTCCAAATAATCCGTGAATACAACTGATCTTGATAATACAGGAACATCTTCCACGTCCTAGGGCATGCATAATGCACTAGAAGTTGTCTACACATCTACTGCAACCATCTATCAAGTCACACAAGAACAATAAATCATCAATCTCATACATACTACATTTTTCATCTTCAACAAGTCCAACGGTACTGTAATTAGAAGATGCTGCAATGTGATATCAAGCCACACACATTGTACTAAGAACAAAGTGTGCAAACAATTCTTTTCATGCTTATGTTCAGTTCAACTTTGCCTCTTTGCAGTTACAAGAGTCCCGATGCTATCTATCATGTACATTTGTACCATTTATTAAGTCACACAAGATCAAAAATTCATCAATCTCATACCTACCACATTTTTCATCTTCAACAAGTTCAACAGTAATGTAATTATAAGATGCCGCAATGTGATATCAAGCCACACACATTGTACTAAGTACAAAGCGTGCAAACAATTCTTTTCATGCTTATGTTCAGTTCAACTCTGCCCCTCTGCAGTAACAGGAGTCCTGATGCTGTCTATCATGTACAATTGTACCTCAGTTGTCACCAGGGAACACTTTCCACAGTATACTGCTGCTAATCATCCCTGTGCTTCAACAAAGACCCCCTGAAATTCAGAAAACCTGACCTGCATGATATTGAGTTTGAATTTATGTCATCATTGCTTATATAAATCACAAATCCTCTGTTCTGTAGCATCTCACGTGCCAATATTTAACTCCAAGGAATAAGAATCCACAATCAGCTAAAAAGGCAAACACAAGCTATATGTTAGTGAAAAAGGCTTTACTGTCTTACACATTAAAGCCCCAAAATAAAGATGGGATTATAGCTTGCAGAGAGAATTCGCCGAAACAATTGTAAGAAGGAATAGATAATAAACTTTTTCACACCAAGCATACATATCAGACATAAAAATAAATTAGGCATATACATACAAAATTCATCATTTTGAACTGCTTCTCCATATTGCACGATTGAACTTTTCCAACTCTTCTGAATGTGTTCCATACACGGCTTTAATAGTGTCTGTACAGCAACTGAGATTAAGGCATGTGTTAATGGAAAAACTGAAAACACATCCAACGCAGTATTTCCTTTCATAATGACCAACTAAAATACCAACAATGGAGACAAAATATATAAAATAAGAACAAGGTTAGTTTTGTAAACCTGCAAGCCTCCTTGTTGAATTTCTTCTCGTCAATCCCATACAATCTATGAAAAACCTCAGGCTCAACTCGGCAGAAGTATGGACGCTCTATAGTGCAAACAAGAAGCAAATTTATTACAACATAAGAACACCAAACACAATGAAAGCTCGAGGAAGAACATGGAAACTTCAAGATACTTCACCATGATAAAATTGCTTCTAATCAGACTAGTGAGTCTCCTCCCAATACACCACAATATTCAATGCTCGATCGTGCACTTAACATTGCAAAAGAAAATCAAGAAACTTGAAAAGAACAATGTCCTCACCGGCGTAAATGGAACATTTTCTTGAGCTCTTATCATAGTGTATGCACCACCCATCTTCTCCTACCAAGCTCCTGTATAGCTGAAACAAATCATCCACATATTAGAAGCAACAGAAGTTTCTTCATGCCGATTCGTTTGTACACATTCGTCTAGAAAGTTCAGAGGCAAAGTTCCCCTCTGAAAACCTAACCAAGCCGCTTCAAAATATCAATATATATATATATATATATATATATATATATATTTTTTTTTTTTCAGATTCAAAATTGAATTCTTAACTTGTACATACACAATAAACACACGCGCGCACATTCTTTATCATTGAGCAAGAAGGATATGGAAATAGACCTCGACGTCGGTAGGGTCGTCGAAGATTTCGTCAGGGGAAGGAAAAGCCGGGCCTTTGTCGAGCTTGCAACAAGCACCGCAGTTCTGTACGCACTGCCACACAGGATCTTTCTTTTTGCCGCCGAACCCGTGCGTCTTGGTTGGGGCAGGATTCTCGCATTGGATTTTCTTCGGAGCTTGCGACGACGGTCTCTTGGCCGAGGCGAAAAACCACGGCGGAGATTGAGCCGCCACCACCGCGTGTGACATAGTAGAGGATTGGACTCCGTTTTTGCCCACTTTTTTTCAGTGGTTAAGAGCCCAACCCCGATAAAATCATGCTGACGTGGACAAAATGTTGATGGTTCGACCATATAGCTATATGTGTGGAAGGTTTCGCCTTTAAATATTATGCTGCAGTAACCTTACGACGTTAGAGATAAAGCTGAAAGAAAGCCACTCGATTCGAATTGAATTAGAATCGATAATATTTTAAAATATATTCACACTCGAATTTAAATCTAATCAATTTTTTAAAAATTAAATTTTATTAATTACTCAAAATCTAATTTAATTTCAAATTTTTTAAAAGTGAGGTGAACAATATTCAAGCCATTGTTACCCAATCTCGATCCATTAACACTTCTAAAATTGGACTTGATAAGTGAAAATTATGTGGCTAATCTCCTCAGATTTCTGGATGAAGATTCTAAAATTTATACGGTACGTCAAGTAGTAAATGCAAATAAATATTCAATGGTTCATGACATGTCTCCTGATCCCAGGTCTTCTGTTAGCCACCACACCGTCTTCTCAAACGTAGGCTTGGTAGGTATTTAAATTCTTTGTTATTGTCTTTATTGTTTTAAATATCAGACACCGGCAGGTTCGATCGATTGGATTTTTAGTTTAATTAAAATAAAAAAATTAAAAATGCACAAAAAACTAGTAAAAAATCGGTCAAAACCAATCAAATTAGTTTTATTAAAATTTTTTTAAAAAAAAATTTAGTAATTTTTTTAAAAAACTTACAAAATAATTTTTAACTCTTTGTTTTAAAATTTCTTACATTTACAACACCTTAATATGAGTTAAATATACAATTTTTATTTTAATTTTTTTAGTAATTTTTATCCTTTTATTTTTCTAATCAAGATTTTGAAATTTTAATTATTGTATCTCAAAATTAAAATTGACTATATTAATTAATCTTTTTTATTTTTCAAAACTATTTTTTTAATTTTATACTTTTAATCATTTTGAATTTAATATATTTTTTAATTTATGTAATTAATTTTTATTTTAATTAAATTATTTAATTTTTAACGTTATATCTAAAACTCATTTTTTACTATATTATTAAATTGACTTACATTTATTTGTGAATTATTTTTATAGTAATATATATAATATTATATAATTAAAGTAATCAAATTTTTAACTATTATCGAATCAGTAATCAAGTGACATGATAAATTTTTCAATTTAAAAATCAATCTAATTTTAAAAATATTGATTCTCTTCACAGGCTAATCGTGTAGCCAACTTTCTATATTTAGTATTGATGCCCATGGACGTCTTCGAATCCATGCCAAGCCCGCGAAGTCCAACTAGTTTGACTGAAAATCGTCCGATTTTCCAGCTCAATCACATCAATTCCCGATGAAATGAATGCAGCGATGGCTTGTTCAGAATCCGGGCTTTACCGTTGCTGTTTGTTACATCTGGCCATCCAATGGAGTAATAGGATTCCAACCCTTATCTCTCAAATGAGATGTTGGGGTTTTCAACTATTACTTCATCCACACTTTTACTAGATACATGGTGTATATGTTATTTTGAAGTGATCTATTAATTTACTAATAAGTTGATAAAAGTTTTAAAGAAGACTTGATCAAAGTTGGACAAATTGAGTAAAATTGACTTTTATAATTTTTTGACTAAATTTCAAAAAAAAAAAAAACTAATTTCAACCATTTTTAATAAAATAAACAAAATAATTTCTAAGTTTTTATGATTTCTAACGTTTCTATCTGCTAAATATTTAATATGAATATATAAATTTAAGTAGAATTACTTATCTTATAATTTTATACCGAGTTATTAGTATATCAATGATTTCAATCAAACAAAAAGAATACTTCATTAATCTAAATTAAATAATCTATTATACATTGTTGTTAACAATGAACACAGTTAAAAAGGATTGTGAGTTCAATTAATTTTGGGGGAGTATGCTACTCTTCTTCTTTCTTAATTTACTTGACATATCTTAACTTGGAAATAGGAGTGCAAACAAGCAAACGCCATGTTAAGTTGATTTAGAAGTTTAGACTCAACTCGACTTATATTAAATTAAGTTGAACTTGAGCTTGAACTTTAATAAACTAAACTCATTCGAACTTGAGCTCAAAGTTTTCGAGTCCAAATCAAGACAAGTTTAAATTCAAACTCGAGCTCATTATTTTTTATTATTAAAATAATACACACACACGCTTTAAAATTTTAACTATCTTTAATTTTGTGAAGAGTGGCACATGGTACTAAATAGCCATATAGTTTGTAAATATTAATAGCTTTCAAATGATATTAAAACATATAAATTATACGAGTACTTATTAATTAATATAATAATGTAGTCTAACTACATATGTATTAATAAAAAAAATGAATAAATATAAATTTTTAATTAATTTTATTATGTCATATTTATATTTAAATGAACAATATGTGTGTGTGTGTGTGTGTGTATTAGAATGAAATTATACAATAAGTTAATAATAATTATATATGTGCATATATATATTTTTAATAAGATGTAAAGCTCATATTAATTCACATAATATATTTGAAAAATATCCCATTATTACTATTACATAATTAGGTATTTAATACATATAATTTTAACATGTTATACATTGTTTATTATGTGTTAATTTTATAGTTGTAAAGTACACTAAAATGTATGAAATATTTGATAAATAAAAATATAAAAATATTTAAAAATAAAAAAGCTCATGAGCCAATTCATGAGTTTTGAACGAAGAATATTGACCTCAAGTTTGACTTAATAGAGATTTGAATTAAGTTTGAATTCAAGTCAAATTTGAAATAGTTCGAGTTAAAGTCAAACTATTATCAAATTGACTAATCAACCTCACGAATCAGCTCAGTTCATCTGACAACTCTACTTGGAAAATGAAATCCTATATAGAAAGTTAATTAAAAATGGTCAGTTCATAATGAATCCCCATATAGAAAGTTAATTAAAAATGGAATAACAATTCACAAACTAATCAAGTTGGTCACTACTTAGCAAGTGGTTAGGTCAAAACTTTATTAGTTTATTTTTTGTATTAATTTATATGACTTAATTTTGGTTTGAATCTAAGAAAAATCAAATTCATCTTAAATTTATTAATTTTTAATTAGATTGTGCCTGAAATTATAATATAATGTAGCAATCAAAATAACTTGCCAACTCAAACTTTGTTAGTTTGTTTTTTCAAATTAGTTGCATGTGACCTAATTTCGACTTGAATCATGAAAACTCAACTTACATTTATTTTTTTTTTATTAAATCGCGTCAAAAATTGTATTCTAAAACAACTATCAAATTAGAAACTGAGGAAGTTGTGTGTAAGTATAACTACAAGTTAACTTATTAGATGGAACGATGGAGCAAACCAAATCGAGAATATCACTACGAACAATGCCTATTGGACTTGGGATGTGGCCCAATCAAACTAAAAAAAGACATCCATGTATTTGCCCATAAATATGTATATAAATGACTTTAACATCATGTATTAATCAAAAATTTTAAAGTTATAGATTATAAATTAAATATTTATTTATGTACAAGTTACTTTTTAGTTCTTATAATGTGGGTCCTAACTAATATTTGCTTTCAACAATTTCTCTCATCAAATGGAAATTTCTTAACTTTGCTTCTCTTAATTAGAAAATTTTAAGTATCTTATAGTCTCACAAAAATGTTTATTCATACCCATCAACTCAATAGAGCCTTTCATGGGATATAAGTCTCCTATGCAATCTTCTGAGTACTGTCTTCACACCCAACTTCTACTTTTAATGTGGGATGATACTATCTTATACTTACTTTCAATAAGCTCTCCATCACATATGGATTAATTTAACTTTGCTCTCTCTTGATCAAGAACTTTTGAGTATTTAGTGGTTTCATAAAGATGCTTATTCATATTCATTGATTCCGTGAGACCTTGATATAGACCACTTTCACGTGATGCTTGTCCATGTCCATTAATTTTATAGAGCCTTTTATAAGATATAAGTCTCGTATGGGATCATTGAAACTTATTAAGGTTTTTTATGAGATATTGGCATTCTATGTGATCATCAAACATCATCTCCGTCTCATATCAAGTCAAACCATTAGCTTTGTTGGGAATTTTATATGACACATCGTACTACTTAGTGTGAAAGGAAAAATTACACAACAAATACAAAACATGGATTACAATAATAACCATGACTTCCATTGTAACAATACTTCGTACGAAGTCATAATAATACAATAAATTACAAGTAAACAATTTAGTATTTCTTGAGAGGATTACAACACTTTCAGATGTGTACCCACGAATGTTTTCTCTCCAATACTAATTGGAGGATTTCAACACTACAACACACTTTTAACTTTGCTAGAGGCACTCTAATTTTCTCTCTAAAAGTCTCTTTTAAAAGATTTCTCAATCTTTCTCAATTTCACTTTCTAGTTTTTCTTCTAAACTTGATTACAACAATGGGGAAAGCCCCTACTTGTGTTTATCAACTCTTATTAGCCGAAAATAAAGGCAAATCTTGTCAAACTTGCTGCTGCTTGTCGATTGCTTTTGTACCTGGGCAAGCTCCAGGCAAAAAGCCAAAATTGGTCGTCCCCGCTACATCGCTTAAGCGATGCAGCAAACAACTTGTCGCCCACAACATTGCCCAAGTGACATTAAATGTCCTTCGCTCAAGCGTGTAGCCCGCGAGGTTTCTTCATTTTCCATTGGTTTGAAACTTGTACTCGTTGCTGGTACTTTTTTCGGTGAATTGGCTGATGACTTCTTGAATTAGGATATGATTTTGAGTGAGTTTCATCCTCTAAAAGAAGGAAATCCCTTAACAAGCTTTAATACTACTTGTGAAGAGAGAATGGGCCTTTTCAAACTTGATTGACCTTGTTAGGTTGAACAATGGAATCTAATCGAATTGAAGCATCGTCTATGAACACAACATGTCGAGCCTTAGAGCAAAGCCCATGAGCTTGGGAACACTTTCAGATGAAGTCCAATTTAATGAAGAGTATCGTCCATAAATAACATTTGTTAAGTCTAAGAGTGGGCTGTGAGCCCGTGAGCTTCAATACAAGCATGCTCCAGCGCATCGAAGTTTTCAATTCTTCCAATGTGTGACAGTCTAACTCATACTTGCTTTCAATGGCTATATTTGGAAGGTCCCCACAGGCCCATCTGGGTTGGGAGCCAACGGGGGATGTATGTTTGCAAGCATCGTAGGGTGAGACCCAGTAAATACTCTAAATGTTTGGAGTATACCTATGGCACCGTTGACTTTAGAGCAAGCCCAGTTGGGGTCTGACACATGGGTCAGTCATAAGGCACGTGGACTCAGAGGTCCATCCAATCAGACATGATAGTGGGGAGGGTTCAGTGTGAATGTTGAGGCCATATCTTGGTAATTATCCAGACATGAGTTTTCACTTGTTGGAGTAAACTCGAATTAAAATTGTACAAGTATACTCACGTGTAAACCGTGTATGATACAGCTATCTCTAGAAAGACCAACTTCAATTATAGGCGACGGGTGAATTTAATAGATGCCATTCATATTTAATTGAAAGACGTTTGCTCATTGCTGTCAAATATTTTGAGTCTAGGCCACAATATTTGACTTGGGTTGCAAACAAAGTCAATAGAAACACAGGTGTTCTGAATAGATAACCAACTCAAATGTGAATGCAATCCAGATCCGAGTCTATTCTGTATACTTTCGAGCCGTGTTTTGTTGACTCTCAAGTACTTTACATCCGAAAGATTGAATCTTCAATTTCGATGCACAAATCGTTCCCATAATTAGCTGCTGATCATAATCATATCCTCTTCAGGTCTTGCAAGGTGAAGAATTCGAGCTACATTCAGTTACTTTAAGTTCTTTACATCCAAAAGATTGAATCTTCTTTTTCGATGCACAAATCATTCTCATAATAGCTGCTGATCATAATCATATCCTCTTTAGCTCTTGCAAGGTGAAGGAATTCGAGCTACATTCAGATCCCAGAGATGGCAATAGCTGCTTATGCTTCTTTGGTTTATCTAACGAACGTACTCGACAACATCCGGCATCCTGTCCGGCTTCGTCGCCTTCATCTGGACATAAAACAAATTGAATCTCTCCAGGAAAACGTCGATTTCTTGCTAGAGTTTCTCCAAGTTCATTCCCAAGGAGAAACCGACGAAATGCGGGGTTTGGTCAAGCAAATAGCTGTGGTTGCTTATGAAGCAGAAGATATTATCGACTTACATGTAACCAATCAACTTCATCGGGAGTCCTCTGTGGGAATTCCTAGCGATTTGGTACCAGGTATTTCACCCCTGAAGCGCTGGATTCAAATTCGATTGGGATCGTGTGTGAGTGGGTGCACTTCTCAGAATTCCCAATATGTTAGAGGTGATGTGTGCTTCTCATCTTTCCGTCAAGATATGGACAAAGTGATCCAGAATTTTGTAGTTTTCAGGAAGGAGTTGTCAATGGCTAAAGAGGTACAGGAGGATGTCCGAGTTAGGAGACAGCCAAGGGTTTCTGTGCCCGCTGCTTCGTTAGCTACTTCTTCTGGTGGGAGGAATGTTACGGTGGGATTAGATGAACATGTGGTTAGCGTCATGGATGAGCTGACCAGAGATAAGTCTAATCTCCAAATCGTCCCAATCATCGGCATGGGTGGTATTGGTAAGACTACTCTAGCTAAAAATGTTTTTGGGCATCCATATATTGTCAATCACTTTTATATACGCGAGTGGGTTGATATATCTCTAGAATATAACATCCATGGAATCCTTCTAGGTCTTCTAAGTGAGGAAGAAATCAAAGGAACTGGTGAAAATTTAGATTTAGATGGAATGGGGGAAATATTGCACAAGAAATTATTTGGTCAAAGGTATTTGATTGTTATGGATGACGTATGGACACCCGATGCTTGGAATGCTTTAAAGATGTTCTTTCCAAATAATTGCAATGGAAGTCGCATTATGATCACTACTAGGCTTTCAAATGTGGCTGTTTCTTTAGGCTGTCATAACCCTTTCTGGATGACTTTTTTAGATGAGGAAAAGAGTTGGAATTTACTTTGTCAAAAAGTCTTTGCGCGGGAAAGTTGCCCCTACCCAAAATTGGTGGAAATTGGGAAGGATATTGCTAAAAGTTGTAAAGGACTTCCTCTAGCTATTGTTGTAATTGGTAGCATGCTTGCTAATTCCAACATGACGAGGAAATACTGGAAGTTTGTTGCAGAAAATGTAAAGTCACTTTGTAATTTAGGAGATAATGAGCATTGCTTAAAGATATTGTCTTTGAGTTATGATAACTTGCCCATTCATCTCAAACCATGTTTCCTCTATATAAGAAATGTTCTTGATGGCGACCAGATTAAAGTCTCCAAACTAATCAAATTGTGGGTTGCTGAAGGATTTATAAAACCAGTAAGAGATCGAAGTTTGAAAGAGATTGCAAAGGAATACTTAAAAGATCTTATCGACAGAAGTATAATTTTCATTCGTAGTTGGACTAGTAGAGGGGAGATCAAAACATGTGGCATTCATGATCTTTTGCGTGATCTATGCTTGAGGGAATCTAACAAAGAACATTTCATTCGTATTGCAAAAGCACAGTTCCTTCGTCCAAACTATGGGAGGATGAAGCCGTGCTGCTTCATGTGTGGTCATTCACTCACAAACAAAGAGATATGTCTCCCTGAACTCGTTCTCATTTCCCCATCTGCATCACGAGTTAGTCCTGTTATATGTGATGCCTGTAAAAGAATGCATTCGCATATTTGGACACTAAGATTGGTGAAGGTAATGCAGATGTTTTATAATGATTTCTCTGAAGAACTTGTACAACATACCAAATTGCTATGCATTTCTGTTGAACTCTATGAATATGGTCTGAAATTTCCGTTTCCTCAGTCACTGCATTTACTCTGGAACCTACAGACTTTAATCATTGACAATAGGTATGCAAAAGAAATAGTTCTACCATCAGAAATATGGGAGATGCTGCAACTTAGGAATCTTGAAGTCCAACGCGCTGTTTTAGCTTATCCTGTAGTTACTCATATTGAGGAGGAAGATTTCAGGATCCTGAAAAACCTGCAGACCCTTCTTTGTATAAAAAATTTTATGTCTACAAAGGAAGTCCTCGACAGAATCCCAAATCTGAAGAAGCTGAAAATATATTATGAGGTTAGCTGTGATGGGACCAAGATATGGCCAAACTATTCCCTTTATAATCTAGCCCAACTACATAATCTTGAATCATTGTATGTAAGGGACGCCAGGGAGAGCATGGCCTTCCCAAGTTCACTTAAAAAATTGATTTTGAGCAGGTGTCGAATTCCTTGGAAGGATATGGCAATTATTGGTTCATTGCCTAATCTTGAAGTACTAAAATTATACAATACCTTAGAAGGACCTGAGTGGAACCCAGTTGAAGGTGAATTTCTTCAACTGAAAGTACTGTTGATTCATTCTACTGAACTGGTGCGCTGGAGGGCTGATCAGATCCACTTTCCTATTCTTGAGAGGCTTTTCCTTGAAGAACTACAATCACTGGAGATCCCTTTGGGCTTTGGAGATATAGCAACATTAAAATCAATCGATTTGTACTTTTGTGGCAAGTTTGTTATCAATTCTGCGATACAAATATGGGAGGAACAACAGAGTATGGGAAACGAGAGCCTCCAAATTCACGTTAGGGATGCATATGGACAGAGATATATTGGTGCTTCCAGTCACTGAGAATCAAATATGATGACTTATCTGATTCCTAAGGTAGATTTTTGTTGGATTGCTTATATATATGTATTTTCTCGTTTAATTTTCTGTTTTTTTTTTGAGTTAATCATTCTGATATAGTTATTGTCTCCACATTGTGTTGCTTAATATATACTATTTATAGTTATAAGTTACACCGTGGATAGTCCAAATATCTAGTTCCCCAAGTAATTTATTATATCAATAATTTGATAGTTGTGCAGTTATAGAACTTTCAAACAGTAGCATTTCATATTATCATGTACACATTAATTAAATTATATTACAAGGCTAGGGCTAAGTTGTAGGGCAGATGGTGCGCGGATGGAAGGACAGTGTAGCAAGACCTCGACAGTAAATGCCTTCTAGCTTTGGAGAGCTATAAAAATATTTGGAAAGCCATAAAAATATTGAATCCAAGGTTAGTTAATGTGCATCTGTATCAAAACAACATTTTAAATTGATTTATCTTAAAGCTGTGAAAGGGTTAAGGATGCCCATGTCTCCATTCAGAAAATTTAATATTGGTAATGAGGGGTGTAAGAGACCAGGTTTTGAGGAATGGGATACTTCCCAATTTATTTGGTTGCAAGAAGGATGAGGATGTTGCCAGGTGGATGTATATACCCCCATTCTTCAGTTCTTGTTTCTGATCAGAAATAGTGATGCCTTTTGTAGTCACTACTCGGTAGAAAAATCCATGTCCTTTGAAACCTGAGCAGATCCACTAACATGTGCCAGATTAGAGTAATGATTTGAATTCCAGGGTATGGAATCTGTTTGTGATCAGGATTCACATCGAATTTAATTCATTAAATTTTGATTTTATTGTTATACAAAATTTCAAGAATCTGCAAACTTGGAACAATTTGTATTGCTATCTGCCATCACTATTGTCTCCTCTTGATTACAGTGTCAATTGTTTAACCACTATGTATCTTGTTACTTGTCTTATCTAACTTGATCCTTTTTTTCCTTAGGTTGAAAATCTTGGAAGGCTTTCAAAGTGTCCTTGCGAAAGAAATATGCATTACACAGTGCATTCCTTCTTTTCTGACTTCGAAGCATTCCTCTTTTTAAAGTATTCTCTGTGTGCCTTTCCCTTTACTAAGCTCACTTCCCCACTAGCATCTTCACACACACAACACAGTTACTGTTATTTCACTTTTGTTAGAATATTAAATGTTCTAGTAATTTATAAGAATCATTTCTGTTGTATCGCTTTATATTTATTTATTAAGATGTTTGGTTTACAGGGACATGTCCACCAACCCTCAATCTCCCTCTATATATTGTACTAAAGTCATTCTTGTATCAACCATAAAGTTAATAAAATTTTAGCCCATTACTCTCTACATAATATCAGAGCAGGTGATTTCTACTCTATTTTGTTTAGGTTTAAACTCTGTTTCTCTTCATTCAAGTGTGTTCATTCAAAAAAAAAAAAAAGGGCACGTGAAGAACACCATTGCTACTCGATCTCATTCACCACCTGCTGCACAAGCACCTTGCACCAACACCCCATTAGATTCTTGCAACATTTCTCCTTTAAATTCATGCAGGGTCAGTTGTGAGCTCAACCCTGATGATTACATGTTTGAATGCCTGCTGAATTAAACTGTTCCATTGACAAGCAGCCCAGAAAAGGGTCCTAGTCCAAGAAGCTGAAGCTAATTAAGCTTTCCATTCTTTGTTCAGAAGCTGAAAGCTTCAGGATCATTTTTCAAATATCTGTCCAGCTAGTCTGCTTGCTTAGATGAGTCCTGCGCGAAGACAACTTTCAGTGTAGGAGCTGAGAACTTTCCGGATTTTAAAGTATGTAAAGATGGCCAAGAGATAACCATTTCGGTTCATTAGAGGAGCCTCTATTCTAACAACAGCTGCTCTAACAAACAACCCTGGCAGAGAGGTGATTGAGGATAATATCCACAGGAGGTCAGTTTCTGTTTCTGGTGCAATTGAACACCATTCGCCTACCTCGCTATATCTTCTTTCTCTTGTAATTCCAGTGGTCTTCATGAGCTACGCTTTCTTGGGAGCAGTAGCACTACCGGTGAGCTCAGCTTCAATTGATGCAGCCATTGTTGCATTGTCAGAAGCCTCAGTGGATTTTTAGCATTCAGATCTTGGAAAAGAAAATTTTCATTAGAAATTTTGGATGATGCAACGCATATTTCTGGCAACTACGATGATTGTTGCCGTATATGACTCTTGGTAGATTGCTTCAGTAGAATAAAAGCTGCTGCATTTTCTTGGTCATCGAATAATTGCACGTGCTGCTTATGCTCCCTTCGAAGATCTGTAGTACCTCATCTTCACCGTCACCTGTCGGTATGGTAGCTGCGTATTATTGCCTACGTGTGTTTTTGTTTTTAAGCGTGTATTTTTAAAAATTATATAAAAATACAATAAAAATAATTTTAAAAATATAATGAGTGCTGTGTTTGTTTTTTTAGAGTATAAAGTTAAAAACAAACACAAGTTCATAAATAATTAAATTTGAAATCAAACTAAACAGAAGATCACGTAAAAAAAATAAACTGTGATTACTTGACCATCGAGATCATAAAAATTATTTATTTATTGATTTCTTACTTCTTAGGATATTTTTCCTTGAAAATTTTTATCCTATTTTCGACTTTAAACTATCTACTCTCTCTCTCTCCAATTAATAATATTTTATTTAATCAATATATCACATGAATATAAATCAAATTAATAATATTTTATTACATCATTGTTATAACTAGGATTACATAAAATAAGTCTCTACTTTATCTTACAAATGTACCATCATTATGTTTTTCTGTAAAATTTATTCAATCACACCAAATGTTTTACCCTATATTTTCCAAAATCCAAATCTCTCAAAATTAATTTTAAAAGATAAGACACTAGAGGGGGTCAGTGAGAGGACTCCAAGTTGAACTACTTCCACACTAGAGCCCTTTTTGGCAACTGAAACCCAACTTTCTAACCTTGCTTGCATGAATGGCCTCAGGATATTCGTCTCTTGTGCCGCGTAAAGCCATAATGGCTCTTTTCCGAACTCTATGTTCAAAATTTTATAACATTATTAAGTTTTATACTACTAAATATATCGTTTAATAGAAATGTTTTTTAATTTTTTATAATTAAATAATTATTATGACTAATTTTGGTTACTTATTTTAAACTATCCACCCTTATTTAAATTTTAATTTTAATTTCTCATTCATTAACTTTTATAAGTGATTAATTATTGTTTAATTATTATATTTATTTATAATTAAATTGACATCTACTTTATAATTTTTTTACTCACGTTCATATATATGTACATATTCTATAAATATATACATTATCATATTATCTAATCATTATTACATATTAAATATATATAATTTTCAATTTTTACAATTTAATTTCAAACATAATTTTTGTACTCACCAAATCACCAAAATTTTCCTGTTGATGAACGAAGCATAGTCAATTCAACAATTACAAACATCTCCTTAATTTCCTTGCTGGCAGAAGGGTAAAGGTGACAATCAACACAGACTATAACGTGGCATTAGGCATTCTGCTCTGGCATGACTGTCGGCCATTTAGAAGATCGGAAATTGCGGAAGCAACCCCAAATAAATAAATAAATAAAAGGAAAAGGTACGGAGGGAAACCAGCCGATCATTTATTGCATAGATTGGTTGGATTCTGCCAGTAATTTTACAATCTTCGAAATGGGAAATCGCCACGTCCGTTTTCCGAACCCGGGAGACCGCACGAACAATCGTCCTCTCCCCCATAATCACGGGCCCTATAAATACCCTGAAAATTCAGCAGCAAAAGTCTCAAACCCAGTGGAAAATTCTAACATGGGACTGTCTTTGCCTTACGGCCACGTGGATTTCAGCTTGAGGGCTCTGGCCGGACAAGCTGAGGGGTTCGGACGTTTTGCCGTCGGCGGCCTAAACGGTACCGTTTACCGCGTCACCACCCTCTCTGGTATGGAAGGAACAATCGTTTATGGTGCCTTTTTTTTTTAAAAAAAATTTGTAACGGGAAAGTGGTTGCCCTTTTTCTGGTTGTTCCTTTGTTGGGAGAAATATGGTTTATGTGGTTAATTTTGCGACAAAATTTTGATGGCTGGGGAAAATTGTTTCTGCATGCGTTTGCGTTTCTCTTCCAGGGTTTCCAATTAATTGTGACAATGCCGTTTGTATTGGTAGCTTTGGATCTTTGTGGTGTTATTCATTTAATTGATGCCTTGAAGTGGTATTCTCGAAATTGGGAGCCTTAATGTAAATTGTCATACTCCTGTGATAAGTAATTTGATGATCGAAGATTAGAATGGGATTCCAGGAGTCGCTGAATTTTGACAAAGAGGGATCACTTGCTACTTCGGTTTCATCTTCTACGGCAGTAACTCCACTCGCCATAATTTCTTCAATCATCAGATTCGTTTGATTTCTTCTCTGGATATTGGATGTTTTGTCCTCCCCAAATGGAAGACTGCTGTTTCAATATAGCATGCATTGATGCACTGATGTCGTTGTAAATCTGTTACAGACTTCTAGACTGGAAATCGCAGCTTGTTCTTGGTTTCGTTTTTTATCTGTTTTGAACTGGTTTCCAATTTATTAACCTTCGTTTTTGTATTTCCAGATGATGGGCCGGGTTCACTACGTGATGGATGCCGTAGAAAAGAGCCATTGTGGATTATATTTGAAGTTTCTGGCACCATAGAACTCTCATCTTATTTGAGTGTATCCTCTTACAAGACCATTGATGGGCGTGGTCAGAGAATTAAACTCATTGGGAAGGGTTTGAGGTTGAAAGAGTGTGAACATGTGATTATCTGTAATCTATTGTTCGAAGGGGGTAGGGGACATGATGTTGATGGAATTCAGATAAAACCAAATTCAAAGCATATATGGATTGATCGTTGCAGCCTCAGTGATTATGATGATGGACTGATAGATATCACCCGAGCAAGCACAGACATTACCATTTCTCGGTTGGCTATGGTTTTTGAATTAAATTTGGTTATTTCTCATCTTTTGGTGTGCTTATCCTCTTTATTTTTGCATTCAGTTGTCACTTCAGAAATCATGACAAAACAATGCTTATTGGAGCTGATCCTTCCCACACCAATGACAGATGCATCCGTGTTACCATTCACCATTGTTTCTTTGATGGGACTCGACAGCGACATCCACGCGTTAGATTCGGGAAAGTGCATTTGTATAATAATTACACCAGAAATTGGGGAATTTATGCTGTTTGTGCCAGTGTAGAGTCACAGGTGATGATTATGTCAGGAACTCTTTAATTTGCTTGAAACGTTTAAACATTAAATATTTTTCTTCTTTTTTTTTATGCACTTGTTTAATTGATAAGGCGATCTGATGTGCCCTGTATAGGTATACTCGCAGTGCAATTTTTATGAAGCTGGACAAAAGAAGGTGGCCTTTAAATATTACACAGAAAAGGTATAATGTATTTTGACATGTTCTTGGTACTGTTCTTAAGTTTTTGTACTCACATCTGATCTTGCTTTCGTCATACAATCATGCCTTTGTAAACACTTTCAGCATCTGGGTTTTGTTATTGTAAAGTTGATCAATATTAGATGATGGCAATCTAAAATTGAATGCAAATGAGTTAATCTTGAGTAATTTTGTTGAAAACTCACTGATGTCTATAGATAACATTTCTCAGACATAACAAGGAGACTGACTTGTAGCTGTCATTAAAAATCACTTTAATCATATTATTATCAGCAATTGCTTCTCCATTATAACTCAACTACCCTCGTATCAAGATGCAGTTTTCTTCCTATTATCTGAGTCAATTATGTGTTCAAAATATAACACTTCATTTTATTGTTTCTGAGCCGTGCAGCTGCTACCTCTTCTGTTTCTCCATTTTGTTCTCACAATTTCATTTGTTTATGTTTATGTCAGTCGTTACATATATGCTTTTTCTCTCAGAAAGAGTTTTCCTGCCTTGTTTTTTAAGGGGCAAATCACACTGTTCTGTTTTAATATAAATAATGCACAACTTGGAAGGGAGCTGCTTGTTCACCTGAGTTTCAAAGTCAATGTTGGTGGGCACAATATTTGGGAGAAAAGGATTTCCCATCACAAGAACACAGTTGGATTTTTATGGTGCATTGAAACAGAGTTTTTAGTGTTGCTGCCCTTTCTTGATAACATTGTGAAAATTCGTTCGTACAACCCAAATGTTGATTGTCTCCGATATTATGTATTGAATCTAATTTCGATGGATTCCTCTTTACTCAAACAAAATTTTCTTCAACTTCTACATTGCAACTTTTTTTTGGATGAATTAACATGATGGAACAAATTCACAACCAAACTTTGAATTAAGTCTTGGAACGCATGGCTCAATTGGAGAATACCAGTACATTCCATTCTGAGTCTGATTATATAGATTGTCGTACAAGTTCCTTTTATAACTGAGCTTCCACAATATTATGCATTTGACATTATTTAGTGAGCAAAAAGTAGCTAGTCTAGTCAATTACATAGGCTACATTTCCACCCCTTTTACTATTGTTTTTATGCTTGAGGGTTTTCTCAACGTCGAATGTGGCGTTATGCTGGTAATGGGTTCTGTTATATAATATAATATATATATATATATATATATATATCTATATTATATATGTTGAAGTTAAAGAACCTGACAGAATTCTTCGCCATTTTCTTTATAGGCGGCAGACAAGGGCGAGGAATGTACCGGATGCATTAGATCTGAAGGTGATGTCTTTGTTGCTGGAACTCAGCCAGGTTTAATGCCCCTCCCAAGTGAGACTTGCGTGTTTCATCCAAGTGAATTTCACGACACATGGACAGTAGGACCGCCAACTGATGATCTGAAAAATTTTCTTCAGCACTGCACTGGTTGGCAGGGAATTCAGCTACCCGCTGACCTACCTATTTACTGATTTAATTTATTTTGTTCATATAGCTCTACACTAGATAAACAAAAAATCTTGCTGCCTGCTGATATTACTATTGTGGGTGCTTTAGGTGCGCCGTTAATAAGTGCTCTGGCATTTCTTGACTAAATATGCCATGCTGAGTTTGTTGCAGTTGAGCTTGAGATGTATAAATGTGAACATTGATCTGAGAGTCATTCAGGCAGTATAATTCTTGATTTGAAGACAATTTTGAGTTATGACGCGACCTGTGAAGTAACAGTCACCGCTAGGTAGCGTGCATATTAGAATAAATGAATGGGTCATCTGGAAAATGAACTGTGCCAGAGTCAAATGAATGAAGCTATGGTTTGTATGAAAATAAGTTTTCATATAAAATAACCAGTGCAGGAAATAACTGGGGATGCGTTGTCTGTCAAAAATGTTGAAATATTGGCAGCCAGCAGGGAATTTATGCATATTCTTGTCCTTGAAAAATGGAGATTCTTGTGCTTAAGAAATGCAAGTTGTTGACATCAAATGTTGGGGATTGAAGTCAACAGTTTCGACTTAAATTTGGTGAGTGAAAAACATCCCTTGGTTATGCTAATGAGGAAATCATGTGTTAAAAAGACTTGTCCTCATTTTGGGCATTTAGTCAACGGGAATTAACTCAAAAGATACGCAATTTTAGTACATACCACAAAAGCATTTTGAAGAGGGTTTCGATTCCAATCACTTAACGGCGGGGAAAAGTTGTTTGTATTTAAAGTCAAGTTTATTTTAAATGATTAGTTCAGATAAATTATCAAATTTAATTACATATTTTTTATAATAGAGTAAAATTCTTAATAAAACACTAAATTTGGTATAAAATAACTAAAGAAATAGATAATTAATTCTATATAACATATGTGATAAATTAATTCTACAAAATAATTCTAATGAGTCTTCATTTCATTCTTAAAAATGAACATAGTTTGATGGGAGTGTTTATAGTCAGATAAATTAACAAATCGAAAGAATCGAAGAATTTTGTTTGGTCGTCAGTAACTCAGTATAACATGTTTTAAAAAAATTAATATGTGGATTGGCTTTAGTATTATACTGTGTACTGAGTTGAATATCGAATTATTCATTTTTATTTTTTAAAAAAACAAATTATATTTAGTAATAACTAGCTTTTTTTTTTTCTATTTTATGCTTATTTATTTAACAATTTTATATTTTTTCTTCTTCAATCAATTTTTTTTAAAAAATAAAAATCAGATAAACAAACTTTAAAATAAAAAAAAAAACTCAAAAAATTAGTGAAATATTTTTTAATTTTGGTTACCAAAATACCAACTCAAACTCTCTGAAATTGACTTGATAAAATTCAATTTGCTATTCTACGCGTAATTTGAGTGTATTAAAATATTGATATATCAAACTTTTAATTTGAACGACTTTACCAAATAAATGCCACTAATTTCAACTCAATATTAATACATGGGAGACCCTAATGCAGTGTCGATGAACTAATAAATTTCACGTAACCTACTAAATTTCTAGGATTCGAGAAGGGAAAGAAAAAAAGAAAGAAAAAAAAAAAGTCTTGAATAAATTCTTGCAGTGGATTTAAGCTGCCTTTATTTGACGCTACCTTGTAAGAGACATTCACGTGTATTATTGGTTTCTCCATCGCCCTTTTTCATAAATTTAACCACCTGCAAGCCATAGCTCACCCACAATATCATCGCATCCTATTTCCCAAACACATTTGTCTTTTTCTGTTGACTAGGAAAAAAAAAAAAAGGGAAGAAAAGAAAACGGCCTTCCTTCACAATACAACTCTTTTTAGTTTTGTTCCTTTCAGACATAAGGGCTAGGTTTGTCCTTCGATTTTGGACAGCAATAACACTCTTAATCATTACAATTTATTTTATTTTATTATTTTTCATTTTTATATAATTTTTGAGATATAAATACATAAAATACACATAAACTTTTGAATAACAACACACTGTTGTCCAACCATTTGATAACCAAAGTCATTTTTCGATAAATAATAACTGTGAGCCAAACCCTTTTCACTAAATGAAGAATAGAAGCAGTATTATTTTTTGTTTTTGCAATTAAAATGACGTAAGACTGTAATCTTCAATTTCTTAGGTTTTGTTGAATTGGTAATTTTATTGGGGATGGAGACGATATCAATTTTATATAGGATATAGGATATAGAATTATGTTTGGTTGTAAAATTTTAATAAAATGAAAATTTAAATTTATTCAAATTATATTTATATATATGATAATGATTGATATGATATATATAAAAATAATGATTAAGTTATAAGATATAAATATGTATATAATAAAACTATGAGTGTACATTTGTTTATACATATTAATTTGATTACTAATAATTATAATTGTTGAATTTTATATATTTTAATATATATATATATATATTAGAGAAGAAATAATTTAAATTTAAATTTAAATAAAAATTTTGCTAAATAATATATTTGAAGCATATAAAATTTTAAGTGTGAATCCACTGTGCACTCAGATGTGTTAAGTTTCCAGTTTTTTTTATATGTTTTTAAGTATTTTGTCACAAAAAGTGTAAAAAAATTTAAAATTTAAAAATATAATAATTTAAAGTATATTTTTTAACTCCATAATTTAAAAATAAATGTAAACTATACTACAACTGCTCATTTGCATAACAACAATGATTATTTAATTATCTCTGGTCTCGGGTCTCCACGAGACCGTCACGAAGGGGAAGGCGATGACCGAAATGACGAAGAACTCCCTGACTCGACACGTCCAAAAAACAAATCAGACAAGCGATGGCGCACATCCTCAGGGGCATATCTGACCACGCAGGCCGAATGTCTCTCCCTTTCCATCGTCGGCCTATGTGCACCGTAAAACTCCCGATACAGTCGAAATATCTTTCTCGCTATGGAAACCTTTATATCGTCCCGGAGCTTGCTATCTGGTACGACGCACAAAGCCTGCTTCTTGTACGCCTGGTCAAACAATGTGTTAAATTTCTTGAAGATTTCTTTGACTTTCGCGGGAGTTTCGGCAGCCGTGGGATCGGAGGGGAGGGAGTCGATGACGTGGCCCCAACCTTGCCGCTCGTAGTTTGACGCGAACTGTCTGACCTTGGCCTCGTGCTTGATCATCCAATCGTCGCCGAGGAGGTACTTCAGATGCGAGGTTTGCGCCTTTACGACGACGTATTGGAGATTGTTGGCGAGGAATAGGTAAGCTAGAGTCACGTCTTTGTAGTGCTTTGCTTTCGTGTCCAGTTTGCAGAGAAGGACCAGAACGAGCCACGCCATTTTCAGAGAAATCGCCGGCGCCGGAGATTCGTCGGAGTCGGAGAATCCGAAAAAGGATTCCGGCAACAGATTATTCGCCGGCGGTGGCGAATTGGCCAAGATTTCTGGCAAAACGTTACTGTAATCGGAGAGAATCGAGAGGTAATTCATTGCGTCGATCGTCAGGTAGTGAATTCCCGCTCCGGCAACCGGAGATTTTGAGGAATCCTTCAGAATCGCCGATTCGAAGTCCTCTAATGCGGCGCGAACGAACTCTCCGAGCTTGAGGAGTGACGTCTGCGCCTGCGACTTGATGTTGGCGGTTGAATCGAAGGAGAAAATGGAATCGATTTCCGGCCAGTGATCGGCGATTCCGGTGTACATATCCAGAACTCGGAAGACCTTCTCCGGCGATTTTTTGCTGTGCTTCACCACAGTTTCTGGAAATCCGAACAAAATCGTGGCTCCTTCTTTTGCTATTTCGGTGAAGCACGACTCTCTGATAGAATCTGAACTTGCGAAGACGTGATCGCAGAGAATCCTCTCCCCATTGAAGAGAGTCTCCACCGCGGTTCTCACGGCGCCAAGCCAATTCTGAATCCTCAAACCGAGAGCTTCCCAGTCCATTTTGTGAATCTGAGACGAGGTGAACTTCTCCACTCCAAGCTTGTAAATGCTTTCATCAACAATTGATTTCCGGATGATTTTGTATATTTTCAAGCACTCCTTGGCGTAACCTGTCGAAATCATGCATTCAGCAACCAATCTCAAGTCCGCCATGGCCAGGGTCGAAACATCTTCGACTTCAGAAACGGACTTATTCGCAACTCTGACGTCATCCTCCTCGTCGTCGAAGTCGGATGCACTCGAACCGATGGAAGACCGCGACGACCGAGTGGAGACGGATTCAGGGTCGAGATGCGCCCTGTTCATGGACAGAATCTGGTAAAACTCCTTCTGCAGCCTCTTCATGGCGATTTGCATCAGCCGCTGCCCACGAACTAGTTTCTCCGAGGTCGAGTTCTCCATGACCAGAAAGTGCATGGCCTTCTGCAGACTGTCGACGGTTTTAAGGAAGTCTCTGGCCTCCTGCCGGTTCTCGTGGAAGAGCGAAGTGACTCGAGCGAAGGTGGTGGATTCGGGGTTCCATTTCATGATGATGGGCTCCGCCATGTCCAGAGTCCGACCCATGGAGGACTCCGAGAAGCTGGGGCGAGAGGCCGAGAAACCGAAGCGTGAAGGAGAGGAGGAGGAAGAAGATGATGAAACTCTAGGGGAGAAACACAAGCTACTCATTCCTTTACTCGGCATCGGCATTTGGGTATTCAGGTATGATTTTCGAGACTGAGCTATGGAACAAAACAGCTTATGATTGATTTCTTGTTTAAGGCTCTGTATGAGGTTTCGAGTGAAAATAGAGACGAGAGCAGTATATATAGAAAAAATCACGGGGAGATGGAACGGCGGGGCGACCCCGGAGTGTTTACAACTTTTGGGAATGCTAAGAAAAGGAAAAGGGAAAAAGTAAGACACGTACGTGTTGACGTGGCAAGTAGGAACATCCTCACGGGTGAGTCATAAATGTTTGGGCATATGTTTGGTCTTAAAAATTTTGATGATTTGCGGGGTAGAAAACAATTTGAGTTTGGTGTTAAAATTTGAACAGTAGAAAATTTATTACCGTATATAATGTATGTAAAGATGATTGGATAATGTAATTATTATAATAATTAAATGATATAACAATATATAGATTGATATAAAAGATGTATTTGAGTTGAAAAATTATAAATATAAGTATTAATTTGATAACAAATAAATATAATAATTAAAAATAATTAGTTATCAGAAATAAGAGAGAGAAAAATAATTTAATATGAATCTAAATAAAATTTATGTAATAAAATATTTCATTTATAAGATTTTTAATTGAAGTGGAACAGTGTAAAATAAGGACTCAAACAAAGCCCGGTTGCGTCGCACTTTTTCTATCCATTTCGGTCATTAAACTTTAATAATACATACATGTTGGAATAATTTAATATTAAATAGTACGTTTAAGCCATTTTAAACTTTTAAACGAGACAGTGATTCAACAAAACTTTTCAAAAAATAACATTACCAGCACGAAATATTAAACATTAAAAGATACTCATTTTGTCTCAGCAAATCTTTAAGTGGCGTGTTTAGGCCCCCTTCCCTATTACATAGAAGACACAAATCACCAGTTTAAGTACAAGATATTATTATTACCGTCTCTTTATTTTTATGAATAACTACCATTGCTGTCTTGACATGATTGCCAGCCAACCCATAATCCGAATGGCCTGATTGCTACAGCTGGGCTCTATCGACGAAGTTATGTCCCTATTCTGGATTTGAATATATTAAAATAATTATATATTAAATGATATAATGCAAAACAATCCACGTGTCATTTATATTTAATGGAACAAAGGAGAGAAGCTAAGAAACGGAAATAAAAATTTATTGTGAGCTCGAAACCTAGAGTTTGTGCTGTTGCTCCGCTTACTTAAAAACCAAAACAAACATAACCATTGTTTTGTTAACAGCAAAAGAGGTGGTCCGTGGGAAGCATGTGTCTTGTACTCTCTTCCCTCAGCCTAGAAACGAACACTTTTTGGGAACTTCGACTGTGTTCATAAACTTTAAAGGTAAAAAGTTTGGTATAAAAATTTTTTAAAAAAATTAAGAAAAAAAAAGAGAGATAAAAAAAGTGTTATTTTGATGATGAATATATTTGAAAAAATTGATTTCAAAAGTAGCAAATTTACAACCAAACAGTGTGCAACTTGGTTTAAACACTAGCAATTCAAACTTAACTAACAGAGGCAAGGCATGATAACTAGAGACTTGGATCACATTTTCCTATGTGTAATAATTGTGCTGTTAATTTGAGTTACCTTAGGTTGTAAGCGCACCAAATTGATGAAATGAGAAAAATCGCGTTCTCCACTTTATAAGTAAACCACTTCTTTATCGGATCCACGTTCAAGTTTTCTGTACTGCTACTGTAACGCTAGTAGCACAGTATTAGCATATTTGCTTAAATACGGTCCACATAATACTTTGTTCAGACTTGCTTTTAATCCATAATATTAATTAATATATTCACTTTAAAAGATTATGATAGATAGATAATTATATATGAACTAATATTATTTCCACTTTGAAGGATGAAACCTCCTTCATTTATCAAAAGTCCTCTATAATATAGCTTGCATTATAAAATGATTTTATCTAACAAATGTAATAAAATAATTCTTTTATACTGTTATCCTATCGATTAATTAAAATGAACATATATCCTTACATTATTGCTAAGCCCTTCATTGGTTTTTAATGGATTTTTTAAAAAAATTATCCTTCATAACTAATTCGCTCCTATAATAACTATCACTGGACTTTTAACATTCTACTAATGATACCTCTATTATCTCAATTAATTAACCAACACCAATCAACTCATCATATATTTTTTTCTTTTTCAAACTTGAATTGTGAGTCAATAATTTTTATTTTTAATATCATTCTCGATTCATTTTTAATTATAAAAATATCAAGGTTGTCTATACTCACCAGTTGTCACACACTTATTATATATTGAAATATAATATTAATTATAGTGTAAATTTTGTATTTTCTTTTTAACAGAATAACATGATTTGAATTTTATATATTTACGCTGAAATTTGAATAAATTAAGGTGGATATTCGTGTATTATTTAACACAATCATTATTAAAATTTTATTATATTAATAAATAAAATTTTTTTATCTAGTTTTCGCACACTCATTGACCATCTACTATTAGTAGGTATTAAACATAAAGGGCAAGAAAATGATGGTCGAAACTTCTTTGTTGTTTCCCCATAAATGGGACACCGCTTGCTAAGTTCACGGTCAGTTCTGGGATGTCGGTTTGGGGTTCATTCCTTTATTTTTATAATGTGGTAGAAATGCAATTAGGATACTCAGTTAATTAGTTCAATAAACTGATGTTGCAAAGCATCCATTGGACAACGGTTCGAGAATGTCGGGGCTCCATCTTAGAATTGTCCAGGGATCTTTAATTGAAAGCAAAAATTAGTAAGATGAAGAAGTTTTTCCTTCTTTTTTGGCGAAACTTTGCTATTTTCATTGTAATAAATGGAGGCAGGTAACCCAAACAAACCCATTTCTGTTAAACTCTTTTGTTCTAAACTGCATATATAACAAACAAAAAAAATTCAAATATGAATGATTATATACTTACAAACACACACATGTCCACTGTCACCACAATCTTATTTTCTATGCAATTTCTTGTGGTTATGTTTGGAACCCAACCTTCGAACCATAAAACAACGTCTCAAACTTTATACTACCAAAGATATCATTCAACAATATATTCATTCAAATTCCAATTCAAAAGTTTCATCTCTCGTGTATATATATGATTAAATAATTATTTTTCAATCATTATACTTATTCACAATCTAATCAATATATATATATATATATATCACGTATTTACTCACATTTATTTTTATTTATACCCTATAATATAATTATTATCTTTATATATTATTACATCATCTAATCATTATTATATATTTTATAATTATATTCAAATAAATTATAATGTTCATTTCATTAAAGCATTCTTTCCAAACATACTATTTATTTCAACACAACTCCCACCAAACATGATATCAAACAAAGACCCCTCTCCCAAACATAGCCTGCAGTGTTAACAAGTCGAATTCAAACATAAACCCAAATTTGATAACTACTCTAAGTCTCAAACTTGACTCAATTTAATTTTATATCGTTCGAACCCAATTTCAAATTCGAGTCAAATAGTAAGATTTAGCTCGGAAAAAAAAAAATTCAAAATTTGAGCACGTGTTTGATTAGATTCAAAAAATATTTTCGTGCTTGGCAGAATTGAGTAACTTAATGCATTAGCTAGCATTCCCAAGTTAAATTCACGATGGAACCTCAATATCCCAGTTTCAAATAATCCCCCAAAATTAAAAATTCAGACCCAGAAGACAAGGAGATTAACAGGAACAAAATAATGACTGTTGAAATTATGTCAATGGCTGTTGAGATCGCTATTCCATCAATTTCAGTAACATACATTAACGTTTTGTCTCTATTTTAAGACCCAATATCAGTCAATATATGTGGCCCTTGACTGAAAGAAATATTCGTAAAGAGATTAACGCAGTTAACAACAGGAGACACACACCTGGCCTTTTGCCAGTATTTCCAACATCTCATTCTGGGGAGACGTTCGCTTTTATTACCATGTAGAAAACTTCCAGTAGATTTCAAATTGTAATTAATGGTGCTTAACCCACTTTCAATAATGATATCTACTAAATATTTCCCTACGTTGAAGTTAATAGTGTCGTGGTGGTGATGATTAGGACCATTGTATATATATATACATATATATACCCCCCATCTTTGAAAATCATCCATATGTGATTGTTCAGAAATTTACTATTATTATTTGGTTACATAGGTTGGAAATCATTGTTTTAGCATTTATAAGTTTATACTTTCTAGAAAATCCCACAAAATTTTCAGCTTGTCCACACCAGAGTCTGCAGATGTGGAAATATGGAAATAGAGACAGTTGAGGTGGGTCAAATGTGGTGGTGACAGAAGTTCCCAGTTACGGGGAAAATTATATTTCATGTCTTATTTTAAATTTTGAGATTTCAATTTATGCATCGACAATTAAAATGTAAATTTTTGGAAAATCAATGTCTTATTTACATGACATGAAACATCAAAGAAGTGATTAAGTTATTAAAAATTAAGTGTCTTGTAAACGCGTCGTTTTTACAAGTTAATGTCATTTTTTTTGTTAGTGCAAAATTAAAGTTCCAAAACTCGAAGTGACTACAATTAAAATACACAAAATGCAATTTTTCCGAAGCTATGATGGCCAGCCAAAATCTCAGTTGCCCAAAATTAAACGTTATTAATTTTTATTTTTATTTTTTTTGGCTTAATATTGCATCGTGGTATTATTCTAACGACAAATAATAAGTGCATTTATATTATATGAATTTGAGATAACAATACAATATTTAATATATATCCGATTGTCGCGTTCGAAGAGTTGCTGTAAGTGCTTTCAACTTGTGTCGCAACTTAATTATTATTATTAAGATGGTCTTAAATATCATACCTGCCAATGGCTGATGTGATTGAAAGAAATAAAGAGAGTGAATTCAAAGATGAACAGCCAAATGTTTCTCGGATTGCCAAATATCTGGCTAATAAATGTTTTGAAGAAAAAATGGCCTGATTTTCTGTTTTTGTTTCAAATTTTCACACACTATCCGTTTCTCCCATACTTCCATATCCTTACAATAAATGATGTTACGTACTGTCTTTATAAACTAACAAAACTGTATCATCCAATTTGATCAATTTGATAAATATTTTAGATTTCGTGAATCAAGCAATTGAAAAAAAAAAGTAGAGAACTATACATGAAATCAAGAGCCACTAATTATATGCAAATATGGAATATTACTAACAATTTACCTCGGTAAAATAAGCAATATTACTACCCCTAGGGTAGTAGGAGCGTAAGTGATTCGAATTTGAGTATTAACTTTAGCTCTACAAACCACAATACTTGGCTCAATTTTGTAGAGCTCAAATTCAAGTTTGAGGTTGGATTGAGTTGGAAGCTTGAAAGATCACGAGTCCAAACCAAATTAAACTCAAAATATTTGTGAGTTTAAAGTCGATGATTTGCTGGGGCGATAGTCATGAATTTTGATACAAGTTTAATCTTGTGGTTCTTGTGAGAAACCAGCTGTGGTTGCAGACAGTTCCCTGCATATCAATGAGTTGAAAAATATGAAAATATATTGGAAAAAGAAAATAAAAGAACTCTTCATATATTGTTGGGAAATTTATGCACATTCCTACCTAATTAGCCAATTAAATTTGACCTGTATGCATATCCATACTGCCCTAGTTATTCATGCACACTCAACTACAGTGCATGTGAAAATTTGACTACTGCGATCAAAAGATTATTAGTATTTCCAAACACGTTCGCATGCATATTGACTTGACGCGTTACTGCATGCACTATTAGAAATTCGACAAATTGGAATGACTTTTTGGCACAGTTTCTCTATAAAGGCCGTTTCAAATTTGATTTGGAACAATTTTAGAACGGTATTTTTTTCCACTCCAAAAGGGCACGTTCCAAATTTTTTTGGCACGGCTATAAAAAGCCGTTCCAAACTTTGGAATGGCATTCGTAAGCCGTTCCAAATACATACTGGCGCTACAGTATTTGGATTTGTAATGGATCGGATTTGGGACGAAAATTTAGAACGGGTTATTTTGAAACAGTTTAGGAACGGCTTTGATACGAAACTTTGGAACGGTTTTGGCACGACTCGTTTTGGAACAGTTTTGGCACGGTTTCTTTTGGAACAGCTTTAGCACGGTATGTTTTGGAACGGTTCTGGCACGGTCTTATTTGGAATAGCTTTGGGACGGTTTTATTAGGCACAACTTTAGGACGGTTTTATTTGGCACGGCTTTGGAACGGTTTATTTGGCATGGCTTTGACACGGTTTATTTGGTACGGCTTTGGCACGGTGTTAGTTGGAACGACTTTGGCACGGTCCGTTTTGGAACAGCTTTGGCACGAGCATTTTGGAACGGCTTTGGCACCGCTATTTTGGAACAGCTTTGGCACGAGCATTTTGGAACGGCTTTGGCACCGCTATTTTGGAACAGCTTTGGAACGCATTTTGTACAAATGTATAGGAATGAAGAACGATTGTTTTGGACGCAAATTCAAATTGTTTTTTGCATATTTTGGCAAAAATTCTTATGCAATAATTGTCAAAATTATTTTTTCATCTCTGCTTCAGCGTCAACTAAAATTTAAAGGCATACAACCATTATATTACCCTATTAATACAAAATAAAATTGAAACTATTCAATCTAAAACATTATGTGTATTTTAACAATAACGTGACATATGGAGGAAGATTAAAAATTCTAAGTGACATGGCACACTAGTCAAGCCTCTCGTCATGATCATCATCTGCATCTTGATTCGGGGACTAGGATGGCTTACCAGAAGTGAAAGCTTAAGGGTAGTTTACGTTAACCTAATTCAATAATTGATTTAATTGTGCCTCATTTCGCTTAAGCCTCTCCTCCGCACTCTTCCATTTCTCCTCAGCCATAAGCAGTTTCTCTTCTGTTTGAAGTAGTTTTTGCTCCACATTGCGTAACTAAAGAGAAGGTGAGGAGGTTTGCGAGGTGGAACCCCTACAAAATTTGCGAAAGTTCTTACCCTCTGATTCCATGCCCGACAGTCGGCCTTTCTTAAAGCCACCAAGAGCTATTGCGACAGCATTGCTACTAAATGAACTGTAAGATGATCCCCCTGGTACGGTTGGATTATCGGAATCCATGGCATTTACTTCTTCTAGTGCATTCGCGATATTCTCCTGTATATTAATTTATTTTTATAAATGATGAGAAGAAATTAAAAGATATATTTATGCATACTGTGTAGAAGAGACAGGCAAAGTTACCGCTTGAATCTGTGCACGAGGTCTTGCCCAATCCCTAGATGCAGTCTTCCAAACCTTAGAGTACAACTCTAATGGATTTGGCGGCCTGCCCAAAGTTGTCTCTTACGAGAACATAATATATGAATTTAAATAATGAAATAATAGGAAATTTCATATTACGGGAAAATAGCGTGCGTTGATTTTTTGAATATAGCTCAACTAACCATTCGGTGGTTGTGGATAGTAATGGATATCGAACCCCCTCGATAAATAGTGGATGCTGAGGCTGTATCATCAAGTCGATTGTTTTTATTTTTTTCACACGTTTCAGTAAATGACTCATGTGCCCACTCATTCTTCATTTCTACCCAATTCTCTTGGGATACCCATGGTGGCTTTATATCAGAAACCCTTGCACGGTGTAAATGCTTCCTTATGAGCTCAGAAGCTTTCTTCTTAAAATACTTCTCAATTGCAGTCGTGTTTGCAGAGTTCCATGCAAATTCTGTCTATAAGGAAATTTTCATTTTTTGTACAAACAAGTGTCAATGGTACTTCATGTATGCATAATAAGAATCAGATAATTCACAATATACAATCACGATTCACCTAAGTACTTCATGTAACTACTATTGTGCAAACACCATAGCAACATTTAACCATTGCTATGTAGAAACCGTATGCTGGTATATGGCAAACTTGTGCTCGAACTCTTTTCAACACTAGTATCTCGGCCTAATCGTTCCTGAACTAGTCCACCACCATGCATAAACACGCTGGTTTTCTCCTCCATACATTTTCATTTAAACCAATACTGAGATTCACAAGTTGACTACAAGGAATGTTCTTATAATTAATTAGCAAGAAATAAAGTAAAAGAACAGACATACACATACATCCAATGGGTTCAAAAAGCAAGCAGGAGAAAGAACCACATGTGCACACACAAACACAGGCTATCATATATTAAATCATTCATATTATTGAATTTGTTCAAATAGCACATATAACAACATCTATGATACATCCATACATCTATGTCAAAAAGTATACATTAATTAAGCAACTCACCAACAACACAACCCATAGCCGACCAAACGTATAAGTACATGTATTTTGAAAAAGTACACCAACATGTAACACGTTATGTGCCAACGTGCATAAATTTATGCAATATACAAAATTCGCCCTAGTACTTGTCCACTAACCTTAAATAAGTGAAACCAGAATTTTTTGATGTCGAGCTCAACATCCTTGAATCAAACCTAAGCACCATTGTAGTGGTCAAATATAACCTCTCTTATACAGTTAGTTACTTCTTTATATGCACTGTGAAAACAATCTATGTTATGATAAAACTTCAATAACAAACATTGATGAGTATAAAATGAAATATGCAACCATACTGGAAGGTTCTTGGGGTTATGTGTATAGGTCCTCCAGTCCTCCAATGAGATGTTTCCGATGGTTGTACATTTGGAGTTACTTCGGCAACAGAGTTTTCTTGTTGGGCATTGGAGGCAAATGTGCCACCCTCGAAATCCAGAGGGCTAGGAAGACTATTATGTAGTGGAGATTGTATTGGTGAGGGTGGCTGCGTTTCAAAGTCTTCTCAAATAGGCCTGTGTATAGCAGAGTTACTCCGAATTGTATTGAGCCTTCCTCCAATAGATTATGAATTACATCCATGTCCCCTTAAATAAGCACCACGTGTCATCTGAGAAAAATTAAACGAATAAATAATAGTTCCAAATAACGTGAGACAACTATGACTTGACAAAAAAATTATCATACACAAAGTACAACATTACCCCCTTCACTCTAAATTATGTCAAACATGATAGATACAACTAGCCAACATTTAATTTGAGATGCTATTTCACACAGTTTAACATATTAACATCAAACAAAATTGGACAACAGCACAATGAGAACACATTCAACACACATGTGCTTAAGATCAACTGCAAAGTGTCTCAGCATATTCATCATCATTGTTCACTACATTTCCTCTATGTTATTTAACATAAAAAAAAATTAAATTTCACTTAGACATTTCATCAAACACTTATCATGCATAATTTATGTAGAAGAGCTTTTGCTATTACATTAAAACACAATCAAGCATTTCATTCACCATAGATAATAACAACACTAGGATGTTGAAATTTAGTTCAACCATAACCCAAGTACCATTATTGAGAAAATGTCGTTTACGAGTCGACCAAATTCGTGAAGATAAGAAGTAACAATACCTTGAAATGTATGGTATACACAATACTAGCTTATCACGAACCAAAGTTATGGAAGATTTGGCTTGGATGACTTGACGAATTTGACGGTTTCACAAGCGAGAGAGAATTGTATTGCGTATGTTTAATTTTTGAATTGATTGAAATGAGGTGGGGGAAGGGATATATTAACATTTTGGAACGGTTTTGGAACGTGAGGTGGAAAATTACCGTTCCAAACTGAAATGGGAGGCTGGCGTTGTCACCAGCGTTGCAACGATTATGTTGACGGCCCAAATTTTCGCGACCCGTCACCCGATCATCGCGACGGTTCACGAGGACTGCGAAAAATTTGAACCCCAGATGCACCGTCGTGCTCGTCGTCGCAACGACGAAGGGCGACGGCGCGCCGTCCTCTTGCCGTCGCGACACGGACGGCGATGGGGACTCTAAAAATTTCTAGAGTCCTCGTTGCGAGGGGCTGTCGTGACAGCGGTCGTAACGGCCATGATGTTGGCTATATAATTAGGTGGGTTTGTTGCCAAAATCTCACATTCTCCTCCAAACTCTCTCATTTTTCACTAAAAACTTTCATCGTCGCTGTTGTAGTTGTGTTCTTCGACAGTGTATCTTTCATTCACGCCATATAATAGTAAGTTTAGTTACAATATAGTCATTTGTTTAGACGATATGTTTATTTAATCTCGTGATTGAGGTTTAGTATAAAATTGAATAGTATGTTATGTTTATACAATTTGTTCATAGATTTGTGGCCCAAAATGTTTAGGTTTGTATGTTTACATATATGTTTAGGCTTGAAAGATAGTGGTGACAACAAATTTTATTCGAAATTGTATTATATATAAGGTGTTCGATGAATTGCCCTTGTTGATAATTAACAATATTGTGCCACTGAACGGTTACGTAGTATTCGTAAATGGGTAATTGGGAATCTTGTGCATTTCAATTGTGCTACTTAATGTATGGATTTAGAATGATTTGTTTAGAACAAAACCATTACAAATTACATTGCATATAAGGTGTTCGATGAATTGCCAACGTTGATAATTTGCAAATGTTTTCATGTTTATGCTACGTCGTCATAGAATGTGGATAGTTGGGATTGTTGTGCTGTTTTTTTGGCATGTATGCAAGTTCGAGATTGTAGTACCTATTTTCTTATATGGTGCGATTCTTATTTAGGGCGCAAATATGACACATTATGTGTACGTTAGCATGTGTAGTGTATGTGAAATGTTGATTAGTAGCGGAAGTTGATAATATGTGATAAGGTTTGAAAACATTGATAATTAAAGATATGATCATTTAATGTGTTGTTTTGTAAGATAATGGCACCGAAAAGAACCCGAGATGCACCATCATCCAGCTCGGGTGAAACGAGAATCTTTCTGACAGATGAGGCAAAGGACAAATATGAAACTGTCATTAAAAATCGAAACTTTGTGCCTGAGCGCGGAATAGTTCGAGCGATGCGACACCACCAATTATATCATCAAATTATTAATGCTTTGGGTTGGTGACAATTCACTCAAGAGCCCGAGCACTTCACGGTGAAGCCTGTAGTTAGGGAGTTTTACTCCGACATGGGGAAATATCAAAGTGATCGAGTTTGGGTGCGAAGCGTTAATGTATATTATGATGCAGCCACAATAAACTGGTTGCTGGGAACACCGTAGAAGGAACATAGTGCAAGATTCAATCAGCTATTGAACTTACACAACCCATTGGCTGAAATAGCTGGAGAGTTATGTCCAGGCGGAATCTAGTGGACTGAGCCTTCGGTACGAAGTGCAATTCGGAGTGCGGGGTTAAGTGATGTGGCTTGTACATGGTTCTATTTTTTGGCAGCTCGAGTGCAACCTATAAATCATCATACAAGCATCACCAAAGAGCGAGCCATACTATTATATGCAATCACGAACAGTATATACTTCAATGTTGGATAGGAAATCAGCGATGGCATATTCAGGTGTTCAAAAATATCGAGAGAGGCAATATGGCACCCCCATCTGATCACTGAATTATGCAGGGATGCTGGAGTAGCTATTGACTCCACAAAGGAGACACTTTCTACACAAAATGAGATTAGTTTTGATCTCCCCCCCCCCAGATGCGCCAATAGAGCCAGCAAGGGAATATGAGGAGCTCCCTGTTATTCAGCAACCTCCCCCACAGCGGCATAGTATCTGAGGTATGGAACAATTACTTATAAATTTATCAGATCGTATGAATACGGTAGTCGGACTACTGAGGGAGGAGAGAGAGCATAGGACGCAACAGGATGAGCACATAGGACGCTTGAGGCCCAAATAGCTTCGCTCACTGCTCAGCAGGATCATTATTAACATCAGACTCATCAATATTGGGGCTACGCCACAGCACGAGACGAGATCATCTATAACTACCAGCGCATGATGGCCACTCACAGTGCAGTAGGACCTATGCCGGCATGGCCTCGTCCATTCAGACCTATCCCGTATCCCCTACCGCAACAGCCACATTCTCCTGAGGATTTGGGCCCATCAATGTCAAAAGACCACGTACCGTCGGGAGATGAGGGTGGTTATTAGTGTAGCGTTTTATATTCAATTTATGTATGTTGAACGACATGGTATTTACAGCTTCGCTTTCATGTATGAATTTTTTCTTTAATTGTTCTGCTTATAAATATTTGGTATGCATTTTGATATTTAACTCACATTTTGGAACAAATTCATGGCTACAAGCCTTGTCAACACCCCAAATACCTAGCTTCGAAATTGTGCTTGCATATACAACAATCAAAAGATTTGAAAGTCCAATAAGAATGATTACACATCACATTCTTCTCTAAAATCATCAGATTCACTACAACTAGGTGAGGTATCTGTCACGGTATCTCTATAACTATCAGTGGACTTATTACTATAAATATCGGCTTCTATATCCTCGTATGAATCTACATGCAGTCTAATACCAGAAGGATCATGCAGAAGAGGAACGTCTAACTGTGTTGACCACGTACAGTGAACTACTTCATTATCAGGTTGAAAAGGGACATCAGTCCACTTCACTTCCACAATGCTTCTAGCCTTCGTCTTGCACGCAGTTATCCGATCAACTCTGTTCCTCTTCGAACCTGGGTAGCCTACATAATATACTTGAGTAGCTTGTTGAACAAGCACAAATGGTTCATCTGTTTTGTAGATACGTGATAGGTTAACATCAATTATGCCATACTTAAGATGTATTTTTTGTTCAGTTACAGGGTCAACCCATCGACACTTAAAGAGTGTAACATACATATTTGGCTAGTTACAGTATTGAAACTCTAATATTTCCTCCAATAGTCCAAAAAAATCGTATTCTGCGTCATTGTAGCAGGATGATCGGACGCAAACCCCATGGCTCATTGTTGATTTGTCTTGGGCATGGTCTATCATGTGGAACCTAAATCCATTTACCATGGTTTCTGAATAGCACGTGACTTGATTACTCGGCCCATAGGCTAAGCTCCTCATTAATGGATCACTTATGCCGCTACTTGGATGTAGGATCTGTTTCACAAAACAATTCTAACAATGATATATGCTATTTAATGATTAAACTCAATATTAGTGTTATTATACTTACATATGTTTTAAACCATGGGAGGAACTGCTCAGCTACTATCTTGTCCATGAGGAGATTAGCCTCGTCATATTGGGAAACAAACAGTCTGCTTACAAAAGCCATATGTTAGCTCAATGCGAAACCATCACCATGTAATTATATTTGCGCTACATGGTGCGTACCTGTAAATTGGTTCAACCTCTGGACAGTTTAATAAAACATATATTTCTGCTGCGTGCTTCTCTAGAGTAGTGAGATAACGTGGAGGCCTACGGCAACATGGTCGACTGGGATAATTGAATATGGAGAAAGCTACAACTGTAGAGGGTGTAGCTCGTGGGTCATTACGGACTGGTCTATTTCTTTTTGATGAAACAGATGAGTCAAAATAGTATGATGCAAATGTAGCTATTTCTTCCACAACATATGCTTCACATATTGAAGCTTCAACGCGTGCTTTATTTTTGACTTTCTTCTTCAGAGTTCAAAGGAACTTGATAAGAAAATTAGTAAAATCACCTTCATTTTTATCAAATAGAAATTAAACCAAGAACATTTGAACAACATTTGTTTTGCAATCAAACCTTTCAAACGGATACATCCATCTATATTGCACAGGCCCACCAATCCTCGTCTCATATGGCAAAGGAATAACCAAGTGTTCCATTGAGTCAAAAAATGATGGTGGGAAAATATTCTCAAGGTTGTAAAGTAAAATTGGGGCCTTCTCCTCCAACTCTTGCAGTTGCACAACGTTTTGAACAGGTAAGTAAATTTGTTGGAAAAACAAACTCAATTCAGTCAATGCATTCCATACAAACCCCAGCAACAGCTCTCTAAATGCAATGGGAAGTAGGCGCTCCATGAACACGTGCGCATCGTGAGTCTTCATACCATGCAATTTCAGTTCCACCATGTCAACGCATCGACTGATGTTCGAAGCATACCCATCTGGAAATCTTAATTGCATAAGCCACTGACATATCATACGTTTCTGATCTCGACTAAGGGTATATGCTGCCTTGGGCTTAGTTCCACCACTTTCTAGTGGAATTGCAATCTCAGCCCGATCACAAAAATTACTCATGTCCTTACAACCATTCAAGGTATCTTTTATCTTTCCTTTAATATCCATAACTGTGTTGAACACATTGTCGAACACATTCTTTTTGATATGCATGACATCAAGATTGTGCCGTAACATATTATTCTTCCAATAAGGTAAATCCCACAATATGCTTCTCTTTGTCCATTTATGTTCAGTACCATAACCAGCCACCGTTGAGATTGAGTCATCAATGACTTGGGGAAGGCCACATACCCGATCCTATCTAAATTCACTTGACATAATAGGAGGTGGGGTGTAGTACTCTACACGTCCTTTTCTAAAATTTTTCTTATTCCTCCTATAAGGGTGATCAGGGCAAATAAAGCGACGGTGACAATCAAAATAACTTGGCTTCTTACTATGGAGAAGGTAAGTGGCCTTAGTATATTTCATACATACTAGACAGGCTATCAATCCAGCACAACTCCACCCAGAAATCATAGAATACGCAGGCAAGTCATGAATTGTCCACAACAAAACAGCCCTTATATTGAAAGTACTATGCCGTGATGCATCATATGTTGGAACGGCTTCATGCCACAACATGAGTAGTTCATCGATCAAAGGTTGTAGATAAACGTCAATAAGTCTTTTATGATTAGATGGACCAGGAATCACTAAAGACAAAAACATGTATGGGTTTTTCATACACAAACCTGGCGAAAGATTATATGGTGTTACAATAACAAGTCAAGATGAATATGTCTTGCCATACGAATCATGCGGTGCAAATCCATCTGCACATAAACAGAGGCAAACATTGCGTGGCTCAGCAGCAAATTCAGGATGACTCTCATTAAAACTTTTCCATGCTGCCCCATCTGAAGGCTGACACATAGTTCCCTTATCAGTTGTATGTGATGCATGCCAAATCATCTGGTCTGCTGTCACATTTGATGCATATAATCTCTGCAAACGGGGAGTCAAAAGCAAATAATGTAGGCGAGCAAATGGTACCTTTTTTCTATGGTTTTGGGAGCCTGACTTGACTTTGTATCTAGGTGCACCACAAAATTTGCAACAATGAAGGTTAATATCAGATTTCCAATATAACATGCAACCAGCTGGACAACAATCTATCTTCTGCACAGGAAGTCCTAAATCTCTTATAAGTCGTTTCGTACTATAATAGTCTGCCGGCATTCTATGGCCACGAGGTAGGACCTCATCAAGCAAACTACATATATCATCAAAACAATTTTCTGACATGCCATGGTCTGCTTTTATACTCACTATTCTTGCCATAGCCGACAATTGAGAAGAATTTTCATAGCCGTCGTACAACGGTTCATCTGCCACATGTAACACATCCAAGAATTTATTTGTTAAACCATGAACATCACCTGCTTCAACATGCTTTATGCCATCAGCTCTGTCATGACCATCATATAATTGATTTTTACCGCTACCACTTGCTTCCCACACATATGAGGCACCATGTTGCTTTTGTGCATCGTGCAACATTCTTTGCTCCCATGAATTCCTTTGATAATTGTCTTCACCTAGGTTATATTCACTCAATGTAACAGTTGGCTCAGCTAGACTGGGCTGATTTAAGCACTCATTCTCACCATGACTAGTCCAATTGAAATAATTCTTCACGAAACCCTTTCTGAGCAAATGCAATTTCACTTCTTCAGGCTCCAAGAACTTACTGTTCTTGCATCGACAACAAGGGCACCTAATTCTAGAACCATCCATGTAACTTTCTTATTTTCTTGTCTATTCAACAAAATCATTCACACCATTGACAAACTCCTCAACTAATCATCGACGTCCAGGGAGGTTTTGTTGTACATCCACGCCCTAATATCTCTCAACATTGTGCACTATAAATTTAAATATAAATAAAAGTTTAAATTAAATATTTTTAACACATATAAACACATTGTGGCAAAATATCTTTTAACATTGTATATTCATAACCCTAATATTTCTTAATAACGGCACAGAAATTTCATCTTCACTAGAAAATTCTCATCATCCAATTAAAAGATTATAATACACAATTATAATCTCACCTCATTACTTTATATCCATACACAAGCTAATGAAATATTCACAATAAACTAAATCACAAAAGTATAAAAAATCTACACAAATAACAACATTAACCATATAAGGACAAAATTGATGGTTTATTAGCAAAACCTCTAAAATTAGCAAATTACCTTGGACAATCTTTAAAAAAGCCTTTCCTACCCTTTGAGAATGGCTTAAAGGTGATTTAGAGTCAAAAATTACGTAAATAGCATCTAGTAAGCCGTAAGGATATTATTTATATCTGTAATGGTGGAACGGATTTGGAACGGCAATAGAAAGCCGTTCCAAATTTGAATTTCGAAATTTGGAACGACAATGTAAAGCCGTTCCAAAGTCCTGAGTCATATTTGGAACGATTTGAGAAAACCGTTCCAAATTGAAAATCAAATTTTGGAATAGTATTCTGAACTCATTCCAATTTTGGAAAGGCTTTCTATTGTCGTTCCAGTTTGGAACAGTAATCTAAAGCCGTTCCAAAATTGGAACGGGTTCAGAATACTGGAACGACAATCTAAAGCCGTTCCAAAATTGGAACGGGTTCAGAATACCGTTCCAAAATTTGGAACGGCTTTCTATTGCCGTTCTAACATTTGGAACGGTATTCTGAACCCGCTCCAATTTTGGAACGGCTTTAGATTACCGTTTCAGTTTGGAACCACTTTAGCACAGAGTTTTGTATAATGTCATATATGTTCCAAATTCGTGTCAGACAGAGACGATTTTTTGGAACGGCTACCAAGCCGTTCCAATTAGTCGAATTTCTAGTAGTGATGGGAAAGCATCAGATACATGATTAAAATTATGAACAATTAATGTGTGTGTGTGTGTCACAATTAATGCGTGTGTGCGTGCATAAATATGTAGATTACATAAATAGTCTTGTAACCTTGTGTTGGTTGATTTTGCATCACATTTTTCATATTGAATAATAAATTTAAATAAGACGGTGCCAATTTTATTAGTTTTTGAGTAACAAATTTAGTTCAATCACGTCAAGTAAATCTTAGGTCCACATATTAATTAATAAAATTAGTGAATGAAATAACTAGTGGCTAAATGTTCTGGCTTTGTTTGTTTCTTTATTTTTCATTGTTCATCACCATTCAAAAATCTCATAAATCCAATATTTTACCATAGGAATTTTAGTCAAATTTAAATTTATTTTTTCTTTTTTTATCTTGTATAACTAACAAATTTTTTCTCAGTCGTTACACATATTCACAATTAAATCAACACATATCTTTATAATTTTCCTACTCGCATTTTTTTTTATATCCTAAAATATATATATACTATAGCGTCATCCAAGAATTATTATATGTTATATATATGTGTGTGCGTGTGTGTGTATAGAAAATATGATAATTTTCCTATTTACCCAAATCTTAAAACCAAACATAAATTTTCCTACAACCCAAATCACCAAAATTTGCCTATCCACCCACGCACCCTAATAAGGAACCAAACTTACCCTCTGACTTTCAATGTATTATATGTTCGTATAGTTAATCCACCATTGTTTTTTTCAAATTGTTCATTAAATGTTGGGCCATGTTGAAAACCTTTGATCTTCACCCTTCAATATTGCATTAACTACGAGACATAGCCTTCAAAAAAAACTCTTTAATCTAAATTTGTAATGCACTTATCTATGTTGATGGCAATCGATCAGTTAATTATTACAACAAATATGATGCCCACTTGTGACTTTGTGTAATGCAGAATTATTTCAAAAAATGTTTGGTCGAGATCCAATTATGAGATACTAGAGATTGAAGACAAACTTTTTGCGTGAGTACAATTGTATGAATAAATAAATTAGTATTTTATATTTAAATTTTATGGCATTCGCAAAATAAGAGAAAAAAAAGAAATTTGAGAAAACTAAATAAAAAAATTTAAATTTGAGAGAGAAGATAGAAAAAATAGATAAGTTGAAATTGAGGGGAAGAAATTAAAAAGAATATATATACATATATATAGTGTGTGTGTGTGTGTGTGTGTGAGAGAGAGAGGAGAGACAAAGAATGAACTAAGGGTATTATTGTAATTTAGTATTGTATAACAAAAAATATATACTTAACATATAGTATAGAGTAGATAGGAAAGAAAAATAAAAAAATCAAAAGAATTTTAAAAAGAAAAATAAGAAAAAACAAAGACAAAAGCAATAAGTTAAGAGAAAAGAAAATTGATAAAAATAAAAAAGATAAAAGAATTTAAAATAAGCATATTTATATAATTGTACAATATACAACCAAAAATTCTCATTAACATAGTAATATAACAATATTAATATTTCCCGCGCCAAAATCAAAATTCATAGATCCTAGCCACATGATAACGAGCAACTAATTCATGGTAATAGTAATTTTATTTTCTTGATTTCAAGATATCAAGGCTATGTTTGGATGTAAATTTATTTTTATTTTCACCCCCTCAAAATTTATATTTTCAAATATACTAATCCAACAAAATAGTTATTTTTATCTTTTTTATTTTTTTCTTTCTTAATTTTATGTTGTTCTTAGGTTTTCATGTCAATTTCCTTCCCTACCATAGTATGGATACAGGGTTGCAGTTTGCTCACATCGAGAGCACTCACAAATTCTTGCACAGAATAATTCAAAGTAAGGATTAATAATTAATTCTTCATTAATTAGAGAAGAGATTAATTAACCTATTTGTGTGTGTGTGTGTGTGTGTGTGTGTACACTTGCTTGAGACTTCAATTCAAGAAAACTGCAAACTACGCTACTGCATAGATTTTATAGACATTTAATTAGGCGACAACTTGAAAATACATGTATAAATATTTTGACTTGTGGGAATGAATTACAAAACGTTTTTGGGATTTCTCTTTTTTAATTAGACCTAATTATGCTATGTGTACCGATCTACTTCCTCAGTCAAAAGAAACCAGGAGACATAATTTGGACAGGCTACTCTAGACAATTTGATCAGACAAGCTGCAGTTGACATTAATTTTAATGAAATATGTGTTATTAAGAAGATTAATTAAATTAAGACGAATTAGTTGACTAAGCTTATTATCAATTATTTCATTTTACGCTTCGATTCATTGGTTGCTCCGAGAAACCTACACATGAAGGCAACGGAAGGAACATGCCTGCATTTGTAAGCTATTTCTTAATATATTTAGCGTCAAAGTAAGGCTAGGTTTGTTACTTTATTATCCACTATTCATCACCGCTTAAGGCTACGTTCGGAACCTAATTTTCAATTCCCTCAAACATTATTCTACTTCACACTTCCAAACATGTTAATCATCAAATTTTTCATTTAAATTCAAATTCAAATTTTAGTTCTCTTACATTAATAACTGACTAATTATTATTTAATCATTAGAACTATTCACAATCAAATCAACACGTACATACATACATACATATATATATCAAATATATACTCACATTTATATTTATTTATATCTTAAAAATAATTATTATTTTTATATACTATCATATCATCTAATTATTTTTATATATTTTATTCATATATTCAAATAAATTAATATTATCATCCCATCAAAATTTTACAACTAGATATACTACTTATTCTAATACAACTTTTGCCGAATATCATTCTCAACTTAAACACCTCTCCCAAACATAGTCTAAAAATCTTACAAATCAAACATTCTTACTATATAAATTTTGTTCAAATTCAAATTTAAAATTTTCCTTCACTTAACTTTTATAACTAACTAATAATGTTTCAATCATTATATCTATTCATAATTAAATTAACATCATAATTTTTCTACTCACATCATTTTTTTATTATCTTATAAACCTGTATATAATCATATCAACCAATAATTATTATATATTAAATATATAAAAATAATTATTTACCCGTTCAAATCTTACAAACTAAAAAAAAACTTCCCCTCCCACTTAAATTTTCAAAAATTTTATACTCACCCAATAAGAAACCAGACATACTCGAAGGAATCTTACTAATGAAGGTACAAAGTCTATTTGGCTTTGTACTAGAATAGAGCCTATCAAAATTTTGAAAAGCAAACATATAACAACGCAAAAATTTTATTTAAATTCAAATTTAAAAATTTTTAATATTACATATATACACAAATATTTAAAATTTAGTCATTATACTTATTCAAAATCTAATTAATACCCAAATATGCAGTCATACACTCATAGTTAGATATATTTATACTCTGAAAATCTTATTTATTATCGTATCATTCAATCATTATACTATATCTACACACACTCAAAGTTCAAACAAGTTCAAATTTTTATCACTCCCAAAAGTTTACAACCAAACATGATTTCCCTACCCAACAAAATATTCCCACATACGTACAATGAATAACATTATTGCATTTATAAGCTTTGAATCGCAAAAAAACCATCATAATAAAAAGCTAATCACGCGATTAAGACAATTTAATTAACTTCCTTAATTTTATTAATGTTTCACGGTTAAAGAAAATTATGAATGCAAGAACCGCTAAATACATAAAAATATGTAAGATTATTAGTACAAATTTACCAAGAAAAATAACTGTGTTACTCCCCCTGTGTAGCATACAAAGAAACCCCATATATCTTTTGGTGGAAAACCCTTGAATTTTTCAATCATGTTGAATTATTGTGGTTTATGACCTTTTTTTCCAGGGGTTGAAAAATCCGAAACTATGTCGAGGGGCAAAAGGTGTTCAAATAGGGATGGGAAAAAGGTCCCTACCCGCCTCCGTAGCCAACTAAATCTGGACTATTTACATGTACATGCAGGTCAAGTTATTCATGCAAGGACTCCATCCATTTTAATGTATTCTGTCTCTTTCATCTGATTTACAATTTTATATTATTTTCAAAATATAAAATAAAAGTTAAGCTTGCGTAAAAAATTATTGTAGACAATCCTTGACAAAGTTTTAATTTCACACACGTTGTTTCATCTTATTGAATAAAATATATGTATATATATACTTATTCCTATGATACTCCGCAACAGTTGAGGCGATCTAAAGACTCGACGAAATTTATTTTAGTATTTATTAATTTTAATTTATTTGTTAATAGATTTTATTAATAAATTGGATCATATGAGCTTTTATGTTAGAGTCTAATAGTATTTAGTATAAATAACAATTTGTTATTCAGTTGAAACAGAACATGTACACAAAGAGTTTTTAATCAATTCAGGTTTCTTCTCAATTCCCTAAAATTGTGCCTTTCAATTTCTCGTGAATTTCTATTCCAAATCGAGTCATTCCAGAGTGGTCCATGTGATTCGTAACGTATTAATCAGTATTCGATATGCTGATTGTGGTCGTTTCCATTGAGTTCAATTTAATCCTACCACGCTGAGTTGGCGTTCTTCACTCAGTTCGCATCCTTGAAATTTTCGCATTTGAGTCCGATTACACCATTATTTTCATCGTGATCTTGATAACGTCAATAGTGCACGTGAAAATTTGACTGATGTGCCCAAAAGATATTAAGGCTGCGATTGCTTGATCCTTTAAGTGAATAGTATACATGTTATGTATTACTGGCTGACAAAAATTATTTATTTGCTTGGTTGTCAAGAAATTTTAAAAAACATTACACTAATTTTTGTTTTAAACTATCTATCTATCCCTCACCCATTAATAATATTTTATTCAACCAACATATCATATTTTTTTTACAAATACATTATACTAATAATATTTTATTTATCCAATATATCATATTATTCTTACAAATACATTATAATAATAGTATTTTATTTAATCACCGTATCATATCATTCTTACAAATATATATAATAACATATTATATCAAACAACTCTCTACACCATCCTGTAAAGATATTATCATTTTTTTTTCTATACGTTTTATTCAATTACACCAAAAATTTTACTATTTGTCCTAAAAATTTAAATCTCATCAAGTCTCTCAAAATTAATTGTTGGAGATGGACATGCCACTCTAAATATGTCCAAACATGCTAGCATGCATGTAGACTTAATGCATTATTACATGTGAAACATCATATGTAAATTTTTCAACATTAATGCAATACATATTTAAAAATATTTACAGCCACGATCTTTGACTTTGACTGAAATTTCAAATATCTTCGTTTTTTAAGAATTACCATTCTTTTAAAAAGCCATTGGCAAGGTTCCAAGTAAGAGAGAGAGAGAGAATAAGGAAATTTGTCGAAAATACCCCCTCCATTTGACTGTCAACAGATTTGACCGAAATTGACCAAATTTTATTGACAAAAACACTCCGAGTTTTTCTGCAGCATTTACCACATCCAGGAAGATCTACTTATTACATAATACGTATGCAATGACCTTTTATAATATATCAAAAAAAAATTTGCAACTTTTTTTTTCGAACTTTTTGTTTTTTATATTAGTGGGGTGTGTTTGTGGTTATGTCTACAATTACGTCATAGAAATGGGCACGAAGTGAAGGAACCCAATAGAAAGGACAATTTCGCCATTTTTCATATTTTTTTTTGGCCGAGTGACTTAATGGGCAAATCCTCATAATGTTTTTAAGAAATCGGGGGTAACGGTAATTTTCAAAAATATAAAGATACTTATAATTTTACTAAAGGATAAAAGTCGTTACCATAAATCTCCTTATTTATATGTATGTATAAATATACATAGATTGCATATATAGTCTTGTAACTGTGTTCGTTTTGCATCGCAATTTTCATATTGAATAATTAAATTAAATATGAGACTTCCTTCGCAGTTTTTGGGTAAAAAAATTTAATCACGTTAAGTCTTCAGTCCACCTATTGGCTAGTAAATGTACTTACTTTTGATACATCACATGCTCATGTTGCTAGTAGTACACCCCTGTATATGTTAATTTAATCATTAAATATTGGACCTAGTTGAAAACCTTGGCATGTTTGCAACCCAATTTTCAATTCTCACGTATTAAATATAATTTTTTAAATTTAAAATTTTCTTCTCTATCGTATATATAATTAATTAATTATTTTTTAATCATTAAACTTATTTAAAATTAAATCAATAGCTTTATGCATTACACATACTCTTACATTTTTATTTATTTATAACCTTAAAAATAATTATTATCCCTATACACAATCACATCATTTAATCATTATATATATTAATAGCTAAAGCACACTCGATGAGTGTGCCACAAATAAATATACAAAATCTATAAACTCCAATGAAAGAAAAAAATAATAACTGAACATGATTAAATTTAAATAGAAGGAAATTGACTGTACAAAAAATTTAGATGAAATAAAGATAAAAACAGAACATGCCGGAAATAGAACATATAAATAAAACGTAAATAAAAAACTACATTATAATTGGTCAGTAATCATATATGCTGGAAATAGAACATATAAATAACATGTTAGCATTATTGTATTTGGAATAACAATTTACAAATTGACAAAAACAACACTGAAAAACGTAATGTGACAAACATAACATTATCTCATCACCAAACAGTTGCTAATAAATTCTAATCACTCCAAAAATCTTACTTTATCCGACCTAATGAATATGTGAGCATACACACACACACACACACACACACACACACATATATATACAATCAAACATGGCATACAAGAAATTCATTGGATGCATGTTGGACCGGTTCTTGGGGGAACTGCACTGTGAAAAGAGAAAAATGTGTTTGAGAGAATGAATAAATCAAAAAACTTCAAAAGAGAGAGTGGGAGAAGAAGTGGCAAGAATTTTTGGGGATCACAGAGCTTTCAATCTGAGGAAGGAGTAACATAGTTTTCTAAATAGTAATATTATAATTTTATCCATATTTCGCTGCTTATGATTTTGGTAACTAGGGATAATTGTGTAATTGAACTTTGTGAAACCAAAAACAGCCCATAAACTTAATATATAGTAATATATATATATATGTACGTACGCATGGGTGCATGTATGTATACTCAAATATACCAAAATTTTCATTTCATCACAATATTATAAGCAAGATGTCATTTATTTTAATACAACTCCTACCAATTATCGATTCAACAAAAACCCCTCTCCCAAACATAATGTCTAGATCTCCGCACTTCAATATTGCATTAACTGTATATAATACCTAGCCTTCAATAACAGCACTTTAATCTAAATTTGTTATCCACTTATCCATGTTGATGGCAATCAATAAATTATCACAACAAAAGGGATGGCTGCTTGCGACTTGTTTGTAATGCCGAATTATTTCAAGAAAATGTTTGGTCAAATCCATTATTGCATTAACTATAATACCTAGCCTGCAATAAATTGCTCTTGAATGCAAATTTGTCACGCACTTGTCGTATATAGACTATCAGTTAATTATTACAACAAATATGACGCCTACTTGTATGTATCAAGAATTATTCCAAGAAATGTTCGGTCAAGGTCCATTATTGCATATCAATATTTCCCACGCCCAAATCATAATTCATACATCCTAGCCCCATGATAACAAGAGACTAATTCATGGTAATTGTAATTTTATTTTCTTGATCTCCGGACATCAAAGTAATAGAAAAAAAATTCTAATATGTCATAAATTAAAAACATGATATATAAATTGGAGCAAAGAAGATGAAAAGACACATCAAGAGCACTAGCAAATTCAAACGGGCTTGTACAGAATAATTCAAACAAGGCAAAATAATTAATTCTTTATTAATTAGATAAGAGATAAATTAACCAATATATTTGCTGAAGACTCTAATTTCAAGAAAATTGTTAACTATGCTACCGTTTGGCTTGTGTAGACCTTTTAATTATACCACGACTTGAAATATATATATATAGTAAATGTTTTGACTTTGGGGCAACAAATTACAAAAAACAAAAAAAAAGTCAATGGAAATGTTTGGTTGTTTATTTGGATGGGGATGAAACTGATAGAGATTTTCAAGGGAATTAAAATTATATTTGGTAGATAATTTTTTATAGGAATAAAAAATTAAATTTGTTTGAATTTGAATATTACATGTGTATAATATATAATAATGCTTGAATAATGTAATAGTATATAAGTTTATAGAGTATAAATATGTGTGTGTGTGTGTGAGAGAGAGAGAGAGAGAGAGGATCTGTGTGTGTATAGATATCAATTTGATTATGAATAAATTTAATAATTAAATTTTAAATAATTAATTATATTTATAAAAAAAAATTTTAAATTTAAATTTTGACAAGAGTTTTGTTAAGTAAAATAGATTGTTTTAGTAAAAATTTGGTGGGTTCCGAACCCAACCAAATTAGATTCCAAGCAAAGCCTTTGGGACTTCTTCATTTAAGACCTAATGATGCTACGTGCATTGGTAACTTTTTCTTCCAAACGACATTAGTGGACCCTAGTAAAATTGCACACTTTGTATATGCAAATTAAAGGTATTTTAAATAAAAAAACTAAAATTATTTAAAATTAAATGTATAAAAATATTTAAAATAAAAAAAAATGACCAAAAAGAATGTGGGGAGAGGAAAATTTTGAGAGAAAATGCATATGGGTAAAAAGTTAAAAAGAAATGAAATAAAATTTAAAAATAGAATTATTTAATGTAAGATTTGTTGTGTGATTTTATATTGTGTATCGAATAAGTCTTATTTATTATAATATAGTATAAAAATGGTAATAGTATATTAGGATTTGTATTTGAATAATTAGATATGTTTGGTTCTTCAAGTAAGAGTAATGAAATAAATTTGTTAATTAAGGACAATTTTGTAAATTTACCATATAAAATCATTAGTCTAAAGAAATAGAGCACTTACTTATTATGAATAGTATATGTCACTTGTAATATTGAAAGAATTCTAAACTAAGTCAAAGTTGAATTTATTGGTGTCAAACGCCTCCTTTAGATTAAGTAAAAATGAAATGATTTATTTAACAATATTCATCCAAAAAAGCTATTGGACTGTCTTTGACCAAAAAATAACTGGGTCATATAAAGCAAATAATAAATTTTGTAGATAATTATATCGAAAAATGTTTAACTTCTAAAATTAAAGACTTTGGCAGCGTTAAGAATTTAATGTTTCCATAGTTAGTTCCTTAAAATTAGTTAAGTGACTAAGGATTTCTTTTAAAAAAATTTCATATGCATCATTTTAAGATTACTATAGTGGGAGTTTTTAATTACTAATACAAATAATTTACTAATAATTTAAAATTTATTATATTAACAACATTTAATTTAATATAATTAATGACAATAATGGTAATTTTATAAAGCACTTTGTGACACCAAACTTAAAGGTTTAGGGGTTGGAGCCTTTATAATAAAGCATGGATATAGATAAGATCAGACTATTCTTGATCATTTGATTATACAAGTTGCAATTGACATTAATTCTAATGAAGTCTACGTAATTAAGAAGATTACTTAAATTAAGATTAACTTATAAGTTGACTAAGCTTGTTTGCAAGTATTTCATTTTATGCAACTCATTGGCTGCTTCAAAGAAAGACGCAGGCCTACAAATGTAATCTATTTCTTACTATTTTTTTCTATGAAATTAAAGCGATCTTATTTATGAAGGTACGAAGGCAGTTTAGGCTTTGTTGGGAATGCCAACTTTAAAATTTTAACAAAGGAAAGATAAAAACAAAACAATTTTTATTTGAATCCAAATTCAAAAAATTTCTATTTTTTGTATGCATGAGTGTGTATATGAATATTTAAAATTTAATCATTATATATATATTTAAAATCAAATTAATATATATGCATGCGTGCGCGCACATGTGTGTGTTTATTTATTTATATCTTAAAAGCTTTATGTATTATTATATCATTTAATTATTATACATACACGCTAAAAATAGTTACACATTCTATGTGTATACAATTTTATGTATAAATTATAAAGTTATTTTATTGTAAATAATAAAAGTAAAAATATTTAAAGTTGAAATTATAAAAATATTTAAAACAAGAAAATAAAGAAAATTCAAAGAATTTAAAAAGAGAAAATTTTGAAAGAACACAAATAAAAATATTTAATGAAAAGGTGAAAAAAAAGAAAAAAAAGTGAAAAGAATTTTAAATAGGGGTAATTGTGTGATTCGACTTTGTGCAACAAGCATATCTTATTAACTTAATAATATGGTATTGATAAAAATTGTAATGAAGTATATATGATTAAATAGACTAATTAAATGAAATTAATTAATTGACTAATCTTATTATCAATAATTTTATTTATTGCTTCAACTCATTGGTTGCTTCCAATAACCTACACATGGAATCAAGGGAAGATGCATGCCTACATATGAAGGTATTTCCTACTATTTTTCTAATGAAATTTACGGAATCTTACTTGCGAAGGTAGAAAGGCTATTTAGGCTTTATCTATTACAGACACTTCAAAATTTTGATAAATCTAACATATAATAACACGAAATTTTAATTTCAAAATTTTCATCTCTTACATGTATACACAAATGTTTGAAAATTCAATAATTATAAATATTTAAAATCAAATCAATATCTATATATTCATACATACAATATCTCTCTCTCACACACACACACACACATATATATATTTATATTTTAAAAATTTTATATCATCCAATCATCACTATATATATATAAAAATATTTAAATTCAAACAAATTCAAAATTTTAACAAAGCCTATATGATTATGTAGATTTGTTAAATAAAAATGAATTTATTCGATTAATTAAGCTAATTTTCAACTTCTTCATTTTATGCTTCAACTCGTTGGTTGCTTTAGAACACCTACACATGAAGGGAAGGGAAGATGGAAGCCTACACATGTAAGCTATTTCTTACCATTTTCCATATGAAATTAAAGGGAATCTTATTTATGAAGTTTCCCGGCTACTTAAAAACTTCACAAAACTAATTTAACCATGTAACGATAGTGGACTTAATGTTTTGTGATATATTTATTTTAATAAACTACATTAATAGCCGCGACCGCATAGCGCAGTGGATTAGCGCGTCTGACTTCGGATCAGAAGGTCGTGGGTTCGACTCCCACTGTGGTCGTTTTCCTTTAGATTTTGTTTCTACTTTTACTTTAATATTATTAATGGGATCATACCCTGTTTGGGGTCAGTAATTTCCATTTTTATTTAAAATAATGGAAACTACTTACATAATTAAATATAACCGAAATTAATATTTTAAATTATTCAGTAAATCAATATATATATATATATATATATAGCCCTTATGGTACGTGAAACAAACAAGCAACAATTGCTAATGATACAATAACATATCATTATATACTTCATTAGCACATGATTTGCTTCCTTTAGGCAATTCTATGATTTGCAATTCTGTCAGTTTTCACTTATTGATATCATTCCTGTTTGGGCTGGATCTCTGAAAAATCGAGCCCAATTAAAATGGGCCATTTGCACATGATTTGCTTCCTCTAGGGAATTCTATGATTTCACTTATTGATATCATTCCTGTTTGGGCTGGATCTCTGAAAAATCGAGCCCAATTAAAATGGGCCATGGCCCATATGGACTGACAAGGGCCCCTTCCTCTTTTCTTCTGTCACCCATGAGATAGACACAACACGTTCTAACACGAATCGTCTTCATCGACGATCCACCATGCATTAATGGCGTAGTGCAGCTCTGCATTCTGCAATCCCAACAGCAAACATCTTCCATATGATATGCCCCACGCCACCTTTCTACTCGCTTCTACTTCACTTCAACAATTCTGGGTATCAGCGCACGTACCCCTGAATCGCCTCCGACGCTCCAGCCATGAAGCAACTGCACAAGCAATCCTCACCCACCCGCGAAGACGATGAATTGCCCTACTTACAATCACCCACCTACTCTCCCAAATCCCTCAAGCACCCGCGGTCCCTGTCCAGACCCATCGGCTACATCTTCAGGGAGCAGCGGCTTCTGTTCATCCTCGTCGGCGTTTTGATCGGTTCCGTTTTCTTCTTCATCCATCCGTCCCTGTCCGTCGTTTCTCCTGCGGATCCTCGTCCCCGCATTTGGCCCGGGAGCAGCGAATCGGCGGTTAGTTATCGCTATCGCAATGAATTTCCGCGCAATTTTGAGAATCACGTTGGTAATAGGTTTTCCAATGCGGTGGGGAGAGTGCCGGTGGGGATTGTGGGTAAGAGGAAGAGAATTGTTGTTACCGGTGGCGCCGGATTCGTCGGGAGTCATTTGGTGGACAAGTTGATTGCCAGACGGGATGACGTGATTGTCATTGATAATTTCTTTACGGGAAGGAAGGAGAATGTAGTGCATTTGTTTGAAAACCCTAGGTTCGAGTTGATTAGGCACGACGTTGTCGAGCCGATTTTGTTGGAGGTGGATCAGATCTACCACTTGGCGTGCCCTGCATCGCCAGTGCATTATAAGCATAATCCTGTCAAGACTATCATATCCTTTGCATTTACTATCTTTGTTTTGAATTTGAGTTGGTTGTTACTTTAGTGAATTATGCGTGTGAATGTTCGTTACGATCGGCGATAATGTGAGTGATATATGTGGATGCACGTGTTTTTGCAATAAATCACTTAATGGTTATGAGGATAGGCATCAATGTTTGCTGTTGTTTTATCAAATGGTTGTGGTTGATTACATTGCATTATGTAGTAGACGGTGCACAGAGGGAAGTGTTTCCATTGTATTTGGAATTATGTGAAATCCTTATGGGTGATTAAAAGACGAATGTGATGGGAACGCTTAATATGTTGGGCCTTGCAAAGAGAGTTGGTGCGAGGTTTCTTCTTACTAGTACGAGTGAGGTTTATGGTGATCCTCTAGAGCATCCACAGAAGGAGACCTATTGGGGACATGTGAATCCCATTGTTTAGTAACTTTGTTTGTTTTCAATTATGATGTTTTGGTTGGATGCTACTGATTAAATAATTTAATCAGGCGTACGGAGCTGCTATGATGAGGGGAAACGAACAGCTGAAACTTTAACTATGGACTATCATCGTGCTGATAGCGTTGAGGTATGCTCATGGAACTAACTTTTCTTGAGTTCTGCGCTTCGCAATTGGAGAATTTGACTGTCATAAGTGAGTTGAATTTGAGAGATATGTTTCCATTTCTTGTGATCCCACATGTTTTGCGTTGGGTATAAGCAATTCATCTTTTGTGATTTAATGACACTGATGTTGGTGGGTTATAGAAAGGGATCAAGCATAACTTTCTCTTACCTTTTTCATCTTTGCTTGATTGGTTTCTCATGACACCTGTTTGGAAGGAGTTTTCACCATATGTATTGTACCTGAAAAATTTAGGGCAAGAATCATGTTTATTTGTGTATATACATAATTTGAATTTGATATCCCTTGAACTCCTGCAATCGCATCTTCCAAATTTGGTTGAGTTTGGTTGTGTCTAATCATCTTTCTCTACCTGTACAGGTGCGCATTGCAGGTATTTTTAATACATATGGACCTCGTATGTGTCTAGATGATGGGCGTGTTGTCAGCAACTTTGTATCACAGGTTTTTCTTGTGCAATGGTATACTCGGTGATGCGATAAATATGCATCAAAGGGTTGAAATTGAAATTAGGCTTTTATATTGATGACAAATGCTTATGAACATAAAAACATGTACGAGGCTGTACGGAAACAACCAATGACAGTCTATGGGGATGGGAAACAAACGCGAAGCTTCCAATATGTGTCCGACTTGGTATGTGTTATGTCCCTCTGGATTGGTACCACTTTAGCCATTTGATCTGGTACCGTGTGGCCTGTCAATTTTCTTCCAACTTGTGCTGCATAAGACACTTGATTGATTCGGTCTTCTCTAGAGGATTTACATTTGGAGCCAATAAATTGCCGAACTGTGTCAAGGCTTGAAATAAATTCAAGTTTAAAGCAAGATTTTTTTAGGTGTAAGGTTTGCGTGGATAGAGCTTTCTGCATTTTCTCAATCATTAATAATTTGATATGTTCACTCTACCGTAAGCAAAACTGCAGCAATGAGCCAATTTTAAAATATTGATACTTGCATCTCTCTCTCTCACTCACTCACCCCTCCTACTCCTGATATTTTCTGTTTGTATAAATACTAAAGGTAACGTGTCAATTAATGTAATTCATTTTGAAAATTTTAAACTAAAATTCAATCTGAAACACAATATAGCAGCAGGGATTATAGAATTGGTAGTGTAGCTCCTACATTTGCTCGTGGTGTAAACTTCATAACATAAAAGTATATACCCTGTGCAGAGTAACACGGTATTTTTTCGTGTGTTCTCTGGATGTTAGGTCGATGGATTGGTGGCATTGATGGAAGGCGAGCATGTGGGCCCATTCAACTTGGGTAACCCGTAAGAATTCACAATGTTAGAACTTGCCGAGGTTTGTCCCAGATAATATATTGTTTTCTACGGATGACCACATATTTCTTTATCATCTGTCAGATCTAGATACTTTTATTTTCTACATTTAGGATTCGACTTGTATCCTGAAAACTAATATAGGACCTGAACCATGAAACATTACAGCTAGATTTGCTTCTTCCTGATTGAACAGGTCGTCAAAGAAACCATCGATCCCAGCGCCTCAATGGAATTCAGTCCAAACACTGCTGATGATCCTCACAAGACAAAGCCAGATATTAGCAAAGCAAAAGAGCTTCTCAACTGGGAGCCGAAGATTTCCTTGCGAGAGGGGTTGCCACGAATGGTGAATGACTTCCGAAACCGCGTCTTGAATGAAGATGAAGTGAAGGGAAATAAATAAGCATTTTGAGGAAATGGTATGTATAAAATGAATGTATGTTGTGTGTGTTAGATCATTCCAGTTGCCATGTTGCATTGATGTCTTTACTGAATCTTCTTACAGCTCCTATATAAGTTAGCAATAGTTCATATCACTGTTAGTTGCCTATATATTACAATCTTTTTGTCATATCAACTAGGATTTGCCTATATATTACAATGTTTCCATACAAATTTTATTCAAATTTAAATTCAAAATTTTTCTTTTTTTATCTTTTATTATTAATTAATTATTTTTCAATTATTATACTTATTCACTTTCAAATCTAACATTTATCCTTATAATTTTCCTTTCTACTTTCATTTTTTGTATTTTATAAACCTATATACTATCACATTATCTATTTATTATTACATATTTGATAAACTAACATAAAACCTGTGCCATTCACAGTGGTATCATTTTTAAAAAAGTATAAATTTTATATTTATCTTATTTTCAAATTTAATAAAAATTTAATTTATTTTAGTTTAATGACAAATTTATTAACAAAATTAATCAGACAAATAAGAAATATTGGAGCTACTTGAATATATAACATACTATCTCAGTCCTAAATCTTAGTGTTTGTCCTTTTTTGCCCATAACTTTGTAATTATCTAATTAATTGTGAGCTATTGGCAACTAAAAATAAGGAAATAAATTATCTTTATGAAATATACATTAATCAATAAATCTTTTTAAATTAATTGTAATAGTTTCAAATTTTTGGGAACTAAGATCTTTTTAAGAAATAGAAGTTCCCAAAGTTTATAAGTTTCTGTTTTCTTATGTTTCTGAATTTTGTTTGTGAACTTCCCTATATCACCAATTATAACGACAATTCGGACCCGAGGTTTGACTGGTTCTTGATTAAATTGATCTGACTGACCAGTCGAATCCAAGTTTTATCTGACTGACCAGTCCAATCCAAGTTTTAAAAAACATTGCGGCTGAGCTCCCTCTTACCATTTTGGGGCTTAAATCCCAAGATTCCACACTATTTATACTGGACGATTCTCAAAATTTATGGCAATGAACAAAAACGCTGTACAAAAAAACTTAAAAATACTACCCAAAAAGTTGCACACAAAAAAGATTAAAAATACGACCTATTTTCTATCCATTTATAATAAGCAAATCTAGCAAGAAGCGAATTCGATTTTGTAATCTGGTTGCCTGACGTAATATTTGTGAATTGGATGGTTTGCGCATGTTTATATGCACCCTTAATTTTGAATTTTTTTTTATTTTTAAGTAAGAACTTTACATCTATGTACAATAGGGTTTTCCTATGTTATTTTATTCATAAAAATAAATAAATAAGTAAAATTATACTTACAATTTGATTGTTGAGATTTGTGCACATGTTAGATAGGCATAGGAAGGAGTTGGGTTCAAAAAGCAACTCGATTTTGATAAATATTCAAATTCCACTGAACTTAAAGTTTATATAATTTGCCTTCAATTTCAAGATTGAGTTAAGCAACTAAATAAAACTCAAAATGATTAAGTTTGAACTCAATGAAGTGCAAAGATAATTTTTAATCTAATCGAGTTTCAAATCAAATAACTTTTTAGAATTTCTCCAACCACACAGTTACCCATGCTCGAATCATTTTGCGACGAAACAAAATAAACAGAAACTCCATAGATCAAACTCTCACCAGTACCAAATCACGCTCAACTCCACACACACACACACCCCACGAGGCTCACGAGGGTCTGAAGGCTCATAGAAGCAGCAGCTGTCTTAGTTTTACTCTTGCAGAATTCTGTGCACCCTTTACATCATGCATGAGTTCAAGATGGCCAAACAGATGCAGTCCCATATCACATGTTAGAATAGGACATCTTTTTGCATATTATGAAAATAAAAATACTCATCAAGTAGCAAGGCAATAATTGGCTTACTAGAAACTTTTGATTTAACTTTTTTCTACTTCTGTCATGAAGCCTTGTCACCAGCCTACTATGTACCCAACAAAAACCTACAGCAGCTTAATCAGGTAACACTAACACCATTAGATACAAGATAAATCAGTGATCATGTCATCTATCAGTAATTTCTCAATTTCTTTACCTATGATGTCAATTTCTCTTTTGGGATCTGACCACTGCGTCTCCGTGTCGAGAACCCTTTTCATTACCTGTCCATTTGCAGATTTTTGGTTGAATGACTTCTCCGGAGCACAGCTTACCCATTCTTTCTGCCATGTCGAGTGCAGTGCTCCTAGTTTTGGTGTCACCCAGGGGTAGGAATCGACATCCTGCTGGAAAATCTCCAAGAGTGATGAATTTATTCTGTCAAATAGCAGCTTCCTTTCTGACCTCGTCCCAATGATCTTGTCCCCGTATCTCTTCTCAAGGTTTTCAAACAACATGGGATCCAAAGGGCAATCAGAGGAGTACCACATTATTCTAAACTTATCAATGCAGAATTCTTGAAGAGCAGACTGGATTAGCACATCAAGAACATAAAACACTTCCCAGCCTTCAGCTCCAAATATGCACTTCCCCTCTGAAGGTGTTGAAGTCAGTTGTTCATTGTCTTCCTCCATCAGACCAAGAGCGAACACCTCAGGATGTGCGGCAGACTCCATCTTTAGGAGGTGCAGTTGCATTCGAAGTTCTTCAATCAAATGATAAAAAGAAAATTAAAATAGGCTGTTGCTGCGAAAAGGAAGAAATGCAGGAAAGCAACACATGCACAAGAGAACAAGTACAGTGATGATAGTATGTGTATATTATAAGAAGATGAGTTGCATCGAATGAAATATATAGTGCATAAAGTAAATCTTAATTTGTAGATAACTGAAATGACCCTAAATGTTATTTCCATATTCAGTGTGCCAGGAGAAAACACAATTAGCAAAAATCCAAACATATGTATCAACCATGACTGCAGTGGATAAAAGGTTTAATCCATGTCAACACTAAAGCCATACATTTTTGACAGCAGCACAAAATCTATAAAATAAAAGGGCAATGCATTTTGCAAGGGCTCCATAGAAAACAACTGATGCCACAAGAACCATTTGATTTCGATTAATATTGTCCTTTGGACTTAGGTGTGAATAATATTATTTCATTGTTCTTACTGAATGCGAAATAGTAATTTTTTCTTCTGATGTGCTTTGAAGAGAACATTTGTTCAGCTTTCTAAACAAGCTTAAAAAATCCTGACATTAAAGTTACTATTTCACAGCATATAAGTTTCACCCAGCCATCAATGAAATTGCACTTTTTTAGGTCATAATGCCAGATTAAAGTAATAGTTCTTTCTACATAATTAGAAGAAAGGAAAGGTTCTTTGAATTTAATTTAATTGCCCTTCTGTAACTTACGAGACATAAAGCCCAAAATTTTCGTGACAGGATATGGGAAGAGTGACAAGGTTCCTACCATGAAGTTCAACATTGACCCTCTTAAAACTTTCAGAGCTAAATGATGCGTTTTCTGTTAAAGAGACCTTGAGGACTGAGACAGGACTAGCATGATCAGCCATCTTGGAGCTTTCTGAAGTGGTAAACTCAGCCCCAAGATAACACAAGGAAGAACATTCTTCAGGAGGTCCCTTGTGCAGTTCCTAAACATAACCAATCACAACATAATTGACTCTTATATGGAGAGAGCATTCAAGGTTCAATGAATATGTGCACCAATTTAAATAAATTAAGCTTCCTAATTAAAATGTATCCCATGGTCACTAGAAATACCAAACAAACACAGTAACAGTGCCACGTTGAAAATTAATACAAACCTTTCCGTTGCAGGAACTGCATCAAATATATAAATAAGAAATAAGAAATAATGGTGCCGCGGCAATAATATGCATCCTAGATGGACACAACTAATTCATACTCAACCACCTTTACCCACTTTTAGTAACTGGTGCGTCTTTTTAGACACTACATGTTAAAAGAGGAAAATAATGAGCATCATGAAGCCGGCAGATGGAATTAAAACCCTCAAATTGGTGAAGCCTTTCATAATATTTCCTTTCGTCTTTCAAGAGGTGAATCCGGTCATATATAAAGACAATACATACATACATATATATATATATATATGTTTGCAACAGATTCTACAGCCATACGAGTCAGAATGTGAACAGGCCATGTATGTCAATTATTAAAATATGGAAGGCACAAATGAAAAAGAAAAGCACTGTGTAAACTCGAGTCAAAAAGTCTAATATTAGGTACGAATATGATTATCAATAGCACACACATTCATACAAAGCATACGCCATTCACCACATACTGTTTAAGACACTACATAAAAAGTGAAACAAGACTGAGAATTTCAAGGGAACAAAGACCCCAGTCACGCATAGTAACTGTTCATATAATATAGTATTCAACAATTACATACTCATATAAAATATGTCCTGGATGAAACAGAATAATTATGTAGGACATCTATTCGTAAGCATATCTTCAGAAGTCATAACAATTACGGATGCGGATACTTCAATATGAAATTTAATTATGCATCATCCTATACACAGAGTGATTCAGAAGTTTGTGGCCAGCAATATCTGTGTTACAACTAAACCAAACATCAGTGTAGAATAATTTGTAGAACTGGCAACCGAATGGAGTCAATTAGATGCTAAAAACAAAGGCTATGTTTGTTTTCGTTTTTGGGTATTTTTTTTGTGTAGCTTTTTCAAAAACTATGTAAATGTAAAATATAAAGATAGAAAATTTAAAAAGTGTAATAATTGTAACCGTGTATTTTTTGTGCAAAAAACGAAAACAAACACAGCCAAATATATCTATACTATTTCCACAGTCAAAAGCCGTTGACTGGCTGGTATTTAAATAGGCAAATGGACTCTATTGCCTATGATGACTTTCACCATCCAAAAAAAATTACGAAGCACAAAAACCTATTCATGCAATGCTGGCAGTATTTATTGTAGTAAATTTTACTATCTCGTTGAACTTCAAGTAATTAATAAAACTTGAACATGGCTTCTATATATGGGGTGTGCTCCAATACACATCCACAGAATGTCCAATTCGTAGGTTTCCTGATTGCTTGTAGGGTGTGTGATTGCTAATTCAACCTATTAACCTATAAAGTTATCAAATCTAGAGGTACCATATATATCCTAGGTTTATTTGAGCGCAGACTTCTATTCCATCCGTTGCTGTTTAATGTTCAAATATGGCAGCCAGCCATAGATGCCAAATCTCAGTTACAGCTCTATTAAATGTAAGATTGATAACTGGAATTAACAACTCCTTCTAGATCTAATGAGCCCTAATTATCAGTACAACAACTTGAAAAAGCTTTTTAACTCTCACAGCATTCAAAACCCTAACAGAATATACTTTGAGGCATCTTCTGCACAACAAGTGCAATGTCCCCACATAAATCATATTTTCTTCGACATTAGTCGGTGTTCTTAAATATTAACAAACTTCTAAGCTTTTTATATCTAACTTCATATGCTAGTTATGAGAATTAGCATTGTCACAGCTAAGCCGAGAGAGGAATTAAGTAAGTCAATCCTCATCAGACATGCCAAGTGAGTAATATGAGGCATGATCTGACTGCTTATCATCTTTATTGGGATGTAACTGATGCAAATGGTTGAACACTAAACCTCCATATTAGTGTTTTCCACTTCAATTTGATTATGAGAGGCTGCAATATAATTGTTAGTGAGATCACCTGCTAGCTTTAATGGGGTCTGCTAAACTCAATATTAATATTGGGATGTTTTGAATCAGGAATTGAAACCAAAAATCAACGTTTTTAAAACCAAACCGATAATCATGTTGGAAAACTAACTAGGTCATTAGTTTAACTGATTGGACCATTTTAAGAAAGCCAGCAGTATTAAATTATATAGTATTATATGTAAATATATATAAAATAGTACTAAAATTTAACAAAATAAATTCAGATAAATTTATTAATATGCCAAATGATAAGTTTTAGATACAATATTTAAAAATTCAATAATTGAATAAGAAAGAAAAAATATTAAATAAATTTGAAAGAAATTTATTTAAATTCATATAAAATATATAAACATTGAGAAATTATTTTTCCAAAAGAAAAATAACTCAATTAAAATGAAAATTTCAATTTGAAGATGCAATGTTAATGAAAACAATATGTGAATAAATAGCTTAAAAAATTAAAAAGCCAAAATAAAATAATAAGCAGTGAAAATCATATATACTAATTAATATCATAAGGTAAAAATATAATAGTATACGATGTTCATTTTTATAAATATGATAGTTAGAATTTCTTTTTCCCTATTTTCATAAAAAATAATTGGGTAAAATTTTGACTGGTTTTGACCCAATTCTATCTGGTTTAAGGCAGTTGGTAAACAGGTCAGACTATTCAACTGACCAATTCTTGATTGAATCGGTTGGTTCTACAATTTTTAAAACCTTTCCAGAATTAGTTAATCTTACCAAGGTGGTCCCTGAATATAATTTATACCTTTGAAGAGCTAAACTTGAACAAAATGGGCGCAAACCATGTGCACAGAGTATTTAAGGTTCGTGAGAGGTATTTGTAGTTGTAGCTTATGCTTTAGAACGAATGCAATGCCTTGTGGCAATAGTTCAAGGTAGATAACTACATAACAAGCAACCACATTCTAAGTCAAACCTGAATAGAGGTTATGTTTATCGTGAAAAAAGTGGATGTCGTGGATTTTGGCTTGTTTGGGCCATACTCCCAAGGCAAAGAGCACTTATATCCTCTCCAGTATATTCATAGTTTTGCTATCGATAGATATAACTTCCATACAAGAAAACCACAAAGCATATAATCCGAAAAATCGCTACATATTAGTACTACTCTTTGTTCACTAGTAGTTACCAAAAGCAATAACAAATAAAAATATAAGTATCATTTTACTATTTTAATTTTATACTGGTATTTTCTTTTTTTTCTTCAAATATTTTTCCAACTTAATTACCAAATAGAAAAAACCTAAGATAGATGTTTAATTAACTCACCATATCAATTAGTTACTGAGAATGGGATTTTTTAACACCAAAATTTTGCTTTACCTTCAATTCCATTTTAATGATGTTTAACCACATGTAGGATTGCAAGACACGATTCTTGTATTCCACCCCTCTACATATAATATGCTGATGGAATTATAAAGCATGAGAAATTTGTATTGCATTGGAACTCTAGGAATAACCACCCTCTAATTTATGCAGCATAAGTTTCAATTCAAGAAACATGACTCAAAAGATACATAAATAGTAGTTTCATTACAATGGAGCTTTAATGGGATACTTAATGGTTCATGAGCTACATCTTATAGTGAAATAAAGCAAACAAGAGAAGTTATTGTATGCTTTGCCTTCCTGACATGAAATTTCAAGTGCAAAAATAATTAGTTACATTAACTTCAAACTTATAAGTTCTTGATCAGTAAAATTGCGGCAATAAATATTGCAACTTGCCATAAGTAGTATTTAGTGATGTAATATTTTTCAGATGAAAACATGTAACATGAACTAAATTACTAAAAGGATATAAAATTTTTACAAAAAAAATGAAAAATAGGGAAAATAAATTAAAGCTCAGGGGATGTTTAATAGGGATACTGACTCTGCTAAGCCCAACAAGTTGGATCAAAATTAGAACTTTTCGATTGCAATTGGATTAATACTTTGTTTCAGAGGAATAAATTTTTTGAGAAAAATGAAAAAAAATCCCTAAAGAAATGAAAAACCAAGTTGAGAGTATATATGTGATCGGATAGTATCTGAAAAAAGCATGGTTATGTGAAAAGATCTTTTTGTGTGATTTTATATTGATGTACATAAGTATATTTAATGATTATACAGATAACAACAACATTATTGTTGTTGTGTTATTGTTGTTGTTGTTGTTGTTTTTGTTACTGACTTATACTACTACTACTATTATTGTTATTTCCTCCAATTTAATATAATGAAATTTATGGTTTTAGCCAACATCTTTCTCGTTTCCTGAACCACTCTTGCTCCACCCCATCTCCTTCTCCCCTTTGCCAGGTTTTCTCATCTTCTTCTTTTCCTTCTTATCATTTCTCCCTTTTTTTTAATTGATTTCCCTCTCCTATTTGGTGGATTTCTTGAGTCTGTTTTTCAATTTTCTTTTTGTTTTCATTGTGTTTCTATAATAGTATAATTTGCAAGAAAAAATAAAGAAGATGAAGTAGAGATCCAAGAAACAAGACGACGGACTAATATAGCAATTTGTAGTATAATCCTTTGGCCTCATTGAGTACAACACTAGAGGCTGCATTTGTTGCCGTTGAAATTGTGGGCTTGGTAAAACCATAAATCTGAAACCAAAAACAGACTGCTCTCGGTCGTCAGCTAAAGGCTACAGCAAAGCACTGACACATCCCTTTCAATGGCCAAGATGTCATGCAAGACGCCTGAAACTTCCACCCACATGGCCCAATCTCAGTCATTCATGTTCAAGACAAATTTCCCACATCAACTCCCTAATTAAACTCTAAACCACCGCACAAACTACATGGCAAACATGGTAACTCCACACTGCTCGACACCAAGATGGGGCTGCCATCAGCGACCTTCTAGGCATGCCAACTTCAAATATAAGGTAAATGGAGGTCTATTTGTAGCTTTCACTATAGAAAATTTTATGGTGTAGATCAAAGACGAGATATGACCAAATTTGCTGAGAAATATTACCTATATTGAAGATGAAGTAAATGATGGAATTTTGTAGAGGTGAGGGTTGTTTTGTAGAGAAAAGAGGGCAAAGAAGTGAAAATAGGTGAGAAAAGAATATCTCACAAAAATTTCTGAGAAATTGCAAACACATGCATTTTTCTCAAGGAAATTCTCATAGAAATGAGAAATGGAAAAGGGTGTGCCAGCCAAGCATGGGCTTAGGCTCCACCACTCCCAGCACAATCCATCATATCCACCATGTAAAGGTTGTTAAAGTCGTCAAATGGACTTTATTCAAGAGCCATAAGAAGGGACAATAGAACTAAGATTGTTAAACAAGAGCTTTGAATGTATTTTTTATGAGAAATCTTCAATCAAGCTAACTCGAGTTAGTTTATGTGTTTCCAGGAAAGCAAATAGATGGACTTTACTGGAGAGCCATAAGGACTAAGGAGGAAGGCTAGAATTTGAGGTTGTTAAAGTGGTGACATGGCCATACCTGAGAGCCATAAGGAGGAAATTTAGAACTATCTGTTTATCATTGTGGATTAATTTCATTTTAAAATAATTGTTGCCTTAGTAAGCCGATAGTATAAGGGGCAATGAAATGAGGATTTCTTGATGAACTGTGTGAGATGACAAGTTCTTGGGCAAATGGAATAAGTTTTCAAAGTAAAAATGCACTGAGAAAGTTACGTTATTCTAAATCTTTATGTGGATGTATCGTTTTTTTATAACAACCTGAAGTACATCGGCAGGCTACAATAATGACTCTCCTTGACATGGTAACTTCTCATGACAATGTACGGCAATCACTTCAATAAATGTCACAAACTAATTTTTCCGAAATAGAGTAATCAAAAATCCTTTTCTGCCAGAAAAATGATAATGCATCTCAATCACTCATCCAGTAGATCAATAATTTTGATGGCATTGCAAATCAATACAATAATTACTTAGGATTCAGATAGACTAATCACATGTTGAACCAAAAATCTATGTTCATTTTCAAAAACCCACATCGTGCACAGTATCTAATGGCCTCCCAGGAAAAGATTGTTCTAATGGGAATTGGAAGTCCAAAACGTATCACTTCAAGTGAATAAAAGTGGAATGTTATTATGAAACATATTGTTTGGATTTCCACAAAACATTCTACGTTACAATATACTGAAGATATTGCTTATCTATAAGGTATGCCCTTCCAAGAACGAATCTTCTTTAAAGAATATCAAGTCAGGAAATTTGAAGCCAAACGGTACTCAATCTCATGTCTTTTGGACTTACACTGTCATATGTAAAGAAAATTTTTATAAAATTTAGAGAAGCTAATAAGCTTCCATACTCAACTTGAACCTCTCACCAATTTATGCCAGCATCATGTTAAGCCATGTGCATGGTGCAACCACTGCCTTCTATCATCTCAGCATTTAAAGTAGTAATTAAAATATTCCCTTTTTGGGATTTTGGAAGGAAAATATATATCATGTAGAAACAAGAATATCCACCTCCAATACAGGAGTGAAGCCATTATCCACCAGAACTTGGTATAAGTTTATCTCTAGGGGTCACTTTAGTGTATAGTTATAGGCGTATAGCTTTCAATTTATTATTCTAAGATAGGAAACTACTGAGGGCAAAAAAGGAATTCATTCTAACGACAATTTTACTGTAGTTAAATAATATGACATCCCCATTCAGATAAGCTAATGCATCGAATGCTACCTCTGACAAAATAGCAAAGGTGGGCACCATTCATGGCGTCACTTTTATCAATTCAACTAGCTCACCTTGCATTTATTCTCCGAATACTAAGCAGAATATGACAGATGAAACAAGGGTGATCTGAGATTTTGAATGATAAAAATTTGGGGAAGAATAGCACCCCAGGAGGGCAAGATTGGACTCTTCCCTGACCTTTAGAACTACTGACAACAGATGCAAAGAAACAAAAAAAGCAAAAAATGAAATACGAACTTTGGCACATATATTTCCACATGCAACCTTTAGAGAAACTTTAAATGTTGAAAAAATAGCTTTAACTTTTAAAGAATCTGCACAGCAGAATACATGTCTGTATACCAGGAGAGTAGTAATTTGTACAAATAAATGAAAAGCAGGCAAACAAAATGCATTCCAATTATAATCCGCATATGGCATGAACAACTTTAAAAGGAAAAACAAGAATTATACATAAGAAATCTGCTCAAAGTTTTTGCAATAATCAAGCATATAATACAAATTTTGTTCAAGGATAAGAAAAATTCAAACCTGGAGATGGAAGTTCACTTGATCATAAATAGCGGCTTTGTCATTCTCAAGAAAATAGGATTGGATAGGATTCAACGGACAAGATTTAGAAGAAAATGTTTTACTTTCATGTTCAGCAATCATTAAATCAGTTATGAGACTTCCATGGCAATCATCTTCTGCAGCATGCTGAGAAATGAGCTGTCGTTCAGATAAGTTTTTAAACTTTGCTTCTGTTCCAATCTCAAAATTAGCTTCAGCTGAAAAGTCTCTCTTATTAATATGTGGACAAAGAAGAGGCTTCCTGCTCCTGGTTTTCGAATCTTGGGATGAAAAAATTTCTTCATGGCTAAGGTTTCCATTCCCAACCTGACTTCTACAATAATGGACAGTTTCAATATGCATCATGTGTTTCTTCTCAGCCAGCTTATCATGATATGCACCTTTTCTGTTACTTCTGCCACCTATTGGAGAAAGTGACCTCGATCTAGAAGATTTTCTATGAATTTCATCCTTCATACCATCCCTACAGCTGATGCCTGAAAGACCTTCCCACTTAGTGCTTCCAATATTGTCACCATGTCTAGCATTTTCCCGGCCAAGATGAGTCTTAGCATTCAAATGGATGGGCCCTGTTTGCCTTTCCGGAATGGCAAACATGTCACCTAATCTAGTACCCTCAGGAACTATTTCTAAATCTTGATATCTCTGAGTTTTTTTCCACCTCTCCGAAAGTCTCTTCCTCTGAGTACAAAAAGAACTCCCATCCCCTGCATATCCTCTGAATGCAGAAGATTTCGCATCCACGGTTTCATCATAAGCATCCCTCATTCTCCTTGTAATTTCCTTGGCTATTTCTGTAGTTTCTTTAGATGCAACCTTCAAAAATCCAACATTACAAGATGAATTTTTCCTTCTGCATGATACTGTTTCTCCACTTCCTACACTTTGGCATTCCTTCATTCTCCTGATGTTGGGCACATAACCACATGAACGATCATGTGATGAACCAGCCATACCATCATTCTCCATATCCTTGACGTTTGGATGCTTTAGGACAATTTCCATAGGAAGCATCTTTTTCTCATTTTTCACTTCAAATTGAATGTCCAAGGATTTGCACGAAATATGGGTTTTGTGGCGATTTGGTCGTTCAAGTAGCAGAGCATCTTCACGTTTCAGATCGGTATCAATGCTTTTACTTGAATCATGTCTCTCTGATATGCATGCTTTGGAATTATCTTCACATTTTGGAGAATTCAATGGCTTCAAAAGTGACATGTGACTGCCAAAACAAGTCCTAGGATTAACTCGTAGATTGCGTAAATAATTTGCAGAAAAGAAACCAGGTTGCCTGAAATATTTCATTAGCATGTGCTTGGAGTCTAAGCTGTCATCTAGCTTTTTTGAGTCCTGAAGCTTTTCGTCTGTGGAGACACATTTTGAATCTAAAAACTTCTGCTGAATGAGTGCTACCTCGGATTTAGTAAGCATTGAGCTTGCACTCCATCTTGATGATATCCGTTGGCTCACAAAATATGATGCTTCCCGGTCCTCATACACATCTTTCAATTCTTGCTGCCCCATTGAGCTTCTTCCATAAGATGGATTGTCGTAGAGTTTTCTACGTGGTTGGATGTCACTGGATGCATTTTTCTGTTGACGGCAGGCTGATAACCATTTTTGTTCCCTATGAACATGATGTTGGGATGGCAGCCCTCCGAAACACATTAATCTGGCAATAACACAAGATTTTCTCTTGGATTTCATTCCTTCATAAATTTCTTCTTCCAGAAACTCCGGCTCGGGCCTTCCGGTAGCTCTTTTAAGGGAGCTCTGCCCCAACTCCAGCGTGAACTGCATACGCCAAATCAATATTAATAAATACTAGAGTCCCTACAACACCTCAACACCTAAATTCAAAGTCATAGAATAATACACGGACACAAACTACAAATAGAACCAACCATATCGTCCAAAGTGCTTCTTCCATCAACAGAAGAGCAAGAATCCAAAGACAATGTAGTACGAGCTTTTTGTTCTTGAATACAGCGAACTCCTGCATATAGTTCGAACTGAAAACATCAAGATCTGTCCAAGGTATAGTATAATAGTGACAAGAAAATTAATATACAGAATCTCTCCATCATCAAGCATGGCAAACATGAAATACAGAAACAATAAACTGATCAATGCCGAAGCCAGAAGCCCGAAGACAAGAGTTCCCCGTTCAGCATAACTTAAATCCTCTCATATCATAGGGTCAGGAAATAATTCATTTAACCAATTGGGAAATAAATTAGATGCCAAACCAGAAAGAAATAGAGGAGCTGATGAGTAAACTGGTATTAATCAGTTTTGTATAAAGGACTTGGCCCAGCAATTATAGGCCATCACAAGTAGCGCACTCCAGAAAGACAAAATAATGCCGATACCTAACACGATAAGAAAAAGTTCCTATATTCATTCGTCAACAAATCACACTTCACTAAAAGCACAACCAAATGCCAGTAATCAACATATCTCATTTCCGGACTTCACGCTTCATGAAAGCAATAAAGAAAAATGAAAAAAACATTCCTTTATGAAAAGTTATCACCAATTAATTGCACTTCTGATTTTTTGCGAAATCGATTTGAAAGGAACGAAAGCAAAAGGTTGGTTCATAAAAGTCGCAGAGCTTTTGCGCTTAAACAAATACTAAGAGACAAAATCCAACTCATGACTCTCTAAATAAATAGTAAGAGGCAAAATCCAACTCGTGACTCTTTAATTGGCTTTAATCAAAATGAGCAATCTCAAATTTTCAATTCAATGAGTAACACATCAGAAATGTCCCTTTTCCGATTTGCTTTATCCTTTTCTGAGAATGGAAAAACCGGATTGCATAAATGCATTTCTCTTCAAAAACTCAACGAGGAAAGGAAAAAATCCAAAATTTTCCCCCAAAAATCAGAATCTCTAGTAAAAAAAAAACTCACCGATCCGAACGGCAAGGTAATAGAGTTAACTGCGGAAAACTAAAAGCAAATGCTTCCCTTCGTGATCAACACAAATGCATCGACGAAAATCGAAGGAAGAAACCACAAACCAGTGGCTAAAGAGCAGAAAACACGCTCGAGATTCTTATCTTATTTCTTGCAAAAAGCAACAGAAAAAGGTAAAAAAAAAAAAACAATTCGGATAGGATAGGAGGAGAGGTTTACGAGAGACGAACCTTCAACGCCCGAAGCGCTTTTTGCTTTTCTGTTTGGACGTCTTTCCATTTTCTTTTTTCAAAAAAATAAATTTAAAAGAAGGAAAAACAAAAAAAAGAAAAATCGAAAATGAATAAATTAGAAATAATAAAAAAAAATGAAAAATGAAAAACCTTTTCCTTTTAAAAAAAAGAAACCGAAGTTTCCAACAATTAAATGATCGGAGTTGTCAGAACACAGCACGACGCCACCTCGAAAACCGTCACCATCGGAGAGAGAATTTCTGCAAATTCTGCACTTTTACATCCATCAGTAGCGGTGTAATAAACACTTCAGCAACACTGAACCTTAGAGAGGCAAAGCCAACATGGAACGAGAGAAGCGACGTCGTTTCTGTACATGCAGGCAGTTACCAATACTTCACAGAAGAGAGAAGCAGTGAGGGACTGAGTAAGCAACGACGAAGGCGGGCATTACAGAGAGAGAAGACGGCAGTTCATACAGCGACACCGACGGCTGTGGGAAACGTTTGGTTTTCGATGTAATAAGTCACTGGTGGTGTTGAAGGGATTAGGGAGAATCTTTGAGGCGGATAAGCTTGCAGGAAAGCAAGTCTCTGGGTGGTCTGGACGAGCATGGCGCGGAGGGAAACTTCCAAAACTGTGTGGCGATAGACGCAGAGGGCTTTTTGAAATTCAGGGAACAGCTTCTGTTGGTCAGCCGGAAAATCGGGATGGAGATTGGGTGTGATCCTATTACGAGCGAGTAGCGTTCACACCGTGGGGGATTATGTGTTAATTACTGCATGCAGTTTTGTGTTGGTCCTGTGTCATTAGATTACGCGTAGCTGTAATTGTTGTCGTTGGACATGAAAACCAGACGGTTCGATAAAAACAAGAATGCTGTAAAAAGATAGGTTGGGTGAACTTGGGAGAGTGGTTTTATTGGGATGATATTGGTTACAAATTATATTGAAATAAATGATAGGTTATAATATAATGACTGGATGAAATTTTTGATTTATTAGAATGAATATTTTATATATATTATAATGATTGAACGATGTGATAATATATAAAAATAATAACTATTTTTTATGGGATAAGTGTGTGTAACGTGAGTGTATTGATTTAAATATGAGTAAGTATAATGATTAAAAAATAATTAATTCGTTATGCATGTATGATAAGAATAAATTTTTAATTTTTAATTTAAAAAAATGTTAAATAATGTATTTTGTTGCATAAGTTTCATGGGTATATTAACATTGAGGGTTGACGAGCGAACATAATGCCCATTGCTAAGGGTTCGTATTAAAATATACATTGTGTTTTGAAAAGCTGTTAAAGTGAATGAGAATTGTTTCGGTGTGATTAATAAGTTCCATGAGTGAAAAAACATAATAATAATAATAATAATGGTTATGTTTGTTTTATAATTAGTATGGAGAGGAAAATTTGGCTGATTTGAGCGATGATAAAAATTATATTTAGTTTGTAAGATTTTGGTGAATAGAAAATTTGTTTTTATATATATTTAATATGTAAAAATGATTGAATTGTGTGATAATGTATGAATTTATAAGGTAACAAAAAATAAATATGAATAGAAAAATTATAGAGATAAGTATTGATTTAATTGTGAATAAGTATAATAATTAAAAAATTATTAGTTCGTTATAAAAGATAAGAGAAGAAAATTTTTTAAATTTGAATTTACAGAAAATTTGTAGGGTAAAATGTTTAATTTGAAAAAATTTTAAACGGTTATGAATATTGATAAAATAATAAACAAACATAGCAAATATCTTTAAATTGAAATAATGATTTTGAAATATTATTACTTGTGTATATATAATTTAAGAGAGTATATTTTTGAATTTTTGAAATGAAAACAAGAAGAATAAGTTATGTTTGTTTTGTTTCGCACCCCAAAAATATACATACATTAATCATTATACTTTTTAAATTTTATCTTTTTTATTTTCTTATTTTTACATAAATTTTAAGAAAATACACTTAAAACACACACACTTAAAAACCAAAACAAACATACTCATAACCTTTTGATGTCGAGATTTTATGTCCTCGTCGTGCCCATCAAAACACGTTATAATTAATAGATATAACGTATAAACCAGTTTTCCTTAATAAAAAAGGATGAAGAAGAAAAAATATTGGACTTTGTTTGGAATAAAGAGACAATAAAAATGGGAGAAGAAGAAAAAAATCTTGAACTTTGTTTGGAATAAAGAGACACATAAAATTACAAATATATATCGAGTATACAATATTTTAAGAATAAATTTTGTCCTCTTTTATTTGTTCTCATCAATATTTAAAATCAAACCATTCTCTTTATTCAAAATTAAATTATTATTATACACAAAAACATATTCATACATATTTATATATATTTATACCCTAGAAGTAATAATTATTCTAATATATTGTTGTATCATCTAGCCATTGTGTAATACTAGTAAAAGTTGCGCATTCTTCACAGGTGCCTAATAAAAAAAAAAAAAAGAAATTATATAAATTTATTGATTATAATAAAATACAAAATAATTATGTATTTATAATTTCAATATCAAAATTTTATTTAAATTTAAAATTGTAATAATTTTTTAAAATGATAGGGATTAAAAAAAAAGTGAAACCAAATATTAATCTAAAAAGGAGAGAGACAGAGAGAATTTTAAAAAATATGTATATAGTGTTAAAAAAAAAAAGAAAAAAATAGATTATTTTAGCCCATCTTTGTTGCCTACCAAAAGTATTTATTACAAGGACTCAAATCTTAATTGAGTGTAATATAATATATAGATTACAAATGCAAATGCATGAAACAACAAATCAAGCATACACTTATCATTTTTACACTAATCATGATACATTTTTACAAAAATCAAACACTATTTTTACCACCAAAATTAGATTCCAAAGATCTCAGCTTTGAAGCGATTATTTTGAATTTCAAAGTATGCATTAATTATAGATAATCCTTGACATTTAGAGAATCCAAGTCTCTCAAAAGTGTGTGATGTGTGTGTGTGTGTGTGTGAAGATATCAGTGTGTAAATCGGTTTGGTAGATGCTACACTTGAAAAAACTACTCTTACAGGATGAAAAGCTATCAAATGTTATCTCCATTCATTTATTACTTTCTTACTCTCTCCTTTTGTTTTGTCTTTTAACTTGTTTGTTTTATTTTCATATTTTATTTTTCTCTACTTCTCAAATTATTTTTCAATTTATCTAGGTGTTTTTTATTTTTGTTTTTGCGTGTTTACCAAGTTCTTAAAATTATTTTTAAAATTTTCTTTTTAATATTTAGATAAGTTCTTAATTTTTTCTTTTATTTTTTTCTCCGAATTTCGTGGACTCTTATTAACTATATATAAATATATATTAAAATAAAACCAAAAGATTGATTTTCATTTTATTCATATTTTCAAGGTTGATAAACAATAAATTTAAAGAAATAAAAATAATTTGAAAATGTGGATAAATTTGAAAAAACATAAATAAAAAAATCAAATAGAATGAAACATGAAAAATAAAATAAAAAGAAGAAAAATAAAAAATGAAATATCACACTTCTTTAATTGGATACAAAAATATGCGTGTATACACATATATAGAGAGTTAGCAAAAGAGAAAAAATGAAAAAAAATTAATAAATGGCCTAAACTCAAAAAAAAAAAAGAAATAGTTTTGAAAAATTTGAGATAAATTGAGACATAATTTAAACAAGTGAAGAGAAGTTATAGAAAAAAAAATTGAAAAGAAAACAAAAAGAACAAAAATAAAAGAAAAAAACAATAAATTAATAGAGAGGACACTCAGGAGAAGTGCGGATTTAGAGGATCCTACTCTCATGACCACTGCACCTACGCAAGGAGAGACTAAGATGAGTCCATCTCTTTTCATTTTTTAATATTTTTGTCTTTTTTATTTTTTCAGTTTTATGTTTCCTTTTCATTTTTTACTTCTAGTTTCTACATTTCTTTTTCACTTCAATATTTTTTTACATTTGTTTTTATTTTTTTAATTTTCTTTGTTAAGATTTAATTTAATTCTCAATTTATTTTATCAAAATTTTCTGACGCGATCCAAGGATCTGTCGAATTTTATTTTAGTATTTATTAATTTTAGTTTTATTGATTAATGAGCTTAATTAATAAATTGGGCCATATGGGCTTTTTAGGTTAGAGTCTGATAGTTTTAGTATAAATAGTAGTTTGTTATTCAGTTGAGGATGAATAATACAGAGAGTTTTCAATTAATTCATGTTTTTTCTCAATTCCCTGAAATTGATTTTTTTAATTTCTCGTGAGTTTTATATCTCAAATCGAGTCATTCCGAATTGGTCTGAGTGATTCGTAACGTATCAATCAGCAATCGGTATGCTGATTGTGGTCGTTTCTTATCGGATTCAATCCAATCCTACCACGTTGGGTCGGCGTTCTTCGCCCGATTTGCATCCCTGAAATTATCGGATTCGGGTCCGATTACACAATTCTATCCGACGCGATCGTTGATCACGTCATATTCTCTTGTCGTTATGTACTTTTATCAACAGTGTATATGTACATATTTTCATAATTGATGTAAAGAGAACGGTTTGGGGTTTTTATTCATTTTTTATCAATGTTTTATGAATTTTCTTGAAATAATAAATATAAAAATAAAAAATAACTTAAAGAAATGGAGAAAAAACAGAAATATAAAAATACAAAGAAAACATATACGGGAAAAGAAGAGAAAAATAATATAAAATATTAGACATAACATTAAGGAATAAAGAAATAATCTTAATAAATTTAAAATACCCAAAAAAATAAATGAATTTAAGAAATAATTTGGAAAAACAGTGAAATGCAGCAACGAAAAACGGAAAATGAAAAAAAGATTGAATGAGAAAGAAAACGCAAGAAAAGTGATGAAATGTGTCAGCCATTACTGCTATGGGAGCAGTGCTCCCGGAGCAGGAAATCTATCTCCAAATTAATTTGATTTCTTCTCCTATGTCCCTAAATAAATTCACTAATCCAACGTCTTGAACGAGATACTCTATAGGGTTTTTAACAAAAGATGTAGCTAATCTCACATTAATCGCTCTTTTAAAGTTCATAATATAAATTTGAGCAACTTTAATAAATTCAAAGAATGTCGTAAATGAAGAGAGAGTGTTGATAAGTTTGAGTTTGATAATTATTAAATTCAACTAAACTCAATCTTGTAAAGAAATAACTCAAACTCAAACTTAAATAAAGTAAGGGTGATTTTGAAAATTATTTGATGTTCAAGTTCAAGTTGAATACGATATAATGATACTTTCAAATTTAATAAAACTTGAGTCAAGTAATTTGTTTTGTTAGTACCTCTAAATAAAAACTCAAAATATCAAATATATGGACAACTAAATTCATGAAAGTTGAATTTTGAAATGAAAAATAAATTAGAGCAACTAATATTTGTTTTTATCTCACTTGTGATATATTCAAAAGTAAGATTATTTAAGTTACTATTTCTGATATCGGTGTTATTTATCATATATACATAAAATTTTATATCTTTTAATTATGTATTAAACTCTAATAAAAAAATAACTTTAGTTGTTTTCATTTTCTTATTCAAAAATATTCAAGATAAACATGCTTCAATATTTTGCACTATCTCTAAGGATTTGGTAAGTTGGTACAATTTTGTTGGACAAACACAGTATTAGTTCAATCAATAAACATATGAAATATTGCACACTTTATTCATTAATTGCAAACCAATTACACCAAAATCCAAAACATGCTTCGTTTCGATTTGAAACAATTTCATAGCAAAAGTTCACATAGTTGTCTATTTGTAAGTTGTTTTTTTGTTTCACTATAAATTATTATTAATTATGATTGTATAATATTTGCCACCAAGATAAATAAGCAACGGTTTGCCAATAAATCCAATTAAAGTGACATTAGTTCAACTAAATGATATAAAATCATCTCGCCACTTTATTGCCACGGTGAATTTTAGTGCACGCACGTGCATGCTGCAGCGGAAGGCATGAATGGGGACCCACGTGCACGTGCATGCTGAGGCGGATCAACATGGGAAACCACCACACCAACTTCAGAGAATTTTGGCTTTGTTTGGGGATGGGGAACAGAAAATTGGTGTGAAATTTTAAAAATAGTATAAAAATAAAAAATAAATACATAAAATTGATTAGTTTATTAAAAAATATGTTTAAAAATAGAGGGTAAAAATAGTTTTAAACTTGCATCCAAACATAGCATTTATTACTATTCTTTAGATTTGATTAATTTTTCAAATTGAGCTCGATGAAAATTGAAAAAGCAAAACATAATAAAATTATAAATGTACTTTAAAAATTAAATGAAAGAATAAATCATCTACCAACAAATGCCACTCCAAACTTCAACGAGAGTTCGTATAAAAAAATTACAACTGTTAATCTGTACCTCTATTTAATAATATTTCTCTGTTTCTGCATGCATGCTACATACAGCCACGTAAAATAAGAATGACAAACAGGTTGGTGATTCTTGGTAAAGTCAGGTTGAAAGGCAGGTGCTCTTGTTAAGTCAGCAACTCGAACTTGACTTATTTGTTTTTCAAGTCTATTCGATTTAATACTATTTTTCGAGCCATACATACATACATACATACATACATACAGAAATACACACACACACACACACATACACATACTAGCTCCCGAGGCATGTACTCGTTGTGTGGGCAAAAACAAATAAAAATACTACTCCTTTGCAAAAATAAATAAAACATACTTGTATATATGGATACACATAATATATGCAATAACCACGATAGCGAACTTCATGAACTGGAGTGACGGTTATTGTAGCAAATAGCAATTTCCGGCACATAGATTGATTGTCAGTCAACTCTACAACACCATAACACAATTTAAATTTAAATGAAAATCAAGAACGTGAACCATTTAAATTGAGAGTAATTTACCTTTAGTTTCTTGAAAATACCCTATATTGAAAAGGAACATTTTACATTGATTTTTCAGGAAAATATACTTGCACATGTACATAGAAACATAAAATCTCAATAAATTACACAAGTAATTAAATAAATATATATATATTCAAAGAGAAATTACACGTTCAACCAACTCAGTGAGGAGATCATTTTTCACGCAGCAACGTTGGCAGTGAGGATATCTAAAGAAGTTGTAAAAGAAGTGGGCATGAGTTTCAGTTGGCTTGAGATGAGAGATGAGGAATTTATCTATTTAGCCTTCATAAAACTATTGTGCAATATGGTAAGAAGGGCAAGATCGTCAATATACTTAGTGAACTAAAATTAACAGTTACCGGGGGCAAAGCATTTATAATGAGTATAGATATATAGATATGCATATTATCACGAAATTGCCACCCCAGTGGACTGTTTTTTCATTTCCCTAATGATTCGGACATTTCTAACACTAATATTGTTATGTTTGGATGCAAAGTCGTACCACTTTAATTTTTATCCATTTAAATTTTCAAATATACTATTAAATAATCTTACTTTTAATATATCTAATATATGGTGCTAATTTTCTATGCCCACCAGAGATGGAAAGTAAAAGCAACAGCTTTGTCGCCTCTCCCACATCGGACGAAACATCACAAGAAACTGCCAAAGTGAGAGAACCAGAGCCAGGTTGATGTAGGAATACCACTCCTGAGGCATGCAGTAACATTCGACCAAGAATGTCTGTCATTTACAGGAAATGGATATTCATCACAACATATAAAAAATGAATTTTCCGAAAATGTTCGGTTGTCAATCTGAAAAATTCCCAGTCAATCTGGAATCACTGATTCTGTAAAAACAAACGAAACAATCCTGGGATGGCCATCACCTATTGTAAGCAGCAATAATCTTCTCAGGTTAAGTGATGAAACTGATGAGTACGTAATGGACATATGTTGAGGCATTTCAACTCCTTACATACACTTCAAAAGAAATGAGAATCCACAAGTTGAATATCCTACTAGTTTAAGATTATGGTTTGCTGCATAAACTTCTATAGGGATCGGATCCAGTATAAGTTAAATCTACATATTTTATATATAAAAAACAAAGTTGTATATTAGTGGAAATGGCGCCTTAAGATTTTTGGTCGAAATATGGTCTCAAGCTTACAAACATACATATTTATGGGTAAGCCGATGTATGGTTTCGCCTCATTTTGTTTAGGTGCCACCCTAAGCATCACAAATTATTATTCATGAATGATGCTCTTAGTTTAGTTAAGCTTTGTCACCAGACTTAGATAATATTTGGTTAAATTTATATTAAATAACTTATAAAATTGTATAGCTTATAATACATTTTTGAAACTTACAAACTCATAAATTTTATTTTTAAAATAAGGTCATGAAGTATTTAGATAGAACATCTTATAAACTTTTATTGAAATTTATAATTTATAAAATATGATTAATTGTCAAGATTCTATCATATTTTTTGAACAACAGAGGTCAATCACATCTAAACTAATTAGTTAAAATTCATTCCAGATTATTAAGTTAACAATTTATAATCACCATTAAGAAGAAATAAATCGGACTATCTTAACGAACCAGGACAAATATGACAGATAATATTTCTTAGAACAAGTTATGAAAAATTCAAAATTTACAGCGTCACATTAAAATAACAACTCATCAATCTTGAATACATGGCACTTGTGGCACTGACAAATTTCGTAAGGATAATTGTTCTTCAACACACACCTCCCTTTCTTCGTCCACCCCCCAAAACCGAGTCACTCGCGGACGAAATTGGCATGGCAACTGAGGGTGGAAACAATATAAAAGCGGGGCCGGCGGGATCAAGAAAGACAGAGAAGAGAGGGTTTTGGACAAAGAGGGGCGTTGGGGGTTGAGCTGCAGGCTACGGCGGGCGGGTGTGGCGGCGAGCTGAGCCAAGAGCACCCCGAACTCGGACGGTTCCCGAATGCAGGAGACGGGTTTTGACTTCGAACGCGCAGCGCGGAGGAACGCGTTTCTAGTTTTGCTCAAAAATAATCGCAATGCGAGAGTGCTGCTGGGCTCACGAGAGTTGGATAAAGAGATGAGCCGCTATATGAGCCCTTGTGAGGGGAACTAAACGTGGGCCAAGGATAAAAGTGGACTTTGGCCCTTCTTAAGTTTGTTGCTCCACTTATAAATAGTCAAGATTTTATCCCACATTTTTGCATTATTACCGAGTAGAGTTTGACTAGAAATTTGAATTCAATAATTATTTGAATATTGTTCGTTCAATTTTATAAAATTTAAAATAATCAATGAGATTAAGCTTAAAATTTTGTTTAAATTCAAACTCGAACACAATTAGATTCTAAAATATTTTCAAATCTAATCAAACACATGTCAAGTAATTTGTCTTGTTAATAAGTCTTCCAACCCCACTTCTTTATCTTATAACACCCACCCCCCAAAAAAAGTCAAAAACAAAATACACGCATGCACACGTCGTGTTATTAATAATCCGTCTTTTTATAATAACTACGTTTTAATCCTTTGATATTTTATTAAATATATCTATATTATTATAATGAATTAACTAATATTGATTGACCCATTATATTCCTTTTTAAATTTGAACGCAGAGTTAATAACTCCTATTTTTTAAATCCATTGCTGATCATTTTTTAATTACCAAGACACTAACGTTGTTCTTCACATATATCATATAATAAAAATATAAAGTGATGTTTTTAGTGTAATTTTTTGTACCTTTTTTTTTCAAATCATGATGTAAATTTTTTGCACTCATATTAAAGTATAGAGAAAATAGGTTCAGTAGTTGTATATTATCTATCTTAAATTATTATTAAAATTTTATTATATCAATAATTTAACTTTTTATGTGTATATAGAATGTGCATCATTACTAATATATATAGAATGAGAAATTCAGATAGGAAATTTTCCTAAAATTATTAAGAATGGAGCAGATGAAAGCTTCAAAACAATGCAATGTAATATGATTATAAATATTAAAAAGTATCAAAACAAGTATTCTGGCCAACATAAATATGGCATTAGACATAAAAGAAGATGACTTTGAGATAGTTGGACGTAGTTATTTTTCGAAGAAAAAAGATTATCTGTATTCTTCTTTGATCTCTGATATTGCTGTCTAATTGTAAACTGGGGCAACTCTATTTAGAACTTTAGTCCATTCTTAAAAAATCAATTATTTAAAGACTAGGATAAATTCAATTTATAATTGATTTTAAATGTTCAAATGGGAAACGCCTCTAGCCACAGCCACAAGGGCTTGTCTGGCAAGACCACCGTGGGTTTAGCAATGAACGACCTTTTGAATTTTGTCCGGGTTTTTGGGCTTTGTCTGAATGTACGTTTTAATTGGAAGAAAATTGACATTAAAATTTAAACATAGGGTAAAAGTAAAAGAAAAATAAATAAAAATATTGTAGTCATATATATTTGTAGCGATGGATTTGAATAGAATAAAGATAGTGCCAAATAGGCATAGTATCTTATCATCTTATACTATTTCACGTACAATACTTACGCCAAATGGTTCAAAGCCTATTACTGCCCTACCATTATGGAAAGATGTGTGTGTGTGTCTCTGTCTGTAAGAAACTTGAGGCATGGGCGAACGATGTTGTTATCTGTCAGAGGTCGAACCATGACAAAACCCTTTTTGAATTCAAGACTTGAAAATGAAGGGTCATTGAAATAATTATGTAGCGATGTGGGGTTAAATTTTCTTGTCCTAATTTTATTTAAACAATGACAGGAGAATATAATTAAAATACTGTTGCACGGAAGAGTGATTTTGCTGTGTAACGATTACGGGCGATGTTTGTTTTGATTCTTGAACGTGTATTTTTAATTATATATTTTTAGAGTTAAATAAATTTTAAGAAATATAATAATTATAGTGTTTTGTTTTTTATGAAAAATAAAAGCAAACATTACTTTACAATGTTCAAAAAATTAAAGAAAAATTGAGAGAATAAAGCATTCGTTGATTTGTTCCAACACGACAAGCTAGAAAGCGACAAATACAACGATCACGTTTACCAAGTGAAGAATATTTGACATTTTTTCTACTGATACATGGAAATCGACAAGAGAAAATATCTTTTGAAAGTTTAAACACTTAGAAATTTTCTCATTTAATATTTAATTAGTTTAATTACCCCAACACCTTCTCTCACGTACAGATGGTATTTTTATTTATGAAGATCTACATGGGAGATATTTTTTTTTTCTTTTGGTGGACAGCATTTGACACACCTCCTCACATATAGGCGATTATTATTATTATTTTTTAAAGATCATTAAATTGGATATTTTTTCCACTAGCGTACAGCATTCAATGTACCTACTCTCGGGCAAGATATTTTTGTCTTTTAGTGGGCGATATTTCCCTTACACGCATGCGAATTTTTTTGTAAAACCCAACACACGAGATATTTTCCATCGGTAAATAATAGTGAACCCAAGACATTTTCTTTAGTCCGTTTCTGCTAAATTGTCACCTCATTCAAAGTTTAAACCGATAAATAAAGAGTTGTACTATTTATTATTTAATTAGTTTAATTTATTCAACAAATAATATCCAAAAATTCTTTAAAAGTTTTACATTTCTTAAAAGTATTAAATATACTGTCGCATTACTTTCACATCAAAACTAATATGAATAATTAATAAAAAAATGTTGCATAAAATTAAAACATTAAAAAACTGAAATCAGATGGATTGAAGAATGAACCAAAACTATCATACATGATCTGATTTTAGTTCTTCAATTTTTTAGAATCGAAACCAACGGCTCCAACAGCGGAACCGCCGAACTGGGGCCATAACCTAATACAAACACAGAGAAATCCACGACACGCTATTATTCAAGTGGGAAAATCACATCAACACAACAGTAGTGGACGCACGCCAAAGCATTCACGTGTAGGCCACGTTTGAAGACCCAAAGCCCATCGTCATCATCTAGGGCACCTGTCACAAGATGATGAACTTAATTACAAATTCGCGAACGAGGGCTCATTCTCCGAAATCCTAAACAAGACTTTTGGTCTGACTGGAACAAGAAGAGGTGTATAATCGTAGTACTCCTTGCACATTACGTGTATAATAATAAGAATAAGAGTCCAAACTGGACGAAGCCCAACATCGTTGTCCGAATCGTGCAGAAAAGAAGCATTCGTACTGATCACTCATCGTCGTTTGTTTCTTTCTTGGAGTAATCCAACAGTACGCTGTGGATTCTCTGGCTTGTTTCCGTTTCAGACGCCCTTTCTCCCCTTTTCTTTGTGTAGGCCTCAAAGAACTCCTTGTTCTCTTTTTCCAGCTCCTGCCACACTGTTTTGATCGGAATCGTCACATGACACGTCAAGGTCAAGAGTCATTAGGGTGCGATTGAATGGCAATTCCGTGCTACACCTTTTATTTTAAGAGATGATTAAAGAAATCCGAGGCGAATAGTTGAAGTTTTGAGTGCGATTGGGTGAATTTTGTAAGAAATTTTGATACTTACTTTGCCTCGAACGACTGGAAACACGCGCTATAATTATTATATATTTTAAATTTTATCTCTGTCTCTCTCTTATTTCTACGTAATCTTCAAAAATTACACAAAAGAAACGCAAACCTAAAAATATTAACAAGCATAACTTATGTTTTTTTTGTATGGATGCAGGATTGTTGTGTGATGTAAAATGTGATTTTGTGTGTTTTCGGGTATGTTAGTTTAATAAAATCTATACTATTAATAATGTATGGGACTTTTAAAAACTGACTTTTTGTCTGATACAGACGGAATATATATATATATATATATATATTTACACAATAAACTATTTTTTTAATTTTATATGTGCACACATTGAGTGTTCATTTACTAAGTTTGTATATAGTTGAATGAATGGATGAGATTTTTTACAACATTAAAAAAATACGGGTATAAACCAGTACAGAAAAATATTATAGGGTGAATTTTTCTTCAAACAGGGATTAACAAGACGTGTTTTAGAGTAAATAAGAGACCACACACCGTCTCTTCTCATCCAATCACACCCTTAGTTTCTCTCCAAACGCAGCCATTTGCATGGAACAAAACACGTGCATCTGATTCGTGCATGGATCGAACTGATCTCCAGTATATATACTTTTATGCAAAATTATAAAAGAAAAAATATGTAATTTTCTTTTTGCCTTTCTTTTGTTGGTGGGGGGAAGGTTCAGCCAGAGGTTAAACTATATTAAAAACTATATATATATATATATCAAAAAACATGTATACATGTAAATTAAAACACCTGTGGAGGTAATAACAGGCGTGATATTTGCATGTTTGGAGAGAGCTTCCATGCATTCTTCTTTGCCCATGTTGAACAGTATGCACTCTTCAATCAGGTGCTGCACCTGTTTTCAGGCATACCTATGTGTCATCCCACATCGCACGTATCATCTAGAATTAAACTGATAAGAAACATACATACATACTTACATAGATATATGCATAAATATAGTATGGAAGGAAATGATTAAATTACCATGTGGATGTACTGAGCAGAAGAATCCGATGATCCCATGGCCTGTAAAATTTGTTGATCAAGAATTTGGTCAATCAAATCTGGAGAATAAATCCAGTGAGATCAAGCAAGAGTGAGAGGCAAGGATAGTGGAGATTGATGAAGAAGTGGCTGAAGACGGAGGATTAATTCATATATATAAAGGGAGAGATCAGAAAATAGGGTTGCAAGGCGGCAGAGAGGAGATTAAAATTTAAAGGGCAGCAAGAAAATGGAGGTAGACAAAAAATAACAACAACAATAATAAATGATATTTTTAAACGAATAATGGCAGTGATCAGGTGATGTCATGGTGTTGGCGGGGTCGGTAGTCCCACGTGGGAGGTGATACGCGATTGGTCGGGAGGGGATTAGAGTGGATTTTGTTGAGCAGCTGTTGTTTGTGTACTGGCCACTTCACGTGGGCGCGGTGGACCTACACCGAACCTGGAGAATGGGCCCGTTTGAGGCCCAATCGTCTTTTTGCCTTTTCCTCTAAAGAAAAAACCAGAAGTTTTTAATTAATTAATTAATCCAGATTCATCAAAACTCAAAAGTGGTGAAAACGAAAATGAATTATGAAATAATTGAAATCATTTCATTGTGGGTCCATATGAATACTTAATGGGACTACAGCTTGGTTCATGATACGCACAGATTGAGAGGGTCACTCGTCTAGTCCAAGATGAATCATGAACTGCTTAGATGGCTTGTCAAAATATTCTTGAACAAGCTATTCAGAAGTATCTGTTAATATTTTTAATAAAAAAATTTAGAAATTTTTAAAATAAAATATTTAAAAATTTTATGACTCTTTAAAATTGAGTTGGTTTTTTTTTAAATTTATTTTTAAATATCTTGTAAGTTATTTTATTGTATATATTATATAAAAATGACATAAATATCTTTAATTACATTATATTAATGATGTTTAGTTAATTTGTTTTTGTTATTGTTACACAAAAAATTATAATTAATTATAATTATAAATTTCAACAAATTTTTATAAAAAAATACTATTATTTCTATTCAAACATTTTATTAACTTATTTTAAAAATAAGAGCATGAACATATAAGTCCTAAAACATCTTGTAAGCTATTTAAAATAGACTTAACTAAACACCCACTTAATCTCGTGTCATGTGCAAGATTTTTTAAAAATAATCAATTACATTTTATCATGTGTTAAGAATACGACACATGGTACTTAGTATATGATCTAGTACATATTACAAATTTTAACAATTGCATAATCTTTTAGATAAATGACACCCCGCATTAAAAATGTATCCAATTTAGAAATTATATTATAAATAAAATTATGCCAATAAAATATATCTTATTTGATTAATGCAATTCAATTAAATTGTTTGTTTAAAAAGTTGAGAAAAAAATCCATAATTAATAATCTATACATAATATTAAATAGTATGAAACACTTAGAAGGAAGGCCCCGGAAGAGATTAGAAAATAGTGAAAGTAAAAACGAAAATAAAGTAAAAGATACTAGATAAATAAATAAAAAGTCAAATAATTAAAAAACGAAAGTTTGTATATGGCGTCGATAAGGAAAATATACATATAATATAAAGATTGGATTATAATAAATGAAAATTTCGAGAGGAAAGTGCAAAATTTAATATGACATGAGGACACGTAAATCTTTATATTTTGGAGTCCAATGCGATCACTGTACGTACCACATTCACACTCATCATCCAGTATTAATAAATTAGACGACGTGGACCTACGACTATTAACGGATTGAATTAATTACATTCTCCATGCAACCAATCAATACTTTCGTAGTGATGAAAAAATTAGCTGTAATTGAACTTTGAGGCTATGTTTGGGAGAAGGGAGTTTGTTGAGGAAGATATTCGGTAGAAATTATATCGAGATAATTAGTATGCTTAAAAAGAAAGTTTTAATTGGATAAATAGTATGATTTATTTGATTATTTGTGTAAAATATATAATAATCTTTGAATGATATAATAGTATATAGAAATAATGATTAGATTTTAAAGTATAAATCAAAATAATCGTAAGTACATGTGTGATATAAATAGATATTGATTTAATTTTAATACATATAATGATTGAAAAAAATAGTTAGTTATATACATAAGAGAGGAAAAAATTGACATTGTATTTGAATAAAAATTTTTTGAATAATAAGTTTAGTAGTTTAATATTTGAAATAATGTTTTAAAATTAAAAGTTAACCTCCAAACATAACCTTAACTCAGATCAAATTAATCAACAAGAGAATGATAACTAGAAATCATGATTTCATATTCGTCCTTCTCTTTACTAGTCCTAAACAGGATGCTTTACCAGGACCACAAAGTCCAAACATAGACCATGCACGTATACCCTAAACACTTAGATAAAAGGAATATTACAGCTTGTGCCGATAATGACGTGTAAGTGAAAAGTACAGTAAATAGTTTACAAAATGAAATTTGGAGTAAGAAACATTCAGACTGTCCAAAACACGTCAATAATCACCATACTTCCCGGGAATCTAGACCTTAGCATTAGCTACCTATATTGCTAGCATTGTCCAAACAGTAAGGCTGTCATAGCATAGCCACTCTCTTTTAAAATAATTTGTTTTTAAGACAAAATGAGAAAATTGTTTTCTGACGTGGAACGTGAAATTTGGAAATAAAATACAATGATCACACTGATGCAAAAATAGTGTTGTTTGTGGAAAAATGTGCTAACGTGGTAAAGTGTACATAAATAATAATTGCCCGGTGATATGTATCTGTACTACATATTATACTTTCACTTCCTATAATATTTCTATCTATAATTTTAATTAATAACGAGTTTTGTTTTCTTAATTTATCTTTATTTTTTATTCCTATCTTTTTTTAAAAAAGTACAATAAAGTAATTTTATTTTTTTGAATTACTAAAAAATACAATAATTCTATATTTTATTATAATATTATATAATTTTTTAAGTATGCACGTACATAGAATATACAAATTTTACTTATCTATTCTGTTAATAATGCATTTTACCCCTAAAAAATCAACATTTGGTCTTACAATTCAATCACAAAGATGCCCCCCCCCCCCCCCCCCCCCCTCTCTCTCTCTCTCTCAATATATATATATATATATATATATAATATTTTGTAAATGGATAACCTCCACCGACACTTTTAACTTCCCACACGTTAGTTTATCCTTCTACCATTTTAACACTTCACTCTTGTAAATTTTACACAATTTTTAAAAGAGTTTAGCTTTATTTTTTTAAATATAAAGGGGTCTCGCCCATTATACAACAGTATAGATGTATAATGAACAATTTCTAATATAGAGTAAATCATAACATAATATACATATATACGTGTGTGCGCGGGCGTTTAAAATAATTTAAAATTTTGCATGATAAAAGTAATATATATTTACTCAATAAATTATCATATTTTTTTAAAATACCCCTTTAATAAAAACATACATTTATAGAACGTGTGAATTGTGAATAGTAAACAACTTTGTCCTTAAAGTTAATTTACTAAAATGTCCTTTGTAAATTTATTTTTCTTTCTAATTTTTTATACTTTCTCTTTTTATTTTTTACTTGTTATTTTGTTATTTCTGCATTTTTTCTCCTGATGTTATAGAATTTTCTAATATAATTTTTATTTTTGATAACTTATTTTTATTACTAAATCATTTAAATATACTAGATTTAAGTTTTATTATCATAACATGTTATTTGAATGATTTGTTTGTATTATTTAAATTTTTAAAATATAATTAATTCATACTTTATCATTATTAATAGAAAATTATGCACATGTGTAGAATAAATTATATTTGCCAAAAATTAAATTATACAATAAAATATATATGTAATGTATTTCAACATATTTACACATTAAAATGAACACACATGGAGTGTGCCGTATAGCTAGTATACTATTTATCATGGGGAGTCCCCTATAATAACTAACTTTGGAATTTTATTATGTTTCCTTAAATACCCTTTTAATAAAACTATATACTATTTATTATACTTAGGCCTCGTATAGCAGCTAACAATTATCTTTTGGTAATTTGAGTACAGAAACTAAAGTACTTTTCTTTTTTTAAACCATTCTCATTCCTTTTTCCTATATTTTCTATCTCTTTTTTTTTTAATCATTTTCAATTAAATTTCATTTAATTTATATATCTTCTTATCTATTTTTATTTTTTCTAGTTTTATATACATTTTTGATACATTTTAAACGTGACAGTCTACATGCTATTATCATTAATAAATTAATGTAAGTTTATTATATTTGAAATAAATAATTTTTGTTAGATGATAAATTATAAAATAAGAGACTCGTGTACATAATTTAAAATATATATGTAATAAAAAAATACTTTACATAATAAATAATTTTTGAATTTTTATGCACAATCATTAATCGTGCACAAATTACTAATACATGTATAATAGTTGTAGAGAGAGATATTTGACAAGAAATGTCGTAATATGTATGAGAAAAATACGGAAAAATAAACAAATGATCTTTTTGAAATACTCTTTTAATATATAACTTAAAGTGTGTTTCTTTAAGAGATACTCCTAAAAATGGGAAAATGGAAAAATAGAAACCATCCAATCTTTGCCTAAAGCGTGAATTTTGCATATATATGCTTTGGACATGGCGTTTAATAAATTATGTGTTATATGACTGATTTATAAGTGCTTGTTATACATATATTTGTTTTGGAGACGCTGAGTTTAGTACATTATTTATTAATTATTTTATATTGTGACATTATATATTTATAAACGCGTCTTGTATTATTGAGTATGTACATATAAACACATATCATAATATAAAACACGAAGAAAAGATATTAAGGAGAAAAATGTCAAATTGCATCTTTTCTCTAGCATGTTTCTACCCATGCCGAAAGGTCAAGTGTTTTTTGGTGCGTTATCAATGAAAGTTGCTTGGCCAATGATGTTTTGTAAGCAAGGGGTAAAATCAAGAAATTTTATAAGGTGCTATTAAGATTTTGGCCTCTAGTCACACAATCTTATTCTATGCTTAATTACGATTTGATTGATTTTGATATCTTGATTTAATAAATAGTATGATAAATTACCAATTTTATAAGTGAAACAATAGGTGCACCAATTAGTTACAATTTATACAATATACCCAATAGGTGTGAACGAATTTCCCTAGTCATTGATTTAACTTATTAGCTACAATCAAATAAATTTCAATCGATGTCTTCATCAGCATGATCATTAGAACCATGTTCAATTATAGTGAAAATGAAAAAAAGGAATTTTAAAATTTTAAATATTTGTTGGATGATTAAATTGCCCATCTACATTCAAAGGGATACTCTAGTGGCTTTGGGTTCTGGATTTCATTCATGAAATCTTGATTTCAAACTTTAGGTGAGTATGTGAGTAGATGAATGTTTGGATTAAAAAATAAAGGAAATAGCCTACCTAAAGATCATCTACATCAACTCTGGCTCTGCCAATTACCTATTGTAATTGAGCTATTAATATTAATGCAAGTAAAATTCTTTTGAAAGATCAAGAGCAATTTGTTGCTTTCTCTCATGGGATTTGTACTTCTAAAGCTATCCACGAAATACAATTGTGACATATAGCCAAACAATGTGCTAGTTCATGGCCAACATAGTTGAGTCTATGATGACTATTAGCTGTACAATGCTTTTTCTTCTTCTTATTATTTTTTTTGTTTGTTCTCTATTCTTAAAAAGAGCCTATACTTGTTATCCCATATATCTTATTAGGAAAATAGACAATTATTTAAATCACAAAAAAACCAGTCGATAATTTAATAAACATACCAATTAATTACGATTAACAACAAAATAATAAATTTACATACGTGAAGGCACAATTGAATTTGAATCTAAAATATCCTATAGCAAGTTTCAATTGTCATAAACATCACAGTCCTTAAGCAACCAGTAACACTTCAAAAAATGATTACCCATTGAATTTTCCGACAGATCCAATTCCCAAATCACCAGCCCCCAACTTGGCTTATACCGTTAATTGGCCCATCAGAAGATGATAACGACCTAGGCTGACCCAAATTCTTTCAGGCCCAATGATATCCCCAAGTATCGGGTTTAAAGTCCACCTATAAGAACGTAGCTACTGTCCCAGCTTCCAAAACCCTAGAGCGGCGGTGTATTCTGGAGGTTTCCTTCTTCGCTCGTTCTCTCGTTTTTCTTTTTCTGACGTTTTTCTTCATTATTTTTAAGCATGCATTCGCTTATTTTGAGGTTCAATTTCGGAAATTGGTTGATTTTGCAGGTGAGATTTCATAAGGTTGGGGTTTGCTTTATTCCGAGATGGCTCCATCTAAAGGTACGAAGTTTGAGCTAGGCGATTTTGTGTTTTTGTAAATTCGGTGATATTTGATATCAGTTTTTGCTCCTCGCTAATTGTTTTTGAGTGTTTTTGCATGTCATGTAGGTTTAGCTGCTAGTTTATGTTATCTAATCTGATTGAATGAAAATATGCTAGCTAGCCTAATTGTTTTTATTAGATGCAAATTTGAGTTGACAGTTTATGGTTTTAGAATGCGTGTTTTTGTTTAATGACCGTTCTTGGACACAAAAGAATGGATGAAAATACCACCAGCAAGTATTCGATGGCTCCTCTTGAATGAATATTAGCTGAAAGAATAGTATAAATGGTGTATTTATGTAAGTAGATGTGCTGAAATTGGTGAATATTGAACAATTTTTTAGATAATTTTGGGCAGTTCTATTTATTGTGCAACATCATGGCACCCATGTTTGGGAATATTTCTAATAGCGGTATGCATTCGTTTACTCTGTAATACAAAATGTTACATTATTATTGAGTTTTCCTCTCTTTTGCTGTTGCATTGATTTTAGCTTTTTGTCTTCAAATTGTTATTGCATTTGAAGTACCAGGATAAATTAGCATCTTTTGGACCTTTGCTTGGATTCATGTTATGTGACCATTATCTGTTGTTACAAAGAGAGATTTTGGGCTTGTGTCTGTCATAATTTTGATTCTAAGCAGATGTTTTTATGACTTTCTCTTTCAGATGGCTTTAAGTTGCTCTGCAATATCTCTCTGTCAGCAATCATATACTTGTGATGGTACTTATTACTTGTATGTTCTTTTGCTCATGTAGTTGATCCTGCCAAGAAGTCAGGCCCGAAGGCTCAGGCGCTGAAGACTGCTAAGGCTGTGAAGTCTGGTGCTACAACCTTTAAGAAGAAATCGAAGAAACGCACTAAAGTTACCTTTCACCGACCAAGGACATTGAAGAAGGATAGGAATCCCAAGTATCCACGGATTAGTGCACCTTCTCGCAACAAACTTGATCATTACCAGATTCTGAAGTATCCTCTCACCACTGAATCTGCCATGAAGAAAATTGAAGACAACAACACCCTTGTTTTCATTGTTGACATTCGTTCTGACAAGAAGAAGATCAAGTATGCAGTCAAGAAAATGTATGACATCCAAACCAAGAAGGTTAACACTCTTATCAGGTATGGAAATAATCTTTTAACTGCAATTGCTATTTAGGTACTTCAATTTTTTTTATTTAATATAAATACATAAAATGAAAATTTTAAAAAATTTTTTTATGTACTTTTATTGAACATAAAAGCTCAAACTAATTTTTCGTTATATAAAAAGAAGTGTTAGATTTTCAGTGCGTGCACTTGCAATCTCCTCCTTGCCACCAAAATTTTTTCTTTTTCTTTATTTTTTGGTTGAAACCAAACTCACAGAGGTGCCACGCTCTGAGAATTTGGTTTTGGAACCAATCTCAGGAAGCTTGATTTATCATCATCTTTTTTTATTTTTATTTTTTAGATTTACAATAATTTTGTAAACTATTATTTATTTTATGAATTTTACATGAATAAGTCATTATCCTATCATTACATATACACATATTATCATAAATTATTACACTAACTTGTAACATTTACTAGCATTAAATTATTCTTATGATCCCGTTAATACTAAATAATGATATAATCTTGTCATTCCATTTTTTCAAAAAAATCAAATGTACTTCACATATCTACAAAATATTCTACAAAGCACTCAAAATGAAATCTGTGTTTCTTGCACTACATGTATGCATATATTGCCTTTCACTTTCCACTGCTTGTATGGGAAATATCTTTTCTATTTAACAATTTATTGAAAATTATGAACATTTTATTTCAGGCCTGACGGGACTAAGAAGGCTTATGTAAGGCTGACCCCCGACTATGATGCTTTGGATGTTGCCAACAAAATTGGGATAATCTGAGTGGTTGCCGTAACCGGAAATCTGTTAATGGTTTAGCCTTCTGAGGCACACTGGACTCTTGAATTTTTCTGTAGAACTCATTTTTGTTACCAAATTTCACTGCATCGTTGCTGCTTGAGCTTCAGTGGTATCAGATTGTTAGTATGTCACTTCCCTTTAAATTTTGATGCCAATTGCCATAGTCCAATTCTTGTTTTGTTGGCTCAGTTTATGTATTGTGGTTGACCTTCCCAGACACCCTAATGTAAGGATATTGGGAATACAGGAGAGGGCATGGTGAATGAATACTGCGGTTAGATGTGGTTGTGGTTAGATGTTTGCATTCTTGTAACTGCAATCCTATATGTCTTTCTAATCAAAGATAAAAATAAAAAAAAATGTACGGCTATGCTTGTTTTTAAATTTAGTGTGTATTTTTAAATATTTTTATTTTGAAGATTGTATAAAATTATGAAAAAATAGAGTTAAAATTTAAAAATTATGATAATTAAATGCGTATTTTTAGAGTGGAAAATTGCAAAACGATGTTTTTGGAACTTTTTTTTGATTAAAAATTTATGTAGTTGATTTATTTGCTTTGGAAAGGCGAAAAGTATTGAGTATGTCAAAATTATGTTGAGTGTTGTGCATGTAAGTGTACAATTATATTGTGTTTTTGTAAGAATGGTTGTATAATTTAAAATTATAGAAATATTTTAGTTTTGGATTCTTTTAATTTTTTATCTTCTCTTTCTTGCTTTGTTTTTCATTTTGAATTTTTTTATCTCTTAGTTTTAAGTAGTTTTATACGTATTTTTAAAAATAATTATTTTATAATTTATAAATAATTTTGCACTTTTACGTAACTTTTATTACTATGATATTAATAATATTTTAATCTTTTGTAGAGATAATATTTAATTATCACTATATAAATACTTTCATATAGATAATATAATTTTAGAGTAGTGTTACGTGTTTCTGTTAATAACATGAAGAATTAAACAAAGGCAACGTGTAAAAGGTGTTGTTTGGATGGACGTTTGTGTGAGCTTTAAGCTCTGATAATTTTTGTTATAAAATAGTTTATAAGTATTCTTTTTTGTATATTAAAAATAATATAAATATCTTAAAGTCATATTTTATAAATGAAAATTAGTTTATTTTATTATTATATAATTAACTACATTTATAAATATTAATAAAATTTTATAAGATAATTATACTACTTCTATCCATACATTCATACCCATTATTAGCTTATTTTCAAAATAAAATCTTTAAACTTATAAATTTTAAGATGTTATAGCTTATTAAAAACAAGCTTAAGCTAAGCACCCTCTTTAGAGCTTTAAGAATATTTAATGCAACTCCCTGTTGCAGCGATTTGCGCACTGGAATGGGCCCAATACTTCTTCAGGCCCAGAGTTCTACATGCTGTGGTTATCTCAACCGTGAGGGCCCTACCCTCTCAGGTAACAGTCATAATTTTCACTTCTAAGTGCAAAAATAGCTTGCGCAACTGGAGCTCCTATAGTAAATTGTTCTTGAGTGTGTGTCATTACACACACACACACACACACATTTTAAAAAATATATGTAAATTAAAGAGAGAAGAAGTGAAAAATGTAAACAAACACAGCTGCTCTTCCTCCCAACACAAACCTCGCAACTTTTAAGTGTCCAAAACAACAAATTGGAGGAAGAAAATAGAATAAATAAAAATTTGTGGGGAAACATAAAAATTGAGAGAGGATAGTGGGGTCCAGATGAGGAAAAGGCATTTTAGTAATTAGAATTTGAGACAAAATGTTATTCTATGGGTGTCATGCTTATCATTCCACTCAAATCAAAATTGTACCATCGATTTCCTAGAGTGCCACATTGAGAGGGTGTTTGGATGAGTTTAAAAGCTGCTCTGAATGTTCAAAAGTGTTTAGAAAATAATAGTTAAGTGCTCAATAATAGTAACAAACAAGGTTAGGGGCTCGAGTTCCATTCTTCAAAGGTCAGGGGCTCAAATCTAGTGACGAACAAATTTCTTTTAGAATACATCAAAGTCGAGCTCGAGTTCATCAAAAAACATTTCAAGGCAAAGCTTGAATAGGATACTAATTGGGCTTGACTCAACTCGATTACACTCCTATTTATCACCCCTCCCCCCCACACTCACACCCAAAAAAAAAAATTTTTCTCACTTTTTTACCTCAAACACAATTTCTTTCAACTAACTCTTCATTCAATCCGAACCTAAGTCTCCTCAAGAGCAAATGGTTTATAGTAGTTATTTCGTGGTTGTTTATGTTGCTTCCACAAACCTCGTTTTTTCTCATGTAATCTCCTCTAAATCAGAGTTGTACCATTCATTTGCAGGGAGGGCCACCTTGAATGGAGAGAAGACAATAATCTTGTTGTATACTTGACAGGCCTAATAGAATTACTATTTAATGGACCTGTTCCCCTCTGATCCTTTGATTTTGGCATGAAGGAAAAATGTTTACGTGGGTGGACCATTTTGAATAATTAAGAATGTAGCGAGTGCGTCTTCTGGTTCTCACAATATTGTGCAGCAACACAATGAGGAGGGGATGTGTTAGGATGATGATGATGAGGCTTAACGGATCAGAAAATGGATGCAACATACTTGTCTTACATTAGGGAAAAATTCTTATAACATATTAGACAGTGGGTGGTGGTGGGTTACCTTCTTCAAATACTCAATCTTTTAGGAATTGAATTCTACCCGTAACAAAGTTGTATTAGGGTATATTTCCTCTCAAGGATGGGATTAAAACCCATCGGGATCATTTTGAATGATTATTTAATTATATTTGATGTATCGGATTAATTATCTTTCATTTTCGTTATTTTGTAAAAGTTTTGACATTTAATTGAAGACTTTTATTTATCACAAAGAACACATGATTAGACATGATAAAATAATTTATTTAACTTAATAATTCAAAATAAACAAAGTCTTAGAGACAGCAAGGTCTTGAGGAAGCCAATGAAAAAGGGTGAGGGCTTGAAGAAGTTGGCTTAAATGTGCCACATGACCGTTGCCTGGGTAGGATTGTGTATGAGAGTTCAAGAAGTACCAACCAAGAGGGCTAGTGTATGTGAGTAATGAGTTAACCTAAGATGTTGGTCATTCTGCACAAGAGTCCATATGGATTAGGTTGAAAGAATGGAACATTTTGGCCTCACATAAAATTCTTGCACCATTTTATATGTTGAGTTACCTTTCTTCATAAATAACCATTTTTCTACCTCCAATATTTTAACTCGAAAATAAAAGATTAGATTTAGTTGTTCTCTACATTGTTTTCAAATTTGGATTAATGATCAAACTGGATAACTTACTAGTTCACTAAGTCATTGGTTCGTTCAACTAGTTTTAAAAAATCAATTGACCCAAACTATAAATATAATATATATATATATATATCTGTGTGTGTGTGTGTATCTGTGAGGGGTGAGTCTTGTCATATTGGACAACAAACACCCTACTTCACATTTATGCATGCCATTATAATGGGAAATCATAATTCAAATGCCATTATATTCGTGACACACTATGCGTACCAATAAAATAGTTCAACTTCTGGACAATTCAATAAAACGTATGCTTATACTACATGCTTCTCAAAAGTGGCGAGGTAACGTGGAGGCCCATTGTGGGATGATCGATTGGGATGGTTGAAAGTGAAGAGTGATGCAACTGAAGAGGGCACAATTTGTGGGTCATTACGGACTGACCTATTTATTCTTGATCGAATAGTTGATTCAAAATAATATAACACAAATGTTGCTATTTCATTCACAATATATGCTTCATATATTGAAGTTTCAACACGTATTTTATTCTTAACTTTCTTTTTTAGGATTTGAAAGCACCTGTTAACAAAAGTAGTAGGTCTTCTTCATCAAATGCAAAAATGAAATAACACCACTCTGGACACATTTCAGTGTACAGACAAACCTCTCGAATGAATACATCTATTTATATTGCATCAGCCCACCAATACTCATCTCATACGGTAAATGAATAGCCAAAAAAATGAGGGGGGGGGGGGAGGTTTCTTAACGTTGCAAAGTAAAATTGGGATCGTGTCCTCCAACCCTTGTAGTTGACTGATGTTTTGACTGGGTAAACAAATTTTCAAAAGAACAACTTCAACTCTGTCAATTAATTCTACCCGAATCTAGGCAATAGCTTTTAAAATGCAATGTGAAGTAGACGATCTATAAACACGTGCTTGTCATGAGTCTTCAAATCATGTAATTTCAATTCCGTCATGTTAACACACCGATTAGGATTCGGAGCATACACATTTGGAACACTTAGTTGCATAAGCCACTAACATATTATGCGTTTGTGATCTCGACTAAGAGTATATGTCGTTTTGGGCTTAGGTCCATCACTTTCTAATGGAACTGCAATCTTTGGTTGATCACAACTCCTACTAATGTCCTTACGGGCATTCAAGGTGTCATTTGTTTTCCTTTTAATGTCCATCATTGTGTTGAATACTTTATCAAATACATTCTTCTTAATATGCATAACATTAAGATTATGCCGCAACATATTATCCTTTTAATAAGGTAGGTCGTATAATACACTTCTCTTTGTCCACTTATGTTCAAAAACATAACCAACCACTATTGAAATCGGGTCATTAATTACTTAAGGGAGGCCACGTACATGTTCTACACATATCTACTTGACATAATCGAAGGCGGGGTGCGGTACTCTGCACATCCTTCTATGAAAATTTTTTTATTCCTCCTATAAGGGTGTCAGGGGGAAGAAATAGATGGTGACAATCAAAATAACTTGACTTTTTACTATGTTTAAGGTAGGAAGCCCTAATATAATCCATAAACACCAGACATCCTAACAACCCAGGATAACTTCACTAAAAATTATAAAGTAAACAGGCAGGTCATGAATGATCCACAATAAAGCAATCATCATATTGAAGTTACTATGCCTGGATGCATCGTACGCTGCAATTCCTTCATACCACAACATCAGTAGTTTTTCAACTAAAGGTTGTAGGTAAACGTTGATAAGTCTTTTATGATTTAATGAATTAGAAATCACTAAAAATAAAAACATGTATGATGTCTTCATACATAAACTTGACGGAAGATTATATGATGTCACAATGACGAGCCAAGAAGAATAAGTCTTCCTATGTGATTCATGTGGTGCAAACACATCTGCACATAAATCGAGCCTTACATTATCTGACTCAGTAGCAAACTCAGTATGCTTTTAACTAAAACTTTTTCATGTTGCCCTATCTAAGGGATGACACACGATTCCTTCATCAGTTATAGAGGCTGCATGCCAAATCATTTGACTCGCTGTCACATCTAATGCATACAATCTCTACAAACGAGTAGTCAAAGGCAAATAACATAAACAAACAAATGATACCTTTTTCCTAGAATTGTTGTTGCCAGACCTAAGTTTGTACCTAGGCACGTCAAAAAATTTATAGTCATGAAGATTACTATTAGATTTCTAATATAATATGCATTTAGTTGAATATCAACCTATCTTCTGCACATGAAGTCCCATATTTCTCATAACGTGTTTTGTGCTGTATTAGTTTCCTGGCATTTGATGGTTATGAGATAAGATCTCACCAATCAAACTGCACATATCATGAAAACAAATTTCAGACATGTCATGGTTATCTTTTATGCTTATGATTCTTACTGTAGCTAATAGCTAAGACGAATTTCCACATTCCTCATACAATGGTTTATCAACTGTATGTAATACGTCCAAGAATCTATTTGTCAGCTCATGAACATCACTAGCTTTAACATCCTCAGTGTCATTGACACCTTCATCGCTATCACACCTTTGATTTGAACCACTACCACGTGCTTCCCACACGTGTGAGGCCCCATGCTGCCTTTAGACATCATATAACATTCTTTACTCTAATAGAATGCTCTCATTCACTGTGTTGGCGGGCTCAGAGAGACCACTGTTGTCTAAATATTTATTTTTATCATAACTAGTCCAATTGAAATAGTTTTTCATAAATTCCTTTCTTAACAAATGTATTTTAACTTTTTCAGGTTCCAAGAACTTGTTCTTGTATTGATAATATAAACATTTAATTTTAGAACCATCTATATAATTGTGTTATTGTTTTGCTCATTCAACAAAACCATTTACGCCACTTATAAACTCCTCAACCAAGGCTTAAAGATTAGGAAGGTTCTTGTTGTATATTTGTGCCTTAAAACGATTAGTGTATAGTCATGTCGAGTATTACACATTGTAATTTTTTAAAATTTTTCCTAATGTTCTTAATTTTACACAATTCTTTAAAAAATACATTTAAAAACATATGTATATAAATTAAAACAAACATAATATCACTTCCATACTTCCTTTTTGTCCAGCATCAAAACTCCTTTACTTTGTTTATTTTTATTTTTAAGTTTTTGGAGATTGTGTAAAAATATGAGCAAAACTTTTTAAATTTTTAATAATTAAAGTGGGCGTTATTTACGGTCTAACAATAAAAAACAAACATTGCCATTATAATCTCCCCTGGGATTACTATAGTGAACACTTTCCTTTCGAACGCACTGAATGTTTAAAATTATGAGTTAGTCTTGAATTTAAAAAATAATTAATACATGCGTATTCATTAATGGAATTTTCTGTATTTGAGCGAAAAACGTGGAAATGAGTGTTCAAAAATCTCTATGTTGAGGTGGAACGTATTGAACCCAAATGTCAAAGTTGGAAAGACACTGTTAAAAAAAAAAGAATGGCAATTGGGAAATTCTCTAGATTCTATAGCTATTTTGCTTCCAAGAAAAAGTTGTTACATTTGTTTTCATTTTTATAAAGTACACATTATAATTATTATACTTTTAAATTTTTTTTATCTTTTTTACTTTTATATAATTTTTGAAAAATATATTTAAAAATGCACATTTAAAAATAAAAACAAACATAACCATAATTTTCCATTACGCTGGATCTAAAGAGACCTAGAATCGCATTTCCCTCCATGCCAACATTGTGTTATTTAATTCGAATTTAATTAGATTTAAAAATATTTTTGGACCATATGGAGCCCAAATTGAGAGTTTGAATTATTTTTTCAAATTCAATCTCACTAGTTGACTCAAGTTTGAGTTTGAGTTCAATTTTTATAAAATTAAATTAACTTATTTACTTGAATTTAAAATATTAAGTTGCTTCTTTTTCAAATAATATTATATATATATATATATATCAATTAAAAAATAAATGAATTTAATACATTTAGCGTAACAGAAATTCAGATACATATATTGCTAGGTCATAAATAAGGCAAAAACACTATGGTTATATTTGTTTTTGTTTTTAGGGTGTGTATCTGTTGTGATTTTTTTTAAAAATCGTGTAAAAATAAAATTAAAAAAAATTAAAATTTAAAATATATAATAATTGTGACATTTGTTTTTTAAATGGTATGAATCAAAACAAACTTAGACTATGACTTTTTGGCACCAAGTTTATTAATTGGCCGAAATTGGTATCCCACTTGTCTGATCGAAATGTGTAAATTAATTAAGCTGCATAATGGTTGGACAAGTCCAAAATGGGGCCTCAAGGACACAAAACGAGGTGGCTGTCTCTATGCACCCCTTTGGTAATATCTATCTAATATTATTATAATGTGATTAATTATTTTTAAACTTGATAAATGAAGGGGCTAATGGGTTCGTTAATATTAGGCATGATTTAGATCTACAATGCTGTCGACCGGGGAGGGAGGGAACAGGATTCTTCCGTGGACATGGTTTACAGCTAATACCAAGGCGGCATTTAGTAAGGAAATTTTAGAGTTAATAATAAAATGAATTTTATGATTGTTGTTCGGATTACAGCTATAAGAATTGATATTTAAAAATCATGCTTAAAAATTTAGAAAATTTCATTTTTTTTTCTCTGACTTGGTGAGTTTTTGACAAAACCTAAATTTACTTCATTCAAAATATATATTAAATTAATCTAAATATGTAATCCACACACTATGATTAAAGATGAGGTTTTGGTTTTTGCTTGACAAATGTAAAATTACTAAATTATTCTTATTTTTTAAACTTTTTTTTACTTCCTCCCTGCCATTTTTAATGCATTTCATTTTTGTCTTTCTTTTTTGGGTACTCTTAATTTTACTTATTAAACTACAATCATTTTATTTTATTTTAACTCTTTATTTCTCCTCCATCTTTGGGTATATTTACTTTCCTTTTTTTTAAAAATAATATTATTTATATTAATTTAAACTGGATAATTTTATAATATAGTGTAATTAATAAAAATAACTTACCCGTGTAGAGTTTATCTTCAATTGTACGTTCAACATTACACAAATCAACGTTAAAATAATAAAAAAAATTCATATCTCATCTTGAAAAAGCAAGGGAATCCAGCATCATCTAGTATACATTCCAACTACTTAACCAAAGAAATGTATTCAAATAAATAAATCTGCTCGAAACTCAAAAGTAAATAGTTTCAGACACCAAATTACCAACCAAACACCCCCTAAACTTTTACAACCATTGGATTCATCAAATTACCTCATCACCGAAACGCCCTAATCCTTGACATCTATCTAGTGTTAATAACTTTTTGAAAGCATTTGAATTGTGAATGATAATTATGTTGTTTTCTCGAATACAATAAATAAAGATTAATTAGGTAAGATTTAATAATAGAACAAGAGGGGTTCATGGTTCTATAAGATAATTAAATGAAACCAAAGCGAAATTATCTATTCTTATGCAGGTTAAGTTGGAACCCAAATTCTCTTTTTTGTATCAAAAGATGACAAGATGAACAATGTAGGGGTACTTTGTAAACATTTTATTGGCATAATTGTAGCATTCTTTATTTTTTAGAGCAAGCTATACGGATCGACACTTTAATTAACGCATGCTCCCTCCAATGGATAAGAGTTTGAACATTAAAAGAGGAAAAATAAAAAATCTATTGTTGGTCAAATATTTGCCCCCCCCCCCCCCCCCCCCCACACACACACACACATATGCATATATTTTAAATTTTTGAAATTTTCTTGTACTCTATTAAATCTCAAACTGATAGGGAATATCCATTCGTCGCATCCATGAGTTACACGCTTCCCCAACCACAAGATGAAAATAAATTTAAATATTCCTGTCTATTTCATATGATCATGCATATATGACAAAACCGAAAAAAATGAAAAAGTTAAGAATGCTACTATTCTCTGTCCCCGATAGGCAAATGCATATCAATTTTATTAAGTGTGAGTGTAGTAGAATGATAGCTGTTTCTTTAATCGTATATTGAGTTTTTAAATATATCTTCAATAACTCTTTTTAATATTTTTTTAAGTATTTTTTTCATTTATGTATTTTTATATTAATTACTAAATAGTAAAATAAGTTTAGAAATATTTTTTTTTTTGTATATATATGTCGGTGTGCATCATACACTGTATACTAAACTATATCATCACATATATATTTTTTGCATTTATATTGAAATTAAATAAAATCAATTTGATAATTATGCAGCATTTATCGTTAAATTACTTAAAAATTTTTGATATTAGATATTTATTTCTTTTAAATTTCCAACACACTATACTGTGTATGTTTATTTATCCATACACTTTATTAAAGTGTCTGACAAAGTTTTGGTTGATATAATGAGAATTTTCTTTATTGTCTTTGTCTGTATTATTTAGTAATGAACAAGGGTCTTATAATACTTGTTTTTGGTATATTAATTGATTTTCTAAATTAACTCCACTCAAAAAGGATTTATTTTTAATTAATATGATTAATATGTACATGTAATGAGTGTGCTAGTTTATTTATTTATTTTATTTCTAGGCAAACGATGAGCTGTGACATCTTTTGCATCACGTCCAATCCAATATACAGCAAAAAGATGTAAGCCGCTAATCTTCTCCATCTACAATACATTTATTTACAATTATTGCATACAATAAGATAATTAAAAAATTATTAATTTAAGGAGTAACCGATTTTATTACGTTGCCAAGTGGGCCACACCCATTAAAGTGTATTTTGACCCCGAAACAATTATATGCCTGCTCGCCACGTTTACATTAAATAGAATCTACTACAAGATTCTAGTTCCTTGATTTTTTACATTGTTGGGGGAAAATATAATCTCTGCTCACTTGAATGAGCAAAGAAAATTACACCTGTGCCTTAATTTTAGGCCTAAGTACCCCACTTTTATTAGTAATTGATTAGTGTTGAGGGCTTAGTCACTTATTAAGGAATTGATTTTATCCTTTTGTTAGACTTGAAGAGCTACACGATTGCCACGTTTTGGTTGCGTAGTCTATCATCATATCGTATAGGTATTATTTTAGAAGTATTTAAGATTTTCTTGATTTGCTTCGTTCACTTTTAAAGTTAAAAATATGTTGAAGAGGGTTGAGATGGGATTTGCATTAACAAGTGTCCTGTCTTGATGGATGATTCCCCGTCATATATACTGTGTTACCCTAAAGCAAACAGTTGAATTTTTTGCATTGAATGGAGCTGACATCTGTGTCTCTTCTCATGTCATCTTGTTCATGTCTCGGAATGAATAACTAAATACATACACATATCATATATATATATATATATATGTGTGTGTGTGTGTGTAAATAAAGGCCTCGGCTATCTTTGTTTCCAAACTAAAACGAGAGACAAAATATAGGGTGACATGAGTGGTAATAAAAATTATCTTTATATATATTTAATATATAATAATGATTGATTAATATAATAGTATACAAGTTTATATGATAAAAACAATATGAATAGAAAAATTAAAAAAATATGTGGTGACTTGATCGTGAATAAGTATAATAATTGAAAAAAAATTATCAGTTAATTATAAAAGATAAAAGATAAAAAATTTTAAAGTTTAATTTAAATAAAATTTGTACGATAAAATATTTGATTTATAAAATTTTTAAATGACAGTGAATACCGGTGAATTTGAAAACAAAACGGCCTTCAGCTTCTGTGTCCTGAAAAATATTTATTTGTTCATTTGTCTTTACCAATGTTACGTTGTTACATGAATTAATTCGCAGCACATGTTAGTTATGTGTGTGTGTGTGTGTGTGTGTGTGTAACAACCATGTAAGATAGATACATAGCAACGGTGTATAGACAGAAATAGAGGGATAGACAAATTTTAAGAGAATTTCCTATCCCAAAAATAGGGTACATTGAAAGAGTCCAACTACTTGGTCATGCAAAACTTTTTGTGAAAACATTGGGTATGATAGTAGTCTTTATTTACCCTCATTTGTCTAGTGTTGTGCGATTCCTTCGTGTCAAAAATTCCATTTATTTCTTAGAAAAATATTATAGTAAAAAAATGGGTATAAATAAAGAACAAAAGATAAATCCACACAAACTTTCGGTGAAAATTACAAGTGAATACGAAGTATCCCCGAGACCAATGAAATCCACACACGTGGTTCCCAAATCATCTTTCTTGTTACCTCAATGTCCTTTCACTCTCTTGTTTTGTGCTTATAAATGGAGAAGGGACAGCCGCTTTTGTTTCTCCGAGGAAAACAAACCCTATATTCTGTCCATTTCTTCACAACCCATCCAATCCAATAAACCAAAACCCTAAAACTGTTCTGCTTTCAGTCACCTGAGCTTACGACTCACAAACGCTCCAATTTCAGTCAGTAGAGAAGCTTTCAAAAGGAAAGATCTTACTGAGGTTGAAGAAGAAATTCCGACACTTGTGGCCGTTCATATTCATTCATGTAAGTGTAAGAGGTGGCCCTATTATTTCAGCTTCCGTTTTTTTTATATATGAACAAATTGAATGACTAATGCAAATAATGTGCCAGCTTCTGGCGTTTTCCCTTGATCTGTTATATCATCTTCTTCATGAAATACAATGCAGTTTCTTCAGATTTGCTCTCATCTGTTTCATTGCCCACTTTGAATCCTCTCTTTTTTTCTTCTTAAATTAATAACTGGCATCGTTTCCAAGTTTTCTTCATGACGTATGGGCGTGAATAATATATTCAATTTATTGCATATTCTATTTATATGCATGGCGGTTTTAGGTTTGTTCTAGAGTTTATATGTTTGTTAATATGAGTTTTCTTTAACAATATGCTTATTTATTAAAATTTAATCTCGACGAGGGAGAAAAATAATTCTTATCCCCTTTTCCATTTTATTAGCACACTCTCCACTCCGACTTTCTCTTCATAAAGTAGAAGCTTTACTAAATTAAACTTGGTTCGAGCACAATTATATTCTAAATTATATATGTGCATATTATGCAGCAAAAATTTGAACTTTGAAAGTTTTTTCTAATTCAATTTTACTGATTTATTTTATTCAGCTTAAATTCGACTTCTACGAAATTGAGGTCGGTAAAATTTACATTATTATCAAACTCAACTTTTTAAATCAAAAGCATATTGATTATTCCATCAAGAAAAGGAGCACCCAATCTCCAACATATTACAATTTTCACATCTAACCCTATATTTCATGCATTCATCTGCATGTAATAACTTCAATGACTCTGTGTTTTGTCCAATGCTGTCTCCACTTCTCCTGCAAATGGGTTGTTTTATATTCCCCGTTGAACACTGCACGCATCACTTCTTTACTCCACAAATCTAAACAATTCACTTGCTGACAAGACATTTATCAAATTATTATCATATGAAAAGCTCAAAGGCAGAAGCGCACTCGCTTTTTTAATTTCTTGCAAAGACTTAATTCTTTTCGTCAGCCTAGGGGAAAACGTTAAAGTAGTTCACTAAATATCTTCTCATTGCTTTTCACTTTTATATGAATCTCTTAAACAAGAACCGACCCTTCATTTCTGGCACAAGTATGAGAGAGGAAGGGAAATATCTGCAGGTATATGCTTGGTAAAAACATCTGCTGTTATTTTTTCACCTGATTTGATGTAATCAGATGTTAGTTGTCTGAAGAGGATTATATGTGGTGTGCCTGGGACTATGTCCAGATCTCGTCCACGTGGCCGAACGTGGCGATCAGAAAATGGTTGAACATGAAGAGTTGCTCTGATGAGTTTCAATCTGATTATAAAACAATAGGTAGGTTTTTCCTTTATTTTTATTTTTTGGGTTTTTTTTCTTTTTCCAAAAATTCTCTCCTCGAAAGATGCATGACATGGATGGGTTGATTGGTGAAATCAGCTGCTGTCCAAAGGAGGCGGAAGAGTTGCTCAAACGACGGTCACAACGTCGTCGTACCGGCAGAATTATCAGGTACTCTGTCGGCCCACCTGCACCAATTATTTCGATCTTTTTTTTTTTTTTTTGAATTTTTTGGGTGAATTATGGCGTGATCAGGAGTAAGCATTAATATTAATGACGTAAAACGGGATGACTCAGATGAGATGGTAATTTATTTGTGAAATACTTAACTGAATTTGAGTGCTGATGTGATGATTTGAATTTAGCTTTGCCGTTTATTCCTAATTACATCTGAATCTGGTTTGATTATCAGAAGAGTGGTTGATGGAAACGAGCCATGAAATTGAACGGTCACGATTCGAGCGGCTGGCACTGCCTGTCTCCGGTAGCCTCAACCTCAGGTAAAGGGACATCATAGGAATTTCCATCTCCTGTTTCTGCTCTAAATTTTAACCTTCTTTATGTGGATGGATTCGTCATCATTCTCGTGTAATCTCATATATATGACCATAGAAAGTGGGTGACAGTTAAGTTTGTGAATTTATAATTATTGCCATTGACTTCAATATTATTTAATTTAAAGGAAATTGAAACATTGCACGCATATTGATGATCAAGGAAAGCCAATGAAATCGAACATCAAATTCTCTATTACATTTTTTCTCTATTCCTTGTACTTTTAAAATTTGCACTAATACACATTAATAGTGTTCATATACTGTCGTGAAATACAAAATAATAATACTCATATATCAATGGATTTAATATAATACACCTCACAGTTATATATCAATGGACATAGGGACAAAGGCTAAAAATGGAAACAAGGGATTTCGCCCCCGTTTTATCTTTGTTCCCTATCTCCACAAATATAAAATTGCTACATGTAATAGTGTATAAAACGTAACAACTATATAAACATATATTTACCGTATACTGATAATAACCATACCATACGAGAGATAAAGAATAAAAATGAGACAAAAGATTTGATCTATATCTTAAGTGGGATCTCCTTTTTGCCTTTAAGACGTTACTAGTCCAAAGTAAATAGATCAAATATTAAAAAAAAAAAAAAACAATTGTCTTTGTTTTTTTTTTTGGCATATGAGGTCATAAAATAGCGTCTATTTGAATATGCAACTGTTAAATATACATTGAACACTTAGGATTGTGACAAATATTATATTGTAAAATATAAAAAATATATTAAATATTAAGATTGTGATAAATTTTATCATCATTACCATCTAAAAATAAATGTCCTCACGTATTCTTTTGTACGTTAGGATGTTCGTGGGGACATGGAATGTAGGAGGCAAGTCTCCACACGACGGCGTGAACCTAACAGAGTGGTTAAAGACTAAAGAACCAGCTGACATTTATGTACTTGGGTACCTTTGTCCTCCAATCATCCATCAACTTCCATTAGTTTCTTGAAATATTTATTTCAAACAAGCCATGTTGAGATAGGAGCAAAATTGAAGCCATTGCAATAAATTTATCCTTTCCTTGGTCCGCTAATCAGGTTCCAGGAGATTGTACCTCTAAATGCAGGCAATGTACTGCTCGGCCCGGAAGACGGTGGCCCGGCTGCCAGGTGGCTTTCCCTGATTCGCCAAGCTCTAAATGGTGGTGACGTTATCTCTGTGTCCAAACAGTCCTCTTGGTCCAGTGAAGATGGCGCTCCTGTACGGTCTGGAAGACATCCTAGTACAGCACAATACAGATACTCATTGGCTGGCAGCAAGCAGATGGTAGGGATCTTTCTGTGCGTGTGGGTGCGTGAGGACTTGAATCAGCAAGTTAGCAGTTTGAAGGTGTCATGCGTCGGAAGAGGCATCATGGGATACCTTGGAAATAAGGCAAGATTTTGTCTGAAAGCTTCAAAGTTCATAATTGATACCAATTGTCGAGCAGATAGCAAAAATAAAATGCAAGAAAAATAAACAACACACGACATTTAGGTGGTTCGGCCAATGAAAGTTAGAGAAAATTCTTGTCTTAAGAAAAATTGGTACAAAGCCTACAAAGTAAAGCTTGATTCATGCATAACCCAACAAAAGCAGGACATTTCGTATCCCGGGAACCGCAAATGAGGTCGGCAGCGGGGTCCAAGTTTGGGCCCATCTACCTTCGCCCACCACAAACCTTAACAAACTTTTGAAATTATGCATTTCAAAAACCTAAACTTTCATTTGTTACATTTTTAAAATTTTTTTCTCTTTATTTTTTATTTTTATAAAATTTTTAAAATAAAAACACCTAAAAAAACATACACCAAAATTTGACTGCATCAGTTCGCAAAATTCAACACACTCGAAAGTTTCATCCATGAATTAGTCTATGGATCATTTCCATTGACAGCATACTTGTTTTTTGTTAGGGATCAATATCTATCAGCATGACACTACACCAAACAACGTTCTGCTTCGTCTGCACTCACCTGGCATCTGGAGAGAAACAGGGCGATGCAGTCAGGAGAAACCTGGACGTCTTGGAAATTCTGAAGAGGACAAGATTCTCCAATTCATGTAGAACTGCAGGAAAAGGAGTCCCACCTGACAGCATTTTGGAGCACGAGTGAGTTTACTTGTTAGAAGTCAGTTCACAGAAGTACTCTTAACTTCAGCATGCTTAATATGCCTTACCATTGTTGTGCTTGACTCAGCAACATAATTTGGCTGGGGGACTTGAATTATCGGCTTGCGCCGGCTCATGGCGACGCGTACGAGCTTCTAGAAAGAAAAGATTGGCAAGCACTCCTGGAGAGAGATCAGGTAGATAGCAGGCCTTTGCTGCTTTGGGAAAACACTGATTCATGTCCATAACCAAAGGAAAAATAAATATCACTGTTATATGCTATGTTGTTGTTATGGCAGCTGAGGATAGAACAAAGGGCCGGAAGAGTGTTCAATGGGTGGGAAGAAGGTGACATATTCTTTGCTCCAACCTACAAATACCTCATCAATACAGATCATTACGCTGTCCGAGCCTCGATGCCTACGGAGAAGCGTCGAACTCCGGCCTGGTGAGTGCAATTACGCCAGTAAGCATTTGAGAATGCAGAGCATGGAGTTGTTGTACATGTTCAGCTGATATTGGAATTATATGATGAAATGATAGGTGCGACAGGATACTTTGGAAGGGCACAGGCCTCAGACAGATGTGCTATGCCAGGGGTGAATCAAGATTTTCAGACCACAGGCCTGTCTATTCAGTCTTCTCAATACACTGTAACAGCAACAACAATAACAACATTAGGCCCACATCAGAAATACCATCAATATATGCTGCTTTATCATCATCAACAACAGCTGCGGAGTTTCTGTTGGTCTCCAGATCATAGAGTTGCTGCATCAACAACTCCTCATGGTTCTTTCACTGTGAGGGCCCAAAAAGTGGAGCTGCCCAAGTAGACGTTCAAGTATGCCCACTAACATTAGGGGGCCTCAGAATCTGTTTCTGATTCTTCAATCGTCTTTGGGCCCTTGCCTGAAGATTACAGTCCTTATCTGGAACATAGAAGAATGATAAACTCAGACGCAGCTAACGGCATGGCTTAAGGTAGCATGCTGGGCGTCGCCCACGTGTTTTTACAGACGACATGGTGAAAGTTCTTACAGATGCCTGTTTTGTTTGTCGTATCACTACCACAACGATGATGCAGAATTACAGAGATAAGGAAACTAACGTAATGCATTAGCCTCGAAGAAATGTGGGGTTAAAAAGTTTAGTGTTCTAGCCTTTTTTTTTGGTTTCTTTCTTGAGAGTTTGTAAGTCGTCAACCATAATCTCGTAGAAGCCCTTCAATTCTGTACATTGTTGCACTTTGTCGACTTATTCACAAGCAAAACTAGCGAATTTCATTGCCCAGGCAGTAACATTTATGAATTATCCAGTTCCATAAGTAATTTAAATTAGGGATGTAAGCATATTTAAGACAATTCTGATGGTGCTGATTAAATTCAAACTTCAAAGGCTATCATGGTTAATAAAACAAGTAAATGTTACATGGGAATAAACATAAACATTGGTAATTTAATTAAATTGTATCGTATAGTTTAATTCCATTAAAGTTCTTTCAATGTGAAAACAACTGTTTGAATTAAATAAGAAAACAATCACTTGTATAAAAATTACAAATCTGTGGACTATCACTGTCTTATTGAAGCAGCCAATCGCTGACTTAAAAATTCAAATTTAGGCCACTAAACTTAGCCAGGGCATACAGCGGTGCAGCTTCAAATTAAGCCATATGGGGCTTATTTGGACTTTCCTTAACAAACTTTGGGCACCCAAGGCGAGAAAAAACATACATAGCCTAATTTGTAAAGGCCCATCAGCAAGTTAACCAGAATTTGTCTGCTCCAAATTCGCCTGAATTAGTAATTTAGCATGTATTGTATTCATGAAAATGATATTAAAAAAAAAATAACTCATTTAATTTAAATATGAGGGTATGTTTCTTTCCTAATTAGGATAGAGAGAAAATTTTAAGTGATTTGAGAGGGATGAAAATTATGTTTCCTTTGTAGAATTTGGATAGGGAGAAAAATTATTTTAATATATAAATTTAATATATAATAATAATTGATTGATATGATGACATATAAGTTTATTGGATAATAAAATAATTTATGTGAGTAAAAAAAATAGGGATAGATGCTGATTTAATTATGAATGAATAAGTATAATGATTAAAAAAATATAAATTAATTATAAAAATAAAAGAAATAAAATTTTGAATTTAAATTTAAATAAAATTTATATAACAAAATATTTGATTTATAAAACTTTTAAATAATGGTGAATAGGTTTTAAAGGTGTAAAACATAGCCCAAGAGATACCTGGATAAGAAGAGCAACATCAATAATTGCCCCTTCACTTCATTATTACACAGCCAATGCCACGTTACCTAAGATGCTACACAACTATTTATTCACACATTGCAAATAAAAATCTCAATCAACCCCAGAGAAAAACCTTACTAATCAGCCTAAATGTCTACACTAAAGACCAAGAAAAAGAATCGTTGCAGCATGAGATGGAGAAAAGAACTCACCCCATCAAATTCCACCAACTATGGCTGAGCTGAATCTGCTGCATTACCAGTCTTGAATTTCTTGCTCTTCTTCAGCTCAAACAACCCCTTCAGAAATGCATTCAAGATTTGCTTCTGGGAATCCAACAGCAGCTCATTCCGCTTCATCTCCATCTCCATCCGCATTGCCTCAATTTCGCTCGCCATTTCCAGCTTCGCCTTCTCCATTTTCATGAACCCTTCTCCCAACGTTTGAAATGACGCCACTATCTCCTCCACGGCGCTCCTCTCCCTCTTTGATCCATGCGTCGGGGCTCAAGAATCCCATTATTTTTCTTGAAAAAATTTGTTGTTGGAGAATTTAATCCAAAATTCTTCGTTCTGATAAGCCCAGTTTTTGTCAGAATGCATACTTAGATCAAACGTGCCGCTAACATCAAAGTTTCTGAACGTTTCGCCTGATTTGTTGGTGTGAGACTTCAATGGAGGCTCCGGAATTCCATTCATAGGTTGCTTTCTCCTTCCCAGATTAGTGAAATCTTCATCCTCTTTGTCAACAAATTACTTATAGGAAGAGTACTCAGTCGGAATATGGGGCGCAGAATTAAATCTACTTGATTTGACAATGTTATCAAACCCTAAATCCGGACTAAGATCTGTACAATTACCTGCCCCGAGCTTCAATTTCAGTATATTCTGATCGAGAAATGATTTCAAGCGAGATCCATCGGCCGAATTCTCGGGCGTTTGAACGCAAAACCGGCGGGGTGGTTCCGTTCTCCACAGCTTCCATGTGTTCGAAGAAAAGCCACGACAAAAAGCAGCGTCCGGGGGCATAAGGGAAGGAGAGCGCGCGCTGCTTCTCGGCTCGGTAGCGCTGCCGGAGCTTCTCCATCTTGTGCCGGCACTGAGCGGAAGTCTTTGCCGGGGAGGCGTGGGGGCAGCGACTGGCTACGGCGGCGGCGGCGACCGCGTCCCAGTCCGCAGTGCGGAAGTAACCGCGGCGGAGGGCGTACCACCGCTCGCGGTAAGCATTATCGATCGGAGCAAACGTCTGCTCCTGCGTCCAGCACGGCGGCGGGAATTTCCGTGGAGCTCTTTCGGCCGTGACCGCGCCATACGCGGCTACGGTGGCGGTTGTGCAGAACGGCATGTGCGTTGAGATCAGTCGCGATTCGAGACTAGAGGCTGCGATCGGCGGTGGAAGGGCGCGATAGCAGGCAGGAGGATGATGATGCCAGCATGAGCTACGGTGCATGCGCAGTGAACCCCACCTCCGCCGCCGCCACCGGCCACCATGCCAGCACCCACCCCCACCTTTTTTTTCCAGCCACTTCGCTAAAAGCTAAAACATTGCCATCCTGTGAAATATATTTATTTCTCCTTTGGTCTACAGCACCAACCTATCACCGCCTTTCTGCCGGAATCAATTAACCAATAGCCAACCACCACTTGCATGCGTGCCATAATCGTCCTTCGTCGCTACACCTAATAAACATGGTTGTTCGTCGCCTTTATGACCGCAGTGGCCGTTATCTAATACTATTACTGGCATAGCTGAAGTGATAAATTGAGAAAAAAATTTGTCTAAACATAGCATGCAATAACTCAGAATATTGGATATTATGCTATTTATGAATGAAGAGATGTTTATCTTTTGATTTATTTCTTAAAATATTCTCTGTGTTTTCTTCAAATTTCATACTTCATGCATACTCAGCTTACAAGATATATTAGTTGGGAAAGTTTCGCTGGATCATTGCAATTAAAGGTTGAATGTCTCATTGTTCCGGTAACAATGATAATATTTTGTACTTAAATTGGTGGCTTACTTTTTCTAAATAATGAGAAAGATAATCAGAACATGACATTGAAAGATTCTACTGAAACAAAAATGAACTATCAGAATTGTTAGTCAAATGTAGTATGAGTCATACAATAGTTGAAATCGACAGCTCTTCTACGTCCCTCATTTGAGATCCTTGAGGAAGAGGATTAAGTTAAGGCATTGCGAAATGCAATATTTTAAATTCACTCAAATAATATATGCATATATATTATTTTTTAAAAAAAAATCATATAATTTTAGTTTTAAAATTTTCTATTTTTTATTATAATCTGTTATAATGAAACAACCCGCTTATTTAGTACTGTCCTGTGTTTAAACCAGGCATATGAGATGTATGAGTGTGTTAAAAGCCCTTGGAGGATAAACTCCTCTGGGAAACCACTAGCAAGCCAACTAGGCGTGAATTGGTCTTCATTTACACTAAAATCGCAAAAGCAAGAAAGCTATTCATCCAGAAGAAATATGTTAATAGATTCATCCAATAAGGACCTGTCAATAGAACACCTTTGTGTAGTATCTAAAAAAATTAACAGGGGTAACAATGCAACACGGATATTGTCAAAACAACGACTAATCTCTGTCCAAATGGTCAATCTAAGAAATGAATCAGCCCACCTATCTTCAATGCAATGGATGTTGATTAAGAACCACAGCAACTAGATTTTTGAGCAGCTTTGGCAGCCCCTGCTGTCTGGTCTTGTGGGGTAATCCTTATGGGTTGTGGCTGCATTCAGCCAAAAACATTTAGGTTAGGCTCCATATCTCCAGAGAAATCGATGCTAATAAACACAGTTATAAAGTAACAGTTGATACCGCAGCCTTCGAGTCAGTTTCGGCCAGCCTTTGTTTTACGCCCCTGGCTATTGAGAAGAAAACCTCCTCTACATTCATGTTCATCTTAGCACTCTGTTCAACATTGTCTTGATTAAACGGAGTCATTTGGGGTAAAATCCGACATAAATAATGAGTAGTACTTACTGTCTCAAAGAATTTTATTCCATATTCATCAGCAAGTGCTTGACCCATTGAGGTAGGTACGGCCTATAGAAGTTCGAATGTGTCATTTAAGATTATATGCAAATACAAGCTAGATTATAGAGAAGTCTGAACATCATAAAAGTCATGAATAGTAACATTTTCATCTCCAGATTATCAAACCACCAACATAAATGGCTTTCCATCAATATTCACTCGTAACTTTCTAATCTTTCAAGTTGACTGACACGCAGAGGTACAGAGAGAGAGAGAGAGAGACCCTTTTGCTTTCATCCATATCAGCCTTGTTCCCCACCAATACCTTGTTCACATTATCATAGGCATGTTGTTCAATGTTTCTGATCCAATTCCCAATGTCTACAAAATGGATAAAGTCAATTTTGGCAAGAAAATATATTGTAAAATGATAAATGACCATAAATATAGAAATTAATCCATACGTTTAATAAACAAACAAGAGAAGTCCACCAAAAATAAATGAAAAGCAATTACTGTTGAAAGATGATTCATCAGTAACATCGTACACCAGCAGTATGCCCATTGCTCCTCGGTAGTATGCTGCAAAAGACAGTTACTTGGGCTAAAAGCAAGAAGAATTTCAGGGAATCTAAACAGCCACAGGTAGACAAGATAAAGTGAAACATACAATAAGCATCCCCAAAAAACTAATTTTATTAAATTATTCATTGATATAAAAGACTAGACAAGCCCAAAGTGATCAAGGATGTTACAGCAAACCAAACCAGTGGCAAGAAAACCATTCTTATTTCACAAATCCTCCCTCAGAGGGCTAAACACAAAAGGTCGTTGATTGTGTGTAGTAAGCAAAAGTTAATCCACATAGTTCATCACCAACAATTTCCAGTTTGAACCCTACTAATTTACCATTACAAGTAAATGCTTCTAAAATCAGCATTTTTGCCCTTTTATAATACTCTCATCTCATGGGGCAGCCCTTAAGAACTGATAAAAGCCAAACCAAACTCTAAAGAAAATATATTCTATATCAATTTATAGCTCCTAGTAACTCATTGTAGACAAACTCCTCCTTTGTCTACCTTCTTCTCTGTTTGCCAAGTAGCAGCACCTTTTCTAAAATTGCTACAATCACTTGCAAACACATCCTGAAAATACATACTGCGACGCTACAGAAGAAACCAGCTGCAGCCAAAATCAAGTACTAGTTTGGCTTAGGTTCCGAAGAAGAGAGAGAGTGAGAGAGAAGTGCAGATTCCTACATCAGTCAAATGCATACCAGTTGTGATGGTCCGGAATCGCTCTTGGCCTGCAGTATCCCAAATTTGCAGTTTGATTCTTTTCCCATCAAGCTCTATAGTCCTTATCTTGAAATCAATCCTGTGAGAGAAAACAAAATTAGATAAGTCAAGAAGAATGTCGAAAAGCCTAATGAGAGAAAGGTGTCTATAATATAATGAAACCAACCCTATTGTGGTAATGAAACTGGTGGTGAAAGAACCATCAGAAAATCGTAAAAGAAGGCAACTCTTACCCACACCTGAAGATAAAAGAACAAAATGAGGAAAACTTCAACCCTAGTCAAGAATTTCAAACAAATACAATTTATCCAAATGCAGAGAAAAACTGAAATAATAGAATTTGCATGGCATGCCTCCCGAATTCACATCTTTGTTGACTGAACTTCTTTTGTAATTTCTTAAAGAACTTCCTATGTTGTGCTATTCAAGTCTCACAACGAATTAATTTAATGGATCAGATATCCAAAAGAAACTAGGGCTTTTATTACTTTGAGCAAAAAAATTCACAGGACCAACCAAAAATAAAATCAATTACATAGTACCTACTTTGTTTTGTGAAGCATTATTCATCTGCTTTTTGTGAAAGTATCTGTTCTCTAAGGTTCATGAGACGTTCAATCAGCAACTAGATTATGTCCGCAACTCGGAAGCAGTATCAGTCTACATTGATTTTTATTTTGCATGGCTATCTTACCATACTTGACTTAGATTCTAGTCACATTCCATCCCAAAACTCCCAAAATTGAAAAGCCAACCGAAACTCTCAGTTACTCAACTAATTCGTCAACGAAAAAGCACCCTCCCAAATGATTAAAATATTTAGTTATTCAAAGCTTTAACGGCATTTACCGCAAACACATAAATATAAAATCACAATAATGAATAATCTAGATAGCGCGTCAACAGTACAAGATTACAATAAAATTGTTGGCAACAAACATATGACATAAAATTTTGATGCCCATCACGGAGAATCCGCACCGAGTAACAAATATAGAAGATCATTAATATCCATCCAACAAAATAATCAATACTACAACCAGAGCTGAAACAATGCAGCTATTCCTTGTAAATGCAACTGTCACCACACCAAAACACTTAAGCTTGTCCTCACATTTCATATCCTTACAAAAGGAAAAAGAAAGAAAAGAAAAGAAGCTTCAAAAAAAGGACACGATTGAGCTACGAAAACGCACCGCTGTCGCCGATCAAGAGCAGTTTAATTAGATAATCGTAATCTGCTTGAGCTCTGGCGGGTGGAACAGCCATCTGATTTCAATTTTCTTCCCTCAAAGCAAACCCTAGCAACGAAAAACGAAATCGTCCACATTTATTCACAATCACATTTCAAAGAATGGACAAGGAAATGCGAAAAACGAATTTTGAAAAGTGATTGAAAAGCATAAAGTCCGAGAGAGTCGCAAAAAGTGATCACCAGATCACAGGGAAGAGAGAAAAGGAGCGATCAAATGAATAAACAAAGGTATGAACAAAAAGAGGGAAGTGTTAGCGTTTGTTTTCATCTGCTGAAGTACGTATAAATATTTTTCAGAAATATGTAAAAGTGAAAAATAGGTTGTGATAAAATTTAAAAATTATAATAATTATAATTTATATTTTTAAAGTGAAAAATTAAAATAAATATAACTTTTGTCAAATTTCTTATTTTAAATTTTTTATTGTTTATTAATTAATAATACATGATAGGGGTGAATAATAAATGGCCTTTGAATGGTTAGATAAATAAATACATGTCCTTTATCATAAATAAAAATTTTAATAAATATTAAATTTAATATAAAATAATTAAAATGATGATAATTAATTTATACAATAAATATAATAAAATAATTTTAATTAAATTTTAGTCCCGTACTTGAACGAAACACAATGAGCTGGAAAGGTCAGAAGAAGAGGATAACATAAATTATTATTTTTTAAACTTGAGAGTATTATTATTATTATTCTTTTTACATATATTTGTTTCCTTTTATGTTGGGTTAGATAGAGATTGATAAATGGAAGAAAGATTGATATAAAAATAAGAGAAAGAAACAAAATTATTATTTTATTAAATAATAAGTTTGTAATTACAAATAATTTTACATACTTATGTGTGCAGCACTTGCTAGTAACTATATTATGCGTATGATTATTAGATATTACTAACGTATATCTATATTCAATAAATTATATTTCTAAATATCTATATATTTAATTAAAATATATAGAAAGATAATAACTTGATCCTTACATATATTTATTAAAATATCCTCCTCCTTTATTTTTATTTCTTTTCACTTTTTTTATAGTTGTTTTTTCACTTTTCACTTACAAACCAAACGGGCTTCAAAGTCCCCGACAACAATGATCTTTTCCTTCATATTTAATTATTTCAAGCCATGGGGGAGCTGGGACATCTAACCAGAAACAAATAGAATATTGATCTGGTTAAGAACAGCCTTCCCTTCAGACCAACATCAGCATCAGTTGAAACTACATACGGAGAACTCAAACCCCAAAATGTCAAATTTTATTCGCCTTCTTGGGACGAATCCGAATTTCACACTGCAAACCAAGTGCGACCTAAAAATAGGGGCTATAGCAACAAAAATGTTAGAGAAGAGAGAGTCTTCAGATGATAAGTACAGTAATTGCGGTTTAAGACAAACACAACGAAAAAAAGGTTGGGTAAGATAATAATGGAAATCAATGTCTCCTTTCCAAGTGTGTAGTGTAAGTTGCACTACACCAGTATCACCAGTCTTCCAAGCATTTGCCATGAATGAACATTCAAGTGGCATTTCAGAATTCAGACAACCATATCCAACTTCTACATCAAGCCTGGGCAGAATTCTTCTCACCGCTCACCTCAGCATTTTCCATCCTGTATGCCTTCAATCTCTCTTTCAACTTTTTGCTCTCTTCAAAATTCACCTTCCGCTTCAGAGCTTTCTGCAGAAGGAAGAAATCCCAATTATCATGAGATTCATCAAATAATTGAACAACTGCTGGAAGAATATTGCAAGGCCCACCAGAAACTCACTTCTTGACGGAAACACTTGTCAAGCTTGATTTTTAAATCTGTGCACTGACCAAAAAACTTCCCAAGAGGATGGTCCATATGGCATTTCTGGAATTCTTCAATAATCTGCATTAGTACAGTCACATAAGTTCCAAGCAATAAAAGCCAACTTAATGCACTTAGCCATTGATAAAGATACAACTTTTGAAAAGACATGTTTAGAAAATAATTGAAAATTTCTTGATTAAACTATGTGGCAGATAAAATCTGTTGAATGCTTAATATTTTTCCAACAATAAACTACTCCCAAAACCATAAACTAAAAGTCATCAAGTTTTCCTTTTTTTTCATCCACTGCAAAGTTTTAAAAATTGGCGTCACCACACCAGGAGGAAACAAGCCTAAAAAAGGTAACCCGTAAGCATCAATGTGCAAATTTTATATCAACATCTTAGAAGAGTGGATCTTCATCAGAAAAATAGAAGGTAATTTCTTTGTGACGCTCCTCACTATCTGCAATTTCTTAAACATAACACCTATGAAAACGTCGAAATTTATGCATCAAGAGAAGTTTGTGTAACATCGGAAATTGAAATTAACATCTGGTTGGAATACACTATATCCAGGCAACATTATTTACGGAAATAACTTTCTTCGATATATGATGAAAGGAAACTTACTTCAGCACACATTGGATGCCTGTGGATCGTTAAAGGAGGATGCATTTGCGCTTGCTAACTATACAAAGCTTTCGGAAGACCTAAAAAATTAGAGAAATTTTGTATCAAATAAAAAGGCAGGGTCTGATCGTCGCTTCAATAAATAATCAGTAATAAGTAACTGCCGCTTTATGAATTACATCCACAAGATATACAGTAGTCCATTTCATCCACAAGAAACCCTAATTTCACGAATTACAAATAGTTTAACGCAACTTGATTTGCACATCGCCCACCAGAAAATAGCACGTATACACAACTTGACATTGGCAAAATAGGGGCAGCTACCGCAAATTGAAACTCCAGAAAAGAAAAATCAAATCAAACAAAGATCAATGATAACAGCCAACTCAGCCGAGAGAGAACCTGAGGAATTGCCACCGGGACACCGAGGCGGAGGCGGGGCTACTGTGGTATTGCGCGCTCCGTTTAATCTGGTGGTTGATGGAAAACGCGATTTTAAGTGGTCGTGTTGCGATGACGATTGAAAGAAACGGGAAACGTTTTTGTTCGAGCAATAGGATAAATGTTGATATTGGCCAAGTTTGGGGCTTTGGGTTCCGGTTACTTAATCTTAAATATGTTTGTTTTTAAAATTTAGTACGTTTTTAGATATTTTTGTTTTGAAAAGTTTATAAAAATAAGAAATATATATATATATAATTTAAAAAATATAATAATTAAATATATATTTTTAATTTTCAAATTTTGAAAACAAACATAACCTATATTTTTTTCTTGTTCACCTAAACACTATTTTCAATTTTCACACTTAAAATACTTTATTTTCATCCAATACAATTCCACCATAAAAATAAAAACAAACATAACCATATAGACTGCATTTCAATGGATACTATTTTATGAGAAATAGTTTTTCGAGGTAAAAATGTGCTTGGAAAATGAGATATAATTTAAGAAATATAATTAAATGTGTTGATTTTAGAAATATATAATTTTTAAAGCAATGGCATATGGCTTAGCGATTGTATTCCCAATTTTTTATTTACTTTTTACGGTTTAAAAACTATGGACAGAATTGACGAAAAAAATTCAAACGAGAAAATCTTTAAGGCAATTGGGATTGAAATTAAATTCATGTATATCGCGAGTCTAAAATCGTAACGTCAATTATACAATATTACCACCTCACAAATCTATTCTGTAAGGTTTAGATAACAATTTAAATTTAAATAAAAATGTTAAGTTATAAATTTTTATATATAATTTTTTAAAAATATTGTATAGTTGATTTGTGCACTTTAAAGATTACAAATTTGTTGTAAGATAAAATTCTTATATAATAAGAAAACTTGATGTTTGATCGAATAATTTGAATCAAATTGAATTTTGTAAGTTCTACTCTTTAATTTTAATCATTTGATTCTTCCTTCAAGAGCACTTGATTTGAACTTGAACAATTTTTCAAAGAAAGGGCTTATGCTTGATCTTTCTTGAAGATTGTCAGGTCTTCAACAACATTGATCTTTGGATTTAACACCACGATCTTTGACTGAGCCACTATCGATCAACATTCGATTAACTTTTTGTTCATGAGCATAGCTAATAACAAATAATGGCCTATTGTGGGTTTGGGATCCCAACATCAAATCTTCATTCGTGAAGACCATTGTGGCAATGCAGTCTTCGACGAGGACCTAACTTTTCTTGTATAAGCAGTCAACTTCGTTCGGAGAGTTGTCGATTTGGTGACCTTTCTCCGTTTAGTTGCTGAGGATGATGGTGTTGGCACCTACACTATCATCCTCTAACATAATTTTTCGTTGGTGGGTGAGTTACATGACATTCTCTTTGAATATGAAACAATCATGGATAAGGTGTCCAATCAAGCGGTGGTATTTGTAGTATTTGAGATCATCAGTCTTCCTGACTTCTGCAGGTAGCTTCATTTCCGGTTATTCAAAGAAGTTGGCCTTTAGCAAATCGTCAAAGATCCCAGAAACATCTGTCCAAAAAGGGATATGACTTGGCTTGCAACTCTTTTAAAGTTGGTCGTCTTGGCTTCTGTGGCATTTTTTTTTCTCGTTCACCTTTTCCTTCCCTTTGATTGGAATAGGTTTAGCACACACTGCCATAGACTCTTTGGTGACAGTTTTGGTGGGAGGCTTACCGACACCACTTGTAGCTATGCTTAACTCCATGTCATGAGCCCGCGTAGCCAATTCTTCAAAAGTTTTGAGCCGAATCCGTTGAAGGATGTATCGCAGCCCTTAGTGTATACCTTGTATGCACATCTCAATACTCGAGGCTTCAGAGAGTCTGTTTTTGCAATTCGGACTTAAGTTCCTCCACCTATTGATGTAGTTAATGACTGGCCCATCTTTCCACTGATTGGTATTTGTGAGCTCGATCATGCTAACGGTCTATCTTGTACTGTAGAAACGGTTGAGGAATTCATACTCTATTTGTTGCCAACTGTCGATGGTCCCGGGCTTAAAGTCAATGTACCAGTTGAACGCATTCCTTTCAACGAGCTGATGAACTGCTTAACTAGATGGTCTCCATATGTCCTAGCATCGTTGCACGTCTCTATAAAGTGAGCGATGTGCTATTTAGGGTTTTCCTTTCCATCAAACTGTTGGAATTTGGGGGGTTGGTAGTCCATCAGCATCTTTAGGTTGTCAATTCTTATAGAATAAAGCTTAGCATATGTCAAAGTTGACTTGATGCATCCATCGAATTTGCTTTTAATGATTCCCTCAATGAATCTTTCAATTGATCAATAGGGATCAAGCCGTCAGAGGAAATTTGGAGTTCTCTGACTGCAGACTTCTTTCAATCATCGGCCGGCTATTTGGCAGATGCTTCAACCTCATGAGGCACTTCAGATATCTTTTCAACTTCCCGACTAGTTTCAGCATCATCTACTTTGTTCATTAGCCTTGAGATTCATGAGTCTTGCTCTTCGACGTGTTTAGAAAGGCCCTCGATGACCTTAGTTAATGCAACGATTTGATCCTCCAAGCTTGAAGTGTTAGTCGTTGTGATTGGCACCATGATGGAGGCAAACAAGGTATTGGAGCGAGGGCTTGAAGGTGCAGAGTTATCCTTGTGGACTTCACTTGCAAAAAGCAGATTATCAACAGTCTCAGGGAGAGGATTGACTCAAAGTATGCAAGTCTTCTTTCCACACTTCAGGTGATAGCACCAGCATTTCTTACAGCAGTCTCAACAGTAGTTGAGGTAGCAGCCTTAGTAGACTTTCCCTTATTGCTGACCATAATGACTTATTTGAAACTTGAAGTTAGCTTGAAATTTGACGAAGGAAGTGATGAGAGGTATAGAGGTCTCACAGGACGTGCCAAAAATCCGTAGAACAAAATTTTTGAATAATAATAAAACTTGGTGTTTGATCGAATAATTTGAATCAAATTAAATTTTGTTGGTTCTACTCTTTGACTTTAATCCTCTAATTCTTTCTTCGAGAGCACTTGGCTTGAAACTTGAACAAATTTTAAGGAAATGGTTTGTTCTTAATCTTACTTGAGGGTTGTCAAGTCCTCAGCAATACTGATCTTTGGACTTAACACCACGATTTTAGATCAAATGTTGGATTTGAGGACTTTGACGAAGAACGTCTTGAATTTGGTGACGAACTCCTTGAATTTGACGAAAAAGACGATGAATTTCTTGAAATTTGGCGAAGAACACGACGAACTTCTTTGAATTTGGGGAAGAACACGATGGACCTCTTGAATTTGACAAAGAACACGGCAAACTTCTTTGAATTTGATAAAAAAATACTTTAGATGTTCTTAGGAATTCAAGAGATGATTTGGGGAGCTTCAAGTCTTCAAGTGCTTCACTTTCTAACTTCCCCTTTTTTCTATAGGGTTTGACCCCTATTTATAATTGTAAGAGAGATAGAGTGGCTGCATTAGCCTGCTGACGTGACGCAATTTCATTGGTCGTCAGAGTTTGGATCCTATTCAATAACTTAATAGAGTCTTCAACCTTTAGACTTCTAACAGGATTCTGCCACTTAAAATTTTCATCCCTTTGACTTGTAATAGGACTGTGATACTTAGAATTTTCATCCCTTAGACTTCTAATAGGACTTTACTACTTGTTGTCATTTGATTGGCTGATAAAAATATCAATTAATTATTTATTTATTTATTTTAGAAATGGTATTTATTTAAATTTCTAAATAAATAAAAATTGATTTAATTAATATTTTAATGTCATGTTTTCTACGTGGCATTATTTAATTGGGCATTAAATTCTTTAATGTGTCTATACTTGTAAAAAAATACTAAAACCCATAGGCAATGTTTGGAATCCCTTTTTAGCATCTCACATCCTATCAAACACTCATTACCAAACATATAATTTAACTAAACTTTCATTTCAATTCAATTTCAATTTTTCCCTCTTTTACACACACAGATACACACGCACGCACATCTACTCACACTTATATATATTTATACCCTAAAACTAATTATTATACATATATATTATCACACTATTTAATCATTATTTTGTATTTACAATTCACACATAACATTGCAATCCATTAAACAACTTATACTAGCTGCAATCAACACAAAGAAATCAATAGAGTGAAGCCTATTATGTCTCCAAGATTGCAAAGGTCTAGTCAAATAAATCATTATTAGTTTTTGATGTAAAGGATTCACTTAGTGGCAATTGCTGAGTATATTTTCTAAGTATTTAGGTATTTGGTTACTATGGTAAGAAAATAACTTCAGAAACCAGAAGTTTAGAAAGTCATTAAAGTCATAGTTTTTAAATAAATTGATAATCAAATCCAATCTACAATACAATACACAGGTCCTTCCTTATATAAATAGTAGAAGGATAAGGAAATCTTATACAACCAACAAGATTACAACATTCAGATAGAAAAGAATCTCATAGAGATTCGCAAGGATACAAAGTGACACAAATATGACATTACTCTAACTAAAGTAAAGCTTGGTAATAAGCAGCAAGACCCCATGGACTCTAGACCAAACATTACAAACACATCATTATGAAATGTCTAAATTTGTTTCAGGAATTAGTTCATTTGAATCATATGGGTTTGAAGATAATCCAACTTTTTTCCATCGTCCAGTAGCCCTTTTAATATCTTTTTTAGGATGGGTTACAACCCATTCAATGCCCTCGTCAGGATTTTGAAAATCTTGGAATAAATGGTCATTTGGGTCAATGCTCTTAGACTTGCTTATAGGGATATATATATATATATTCATATGGATGCCTTTATCAAAAGTCTTCTTTCTTTCGAAGGAAGTTGAGATGGTTTCCAAGTAACATTCTTTCTAGAAGTTTCGCATTATGTGGATCCCCTTTCAAGAATACTTTGCTAAATGTTATCATCAAAAGGACTCTTATTATGCAAATACTTAATTGTGTCATCTGTGGTCCATGTAGATAAAATAGTACTATATTCTTGGTCCTTTCTCATATATGTGTCTGTGTCCTTCTTAATTCTGATATCATAATTTGCAGATAATCGTTCCCATGGTGCACAATCTTCCATTGTTTGTTAGATTGCTTTGGGCACACAAAAGTTCTCTTCTGCAAGTTTTCATTGTAATTTTCAAAATTTAAGGGGATATTGATTCCAACTTGCAACAAGATTGAAGGGGAATGTAGTATACTTCTTTTATAATTGTGAGATGCTTATACTCATTTTGCCCCGTAAAAAATCCTTGTCTCTTAAGGAAGAAGATAGTATTGAGACTCCTTTGAGAGTTTACATTCCTTAATTTCATAACTATAACAAGAAATGGAGGGTGTCGAGCCATCAACATTCCTTATTATATGATCATCAATTTTCTAAGATTGTACACAACCATTTCTTTTGACTATTTCCAATGGTGGAAATTCACTATTGCTTAAGGGCGTGAAACATAAGTTGAAGAGTTATTTGACAATTCTTCTCCTTCTCCAAGTGTTTTAATGCCTCCTCATAATAAGGCTACAGTTGCATCATCGATACTAATTTATCCTCTTGATCTTTCTAAGTTGAAACCTTATTCTAGTCATCTTCATCATCACCCAATCCAGAATAAGTTGTTAGCCATAGGATAGGAGGTGGCGGAGTGAATTTAACATAGTAATCAAATTTTCCAATTGGTTCACCCAAAAGTCCAACAGTAGGCTTTTTGTCTTTATAAACTTGGTGCAACTCTTACTGAGATGAGGTTGGAGTTATAGCAAATTGAGAAGTGAGGCATAAAGGTCTTGATTTTTCCTTTCTTTTGAATTGGATCCTTACATTGCTATCCCGCTGCTTTGAAAAGTTGGGTTTCGAGGATTGGATTGATTCATTTTGACAAGAGTTCTAGTTTATAACTTCAGAGTTTGTTATCCAAGCTTCTGATATCAGCTTCGTAAGTTCTTCTTTGGGTATTTGACGTAGTACATAAATGCAGTATTGTACTTAATTTGAATTAACTTGAATATGTAACACATCCTCCGTTTTGTGTTGGAGAGAGAAATCTAAAGAATGATTTTGGACTCAATATACCATCTAATAGTGAATGGTGGCTCTATATGTAATTCCTCTAAATACAACACCTACCACTTGGATTTAAATATTTAAGGCAGTAAGTAGCATAAGATCTAAATTAAGCATGTCAAAATTAGGATACATAGTGATAAGGATGGTTCCAACATTTAATATGATTTCAACGATGCCTATGCAAACATCTTGATATTCTATAAATCTGAAATAAAGTAAGTCTATTCTCAAAGAATTCTTCCATGGAAAGTAAAAGCAAATTCTACAACCCCTAAGTGTAAATGGGTGTATCATTTTGTAAGTCAAAATTTTACGAGATGGTCTGGGATTCTAGGGGAACCAATTGTTCTTTTTTTGTTACAAGAAGCAAATGTTGATAAAAAAAGAACAGACTAGACATGTTCTTTATTTTGAAGGGATTAGATTTTTGACTTGTTTAGAAAAAGACTGTGTATATTTTAAATAGGTAGAGCAAGGACTTAAGGCGAGGAAATCGATTTTAAAATAAAATATTACTTGGTTCTATAAATGGCATCTCACCGCTGAAATGCCATCTCTTCCCTTAATCTTGTTGCCCTTGGCTTGTGTCCTTATCTAATTGGTGTTGTAGATTATCAACGTCTAATCAAAGACATTTAATACTTAATTATAATTTTTAATGAGTGTACTGTTAACAAGAGTCTTTATCAAATACATTTAATACTTAATTATAATTTTTAATAAGTGCATTTATACAACATTGATTTAGAGATGTTGACCATAGCCCATTATCCACAATCAATATTAACAATTTCTGTGACAAATTCATTTATTGACATATTTAAAAGTGCAGATCAGATATATATTATAGATACTATATTTATACATTATTATTATTATCAATGAATATTTTTGGTTGTACATATTAAATTCACAAAACGATTTTTATTTTATTTTTTTATTCTTTTCTTTATTCCCTTTAATTAACTTTTTTTGTGTTTTCTTTATCTCCTTGTAAATTTGTTTGACTTTTTCATATGAGAATTTTTTTCAGTGTAAAATTATACTGTTAACCCTAATATACCTTTTTACATATTTATTTACCTCTCATTATTTTTTAACTTGTTATTTTTATTTTTATGTTTTCAAATTTTCTAAATTTTCAATTTATATATTTCTTTATTTTTTATTTTTTATTTTATATATTCTTCACAATTTGTTTTTAATTAGTTTTTATTTATTATTTAAAATATAAAAAATTTATGACTTATAAAAAGATTGCACACTATAACGTGCGCAACTTTTACTAGTCATAGTTTAGGAGTTGTATATATATTATCTATTAAGTTAATAAAATTTTGTTGTTACATAATTTAAAATTACATAATTATTTTTATTTTAAATTTTTTTATTTTTTTATTATTTTTTTTATTTTTTTAACTAATTATTTTAATTTATGTTTTTCTCGTTTCAAATTTTTTTAATGTTTATTTATTTTTTATTGTATATATTTTTTATAATTTTAATTTTTAAATAATTTTATCTATATTAGTTAAAATACAATAATTTTATAATTTATAAAAAAATTTACACACACGTGTTAATTTTATTAGTATTAGGCATCCATAAAAAATTCTTAATCAATAAATTTACATCATTAGCTACCATTTCCTTTTTTATACTGCATTATTATTGGAACAAGACTGTTTATATTGTGCATTGCGAAAATCATACATCTCTTTTTTAAATTCTACTTTTCTACTATTTTTCTCTATTTCTTTTTAACTTCCTTTTTATATGTATTCTCTTTTAAATTTTCTCTTTTTTTAAGATCTTTTGAATCATTCTTTGTTTTTCATAATAAATATTATTGTAGCTTTAATCCTAAATAATTGTACTTCAATTATTTCAAATACTATAATTTTATAATTTAAAAATGAATTTGTTTTGTGCAATTTTACTAGTAAAAATACAAGATTCTGATTGTGGGCAAAAATGTAATTTGACCAGTGATCGTGCAGACGCACTGCGCCATTAAATAATCACTCAGCTTTATGTAAGCCTTCTTGTTTTCGGATAATTCATCCTCTCCTCCTCCTTCAAGACCACTCGAAGGTTGCGTTCAGATGCCGATCGTTCCGTAAGTTCCTGATGTTGATGCTGATCCAATCATCGTTTCTCTAGCGTTTCTCTGGTGCTTTTATTTTTTCTGTTTTTACTTTCAACGATCTGCGCAAAGTTTGATTGCATTAGAAGAACTGAAAAGGGAAAGGGGAGAATTGTGAATCGAAGAGCATCGACCAATGCATTCGGTGCCTTCAAACGATTTTCTGTTGCTCACGCGCCCGTACGCGACTTCTTTCTATGGCGGATCGTCTTTTCATCGCCGGAAACAACTCCAGAAAAGCGATCGGCGGGGTAATAGTAGTAGCTAACGTTCTGCTCGAAGTTCATTTTGTTTTAGCACCGGCTTGGTTTTTCAAGTGGTTTTAGCTGTTTGAGAATTTCCGACGAGGTATTATTACTATATCTTGATACTGAACCTTGCGGCGGAGCTAACTTTGCTTGAAAATCGAGGAATCTCGACTTGAAGATCTTTGTGATTTTTCTGTTAGTTGGATCTCGTTTTGAACATATCGAGGATTTGTCTGGCAGCTCTTGGACCAATATAAGGTAAATTTTAGATTAAATTTATCTTGAATTTTGCATCGGTCTGCATTGTTATACTATTTATTCGTAGAGATGCAGATCGGCTGATATTCCTTTGCCTGTTTATTTCCTGTGTATGCTACAGGTGAAATAGTTCGTGTAGTTTATTTAATTCTACCATTTCCGTATTTTAGTTTTTTCAGTAACATTGGGTCAAATTCGGTGCAGTTGTGAGTCTTCAGTCAATAATGTATCGCTGAAAATAATGGAATCGAATATTTCATCACAAGGTCCCAATCCTCCATACTAAAACATTGTCCATTAGCTTCGTTGCCTTGAAATGCCTATTTTCAACTAACACATTGACATGTATTTTGCAGTGACCTTCTTGCTTTAGAACCAGGTGTTTATTCTGTTAATGTATGTTCTTGTCTACTAGGATCAAACCAATACGTTTCAGTTAGCTGGACATCACCTGGATATTCTAGAATTTTTATTGATTCTGGTTGGCATTTTTATATGCCATGTCTATGGTGGCAATTGCAATTAATCAACTTCAAATTTTGGCCTTGCAGTTCTTCTTTTCTGTAGCCACTGTTGTAGATGGCAGTTTGCATTCCCGATAACAAGCCACCTTACCCAGACATAAGCAGCACTGATGGGTCTTCAATAGATCTCAGTAATTCTACTAACTTCAGATCTGGGGATCTTTCTGTGAATGAGCTAGAAATATACCTAACTAATTGTCTGAGTATTGAAGATACTGAAATATCAACTGCTGGCTTCAATGAATCTCCTGGGAAGAGTAATAAAATTGGTGTGGTGAGGGAAGATAATTGCGAAAACTTGGGTAACAGGAAATCAAGCAATTTAACTTCTGACAAATGCTTTAACAACTGCGTTGCGATCCCAGCTCTTAGTATACCTAAATCAGCTCGTAATGGATTGTCAAGTGAGGAAAACATGCAGGAGGATGATAAAGCTTCTGATGTAAATAACTGTGCTATGTCTGCTGACAGATGCGATTCACGACATGTATTGCAGCCTGTAAGTTCTTCATTCAATGTCATGAACCTTGACAACACTCAATAGTGTTTGTTCCCCGGAGATCAAACATCTCATGTAAAATTTTTCTTTTTTCCTTATCAAGTAACATTATGTGCCACTTCTTTGAGGCTATTTACTCTATTCTTCTGACAGATGTTTAATTGGGCATTAGTGGAATTACACTGCTGTTCCGTCCAGTCATGTTATGTATCCTGGAAGTAGGTTTTCATTATTGACTATAACCCAGTGTATCTTTAGTTTTTTTTTTTTTTTTTCATTTTCTTTCCTCAGTGATTTATTTGGATCAGGCTGAAGTGCAATAGGTGCTCAGAGGACTTCACTGGTTATTAACTTGTTTAAGATTTCATTCTTTAATTTCATGCGATAGCATTCCCGAGTTTATGTTTGCATCTTTTTCATTCCAACTAAGGGATTCTATTTTTGTTGATTTATTCGCGCAAGGGCACCATGTTTCTGGATGCTGAAGGTTAGTGAGTATGGTTCTTGCCATTCGGTGTTTTTTGAATGGTGATTTCCTTTATACCTTTTAGAGTTTTAAAATGTTTCTCTCACCTTCTTGTCCTACCCTTACTACTAGTGGAAAACCCCTGGATTCTATTCCAGACTTACAGCTAGTCTTTGTAGCATATATACATGTAAGGCTTCATGTCTTGGTAAGATATTGTTGACTGTTGTGTTATTCACTTCTGAGTTTGATGCCATTATCTCGCAGACTCCTTTGAAGCTTGTATCTGCCATGAAAGGTAGCCGTGACAAGCAGGGTATTGTACCTGAGAAGTTGACAGTTACCTGGGCCCTGGATGTTTATGATCCAACTCCAACTGCAGTGTCGCATGTTCCATCAAGCAAAAACCAATATCATCGCATTAATGGCAAGAAGTACAGGAAGAACAAGCAAAAGGGTGGTGGCAAATCTTCACAAAGCCGCAGGGGCAAAGACAAGAAGCAAGCGCAGAGGAACAGTGGTGGTCTCACCAAGTCCAAGCCTCTCCACGGTGATGCTCTAGTGGTCGATTTCAGCGAGCCTTATGTGGGTGATTTTAATGTTGCGAGCCCAGACCCATTCTGCGGAAGTAGCTTTCTGAAGAAATCTGTTAAAAATTTACACTTTCCGGTCACTGAGGCTAAATGATGATGGCCTGTAATAGTATACTTTCCTTTCGGCTCACCTGTGTGAATAAATAACGATTTGATTGGTGGTCTGATCTTCAATACTTGGAAGAGTTGAGACATGGGAAAAAAGTCTGCAGATGCTTGTTAAGGATCAAGAATTTTAAGTTCAGTGCACTTCCGTTTAATTTTCTGTATGTATAATCGTAACCTCGTATTTGTTACAGTCTAATTGGCTTCTCGTGCTGCTGCAGCTGCAGGTTCTAGTTTTTTCATGCCATTGGGATTTCGTCCTGCCCACCATTGAATTGGCAGGAGAAACAAAAATGCTCCCCAACACCATATAGCAAATAAGGTAATTTTGTTTAGTTGCATCAGGGATCGATTATAATGATTTTTGGAGCTTGTTTCTCTCTAAAACCAAATCGCAAGTAAGGTCTTGGCCTTTTAATTGTTTTTTCATGATATATTTTATCACTAATTGTCTATACTGTATGTATGTTATTTTGCCAAGACCTTATTTGGTCTTTTAATAGATTTTTTTAAAATATATTTTTGTAACTAGTTGTCTATGCTGCTTATGCTGTGTATTATGACTCTATTTCTTATAAGTAACTTATTTTAATAAAATTCTCGAAATACTCCTAATAAATTATTTGCACTATTTAATAATTATTTTTAGTCTTAAATATAAATGAATTAAAATAATTTTAATTTTTTCTCTTTATTACTATTATTTTAAATTCTTTCTCTTTTAAGATCAAAGTATAGTTTTTGCATGAGTGTTTTTATTATCTCTATTTTTTGTCCTTTGTATCTTGTTTTAAGAGAGATATAATTAATAACTTTACTTTGTTGTTGAACAACCAAAAAACATAATGAGCTTGTATTTTATTATAACTAGTGAAATTATAAAAATTAATTTTTCTGAACATACTATTTAACAAATTAACACTTTTTGACATATTTCTCACTCTTATTTGAAAATTATTTTTAAGTTTATATTTGATTATAACTAGTGAAATTATAAAAATTAATTTTTCCAAATGCACTATTTAATAAATTAACACTTTCTATATATTATTCTCTTATTTTTAAATTATTTTTAAATTTTTATGTCAAATTTATTATCGACACAATTTGTTTGAATATGCACATGCATGTATAAAAATATTCTAGTAATTTATATGGTGATGTGATGGGCAGATAAGATATTTATTGAGAGGTGTGTTGTGTGATGTGTATATATCAAAGAATTATAGGAGAGTGCAATTGGTCTTTTAATGAAATTCTTAAAGTACTCCTCTAATAATAACATCTCTAGCACTCTATTCTCCAATTTTGCTATTTTCTACTTTGCTAGCATAATGTAAATTTATATGACTTTTAGTTTGTACTATTTACTTATAATTGAGGGATTTGTAGCAACGAAGTTTTTATGTTCAATGTTAAATTACTGTATTACCCTCATCTCTTTATTTTCATTCTCTCTTTTTAATCTTTTTCTTGTTTTGAACTTTTTTCTCTTTTATCTCCATAAAAATTTGATGTTTTTTTCACTTCACTCTCAGCTCTAATTTGTGTTGTCTTCTCTATAGATTTTTAAAAAATTGTATTTTTTATTATTTAAATTCTAAAAATTATAATAATTTTATTTTTACTATAATTAATAAAATTAGTTAGTTTTTTAATTAATATGCACGCAAATGAAGTGTGTAATTTTTACAGTTTAAATAATAGTTGTATGGGGAAGAAAGAGATAAATGGGACAAATTTGTGGTAGAAACTTGGGATGTATGTCCTAATCCAGGCGTCACAGTTTCCCCAGCCGCTGTAAACACATATTCCGTGTCGCATTTGCATATTAATTTATAAAAAACACACTGAAAGGCTGAATTGACTAATGTCCACTGGATAAAGGGACGAACAACTCTACTTCCTGAAGTGACATGCTTCAACATAGTAGAAATACCAATTAAATAATTTATACGCACTGCAAGATACAAGCCTCAATGCAGCAGATTACACAATGGAAAGTGTTCCTTGGTGCGAGTTCATGGACATCAAAGCAATATCAAGGCTATGTTTGGAAGAGGGGTTTGGTTGAAGAGTGTCGTAGAATGTGTTGTAACCAATAACACGTTTGATCGTAAGATTTTGACATTTTAAAATTTTTAATTTATTTTAATAATGAAAAAAGAGATTAATAATAATTAGATAATATAATAGTACATAAAAATAATAATTAATTTTTAAAATATAAATATATATAAATATAAGTGGTAGAATATATTATAAATATTAATTTAATTATAAATAAATATAATTAAAAAAATAATTAATTAATTATATATATATATATATATATAAGAGAGATTATAAATTTAAATTTGAGTAAAAATTTATTAAATAAGACGTTTCATTCCAAACATTTTCAAGAGATTAAAACATTTAGACATAAGTTTCAAACATGCAAGTCGACGAGTTGTACAACTAACAACGTGATCTCATACCGATCAGCGAGAGCTCTACGTTGACGGGTCAATGTAATGCACTTATCACTCTTCGTAAATTGCCAATTTGATATTCCAAGGAAGCTTCCAGAAATAACCAATTACATATGCCAAAACATGGGAGTTGCGAGTTTGCCCGGAGTCCATATTTGAATAACAATTGAACTCAATAGTTTCTCAAATATAATTCAATTTTATAAAATTTGAAACAAAAGGATTGACGTACAGAAATATACAAAATTCAAATTGAAATTCAACTTGACTCAAAAATACTTCCAAACTCAATCAAATGCAAGTAAATTTAGACCCCTCTTCTCTCGCATGAAATGCAAAACCAAAACCAATTCAACGTGGCCCAAAAACATTAGACGCACTGGCCCAAACTGAATCAACCCAACAGTACAATGCAATGTGGCCTAATCCCCTCAGTAGGAATCCAATCAAATAACATGTCAGCAGATTGAGCTTTGGCATACTTCACGCCATCCACGCGTATCAATTTACAAACAAATATTTCGGCCCAAACCCGTATTTTCAACACACTAACCACACTCATAAAATTCTCTATTTCCTGTTAACATGTTAAAAGGAGAAGGGAAAAAAATATATAAAAAGAAAAAGAAAAAAAAAAAAAAAACATGGCAGCTGCATGCATTTGAACGGACAGCATGCCTTGAGATCTTTGGACTATCTTCACTAGCCTACGCTTGCAAAGCCACAGACCAAACGACATCAAGCGCGAGTATACAAATAAAACTAAAAGCAATCCAATTCAGGCGCTTTGTCGAAAAACCTCTTACTAGCCTGTGAAGTCCACACCAGGTCCATTACAAGACTGACCTCGGAATGGTTATGCTTTGTGTGTAATAATCAAGCCATTGGCTTTGAGTTCCCATCAAAAGCCGACCTCTGGTCCCTTGGGTGTTGTTTTAAATGGTAAGATTTGGCAGTCAGCTCTGCCAGACCCACCTGGAACTCCAAACATCAGAGAGACGTACAGAATGACCACCAAAGGTGTGCTGGAACACCACCGATTCATATGTCACACGCAATATATTGGTCTGCTATTGCTGAACATCCTTTTTCTAGCAATGATGTCCCCTTGAACATTGTTATCTGAAAGTCCCTTGTGTACTTAAGCATCTGCCCAGAGAAAAAATGTCAGAATATCATCTACCATGCGATCAGTTGCAAGCACTGAAAACACACCAAAGGAGTGAATACGCAGAAGAGTGAGCTGCACAATCAAAACGTGACACATGTTCTTTTAGACCAAAGAAACTTATTCAAAGAAATTATTTCATTTTTTTTCAGTTTTGCATTGGTAGGTTTTTTGGCTTGGACTTCCTCATGAATATATCAAGCAAAATAAAATAGCAGTTTTAAACTTTCCACGCTCTCAATTAGTAAGGAACATTGGGGCAACAATCATTCATGTTCTCTCCAAAACCCAACAAAATATACCCATGCAAAACATCGTGCTGGAAGACTTATATTAGGGGTTGGAGATATTATTTGACACATTAAAGCGAATGTGTAGGGTTGCATTACCACTAGTATCATGCTGAGAACTAAATTAATTTTGCCCAACTAACAGAAAATGTCCATCCAAACTCTATTTATAGAGTGGCTTACAAGAATCAGAAATAAGCAAACTCTATCAACTCAATCCCATTAAACTTAACAACGTCTTAAATAAGTACTAAAATATTTAAACCTACTATAAATAACTAATTTAGATAATTGATAGATAAAAGATAAGATATTGAGTCCTAATCTAAGTCTTCCAACACACCATATTCCTAAGGACTTTTAATTAACAAAAGATGGAACTTGTTTCTCAGATTTTTGCTTTACTGTTTTCATCCACAAGATTTTGCTGGAACATGCATATATAAAATAAAGAGGTTCCACAAAGACCAAATTAACCTTATAGATTGTATGGACTTACTTCCTCTTGGCTTGTCTTCCTGAAGCCTAGCTTATTCGTCCACATAGGTTCAGCTTCCTCAGCAGCAGGGAGTACCAGGTGCTTCACACTCACGGATGATAGAAGGCCCTCGATGCAGGAAAACAGTGCTCGGAAATAGCCCTACATTTAGCAATTAGTTGTAGTAGTTAATTAGGATAATCATTGCTCGTTAAGCAACAGCAAGCATACGAAACATGCCTAGTAAAAAAAATATAATACTTAGATCACTTGGTATAGGTACGGACATTTCCTATAAATTTGGTAAGTCAACAATGAAGCAGGAATTCCTACTCTATTGAAAGGTTATTCTAGCCAAATGTTGGGAAACTTTTCCCTAATCACCTGAGCAAATGTCATACAGCGGATATCGAAAGAAACGTCTTAACACCCCCACACCCTCAAGGAATATGAATAACTCCAACCTGATGCTCATCATACCACAAATATAGACAGAAAATGCAAACAGCAGTATGTTAGTTTCCATCTACTGCTTTCCTGAACAAAACACAACTCCTCGAACTCATTCCACTCCAGCTTCATAGACAAACAAACACAGGCAAAAGCAATCCTGTGTTAAATAGCATCCTGCTCTAAATAGCATTTTACAGGAATGTCCATTATATGGACTGAGGACTAAACTACCAGCTAAAGGCAAAGAAAGAAAACAATTTTAGATAGCGGGACAAGCTCACTGTCATTTTCTAGGTCCCAGATAGAAGATAGCACCACAAGTTAGTTACTTACTTTTCCTTGATTTTCTCTATTAGTAGCCACTAATGGAAGTTCAGCAACCTCTTGTCCAAATATCCTAAGAAGAGCAGCTGATACAACAACAGACCTGCATACAAGTATAAAAGCGAAGTTTAAAATTTGACTCATAAAAGGAACACAGATCCATAAAGCAAAAGATAAAAATAGACAGAAGATGGTGACAATTTCAGGTTACTTACTTTACAATTAAAACCACACAGTACATTCCACTGAATTCTTGCCCAGATATGTTCCTTCTGCATAAAAGTTAGAACAAGTGAATGAGACTGGAGTTATGAGAGGATAGAAAGATAATTCAAAAGCACATGGAATACAACAAAATAGCATTTATATCCCAATGACAGGAAATGCTTAAATATAATGTTCTTGTCTGCAATTAATGCAGTCATTAACAAAGAACAGCAGCTATGGCAAATCTCATTCCTAATTGCTCTTCATGACTTAAATAGAGAATTCTATTCATCACCCACCACCCAACACTTCATAGTAAAAAGGAAACAGATGACAAAGCTATAAGAAGAAGATGGTATTGCCTATAACTCATAATATGAAGCCGTCTCTAATGATCCATATATTAACTTTGACTTTAGCTGGTCTAAGCAACGACCAAATTCTGAAACGTGGACATCATCAGCTACAACCTATCAAATGAAGTGGACAACTTACCCATACACCATAACCGGGATGAGATCCCGACCAGATTGCGCAACAATAGGGTCAAAGCACTCCTGCAAAGACAGTCAAATTGGAGTTAAACACCCTCTAGATGGACAAAATTTCCAAATAAAGAAGTCCAAAAGTTGCCAACTTTTCACAAAAAATGACACTGACATGCATAATCAAGTACATCCATACATTCAAGTGCATGAATTCCAAACTTCCTAGATATTAGAACTCAAATAGTAAAATGCAAGTGCCAAGAGCAGAATTCCAACATGGACAGCAGACACCACATATCAAGAAATTCCTTGCTCAACACAAACAAGTTCTTACATGTTGGCTTCCATATGAAAGTCATATCCGGAAAGAGATCTAATGCAAAAAATTATTTTTTAACAACTTTTATGCCTCTCTCTATCACACACAATTAAACCCATAAAAAACTTTAACAACGATAAAGGACTGGGAAATCAGCAGATATCACATAGGCGGCATATATAGGGCCACAAATATTCTACATCAAATGGTAATAGCAAAAGGAGACACCTTCGTCGGATAGAAGTATGAACTTACACGAAAAATTGCTGCAGCTCTAGAAAGTAGCAATAATTGCTCGGGAAAGCGACTTTTTCCACTTAAAACACACCATTGGATCTCATTCTTAAACCCCTCATTTAAATCCAACATAGGGTGCCTTCTACATACTACAGCTGACACTGAAGCAGGGATTGTCTCAGGTCCACTGCAAACCATATTCTGAAGTACTTCAAAAATCTTGTAGCACTTGTCACAACAAAACCACTTGTCCTCAGGAAGTTCCTGTAACAATGAATTGAACATTTGATACTCCTTCTCACAGCAGGAAGAAACAATAAAAAACTGAAGCTATCATGATACAGCATCTGAGACTTACTTTCAGATCACAAAAACCAGATTCACGCAGACAACCAACATGATATTCCTTCTCACACTAGTCAAGAAGATAAATAAACTGTTAAAAACATAATAACAATAAATGGAAAACACGCAATATGAGTAAAAATTATTGACTATGAAAAACAAATGAGAGGTTCAAAACAATAGCTGAGTAAGCAAGTAATACTTGATCACAGATAATCACAGTCCGATCATCAAAGTTTGCAGCACTGAAGTCCTGTGACCTGCAAAACAAAAGAAATGAAAACCAGTTAATAGATTCCAAGCTTACATAAGAACAGACTCTTCACAATCAGAAAACGTGTCAGATACGTGCATATCTGAACATATGGGAACCATGCAACCTGTAAGCAATAATAACCATCAAGTATCAATGCAGCTAATAGGTATCAAAGACAATGTGCATACTCAGGATCATTTGCCAAAACTTCTTATTTGTCGAGAAGTGATAATTAACCAGAATTTTGAGTTTAGCTGCAGCATACATATCAAATTATCAATAAGTTTCCCGTCACAGATCCACATTACTAAGCTATATTCTATGATCACTATTATTAGAAGGAAGATCATCCACCATCCTTCCGCTGTCACAAATTATTGCAGTTTTTTCTATTTTATGAGAACAAAGAGAAAAATTCCAGCAAAAATACCACTTATCACAAATAGTGATCCATAATTGACAAACTGATAAGAAATTTATTTTCTAGTAAGAAAACAAGATGAAATATGGAAGACTGTTCGGGGATCAAAAAAGATCCAACTCACATTCCTATTTGTAACTCCTCCATAAAGCAGAAGATGAGAGATAAATTGAAAAGAGAACATGATTAGAATAAAAACTAAAACAATTAGTAATAGGAAAAATAATAAAAGAAAATGTGAGTTGCTAACCCATTCTGAAGAAAAAATATTTTGATGTAAAAAAGTCATGAAAAGATCAAAAAGATTAAACAAATACAATGACATAGGCAGCAATTGAACTAACTGTAACTTGAGCAACAGACCTGCAGATAATACAACCACCAGGCTCAAATTCTGGTGCCTTAACTCTGTTTAACCTAAGGATAATAGGTCTTGACTCCCCTGATGCCTTTTTACCAGGACCAATTTTGTCTCTGCAGTATGGACAGTGCCAATCATCGCCAGGGAGATGCTGTAAACCTAGACAAGCTGCAAGAATTTCCATGTAAATCACTCAAAATAAGGTGAAAACAACCAGCAACCACATCTGAGATTGATTGTAGTTCATCTCCAAAAAGATGAGGCAAAGAATGAGTACCAAAGTTTTAGATCAAGGATGCACACAGATGCACTGAAACATACCTCATGAAAAATTGAAAATTATATTGGAAAAATGTTCAACAGAAAGTGGATTTTCACTAGTGATTCATATGAAAATAGCTCGGAAGTTATTGAAAATTCGAAAAAACAGAAGGATATTTTCCAGTAATAAAGAGAGAAGAAAAGAAAATGCACATTAAGAAACAAGAAAAATTACCTGCATGGAAAGCTCGAGGGCATCCGTTGCATATTCTAAGCTCACCTCCATCTCCACACACTGCACACATATCATCACCGCCACTGGAGGCAAGATTTTGCCCATTTGCCAACATCAATGCTATATCATGAAGTGTCAACCCACTTGATGTATAAATATGTCGATAGCTGCGAAAGGAATAAAAATTTTAGTGCTCAGACACTAAGAATATATATTTAATTTTCTAGTCCTTAAAAAGTACTCACGGTTGACGTTTCACAGCCCACCCAGCATGAGCCTCAAACTGGGAAGGACTTATCTGTTGAAAAATACAAATAACAGATCAGAAGGGAAGCATTATTCGGCAGGCGGCGTAGACAGATGTGGAGTTTTTCAACTAGATGCATTTTGTGAAGCAGAAAACTTAATGTGCAGACAAATGGATGTACCTCTGTATTACAACAACTACAGACTATACCATTCCCCTGCTTGTAACCCCCAAGAATCCTCTGAGACAGACAAAAATTTGCCCCAAGTTATTCACACTGACAAGTCAAAACAATGACAAATCTAGCTGCACTGAATGAAAACAACCTTTCCCTTAGAATAGTATGCCAAGCTGGTCCCATCAGGCAGTCCATTCGGCATGAAAAGTATTTTATGCAAATCATTGTCCCTGTCACACTCATACATATTAGTATCTCTGATAGACAAAAAGAAAAAACAATAACAAAGAACAAAGTGACAAGAAACGCAGAACCATAAAAATATGATAACATGCTTGCCTTTTTTTGTTGCCACCTGCTGCCGCTTTCTTAGGTTCCCAAAAAGAACTAGCCAAATTGTGCCTCGGCCTGCATCAGAACCACATATTGAGCAACCAGGACAAAAGTACATTTGCTTGGAAGAGGAGGGGGGAAAACAAACTTTTTGATCAGACGCTTCTGCTCTACTGGCACCTCTACATAGCTCCCCTGATGGAATGGCGTTATGTGAGAATGATGGCATGAAGTGGGAAGGGGGCTATCTTCAGTTGGATGACTGTGATAGCTGAAAGTTGATGATAGAAAGTGAGAAGACAGATGACACATCAAAAGATTCACCAAGCTCTCCAATTCAGTTACAAAAGCCAATATAGCACATCAACAAAATCACCGATAGTGCAAGTGAACAGCACCATCAACCTGAGTACTAAGGACACACAGAAAATAGTCGCCACTCTATGGAATTAGCAGAAATGTAGTTAAAACACTTAAAAGGCTACAGTTCTGGCTTTGAAACTGCGAACTTTCAACATGAGACACATACTGATAGCTGACTGTGCAAGTTTCTTTCTTTTATTTTCCAATTTTGATCCAAAGATTTAAAGGAAGCTAGAAGAGGCTATGTTTGTTTTGCTTTTCTCCACCTACAACAAAAATTGCAATCATTATACATTTCAAATTTTATCTCTATTTTATTTTTACACAATTTTCGAGAAAACATATGCTAAAAAACACACACCTAAAAACATAAACAAACTTGTTTCTCTGGTCAACCTCTCTATCCGTTAAGTAGAACCCTTCCCTTCCTAGGGTGGCAGAGAAGGGAATTCCAGAAGATCTAAATTAGATAATATCAAGATAAGTGTACCCGGAATTGCAGTGACACATGCCCACATGTTCGTTTTGATATGCACCATCTAAACAGGCTCCATCATTTCCACATTGAAGTTTTGCTGCAACAAATTGAGAATTTGTCAGAAAGTAAATGTTTGAAAACAGATAATATGACAATTTTCCAAATCACTAAGAATCTAAAAAATTGATATCCCAATTCAAGTCTTTCATCACTTTGTATTGTAAAGAAAGGAAACTGACTTATAGACCCAGAAAACATTATCAATTCCTTTCACTGAAATGAAAATTTCAGCAAAATTTGCATTCATCAGCTTAATGTGTAAAAACGGAGAAGAATGCAATCAAACCTGCACAGACATTACCCCTAGCTTCGAAAGACTAACTACAATATCTCTAAAAATATATCTTCCAATTTTATAAAAATAACTCATTGCTATAGCTATCACACTCAATTTCAGTACAACCTGAAGGGGAGGAGAAAAACACATTGATATTTTACCTTTCCAGGCCTGCAAGTACTCCTCGTTAACAGAAGAACCAGCTACAGCTTTTATCACACCATCCAGGGTGCTTAAAGAAGCAGTCCTCAGTTCTTGAATTATGCTATAAATGGGCTTCCCATTCTCCAAATATATGTGATTATTTGGATGCCTAGTCTTGGTACCAGCATGAAGTTCGAACTCATATGCACTAACTACCTGCTTGGACAAATCCCCATCACCAAAAAAGTGGGAAAAATGCAAACACCAGACAACACTAAACAGTTCAACTAGCAGAATGCATATTCAGCTTACTTTGGAGAAGTTGCAGATGCAACAACCACATAAGTAACCACAATCCTTGATAATTCCTGGAACCTCTTTCTGGAAATAATAAGGAAACCCAATTTAGTGCCAGACTAGAGAACAATAATAATCAACAGCATGTCAGTGATGAAGCAAAAATATGCGGCATACCTCTCCTGACACAGAAACGTACTTAACTCTGGCTCCTTCCAAAATTCCAGTGGACAAAAGCTTTTTGACATTTGTTGGGTAATTATCCGGAATTGTTTTCTTAGACATCATCAGTTCCCTGCTAGAAACACATGAAGGACTTCGAGTATCATGAAGCTGGATCCCATCAATGCTTAAATTCATTTCTGTATCCTCCACAGCATTCCAGTCATGATTGTGAAAGCCGTTATCCCTTACAAGTAGACCGGGAGACACAGATATATGGTTATCATATAAGTCCTCATGAAACTCACCATCGCAAAAGGGTTTAGCAGTGACAGACCGGTCACTATTATAATCCTCCTTCTGTTTGCTAAACTTAAATGTAATTTTCCTAATACCAGTGGGCCTAACATGCTTAGGAATTTCAAGCACCACACAAGTTGTGGAAACTGATTCTAATTTTCTTTTGCTGTGCTCTTCCTCACAGGGACCCCCATCAGCAAATGACCTCTGATGGCAAGCAGATGTAACCTCCCCACAACCAGCATTATCACTACCAATCACGTCTAGTGGTTGGCTACTAATTGTCATGCTTGAGGAAACATTCTTTAGGGGCAAATCTGGATTCGAAACTTCCGAGTATATATCATCATTGGAGGCCTCTCTCGCTTCATTTTTAATACAAGGCTGCAAACAAATATCATTTGGTGCTTCTTTTACATCATTGCTAATAGAAACTAGCTCCACTTTACAGTCATCCAACGGCTCTGGTTCATGATTCTCGGCACAGAGCTCCATTTCACTGTAATTCACTGCTTCCTTTTGCTCAACTTTTGCGTCATTTGGTGCTTCATTGGCAAAATTTTCTATGCAGAGCTCTTCCCCTACATCTGTTTTGGGAATTTTGACAATGGGCTCCAGCTCTGCACCACCAGAAGCTTCCTCAGCATCAGTTGGAGTTTGTAACTCAGCACAGTTTCCGACTTCCTTCGCTTGAACTTTAGAGGAAGATTCTATTTCATTAACATCCTTGACATAGTTTTCTTCCAAAGGATGTAGTCCACTGGCATTTGCTACTTCCTTTGTCCGATTGTCAGCAAAACGGTTTACTTCCTTGTTATCCAAATCATCGTCCATTAATGCACATGGTCCAATTTCAGCATCGTTGCACAGTTCCTTTGCAGCATCCTTCAAACATGACTCTGTTTCAGCACAATCCTCAATCAAATGCTCATCACACTTTGATTCAGTCATCATTCGATTGTCAATTTCCATTGTGTTACCACGCAAAAAAAAATCACTCGAGCTACACTGTCGTCTTCCCAATCCACAAAGCACCCCTACATGCAGTCACAATATCGATAATCAGCTCTGATGTCTTATTCCACTCCGCTGGGCTTAAGTGAAGTAAGAAAGAAAACTGACTCTAATTCGTAGATTTCTCAATAACACTCATCAAGCCCTTGCTCTAACTTCATTCAACAATTAAGTTCCCAAATCTAACAGTTCAGAAAAATACTGGTAATCAATTTCGGTTCCAACATCCAATTTGACGTCTCGCAGAAACTCATTTAATCGAAAATAACGCCCGCAGTAAAGGAAAGCCTGCTTCACCCATAACCACCCAGACCTTCCGTCCAAAACTTCGAATTCCAAATTCTGAACTGAGTTTAAAAGGCAAAGTATACCTTCAAACCCACCCAATACGCCGGGAATAAAATTGACAATCTAATCCTCCATCCCAAAAAAATAAAACAAAATAAACTCACACAGATCTACTAGATATGTTGTCTATTCATACAAAACTTCCACTTTTTCACGCAACTGAACGTACAGTAGAACGAAGAAAACAGATCTGAGAATGAAACAAAACAAAAGGGAACCAAAAAAGGGCGAAATGCTTAGGGTTTTTGGCACTGCTGGTTCTCAATTTTTCGGTTAAACTATAGGAGCGGCAACGGCCGAAACCGAAAAGTAGGATTCGCGGCACAGACGACTACTATTAGTTCAATTTTATTTTTTTTTTCATTTTTCCTTTTCTTGATAATTTTTATATATATACAAAGCAGTTCTTTCTTGTCCTGTAAGTTTCGAGAGATGCAAAGTCGTGTTTGGGTTTAGGAATGACGGGAACGAAACGGTTGGAGCGAAATGTAGGTAGCGTCGTAATGCGTGACACCTGGTCCGTCCTGGGAGCGTGGCTCCAGGAACAAATCCGACCCTTGATTGTGATGGACCCCACAGGATCAGGGGTTCGTGGCCCTGCTACGTGGGAGCCGTCAAATGTTACAGAGTATGGGTTTTTTTTTTTTCGTAAAGGGCCTAGTCAACGGTTCCTGTAATGTTGCGCCACGTGGTGGGTGAATTATCTACGAAGGTTCAAGATCTATCCTCGATGAATGTGTCTGCGTTTGCCTGCAGTGCGATTCGCTCCGTTGTTTACGGTTACAGCGGAAACCGCATGACCTCGGGAACCTACATTACCGTCGCGCGCTTTTTGCTCTTCGTCTCGAAACCTGGATGTGGTGGTTGATGTTTGAATGCTAAGTTTGATCGTTTATGCGATTAATAATGTATTTTAAATGAATATTGTGATAAAATAAAATTTATTTAAAGTAAAATTAAATAATAATTAAATCATAAAATTATATATATAATAATTAATTTTTAAAATATAAATATGAACATATAAATTAAATAATTTGTTATGTATGTAAAAGAAGAAATTTTTTAATTTAATTTTGAATAAAATTTTTATTAAATAATATATTTAATAGTATAAAATTTAATATATTGTGTAAATTTTGATAATAGAAACAAAGATGAAGAAGATGTAAAATGATTTATGCAGTATAAAACTTATATGATAAAAATTAAATTATTGATGAATATGTAACTTTGAGTGTATTGAGATAATAATTTAACACGCAGTATTAACAGGTTATTTAATAAGACAAAAGGTTCATTATCTTATATGTTAAAATTAAAATAAAAGAAAATAATAATAAAAACCAGGTGCAGCTTCTTTAATATTTCAACTTTTCTATTTAGTATTGTTGTGATTAGTAAATTAATAAATTGAGCTCTTTATCCAGATAATAAAAAGGAATGAATAAAATAACTTTTTCTCGGAATTACATTTTTAATGAAATAGCCAAATAAGTACGCCCCCTTCATATGCGACATGTGTCGTCTCAAAAATTAATGTAATTAATTGGGTGAAATTGTCCATTTGACCAGTCGTATTCAACTTAATTACAGCGTTCGCAGTGAAAAATAAATTGATATCATGATTAAAAAATTTTGTCGAATTTGAATACAATTTTTCTTCAGTTTTCATTCCCTCAAAATTCATTTATGTTTTAAAATATATTATCAAACAAAATAATTCTTTTCATTTATTTCTCTTTTATTTTAATTCTATTTTTAAATTTTTTCACTAATTTAATCTTCTGTCTTCACAATTTACATCCAAACAAAGAAATCTTAACTCTTTTAAATCAACTTCTTTTAACATTATTACAATTAATTTTCTAATTTCTTTTGTGAATTGAATTTGCCAATAATCATTTCATTGCACTTAAGTTCATAAATATGTTTGTTTGGAGTGAGTTGCAGTGGGAAAAAATTGACACATAAATTTAAAAACACTATAAAATTAAGAGACAAGTAAAGATAAAATAAGTTATTTTATTAAATGACGTGTTTAGAAATGTAAATTTTGATGGGTGAAAAATAAATGTAAGAACGTAGCTATGGTGGTGGCTTTGATTGGAACACTATAGCTATATTCACTTTTAATGAAAAAATTAAAACCCATTTAGATTATTTGATAAAATTATTTATCACATAAAGGGAATCATTATCTGTCATTTAATTGTTATATATTGAATTTGTTTTATCACCAACTTTTATTATTCATAAATAATACATAATTATAATTGTATCTAATAAAATAATTTATCTAATGCAAGCATCCGAATGGAACATCGACCCAAAGGGACAATTTGTATGGGCACGGAAATATAAAAAGGAGTAATAAGTCTGTGACAAGAGGATAGCCACACCAATCCCATTCTCTGGTTTATCAAAGAAAATTCTCTAACGCCTTGTTTGGATTGAAGAATTTAAATTTAAGGAAGGGATATGAAAGAGAATATTTTAAATGACTTAAAAATAAAAGGAATTCCAAATTTATCATAATTATTAATATTATAATTCAAAATGTGAATTTAAATACTTGAAATAATAAAATAGATTCATTATTATAGATTTGAAATCTATTCTATCAAATCTTTCATTCCAAATAGGTATAAAAATTTGTCTTAAAGAAATTCCTTTTTTCTTTTTACTCTATTCACTTTTTTCACTTTTCTCCACCTCAATCTCTTTCACAAATCCTCATTTCTCTCTCAATTTCTATTAATATATATATATATATATATATATCTCTCTCTCTCTTCCATGGGTATGTTTGCTTTCTTATTAGAATGAGTAGGAAAATCTTAATAATTTGAGTTGAAAAAAATTATATTTGTTTTATAAGAACTGGATGCGAAGGAAAATTATTTTTCTATCTATTTAATATTTGATAATAATTAAATAATATGATGGTATATAAATTCATAAAGTAATGAAATGAATGTGAATAGGATAATTAAAGGGATATGTGTTAATTTGATTGTCAATAAATATAAAAATTGAAAAACAATAGTTGGTTATAGAGAGTTAAAAAAATTGAATATAAATTTGAATAAAAATTATATGATAAGATGTTTGGTTTGTAAGATTTTTAAGTGGTGATAAATATTTTATAATGAAGAAACAAAAACAACACACACAACTACTAAATAAACCCCTAAAATAATTGTCCTCCGGCTATGTTTGTAATCTATATTTCAATCTTCCAACATTCTACCCAAATATACTTCAAAATATATAATTCAATAAAATTTTCTTTTAAATTATTTTTCAATCATTACGCCTATTTACAGTCAAATCAATACATATATAAACAAATACATTCTTATGTCTATATATATCTATATCTTAAAAACTAGTAATTATCTATATATACTATCACATCATTTAATAATTATAATAACACACACATATATATTCAAACAAATTAAAGTTTTAAAAATCATCTCCCACCAAAAACCCCCCATCCAAACATAACCTTTATTTTTAAAACACCATCCATTCACATCAAAACATCAAAATATTTTTAGCACTTCTTATCATTTTATCTTAAGAAAAAAAAAAAGATTATATCTCAAATGGAATGCTCCACTCCATCGCAGCCTAACATCGCAGCCTAATTATTAGCCATTTGTACCATATTATTGCAAAGGTCCACCATGTAATAAATTCGACACTAGTTTTTGACTTCAATTATATAACTAATACTACTCGTTTAGGAATACGGTGGTTTTTTTTTTTTTTTTTTTGGTTATAATACTTTTGGAGTATGATTACACCCCCAAAAGACGGACACCATCTCATGTAAAAGATGTATAGTGCATGATAGGGCAATGCTTATTAATCTTGCACTAATTGCTATCATGTAAATTCTAACCCAATTAAAATAATAAGATCATTTAGATACCAATTCATTATCTGTGGATCAAAATAAAAAAAAAAAAATTAGTTTTGTTGAGATAGTAATGATCCTCAGACATCACTCACACAACATTCCATGAAAATCCCACTCATCAAGTACCAGAAAATAAAATCCAAGGGCAACTCAATGACAACTTAATTTGGACATCGGATATGCGTTAGCTATTCTTGGCAGAGGGCCGAGGATGTTATGTTTGGTGATAAAGTTTTAATAGGATATAGATATATATATATAATGTATAATAATAATCAAATAATGTAATCATGCATAAATGTAATAATTAATTTTTAAGTATATAAATGTGAGTGTATGTGTGTATACTTTAATTGTTAACATGTATAATGATTAAAAAATAATTATTTAATTACATAAAAATGTAAATGTGAATTTGAATGGAAACTTTATTAAGCATTATGTTTAACATTACTTTTAATAAAGTTTGATGGGTTGACTTCCGAACCTAAACATTCACATAAAAAATTTAAGAGTGAATCATTAAAATTTGACTTTCGCACATTTATATCAGAAAGCAGCGAATAGTTAAAATTGGAACGTGAGTTAATTTTCAAAATAAAAATAATTATGATGTAAATAGTTATTGTATGCATTTTTAGTTTTAACATGATATATCCTTAGAATAAAATATTAATAGTGTATATGTGACCAACAAAGGAATGAAATATTTTTAAATATTTTTTTAAATAAAAAGATATAAACACGAAGGTAAAAAAAATACATAACAACTCTTTTCGATAAATTTTTACCCTACTCCAACAAACTGCATTAAGCATGTCCTCAAACACACCACCACATCAAATCATAAATCTCTGTTTTTTTTCCTTCTTATATCCATTTTCGCACTAATACATATTATACAGAAGTATATCAATTATATTTTTATGGATATAGAGGACCATCAAAATAAAGAATTGAAGATTTCGCAGAGCAACACGCTGAAAAGAAAATTGATAAAAATTTGCATGACCAAACATTGCCCATAATTCTAGATCAAGATTTTAAGGTACGTGATTCAAGAATGATTATTAACCATTCATTTCTCCATCTTGAAAGTCTTGAAATGAAACCCGTGGAAAAAAACACAAACCAACAATCATCCATCCACCTTTAACAGGAGACCAGACTGAGACAGTGGACACTACTTACCACATATGTGACCATAAAAACCAAACCGAGAATTAATGCAAAATTTGATTATATTAAAAAAACCAAAAACTAGGGCTTGTGCGTTCTGATTCGAGCGCCAGGTGCAGCATCCGTTGCCTTACTGCGCCAGTATCCGCCGTACTCTCTGGCGTAGTCCTTCACATGGCCAGCCGTGTCAGCAATCCGGGTGTAGGACAAAATCTTGCTATTGGATTTCCACTAACAAGAAATTTGTACAAATCGATTACAACTTGAATCAAATGAATTTGATGCGGGCTCTGTTCTCTAATTTAGTCCTCTGATTCTTCCTCCAAAGATGTGATTTCAACTTGAAGTGTTTTCAAGGAAAGGGCTTGTGCTTGATCTTCCTTGAAACTTGTAAATTTCTTCAATTAACGCTGATCTTCGAGCTTGGCGCCCTGATGTCGAATCGAACGTTGAATTTGAAGATCGTTGACGAAGACGCCTTGAATTTGGGTTTATGATCGAAGCTGTGGCTTTAATTTGGAGTATCTTCAAGAGAATGGCTTGTGCTTGATCTTCTTTGGAATTTGTTGATTTCTCCAATTAATGTTGATCTTCGAACTTGGCGCTCTGACTTCGAATCGAACGTTGAATTTGAAGACCGTTGACGAAGAACGCCTTGAATTTGAAGATGAATTCTTTAAACTTGACAAAGAACGCCTTAAACGTTCTTGAACGCCTTGAGAGGATTTTGTGTCTTCTCTTCTTCTCTTTGGCTTGTTGTTTTTTTGTCCTTTGTTGTAGGGTTTTGACCCCTATTTATAGTTGTAGGAAAGATAATGTAGCCACCAAACCCGCTAACGTGGAGCGTTCTGATTAACTGGGGTTGTTGCCCTCTTGTTGGACTGCGCCACTTGTCGCTTTCTGATTGGCCTTCTTGATCATTTATTGCCTTCTTACCGGATTGTGCCATTTGTCGCCATTTGATTTGAACAATTTTGATTGATTAATTATTTATTAAGAAAAGTGTATTTGTTTTAAAATTCCAAAATAAAATTATTTAATTCATATTTTAATTTCTTTAATTAATTTTATGTGATATTTATTTATTTATTTATTTATTTTATGTGTCTACAAAATGCCCCCTCGAGACTTGTTCATGAAAAAATTTACTTTTTAAATGAATGAGTCTCGATTTTATTTATTTATTTATTTATTTATTTATATACATATTTTTTCTATTATTATTATATATATCTTTTTTTAAGGTTTTTTTTTATATATATATTTTTTGGTTGTTTTCTTTTCCGTTTTTTTTTTGACATATATGTATATGTATATATGTATTTTTATTTCTATCATTTGTATTTATTTTCTTGTCACTTAATAAGATTAATTAATATTTTGTGCTGAAAATCGTGCGCACCATTTCCGACTCTTCTGCCAATTTCCAATGTCTCTTTAAATCTTCTTCATATAGGCCGATTCCGTCCAGTTGCTCGTCTGAAAGTTTGCTGGAGCGGTTGGTCTCTGTTCCTCTCTCCCTGTATGTTTGTTTTTTTTTCTTTTTTTCTTTTTGAGAGACACCTAGCCGAGCCAGAATTCCAACGCCGAAGCGGGCGGCACGGTGATGTCGTTTGGTTTCAGTGATGAGGCACTTGGTAGCGGCGACACCTGATGCGTCGGCACGGGTTGGTGTGAGGGGTTTTGACGAGAGGCGTTGGGCCCGTCGCGGCTGTGCCGAGGAGGTCGCTGGTCACATCCCACTCAGTTGCGCCAGCGGCGTAGCCTACTGCTTTCTTGACGACGTGGGGCGGATGACGGTGTGTCTGCGTCACGACGGCGCCTGCGGGTAGCTCACGGCGTATGCGTTCTCTTTTGTCATCGGGGGGAGCCGAGCTTTTGGCATCGTGAAGGGCGGCGTGGTGGCGTTGCTCGGTTGAGGAAATGTTGCAGATGCGGCGGCGTTGGGGGGGGGCAGGTTCGCGGTGGCGCAGGCACTGGCGGGCAGGCGCAGCAGTGTTTCCAGCTGGCGGAGGCCCTGGCAACTGAGGCGCAGCTGACCCTGCAGTGTGGAAGATGTGGTGACGCTCGAGGAGGGTGCTGGCGGGTGGGCACGGCGACGCTTGGCGGGGAAGAAGCTAGCGCAGTGGACACGACGACGCTTGGCGGAGGAGACTCTAGCGCAGCAGACGGCGTTTGGTGCAGAGTTTCATGCATGGGGAAGTGTTTGGTGCAAATTCTCACGCGTGGAGAAGCAGGCAGCATCTTTAGTTGACTCACGAATCCGAGGATAGGCTTTGTTTGGGTGCGAGTTTGATCCTGGGGCTAAGGTCCTGCTGGGCGTGATCCCTCTTTTTTTTTTTTTAAGGCCTTGAGAACCAGGCTTTGATCTAAGTCCACGTGTATCATCTAGACTGAAATTTTGAGCCTTTGAGGACCAGGCTTGATCTTAGCTCACGTGTACCGACTAGGCTTCAATTTTGGGTCTTTGCGTACCAGGCTTGATTTCAGCCCACGTGTACCGACTAGGCTTCAATCTTTGGGCCTTTGAGTACCAGGCTTGACTTGAGCCCACGCGTACCGATTGGGCTTCAATTTTTGGGCCTTTGAGTACCAGGCTTGATTTTAGCCCACGCGTACCGACTAGGCTTCAATTTTGGGCCTTTAATTTTTAGCCCACCAGTTGAAGATGCTGGTAGCCAGCTTCGGAAGGCTCTAGACTAGGGAGCTTAGGGGCTAAAGAGCTTGAATGCTTTAAAGCTGAGCTGAAAAGTGTGGAGGAATAGCTCGAGCTTTTGACAAAGCGGAAGCAGGAGCTATCCTCGTCCCTTATGCAGCAGAGGGAGTTCTTACGAGAGACAGCGGTTGAAGTTGGAGAGATTCATAGGGAGGTAGTTACCCTACAATCCATGAAGCCTTTAAATGAGGGGGCTACTGAGGCCTTGCGTGTTGCTGAGGAGGAGCTAGTGACGGCTAAAGATGAGCTAGAGGGTTTGAACCCTTTTACCTAGCTTTTATCAGGATCATTTCTTTTCAATTCTCTGGACCTCGATGTATTTCTCTGGTTAACATCTGATCTTATCAATAAAATATGATCTTTTGCTCCACCGTTTGCTGCTACTTCTTTTTGCAAATGCCTCCAGTGGTGGCCACTAGAGCATGACCCTTTTATAAATTTTTTTGTGACTGAACTTAGAGGATGTCTAAGCTGCCTACGTACCCAAAATGGGATCAAGTCATAACGTAGTTCGAAACTTCTTAAATTTGTAAGAAGTAAAGGCCGTTCACAGTTTATACTCTTGCGGGCCAGGAGTGTGGTTGGATGAACACACACTGTCTCTATCACCGTCCTCTTCAATTTGAGTTTTGGTTAAGACAACCATTTGGAATTTGGCTTTGAGGACTTTGCCACATGACATGACCAAGTCCGTCTTTCTTTTCATGTCAGAGGGGATTCAGCTATGGAGCTTTTCCTTGAGCTTTGGTGCCTCAGCAGCTCTATTCTTTATTTTCTAGCATTTTCGCTTCTGGGATGAGCCAAGTCTTTTGAAGACCGACACTCGCACTGACTCCTTTTCAACTTCTGAAGAGCACTCTGTGGTGTTGTTAGTGGAAGCTCTTCTTATGTTGTTAGTGGGAGCTCTCCTTATGGCAATGCGTACAGGGCCCTTTGGCTGTTCGTACCCGAGTCCGGCTTGTGGGTTTTGATTCCCAGGCTTTTGTGGGAGTTTTCCCAATGGCGACTCTTCTTGTGGATTGTATCCCACTTTGACGAGGAGTTTGTATGCATTGGGGCTGAAGCCTTTTGCAGTCCTCAGCTCTCGAGCCTCAGGGCGTTCCTTTATGATGTCTTCGGGTGGTTGAGCAAGTGTGTTGCCGTCAATTTGAGTTACAGGCAGTGTCAAGCCCCTTAAAGCATCATGAATTTCTGGCGTCTTATTTGGACGATTCTTGGGACACACTTCGTCGGCTTCGTCTTTCTCTGGTGGAGCACCTCTCGTCTTGTCGTTTTGCTGGGAGCTGCTAACCTCTGGAGCTTTGGTTTTATTCAAGTAATATTTTGCGTCAGCAAAATGGGATTCAGCTTCGGTGAATGGCTTGCAATCACCCAGGACGCTTTTGACGACACCATTGCAGCAATATTTGAAGCATTGGTGCCAAGTGGAAGGGACTACCCCGTTTTTGTGGAGCCATGGCCGTCCGAGGAGTAGGTTGTATGATGTCCTAGCGTCGATGACGTGGAACAAAGTGGTCGACTCCATGTCATCTATGAGCAAGCTCAACCTTAGAGTGCCTAGGGCCCTTTGCCCCCCTTGATTGAACCCTTGGATCATTAAGTGACTATTTGAAAGCTCATAGGTCGGGATTCCCAACTCTCTCAGTGTTCGTAGTGGCAAGATGTTAACCGCTGAGCCACCATCGATCAGCATCCTGTTGATCCTTTGCTCGTGAACGTAACCAGTTACGAACAACGGTCTGTTATGGGGTTGGGATCCCAACATCAGATCTTCGTCTGTGAAGATCACTGCAGTCATGCAATTTTCAGAAGGTTGGCCTCTCTTGTGGGAGCAACTGGCTTTGTCCAAGGAGTGGTCGTTTCCATGGGCTTGCTTCATTTGGTCATTGGAGGTGGTAGCGTTAACGTTCGCACTATCATCTTCCAATGTGATTTTTCCCTGGTGGGCAAGCTCCATGATTTTTTCTTTAAATATGAAGCAGTCATGAATAGGGTGCCCAACCAAGCGGTGGTATTTGCAGTATTTGGGATCGTCAGTCTTCCCAGCTTCCGCCGGCCTTTTCATTTCGGGGAGCTCAATGAGGTTGGCCTTTAACAAGTCGTCGAAGATTCCGGGGACGTCTGAATCAAGGAAGGGATAGGATTTGGCCTGCATCTCTTTTAGCGTTGGCCTTCTTGGCTTTTGTGGGGCTTCTTTCTTTTCATCAGCCTTCTCCTTTCCTTTGACTGGAACGGGCTTGGCGTGTATTGCCATGGACTCCCTTGCTGGAGCTTTAAAGGGAGGCTTGCCCCCTATTTTTATTTCTTGTTCGTCTCTCGCCTTGCGGAACTCTGAAACAGGTGGCGCGTCGATACCACTTGCAGCAATACTTAGTTCCATATCGTGAGCTCGTGTGGCCAGTTCTTCAAAAGTTTTAAGCCGAATCCCTTGAAGGATATACTGCAGCCCCCAGTGCATTCCTTGTATACACATTTCGATGCCCGAAGTCTCAGAAAGTCTATCTTTGCAGTTTAGACTTAGATTCCTCCACCGATTGATGTAGTCAATGACCGGCTCCTCTTTCCACTGACGGGCGTTGGTGAGCTCAATCATGCTGACAGTCCGCCTTGTACTGTAGAAGCGGTTGAGGAACTCATACTCCATTTCTTCCCAACTATCGATGGATCTGGGTTCGAGGTCAGTGTACCAGTCGAACGCGTTTCCCTTTAACGAGCGGACGAACTGTTTGACCAGAAGATCTCCATATGTTCCAGCGTCATTGCATGTTTCTATGAAGTGTGCCACATGCTGTTTCGGGTTCCCTTTGCCATCGAATTGTTGGAATTTAGGAGGCTGATAGCCCGTTGGCATTTTCAGGCTGTCAATCCTTGCTGAGTAGGGCTTGGCGTATGCCAGAGTCGACTTCGTGCCTCCTTCGAGCTTGTTCTTGATGGTACCTTCAATGAAGTCTTTAAGTTGATCAATAGGAAATAACCGTCCGAGGATAGTTGAAGCTCTTTGGCTACAGACTCCTGATGGTCATTGGCTGGTTGCTTGGTAGATACTTCAACTCCGTCAGGGACTTCGAGTGCCTTTTCTGCTATTTGACTGGTTTCGGCTTTGTCCACTTTGTCCATCACCCTTGAGATCCGAGCATCTTGCTCTTGAACATGTTTGGCTAGCCCTTCAATGACTTTAGTCAATGCGGCGATCTGATCTTCCAAGCTCGAGGCATTAGTCGTCATGACTGGGGCGTCATTAGAAGCAGATGAAGCGTCAGAGCGAGGGCTCGAAGGTGCTAAGTCGTCCTCATTGTTTTTGCTCGTGAGAAGTGGGTTGTTGACATCTTCATGGAGGGGGGCTGATTCTGAGCGTGTTGCTTTCCTTGCCAAACTCCTAGTGATGACCCCGACGTTCTTTGTGGCGGTTTCACTGGTGGCTGAGGTAGCGGCTTTGACAGCTTTTCCCTTGTTGCTGGCCATGATGATTTGTTCGAAGCTTGTAGTCCACTTGAAACTCTGAGGAAGGAAGAGATGAGAGGTAGAGAGGTCCCACTGGGCGTGCCAAAAATTTGTAGGACAAAATCTTGCTCTTGGATTTCCACTAACAAGAAATTTGTACAAATCGATTACAACTTGAATCAAATGAATTTGATGCGGGCTCTGTTCTCTAATTTAGTCCTCTGATTCTTCCTCCAAAGATGTGATTTCAACTTGAAGTGTCTTCAAGGAAAGGGCTTGTGCTTGATCTTCCTTGAAACTTGTAAATTTCTTCAATTAACGCTGATCTTCGAGCTTGGCGCCCTGATGTCGAATCGAACGTTGAATTTGAAGATCGTTGACGAAGAATGCCTTGAATTTGGGTTTAGGATCGAAACTGTGGCTTTAATTTGGAGTATCTTCAAGAGAAGGGCTTGTGTTTGATCTTCTTTGGAATTTGTTGATTTCTCCAATTAACGTTGATCTTCGAACTTGGCGCTATGACTTCGAATCGAACGTTGAATTTGAAGACCGTTGACGAAGAACGCCTTGAATTTGAAGATGAATTCTTTAAACTTGACGAAGAACGCCTTGAACGTTCTTGAATGCCTTGAGAGGATTTTGTGTCTTCTCTTCTTCTCTTTGGCTTGTTGTTTTTTGTCCTTTGTTGTAGGGTTTTGACCCCTATTTATAGTTGTAGGAGAGATAATGTAGCCACCAAACCCGCTAACGTGGAGCGTTCTGATTAGCTGGGGTTGTTGGCCTCTTGTTGGACTGCGCCACTTGTCGCTTTCTGATTGGCCTTCTTGATCATTTATTGCCTTCTTACCGGATTGTGCCATTTGTCGCCATTTGATTTGGACAATTTTGATTGATTAATTATTTATTAAGAAAAGTGTATTTATTTTAAAATTTCAAAATAAAATTATTTAATTCATATTTTAATTTCTTTATTTAATTTTATGTGATATTTATTTATTTATTTATTTATTTTATGTGTCTACACCGGGTTCTTGCGTAATCAACCCGGTCCGAACGGGGCGGTGGAAGCCCCCTGAAATACCTGTAAAGCTACTAAACCGCCGCCGCGAAGGCGACGCAGAAGCCCAGGAAGGATAACTGCCCGGAGACGGCGACAAAGATCAGAGCGCCGAAGGGGACCCACACGGGGCTGGAGATGAGACTCAACGGGGCGAAGAAAATGAAAGCGAGGACCGCGGCGGCGAGGGTGGCCGTTGGTTTCACGAGGAAGGACACGTGGCAGGGATGGAGCGAGTTTGGAGTTCAGCCTGCGGGGCACGGGAAAGAGGTTACTTGTCCACGTGTAATTACTTCAACATTTATCTTTCTGTTTAAATTATCATTTATCCGTGTTGTAATTTACTCTCCGGTGTGTTGAGAGAGAGGTAAAATTTATTTTGTTTTTATTGTTTTTTATTTTAAAGATTCATGTATAATGTAAAATTACATAATTTTTTTATTTTTTCTTTTCTTTCAACTTTTCTATTAGTGTTCTCTTTCAAATTTTTCTTCTTTTTTCAAATTATCTTAATACTTATTTATTTATTATTTTAAATATTCTTCATACTTTTTAATATTAAATAATATTTTACTAATTAAAATTTTAAAAAATAATGATTTTCTAATGTATAAATAAATCCCTACTGAACGTGCAAATTTTACTTGTAATATAATATTATCAGACTGTTTGTTTAATTCACAGGATCACAGTCAAAGCCGAAAGGTCTGCGGTGAGATAACAGACGGTAATGACGGAGTGACGATTGCTGCTGATCACGGGCGACTGTGGTCTATTTAATTTTGCAGGGCTTAACTTCAATTGACAATTGCCTCTAATAATATAACTTAGTTAAAATTTCTTAAAATTCGAGTTTAGTCATGATAAGATAAAAAAAATTTCAATTCTGATGGAATTCAAGTTCAGTAATTTAATTTTCTAAATACTCGAATAAAAATTAAATTGGCTAAACACTAGAAAAAACAAATATAAAATTAAATAAAAAATAATCAAAACAAAAATTAATAAACACGGCAAACGTGGCAGGCAATACGATTAAAATTTTGGTATAATGTTTGATAATTTTGATAATAAAGTAAAACTATCTAAAATTGGAATTATTTTAGAATCTAAGCATAAGATAAGAGAGAAAGTAGAAAAGTTTGAAGAGAAATAAATAAATAAATAAATAGAATTAAGAATAAAGTGTAAATATAAGGGAGATATTTCTTAGCTAATTAATAATTGGCATCCAAAAAATGCCTATTTTAAACCCTTCGCTCGTAACACAGTAATAGTGCCACAAGTACATGATCAAAATTCCTACCCGATTAAATGGTGAAACGTGGCATGTTTTTTTTCCCTTAAATATTAGTTAAACAAAAATTGATTATTATATTTTAAGAATGTAATTGAATACTATTTATATAATTAAATAATAAAATAAATTGATATCGCATGGTATCAATAACTTACTCCTAAATCATATTCATGTCCTTTTAAACATGCAATGAATAAAAATTGGTAATCATTGTTCCAAATTAAGAAATGACGCCCAATCAAATCACAACACGTCGTTAAATATATAAGAAATGAATGCCCCCCGCCCCCACATAAATAGGGTAGCATTCATCTTCGAACAACAAGAATGTCACGACAGAAGAAATATTGAAGAAAGATTTTGGAGCTCTCCCACCTCCTTCAAATAAGTTCTACAATGGTCTTGACATTATTCACAAAATTTAATCAGATTTCTCACCCACCTCCTTCAAATAAGTTCTACAATGGTCTTTGACATTATTCACAAAATTTAATCAAATCTTGTTTTCTAATTCACATTGGTGGTGCTAAATTAATAAATTAGTGTTATTTAAACTTTCAATCAATTTCGAGTAAATCAAAATGTAAGAGTTACTTAAATTTCAAAATGTGTTATTGAAAGATATTCAATTCATTTTTCATCAAATTCGTTAAATTTTGCTGTTTTGATCTAAAATTGTGGTATTAAAGCATAAATTAATATTTATTAGGAGCAAGAAGGACTTCAAAGAAAGTAAGCTCTCAAAACCATATTAAAATTTGTTAGAACATTTTAAATTGATCTAGTTGAAAGAATAATCATAAGATTCATAACATTAAGTTACAGATTTGTACCCATAAAAAGTTATTTTATTCAAATTTCAATTATATTTGTATAAGTTTCTTATTTATAAAATTCAATTAGAAGAAATTTTGTCCACTGGCTTTTTGGAAACAAATGAGTTTTTGAGTTTTGATATTCTTTAAAACTCCTTTGAATTTTAATTAATATTAATTTATGAAGTTCATTAAATTTTAATGTTTAATATAATTGCGGTGACCACAAATTAATGCCGACGAATATTGAAGTAGATCAAAACTTAAAATTTTTTGAAAGTTGTTGGAACATTCAAAATTTTCAAATCAAAGAAAGAATTACATGACTGAATTATAGATTTATACTTGTACAAATTTATTTAATTCACGTTTCTATTGTATCTGTACAAGTTTTTATTTATATAAATTCAATTACAAGAATTTTGTGTACAACACACTCAACACATATAAAATTCATAGTTAAAATAAGTTTTAAAAAATAAAAATTAGAAAAGAGTGAAAATTTTATTTAAAAAATATAAGATAAAATGTAGATTAGAAGAGTACAGAAAAAGACAATATAAAATATATTTAAATAAATACATCATGATAATATAAATTTTTTAATTTAAATTATGTTTTTATCTTCAGTATGATAAGAGAAATAAGAAATCTAGAAATTATAAAATCAATAAATCAAAATTAGTGAGTGGATGAAATGAATGAAAATTGAGAGTTAATAACAAAAAGATAATATGAAAATTTCCTTATTTGTTTGACATGGAGAGTATGTATTGATTAAAAGGCACAAAAAATTAAAATGATAAAATAAAAAGTCGAGATAATTCGAGAAGGGAGAAATACAATTTTCTGTCATGCACATACAGTTGTTTGGCAAATATGTCATAATTTTTAAAAATTTTGTTATTTTCAATTTAAATTACTATAATTTTATTAGATTTTCACGTGTACAGTACACGTGACACGTTTGTTTGGAGATTTACATAATTACAGTGACATGTTAGATGTTGTTAACAAAGATATCAGGTTGAATGATAATATATAAAGAAAATGCAACCTAAACTTTGAAGTGTAAAAAGTTAGAATAGTTTTACGAGTAACAAAAATCAAATAATGTTTTTTATCAAATGGCTATAATACATAACTAAAATTGCACTCTTTTTTACAAGTCGGAAGTCTACCTGGCGTCTCCCTGCCAGCGTGTCCAAAGGTGCTTGAAACCTCCAGTGGGGTATGCGTTTTTTCAATAGAATTAATGCACATTATTTAGAATTGCTAGAATTCTGAAATGGTACAACATTTTTGTGAAACCCAAAAATTAATGAACAATTTTGTCAAACGAGTGTAATTATAGAACAAAAACTAATGAACAATTTTGTCAAACGAGTGTAATTACAGAACAAAAATTACAAAATTTCCATTTGAAAAGATATAAAATATAAATAAAAATAGAACATTAGAAGAAAAATGGTAAAAAAAGGAATAATGAAAATTAGTGGAAAAAAAATAAAAATTTGCAGCGGGGTTAGTTTAATAATTTTATTTTATAGAAGCAAAAACATTGTTCCCGGAATAATGTAAGCATAAATATATTACAGAATAATAAATGTGGAAGAAGTATCTTTCCGTTTATAAAAACACTTAATTACATTATTCTTTATGCAGAATATAAGGGATTATTAAATATATCAACCTAGAAAATCAAATTAAAAGATGCGTCAAGATGGAAATAAATAAAAATTTATAAGTGGTATTAAAATTAAATAATTAAATAAGTAGTCATAAACCTCGTTTTTTTTCTTTTCATGAATATTTGTACAGGTTTTCGATTCAATTATTATATTTCTAAATGCAGTTGCATGTGATTCATACCAAACACACACACACAAGGTATAATATATTTTTTAAAATTGTTTTTCTTTATTGTGGTCAATTGGAAAAATATTTTTACAAAATTACAATTGCAGCGACGGTATCTTTAAGGCTGCCCATCTTTTGTCGCTAGTATAGTACATAAATATCTAGAGACTTCGAAAATCTAATCTCGACCATTATTGAAAATAAAAATTGAAATTGGAAATAAATTGAATGAGAAATAGAGATCACAAATGTCTGTTTAAATGCATATATAAAAAATATTTTATTTACTTTGCCCGATTCGATTTTTTTTCTTTCTTGAGATGGTATGATTTTTTTATTTAAAAAATGAAAAAACCAAGATTACATAGCATTTTATTGTTTTTATCAATGTGTTAGGAAATAATTTAATGACAGTAAAAAAATTAATATAAACTCAATTTTAATTGAAAAGTCCAGGATTATATAACAGTGTTTGTTAGTATCGATCGTGTTTCATCAAAAAAATACTACAAATTTAATAATAATAATGTATTTTAAAATAAACTCAATTTTATATTTAAAATCACTAATGTATTGAACTTTGAGGTGTTTAGGGGACTTTTTAAACTTTTCGAAATATTTTATAAAATATCTATAAATTTATAAGCTTTAATAGATGTTATAATAAAATAACTTATAATTCAAAAAGTAAAATTTTAAAATTTATAAATTCTTTAGAATAAGTAGATGATCATATTAACTTTATCTAAACCCTTGACTTGTTAGTCAAATAAGGAACAAGCACTTATAACATTCAAAAATATTTTACGAGTTACGAAAATTTATAATTTCTTATAACTTGTAAGGTACTTTTTAAAATTTACAAATTAAGAAATTTTATTTTGAAAATAGGTTGAAAATATATTTTAACAAGATGATAATCAAAATTTTATAAGATATTAATAAATTTTAAAGATACAGTTCAATATAATTCTTTGATGTAATGATGATAAAGAATACAACATAAATAATATTATTTAATGTAACTAAAGATATTCATGTTATTTTTATCTCATCAAATATTCTACAGTAACTCGAGATACTTCACTCCTTTTTTTATTTTTAAATTATATACTCCAAATACTCTACCCAAAAATTTATTAAGTACTCTCTTAGAACTTTATTTATATGCGAAACTTGCAAGTCGAGCCGAAAGACTACACACCACCTATTCATATTTTGTTAGGCTAACGGATAACTCGATCGAGCGATGGGACTTTTGGTGGCCCAACTCTATGACCAGCCTTAGTTTCCAATTATGAACCATTGCACATGGTGGAGGATGATTATTGTTTGTACGATATAATATAATGCACATGCTATATTAATAATAGAACTTTGGAAAATGACTATCTACGATCATTTTATAGTTATTTTTTAACAGAAGTGTTTACAAGTCAAATTTAAAATAGTCATTTGAATTTAAAATTTTTGAATAAATTTAAGTTAAAGTGGAATAACAACGAGATTCTATTTGAAAAAAGTTTTCAAAGTAGACGTTTGAATTTGTCAAGACTAGCATTGTTTTCTAGCTTAGTTAAATTTGAATTGAGTGATTTGGTTTATTAATACTCTATACCTGCTTTTCATTTTTGAGGTATGTGTTTTTAAGTGAGTTTTTTTTTTTAAATTGTTTAAAAGAAAAAAAATTGAAATAAAAATTAAATAATGTATTAATTTTATTGTATATTTTTTAGATTTAAAAATTAAAACAAACATAGCATATAATTTTCAATAATGATAATAATTCTGTTAGGAAATATAGGCTATGGTTGTTTCTCAATTCTCCACCATTCACACCCATCCAAAATGACACCAATTAAATATCTTACTTCATAATTTTTATTTAATTTTTTATCTTGTGTATATATATATAACAACATATATTTATAATTATTTTAATACCTATACATACATACATACACTTATATCCATCTTCTGTAGACACATATTTCATCATATTATTTTATCGCTGCTACATGTTAAATAAATACAAAAATACTTAAACTCAAATAATTTTAAACATAAGTTGAATATTCTTAATTTATTTTTAAATATCTTATAAATTATATCATTTTATATATTAAAAATAATATAAATATTTTTAAATTATATTTTATTAATAATATTTAATTTAATTTTATTATTATTACAATAAAAATCATAATCAAATATAATTATAAATTTTAATAAAATTTTATAAAATAATTTATTAAAAACTTTTTATTTCTGCTTGAGAATCCAATGTGAACAGAGGATCTTTGACTCTACTTCCTATATAAACCCTTCCCAGCCTACGATTCCTTCACCAGTTGCCAAAATCTCTCGACCATTTCTCGTTCTCCCTTTTTCTACGAAGGAAAAATGTCTCAGAGAGCTCGCCGTCACCAGCGGCGGCCGTCACAGGGTGTTTTCGTGATTCCGGACCTCTCCGATCCCCCGCCGGAGGACATCGCTCCTCCTCCGCGCGCCGCTCATGCTCCGCAACCACCGGAAGAGGGAAGCAGTGGTGGTGGTGCTCACTTGCCGCCACAGCCACCGGCGAAGTCGGCGGATCAGGAATCGCCGACTTCCGATCGTTCGAGCAAAGGTTAAGCTGCGCATTGAGCTTCCGCCGCCGCGAGTATGAAATAAAATTAGTAGATTCCTTCTTATATTTGTGTTTGCCAGTTGATGTTTGGGGAGAAAAATTAGAACGTTTGAGCTTCGAATGTTTGGGTAACGGCGTTAAAATGTCCGCTTCTGCGTCGATGATCTCTGTTTCTTCTTCTGCTGAATGAAAATAGTGCTCTGTTCTTATATTAATTCTCCTTTTCATCAAAAGTTGCTCTGTTTTCTTGCCTAATCTAATCTTCACAACTTCGTCAAATTTAGGCAATTTTCAGGACAATTCATAAAAAGGTTGAATCACGGTTTCAGGTTCCGATCTATGTAGTTTCAGTTCAAAATAGTGTCCATAAAATTCAGGGATTTGGATTGACTTAAAATCTTGTTAAGTCATCTGGTTAATCACGGTTTAATCTTCCACAATACATTATATTCAGAACAAGATAACACCTATAGAAACTTTCAATATTTAATTGAAAGGATTTTGAAAACATTGAGAAACATTAATTTGAGAAAAATAATGTTGAAATAAATAAAAAATTAAAGTTAGTGAAATTTTTAAAAGAAAAAATAAGAGTGAAAATAATTTTTTTTCGATTTTTTTATTATTTGAGAGGAAAATTAATTTTTTAAATTATAATTTTTTAATTTTTTCAAAAGAATTTTTTCCTTAATTAATCAATTAAAATTATTTTTTAAATATTTTTTCTTTTTTTAAAATTCAAGAACCAAACATAATGTTAAAAATAATATAGAAGTAGAAATAAAAATAAAGGTGATGTTATAGACATGGATCAAAAGGCAACTTCTCCTGTTTATCCCCATGAGTCGTGACCAATCTTTGTCTTCTTCTGCAATCAAAGCTGCCTTATCTCAGTGCAATCTCCCACACAGCAAGGGCAGAAAAAATCAAGAAAGATGGAGACAGGGCTGTATAGCCTTGACCAACGGAAGGTGTGACGGTGGCGTTTCTTGAAATTTGATTGCAAAAATCTCAAGGTTTGGTGTTTACTTTAACGGCCAATTGTTTGAATCTGAGAACCGAAAGCTTTAAATTATTTAGTGGAATTCAATGATAAAGTACACGGGCGGTGGTTAATGTGCAGTCAACGATTTCTTTTTTGCTTTTCTTTACGAAACTTCTTTTGGTCAAATTGAATATTTTATTCATTAAAAATCTATACGAAGTTGAAATCTCTTTGGTTCTGCTTGGCGGGGGCCCTTGTTTTGGGGGGGTGGTTGGTAGGGGAAGATATTTGGTTTGAGTTGAATGAATAATAAGTTTGGTCATACAATTTTTTATGTTTTAAAAATTTTAATATATTTAAATTTATGCATAAAATATATTATAATTATTATATAATGTAATAGTATATAACTATAGTTATTAGTTTATAGAATATAAATATATATAAATATAATTGAAAATAAAATTTTATTAGATTATATGTTTAGAAATATAAAGTTAGAAAAAATATTGAAAGTTGAGAATGTGCTCCAAACATAGCCTTTCGATTTTGTAAGGCTTTGAATGATTGTCTTTAATTTTTGCTGCCTACCCTAACGTGCACATAATTTCTAGAATCACGAGATAAGGGCCGAATTTTTTAATTTCTTCTTTTATTTAAATTTACTGTGCATATTTAGCTTGAACTGTGTCATAAAGGAAAAAAAGAAAAACATAGATTCTACTGAGTTTGATCATTTATTTTAGGTTATTCTACTTATATGACTAACTTATTGTGTGTGTGTGTTACCAAGTTCATCATTCTTAGTCATGTATACATCTCTCTATTCGATTCACTTATATAACTATGTTTTAATGTAGGTGAGTATTGTAGTATCAAATCATGTCAATATAATTTTATTTAGGCTCTTTCGAGCGTTGTTCATAGTAAATGTATTCATAATATTATTATTACTTTTTTTTTGCAAGCAATATCATTATTACTTTAAACATCCACTTAAAATTCAGCATATTTATGCCAAAGTAAAGTACTTTAACAAAATTGAAGCAAAATACTAAATGCCACGAAAGTTTTGCCTTAATAATAAAGTTGAAGCAAAATACTAAATGCAACGAAAGTTTTGCCTTAATAATAAAATTGAAGCGTTACACAACCTTCTAATTTTGTGGTTGAGTCTCACTAGACAGTGTAGTTTATCATTCTAATGATTTGATAGTTTGATTCATTTAATAATTGTTTGTATCTTATTTACTACTAACCCATGTCGCCTACACATTATCCATTCGTGGTTATATTATAACACGAAGCATGTCCTAATCAAATAATTGTATCCTTAAATAGTAAATTTGGACTTAAAAAAAACCGCAATAAGTGTGTTTGAACTGAAAAGCTAGAAATTTCAAATACACGTCATTTGTAACCTTGAATTACCTATCTATCGTAGACTCGGCGTCCCTTCAATATATTTTGAAATATTCTAACAAATTGAAGTCTATATAATATTTTTTTATTAATTTTTAAATGAAAACGACAGTTATATATATATATATATATTCATTGTATTTAAATGTCAAATACGAATATAAATCACATAATTTGCTATCAACACACCCAACGTCTCATTCATGACAACAAAATTATCACCCTACCTGCACATTGCCTGCCACGAACACGTGACATGTCTCACCTGATTCTGAGAGAATTTGTCCCCACGCTGCAGTTTCTAACCCAAATTGCAATGCACCATTTTTTATGAAACTAAGGCTATGTTTGTTAACCACATTTCAACTTTTTTATCTTCTCAACATTACACTATCAAATATCTTCCAATACAAAATTTCTACTCAAATTCAAATTCAATTATAATTAATTAATTATTTTTTAAGCATTATAATTATTTATAATCAAATTAATATCTATATATACACGTACCTACTCTCACATTATATATACTTATATTCTAAAAAATAATTACCATCTCTATATATAATAAAACCATTCAATTATTATTATTATTATATATATATATATATATATATATTTAAATATATAAATTTAAACAAATCATATTATTTATCACATCAAAACATTCTTTTCAAACATATTATTTATTCCAACACAATTAGCCAAACATCATCTCCCAACAAAACCCCCTCCCAAACATTGCCTAAATGATTTTCTAAGCCTAGGGATAATAAAACTACAAATATTTCGGATGCATAACAAGTAATTATCTTTAATTCCGATTGACAAATCATTGAACAGAGATACAATGGTAAACCCAAACGAAGCTACAAAGAAGTTTCTAGTAAGCAGCAGGCCTAAGTTAGCCCAATATTAATTTACTTTCCATTAGAAAGGGTCATCACACCAGAGTCCAGGCCCAAAACTAGCCACATTTATGCATGTAATGACTGGGCAATTTGTAGGAGAAGAATGATTTGAGAAAAACAAAGAACTTAAAAATAATTCTAAAATAATTAGTAGGGCATCAAAAAAGCAAAAAAATAAAAAAATGGAAAAAGATGTTGACGCACGACGTATGAACATCTAACTACAGGCATCGGATTCCTTTGACTAACGACGGGAAGATTTGCCAGTCATAAATATTATCATTGTTCGGATATATATACATATCTATTAAAAATTTTATAAAATTATCACATTATCTAATTATTACAATACAATATTCAAATTTTCATAATTAAATATAAATCTCATCCCCTACAAAATATTCATTATTTTCTACCTAATCAAGATAAGAAAGCAAACACTGGCTATAAAAAGTGTCAAAATTATTAAAAGTAGCGTGGAACTGACGCTGGTATTCGAACGTGGAATCTCCAATGGGACCCAACCATTACTTTCTCTTGTTCGTTCATATAATTATAATAATTCGTATAATAATAATAGTTGCGGTAGTAACATAATTTCAATCTCCTCAATTCCCCGCAACTGAACAAAATTTTTATTTAAATTTAAATTTTTAATTTTTTTTAAAAATAATTAACAAATTATTTTTTAATTATTATATTTATTTATAATCAAATTAATATATATATATATATCATACATACAATCACATTTATATTTATTTATATTTTTAAAATTAATTATTATCTTTATATACTATTAAATTATCAAATATTTTTTTATATATTTTATTTATCTATTTAAATAAATTAAATTTTTTTATCATATCAAATTTTGTGACTAGTAACTCATTCTAAAATAATAACAATAACAATAATAGTGTAAATTTATTTATAAATTCAAAAATATTATATTTTAATTAATCAAAATAAATTTATTTAAAATTAAATAATAAAATAAATAAATATCAAAAAAGATTTGGAAAGGAAGAGTTTTGAGATCAAAATACAAATAAAAAATAAGTTAGAATATATATAATACAAAAATTTAAATAAAAATATTTTATAATTTTACATTGTGTGAAAATAATGATTAATTAAAGTAAAAAAAATAAAAAAGATTAAAAGAATATAAAAAATAAACAATAAAGTAAAAATATGAATATAAATTTTTAGTTAGATAAAAAAAAAATTAATAATAATAAATAGATTTGACATAAAGACGAATATCTTTCATTCAACTATAAATTTTTATTAAAATAATAATAATATAGTATAAATAATAATAATAACGCGGCGCCACGCCACTGCTCTTATCCTACTGCGGTGTATATAAACTAATCCTTCCGTCGCCCAATCACTAACTGTGAGTTGGTCGTTGTGTTCTCTGCTTTGAACAAAGGCACGCCGGAAAATGGTAAGTCTCCGTTCCTATATTTTCCTGATTCTCTCTTCCTCTCCTTTATGTTGTTATTCGAATGAGTATATGATCTCTGATTGATCGTACTTGTGTTTGGCTTTGTTTTCGTCAAATTCGAGGTCATTAGGGCGTGAATGTTTTTGTTTTTGTTAGCTCATCAGTTTTTTTTTTCGTTTATTTTAGTTCCGGGATCTGTTCTATGCTGCTGTTTGGAATAAATCGAGCCAGTTTCTTTGCCCGCGAAATAATTGAGCTAAAACGCGTGATTTGAGCTGTTTGATTCATCTTGAAATTATTCGTTATCTACTTGTAATCTTATTGTTTTGAAGATTATTCTTTCTTTTTTTTTTTTTTTATTCTATTGTATGTTTTATTTTTTGTTTTGTTTGTTGATTCGATGAGATATTCGCGCGTCGTCCTTGATGTTCCACATTTTTTGCCTATTAAGTTAGTGCGAGATTATATTGTATCGTGAATTCAAATGTAGCTCTCACTCGTTTTTTTTTTTTTTTGAGTCTCTGGATGAATGCTTGACTGGGACAATTCTAAATTGATTAGTTTCTGCGTGTGCCTTAAGGAATTGGGGACATTTATTATTGAATGATAATCTAGTTTGGTTCACATTATTATGATCATGATGGATGTCGGTTTTCATAGAAAGAGATTTGGAAAAAGAAACAACAAAAGCTTTAATATACAGTTTGTGGTTGCTATCCTGCTTCGAGGGACAGCAACTGAAGTAAAATCCGTGTTCTCTTGGAGGTGTCCGGGGAACAATAAGGAAGATAACATTCAAACAGGGTTTACTTCATGATTCTTTGTTTTGCTTCATTTATCTTTTATTTTGAGTTACTGATTGTTAAATCATCGTGTTCCTGCAATTTGTTTGTATATGGATTACTTTGCTTTCCTTGTTATTGTCTTATTCAGTTCATGAATGTTTCATGTCAATAAAACTGTTATATAAGTGGCATTTTCTGTAGGCAAATGCAGCATCTGGAATGGCCGTGCATGATGACTGCAAGTTGAGGTTCTTAGAACTGAAGGCAAAAAGGACATATCGCTTCATTATCTTTAAGATAGAGGAGAAACAGAAGCAGGTGGTGGTTGAAAATGTTGGCGAGCCAACTCAAAGCTATGAGGACTTCACTGCTAGTCTGCCTGAGAATGAATGTCGCTATGCTGTGTATGACTTTGACTTCGTGACTGCAGAGAATTGCCAGAAAAGCAGGATTTTTTTCATTGCTTGGTATTATAAGCATTTTAAAAAACCTATATCCTTAAATTTACGTATCCCACTGAACTTTCACTGAGATAAATGCTTTGTTATATGTTAAACAAGGTATGTTTGCTTATTTACTTTAGCTGTGAAGGTCTCCCGATACTTCGCGGATCAGGAACAAGATGATTTATGCTAGCTCCAAGGACAGATTTAAGAGGGAGCTTGATGGAATACAAGTTGAATTACAAGCAACTGATCCAACTGAAATGGGTCTTGATGTCATTAAGAGTCGTGCCAACTAAGTAAAGGTTTGTCTCCGTGGAAGAGTTGCTATTGCTCCAGGAACTTTACTTGACAAGGAATGCTTGTAATTTGTGAGACGGTGAACTTGGATACAAGTAGTCACCAAGTGCTTTCTATATTGTTCCTTATATATTAAATGTAATCATGCATGTCTGGTATATGATATTTGTTATTTTGCATATTATTTCTTGGCTGTTTCAGTTGGAGTTTAATATCTACCTGCTCATATATTACAATCTGGGAGGGAGCACAACTCTTGGCCTGTTCTGTTCATGCATTACATGACATTATTTGTATCAGTTGGCTAGAGTTTGCTGTTTGTTGTTGGCTCTATATTTGACTGCCAAAGAACTTTGTCTGCTGCTTTGACATCCATCCACATATAGGGTCACAAGAGGTTCATTCATTGAGAATAAATAATACTGATGGCAAGATTTTCACACATAGCCTTTTTCTGTTGCCTGAGTCATTAACCTACATTGAGCTGGGAAAAATAAATGTTATGGAAGTGCTATCTTGAGTCTCGTGCTCTTGGAACTATTCTCTTTCAGCATGATAGAAACACTTGACAACAGTTTATCACTTGACAAATAAATGGAGATATTTTTGGCCATTGAGAAGTGGTAATTGTGAGAAATTAAATATAGTGATCTTTTAGGCAGCGGCTGGAAGACAAATGGAAATTCAAGATCAATTATTTCCCTCGCCCTGTGAGTATGGTGTATTCCGTCAACTGGTGTTAAATTAGATCAATTTTAATTCTCGAAAGAGTGTACTTTGTTTATTTTGCTGGATAAGATTAAGGCCTCAAAGATAATGTTAAAGGACAAATCAATTTTAGAGTAATTTAATATTATTTTCACTAACATAGATAAAAATTGAAGATAATTTAATGACGTGTTTATCTAATGGATAATAGATTTGGATTGTTTTATCATATACGTTGAGTTGAACTATTTATTCAACATTATGATGAACTCATATTGGGATTATGTTTTATCCTAAACTTTTATCATCAATTAATCTATCAAGTATAATCCTTGGAATTAAACATGTCCACGGTGGCTCAGTTCTTGTTAGACATTCACCTTCCAATACCTTCATACTAACACCAAAATATGTGAGTACGTGCGTATCCTTATTCCTACGTGATGGGTCTTCTCTTGACATTCTCATCTCCGTCCTAAGTCCATAACCAAGACTGCAACAATTTTCTTCTCTCTTTTTTATTCATTTATTTTGGGGAGGAGGTCCTATCAATGACAGTTTGTGATGGGACGATACTTTCCAGTCTTACACCCATTTGTTTTATTGTCGCCATGACTGGACTTGCACAATATTTAGGATTCTCACGAGCAGTGCATTTATTTCCAGCGCGAAAAATAGGTGATACAAAAATCCCATTATTTGAAGTACTATGTGGACTTGGAAACGATGACTCTTCCAATGCACTGGATCTAAAGTTAATGCTGAAATTAACAGGAAACGTACCCCTTTGATTACATTAAAGACTGAAGCATCTTGAAAAGTAAGATAAGGCTGCCATGCCCTTCGACATTATTTTGTTCAAAAATCACGCACGCAGACACACAACGTAGATAAAACATGATGCAAACCTTTCTGTAGACAAAGCAGGCGACTTCAAGCATTTCCAGCTGCATCAACTAGCTTTCGGCTGAAATCCCACAGCCCTTTTGCCAAAACTTCGCTTCTTGCATATCTGCTTGGCATGAACTCATTGCAGTCCACACAATACTTCCCCGATACGCCTCTCAAGCTCGGATGAAGCGCCACATAGCACGTTGTGGCCGCCCCCTGAAAATCCAAGAAGTTAAATGCTGGGGTGTTTGTAAAATTTGAACTCAATTAAAAGTTTGAGTCAAATAATGAGACTGAATTTTTTTTAAAAATTGTTAGAATTCGAATCCGGGCTTGATTAGACCCCCAAAATGTTTTCAAAATTAATTGAATTTAAGTGGATTAACAAAAGCAGCCTTGCAGTGACAACCTCATAAGGCATATAACTTAGAGACCATGCAGACTAATATAATTAGGACAGCAACAGATGGTGCTTGTTTTTGTTTTGACTCTTCTTGCCTAAATTCTGAGAGATTAAGATCCTATTTACCTGAGGGACATTCTTCCATAGTATATAAGTGAAAAACCACAAAATTTCTGCACCAAAATCTCAAATTAGCGCAAGAAAACTAGAGTGAAAGAAGAGAAGTGCGTGCGAAAACTTGTACTAGTAAAAGATTTTAGGGCCTACTTACTCATCAGAACACCAGAATGTTTGAATAGATTTGTCATAATCAGTCCCGGATGCACTGAGTTTACTGTGATATTTACTCCCTCAGCCTGAATCCACAATTTGTGACAAAGATTTAAAATCTAATGTAGAACATGCCTTTTTTTTTTTTTTTTTTTTTTCTGAAATGTAAAAATGATACCTGCAATTGCCTAGAGAGTTCATTTGCGTGCAGTATGTTTGCTAGCTTGGACTGTCCGTATGCTCTCTTGTCATCATAGCTTTCATTAATCAATAATGCAGAAGCATATTGATCAATAAGTGAAACTAATATGGGATGAGAAAAACATACCTTTTACTCATATATGATAAGAGTAGATTGTACAAGAAGGGAGATTTTTGAACTCTTCTCGCTACCTGCTTTTCTCATTAATCTGTTGAAATGCAATCCCTCCTTCATAAGTGTGGATGTGTGCTACTGAAGATAAATTGACAATTCTGCCCTCAATGCTGGTGAACTTTGCCGTATCTTTCATCTTGTCGAGGAGTAGGTTGGTCAAGTAGAAGTGACCTGACAAAAACCACATAATCAAGAAGATGCATTAGAAAGAAGTGAGGAAATAGATTTCATAAGGTTTAAGTGGACATATTGGTGCAATTTAGCTTATGTACCAAGATGATTAGTAGCAAACTGCATCTCAATCCCATCCTCAGAGAGGTGGTAAGGACAAAACATGATGCCCGCATTGCTTCTGCAAACAAGACTACATAAGTTTATCCACAGAAAAATACTATAGGGTATTTATTCAGTATTGAGTTACCAGATACTGAATGTAACTAAAATTTCGATACATCAAATTTATACATCGAATATCAAACTGAATTTTTCAATTCGTTCGGTATATTAGCGAAAAAAGATGAATAAAAGATAAAGAATGACAATATTAATAGAAAACTAAAAATCAAATATTAATGAAAAATGACAATATTAATAGAAACATAACAACAAAAAATAAAAAAAATAAAATTCATTATTCGATTTGGTACGGTATACCAAACTCAAATATTAAAACCGAACCAAAAACTAAAATTTTAAAACGTATTGTATTGAAATTTTGATTCAGTATTCACTGCGTTCCAAAATTTTTATATCTGTAAATAGAAACACCTTAAAATACTCATTATATCTTGCCTTTATTTAATAGATATTCATGCCAAGTATAAAAACAAAAAGGGATGTTCGTGTACGTGTTGGCATGGAAGAGAGTTGAGTACGAAGTAATACATCAAGATGTTGAGTGGAAGGTTGAGAGCAATGAAGTTATCAGCAAATTCCTTGACTGATTTGAGTGAGGCAAGGTCCAGTTTGAGGACATCAACTTGGGCACTCTTGTTGTCTTGGAGAATGAGCTGCTTGGCTTCATTTGCAGCTTCCATGTTTCTTGCTGCTATGATGACATGAGCATTTCTCAGTGCCAGAACTCTTGCTGTCTCCAGGCCAATTCCACTAGCGCCACCTACAATCATGGGAGCCTCTGCTTTGAAATTTCTTTACAAAGAATTAAAAAAGATAAGCGACAATGCACGTAACAGAGAAGGGTTGGGTTGTCCCAATGGGCCACAGCCAATCAACGTTTGGCCCTAATCTGTCACTCTTAGGTATTGATTGTAAGACTGTCAGTCCCATGGTACTATGTTCATTCTTCCCATTTTTGATACTGTGCCATCAATGCCATGAAAACAACCTAACAACGACTAGTAGATACATAGAGACAAATACAGAGACATTATTGTTTCTAACCTTCGAAAGAAAACAATACAACAAAAATCTTATGCACCAGAGAGAGCATAATTTTATGTAGTTTGATCAACACAGTCTACTTGGCACGTATCTAAGCTAACTTGGAAAAATTCCATTCACCAGCCACAATTCTTCTACTCATTTTCAAATTCGATAAACTTTAAATTGTATTTCATTATATTTCATTAGTTTATAAAGCATATTTTGGAACTTAATAATATTATATTTTATTAATTTTTTATGATTTTGAACACCTCATCTTAGTCTTGTAGTGATTTTTTATCAATATTTTCCTTTGCAATTATTAGTAATTACCAAAAGTTAACAGTGAATTTGTTTGATTAAATTGGCATTAATGATGTTCACAAGTTTCTAAATAATATTATGAAAATTATATTATTATCTTTTAATAAATTTTCTTGGTTTTGATTAACGTAGATAATCGTGGTAGATATTTAAGCATTATTTTACTACTAAATACTGTGTTTGATTGATTAAGTAATTGAGATTAGTGATGATTGTGAGCTTTTATATAAAATTATGAAAATTTAATAATAGGCAATCATCATCATTATCATATATAATCATCATCATAGTCACCAATGATCAATAATACAACGTTTCAAAAAAGAAATTATTATCAAAATCATTTATCAACGCAATTTAATTTTTTCAAAGAGGATTTTTCTACCAAAGCTTGAAAAGGCAACTGTATCCCTTAAGTATTTATAGGCATAATAATACGTAAATACAACTTTCAGTCTCCCAATAACTCTAATAATGGATTTATACGAAAACAAAACATTTCACAAACCCCAACATTCAACTCAGCCCACCTTCAGAAAACCTCGAAGGAAGCCCAAAAGCCCCTTCCCACATCTCCGGCCATCGTCGGCAAACCCACAACACAAGTTTGAAAATGCCTTCCACATCTCCTTCGTCCAATGTCACTGCATCGAAAGACATCAAGAGGTTGCGCACCTCAACCAAAATACACAACAAGAAATAGCTTATATGGAGCTCGAGTTGGAGCTTTGGGTGGGGGGAAATTTTGGATGTAGAAGAGGGAAGAAGGAAACTGGATTTGTGAGAGAAATTTGGCTGAGAATGGAGGCTCCGTCTTTTGGAAGGTGATGATGAGTGCAAGGATAGAAGAAAGTGATGATGAAGAGAGGGAGACGGCAGAGGCTGGGGTGGGCGAAGAAAAAGAAAAGGAGACATTTTTGTTCAAGAGAAATGAGGTTAGAATAGTCAAAGTCCAATTTCTTTTTGGAAATATCTCAAAAATAAAATGAGAAAACGAGAAAGAGATGGCCATCCAATCACAGGCTAATCTCCCTCTAATTTTTCTTTTTTAATTGAACATTTAAAATCATTTTTTCTTAATATTTTCTTTTCTTTTCCTCCCTCAATTTCAAGAACCAAAGATGATATAGGCTAGAGAGGTGTTTAATAACATAAATATCATCATATTATAGAGTATGCTTCTAATTTTCTAAGTGGGACAAGAAATCTTTTAAAATAGACTGATTTTCCAACAAGAGAGAGTAATGGATATCTGTTGATAGATTTCTAAGAAATCCATGGATTGTTGTCATGCCTTTGGGCCTTTAAGTTGACAGACAACTCACAAATTACATTGCCTGCTGGGTCTGTCAATTCTTCACTGCTCACACTCACAAAAACTTTTACCCATCAAAATTTTATTCAAATTAAAATTTAAAATTTTCATCCCTCCTATATATATATATATATATAATTAATTAATTATTTTTCAATTATAATATACAATTACACACACACTTTTATTCATATGAATTTATGTCTTGTAAATCAATATATTATCAAATTATTCAATTATTATTCCATATTAAATATATATATATATATATATATATATATAAAATTCAGATTTAGACCATTTTATACTTTACTTCCCTCTTACATCTTACCATCCAACACAATTTTTTTACTGATGAAAATCTCCTCCACCTTCACTCCACTCAAACTGCAAAACAGACATAGCCTATTTGTTTACTGAAAAGACACACGCACACCCACATGTGTGTCTGTGTTTCCACACGAACATGTATTCATAGAGCCAATCATGTGATAGAGAAATCAGCCGGTAGACACCAACCAAACACTGCCCTCGCATCAGTCAAGGAACACCAACAACATTAATTTCGGCAACCCTTTTCTCCCGTCTTTCTTGTTTTCAAAGCAGAGGCACGGCGGCAGAGAACAAATCATTAGGAAAAAAACACACACACACACACACACTTTTATATTTTTCTCGAAAAAAATAAATTTTTTATTTATAAATTATAAATTTTCTTTAATTTTTTTTCATAGAATTTTACTTCTCAACTAAACAATCGAGATTATTTTCGTTAATATTTTCTTTCTTTATCTCTCTAATTTCCAAGAATCAAATGTTAATTTCCTTGCTTCGAACGTATAACTATGCCACGTGTCATAATTAAAGCATATAAATTATGCGCTCATAGAAACAATATAAACATACATGCCGCATAATTATATATGTAAACGACAAACACACGTGGCGTGATCATATTCATGGGGAAAAAAAAGGGGAAGGAACGGAGAAACTCAAAGGATACATACATGCACATATGCATGCATGCATGCATACATACACATGTGTGTGTAAATTCTGCATGAGACAGAAATTGGTGAGCAAACCTGTGACAATGGCAGTGAGATGGGAAGCATCAATCCCCTGAGTAACCTGCTCAGCAGTTGAAGCTGATCCAAACCCACTTGGCCCTGGAATTCTTGTGATCAACCTAAACATTCTCTGCCCTTTTTTTGGCCTGAAAACTTGAACAATGGATGTGAAGGAAAGGGGACACCAGAGAGTGAGGGGTGAGGATAACTCAACAGGAAGACCAATATTAATTTATAGAAAGAATGGGAAAGGGGAAATAGACAAGAGAGAGGAGGCGTGAGGAAAGGGTAAGAAAGGCCAAAAGAATGCATGAAATGGTGGACAAGATTAAAAAGTTAAACCACAGTTTTGGCAGAGTATAGGTAATGAATTTGGTGAGTAATATGAGAACGTATGCACATTTAATTGCAATAGGTAATGGTCTGTAATTAACTTCAACTACTCTTCAACCACACACACACACATATGTGCATATATAACACATCTAAATATAATATAATGAGAATTTGAGAAGACAAATGTGTGCATAAATAAGAAGACCATTTAGTGGATTGAACTACAAGATTTAACCAATATGCCAAAGATGCGTCCATGAAGTGACAAAGACCAAATTGGGATGAAAGCAAGTTGTATAAATTAATTTGTTCAAAGTCCATGGGCATAATTAAATGCCCTGTTTAGAAGGCATGTGACCATAATAATAATAATAATAATAATAATAATAATAATAATAATAATCTATACTATGTTAGAATTAGAGAGTCTCCATCTGGTCACTTCATAAAATTTTTAAAATATCCTGCTTTTTTTCGCTTACACTATGTTAGGTTTTAAAATTTTAGAAGGGAAAAGAAAATATTAAAAAAATTAAAAGAAAATTGAAAAAATTTAAAATATCATGAATTGTTTGGTTGAATGATTTTCATGAAGAAAAGAATAAAAATATAAAAATAAAATAAAAACTTAAAATTTATAATTTTTTGATTATGTAAGAGAAATAATTTGATGATAGGTAAGAAAAATAAAAATAATGAAGGTTTTGGGAGAAGAACATACGATTAAAATAGTTTTCCTTTCATTTTTCCCTCCATCTGTTGAGAAAAATGATTTTCTTTCATTGTAACTAAATTTTCTCTTGTCTTTTCTTTTCATTATCATTTTCCTTATCAATCAAACAACTAAAATTATTTTTTTTAACCGTTACCTTCTCCAACCCTCCAAAATTCTTGAACCAAACGTAATGTCAATGGCTTCTAAACACTAGAACTGAAAATTTATCTCACAAATCTCAACGATTTCTCTTTCATATCTATCTATACTTATATATTAAGTTTAAAGATTTAAAATTAGTTTACATTGTTAAATTATTATAATACCTTTATTTATTATATTATAACCTTTTCTTTTCCTATTATAATTAAATATATTTTTATACTTTTTCATTTATATTTACTATGTCTTTCAATTCATTCCTTAGATGTGTGTGTGAGAGAGAGAGAGAGATATATAAAATTAAAATTTTATATACTTTTAATTTTATAACAATTCTTTATTACAATTTATTATAATGAATAAAATTTTATAAGTTATAAAATTTTTTTGCATATACATTGAGTGTGCTACTAGTAATAATGATGACGACGACTATAATCCAAAAGGTTTGACTATGGGGTTTTTATAATTTAATTAGCAGTTTTAGTGGCACTGGGAGATAAATATAAGTTGTTATAACATTAATAATACAAGAATAAATGACGATGGACATAGCACTAGGAGGACCCCGACTCTCACTTGACCATGTGATGATAGTATTACTTCTTAGGATTAAATGACGTGGCTCGTTCTATGAGATGACTATCCTTCTTGTTAGAGATATGATGTGTGTGAGTTGAGTTGAAAACGATTTGCCTACGTTACCATTATTTTAACTGTATTTACAATAATCAATGATGCAATATGTGGATTTCGTTCTCTATCATTATTAAATAGTTGCATTATTACAACTAGACATTAATCGATTATCAATACAAATTAATGAATAACCCATGAATTATATACAAAGTACAATTGTTTCTCCCCATTTTCTTCATTTAGGTTGTGTTTATTTTACATGATTAGGTAGGATGAATTATTTGATCAATCTTAATCACATATTCATTTTATAGTTAAAAACTCATGATATATAATAAACACATGACAAAATAAGAAAAATTATACAATAAAATAATTTTAAAAGACCTCAATTCTATCTTTAAAAGTGAATGTGATGGTAGCTTATGCTTTGTGCTTAACAAGGGTTAACAGATGTGTTGGGCTTTAAAGTTAGATTGTTTGTTTTGGTCGAGCATAAAGATGATGCTCAATTTGTGCATAATTGTATTTCACGTGACTGCTCCATCTACTTGATTTGTTATTACTTACCTTATAGGCAGCATTGATTCTCACGTACACAATCATTTACCCAGTTGAAATAATTCAATCTTGCATTATAATCCATGAACATTATTAAATAAATACAAGTAGTCGACATTGACATTGACATTAGGCGTACACTGGCCTATAGGCATAAACAGTGCTTGCAACCCATAGGCTATGTTTGTTTCTCAACTCGGAATCTTTGATTAACTTATTAAATTTTACACAATTAAATTTTTTTACGTTACAAAATTTTTATTTAAATTCAAAATTTACTCGTTTATATATATAATTAACTTATTATTTTTTAATCATTAAAACTTACTCGCAATCAAATCAATAACTATACTTATACATACAAACACTCACATTTTTATATATTTATACCCTATAAACTAATCATTAGCCACACATATTATCATATCATCTAATTATTATTATATATTTTATAGATTTATAAATAAACAAATTCAAATAAATAATATTATTCATCGTTTCAAATCTTACTTCCAAACATATAACTCCTTTCAATAACCCTTACCCAACATCATTCATCACCAAAGTATCCCTTCCAAACATAACCTGTAGTATATTAAATATATATTTACAAGGGTTGGGCAAGTGTGAGGAGGATGCACTGCCTTTTCTTTTCTTTCAAGTAATTATTTCATTCCCTCTGAATCACATTACAAGTGGTAAGTCAATGGGCTTGAGCTTGGGCTTGGTCAGCATAACACATGTCATCTGCTAGCTACTCCTTTTGGGCTTATCAGTTGGGCCCTAAGGGCCAATTTACAAAAGAAATAATGTTGGGCTGACCTTATATTATTTTTTCTTATAATGATTTGCTCGCAAACACACACATGTATAATAATATTCCCTTTCCTTCAGTTGATAAGAGGATAGTGTTTGAATTTTGCGTGGACGAAGGAATTGGTATTTAACTTGAAGCAGCAAGAATGTAAATTTCAACACAAACTATCTTTATTGTAAATAACACCTCTTTAAATAAAAGTTAAAGAAATAACTCAACATATATTTTAAAAATGATGCACCAATTTCGAATTATCATTCATGATATTTACATTTCACCTGAGGTATTAGAGGTTTAAGCAACAAAAGTAGAGAAAAATAGATGACGTGCTTTTGAATGTTTTACATTATTTATAAATTATAAAATTATTGTATTTTATATATTCAATATAATTTTATTTAAATTAAAATATAAAAATTACTTATGAGACAAAAAATAAAGGAAGGTTAAAAGAAAGTGAGAACTGAGACAATATGAAAAAAAAAAAATAAGAATCAAGATAAAGAAAGGCAAACTATATATATATATATATATATATATATAGATAGATAGAGTAATTTTAAATAAGTGTTATTACGTACTTTTTCGTTCAGTAAAAAAAATGAGCTTACATCTATATTCAAATAATTATGACATGCTCAATGTGCATGTAATTTTTTAAATAAATTATAAGAATTTTATATTAGTAGTAAAATTTTATTTATTGCAAAAAGCTATAATAAAAGTAAAATTGTTTCAAATTAAAGCATATAAGAAAATGTTTAAAAATGAATAAACTTGAGTAAGTTGAGAAAAGTAGAAAATATAAAAGACTTAATGCTGTGTTTGGATTACAGTTTTGATAAGTTTTCATTCTATCAAAATTTTACGAATTTCAATCACATTAATATCGAGTAAAACTATATATATATATATATATATTATCTATTTTTCCTTTTACAATATTTCTCAAATTTCATGCATACAATACTCAAATTTTACCACCTTACAAAATTTAAATAAAAGTGTGTGAAAGAATTAATGCAAAGTAATAAGATATGAATATTGATTTTATATTGTACAAATAAAATAGATTTGAATGTTGTATATATTAAACACAATATAGCATCCAATTTCGTGCTCAGTTCTTTAAAAAATTTATAAAAAGTTGTATGTTCTACACGCCTGTCGATTAATTTATAAATTACAAAATTATAAATTTTAAGTGAGAGAAATAAAATATTTAAAAATAAGGAAGTTTACAAGAATTTAAAATAAGATACTTTTTCGAATAAAATATAAATACAAATAATAAGTTAAAATAAAAAGAAAAAAAGAAAAGGATAGAAAGCGTTATAATAAAAATAATTATATAATTTTGTATAATTAGTAATTATATATATATATATATATGGTATTGATCAATAAGTATAAACATATAATATAAAAACTAAGTAGCAATGTATTAATAATTGTATTTGAGTGTGTTTAGTTATTTTAATTGAAAACTAGAGTGCACGTTTATTAATTAAGGAGATTATTGTGTGCGTTCACATAATCCACAATTAAATTAGTGTTAAAACTCTTGATGGTATAGAGTAGGGTCCATTTCAACCTACACTCGACTTTTCTATTGATTTTTTATTTTACGATGTTGTTAATTATAATTAATGCATTATTTTTCTATTTTTATTTTTACTAATTATATCTATTATTTAACTTTCAGATCAAGTTTAAATTTTCTTTAATTATTTTATAACTTAACAATTGTACAAATACATAAAAATACATATTAATGAAATATAAAATAATATAAAAATACATTATAATGATATTTTATTTTACTTTTTTTGTTATTTGTTATTAACCGTAGTTAATTAATATCCGTGGGTAAGAATGGGAGTAAAATCATATCCTTCTTCAATAAATAATTTTGGTATATTAACCTTACCATTGAAGTGAAAAAATTAGGTTTTTATATATTAATTGAGACAATACACTTTAATGCATAAAAAAATAGTAAAATAAACACTAATTATGCAAATATCAAATTAAAACTTATTGTAAAATTCAAATAATAGGTGTAATTAATAAAAATGAAAAATAAAATAAAAACTAGATACATTAATGATAATTAACAACATAGTAAGAAAAAGAAAAAAAGAAAAAAAAAAAAAAAAAGAAGCAGTGCACGGAATAGTGTTTTGAGTGTATGGCCGAAAGGATCACAGGAATTTAAGAATGTTAATAAATCGAGTTAGAGTAATAATTATAGTTTGATAATTATTCAAATATTACCCATATTAATTCCGTAAAATTTAAATTAAATAAGAAAATTCAATTTTAAATATTTATTTAAATTCAAATTATTTTAAAATATTATTCAATTTTAATCGAACACAGGCCTCACAGCTTGCCAACACCTCGGTATAGGTGAATGATGCATGCAAGTACGAAATTACAAAATTACCCCTCGGCAATGCATAGCGTCATGAGTTTATGCATATCTCCACCGCAGCGTTCCGCGCTCCGATTTGAGGGATTAAAAGCAATTTTCCCTTTAGTTCGTCTCCATTCATCCATAATTTTGCTTTCGATCGTCCAGATCCAATTCTTAGACCCCACCACGCATTCGACGAAGGATTCGGAATCCGATCTGTATGGCGGCATCGCGTCGGCTCCGGGAGCTTCAATCGCAATCCGGGAACAAGATCTGCGTCGATTGCTCACAGAAGAATCCCCAATGGGCTTCCGTCTCGTACGGCGTGTTCATGTGCCTTGAGTGCTCTGGCAAACACCGTGGCCTCGGCGTCCACATCTCTTTCGTCCGATCCGTGACCATGGATTCGTGGTCCGAAATCCAATTGAGGAAAATGGAGCTCGGAGGTAACGAAAAATTCAATAATTTCATGTCGCAGTACGGAGTCAGTAAGGAGACCGATGTTGTGGTGAAGTACAACACGAAAGCTGCCTCCATTTATCGCGATCGAATCCAGGCGCTGGGCGAAGGCAAGCCCTGGCGCGATCCTCCCGTAGTGATAGAATCCTTGAAATCGAATAGCAATGCTGGGAATGGTTTTAATAGTCATAAACCGCCGTTGAGCGGTGGCGGAAATAGGAATAGTAATTTTGGAAGCGATGCGGGGTGGGACAGTTGGGACAGTTACGAGGATGGAGGGTCTGGCGGAAGTAATAACATGAGGAGGAATAATACGGTGGGGGATTTTAGGAGGTCAGGGAGTGGGGACAGTACGCCATCGCGATCGAAGTCCCCAGAGAATATTTATTCGCGTGCCCATTTGGAGGCATCGGCAGCGAACAAGGACAGTTTTTTTGCGAGGAAGGTCGCCGAAAACGAGTCCAGGCCAGAGGGACTTCCTCCTTCGCAAGGTGGAAAGTACGTTGGATTTGGATCCGGTCCGCCACCTGCGCCGAGGAAGAACACGGAGGGTGATGTTTTTTCGGTTGTTACTCAGGTAAAATTGCGAGCATTTTCATGTTTATCATGATTACGAGTTGTGATGTTGATGTGTGTGCGCGATAGTTGATGTCATTTGCATATGCAGGGATTTGGCATGATATCCATGGCTGCGGCATCTGCAGCGCAGTCGGCTACAAATGTTGTTGAAGCTGGAACTAAGGAGATTACTTCCAAGGTAGTTTGGTCTTTGGCTTACCTGTATTTTGATTGAAATGTCGCGTTACTTGAGGAAATGGCTGACGTTCCCTTAGAACAATGAGGGGTGAAGTCAGAGATTTTGTATTATATCTGCACTTTTTATGTTTTTTCTGTTGTTATGTTCAATTATGTGCTATACTTGTCTTTGTACGTGTGCATTATTTATTAGGGCGTTAACCAGCGGATGCACCATCAAACACTCGTAGCTTTTACACCCAGCTATTTTGAAAGAGAAAAAAAAAACTTAAAATTTAATTGTGGCTTCAAATGTTGTGATTGTATCATGGCAAATTCTATGGTCTTGTTTGGTTGACCATCTTGTTGGGGGATGCAAATGATGTAAATTTTATTGTGTGATAATTATGTTAAGTATAGAATTTTGATGGATATAAAGTTTGAATTTATTTGAATCTATGTATTTATATATAATATAATAGTGATTGGATAATGTGATAATGTTTATATATGTATTGCTTTGATTATTAATTGGTGTAATGATTGAACTTTTAACATTTGAAAATATAGGTAAGAAAGACAATAATTTGAATTTAAATTTAAATCAAAATTTTATTGAGTAATATGTTTAGATTGTGTAAATTTGGTATAAAATCCGTCAAAAATCACCAAACAAACATCGCTGATGTCTGCTTGAGATGACATTTCTCTATTTGTTCCAAAATTTGAGTATACAGTATGCGGAAATAATCTTTCTTTTGCAGGTAAGAGAGGGTGGCTATGATCACAGGGTGAATGAAACTGTTAATGTTGTAACTGCAAAAACATCAGAGATAGGGCTAAAAACGTGGGGGCTTGTGAAAGGGGTAATGGCTATGGCCTCCCAGAAGGTTGATGAGTATACTAAAGAAGGCTCTGGCCGGAAGCAGAATGACAGAGACAGTAGTGGTCATTATCTCGAGTTTGGACAGAACTCAAAAGCATGGAATTCGTCGCCTGGAGTGCGATCCTCATCCAGTCAACATTTTAGCTCTGGTTCATGGGATGATTGGGATACCAATGACACCAGGAAAGAAGAGCCATCAAAGGAGACAACATCTCATAATGGGGCTGGCTGGGATGATGCGAAAGATGATGTGTATGATAATTACTATCAAAGTGCGTCCAATAAGAAGGCAGGCAGTTATAATGAAAAATCAGATGCCAAAGGGACGGAGGATGGATTTCTTTGAGGTTAGGTTAGCATAACAAATTCCTAATGCTTCTTTCCGTTTATTTTGCCCTTTCCAGTCTCACTTTATAGATTAACCCACTGCGGTGGGTTTGTGTCATGAAATGGTCTATAAATGTAAAATTTCCTACAGTGGACCTGCAAAAGCTGAAACAATTTAAGGACTGGAGGACCTTGTTTACCCTTTTAAATTTTAATTTAGACAGCATTCACATTTATAGAGCAACAGTTGTTTTTTGATGTTTTACTAATTTATTTTTTTCTTGTGATTATGCAACTATTATAGAATCGTGTATCCTTTCTCCTTGGTCATGGTTCTTTATAACTATAAATCTGTGATTTAAAATTAGAAAGTAGAGGTGGTTCTTGTTCAGTTTCTCTAGTAAATCCGATATAGCAGTTTGTTTCTGTTATGGTATTATGGATTTTTCTTTTTTTCTTTTTTTTTTTTGGGTTTGGGATTCTTCTGTTTTGCTTTCTCTTATAAGTTTTATTTATTCTAATGGATATTTCTTTAATATTGAATGTGAAATTATTTCTGTATGCTTTAGAGTTACTTTAGGATTGCATAAAGTGCCCGTTTTACACCCTGTTGGGTGGGTGTTTGAATTATGGTTGGTGCTTGTATAGTTGATTTATTACTTGCTTCTGGTTAAACATGGTTAAAAGTGTGGTCATTGCTCCTTTCAAGTTGTAGTTCCTAACTTGTAGTACATGAACTTTATGAAAAAAGTTTAGTTTAGGTGCCATGCTTTCTCCTTGTTAAAACTTATGGTTTTTGTGTAATTTTATTTTCAATAGCTGGCCCCAACCCCATCCTTGATTGTGATGCTAATAAGGATTAGTGATTGAACCAAGTGTATTGTTTAGGCGGGAACCGTGGGCTTGTTTACACATTGCAGTTGTGCACAGGTTGTAGTTTTGTAGAGATGATGAACTCTTCCATGAAAGGTGTGAAAATTTGAGAGAGAATAATTAGGAATTGCTATTGTACGTGAAGTTGCAATGGGAAGGATGGATTTTGCCATCCAAGGGGCAAGGATTTGAGAAAATAGAAACCCTTGTTTGCTGATGTTTGGAATTTAGGTTATTGTTTTTGATTTTGAATTTGAATGAAACTTGTAAATTTAAGTGGATTAAGTCATACATTTGGATTTGGAGGATCGAATATGAGAATCGACAGTACCAATTTGTTTGTATTTAGAAAAATTTGAATAGATTTGGTTCTCACTTCAATTTCTCTTGTAACGTGCTGTCTGTAGAAGGGCACCAGATGAATGGCATCTGTTTGGAAGGCTTTGTCACTCATTAAATATTTTTATCATTTTTGTCCTTCTGTCCTATTAATGTAAATTTATAAATAATTATAGTTAATTACAAGTTTAATTTTAAAATTTGTTTTTATTTTTATTAATTATACCTATTATTTAAGTTTTAGAACAAGTTTTTATTTTCTTAATTATGCTATAACTTGATAACTGTAAAAAAATTGATAAAAAATATTACACATACACCATGTAGCACTTGTTTTGCACACTCTACTGAAAGCAACCGAGAATTCGCCTCCAGTTAATTAACTATATTTTATAATATATTAAAAATAAAATAAAATAAAAATATAATTTGAATATACTTTTGTAGTGTTTTATATTTTATTATTATTATTATTTATTTTATGTGTTTATACTCGTGTTAAGTTATAAAATAAATGAAGAAAGTAGAAATTTATTTTAAATTTTAAATAATAGATATAACTATTTAAATAAAAAATAAAGTAAAAAACAGAGTAATAAATTTAGCCATTTAATTAAATGTAATTGATAATAAATTTAAAATCAGAAAATGATATCATGCTTCTCTGATTGAAAGATATCATGGGTGCAAACAAAAAGAAAATACTCTTATCGATCAATAGAAATTGTCACATACTAGTAAAATTCGTACACTTTATGTATATAAAAATTTATATATAAATTATAAAATTATTTTATTTTGAATAATATTAATAAAATTATCTATTAAAACTATAAAAAAAATGTTTAAGATAAAAGAAGAAAGATCATAAGATTCGAAAGGTGAGAAATTTTGATAGAAAATACAAATTAAAATGACATGTTTAATGAAAAGAGATAGAAAATGATAGAGAAAAATAAAAGAATTCTAAACAGTAATTGAATAATTTTACATTGTATAGCAAAAAAGTTTTATTAACAGGTACTTTTCTTTTAATGTTTTTTTAGTGACATAATAACAATTTTCACAAACTGAAAAAAGATAAAAGTCTTTTAATATTTTATTAGATATATCATCAATTAATCAATAAATACTAACCAGATCATGATTTCTTTTTCAAATTTCAACGGAGAGTTGATTTATTTTATTTTTAATCTTTTTTAATTCATTTTGAATTATCAACATATCAAAGTTATTAATTCTTTTTTACACGCATTCACATATATTATATGATAAAAATATAAAATTCTGTTTTAGTATAATTTTGTATTTTTAATTAAATAAAAAATCATGATGCCAACTTTTGTATTTACATTATATTTGTATATTGTATATCTTAAATCACCGTATAAATGTTGTCACATCAATAAATTAATTTTTTTATTTTATTTTTGCACATGCATAGCACGTGGCAATCGTTAGTGTTCAAATGTAATTGAGCTATGCTGTCCTTCCATCTTCCCTTTTCTCTAGCACACATTAGCACACATTAACAGAAAATAAATAAATAAATAAAATAAACAAATAAAAATCCATTTCTCGAAATTCTACGTGCCTTTTTATACAAATATCTAATTTCAAGCTAACAATTTTAGGTATATTGTTAGTTTTAATTATATTATTTTTAAAAATTTTATAAAAATAAAAAATAATAAAAATTAAATTTAAAAAGTATAATAATTATAATATAGTTTAATTTAGACGGTGAAAACAAACGTAGCATACCAATTTTCATACGCAAGAAAGAAGACAATGGTAGCCAGTCAACATTTGCATGGTTTTTGTTGTTTATGCTATATTTGAAAGCTTATATTTTATAAATTTCTTAAAAATATTTGATAAAATTTTTAATGAAATAGTTTATAAATTTTTAAAATAAAATATTTTAAATTTATAAATTTTTTAAAAATAAATTAATTTTTATTATTTTATTTTCAAATATTTAATAAACTACTCTATTATATATATATATATATATTAAAAATAATATAAACATATTCTATTATATTATATCGATAATATTCAATTTATTTTTATCATTATTATATAAAAAATTTATAATTAATTATAATTATAAATTTTTGTAAAATATTTTATTTAAATACTTTATACACTTATTTTATAAATAATATACATAAATTTATAAATTTTAAAAATATTTCATATATATTACGTAATCTTATAATTTATTTAAAATAAATTTAAACAAGCACCCTTTTGTGGCTAAGGCATTGGCCGCCAGCCATTCAATCCTCTCTCACGGGTCAACGCAGAGCCAACTGTGGTCCCTGCTGACTCATGCAATAACGCAGTAGTGTTTGCAGTTGCGGAAAGGCCAAGAACTTCAAAAGTGGAAAAGAATTGACATCTCACTGTTCTTACAATGAAATCACGAGCACGCTGCATTACAACGAGGGCAAAGAAACAACGGCTGCGCCAAAATAAGTTTAATTTACATCCCATGGAACGATAACAGTGGTTGGTCGCAGACTAAATCAGTGCAGGACAGAAGGGTTTTAGTCATCTTGACAGGTACATCAGCACAGCCAAGCTTAACAAACATGTGAATGGCAGAAGCTTACAATAGGTTCGGATCCGAGGATTTGATGAATGTCTGGTTCTTGGATGGTTCGCAACGGCCGATGGACCCCGCGCGTGGCGAGGGTTGAAAGAAGCCTGCAAGACAGGCAGACGGAAGGGTTGAAGGCTGTGACGCGACAAGTCCACTAAAAGCAGCAAGAAATGGTGGATCAGGCCATGCGCGCATCGCCCTTTTCTGGGGACCTACCGGATGAAGAAGTCTTCTAATTCACACGGCTCAACCAGATTCCAAGAGGCATGTTTGAGCTCACTTTTTTGGAAAGCATCCTCGTCATCTCCGTAGGCGGATGGAGACGAGGCGAGAAATTCAAATACCAAAGCCACCGGTTTCAAATCAATAATTCCAAGAAGACTTCAACAGAGGACTTCAGGCTTCCTCTTGACACCATTTCTGGATCCCACCTTTGTCCAGGTAAGCGCATGCGATCCTACCTTAGCTTGAATGATCTGCACGGATATGCTGCACTCCGCACCATGACTTACTTCACTAGAAACAATGGCTACTCTTTAAAAGTTTTTACGACTACCTCCCCTGAGAAGATAAAGAATGTAGAAACTTAAATAGTATCGAGCCCCCGAGTCCTGGCTTGGGCCTTCAAGGATCTCAAATAACAAATGGCTTCATCAATGACAGCAATGGCATCTTTGCCGTTTGCATTTGGGATTATGCTCTGCAGAGCGCTCACGGTCTGGCATATTCTCTCTTCCCTTGATCTTTTGTCACCCAACCAGGACTCTGATTCTTCCCTACATGGCTGCCTGCCATTGCCACAACTGGATTCTGCATCGTCATCCAAAGCAGAGGACAAAATGGTCTTCACAGAGCTTCTAGTGCGCCTGTTTGACAGCATGTCATAGTCTCCATTCAAAAGTTTCCGCCTTTTGGCTGTCCCGGCTACACTATCGACTTCTTCACCCGTTTCCTCAGCCAGATCCTGTGCACCATTGTCGGTCATTGTGCTAGGTGAATGACCAGTGCTCGTTTCTTCATCATCCTCTGAAAAGTCACCATCACTATCAGAGCAGAGCAAGGCATTCAGTTCTTCGGTGTCCTCATGCATTTCGCCTTCCATAACATCTCTTGAGCGATCTTCCAGGTTCTCATCAGCCGTACTTGGATTTAAAGGACATGTACTCCCCCTCGGCTCTTCTTTACTACAGTCATAACAAGCGGGATGATTCGGCGTCCAACAAGCTCCAAACCGAAGGGGAGCCTCAAGTCCAGAACTATATATCAAGTTTGTTTGGCCACCAGATTGATCAAATACAAGAAATCTCTTCTGAGCCAGTGCCGTTCCCATGGTGGCGGCCTCTCTCTGTTGTCTGAAATCAAATGGACGTACCGGAGACTTCTCGTCAAGTGCAGAGTTTGGTACAGCAGCAAAGGCCTGATGGAAGTGTGGCATACGGTAAAACCAATCTTGCATATCATTTAGTTCACTTGCCCTCAACTGTTGCAACCCAGAAACCGGACAGAAGGGAACAGTTCTCAGCGTGGAGTCCTCAGCAGAGTGTGAATTCCTGAAAACAGGACTCGGATGGCCAGTGTCGGAAGGAAAACACAATGAATTCAAATAAGGTGACAGCAGATGCTGCTCTTGATGAAAACCAAATCTAATATCCTTTTCCATTGTAGCACAGAAAACCTGACAATAATAAGCATTTGTTAGTGATCCCAATATAAAGATCGTCAACATAATGAAAAAATGGAAAAGAAAGAAAAAAAAAAGGCAAAGTACTCGTCACCATACCTAAGAATATCTGATTGCTTGTTGTTTGTTTGAGTGAAAAACAGGAAAAACTAAAAACCCAGCGTAACTTGAATGTGCTAAAAGAAATCAATCTACGTAACAGGTTTGAGCAAATGGCGAAAATACTCAGCCTGAAATATGCACAAGAAAAGCGTTATTAGTATTCCTAGAACCTCGGTGAAGAAAAGGAGCATCACAAAAAACAGTACAGATAATTTTGAAATAATGATGTTCTGTGTAGCCAGATGAAGCCTACAAACCTGGCAATCTTGGAGGGGTTGAAAGCATGCAATGACTCTAACTACTATGGTGGCACTTCCAGCAGTTCCATTCTCGTGTTTCAACGCTCGAAATCTTGTCTGACTAGCTGCTTGGCACACCATAACTACTCTTCCTGAACCCGTTTGCTTTTAGATAGGAATTGATAGACTAATTCAACAAATTGAAAATCCCTTTCTCCCCCACGGCACTTAGCAAGAAAATGACGAACAGATCAACAAACTTTACTGAAACATTTAATCAGATGGCTAAGAGTACTTAAGACAATGAAGGAGTCAAGGCTAAGAATGTGGCTAGAACTTTGAGGGTCGAGGATAAACGCTCAGCTTATCTGGCGGACATAGCAAGGAATGACGACAAAACGAGTAGATCCCATGGAAATGACTGTGTGTTCTAAGAGTGACCAGCAAGTTCAAGAGATGTGGGCAGTTAAGGATGATTGATGCCTTCCAAATTGAGATGACTTTACAGAATCACATGGCAGTACAAGTTCAAAGAGACGACTTTGTGAAATACATCAATGGACAGACTGTACCACCGCATGCTGCTCTTCACTTGGATAAAATGCCACTTTAACGCGATCCCCCTGGTGAAGAAGCAAAATACATAGATTCAGAACCATGTGGTTGAGAAGAGTAAAGAATCCACGTAAAATATTTTACATAGATATTCTCTACTCTCCAGAGCTCTAATTGAGCTTCAAACTATTGTAAACGAATAGGCGTGGTAAAGGGAAGAAAGAATAACTTTCTCCCTTCTAAAGCAGTTGTTGGCCAATAGAATTTGTTATCCAGAATTTCCGATAAATGAGATTCTAATTTCTGAAGTTTCAAGCTATTAAACGTTAAGGGAAGATTCATAATTGAATAACCATTGTTGAATCAACATTGACTACTGTCTTCCCTTTTCATTCACTATACACCAAGCAACCACAGACGATCCTGTAGAGTTTTCCTCAAATTTAGACCATAGGAAGAATGATACGCGACGAAGCAGATTAGGAGAGCAACTATCGCAAGCAAAGCATACAACTTGGTCACAAAATCTTTCCGAGACTCACAACGGAAAAACATGAATTGGGCACTAAAAATCTTCACTATACTCACATAATTTACAAATATTGCCTAAACGTTTGCAATCACAGCATTCAGGGCTGAACAGATATATTTTAGCAACAGATACATGAAAGTTTAACTTAGAAAAAAGCTGTGGATTTCAAGCTTCACTACAAATTCTTCTTTCTTCACTGCAGTGGTATAAATTTCAAGAACTAATCAAACCAAATATCCCAAAAAAGTTCCAAGCTTCACTATTTGAATCTCAAGAGACTGAACTAAGCTCAGAGCCTCAGACAACAAAAACAACATGATTCAAAAGCGGATCAATAACACAAAATCAAATCTTTTCACTCCAAATATTCAAGAAGACAGATCTAATGACAAGCAGAATATTATTCAAACCAAAGTAATAACAAAATCTCCAACCCACCAGCTTTCAGACAAGAAAAAATCTAAGCAAAAAACCAACATATCATCGTACAGTACGGATAACAGAAAACACTTACAGAGCATCCAAAAAACAGACAAACCAGAGCACCCAGAGAACAACCAATATCTCCCCAGACTCGAGAGCACCCGAATCAAGGAACCCAGATGAGAAAAGCCAAAATATTCTTGGAGAGAGAGAGAGAGAGAGAGGAGGCTAGCGTGAGCTAAAGACAGAGTGCAATGTGGGTGAGACAAACTAGACCTATATAGACCCAAAAACCTATGGGAGGCGTGGAGTGAAATGAATTTCATTAATATTATTACAAATTTAATTTACAGGTGTCCGTCTTAATTTCCGTTTTCTTTTCGTTGATGCGTTGGTGGCAAACGTGTGATCAATCATGGACTGGTAGGCTCTGTGTGCGTGCGTGATGGCCGTGATGGCCCCGCGGGTGGTTGCAGCGTGATGATTCCTCCAATTGTTGATATGACATTGAGCCATTATTAAACTCCGCCTCTGGGTGTGGGTTTGGTAATCGAGAGCCATGACTGCTTGCCTGGTCTTTGGTTTTATTTTGGGAAAGTGGGTTGTTTGGATGCTAAATTTACAATCATTTTTCACTTATTAAAATTTACGTTTTTAAACGTAGACTTCAACAAAATAACATTTTTTTTTTCTTCCTCTTGTACTTTTATATTATTTGCAAGTTTTCACGTTAATGTTCCTTCTGACCATAATTTGCAACCATAAAAAGCCTTGGGTTCTTTTGGGAAATGGAGGTTTAAGTTTATTGTGAAATTAGCTGAATATATCTGTTTATGGTTTATTTAGAAAAATCGAGGCTGTTTGGATGCAAAGCTTTAACCATTTTTAATTCATCAAAATTTATGCTTTCAAATATTTTTTTAACTCTTTTATTGCTTTTTACTTTTTACACTATTTTTAAACTTCTGCCATAATTTTCTTCCCTGTCACAATTCAAATCCAGACAAAGCCCAATTGTTCGCTTTCCCAAAAGGGTTGCTAAATGGGGGGGAATATCACATTTTGCTAGCTATCTTTCTATAATAATTTTTGATATTTTAACTATTCGTGATTCATATTCATTACCATTTATTTTATATTATTTAAATAAATCAACATCTATTTTTTTTTTTTTTTATCAATTTTTGTCCTTCCTCTCCCTTCAATCTTTGGTTTGCAAGAATAATCTTATCACTGTTGTTATCGTTCCTGCCGTCATTATTCTGATGATCATGCCATAACTACTTTTGGCTATATTTTTTCATAAAACATACATAAGCACACGATATATAATTTAATATAATAAATAATAAACTAAAATTAAAGAAGAAAATGCTTTTACAATGGAACTAGATTGAAAAATCAAAGGCAAAATGCAAAGCCAAAAGGAGATTCAACGGATGGCATCCTATGCTTCAATCGTAGACCAAATGATCGATTCTTGACCATTCAAAATATAAATCATAAAATCAATAAATTAAAACATAAATAAATAAAACGTGGGCCCCAATCTATACTCTGGGTTTTTTTTTTTCCTTCTTCCTTTTATTTGTCTGTTCTTGTATTTTGGGTTAAGTACACAATTAAGGGTCCCACTTACCATTTCAGAGGTTTTTTAGCATACACTGAATAATTCACTTTAGGGGCGACAACAAATTTTTTTTTTTTTCCTAATTAAAAAGGTAAATTAAGGTGCAATGGCTTCGTAACTTTACTTTTATATGGATGTGATTTATCGCCGTGTTTGAATCATCAAGAATGTCATCAATTGGGCATGCCCAGCAATAGTGGGAATACAACACTTTATGCTTTATATTATTATTAGTATTAGATAGCAACCCCAACTTTTGATTCTTTTATAATTATTTCTTTTCTATTTTTATTTTCATTACCTGTATATATATGAACATGGGGTTCCATTTATGTGTTTAATTTTCATGAATTTTACGCTAGATTATATAATTCGAATTAAAGTTCTAAACAAAAGAGATATGAACGGTGTTTGTCATTAATTCATCATTACCAACAATTGAACTGCATTTAATTTTTAATTGAAAAAAAAAAACATTGTGTGGAATAATGTCGTATATCATCTTCTATAGTACAAAATATTAATCCTAATATATGGAAAAAAAAAAAAAAGATTCCCCTCCACTTGAAACAATTTAATTTCTTTCTCCATCTTTAATTAATCCCTCGTTAATTATGATAATGCAGTAGGTATTAGTCGAAAATGATAGTCAAAATTGTGCTTTGACTATTCCCTAAATAATGCACAAATGAGCTCACCAAATACTACGAGACACGTATAAAAAAAATTGTTTATTAAATTGATATTACACAATTAGGTAATAAGATCGTGGTGAGGACACCATCACACTCTATAGGAAGTAGGGTTTTTATTTTATACAGGTCTCCTCACTACAGCAAATAACACACCTCGAAAACTTGTAATAATGGAGTCAGTGAACCAAATGGGCCACCCATTAACTGAAGTTAAGAGAAAAAGAAAGCGAGGCTACGTTTGGATGTAAATTTTAGGGGTGAAAAACTTGTGTAAAAATTTAGAAATAGGGCAAGAGTGAGAGAGATAGAAATAAAAATAATAATGACTTTAATAAGTAGTATGTTTGGAGAGTTTAACTTTGGGGATATAAAAGTGACGCAGAATTTGCATCCAAACGTAGCAGAAGTGTGTGGATACATGCATAAACCCACATACATACATATGTAGATGAAGCCTGGTTTATCGGCTGGAAGAAATCTTTGTGTGCAGAGCAGGAGATCTTGAGGCAGGAATTGTAGTGATATTTTATTTAAGGTGTGTAACCCTAATAATGTAAAAGTGTAGGGTAAGAGTGCGTGTGTGTGCGTGTGTAATTAATTGTAGAGAAATTCACGCCGTGTTGTTTGGAGTGGAGGGAACAATAAAAATGCAGCTTCAAAGTCTTGATAAAGTGATCTCCATTCATGGATTCACGAGCGATGTGTAAAAAAGGGTTTCCTCCACCCATTTCTTAATTTACTTTTTGTTTTTGTTTTTTTTATTTTATTTTTCTTGTCGTCCTTTCCACTATAACCCACTTTATTATCATTATTGCTAGTTAATTCATATTCTTGTGAGTACGTCCAATTTAAACTACAAATTTTGTTTAAGAGGTTGTTTGACTAAGCTTATTTTTTTAATTTGTTATATATTTTATAAGATATTTTTAAAAATTATAAGCTCATAAATTTTTTTTTAAAAAATAAATTAATAAAATATTTGATTACACTATCATATAAATTTTTATTGAAATATATAAATGCAGTTGATTATAATTTTTGATGTAATAATAATGAAAATAAATTAAATACTATTAATAAAATTTATTTTAAAGATATCCATATTATTAGAATATATAAAATGAAATAACTTATAAAATATATGAAAATAAGTTGAAAAATATTAATTTATATTTAAAGATTTTATAAATTTCAAACATTTTTTTTAAAATTTATAAACTCTTTTAAAAAAATTATTAATTCTTTTGTGAAGCTTATATACTTTCTAACATTTTATAAAATATTTTAAAAAATTTATAAATTCACTCAAACAATCTCCAAATATGTTGAACTTAGTAGTAGAGTGCTCATCTAAGTGAGAGTGTCGTCGTAAACAACATTACTTGAGTTTAAAACCCAGCCCACCCAAATTGAAGAAAGCGTTATAAACCCTCACACAAACATTCAAATTTGTGTGCTTCCACAAATATTTCAACACAAACCAATGTGTTTATGATTATTCCCACTTGTATATAAGCTCATTTTTCTACATTCATCCAATATGAAATACGCAACCTCCACAAATTTCATCAACCCATTGCAGCATGTCTTGTTAATATTAATAATAGGGCTCTCTCTCTCTCTCAAGGTGTATGGATTAGGAGATTTGGGTTGGAAAAATTTAAAGACAGTTGTGAATAGAAAGCAACGTATACGGAAAAAAGAGGAATAAAAAAAAGATGGTTTAACTAAGTTGGAACCAATGAATTGACGTGTTGTAGGAGCCACCGGATGCGTAGCTTAGCTATCAAGGAGACCGGGAGAGTTAGGGCAGCCTGGACAAGATTTGTTCTGCCATTTTTGACTTGATGGCTTCTTTCTTATTTTTCAGGGGATAAAAAGGAGGAATATTCTGGGTGGCATCTAGAGTTACTCCTACAGTGAACACTGCCTACTGTTACTATCTTTCTCTTCATTTCTGATCATAGATGAAGAATGCATTGCATGGAGATGATGTCACAGATAATGGACTAATTCAATTACTTCGAATCCTTAAAGATTCCATAGAAATAAAAAAAAAAAAAAAAAGAAGAGAGAACAATGATAAAAAACGCACCTAAGAGAATTGCTGAAGCAATCTTTTTAACTGACAGCACACAATGTAGAGGGATGAAAACCTCTAGGGCTTATTTGGATTAGTGAATTTAAATTTAAAAAAAAAATTGAAAAAAGAATTTTAAATGACTTGAAGCCTCATTTGAATAGATGGATTTTAATTTTAAAAAGAATTTAAAGGGATTATTTAAAATGATTTTAAGATACGGAGAACTTCGAATTTATCTAACGTACAAAAATTATAGTTGAAAATGAGAAATTAAGGATTTGAAATGACTTGTTGTCCAAACAAATACAAAAGATTTATTATTATGAATTTAAAATCTATCCTCTCAAATCTTTCAATGTAAATAATCACTTAAAATCATCACAATTACTAAAATTATAATTTAAAATAAGAGTTGAAAGACTTGAAATATGAGAATAAATATAATGGATTCATCGTTAAGAATTTAAAATTTATTTCATTAAATCCTTTCAATCTAAAAGGAAGTGTTAAAAGTGAGAATCAAACAAATGTTTTCTATTAAGAAATTCTTAATATAAAAAAGATTTATATTCAAATGATTAGACTCATTAAATTTTATTTGTTCACGTCCTACAAATTTTATTATAATGATAGATGTGAAATTGTTTACACTGTACAAGTAACATACACATTCAAATGCATTCAATAATGTGCACACGCATAATATTTCAGTTCATAACCGGACAAGTGAACAATAATTTTTGCACCAAGTAAGGATGTTTCAATACTTCCCGCCAATGAACACGTACACTAAAATGTTCAATCATTTCTTTCCTCCCTTTTTGTTTGGCTGAAGAACATACGGTCAAGTTGTATTTGGTGGAAAACTCTTGGCATGATTTGAACTAATTAAAGAAAAGCCCATTAAGACAACCTTAATTAATCATAGTATAAAGTATGCACGCGTGTGGTGGTGGAAAAGCAAATGGGAAAATTTGTTGTTTGGGAAGAGAAAATAAAGGTGGGGTGGGACATCAAACCATGGAGCCATTTTGGTTGTGGATTCTCCAACAAAACAACCACGCTTGGAAAGTTTATGAAAATTTCTATTTAAACCCAAAAAACAAATACCCACAACAATCCACAGTATGGCTATTGCTTTCCCAGTTGCCAGCTGCCACTAACCATTGCTACTATCGCTGCTATTACAGCTTCTTCTTTTGCTTTAGTATAAATTAAATAAATATATCGTCAAACATACAATATTAGAGCACTGCAAAAAGTGCCAATTCATCTGCTATTTGTCTTTTAATTATTCATAACAATTGGTTCAACCTCATCCACTTTCTTGGGACTTCACGTTGATGATCTGGCAATGAAGGGTTAAGTATGTGAGAAACAGATGAAGAAGCTTAAGCAAATTTCTTAACAGGGTTGGTCTCATTCACAAGCCCACAAAACTTTAAGAGCCCAGATAGCAAATGTTTGCTGGATATTGTCCACTACAACAAATCCAGAATTGACGGTAGATTGAAGAAGGGAAAGTGACCAAAATTTGTTGTCTGAATTTAAATGAAAATTTGTTAGTTAGTATGTTTGGTTATGTAAAGTTTTTTAAAAAAAGACGTTGGGATAGTGAAAAATGTGTTCCAAACATAGTGCAAGAAATTGACAGCACCACCATGCTTAGCTTATTACCGACTGTAATAAATTCTGGTCCTCAGGCTGCTGCTATCAGCCTATTACATTCTCAAACCCACATTCACTGCAGTCCACTTACTGACAGCTGTGCCATAACAGCAGTGCATGCGTGGAAAGAATTTTTTTTGGACTGGAAATAGGTTAAGTTAATGAGATAAGAACATCGAATGAGTCATACAAGTGTTATGCATTGGGATATATCACTTAATTTGTTGGATTAACAAAAAGGAATTCAGATAAAGCCTAAAGACAGCATGAACAAGAGAAGTCCCACAATACAGTATTCAGCTGCTTCAATGCTTGAAGATATGATTCCTTGGCTCTGTTATGGAACACATAACATACTTAACTTTCTAATAGAAAATATAACTCAATTTTTTGTCTCGATATTATGAATTACCTGAATTGCCCTCAGTCACGTGCCTGTCAGTTTGGCGTGAATTGTGCGATGTTCGTGTTAAAAATTAATGGCCGCTATCCGACCAATTGGGTGATACATTTGGGTAGTTGTCTGTGCTTCGAGATCGAACGTGTTTCAATTAAATGTCGAGGTTTTAAAAATTGGATCTGACTGAAAATCGACCGGTTTTATAGTTCTAGTTTTACCTCAAAAAAGAGAGGGGAAAAAAAAAAAAAAAAAACTAGTTTGTCATTTGAACTATTAGGAACCTGTTAAACTCAGAAAAAAACTAGGTTGAAGCAATCAAAATCGGCCAGAAACCGTTTTTAGTATTTTTTTATTGATAAGAAATTTAAAATCAAAATTTGGCCTTTTAAAAATAAAAATAAATAAAATATTTTTATATTTTCTTATGATTTCATTTTTACCTCCTAAACAATTTATTAGTGTATATAATTTTCAATATCTATTTTTTGCTTGTATTTATTTTATTATTTTTATCTGTATATTTTTCTAATTGAGTTATTAAAAATTTAAATATTGCATCTAAATTTTTTTTATTAATTGTGTTGTTTTTAGTTTTCAAAACTTACTTTTAATATTTATATTTTGCTTTGAATTTACTTTAGTTTCTTTTATATTTTTATAATATTTTAATTCATATTGAATTATTATATTTCTAATGTTACGTCTAAAGCATATCATTTGATGTGTTAATTAATGGACTTAAATTAATTTTATAACATTATTTTAATATCATTATGAGTGTATACATAATATTATATTTAATTTAAAATAGTTGAAAGGTCTAATATTAAAAATATTGTCCATCGTGTTTCCCTTAAACTCTAATTCTATTCAAATAGCGTTTCTTCTTGGCTCGCGAAGTCTTGGCTTTGATAAATATGAGCGTAAAATTAGAAATTGACAAAAAATTTGATGTCTTACTTTCTAATTAATATAAATAGGCGTGGAAAATTAAATTGGAGAAGATTTTATAAAACTGTTAAGTGACATTAATGATAAAGATAAGGAAATGAATTAACATGATACGAAGGAATGAGTTCGATGATGAGAGGGATGAAAGGTGTTTCCAAGTTCTTATGTCAACCGATTTGGCCCATTTGTTACGGGGGTTGTATCAAAAGGCCAATGAGTATGAATTGGGATTTCACTGCTGATGTAATTGGACATTTGGGGATAAGAAAGTATGGCGATTGATTGGATGAAGAAGCATCATAATACTCTCCCTTTCCTTCTTTGATTCTCCTCACTGTAAACCCTAGTTCTCCTATCGCTTAAACTAGCTTGCGTTCTTATCCTCGGGGAAATTCTCTCGCCGATTAGATCAGCTGATATAAGCTCCGAGCAATGGCAGGAAACGGAGAAGGTCCAGCGATCGGAATTGATCTCGGAACCACTTACTCGTGCGTCGGCGTCTGGCAGCACGACCGCGTTGAGATCATAGCCAATGAACAGGGTAACCGGACGACGCCCTCGTATGTTGCTTTTACCGACACCGGAAGGCTTATTGGGGACGCCGCCAAGAATCGGGCTGCGATGAACCCGACGAACACTGTTTTTGGTAAGATATGTGCTCCTCTGCGGTACCATTTACTTCGACGTGTTCCTTGTTTTGGTATTCTTTGTTAGATCTATGTTAAAGCTGTGTTAGGTTGGATCTCACTGTTCAACGTTCACTTGTTTAATTATGAGTTTTCAACGTTTTTAGTGGTATACTTATGATATTCTGTTATGCTGCTCGTTTCAGACAGTTAACCTGGATACGTATCAGTGTTGCACTAATTCTGCATTTTTTAGATCCAGCTTTTGTGTGAGCATTACTTTATATCTGTAATTCATTTCTTAGTCTAGCTTGTCTTTCGTAGGGATTCTGCGATATTCATTCATAATTACTACTTGAGTCTGGTGGTTCAACATTTGAGGGTGCCTAGTATTTTGTCTGAATTGTTAATAGTTTGAATGGTCCTATTTCAATGCCATCTTGTGCTATCTCCACCTCTTATATATGTTGTATGTAATACCCAAAATTTTTGAGCATTTAAAAGCAAGCAAAATATTAATATGATTTATTTTTTTACTCAATTTATTTTTATTATCTTCGGATAAGTAGTAAAGGGTAAGGATAAATGTATGTAAAAGTAGATATGTGTATGATTATGTTGATAAATCCCACCTAATTTTGAAGATAATTGAAAAGACAATTTTAAATGTCTCTTAAACTCCAAAAAAAAAAATGAAAAAAAGCATCAGATTGGTTGGAGAGATGTTAGCAGTAGTTTTGGACTCAAAAATAAAGAAACTTGGTATAATGCAAATATTGAAGTTTTCCTAGTATAAATAAGACCTAGGAGTGGGAGAAATAAATTATCTTAGCTCTCCCCCTCCCCTCCCCAGACACCCGATCAAGCGTGCAAAGGGACAGAAGAGAGAAAAATAGGTTGGCACATGATATCGCATTGAAATTGAGGTTAAATCCTGATTTAAGTTTGTGGTTTTAATACACATGCTTAGGAATTTATTTCACAAATTTAGGAACATGAAATTGTGAGAATTTTTCAAGTAAGAACATAGCATGAATATTGAAATTATGTTAGCGCAAGATTTCAAGTATGAATTTGGATAAATGATGTGGTATTTAAAAAAATATGATTGAAAAATCTTTGATTAATCCATAAAATTAGAATTTTTATTTTTAGATTCTGTTAAAAGGCCTTAAGAACCTATCAAATATGTAGAACCATTGAAAAGGAGGTTAGAATTGAGTAGAATGTAAAAATAGTTAAACAATCCCTTACCTACGGACCGATTGCACCTTGTAGTGCCGCATTGCGATCGCCAAACTACTTTGTGGCTGTGATGTGAGATTGTGTGGGTGTGAACAAAATCGCGAGCGGAGGTAGAATACCTTGCGACTTTGGTTGTAGCTGCGATGCCTAAGCTTGCGAGTCTGGCGATGCTACTCACAGTGGTGGAGCTAGAGTGCGAATAGAAGTAGAACACCTTAGGATTCCTGGTGTGGCCACAAAAGAGCCCTCTACAGTCATGAGCCTTCTGTTCGTGGTCGTGAGGCTCGGCAGTGGGATAGGATAGACTGCATTGTGGTGTATGGCGCAGTTGCGGTATCAATTCTTACATTCAAGAACCCTTGTTTTGCGGGAGGAACTTGAAATTTATTCTTGTGTAATTTATACCTAATTTTACCAATTTAAAGTTAGAATACATGTAAACATGAAGATTAAGGGTATGATAGGGTATAAAGGGTGATAATCGAGTAAATTTTGGATATAAAAGCCTGTCCAATAAGTAAATTGAAACCTAAGCGTAAATCAATGGCATCTAATTAGACAACATTAAGGGACATGTAGGAATTGAATTTCTAGCATATATTGAAATTAAATGAAAAATAATTTGATGGAATAGGAACCAAGTGATAATAATTGATGAAGGAACGAAGTCTCGAAATTGAAAATAGGTAAGTGGTTTACATGCAAACTTTTATAATTGTCCTTTTTCATAAAATATTTTTGTTGAAAATTGTGTATTTTTATTGAAAATTATTTTGCAATTTTGTTTGAAAATTTTATTGTATGAAAATTTAGTTTGAAATATTTCTCTACAAATTTTCTTATTGAATTGGCATGGTTTAATTCAAAAATTTATTTTTGAAATTATGTGGACGTGAATAAGTGCAAACTATTTATATTGTTTATTTGTTTTGGATTTATTAATTGTGAAATTGTGGAAGACGTGATATAATACCATTGGGGATCAAACGGTAGTGTAAGAAGTTAGTTCTACCTAATCACTTGGTAATAGGTGAGATACATAACCCTGTTAATCGAAATTAAAGATTGAGACTACGTGATCCACTTAATTGGGATTATAGGTTGAATACACAACCTTTTCAATTAGATTCAAAATTGAAATAATTGCAAAGTTGTATGTGACCCTTCTTAGTTGGAGTTATAGATTAAAGCTTGAACAGTGAATATGGTACATGAATTGTCTCAATCTCTGGGTATACCAATGAGAAATACATGTGATATGGATATAAATCACAATACATGTTTTTTCCAATTTTTTTATGTGAATTTTCAAATGTGTTTTTAAGTGAATATGCGAATTTTGTAAATAATTTTCTGTGCTCATGTCTGACAAAGGCAGTAAACTTCTTATTAGGCAACTGGTCACTTATGATTCAAAACGTATTTTGTAGAGCATTCTGGAGAGAAGGAACAAGTATGGGGTTGGTAAAGTTGAAAAACACAAATTTCTTAGTAATTTAGTATTTAGTTAACATTTGTATACAATTTGGACAAGGATGAAATAGAATAGAAGTGACTTTATTTCTTCGTTACTCAATTATCTTTGACTCGTGTTTTCACAATGAATGAAATGTTTATTTTAGTTTTTTTAGATATTGTGGCTTTAGTATCTGTTGAGATAAATGTCATGCTATATTTCAAAACTTAGGACATGACAAAAGTGGTATCAAAGCATAGGTTTTGACACTAGAAACGTAGAATGTCTAACATAAAGTGGACCATAGGAAATCACATCACGAGAACATAGAACTTAGTGGCCTCATCACATGCATGCATAAGATATTAGATTAATTTTACTTTGACTTAAAAATGTGATGTATTGGCACATGGCTAACAGGTTAGGAGAGCTTATGCCTTCAGGCAGTGGTCGCTTGCCAAAGGGGGTCATGGACTATCTTCTTACTACACCAACTTAATTAGGAAAAATAGCTATTGAACTTGTACAATATTTGCGACATTGTGCTAGGTTTTGAGGTAGAGAATAAAGAACTAAAAGACAAAAACCCCAATATGTAGGAAGATCAGGGCATGCTTAAAAGGAAATTCAATGAAATCAAGGAAGCATAGTGAAAATTGGTAGAGACACATGAGAACATGAAGAGAAACTATCAGAATCACGTAATCACTGTACAGGATTCATGTTTTTATATGGTAAACCAGCTTAGCAATGTGAACCATGAGCGTTATGAAAGGATCTGTCAAGGAATCGTGTACCTGGAAGAGGATATAAACTCTAAGGAGGACCTTGAGGAGGATCTAAAGAGGACTTGAACCATAGCTAGAAGAAGTGGACTTAGATGAAGAGGATCGAATCATAGAATAGAGCTTAGAAAAGGATTTAGAACAAGATTATGATTTAGTTATGTTATTTTTATTTTTTAAAATATAATAACATTATAAATTGTAAATAACTTTGCGTATACTAAAAGCGTGAGGAATTTATTTGTTAGAATAAATTTCAAGCTAGTACTTAGTTTTGTATAATGTTTAGATATTAATTTTGTATATTATTTTCTATGTGGTTAATCTAAAATATTATTTGATCATTATAATATAAAAACTTGTTTGCTTTTATATATTAATGTTTTTTTATATAAATTATGAAAGGCGCTTCTCTTGTTTTATTGTTTTGGAATCAATCGAAATCTCTTAATTTTTCAAGGAAATGGAAGACAAGTTTGAGCTCATGAAAGTTCTAATGGAAATCTAGCCCAGAGTTGTGGTCCTTTTTCTGGTTGGTGATGCCAACTTATGGTAGAAAGACATCTCACCTACACTTTTGGAAAAGGGGCCAATTACTTGGGTCTATTTCTGTGAGGTTTTCCTAAATAATTTCTTCCTGAATGCAATCTACCTGTAGTAAACAGTGGGTTGACGACTTGGTACAATGGCCAAATATGATAGTTGTGGAATATTTGGCTAAGTTCTACACCCTGGACAAGTATTTGTCAATGATCATCATGAGCTCACCAATGAGGTTTGGAAAAGCCAACAAGCTAAGTTTGCACTTTCTTAGACCATTCGAGATATTAGAAAGTTAGCATACTGACTAGTGCTATCCTTGGGATTGGCTAGGCTACATAACGTTTTCCATGCATCGCAATTAAGAAAGTACTTACTAGACTCGAATCATGTATTGAAATTCAAGCTCTTGATAGTGAAGAAAGACCTAACCTATAAGGTATATCCATTTTGAGTAGTTGATCATAAGAATTAAAATCTAAGGACTTCGACGGTACTGTATGTAAAGGTTCAATGGTCAAATTATATTGAACAAAAAATGACCTGGGAACTAGAAGAGGATATTAGAAGTAGATACACTCACCTCTTTTTGTAATAGACCAACGAAAGTTTTGAGGGTGAAACTTATTGTAAGAGGAGAATGATGTAATACTCAAAAGTTTTTGGCATTTAAAAGCAATAAAAATATTAATATTAGTTATTTATTTAATTACTCAATTTATTTTAATTGTTTTTGGATAAATAGTAAAGGGTAGGGATAAATGTTTGTAGAAGTTGATATGTGCATGATTATGTTGATAAATCCCAGCCAGTTTTGAAGATAATTAAAAAGACAATCTTAAATGTCTCTTAAAGTCAAAATAAAATAAAATTGAAAATCGCATCTAATTGTCTAAAGAGGTGTTTGGAGTAGTTCCGGACTCAAAAATAATAAATTTGGTATAATTCAAATATTGAATTTTTTCTAGCATAAACAAGACTTAGGGGGTGGGAGAAATAAATCATCAACACATTTTATTTCATGTAGTTAGGCACATGAAATCATGAAAATTTTACATGTAAGAACATAGCATGAATACTAGAATCATGTTAATGCAAGATTTTGATTAGGAATTCGGAGAAAAGACGCAATATTGAAAAAAAAACGACTGAATCCCGTGTTTTTTTCGAAAACTTTGATTAATCCATAAAGCTAGAATTTTTATGTTTAGATTCTGTTAAAAAGGCCCCAAGATCGTGTAAAGTATGTAGAACAATTTGAGAAGGAGTTTAGAATTGCGTAAAATGTAAAAATAATAGCCTAATAGGCCCTTATTCATGGACTGATTGCTCCTTGCGGTCCAACATTGTGGTCACAAGATTAGACTCCACGGTTGTGACATGAGATTGCATCGGTGCTAGTGAAACTCCAGGCAGCGGCAAAATACTCCACAGCTTTGGTCGCAGCCATGACACCTAAGCTCACAGTCGCGAGATTGAAATGCAAATAGAAATAGAATACTTTGCAATTCTTGGAGCGGTCGTGAAAGAGCCTTTTGCAGTGACAAGGCTCGATAGTAGGATAAGGTAGAATGCAATGCAGAGCATGGTGTGGTCACGAGACCTACTTTTTGTGGAGTAACCTAAAAAACGTACAAAATTTATTCTCATGTAATTTATACCTAATTTTACCAATTTAAAGCTATAATACATGTAAATATAAGGATTAAGGGTATGAAAAGATATAAAGGGTGACAATTGACTAAATTCTTGATGTATAAGTAAATTGCAACTTGAGCGGAATCTAAAACCGTGTAATTGGACGGCATCAAGGGACATATAAGAATTGAACTTTTGGCATAAATTGGAATTAAATGAAAAATAATTTTGATTGAATAGGTAGCCAAGTGATAATAATTGGTGAAGGAACAGGGTCTTGGAATTGAAAACAGGTAATTGGTTTACATGCAAGCTTTTATAACTACCCTTTTTTCTAAAATATTTTTGTTGAAAATTGTGTATTTTTATGGAAAATTATTTTGCAATATGTTCTGAAAATTTATATTTTATGAAAATTTATTTCAAAATATTTCTCACAAATTTTCTTATTTAACTAGCATGGCTTAATTCAAAGATTTATTTCTGAAATTATATGGACTTGAACAAGCACCAATAGTTTATATTGTTAATCTACTTTGGATTTATTAATTATAAAATTTTAGAATATGTGATATAACGCCATTGGGGACAAAACGACAGTGTCAGGAGTTAGTTTCACTCATTCACTAGACAATTGATGAGATACATGACCTTCTCAATTAGGGTAAAAAATTGAGATCACATGTAAACTTCACAAGCATTGTAAGTTGAATATATAACCCTATCAATTGGGTTCAAAAATTGAGACAACTGCAATATTGCATATGATCCTCCTTAATTAGGGTTATAAACTAAGGCCTAATTAATAGATATGGTACACAAACTATCTGAATTCGTAGATACCAATGAGAAAAGTACATGTGATATGTATATGAATCATAGTACATGTTATTTTCTATTTATTTTTACGTGAATTTCCATTTGTGTTTTCAAGTGAATATGTGGTTTTGTAAATGATTTTCTATGTAAACGTCCAACAAAAGGCAATAAACTGTGTATAGGGAGATTTGTTACTCATGATTTTCAAAACGTATTTTGTAGAGGATCTTGAAAAGAACGAACAAGTCTGGGGCTAGTAAAGTTGGAAACACAAATTTCTCCATTATTTTGTTATTTAGTATTTAGTTACCATTTATGTACAAGTTAGATAATGACGTAATAAAAAAGGTGACTTTATTTCTCCATGGATCAATTATCTTTGACTCGTCTTTTCACATTGAATAGAATGTTTGATTTAGTTTCTTTGATATCGTGACTTTAGCATCTACTGGGATAAATGTCTTGCGAATACTGCCATGACATATTCCAGAACATGAGGCGTGACAATGTAGATTTATGAGTGTGAAATTGGTGAATTTAGTTCCAAAAATAGTTTTAGTTCTTTGCTAGCTCAGTTCATGTTTTTCTTTTCATTAAATAAAATGTGTTGCAGGTCTACTTATTTATTTTGACTATTGATTTACAAGTTGCTAGCTACTTTTTTCTACTAAAAAAGGTATTAGAGATAATTTGATAACTTTGACTATTTGTATTTTGGTTACCGCCAACACAAGTGTGATACTATACACGTATCTTTATTAGTGTATTTTAGTGTATCTAGATGTTGTGATTGTGGTCTTTGTGCCCCTGCATTATTTTGTTCTATTTACATAGATAGTACTTATAATTTGTAATGATAATTGATTGTTCTTGTCTATTCCTCTTTCTCAGCTACTAAGAGATTGATTGGAAGGAGATTTAGTGATACGTCTGTGCAAAGTGATATCAAGTTGTGGCCCTTTAAAGTTATTATTGGGCCCAATGATAAGCCCATAATTAGTGTTAGCTACAAGGGTGAAGACAAGCAATTCATAGCTGAGGAGATTTCATCCATGGTTTTGATGAAGATGAGGGAAATTGCTGAAGCATACCTTGGTTCTATTGTGAAGAATGTTGTGGTCACGATCCCAGCGTACTGTAATGATTCTCAGCGTCAAGCTACCAAAGATGCTGGTGTAATTGCTGGTCTCAATGTGATGCGTATCATTAATGAGCCCACGGCTGCTGCCATTGCTTATGGTCTTGACAAGAAGGCAAGTAGTGCCAGTGAGAAGAATGTTTTGGTTTTTGATCTTGGTGGTGGTACTTTTGATGTCTCTTTTATTACAATCGAGGAAGGTATTTTTCAAGTGAAGGCCATTGCTGGTGACACTCACCTTGGAGGTGAAGACTTTGACAACAGAATGGTTAATCACTTTGTTCAAGAATTTAAGAGAAAAAATAAGAAAGACATCGATAGGAACCCCAAGGCTTTACGAAGGTTGAGGACAGCTTGTGAGAAGGCAAAGAGATCTCTCTCATCCACTACCCAAACCACCATTGAGATTGACTCTTTCTATGAGGGTATTGATTTCTACTCCACCATCACCCGTGCCAGGTTTGAGGAGCTCAACATGGACTTGTTCAGAAAGTGTATGGAACCAGTTGAGAAGTGCTTGAGGGATGCCAAGATGGACAAGAGCAGTGTGCATGATGTTGTCCTTGTTGGTGGTTCCACTAGGATTCCCAAGGTTCAGCAATTTTTGCAGGATTTCTTCAACGGGAAAGAGCTATGCAAGAGTATTAACCCTGATGAGGCTGTTGCATATGGTGCTGCTGTCCAAGCTGCCATTTTAAGTGGCGAGGGCAATGAGAAGGTCCAGGATCTCTTGCTTCTGGATGTTACCCCTCTCTCTCTTGGTTTGGAGACCGCTGGTGGTGTCATGACCGTGTTGATTCCCAGGAACACTACCATTCCTACCAAGAAGGAGCAGGTCTTCTTTACCTACTCTGACAACCAACCTGGTGTGTTGATTCAGGTCTATGAAGGTGAAAGAATGAGGACAAGAGACAACAATCTGCTTGGAAAGTTTGAGCTCTCTGGTATTCCTCCTGCTCCTAGGGGAGTTCCACAAATTATGGTGTGCTTTGACATTAATGCAGATGGTATTCTGAATGTTGCTGCTGAGGACAAGATCAGCGGCCGAAAGAACAAGATTACAATTACCAATGACATGGGTAGGCTTTCCAAGAAGGAAATTGAGAAGATGATTCAGGAAGCAAAGAAATACAAATCTGAGGATGAAAAACACAAGAATAGGGTTGAAGCAAAGAACGCATTGGAGAACTATGCATACAACATGAGGAACACTGTAAGGAAGATCGAGGATGCTATTGAGTCTACCATCCAATGGTTAGATGGTAACCAGCTTGCTGAGGTAGATGAGTTTGAGTACAAAATGAAAGAGTTGAAAAGCCTCTGCAACCCCATCATTGCAAATATGTATTAAGGTACTAGTGGTGAGGTACCCATGGATAACGATAGCCCTGCTCATATTAGTAGCTGTGCTTGTGTTGATGTCGGTCTCTAAATCAAGGAATTTGACTAAATATTTGTAGTGTTTCTTTTGTTGGGGGTTACTTTAAGCACCGTGTTTAATATGTTTAAGTCTTGAAGCCTCAAATGTCTTTTGATTCAATGCCTTGGTCATGATATCTATGTGTTGAGGCTGTGTTCCAACATAATCCAGCACAATCACCTTGTTTTCCATTAATTTTCGAATGAAGTGATATTTGATGTCTATATGTTTGATCCTATTATGTTGCACTAGATGTTTTGAAAGTTAATAGCACTTTGGTCATTACACATAATCATCATCTCATCTTGGTAAATATCATAATCATGCAACATTTGCTTTATTCAAAGGACTTGGGCACAACATGCTTCGACCACCATGTACTTTGCTTTGACCGTGGACAACGTATCGAGCTTTATTTTTCGCTAAACCATAAAACAAGATTAGTTCTTATAAAAAAAACATCTTCCAACAGTGCTTTTTTGATCATATACATTACTTGTTCAATCAGTATCACTAAATTGATATTAAAGTTTTTATAGTACCATAGCCCAAGATCTGAGGTTGAGTTGATGTAATGAATAATCCTTTAAATTCACTTAGGTGACATTCCTTGGGTACTAATTGAAGGTGAGCACAAACTTCCACATTGTAACAAATGTCTGCCTACTTGCTGTAAAATAGAGTAGGATGACTATAATACTTTTGTACATATTAGGATCAATTGAAAGTTCAACATCATCTTTTGATAGTTTGGTATTAACAAATATTGGTGTTCTAATGGGAGTTTTCCAACCCAAATCTTTTCACCACTCATTTGGTAAACTTGCTTTGGGATATGAATACACCATTATTACATTGCTTCACTTGCAAGTTAAAAATAATTAAGTTCTTATACCATACTTATTTCAAACTCCATTTTTTATGAGATTTAAAAGGTTATCCATAAGTTGTTAAGAGGTGGATCTAAAGATTACATCAGCCATGTAAATTTGTGCCACAAGGATGTTGGTGTTGGAATGTCACATGAATAGTGTATTATACGCTCCCCCTCTCACGTATCAATCCCTTAAAAGGTATTTTGCAAGCCTTTCATAGCATACCCTTAGAGCTTGTTAAAGTCCATAGAGCTCCTTTTTCAATTTATAAACATGATAGGGATGATTTGAGTCTTCAAAGCCATTGGGTTGCTTGAGGTACACCTCTTCATGAAGAATTACATTCAAGAACGTACTTTTTACATTCATTTGGTATAATTTAGAGTTAACGCTATTGGAGACGACAATGAGTAGCCTAATTGCTTCAATCCTTTCCATGGGAATGAATGTCTCATCAAAATTTACCCCTACAACTTGGGTGTACCTTTGGGTGACCATTTTAGCTTTATTCAGTGTGATGTTCCCATGCTCGGCGATCTTATTTTTGAAAATTTATTTAGTATTGATGACATTAATATCTTTTAGCCTTTTCACTGGCTCCTAAACATCATTGCAGATGAATTGGTTGAATTCCTCCTGCATGGTCATAATCTAATACTCGCCTTCCAATGCTTTGTCAATAGTTTTTGATTCCTTCAAGGAAATAAAACATGTGTAGCCTGCAAGAACATGATCATTAATACGTTCCATAGCTCTGGTTCTCCTCTAGTCATTAAAGCTTCTAACTATTGTATATGTGGAATGATTCTTCTTAATTCGTAATGAAGCTTCTCGGATTGATTGCTGAGAAGCTCCATTATCATCACTGTCAATATAATCAGAATTGCAACATCAGTTAGTCCCATTAGATTCAGATGTAATAGTTTTAAGGTTGTGCTAGAATGTAAATGTCTCGCATTAGGTGAGATTTCCTATGATGTTGTCTTTTGTGGCATGATTCACATACACCCTCCCTTTTCTCTGTTAAGACAGTATTCCTTTCAATACATGGACTTTGGAAATCCCCATCAAATCAAGGTAATTGAGGTGGCCTAACCTTTTGTGCCAAATCTTGCTTTTATCCGTGTCTATCCTGAGGCATGTTGCAATATCATTCAGGAAGTAACAACATCATTCAGTAGGTAATAATTGTCCGATAGCCTTCTTCCAGTTAGTACTTGGTTGTTATTTTCATCATAAACATAACGTTTGGACCTAAGAAATTTGACGGGAAGTTCTGATCGCATAATTAGCTGATGCTAAGCAAGTTGGTCTTTAATCTTTGTACGTGGAGTATATCTTCAATTTTAGCATCCCCTCGACGTGGAGTACGCCTTTGCCAATTACTCTACCTTTTTGCACATCTCTAAACATTACATGGCCTTCTTCAAAGCTTATGTATTAGATTAAATTTGATTTATCTCCTTTCATGTGCTTTGAGTATTCATTGTTAAAGTATTAGGTAGTGTTGGAGCATGTCCTTACAATAGTGTAGGTGGGATAGCGACACATGTCAGATTTTTTGATCCAACTTTGTACTTTGACTTGAACTTAGGGTCAATGTGTCTCCCATCTATAAAATGCTTCAAACGAGTAAAGGATTTAATGTAAATATAACCATACTTATGAAAATACTCATATTAGGTTCTGTTCCGAGGAGGTTGCCTTTTTTTCTCCTCCTTGGTGCTGCAACACCTAAGTTAGTAGCCTAACTGATGCTGGTATTCTGGGAGCAATGGTTTGGATTGATGTTGGCAAAAACTATATCTTGTTGAGGTTAGGGTAACTGATACCTAAATGTCCTACAAAGCCCAGTCCAAAATGGTCTTTAGAAGTTTTGCCTTTGGTCAACAAATCATCAAGTTTTGCTTTCCTTTTGTTAAATTTTTTCAAAGTTTTTTTGTTGTCTTTAGATTTTGGGATTGCCTTTGGATGTTGTTTTAGTACTAGGGTAATTTCCTCCATCATTTCTTTCTTTTCTTTTAGAAGTGCCCTGACTTCATTTTTCAAGAAATAATTTGTAAAACATCATCTGGTATGTAGACATCGATTCCTCATGAACGACTTTCGAGTTAGTCACTGGAACTGTTTGACTGCAACTTTAGAATTGCGACATAAGCACGATCATTTTTTGTTGGTATTCTGACATTATGATGGTTGCTAGTCTATTCATCTTTTTTGGACTCTTCTGAATCATTTTTCGTATTGTGGCCATCGATTTGCCCTATTTCTTTAATTTATTTGCACATTTGAAAAGTATATGTCCATATCCACCGCACTCATGACATTGAATACCTTTCTTAGGCAAATCATGTTTAAAATTTTTCTTACCAGTTTTATTACCATTTTCTATAGTGGTTTGTTTGGTGGATCTACGATTCCAATTAGTTGTCTTTTCTTTCTTTCTTCATGAACTTTTTGAGCCTTTTAGCCACTATAACCACTTCATCATTGATGCTGGAATTCTTCTCTTCCATGCTGCTTCTTTTGATTTTCAGCACCATCTCCTTCTTTTTTTTGGTTTGAATCGTGTTCATCTCAAACATTTGTAACGAGCCCATCAATTCATACAATATCATCTTTCGTCATCTCAAGCCTTCCCACTAGCCACCACTTTGTAGAGAAGCATTCTAAAAGATAGCACAATATCTTTCAAACTAGCTTGGCTCTTGAGTACCTATTTCCAAGCTAGTATGCCTAGTTAGCTATGTCTCAAAGTTTTCCATTAAATATGGTGATCGTATCGTCTCTTCTTTGCTCATCCTTAAATTTTTAAACTGTGAAGTAAGCATTTAGAGTTTATAAATATGGACAGAACTTATAACTTCGCAAATATTTTGTAAAATATCCCACACTTCCTTCATTGTTTCACATGTGGGAATTAATTTAAATTGCTTCTCATTAACTCTGATGACAGCATTAATTGCCTTTGCATTACTAAGCGCTACCTTCTCTTTGTCGAGTGTCCACGTACTCACATCCTTGATAACATACCTGCCATCATTCTTGATCATAGATGTTGCCCGTGCATTGATAATAGAGCTCTAAACCTTCTCATCTAAGGATTTAATGAAAGCCTACATCCTAGCTTTCCAGTATGGGTAATTCGTCCCATTCATCCATAAGAGCCATGTGATTGAAGCACCTCTTTTCGCACTCATGGTCGAACCTCCAATTCTAAGATCTCACTTGCTGGCAACCAAGACCAAAAAGGGTGATGTAGCTCTTATTCTAGTTGTAAAGTAGGTTAGACCAAATGTTGTAATCCCAAGCTATCGTATGTCTAATAATGTAATTCTGGTAGACAATTTTAAAGCCCATGCTGTAACATCAATTTACATGCATAAAGATAAGCAAAAGTAAGTACAAAGGGATACAATATATTTACGCAGTTCAGAGCCTTCAACTACTCCTAAATCCGTGGGGCACTTGCCCAGATTAAAGTAATGCATTGTCTCAAATGATTACAACCAAATACAACGTAACACAAATCCCTTGTCTCCCTCGCACTTTATTAAATCAATTCCACACTTGATTACAACAAGTTGATGCATTCTTATACTCTCCTTAGGTGAAGTGATTAGCCAAAAACCCATTTTGACCTTAATTTACATGTTGAATGAAGTGTACAATATACAATGACTTATAAATAATTACTACAATAATGACATGAATATAAATGTAGGTGTTTCTCTCACTTTTAGTTCTCAAATCTTTCAAAGGAAGGCACAAATTTAGCCCTTTATAATCTTCATTTTTGTTTCGAGAAATCAGTTGCAAAGTCATTCTAATATATGTTTGTCTAGAATCTATCTAAGTTTGTAGCTGATACTGCAGTCCTAATTACAGTTTATATTCCTACATGTCAACTTCCTTGTTGGGCATATTTTCTCCTCCTTTTTAGTATTATCATATTTTCATTTGACTTGTAAAAATATGATTAGATTTTTCCTTATGTTGGATGGTTACTATGAATATTTTTCCACCAAATTCGGACTTCACTAATTTAAGCAAATGTCAACATTTTTCATGTGCAAAAAGATTGAGAATTTTTTTACTTTTTGATTATGGAAACTCTTGGAGCATAATCTCTTCAATTTTTATCAATAACTTCAGAATCATCCCCCAATTATGTCATTTAATAGATTTTTCTAAAATACTTGCTTCTATAAATTTAAACATACCACTATTGTGCTTTTCAATGTAAAAATAAATAAATAAAATAGAATCTATTCATGAAAACATACTATCTTCTTCATTCAAAAATTAATTATACTCATAATGTAGTTATTAAATATCACTTAACACAATATTTTGAGAAAACTCGAATATTAAATTTGCGAGGATTAATTAACCTTATTTCAATTTACTTAATTGAATTGAACTAATGCGTACTATTTTTGCCAACACAAAAATTTCACTCGCCCTTCTACAATAGAAGATAGCCAAAATAAAGATACAAGCATAGACATTGAAAAGCAGCCTAAACCCAACATGAAACCTGCAAAGAAGGCATGACATATTATCAGCCCTACACAGGCAAATGATCAAATTCCCTCCCTTCCCCTCAATTTGATATGAACCGTTGCCGCCGTCCGATCAATTAAGTGATGCACTTGTGCGTTCGGGTATGCTTCAGAATTGAACGTGTTTCAATTCATCGTTCTGCGCTTAACTTCCTAATTTTATTTTAGGATGAATCTAAATATTGGAAATTGACGAAGAATTTGAGGTCTTCTGTTCTAATGTAAAGAGGTGTGGAAAACTAAATTGGACCAAAAAAATAAAAATAGAATTGTTAAGTGGCACTGATGGTGAAGGTAAGGAAATGAATCAAGATGATGTGGACGAATTTGTTCAAGGGTTTGAGGGATGAAAGTGCTCGTCTTTGCAAGTGGCAACCAGTCCACGTTTTGCCCCACACTTCTTGCGTTGCCACACTTGGCCCATTTGTTATAGTGTGGCCTTTAATTGGATGAAGCCTGTGTGCCTTGTTTATGTTTATTGTCTTCGTTTGGATGCCAATTGTGATAGGGAGAAAAATATGTATAAAAATAATTATTTTGTTGAGTTGTGCCGCGGGTGATCACGGTGCAGTTTTTGTGTTTTTTCAATAAATTTCAAACCAAATTGAGACAGATGCGGTTTTTCCTAACAAAAAATCAAAATTACAATTTTAAAAACCAAAAAACCAAGCTCAATTTTGAACGGTATTGCATGGTTTGGTACGATTTTACGGTTTATAAATAAGTTTCTTTCAATACTAATTGATTTATAATATAAAAAAATTCGAATATATCTTAGGTACCATTCATACTAATTTTTAATATTGCAAATGCTGGCTTAATTTTAATAAACAAAAATTAGATGCATCTCACAAAAATTATAAGTTGAACAACAATACAGTATAAAATAATGATTGTCACAAAATAGAGTTTTATTATCATAAAAAATATATCTCCTTTTCATTTTGCTAGCCTAGCTATAATATATCATGGAAAACCAAAATGTTGTGAGCATACACATCACTAATTCTAAAAAAAAAAAGAGAGAATAATTTAAAAATATTGAGGAAAATCTGAAAGCTAAGAAAAATAATTCTAAATAGAGGTGCAAACCTTAAATATACTCTATGAATATTAATGTTTTGCATTGGTATCCAAGCTTTAATAAATAGTTATGCTAATATTTTCCTTTCCAATGACTAATTTAATAAAAAATAATAAAGCAATTGCCATACATATACATGTAATTAATTTAAACTAAATAATGATGGAAGAGTAAATCTTTATGGTTAAAGAATAAAATCCAGTTTTGACCTTTTAATATATTTGTACTTTTTATCAATAGTTTTATAATATAATAATTTTTAAAAAATTTTAACTCATATTTTGAAATTTACCTTCAAAATATATTTATTTATTTTTATTGTTTTCAACTTAAGGTAATGATATTTAATCATATAATTTGAGGTGTCTACATTATATGCAAAAATATTTTTTCTTTAAAAGATGATTGTATTGATTTAAAATATCCAAAGTTCTAAATAAAAATCAATATTCAACTATATTTTATTTAATATAAATATTTAATTCTATTTATATTTTATACATAGAACTATGCAATTTTTTGAATCCAAAATTAACACCAAACCGGATTTTGCAGCGTGGTATTTTAAAATTTAAAATTTACAATTTATGTTTTAAATTATTACAAACGATTTGATTTGGTACAGTACGGGCAGTTTTTAATTTTTTTCTAATCTCCCCTATGTAGTACATTTAGAAATGTAAATTCGGGGAGGTAAGAAATGGATTTAAATTTATGCCCAAACAAAGCCTTTGAAATTTTCATATGTAAAAATAATTGCCATGCATCACATATTAAATTAAAAAGACCACAATATACTTTGAGTTTTTGCATTTTTAATTAAGAAAAAATTTAATAAAAACAGTTCAAGTTCGAATTTGACCGTCACCCGTATTTGCACTACTAAAATAAAATTTCTTCCCTCCAATGACCCAAAGTCCAAACGAACCACCAAAAAAAAAAAAATAAATAAATAAAAGAGAAAACACAAGAAAAAGAGAAGAATGTGAAAATATGTACAACGCAGTTCTGGTCTGCTTTCGGCGACTCAACCACGGCGGCCAAATAAAGCCAATTCAAACACAAACCTCCCCGCGCAGAAGGCGGGGTTAATCTCCCACCGTCCGCATTGATCGAACGGCTCTCTTACTGTTTGGAATTTTAGAACATTCTGGAACGCTGAAAATAAAGCCAAGGGCTGAAGCGCGGAGCCATCACCTCCCCTATAAATACTCTCCCTCTGCTTTGTTGTTTCTCATCTCTCTAAACCCTAGTTCTCCCAACGATTAGATTAGCCTACACTCTTCTCCTCGGGGAAATTCTCTAGCCGATTAGATCTGTTAATATAAGCTTTGAGCAATGGCGGGAAAGGGAGATGGTCCAGCGATCGGAATTGATCTCGGAACCACATACTCGTGCGTTGGCGTATGGCAGCACGACCGCGTTGAGATCATAGCCAATGACCAGGGTAACAGGACGACGCCCTCGTATGTTGGTTTTACCGACACCGAAAGGCTGATTGGGGACGCCGCTAAGAATCAGGTTGCGATGAACCCGATCAACACTGTTTTTGGTAAGATCTGTGCTCCTCCGTAGTACCATTTACTTCGACGTGCGTTCTCATTTTCTTTGTTGGATCTCACTGTTCAATGTTCGGTTGTTCAATTATGAGTTCTCAAAATTTTTTCTGGTATACGTATAGCGTTTCTATTATGCGGTTCCTTTCAGACAGTTAGCTGAATACGTATTCGTGTTGCACCAATTCTGCGTTTTTTAGATCCAGCTTTTGTGCGAGCATTACTTTAGATCTGTAATTCATTTTTTAGTCAACGTTTCCTTCTTAGGGATTCGTTGATATTCCATTATAATTACTACTTGATTCTCATGGTTCTACAATTGAGGGTGCCTGGTATTTTGTGTGAATTGTTAATAGTTTGAATGGTCCTATTTCAGCTTCTTTTTCAATAGATAAATAATAAGTTCTTGTGCTATCTCCACATCTTATATATGATGTAGATCTATGAGTTTGAACAGGTGAATCTAGATCCAATAGTAGTTTTAATTATTGCGGGTTCGGGTTCAGGTTCACGTTTTTCTTATTAAATAAAATGTGTTGCGGGGTTACTTATTTATTTTGGCTGCTGAATTGCAAGTTGCTAGCTGCTTTTCTTACCAGAGAAGGTATTAGAGATAATTTGATAACTCTGATTGTTTATATATTGGTTACCGGATAACTCTGATTGTTTATATATTGGTTACCGGATAACTCTGATTGTTTATATTTTGGTTTTGTAGTTTAGTGTATGTAGATGTTGTGACTGTGTTCTCTGTGCCCCTGCATTATTTTGTTCTATTTATGTAGGTAATACTTATAATTTGTAATGATAATTGGTTGTTCTTGTCTATCCTTCTTTCTCAGATGCTAAGAGGTTGATTGGAAGGAGATTCAGTGATGCTTCTGTGCAAAGTGATATCAAGTTGTGGCCCTTTAAAGTCATTGCTGGACCTGGTGATAAGCCCATGATTAGCGTTAGCTACAAGGGTGAAGACAAGCAGTTCGCAGCTGAGGAGATTTCATCCATGGTTTTGATAAAAATGAGGGAAATTGCCGAGGCATACCTTGGTTCTACTGTGAAGAATGCTGTGGTCACAGTCCCAGCATACTTCAATGATTCTCAGCGTCAAGCTACCAAGGATGCTGGTGTAATTGCTGGTCTCAATGTATTGCGTATCATCAATGAACCCACTGCAGCTGCCATTGCTTATGGTCTTGACAAGAAGGCAAGCAGTGCCGGTGAGAAGAATGTTTTGATTTTTGATCTTGGTGGTGGTACTTTTGATGTCTCTCTTCTTACAATTGAGGAAGGTATTTTTGAGGTGAAGGCCACTGCTGGCGACACTCACCTTGGAGGTGAAGACTTTGACAATAGAATGGTGAATCATTTTGTTCAAGAATTTAAGAGAAAGAATAAGAAAGACATTAGTGGGAACCCCCGGGCTCTGCGAAGGTTGAGGACAGCTTGTGAGAGGGCCAAGAGAACTCTCTCATCCACTGCCCAGACCACCATTGAGATTGACTCTCTCTACGAGGGTATTGATTTCTACTCCACCATCACCCGTGCCAGGTTTGAGGAGCTCAACATGGACTTGTTCAGAAAGTGTATGGAACCAGTTGAGAAGTGCTTGAGGGATGCCAAGATGGACAAGAGCAGTGTGCATGATGTTGTCCTTGTTGGTGGTTCCACTAGGATTCCCAAGGTTCAGCAATTTTTGCAGGATTTCTTCAACGGGAAAGAGCTATGCAAGAGTATTAACCCTGATGAGGCTGTTGCATATGGTGCTGCTGTCCAAGCTGCCATTTTAAGTGGCGAGGGCAATGAGAAGGTCCAGGATCTCTTGCTTCTGGATGTTACCCCTCTCTCTCTTGGTTTGGAGACCGCTGGTGGTGTCATGACCGTGTTGATTCCCAGGAACACTACCATTCCTACCAAGAAGGAGCAGGTCTTCTCTACCTACTCTGACAACCAACCTGGTGTGTTGATTCAGGTCTATGAAGGTGAAAGAACGAGGACAAGAGACAACAATCTGCTTGGAAAGTTTGAGCTCTCTGGTATTCCTCCTGCTCCTAGGGGAGTTCCTCAGATTACAGTGTGCTTTGACATTGATGCAAATGGTATTTTGAATGTGTCTGCTGAGGACAAGACCACTGGGCAGAAGAATAAGATTACAATTACCAATGACAAGGGTAGGCTTTCCAAGGAGGAAATTGAGAAGATGGTTCAGGAAGCGGAGAAATACAAATCTGAGGATGAAGAACACAAGAAGAAGGTTGAAGCAAAGAACGCATTGGAGAATTATGCGTACAACATGAGGAACACTGTGAAGGATGAGAAGATCGCCTCCAAACTCCCCGCATCTGATAAGGACAAGATCGAGGATGCCATTGAGTCCACCATCCAGTGGTTAGACAGCAACCAGCTTGCCGAGGCAGATGAGTTTGAGGACAAGATGAAGGAGTTGGAGAGCCTGTGCAACCCCATCATTGCAAAGATGTATCAAGGTGCGGGTGGTGAGGTACCCATGGATGACGATGGCCCTGCTCATGCTAGTAGCGGTGCCGGTGCTGGTGCCAGTGCCGGTCCCAAGATCGAGGAAGTGGACTAAAATACTTGTGGTGTTTCTTTTGTTGGGGTTTACTTTAAGCACCTCATTGGCTATTTTTGACTGTTATTTGAATTACTCCATGATTACTCTTTGAAGAAACTATCAGTACAAGTTTTCTACACTCCTTCAAAGAGCTCCTCTTGATATTTGAAATGAACTCTACAACGTTTGTGCTTGGGCTGTTGGTTTTTTCCTTTCCCCGTTTTTCGTAATGTCTTTGCTCGAGTTTATCTGTTAATTGGTGGAGCTCCAACTTTGGTCACGGTTATTAATTGGAGTGTAATTAAACGGAATGTCGCCATGTTGAATGACATAAATATGCTCCAACTGAACTTGAATTATTTTATCTCAAGCGAGTGCAGCGCGTGCGTACATTTGGTGGAGCTCGGTCCCCAAATACAAGCGAGAAAAAAGAAGTACCAACGAACACCAATCCCGTGTAAGGGTGCAGCTTTTGTCTAGCCATCTATCGGAGTCATTCGATTGGAGCTCGCATAATTTCAAGCTGGAGTCAAACTTGTTGGAGTTTGAGCTTCCAGTCCGGTCGAGTTCCAACTTTTTTATATCTGCTCAACAGCTCACGGCTTGCGAGATTTTTAAATATTTGATATGATTAATAATATATTAATTTTAAAACTAATAATATATTACAATACTAATATTAATATTAACAATATGATATTTTATGAAGGTTATACAAATAAGTACTACGAATATTTTATTTATTTATCTATGCATACAAGGTACCGTATTTTGATTTTGATACGCGCGCACACACACACATACATAATACACATATTGATATTTTAAATTTGCTATTTCCTTTCAAATTTGAGAATATCTAAACTCAATGTTGGCTTTAATTTTAAACTCATAGAAGTATTTAAACATAAGCATAATTTTTAAGGAAACTTTCGATGCTGTAAATTAACACGATTTTGCATATTTTAATAATATATTACAGTGTAGCAACTCCAATTTATAGATGTAGAAGATATTAAAGTTTGATTTTGATGTATTTTTGGGAATTGAACTTATAAACTCATAAAATTTTCATCAAAAAAAGTTGAAAATATCCATATTTATAATTTTGATTTTTGAAATTTCTTAAAATTTTATAAACAAAGAAGTAACTGAAATTTTGACTATGATAAATTAAAGTTATTGTACATTTTTTGACAAAATATCAACGTATTTCATAAGTAATTATTATATTTATGCATGCACACGAGATAATAAAATTATTATAATTTATGTTATTGGATAATAAATTTACAAAATTTTCAACAAAAACTATGATAATATTCAAAATTTCAGTTTCGTATTTTAAAAAGTCATAGAAGTGCATAAAAATTAGAATGGATTTCAAGTAAAAACATAATATTTTAAATATTTCAATTGTGCATCTTTCAGTAATTATAGGACTGTGCACATATTAGAATTAGCCTTAGTTACGAAAGGATGATGTGCATCTAAGAGAGCTAATTTTTTTTTCATGAGTATTTTGAAAATTTAAATCTATGTATTTCTCATAAAAAAAAATGTTTGAAAGTATCCAAAATTCCCACATTGACTTCAGAAAAATCATGAATATATTAAAAAATGTACAAAAATTAAATAAAATTTTAAGTATCATAAATTAACACAACAATAAATCTTTAATGTGTAACAATTATTACACACGTTCATGTAAATAAGACATTAAATTTATTATGATGTGAATTTTAGGATTTTAAATATGTGAAATTATCATAAAAAATTAATAATGTTCAGAATTTCAAATTTTAGTTTAGAAATCCTAGAAGTGCTTAAAAATGGTAATATATTTCAAATGAATGTTGTAATATTCTAGAATCTAGATTAACAAAACTATGCTGCAACCTATAAAAGAAAAATTCATATATATGACACAAATAGTGGTGTAATTGTGTCAAAGTTCAAAGAACAATTCAAGTTTAAGAGCTGTTCGAACTCAATTTGATTCAATTTCTTAGACTTCAAACACTAACTCAAATTTGAGTAGGATATAAGATCAAGCCCGAAAAAAGTTCTCAAAGTTCAAGTTTGAACTCAAATAAGCTCAAAGATATTGTCAAACACAATTGCATTCGAGTAAAACAGCTTGTTTTATCAACATCTTACTTTATTAATATAATTCTCAAATTAAATAACAAAAATAAATATAATTTAGTTCTAAATATTAATTTAAGTGTTTAACAACATTAAGAAAATTTTATAAATTTAAATAAATACATATCTAAATTATCTATATGGTATATTGTTTCAAATTGCAAAATGTTTTTTAAAGAAATGAAATTCTTATCATTGTCGCAATTTGTATTGGTGAATGGTGACTCTAAAGAAAAAACTATTTCTTTATTTAACAAAATATTTGCAATATTTTACTCTTAACGTGTAGGTTTTAAAAGTTGATTTGTTCTGAAATTATCATTTTATTTAAATTAATTATTGTACATTAGTAATATTTTGTTATTTTTATTAATCAAATGGTTGTAAATATTATTTTTAATACCTATAAAAATATAAATTATTTACCTTAAATATTACATAGAGTTTCAATAAATCTTGAAAACAAATTAAAATTTCATATTTTATAAAGGAAACAGAAGATCAATAGTTATTTGAACAATTATTACAGGTTGCCCGGTGACTCTTTTCCCAAGCTTCAGAAGTTCGAACATGTTTCTAGGTCTGCACGGGACTCTTCAGCTTCTTCTTCCCCATTTTTTTGGGTCTGTCATTTTCTTTTCCCAGATTGCAAAACGAGTCTTTTTGCTCTGTGTTCTCCCTAAACACCTCTTCAGTTTCTCCATCAAGATTCTTGTTGAAGATTTTGATTTGTGATTTCGGTGAGAGATTGTGAAGCAAATAACCAGTACCTGTGTTGTAGAAGGTTCAGACGTATTTGGTTCCACCTTTTCTGCAACAAGGTAATTTCATATTTTCTTCTTTGGTTTTTGATGGGTTCATTATTGATAATCAGATTGATTTATGCATGCTGTCCCCCAAGAGTTGGTTTCTGGTTTCTATATATATATATATAGATGACTCGAACAACACGGTGGCATCGAAACTGGTGACATTTGTGGATCTTGTCTCAAAGCAAAAGCCGCTTGAGAGAGAAAAATGTACCCAATTGCAGGTTGGGTTTGTGGCAAATAATATAAATTCCACAGTATGCTCACTTTGATTGATGGCAAGTTTAATATGGAAGAAACGAGAGAATCACTAACTCATTGGATTTTAATTCCTGAACATCCTCTCTCTCTCTCTCTATTGTAATTAGTAACAAGTTGGCTGTAAGATTTTTCATATTTTAAAATCTTTAATTTATTTAAATATATGACATTAATTGTATGATATAATAATATATAAAAATAATTATTAACATTTGAAGTATAAATATATATATATATATATATAAATAAATGTGAATATGTGTTTGCATATATACAATTATTAATTTAATTATAAATTAATGTAATAATTGAAAAATAATTAATTAATTATATCTAGAAGATAAGTATTTCGAATTTGAATTTTAAAAAAAGTCTTGTTAGATTGTATGTTTGGAGGCGTAAAATTGCATAAGATATTTAGTGCTGAAGAGTGGGTTCCAAACACAGCCTTGAAGTCTCAAACAGAGTAGTTGCAATCAAATCAACCAGATACAAACTTGGGGGTAAATCTGTTCCTTCTCCACTGAGATGCTCCTAAACTGCCAAACCATAAAGGTGACATGAATATTTGTTCTCATACAACTCATGCCACTCAACCATAATCCAAAATACATATACAAGGTTATACGCATGAAATGTAACAGAATTGTAAGCATACAAGTAGACCGCAGGCATCCAGAAAGAGAGCTAATGAACTGATAATTCAAATATAATTTCCATAGCAAAAGCAGTAACACCTACAGGAAGCTAGTGAGATGCAAGGGACCAAAAACCACAGAACTTGGAGCTATAAAACAGAACATGACACAGGACATGTACAAATTCTGTTTCGTTGACCAAAACATCATTAAGGCACAAATGTCAGTGAAGAACAAAACACCGTCGATAACAAGTTTTTCACGAAGCAGAGTCTTAGGTCAACATAAGATCATTACCGCCATGGTGAGGACGTAAGCATATGCGAACTTCGTGTTCTTCCGCTCCCTCTCTGAGTTTTGGCACCAACATCTCAAGTACTGTTCCTTGTCCATCAAAATAGGCTTCAATCTTGGCATCTTCAGGGATTCGGGTTGAAAGTGGGATTTCTCTGACGAATTCTCCTGGAGGGCAATGCTCTGAATATGGATCCGTAAGCTTGAAAGTCCGGTTCTGTCTCTTGATAAATGGCGTGCAAGATGTGCTTATACAAGATACCTTGATGATCCCATGCGTGAGGGTGTTCCTCCAGGAAACTTTCACCGTCCGAAGATCTACGAATGGCAAGCTCATTAAAATCAGATAACCTTGATCATCCTCGTAGATGGTTTTGGCAGCTGTAACAGGGCCGCAGACATTCTTCAGCACTCCACTCGATTCATTTAACCAGAGTGGTTCGCTTGGCTGAATTTCTAAGACGGGTGCCCGATCGGGACCATTCACCACCAGATAACAATCATCATCATTTCCCTGTGAGAAAAAATCCTTCTTCCTTTTGTTGCTGACAGGAGATAAATCCATCACATCCCCATTGCTATGATTCGCCGGCTGAGTTGACAGATTTAGCACAGATCCATTGAGCAACTTCTTTGGGTGAGAATGTGGATTGCCCTTCACCAGAGGAGGTGGCTTTTCAAGTTCAAACTCAGTGTTCGGCAGATTTCTCCATGAGCTGTAATCGCTTGCTTCAGGCAGAATTGTGAAGTTCAGGTCCCTCCCGGTGAGTTCTGTCCATCGTTTTCTGTCCTCTTCATCCAGACCCTGAAGATTGGGTGATCGAACAACCTCAATGCCATGGACACATTGAGGATTTGAAAGGCCCCTGTAATGTTTCCGCTGCATCCTGTGAGATCGAACAAAGCCCTTATCAACACTAAATGGAAAGGGACGCTCTCCTTGACGGGAATGCCCATTCATATAACTCCGCAGCTGCATCTTACCCAAAGCATTCTCAGGCCGTTCCTTAAAAACCCACATGTACATATTCTCCATATCATGTTGAACCAAGAAAGTATCAAGCTGGAGGTCAGATTTATCAAAACCAGAAACTCCATTACTGTCACGTATTATTTTTGCCTTTGATTTCTCATTCAGTACTGGCTTAAAGTAAAAGCTGAAGAATAACCATGCACCCCAGATGCTATCAACCCTTTTTGCACATTTCTTCCCAACCTTAGGGGCACTAAGGAAACTCTCAGTCTCATATATTTGAGTACCCAATCCAACTTCAAGAATATCACAATGATCAGCGTTCCATGGCAGTGGAGGGGGGCTTCGCTCAGCTGAAAGGGGTAAATTGATATCAGGTGGACGAGTTAAAACAATTTGGCGATTCATCTCGAGGTCTAATTCATCGTGCGAGGATGAGACACTGGAATCCATGGACAAGATGGTTGAAGGGTGATGATTTTCCATTGACAAAGCAGTCAGAAGGGTATCTCCCATGTCAATAAATACCTTCTTGCCCAAGGCAAATTTAGAAGTTGGGCCAGTTAATTTGACAACCCCAGTAACCATTTTGACTCTAAAACAATGTTTAACAACTCCATGATGTCAATCCAGCTTCAAACTCCCGCCCCCATCGAAACCCTACACTTGTTCCTTTTCCAAAGGGCTTTTCCCAATACACAAATTAGCTAAATCCTAAACCCCCAAATCGAAACAAAACAAAATCAACTTGTCCAAATCCAAATCTTTCTCCTCCAAATGGTTAATCACAGGAACAGGAACATGTTGATGAAACAAATAAACAAGAAGAAGCAGACAATTTCCAACCAGAACTAAGCGAATAAGATCTTAAGTCTAAAAAATTAAGAGAAACAGTAAACAGTTAGATGAAAACCACATCCAATCCTAATCCAAGAATCTCCTCAAACCCTTCAAAATCAGGTGGGAGACACTGAATCAGACCCATCAACTCCTAAAGCCTGATGTCATCAAACCTATACCTTCCCCCTCTTTCATCTGATAATAATTTTTTTTTTAAAAAAAACGCACTTCCTAATCGAGAGTCAATATTTCTGTATCTACGTAGGAATAGCTATATATTACCAATCTATGAAGCCAAGGCCCAGGAAGAGCACCAAATCCGAAGGGATCTTGGAAGAATATCTTTTGGGATAAGCTTCCACAACCAAGAATCCACCTAAACTAGGGCACTCAATGGTCCTCAAAATCCTCATCTTCTTCCTCCCCACAATAATCTAATCTAATCTCTAATCTGCTTTCCACCACCACATCCCCAGCCCCCCCCAGGTCCCCCAACTCCTAACCCTCGAGAAGAATTCTTGCGAACAGATTCATGCTTTTTGTCCTTTTCCTTTGCAATCCTGCAGGGTGAAACGGAAGCCCTTTACAAGAAAATAATGAAAAACAAAAGCGAAAAAACGCGTATTTTGGGGTTGCTTGCTTCTTAAAAAGGGTTTAAGAAAAGGAAGCAAATGCTCATGCGGAATGAGATTTGTTATTAATAAAAAGAGCTTTGTGAGTGCTTTTGTTGGGTTAAAGCCTACCCCGAATAGCGCTGGTCTGAACGGAAACGGTACCGTTTTGGAATTTGTCGACATGCTCTTGTACTTGGGTGCTTGTACATCATTGTATCGTCACTACTATTTATATTATTTTATTATATTTAATTTCAAATGTTCTCTAATTGTGGTTTGTCATTTTCAAGTTTACTTAAGCATTTTTTATTTTTTATAATATATATAAAAGTTATGGATATGTTTAATTTACCTTTTCTTTTTTTTCATTCCATCAAAATCTTATAATTAAATATAATTATACACACACACGTTGAAATGAAAGTGATTTTCTTCCATTTAATGCTCTACGTAGAATGGTTATAAGCTACATACTGTTATTAATTACAATTATAATATTCTAATAATAAAAATAAAGTTATTAAAAAATACAAGTATATAAAATATATTTTTTAAAAAAAGGATAAGGATGGTAGTCGATGAGAAAGGAAAGATGCAAAGAAAAACAAATACATGTGATGGAAGCAAATTAAGTTAAATAAAAGTACTTACCAAACAAACATTTGACAACTCGATAAGATTGTCTTAAATCTTAAGGGGTATATCATTGTAAGTAGTAACAGAGAAAGTTGCAAAAAAATTATATAATATTACTAATTATTGTAAAATATAAGTTTTTGACCTTTTTAAAATTTTTAAATAAAAATAAAAATATCAAAAAATTAAAACTATGCTTAAAATTTACTTATTATAATAAATAACAATTTACCTCTGAGCATGCCTAACAAGCACAATTATTTATTTTTGCTAATAAATTATATGTTAACGATAATGATTGTTGTTGCAAAATATTAAAGTATTATGATACTATTATTTAAATATTTTTATTTTTCTTCTCCATTCTCTTTTAATGAAACTCTATATTTTTCTATTTTTTATTTTTAAACTCATCCTTTATCATTTTTAAATTTATCATGCATTTTTATTTTTTATAATCTATTACAAAAAAAATTAAAATATTATAATTTGTAAAAAATTTATACATGGATCGAATACATTACCATTATTGCTAAATATAATAACAATAATCATGGTTTGTTGTTTAGCCTTTATTCGATCGCACGTGCCCAAAGAAATGGAAATAAACCCATCATAAAATATTGATTTACATGCGCATGAATACTGCCAACACATTTATTTAATTACTAAATGGAAATTCCTGTATTTGTCATACTTCTTTTTTTATTTTTTATTTTTTTTTATTATTATTATTTTAAAAGTGACCATAATAAAATTAATGGGAATGAGCAAATGGACTTTAGATAGTCCTATTCTGTTCTAATCTCCAAGGCTATGTTTGTTACACAATTTACCTCTCATTGTATCTATTACAGTACTTAATAAAATTTTTATTTAAATTTAAATTTAATTTTTCTCCTCTTATACATGTGTTTAAATGTTTAAAACTCAATTTTTACATATGTTTTTAATCAAATTAATATATATATACACACACATATAAATATATTTTCTCACATTTATATATATTTGAACGCCTTGAAAACTAACCATTATCGTTCATCATCAAATGATTTTAATATCTTATATATATAAATACAAAAATTTAAATGAATCAAAAAAAAATTATTTTATCAAAATTTTACAACAAAATGTAACTTCCATCTCAATATAATTTTTATCATTTTCATTTTCCAACAAAATCAACCATCCAAACATAACCTAACTTTTTCTTCCATGGATGTTAGACGAGAGTTGTATTTATCCATCTTTCGAATAAAAACCTTAATTTGCAACTAACACATTTACAACCACGTAATCGCATTAACCACATTCCCCAAAAATTTTGAGGACATCAAATCCTTAAAATATTTGTTGCAATTACTCAATGGGATAAGATCACTAGTAAAACCAGTGGAGGCCACTTTTTCGAACAATGAATTTTATTAAAAATAAATAATAAAAAATATGTAATAATACACTATACAACACATTATATTTGGGAGAGAAGTTTTGTTGAAAGATGATATAGTGTGAATTATATTAGAATGAGAAATATGTTTGAAAAAAACTTTTTTATGTTTTGAAAATTTTAATTTATTCAACAGTATATATAAAACATACAATAATTTAATTATTAAATGATAATATATAAAAATAATGATTAGTAGAGGTATACACAATTCTGTAAACCAACTAAATTGAACCAAAGTCGAAATCTCGATATGCACTTTGAAATTTGATACAATAATTTTTGAAATTTTGTTTTTGGTCTGGTTTTGAAATTTATATTTGATATATCGTATCAAACCAAATGTCAAATTTTATTTTTATTTATTTTCCACTGGTCATGTATTTTATTAATAATATTATTTTTATTTTTATTTTTTTCTATTAATTTTGTTATCATTTTCATTTTTATCTATCCTTTTCATTTTACTTTTTCTGTTTCTTATTTTTAAAAGAAAAATTGGTAACCTAAATACCTAACTATACTAAGTGAAATTATTTTGATAATATACCAAATCGAACCAGAGAATTAGATTCGGTATTTGATAAATAAATTCGGTGTGCTGAAATTAAGTTGATAGAATATAAGTATGTATAAATGTGGATGCAAATATATATATATATATATATATAAGAATTTATTTGATAATAAATAGATATAACGATTAAAAAATAATTATTTTAGATTTAAACTTGAATAAAAATTTGTTGAGTTGTAATTTTTAATTAGATAAAGTTTGAGGAGAAATCTAGATATCAAAAGACTTGTTCCATGCATAAAACCCAACTAAGTGATCGACCGAGGCTCACACACGCTGTATATATATGATAAATATGTGTGCACGCGTGAAAAGCAGTTTTTGCAGCAAAAGGGCTTGTAATTAGAGGTGGCGTCTTACTAGGATTAACACCAAATACCCGGCAATGATTCCATTTGTGTCGATTATTGCAGTCATAATAGGGACATAATCTATTAATTATAATAAAAGACTGGTCGGTGTGTCTTAAGGGGACGAATCATTAAGCAAAGATTAATAAATTTATTTCCTCAGATATCACCTGTTCTTCTGATTCAGGGGTCTTCTTCCTCAAGAGACTTATCCTGTTATTTTCATTGCGTGTAGTTTTTTTGGTTATGTGAGTATTTTGAAATGGATTAAATAATTATTTTATTTTATTCTATTGTTTATCATTTTGAAAAAATTACATATTTTAGGTGTGTTTATGGTTTTCTTTTTATTGATGACAATAGAGCATGAATTTATCTTTAAAAAAGTTAATAATAAAATAAAATAATCAAAATTAGGGAAGAAAACACAATAATTGAAACTGAAAGTATTGAAAAAAGATAAAAAGAAATAAAAACGCACACAAGACTAGTGTATATGTAAAAATAATGCTTGTTTTGATTGGTCAATGCAGCTACTTTGCAATGCATGATTGAGCAATTCGTAAAAACGATGTAGTGTCATGAATCATGATAGAAGCAGGATATATAGATTAAATTCACAGACACACATCATGATTTAATTAATATTTATTAAGAAAATATAAAGAACAGTAATGGGCAATAGAAGTAAGTGAATGATTGGGGGAATGGTGGAGGGGAACCATTGGGTTTTAGTCCTAATCTGAGAATATGTGTTCTTTTTCCCTTTCTTTATGATTTTTATTTCTATTTTTTGAATATTTAGAAAACTTAAAATTAGGAGTAATATTGATTCGAATTGAGTTTGACCGTTAGCATATTGAGCATGAACTCAATAGTTGGTTTACAAACGCAAAGTTGAATGAGTACTCTAAAATGAGTTCAGACTTGACTTGATAAAGAGTGTAGTTATGTTGATTATAATTTATAACAAATAAGTTAACATAGCCAAATAAAAAGTAACATAACATTGAGATATTTAATAAAAAAACTCAACAAAGTTCATAGAATCTTTACTCTTTCAATTTTGTTCTTTGAAGTCTTACGGTTCTTTAAAATTTTAACAAGTAGCTTAAACTCAATAATATCGAGTTTGAGTTAAATAGTAATTGAGTTATATGATTATGTATCGCTTTCTTCGATTGAAACGATAACAGACTTATAATAATTCAAGTGCATATATTTTGTCTAATATTTACGGAGTAGTTCACCGTACACATAAATTGAATTTTCCCAAATATGAATCTCCTAGGCAAAAAAAATAGAGCAATACACACGAATACGTGCTCATGAAGAGAAAAACTGGTTATATTTGTTTTCAATTTTATGTTTATATTTTTAAGTGTATTTATTTAATAATTGAAAAAAATTAAGGAAAATAAAGAGAAAAAATAATAATAAATTATAATGACTAAACACTAATCTAGGAAATGGTTGCATGGATAAGCATTCTATTTAAGGAATGAAACAAATGAAAATTAACTCATACTCCTAATTCTTCCCAACTTTATGCTTGTTATACAATGATTTTTATTTTCAGTCTATTCTATAATTTGGACGCCCTAAAGTTGATTCTCATTTTGGGAATTTACATAGCAAAGACAAATCGTATAATTGTGTCCTTTAATGGAATCTTTGGGCTAAAGTGGGCCAATTGTGACAAATTAAATCCCATCGAACCCAATTTGCTAAAAAGCGGTGGATAAATATCTTGTTGGGCCATTCAAAAGTTCAGACTTCAACAATGAAAAATACACTTATGTGATGATGTCCACAACGACAACGACAGTAATAATTTGCAACTTTATGTTTAAATTTATAATGAAATAAAATTAAAGTAATTATTTTTTTTATTTTATTTGCAGAATATATTAGTTTCTTTAAATATTTACTTTATATTCATGCAAAACAATGTTACAATGAAATAGAAATAAAAAGAAAAATAATGAATAACAAAAAAAAGTAATTTTTTTATTATTAAGTTGAAGAAAGATACACACACTGCATTAGTTCTAAATTTGTAATAGTATAATATAAATTAACCTGAGTAGGGGTATACATATAAATTTAAATATTGCAATGAAAGAAATATCAAATTCTTAATAACTAGTAAAAGTTGTACAACATATATGTGTATAGATTTGTTTATAAGTTATAAAGTCATTTTATTTTAAATAATACAAATAAAAATAATTAAAATAAAAAATAAAAAAATATTTAAAATAAGAAAATAAATAAAGTTTAAAAGAATTTGAAAAGAGAAAAAATATAGAGTAAGTTATAAATAAACATAATAAGTTGAGAGAAAAGTGGAAAATAATAGGATAGAAAAATGAAGAGAATTTTAAACAAAATTAGTTATGTAATTTGATTTTGTGCAACAAAAAAATTCTCCTTAACTCAATAATCACTACAAGAAAAATATCCCTTTGTTTCAATTAACTTTGCTACGACAAAATATTTGTTTCAAAAGATAGTTAATTGCTTTGGACTTGTAAGAAATATATATATAACTATGCACTATTAAGCTTTTGCTATACACAATGGGGAATAAAATTCCTCTCTGCTAAGTGCATATAATTTCTCTCTACTTCTTTGTATGAAGTATTCCATGACTAAAGTTATTGCTCCCAAAATTTACCCATTATTGCAATGAGTTGTGGGAATTTCTATTTAGGAATTCATTTATATATAAATTCATTTGTTGGAAAATTAAATTCTTGTCACATGATATAAGATATTGCAACAGAAAATGTTTTCCTCGCCCAATATCTTATCACATATATATATATATGTGTGTGTGTGTATTAATTTTTTAGTAATAGCATGTGTCAATTGTGAGAAATAAGACTTTTATTGCAAAACCTAACTTGTTCCATTACATTAAAATTAATGTAGATTTCTTCCAAAAAATATAAAAAATAAGAACAAAATATTATTATTCCAATATAGGTAAATTTACTTCCCTCACCCCCCCCCCCCCCCCCCCCAAAAAAAAATTTCAATGTTCTCTTTTCCAAGTAACCCGCCCTTTCCTGCCACTACCAAATCCCTAATTCCATCAAGTCTGCTTCTATCCGCTTCTCCTCGACAAATTTATTTCCTGCGCACAAGAGCCCTTCAATCTCTCCAACGAAAAATTTTATGGGTGTGAATGCCACCCGCCATGCCAAGTTAAATCATTGTATCCAATCTCAATCGAGAGAAGAAATCAAGTACTCGAAATAATCATTTAGATTTTGCTTATCTCCTCTCTCTTTTGTTTTTTGGTTGGGTTTAGTGTATAGTTGTGTTGAACGAAATGTTATAGCTCCAAATAAAAAGTAAAAATATCGGTGGAGAGAGAAATCAAGATTCAAACAAGCTCCTACACGCAACTTTTCCATGGCGTAATAGTTGGTTTAAAGATTTTGGATGAATTTTCTTGACTGAGTATGTTGACGGAGGTGGGCTACATAAATGTGTTCACCTTTTAGTTTTTTTAAAACTTTCGTTGAATTAATCTGAATCTGGAATCATCTTGTGGGGGAGATTTTTGGCATTTTGTTTCATATATGGGGATTTTTTTATTATTATTTTACTTGTTTCAGAATTTAAATTCTGCCTCTGGTTCTTGTCCTTCAGTTTGTCCGAATTTTGGTTTGTTATATATATATATAAATATTGATTGATACAACCTTTTAATGCTTGAACACACATATATTATGTGTAATTTTTAATAGAATGACTCATTCCGTGAGTGTGTGTGGTGCTTTATGGGAGTTTTACTTTATATCAAACAAAGATTATATTAGCTCTTTGTCAGGTATTTAACTTTCTTTTGAAGTTATCCTATTCTATATATAGTTTTATGATTTTTTTTTCATGGTTGAGGCTGAAATTTTTTCTTGTCTCAGTATTATTTTCATTATTCCAATTACAGGATCTACCTAACTGTTCATTGTACTTTACTAAATGATAAGTTAGAAGAATTTTCCTTTGAAGGGTTTAATAAAGCTTTTCCTCTTAGAGTTACAAAATAGAAATGGTGGAGCCTTAAGTTCGAGGTCTAACACTATAAATGCTTGGCAGTTGAATTTTGCATGAGAAGGCCTACATTCTTCTTGCTGAGGTCATGACAGCTCTTATCTACTTCCCACACAGCAGTAATGGTAGTTATTGCTTGGTTGATTGGCTCACATGACTTACATCTCTACCTGGGCTTTGATTTTCTCCCCTTCCTCCATTCACCTGCGATTTCTTTATTAATTTGTAAGTCAATTTTGCAAATTTTGTGGTTTATTTGTCCTTTATCCTTCATGCCTTTCCTCTTTCCCTTCTGTTTCTGTTCTTTGCTTTTCTTGCTATTTTGATGGTGTTTGTATTTTGAATTTGTTTGGGTGGATGACAAATGTCTTATCTTTTGATGGTTACTTTGAATTTGACATGCTGGCTTTTGATTCTCCCCAAATTTTTCCTGCTTTTCATGCTATTTTTCAGTTCCTTGTATCTACTTCTGATTCTCTCTTTCTTTGGAATGCTTACTGTTACTGTGTATCTGATTATCAACTGCACTTTCAAGAAGAAATCCGGAAAGGACTTCATTCTAATGGCGCACAGAGTTTCCTTGTTCACATTGAGGCTTCTGTAGGATTGTTTGCCTGTCAGCTTGTCTGCAACCAAAGTTAAGAGAATGAGAAAGAAAAACACGTGTATATAATTGAAGGGGAAAAAGAAACAAAATAGGTTAAGGCACCTATATATGACAGTTCTAACATGAAAACGAAAGAGAAATTGAACACTGTTGCTTTTCCTTAGTAAACACACCTTTCTTGATAACTGAAGCTCCGAGTCTTGCCCACATCTTGGGATTCTTTAGCGAGGTGTTTTAGGTCATAATAGCAATGGAAATGCTCCTCATGCTTTAATTGGGAGAAGCAGAGGGGTTTCTCTCTTCTGCTATCTCATTTAGAGAAAAGTATTGTAGGCATAGCTATACATAAGACAACAATACTAACCTGAACTTCCTAGTCTGATATATATGCATACACATACACACACACAAGATCTGCCTAACCTTTAAAAGCCACTAAAAGGGCTGTTTAAGGTTTGTATTTAAAGCTTACATCTCTTATCACACACACACACACACACATGAATATAAAGCTTGTGTGTGTGTGTGAGAAAGAGAGAGAGTTGTCCAAGATATTTGCTAGGTTTAAGGCTGATACCGTGTACGAGGTGGCATTGGTGAAAGAGTTTATTAGGTTTATCTGTAAGCTGCACTATGATCCCTTTTATCTCTCGTCACCATACATTAATGTGCATAATTTGGATGATCCTGATTTGGTGAGAAGACATGTGGCATAAAATTGATCATCCTGCTTGTACAAATGCCTATCTCTTATTTTGTTACCAAATCAAGAACTACTTGAATTATTCCTTCAAGGAAAAAAATATCAATAATCAGTGCATTTATATCTTGTGCAATATATACATATAACATGTGATATTGTCATTCAAAAGTATTTTTATTTCAAAAGTAGTATATATGATTTTGAAAATGAGAATTTTATCATAAAGATATGTTGATGTCATTTAAAATTTGAAATATATAGAATTTTAGGAAAAAAATAATAAACTAAAAAATAATATCTAAGGATAAGCAAAACAAACTAATTTTAAATTGAAAATGCAAAAAAACAACAAAACAAGTCCAAATATATCTCTAAGGTTTGAATTTTTCCAGACTACTTACAGATGAATAGTCTCAGAAATGTAGAAAATGGCCAATAATCTTATAAAAATGGTTGTGATAGTTTTTTTTTTAAAATTACTTATAGTGTAATATTTACAATTTAATTTTGCCAAGGAGACGTGCAAGAAATGATATTATCAAATCCCTCTCCCATCCTTCTCAATTGTTAATATTTTACTAGTCAAATTAACTATGTTTTTTAATACATGAAATACTGAATAAGTTAGACTATTTTACTAATATGGAGCAACTTAGACTTTGTTTAGGTGCAAATTATAGTAGAAAGAAAAGTTAATGTTAAAATTTAAAAATAGTTTAAAAGTAAAATAAAGAAATAGATAAAAATATTATTTTATTGAACAATATGTTTGAAAGTGTAATTTTTAATGAAAAAAATGAGTATAATCAGCATCCAATATTACCTCAGGAAAATCTATTTCTGGCGCAATTGTTAATGTAAAGAACCCAAGGAGTGAATATTAATCCCCCTTTCCAACAAATAAAATGAAAAATTCACAACAAAAATAAGCTAACGAGACACTCAAAATTATTCTATTGTTACTGTTTTAATTAATTTATTCTTATTATGATATATACGTACATAAGTGGGGTATTTGTCTGTGTTTTGTGTTGACAGAAGGTGGAACTAAGGGTGCGAAAGAAGGGGAGGAAATCCTGCCATAGAATGAGCAGAAGGGTGCTCAAATCTTCTGTTGCACCTCTCCTACACAGATTTAAATTCTTCAACAGGCTCCTCAGCACCGACAACAGTCTTGAGGGATTGATAGCCCAACAAGAATTCAGCGATTTCATTGACGCACCCAACAGTTCTCCTACTCAGTATTTTTCAACCCAGGACTTGGCATTTATCAGAGAATCCATTTCTGATGCCAAAGTTACAGAGTTTGAGTCCAGTAAATGCTTAACTGATGCTTTTTCAATAATAACTGCCATCAAGAGTTATAATGATGGGTTGGGGGAAAAATCACAGAAATTCCTGAGGCGGTTCAGGGAGAAACTTGATGAGAATTTGGTGGTTGATGTGTTAAGAAATGTGCAAAGTGTTGAATTGGGCATTAAATTTTTTATGTGGGCTGGGAGGCAAATAGGATATGCCCATAGTATGGCTGTTTATAATGCTTTGCTGGAGTTGTTAGAAGGAGATAAGAAGGAAAGAGTGGTGGATCATTTTCTGCACGAGATAAAGAGTGATGATAACGAGGTGCTGGGGAGATTGCTTAATTTGTTGATTAGAAAGCGTTGCCATGATGGGATGTGGAATTTGGCACTGGAGGAATTAGGGAGGCTAAAAGATTATGGGTACAAGCCCTCCAGAGCGACATACAATGTGCTGATACAGGTTTTCCTGGAGGCAGGTAACTTGGATAGCGTTATTCTGCTTCACAGGGAGATGTTAGATTTGGGTTTTAAGATGGACAGGCATGTGCTGGGCTGCTTTGTGCATTTCTTGTGCAAAACAGGTAGATGGAGAGATGCCCTGAGTATGATTGAGAAGGAAGAGGTTCAGCCTGATACCCTAATTTATACAAAAATGATAAAGGGTTTGTGCGAGGCCTCCCTGTTTGAAGAGGCTATGGAATTTTTGAATAGAATGCGAGCAAATTCGTGTGTTCCCAATGCTGTGACATATAAGATTTTGCTTTGTGGATGCCTAAATAAAGGGAGGCTAGGTAGGTGTAAAAGAATTCTCAGCATGATGATTGCAGAAGGTTGTTATCCTAGCCCCAAAATATTTTGTTCTCTTATTCATGCCTGCTGCAAATCTGGAGACCATTCTTATGCCTTTAAGTTGCTCAAGAAAATGGTGGATTGTGGTTGTAAGCCTGGTTATGTAGTCTATAATGTATTCATTGGAAGTGTTTGTGGGAAGGAGAAGATTCCAAGCCTGGATGTGTTAGAATTGGCTGAAAAAGCTTACAGCGAAATGCTTCATGCTGGACTAGCACTGAACAGAGTCAATGTCAGCAATTTCGCCTGCTGTCTTTGTGGGGTTGGGAAGTATGATAAAGCATATAATGTAATTCGTGAAATGATGAACAATGGATTCATTCCAGAAGCTGGAACGTACAACAAAGTCATTAGTTTTCTCTGTGATGCATCCAAAGCAGACAAGGCATTCTTATTGTTCCAAGAAATGAAAAGGAGTGGCATAGTCCCAAATGTCTACACTTACTCGATTATGATTGATAGGTTTTGCAAGGCCGGCCTTATTCAGCAGGCTCGTTGCTGGTTGGAGGAAATGATGAAGAATGGATGCACTCCAAATGTGGTCACATATACTGCAATTATACATGCTTACCTTAAAGCGAGGAAAGTGTCCAATGCAAATGAGATCTTTGAGTTGATGTTGTCACAAGGATGCCTCCCGAATGTTGTCACATTTACTGCTTTGATTGATGGGTATTGCAAAGCTGGAGATATCAACAGAGCTTGCGCTATTTATGAAAAAATGAGAGGAAATACAAATATCCATGATGTAGATAATTATTTTAGAATATCCGATGATAGTAGTAAAGAGCCTAATGTTATTACCTACGGAGCTTTGGTTGATGGACTATGCAAAGTGCATAGGGTCAGAGAGGCCCGAAATCTTTTAGATGCAATGACAGCTGAAGGCTGTGAACCAAATCATATAGTTTATGATGCTCTTATTGATGGATTTTGCAAAGTTGGAAAGCTTGATGATGCACAAGAAGTGTTTGGTAAGATGTCAGAACGTGGATACACACCAAATGTTTATACCTACAGCTCATTGATTGATAGATTATTTAAAGAGAAACGCCTGGATCTTGCTTTGAAAGTATTGGCTAAAATGCTAGAGTATTCTTGCCCTCCTAATGTTGTTATTTATACAGTGATGATTGATGGTCTGTGTAAAGTTGGGAAGACAAGTGAAGCATACAAACTGATGCTGATGATGGAGGAAAAAGGTTGTAAGCCTAATGTTGTTACTTATACTGCCATGCTAGATGGCTTTGGAATAGCTGGTAGAGTGGATAAAAGCCTTCAACTTTTCCATGAGATGATTGACAAGGGATGTGCACCTAATTATATCACGTATAGGGTGTTAATAAAGCATTGTTGTAGTGGTGGGCGCTTGGATGAGGCTTATCAACTCCTGGAGGAAATGAAACAAACCCACTGGCCAAGTCACTTAGCAAATTGTCACAAAGTGTTGGAAGGCTTTAGCAAGGAATTTATATGGAGTCTTCAGTTAGTAGATGAAATGGGTAAAGATTCTGTTCCTCTTATTCCAGTTTACAAAGTTTTGATTGATAGCTTTCAGAAAGCTGGAAGACTGGAAATGGCTTTGCAACTGCATGAAGAATTTTCATCGTTGTAGCGTGTAAAGAAAGTTGCAGAAGCTGAAATTTGGAGGCATGTATACTAGGTTTGTTATTTCTTAATTTGAAAATTCGGACCCTTATGAGAATCATTGCATTTCTGTGCTGTCTCAATACATGCACAAGCTACCTTGGATGCTTATTTAGGGAGATTCAACTGCTTCCTTTTGTGTATCGTGGTAAGCAACAATCACGGTTAGGAAATCCTTGTACAAGCCAAGCAACCGTTGCTGTTCAATGGTGCCTAATGTGCTTTGTGTTTGGTGTCTCTTTACATAGTACGAATCTTTTGGCTGCTACATTGTCTAACAAACTAATAAGTCTCTCTCTGTTGGTGTCTTTATTTTTTGCAAGCTTTGACTGTTTTGGAGTAATTAGTAGCCCGTGGGTTATAGAGTGTGTGATAAGATGACATCAGATAGCATGCCTATCAAATATCAGTTAATTTCTTTATCATTTGTGTTCTCTCAAATTCCATCTTTTTGATCTACTCTAAAATGTAGGCTGAGGTTTGCATTTATGCTTTCTCTTGTGATTTACAATATATTTCCAGTGGCAAAGACTGTGGAAACAATGCTAGAGCAAAATCTCAATGTCTTGTAGTTCTTGTAAATGACAACAAGAGGATATGACCAGTTCATCAGAAGGTTACCTCCTAATAGGGAGAAGTGAGCAACTTTAATTGCATGCATCATAAGTAGGTTCTCTTCAAGATGTATATCTTGTGAATGAGTTTCCTTGGCAATCCATTTTTCTATTATTTGATTTTATACAATGTGTGATTATTCGAGCTCTAGAGAATATCTATGTGAAATATTTTTTGTGGATTCTCTGCTACAACATGTTTCTGAATCTATGTATTTTGCTTCTTCATCAAGGGGCTCGTGTAGTTGGTAAAAAGGTGGCAGTCCAGCCAAGTGAAGAGCAGCATGCAATGGTACAGTCTGTCCATTGATGTAGTTCGCAAGGTCATCTCAATTCGGAAGGCATCCATCATCCTTAACTGACCTTTTCTCTTGAACTTGCTGATCACTCAGAATACAGAGGCATTTCCATGGGATCTACTTGGTTTGTTGTCATTCCTTGCTATGTACGCTGGATAAGCTGAGTGTTTATTCTCAACCCTTAAAGTTATAGCCGCATTCTTAGCCTTGACTCCTTGATCATCTTAAATACTCTGTCTTTTGATTATTTGTTTGGGTAAAGTTTTGTAATCTGCGTTTCATTTCCTTGCCAAGTGAGAAAAGGATTTTCAAATAGTTGGGTTAGTCTATCTCTTCCTATCTAAAGCCGAATGCTGAACGGGTTTGGGGAAAAGTAGTTTTGGTGTGCCAAGAAGCTAGTCGGACAAGATTTTGAGCGTTGAAACATGAGAATGGAATTGCTGGAACTGCCACGATAGTAGTTAAGAGTCATTGCATACTTTCAACCCCTTCAAGATTTCCAGGTTAGTAGGCTTCATTTGGCTCCACAGAACATTGTTATTCGCAAATTATCTGTACTGTTCGCTGTGATGCTCTTTCCCTTGACAGAGGTTCGAGGAGTACTAATAATGCTTTTCTTGTGCATGTTTCAGGCCGAGCATTTTCACTATTTGCTCAAACCTGTTACGTCGATTGATTTCTTTTTAGCGCGTTCAAGTTACGCTGGGCTTTTAACTCTGAATTGATCTCAATTGATCCCTCGTTACTGCTCAAAGGAGCAGTAATTGGTAGGGATGATAGGATTTGAACCTGTGACATTTTGTATCCAAAGCAAATGCGCTACCAAGCTGCACCACATCCCTTCAATTGTTCTACAGCGTCATTGTGGAGAATTTTTGTCTTGTTTTCCACACCCCTATTTCCTCCATTGGCCGTTCCTGCCCATTTCGTCCTTTTGTTTTGGTCTCATTTAAAATATAATATAATAATAAGATAAGAAAGAGAAAATCTTATGGTTATGGACCGCTTTACATTTCAATTTGAGTTAAGGATCCCGTGTACAACTCTAAGTGGCCCTTCACCACATATGCATTTGATTATATATGCATCATCATTATGTATTTAAATAACATACAAGCAATCAGATATTCTTAGGTATGGTCACGTCTGCTTGGCAATTTTTTCATTCTTTCGTTTCCATGTTTTTCATTTATTATGTTGACGGTCTTTTTATTGGGATTGCTGACAAATGCTTGTTACTGTCAAGGTAATTTGGGTGCTTAAATGGAAAAGGATATTAGATTTGGCTTTCATTGACAGCAGATGCATCTGCTGTCACCTAATCTGAATTCATTGTGTTTTCCTTCCGAAACAGGCCATATGCCGGTCCTGTTTTTAGGAATTCATACTCTGCTGAGGACTCCACGCTGAAAATTGTTCCCTTCTTTGTGGTTCTGGGCTGCAACAGTCGAGGGCAAGTGAACTAAATGATACGCCCGATTGGTTTACCGTATACCACACTTCCATCAGGCCTTTGCTGCTGTACCAAACTCTGCATCCGATCAGAAGTCTCCAGTAGGTCCATTTGATTTCAGATAACAGAGAGACGCCGCCACCATGGGAACTGCACTGGCTCAGATGAGACTTCTTGTACTTGATCAATCTTGTGGCAAAACAAACTTGATGTATGGTTTTGGACTTGAGAGGCTCCCGTTAAGTTTGGAGCTTGTTGGATGCTAAATCATCCTACTGGTTATTACTATAGTGAAGAAGAGCCGATGGGAGTGCTCGTCCTTTAAAGCCAGGATGGCTGATGAGAACTTGGGATAGAGCTCAAGAGATATGTTATGGAAGATGAAATGCATGAAGAAGTTGATAGCTCGGCTGGGCCAGCCAAAAGGCGTAAGCCTGTGAATGGAGAAAAACCATTTCGTCCTCTGCTTTGGAAGACGATGCAGAATCCAGTTGTGGCAATGGCAGCAAGCCATGTAGGGAAGAATCAGAGTCATGGTTGGGTGACAAAAGATCAAGGAAAAAGAAAATACACGAAACTCGGAGCGTTCTGCAGAGTGTAATCGCTAATGCAAACGGGAAAGATGCCAGTGCCGTCATTGATGAAGCAATTTGTTACTTGAGATCCTTGAAGGCTCAAGCCAGGACTCGGGGGCGTATAGTCTTTGACAAACAACTGTTATCATTGAATGAGATGTAAAAAAGTTATTTAGGCGCAGCTGTTGGTTCTTTGCCCATATTGTAATGCAGCGTGCTCGTGATTTCATTGTCAAAACAGTCAGATGTCAATTGTTTCCCCCACTTTTGAAGGCCTTGGCCTTTCTGCAACTGCAAACACTAACTGCGTTATTGCATGAGTCAGCAGGGGCCATAGTTGCTTTGCACTGGCCCATGAGTGAGGATTGAATGGCTGGCTACCAATGCCAGAACCAGCAGACTGAGAAGCAGCAACCCTAACAAAGCAAATGTTCAACTAGCCAGCCCACCATTGTCTACTTTCTATCAAATTTTCACCTTTTGAATTCTTATGATCTTTCCTTTTTATCTTAAATAATTTTATATAGTTTTATTAAAAATTTTTGTCATTAATATTATTCAAAACACAATGCAAATTTTGATGGTATGTGATAATTTTTATAGTGTGTTAAGAATATTTCTATTTGTTTGCACCCAAGTTATCCTTCTTTCATAGAAGCATGACATTATTTTCTGATTTTAAATTTATTGGGAACTACATTTAATTAAATGATTAAATCTAGAACTCTGTTCTTCTACTTTATTTTTTTTATTTAAATAGTTATATCTATTATTAAGTAAACTTTTAATTAATTATAAGCTCATATTAATAAGACAGAAAGACAAAAAATGATAAAAATATTTAACGAGCGACAAAGCCCTCCAAACAGCTGCCATTCATCTGGTGCTCTTCAGGAGACAGCACCTTACAAGAGAAGTGGAAGTGAAAACCAAATCCATTCAAGTTTTTCTAAATATAGGGCAAATTGGTAGTGCAAATTCTCATAGTTGATCCTCCAAATGTATGACTTAATCCACTTAAATTTACTAGTTTCATTCAAATTCAAGATCATGTCTACAAATTACATCATATGCACAATTGCAAAGTGTTAAAGAGCACACAGTTCCCATCTAAAGCATACCCTTAAGGATGGGGGCCATAGTTCAATCACTAATCGTTATTAGCATCACAATTAAGGATGGGGCCAGATATGGAAAATAAAATTACACAAAAACCTTATGTTTTAAGAAGAAGAAAACATGGCGCCTAAACACAACACAGCATTTTCTCATAAAGTTGATGATGTACTAAAAGTCAGGAACTACAACTTGAAAGGAGCAATGACCATATATTTCATGAACAGATGAAAAAAAGCCCTGCCAATTTTTATCTTTGTTTAACCAGAAGCAATTCATAAATCAACTATGTATACATGCACCGACCATAATTCAAACACCCACCCCAATAGGGTGTAAAACAGGCACTTTAAGCAATCCTAAGGAAACTCTAAAGCATAAAGAAATAATTTCACATTCAATATTTAAGCAACATCCATTAGAATAAATAAAAATTATAAGACAAAGCAAAACCAGCCCATGTTTCGCTGACTCATTATCTCTATGAAGGGCAGCATCTCAAAATTAGAAAGAGGGCGCAAATATGTCGAAAAAGGAATCACAAACAGAAAGAAGTGACATTAGAAATTAAGGTTCCCTTTGACAGGTTACAATATTGAATATTACATTAACTGCGACAACTGTAAGAACTATGCGGCATCCAAAAAGCTCATTATGACCCAAAAATGGAACATGGAGGTAATGCCAATCAAACCTTGAAAGAATGATTACAGACAAGTTACAAGCATCCAACACGAAAATTACAAAGAAAAGAGACTTTTATAGCATACAAAAAATAAGAATGTAAAAAGCACATTTATGGTTCTCATTATAACTGCAACATGACCTTCTTGCATCCCACTGGTGACATGAGAATGCATCATTATTCGTACTTTTTTTTTGTAATTTTCAATTTCTTTTCATCTTTTTTTTTTTTATATTTTGTATTTTAAAATTTAAATAATATTATTTTTATTACTAAAAATATTTTTACAGACACATAGGGTGTGCATCTTTACTAGTTCTACATAAATTCTGATGTCGTAATTAATTAATTAATTACACAAACATGGCAATTAGAAAGCCCATGAAAACGTAGACTAGGAAATATAGGGAAAACTTAGGATGCTTCAAACTTGTGTCTCAACAGAAGGATGGATAACAACCCATCTTTTGCTTTGTTGATCAAATAGCACCAATTATAAAAAGGGAATGGAAAATCAAACCCCCCCCAACACACACACGAGGGTAAGAGAGAGAATTTCTTTTAGAAGGATAAGTAACGACTAGTGCATGGAAGCTGGTCCACCTTCTTCTTATCCCACCAAAAAGATTATCTTCCCTTTTTTGTTCATTTATGCACTAAGTAAATTTGCACCCAATACTCCACACGATGACACGTGTTAATCTCAGTTAATACATGACAAATAATGATTGGTTTTTTTTAAAATAATAGTAACAAGTATAGTCATGCGAAGTACTTGATGCAAATACATCTAGTGCATGATATCATAAATCAACTTAAAAGCGCATAATCGCATAGACAGGCTTCATAAATAAACACAAGTTATTTGGACATTGCCAACTCATTTCCCCCCGTTTTCAGTCGACGTTGTCTTATTTCTAGCTATAAATCATCAATTAATTTCAGTAATTCAATTTTGAAAATTAAGTTCAGCCATTTTTAGATTATCGTCATCGACGTACTTATTCGAAACACACTAAAAATGTCGGAATCAAATTACTAATCAATAATTGAATTAAATTATAAAATCATTGTCTAGCTAGTATAACCACAAATTATAACCGACACAAACCCAATTAATTTATATGCATGCACGCATGCTTCTATCCAAATTGATCTTCAGTAGTTGGCGGTTAATCAATAAATAAATTAGAAAATAAACAGACAAACAAGTGCACGATTTAATTTCGTGGAGAGGGCCTCCAGGTCCATAATATTGAGACAGGAAAATTTCATTTGAAATGAAATGAAAGGGGGAATCGGATTCTGGCGGTGGCACGTTACGTACATGATTGGGGAGACGACAATGACTTGTTTGGAATCTCAACCCCTCTTTAAAATCCACTTTAGCTAATGCTAATAATTTCATGCAGACACACACACACGTATTTGTACGTCTGCATATCATTTTCCATGCACTACAAGAACGTTATGATTACATAAAAGCAAAAGTTGCTCTCTGCGTTTGTGGGGTCTGCAGGTTACGTATCAATCCATGTGGGCATCCATCAGCTCACCAGAAGACCGATTTGGCTTGAATTTCCGAGCCAAACATGCTGTTAATATTGTAATAGTCAACTTCAGAAAAGCAGACGGTTCGAAAAACCTACTGGTTCAAGGTTGCTGGTTCCACTACAGTCGAACAACTATTTGTTTGATAGCAAATCGATTATGGATTACAATGAAAGGAACAAAAATTGAATTAAAAAGTAGAAAATTAGAATTTGAAAGTCTATTTATTTATCAATTTTTCATGTACTTTATTTGGTTTAGCATTCCAATCATGATTTTACCTATTTTTACTTGGTTTTATTATATTTCTAACAAGAATTTTTGATGACCAATTAGTGCTTTGATCAGTTTAATTGAACAGTTCGATGAAAACCTTTGTTAGCCACATTGATCACTACAATAAATAACACTTGGTCGCACTTAAGTTAATTAATTAATGTGATCTAATATATATTAACCAAGCACTTAGTACATATCTTAATTTGTGTGTGTGTGTTGATGGACTGTTACATAAATATTCTTGGAATCACTAGAGGTCTCCCTCTGATTGTTGCACTACAAATTAGACAAAAAACTGACAAATAATATCAAATATGCATCATTATCTCTTAATACAACCTAGTAATTACTAATTTAATTATCTCACGAAATAATCTGTATTGCCTTTTGTTCTCTATGCTTCTGTCCCATTAATATAAATTTTTCATGTTTATTATTTTTTATTACACGACAATTATATAAACAAATAATTAACATGTATTAATAAAAATATAAGATAAAAGGAGATAGAGACAATTTGATACACTTCAATATTAATTGTTATCAATATATGTATATATGTATGCATATGCATGTTAAGGGAAAGTGCTTTATTTATATTGATAGGGGGTGGTGGGGGGGGGGGGGGGGGGCGGGGGGGGCGGAGGGCGGTGGGGTGGGGAGATGTATCGACTTTATTGGTTGATGGTAAGAAGCAGCCTTGTTTCTTACAAAAGTGACTCACCAAAGATTCCACTTGCCTTCTCACATGAGAATTCCACTAACTAATTCTACGTACTTGGTTGAAATAAAGGGATTGGTTAAATGAATTGATTTACGTGTATATGTAATTCTCTAACACCAACTTGTTCCTTTAAAGAAGCCTATGGAATTCTAATTTGAGATATGTATCACTATTTCCTAATTTCAAACTTGCAAGGCATATATATTTGAGGCCATGCAGAAAAGAAAAAGTCGTATCATGGAAATTTAAGTAAGATGATGAGCCACTTTAATTTGTTGTTATGTCCTTTAGCAAGAAATTTTCATGAACAACAACAATATTCTTTCATCGGAACAGATACTTTTTTTCTAAATTAAACAGAATTGATTGTCCTATTTTAGTACCACCCAATGATGGAACAAATTAAGGTAATGTTTGTTTAAATATGTTTTTTTTTTTGTCTAAAATTATATAAAAATATGAGAGAGAAAATGATAAAATTTAAAAAATATAACGATTATAATACGTATTTTAGTATTGTAAATTTGAAAATGGGTATTAATCAAGCACAATGGATTGACTAGTCAAAGAGCAACAAAGTGCTCTTTATTTGTTTATTAATCATTAAAAAATGTTAAAGATTTACCTAAAAATATCATTTCAAAGTCTAAGCTTTTGTCACTTTGTGCTAGCCCTTGTTTTTTGATGCGTACAATTGGGTGCCGTTAAAGTTTATTGTTGAATGATAGAAAGAGAATTCGGACAAAACTTTCCACTTTTCCAACACCAAATTGTGTCATTTTGAACGTAGAAATTTCCAAAGCAGTACTAAAAGTGAAAACATTCTCGATAATTTGAACAAAAACTCATTGGAAGTGGGAACCGTTTTTTTAAATACCGTATTGTTGGGAATTGTGTAGGAATTTATGCATTTATATTTATATATGTATAAAATATATATAATGATTTAATGAAGTGAAAATGTATGGAGATAAAAATTAATTTTTTGAATACAAATCTATACCCTTTAATAAAGGTTGCCACCCTCGTACTTTTAATTTGATTTTCATAAAGTATATTAACTATATTTCCCTCATTATCACTTTACACATTAATTATGTCATGGTTAAATTACTAAATTTAGTTGCCAATCATAAGTGCCCCAAAAAAAAATCACTCTATAGAAATTGGTCATGCCCACCATTGTCATGCGCAGCTGTAGTCCACGTCGTCCTGCACCCCGCTTGGCGCAGCCATAGACCTCATGCATAAAATTCCTGCTATCAAGAACTGCTAGAATCAACCCGATTCTCAAATGCATAAACATTTCTGCAATCAAGAACTGACAGAATTTGTTTGTATGTGTATTTTTATATAAATATTATAAATGATTGGTATATCCACAATTGTAAGTGCTTTTTTTTTTTTTTTTTTGAGCATAGGGTTTAGGCATTGAGTGTGCTTGAGTGCATTTGTGCTATATGTAAGTGTAATTTGATTGGGAATATGAGTAAAAATTAAAAAGTTAGTTATATAGGTTAAAGAAGAAATATTTGAATTTGAACATTTAAGTGGGGATGAAAATTATCTTTGGTTTGGAAGATTTGCATAGGAAAAAAAAATATTTTTATGTATATTTCATATATAATAATTATTGAATGATGTAATAGGATATAGGTTTACAGGGTAATAAAAAAATGAATGTGAGTAAAAAAATTATAAGAGTAAGTGTCATTTTGACTGTGAATAGTTATAATGATTTAAAAATTATTAATTAATTAAAAGGCGAGAGAGAAAGAATTTGAATAAAATTTGTATAATAAAATGTTTGATTTATAAAATTTTTAAGTGAAGATAAATAATTTTTAAAATGGAAACTAACTTAGCATTGAGATTGAAAGTTGCCTATCAAACATAACCAGAGCTCGGCATCATCAATCATCAAATTTCTAGTAAAACAAGCCACTGACAACCCTATCTTACTAGTACCCAAGAGCAATGTTCCACAGATGACACGAGAAATTTGAATATTAATAATTATATATACGGACGATGCCAAAGGTATCAGAAATTATATTTATTTAATAATAAGAATTTTTTATTTGCGGTACCAATGATTTCATAAAATTAACAGTGGCAATAGATCGATGTTTAATTATTGCCACCATTAAAAAATAGTGACAAAAGAATTGTATTATAAGTTATCAACTGTTAATAATTAGTATAACATCTGCACAATCCTAAAAAAATCAATCATCTATGATAATATTTATGTGGTGTTGCCGCTAAGTCGTGGCTTTATGTTACTAAATGCCAAAAGTGACATTTTGCACACAATTATTATGACTATTGAACTTGTGAAATCATATTCATTATAGCAACAAAACAAAATAAGTATTGACAATAAAATTATATAATCAATAATAATAACAATAATTTCTCCCAAAATATATACATTTCAATCATGATACATTTTAAAATTTTCTTTTATCTTTCTTATTTTTATACAACTTTTTTCCCAAAAAATCTAAAAAAAAGCATACACTCATAAACCAAAACAAACATAGCTTATATTAATCACTAACATATTTGCATATTTCAGTCAAACGTAAGTAAAAAATTCACATATTATATATATATATATATTAATGATCAACATATAACAGTTCAAAAAAGGTAACATGGCATCAGAGATCAAATAAAGATGGTGTAAAAATAACAAACAGAAAGAAATAAAAAAAGAGTTATTTTATTAGACAACATCTTTATAAGCCAACATCCAAACATACCTCATATCCCCAAAAATCAAGAAGCAAAGAAAGGCGGTTCAATTTCACGCAGACCAGAAGCGCGTGCATGAAAATGCAACGTTGGACCTGTGTTTCTGTTCATCTTTCACTCGCCCTAACGTTCTCTGCACTCTGTCCCCGATTCTTCACCCTTCGGTCAGCATTCCGGACTTCCCTTCGCTCTGTCTTCTGAGAAACTTTTTTGGATTCTGGGATTTTGAATGCCTTTTCTTGGGTTTCGGAACGGGAAAAACCAAGCAAAATATGATGACGGTTTACGTATGAAATTGAGTGCGCACGAAATTGGGTGTCTTTTGAGGTCTTGTCCCCTTCCATTACGTAGAAAGAAATAAAAGTCATCAACCAAAAGCATTTCCCCATATGAACGTATGTACATTCTTCGCAAAATGTATGTGATTGTGGAATCATCTTTCGTGGATTTTTACGAAATTCGTTGTTGAAGGAAGGAAGGGCAATTAGTTAGTTTATGCGACGACATTATCTGAGTGAGAAAGTCTTCTTGGGGAAGTGAGCAAACAACATGCAACCTATACCTAGGTTTTCTGAAAATTTTGAGGAAATCGGTCAAAAGGGAATAGCTTGGATTTATCTACGTGAGGGTAAAGGTTTACAATATAATGTCTCGGGAATTACCAATGCACTGCTACGGACACCAATTCTTTGTTTTTTTAAAATTATATATAGAGTTACTAGCTAATTAATTAATTCTAACATGTGAATTTCGTACGTTTTGAAATGCCAAGAATTATTTAAAAAGTGTGCGGAGTTCTCATGTACGGGTTGGTCTTTGGATCCATTAAAATTAAAGCTTAACTAAGTATATGTTGATAATTTTACGGGTTTTTGCTATGTCTGTTGAATGGATATGGAATGTATTAGATTCTTAATTGGGTTAACAAATCGAAGTGACAATTCAATTTCATAGTGTTGAAATTTAAAATCAAATTTAAATCAAGCAACAAAATTAGACTCAAAAATTCAAAATTTAAATTTAAGCTCGATTGATAACACACAATTAAAACATTTTTGCACCAAATCAGTTCAAGTAACTTGATTTATTTACATCTCTATACTTCAATTTGAATGGAAATGCGTTGCTTGTAACACATTCGTTCTTAGATATCGTGCATGCATAGTACATAGATAAAAGCCTTGACCTAGGCAGAACTGGGGTTCTATTTTAAAAGCAATTAATTGGTCCTATATGTATATATGTCACAATCACATGACATGTGTCCCAAACTATGATAATATAATTAATTGATATGCCATTGTGGGTCAAATTTTATAGGTATCACATGAGTGCAGAGATGGCAAGAATTAAAGCGTAGAGGCAACCTTCAAAGGCCTGAAAAACACGAACATGAATTAATCAATAACTTGTCGAAATATGGAAATGTCTCTTATGTAAAAGTAATTTCTGAGCTGGAAAATAATCATATTTACACATGTATTATTAGTGAAAGAAGCCAAAATGTATAGTTGCTAAAAACTACTGCAGAGGATCAAATGATAGGGTTGAATAAGTCGAGTTCGAGTGGCTCAAGTTTGAATCAGAGCAACAAGATTAAATTTGAAAAAATATTCAAAGTTTGAATTTGAACTTAGTTAAATTCGAGAAAAAAAAACCTTTAAATTCGAATGGAAGTTTGAGTTGAGTAAATTTATTAACACTCCTAATTCAAACTCAAAAGTCATTATATCATTCCAGAAACAAACTCAAATCATAGAAATCAATGTTAGGGCAAATAATCATAGTATGTAATTAGTATTTTAATTAAATAAATTTAAAAACTTGCCCCTCATCATTGTTATTTACTCTTTCCATGCCCAAAAGTACGAAGAAATCCTTCTCGCCTGATCAATATATGAAAGAATTCTGTGCAAGCTTTAACTTCACCTGAAACTATATGTGAAAGAAATCTAGTTGGCTTGCGTGGATTCACTTTTTCTGAACCCTAAAAAAATCAAATCCACAGATAGATGAAAGATGCATATATGTCCCGTCATATACAGATCAAGCTGGAATTTCAGAACACCCCCGATAAACATCAGATCTCCATTTCTAGTTAACAAAATGTAACAACCAATGAACATATTACACACTGATGATGATTTCCAAACACCAATTATCTCTGGCAGCACTAAGTACGCGCGCACGCACACACACACACACACACACACACACATATATCTACTAAATTAAGCTCCCAATTCTAGGGTTTTTCCCAGCCTATCGAGGGACTAAGTTGATCTCTGTTGCCAACAAATTATAAAACAAATTAACCTTCCACCTTCAAATTCAACAGTGTTTTTGCTTCCGCCGCACACCCTTTTGCGGTTCTTATGGATAAATTCGTCTTCTGATCTCCGACAAACCCAAAGATAATCCATGGCTGTCATTGTAAGGGATTGCCGGTCGATGAAGAGCTGAAATTAGAAATCTGTCCAAGCAGCGCTTGCGTTCCACTGATCATTTGTTGGCGCCATTCCTCCCTGCAACTGCTTTGACAGACTCATCTCAGAGTTTTCTTCCATCTTCACTGACGTCAGCAGTGAGCTGGGAAGCTTAGGCCTCACTTGATGACCCAACTCGCCGCCTTGGAACTGGTAAATCCCTTGAGCTGATGGATCTAAACCTCCGAAGAATGAGAATTGCTGCGACCGCCAAGGCTCAATGCCACCGCCGCCGAGTAAATTAATGTTTGCCGCGTGGAAGTTCATCTCGTCGGCTGAAATTCCGCTATAATTCAAGCCCATATCACTGGTGAAATTATCATTGAGTTGGCTCAGAGGAGACACCAAGCGTAGAGGCGGAAGCTGCGGCGTCAGGCCCAGCGTATTAGCCGCGCCGTGGCTGGTGGAAACGGCGGTTGCTGAGCCCCGATCGCTGCTCTCCGGAGACTTTGAGCTGGCGGACTTGCTTCTTCTGTTCCTCCGGCATCCGCCGCCCACGGGGACGTTCCTCAAGGCGCCGCCTCGGGTCCAATACCTCCTACACGTCTTGCAGAAGTGGCGTGGCTGAGTGAGGCTGTAGTTGTTGAAGTAGCAGAACTTTGTGTTCGTCGACTCGCAACGAGGGCACTTGAGAGCTGCTTCAGGCATCCGTACGTTGGCGAGACGAGCGCGCTCCGCCATAGAGCCGGGGCGGATCGATCCGAGTCCTCCACCATAAGGCAGCTGCGGCTGCGGCTGCGGCGGCGGTGGCGGCGCAGGGTGTGACGGTGGTGGAAGCAAAGGGTCTAAGCTGCTGCTTCCGGCTACTTCTTGAGTCTGCTGCTGCGAAGAATCAGAAGAAAGCAAGGACATGAAAACGGCATCGTTTTCATACTCGAGGAAAAAAAATAAAGAACCGAGAATTGAAGACGAACCAGAAAAGGGGGGGAATTGGGAATATTTATCTTTGAATTTTGTAATTTATTGGCAGAGAAGCTAGCCAGCTAGCAAGCCATGGGAACGCATGATGGCATCTGAGAGAGGGAGAAAGAAAACCCTTACCTGCTGCCAATTGGACGGATCAAGATACGCTGCAACGGAAGAGAAAACCATAGTAGCTGTTGATCTCTATTTCTCTTTTGTAAAGGTTATTTGGTTTCTGAAGGTGTAGTGAAGAATCACATCAAGTGGCCAGAGGGTTTGCAAACGGACAGAGAGAGAGATGAATAAAGGGAGCTTTGATGAGAATATAGAACAAAATGTAAAGCAGGAGGCTTTAATGTTTGTGTAAAATATATCTATGTACGTGTATATATACACACACACGCATACCTATAGACGTACGTATATGGTATACGCAGCCAATTTGTCGTGTAGCTTCGTTTTATTGTTTTTAAGGGTTTTGAGATGCTGTTGCTGGTGATGCTTAATGTAACTACATAGATTCTAATTACATTAAAAGAAAATTTGGCTATCTTTGTTTGCTGAATAGGATGGGGGATAAAATTTTAGATGATTTGAGTGGGGATGAAAATTATATTTGCTTTGTGAAATTTGGATGTACGAAAGTATTATATATATATATATATATTTAATATGTAATAATGGTTGAATGATGTGATAATATATAGGTTTATAGGTAAATAAAAAATTTTTATGGTAAAATGTTTAAATTATAAGACTATTAAGTGGTGATGAATAGTGTAGAATTAGGAAATAAAACATAGCCATTATATCTAGTACGCAATGTTATGAAGTACAGAACAATGATATTTTTAATTTGAAAAAAAAGATGCTTGATATCACAATTAAGACTAATGCTTCACACAAGCATCGGATTAGTAGGAACATGAACAAGAATAATTATAAAAAGTAAAAATTACACGGTTGCAAATTTATTAAAATATTAATCAATTTTATTAATTATAATAAGAACAAATTATTACATGTTTTAGAATTTAAGTTACAAAATTAAATATATTTATCAATCATGATTATTTAAAAAATTGTAAAAGAGAGAAATATGAGAGTAAAGAAGAGAAAACATCAAATTTTAATTGATATTAAAGAGAAAAAGGTTAAAAGTAAGATTAAATAAATTAAAGAAAAATAAATATAATAAGGATAATTTGGTGTTTTGACATTGAATACAAAAAGTTAGCTATATATTATGAATCCATCCCACGTAATCATATAGCTAAAAAGTACAGATTAATGGGAATAATGTGAATCACTTTATGCAAATTATAGCAGGCTCTAACCCTTAATAATAAGAATTAAGACACATTCACTGCGTACGTTTTAAAAATTAAAATAGATAGTAATAGAAGATCTATGAATTAAATATTATTAAAATTCAAGATGATGTTAATAGTAGAACAAGTCCGTGGTAGGAAGAGGCTGTTCGTTAATGGTAAAATTGCAAATTGAAAAGTGCTAGAGATTGGTCACGTTGTAATTAAAGGAGTATTTTAAAATTTTAATTGAAAACCAATATTACATACTCTCCAAATCTGTAGTAGTAAAATAATAAATGAAAAATTACAATGGGCAGGCATACAAAAGGGAAAAAGGTGAGGACTGTGGCGCGTTGCTTTGGTAGAAATGAACATTGTGTCCCAACTCTATAACATCATGGTCTCTATAACATCTCTCTCTCTCTCTCTCTCTCTCTCTCAGAGACACATAATTAATGACAATAACACACTTAGGCCAACTATTAATTTCAGTATATGTGCAAACATTTTATGTAGGGGTGTAAGTCGTGGGCTACTATCCTATCCATACTTATAAAATATCACCTATACATACTCAGGCTCAAAGTAATATAAAGTAATCATATCCGTATCCATACGCGTTAGAATTTATATTGTGGCTATGGGTCTTTCATACCTATGGATATTTATACTGAATATTTATCCATTAATACCTATGGGTATATTGAATGAAGTTTAATTTTTTTTCTAAATTTAATATGTGCAAATAAATAGTCACGTGTATTTAATTAAATGCAAAATTTATGTGACACACTTTAATCTTTAAAAAATATTATTATTATTTTTCAAATTTAATCTTATTTAATTTCATTTAATTTTTGTAGTGCACTTCTGAAATATTCTATTTTAAAGAATAAATAAAATATTAGTTTCATTTAATAAGAATTTTGTAACGCAGAAAATAAAATGAGTTAAATGTATTTTATAAATATAACATTAATGAATAAAATATTTTTCTCAATTCAATTATTTTATTATATATTTGTATAAAATAAATTTTAAAATAGACTTTAGAAATGTTGCTTCCCATTTGAAATTAATTTAATTAATGAAAATACAAAAAAAAAAAGACATAATGAAATATTATTGTAAAGTTGACCCCATATAATAAATTTTACTCATATCCATACCCATAATCCACTAGGTAATATCCCCAATGAGTCTAATATTGATCGAGTAAAGTTGGGCATGGATATTTATAAATATAAAAATATATAGATATATGTATGTATATGGGTCTGTAATTATGGGTATTTAGGGTTCGATATGGGTAAGGATAGCATAATACCCTACGGGTGATCTCTAGAATGCTGCTCCATGCTACATGCTGAACTTCAAATGTAAGAAATCCAAAGTTATATTTCATCCGTGAAGATCAATTCCTGATGAAGACGTTGCTGCTGTTACGGACTGTGAATTCAGATCATTAGCATCATCAAGTAAGCCCTTAAGATTATATTGACCATTGTTGTAGGTTGCATTGTGTGTGGAGAATCAATCACACAAAAAAAAAAAAAAAAAAAGAAAGAAAGAAAATTGACACGAAATTTAACGAGGTTACTTACATCTTTAGGAGACGTAGTGGTAAATTTATTTTTTTATTTTCATTATTTAGAAGCGTACATGGTTGCAATACTCCATGCTTGTTTTTGTGTAAGTAATCCGCGAGATATAAATTTACAAATTCTAATTTTTATCGACCCACGTACGCAGTGTGAGTGTATCTTCACAAACCCTGCTCGAAATTTTCATAAATAATGGTGCAAGGAATTTAATATATAAATCAGACAAGCCCACCCGAATGTGTCGTCTTCTGTCCTTGGCATGTTTAAAGGTTTTACGGGGGCCTATAATGGTACACGTAATGAAATGCAATTAAAACTAGAGGTTCAACTTCACGAATTTTCTGCCAAACGCAATTAAAATATTATAAATTTTTATTCTAAAAATTATAAGTTAATTCTTGCTTGGGATAATAAGGTGTGTGCATCAGTCGTTGGAAAATAACTAGATGCTGCCTCAGATATTATGTCAAGATATTGAGATATTTTTTTTCAAGATTAGGCCTAAGAAAAACAATTTATCAGAAGCAGCGAAGGGGGGTATAAAGTCTTAGAAGAAGAAGATTTTCTCTATATATTTCTAAATCAGAAAAGCTAATATTTTTAGCCCACACAAAAGAGACATCTATACATTTCTAACCATTGGTGAAAAACGTTACAAATTTCTAACGTTCAGGTAAAAAAAATTTCTCCAAAATCAAGAAGGAATTAAGACCAAAGTGGGTAGTGCTAAACTCATGTCACAAGGGTGCAAATCCTCCAATATGAACTGAATTGATCTAGCCAAACTGTCTAAAAACATACTACCGTATTCTAACTTAATTAACCTGCACACCTAGTTTTTTTTTTTAATTTTCTGTGGATAATTAATTAATTTAGGAGGGCCAAGGAATGAAGTCCATAACAATCATGATCAACAATAATGGTAAATAGGGTATTCTATAATTGACACGTTTGAATGAACAAATTAGTAGTCAAATTGGTGTGCCCACCAAAAAATTAGATGGAAAATGAATGGAACAGACATCATTAAACAACTGGATTGCAACTTTCTTCTGTCACTGTCTTTGTGACCGTGTGACATGTCATTTATCAATTTTGTGGTGTTCCATTTTTCTCTTCAGAATTTCATTTATTTAATTTGTCGTGAAATAGTATACATGGTAAATGGGAAAAGAAAAGAAAAGTTACACTGTTTTTGCCGTATTCGTGAGAGAAAAGCATAAACGAACCCCAGGCTTTGTGTTACTTTTAACTGCAGAGCAATGCCTTTTTATCGAAACTTTTCGACTATCTACGCCATATTTATCTATTGGATACCATATTACTGAGTTAATTAACAAGGGTTTTTGATTGCATAAAATTAAATTATATAATAATAATTATTTAAAATTCTCTTTATTTTTCTATTTTTTTATTTTTTACTTTTCTTTCAACTTATTATTTTTATTTATGTGTTCTCTATTTTTTTCTCTCTTTTAAACTTTCTTTATTTTCTTATTGTAAATATTATGCACTTGTAATTTTAATTATTTTTATTTTTATTATTTAAAATAACTTTATAATTTATAAGTAAATCTACACACACAAATAGGGTGTGCAACTTTTATTAATTATTAAGAATTTGAGATTACTTTAGTTGCAATGATTAAATTTAATTTATATATACCCCTATTCAGGTTAATTTATATTATGTTATTACCAGTTTAGAACTAATTTAATTATATAAGTAGTATTATATATATATATATATATATCTTTCTTCAATTTAATACTAATAAAATTACCTTTTTTGGTTTTTCTTTATTTTATCTTTTTATTTCTATTTTAATTATAATGTTTTTTTTTTTGCATAAACATAAAATAAAATATGTAAAGAAACTGATATATTCTAAAAATAAAACAAAATAATTACTTTAATTTTATTTCATATAAATTTAAACATACAGATATAGTGTGTCAAAGTTAAAAGTTGTTACTGTCATTGTCGTTGTGGATATCATCACATGAGCGCGAATTTTTCATTTCAGATGTGTGACCTTATGAATGGCCCAACAATATGTCGTCCACTGCTTTTATTGAGCATGTCAAATTGGGTACGATGAGATTCAATTTGTCCCACTTTAGCGCAAAGATACCATTAAAGGATACCCTTGTTACGATGTACCTTTCTATATAAATTCCCAAAATGAGAATCAACATTAGGGCATCCAAATTGTGGTATAGCCTGAAAATAAAAATCATTATGTAATAAGCGTAATGTAGGGAAGAATTAATTAGGAGTATAACTTAATTTTCATTTGCTTCATCCCTTACTTGGGCATGAAACCATCTCCTGGATTAGTGTCTCTTTTAGCCATGAAGATGAGATTATTTTGCATACATATATTACACACTATAATCATTTTAATTTTTTAATTTATTTTTTTCTTTCTTTTCTTTTTTTTTTTTTTTCATCTCTAGAAAAAAACACACTTAAAAATGCAAATATAAAAATGAAAACATATATAACCAATAATTTTTTATCATGAGCATGGTGTTTGTGCGTATTGCTTTATTTTTTGCCTAGAAGATAGATATGTGGGAAAATTCAATTTATGTGCACGGTGAACTACTCCATCTACGACAATGAAATTCAATTAAGAATACTATCATTTCGAGCAAAGAAAGTGATATATAATCACACAGCTCGACTACTATTTAACTTGAACTCAATATTGTTGAGTTTAAGATAAGTAAGACTTTAGAGAACTAACTTTGAAAGAGTCAAAGGCACTATGAACTTCGTTGAGTTTTTCATTAGGTTTTCCAATATTATATTACTCTTTATTTTGCTATATTAACTTATTTGTTATAAATTATAATCAACGTAGCTCTAATGACTATACTTTCTCTATCAAGTTAAGTTTGAACGAAATTTAAAATACTCACTCGACTTCAAGTTTGTAAACCAACCATTGAGTTTGTGCTCAATTTGTCGACAATCAAAGTCGTATTGAGTCGATATTACTCTTCCAAATATTCAGAAAATAAAAATAAATAAATATCACTAGAAAGGGAAAAAGAAAATATATCCATAAAATGCGAGACCCCAGTCGGCAGTAGTGCTGGGCCCCAGTGGTTCCCCTCCACTACTCCCCAATCATTCACTTGTTTTGACTGCTGCCCATTACTCTCTTTTCTTTTTTAATAAATATTAATTAATCATGTGTGAGTGTGTGTGTGTGTGTGTCTGTGTCTGTGTCTGTGTCTGGGCCTGTGTCTGTGTGAATTTAATCTATATTAGCTTCTATCATGATTTATGACATTACATTACTTTACAAAGTGCTCACTCATGCATTGCAAGGTGGCTGTATTGACCAATCAAAACCAGAGTTATTTTCACATATGCACAACTCTTGTCTTCGTTTTTTTCTTTTTTTACCTTTATTTTAATATTTCCGCTTTTTATTATTTTGTTTTCTTCTCAACTTCATTCCTTCCTCTTCCATTTTATGTGAATTTTCTAATATAATTCTAATTTCTGATAATTTATTTTTATTATTATCTTTTTTAATAAATAAATTCATGCTTTATTGTCGTCAATAAAAAAAACATATACACAGATAGAATATGCAATTTTTCTAAATAATAAACTGTAAAATAAAATAATTATTTAATTCATTTCAAAATATTTACATAACCAAAAATACATGGAATGAAAATAATTATTTTTCAATTAAGATGCACCCGACATTTTGAATGTGAAATGGCAGCCAGTACAAAATAATTGCCCATAAGCATTCCACAACATAAAAAACAGTCCAGTCCACTACAGGCCCAACATAGCCCAATACAATAATTTATATTATTTTTAAATCCCATGCATCAGAGAACAGGATAAGTCCCTGGAACGTCTTGAGGAAGAAGACACTTTAATCTGAAGAACAGGTGATATCTGAGGAAATAAATTTATTAATCTTTGCTAAGTGATTCATCCCCTTAAGACTCAATGACTAATCTTTTTGTTATAATTAATAGATTGTGCCCATGTTATCACTGCAATAATCCACACAAATGGAATCATTACCAGGTTTTTTGTCATAATCCTATTAAGACACCACTTCTAATTACGTGCCATTTTGCTGCAAAAGTGCATTTTCATGCATATTTAGCAAATATATATATATATATATATAGTGTGTGTGTGTGTGTGTAAACCTCGATCACTTATTTGGGCTATATGTATGGAACATACACATCTTCCACTGTCTAGATTTGTAATACCCAAGTGCACAATGTTTGGGAGGGGATTTTGTTGAGAAACATTATTTGGTGAATTATGGAATGAATAGTATGTTTGGAAAGAAAGTTTTGATGAGATAAATAATATAATTTACTTAAGTATTATAAAATATATAATAATAGTTGAATAATGTAATAGTGTATAGGGATAATGATTATTTTTTAGGGTATAAGTACATATAAATTTGAGAGGAAGTATGTATATATATAGGTAATGATTTAATTGAAAACAAGTGTAATGATTAAAAAATAATTAGTTAGTTATATACACAAGGGAGGAAAATTTGAATTTAAATTTGAGAAAAAATTTTGCGATGTAAAATATTTGATTCTGTGAAGTTAATAAGATGGAAAAGGTAAAGCATAGCTAACAAACATAACCAAGAATTTTGGGCATTAAAAATAATACTTTTTTATTTATGGGAAATTTATTTAATAAAGTATCCTTTTATTTTCGGATAAAAATAGGTGGTTGAGGATAATTGTATATAAAAAGTGAGATATGCAAAATTGAGTTGATCAAATTCTACCAAACCTTGAAGATAATTAAAAAGACGTTTTTAATTATCTTTGGGATGTAAAAATAAGAAAAATTAGGGTTGAAGATAGTTGGAAAAAAAGTTTAGGTTATCCTAAATTAAAAATAAAGAAGTTCTGTATAACTCGAATACTAGATTTTTCTAGTATAAATAGGATATTAAGGAGAGAGAGAAATAAAATCACCTGGCCCACAAAATTAAACGGACCTCCAAAGCAAGAAACTTGAGGTAAATTCCTGACTTAAATTCTATAGTTCTCATGCATAAATCTAGTAAATCTTGTTTCAAACATCATAAGCACATGAATGAGAAATTGGAAAAGCTGTGCATAGTTTAATTGGTTGTGATATGAATCATATAGTAGCAGTACGAGTTACATGTAGAAATTTTGTTGAAAGATGTGATATAGGTAACTTACGCAAAATTTGTGATTCTTTTGAAATTCTTAAGTAAATTGTAGAAGTAGAATTTTAATGCTTAAGATTTATGAAAAGGCTCTTAAAAGTCGTACAATATGTATAATTAGACAAAATGGTGATTGAAATTGCATAAAGGATGAAAAACCACACTAAACAATGCCTTTCGAATAGCCCTCATGGTCGCGATTTGCAGTTGCAAGGATTGTTCTCACGACTGCGGTGAGTCTTCTTGTGAGAGCAGATCATGATTGCGCGCCCCAGCAGTGTGCACTATGGGAGTTGATGCAGTTGTGAGGGCTGAGCTTGCTAGAGCAGTGCGACCCACTACGGTCGCAATACATAAGAGTAAACAGAAATAGAATACACTATAGCTCTAGGTACGGTTGTGAGTGAACCCTTCACAGCTACAAATCTCTTTCCCACGGTCGCAAGGGTGGACAACGAGATTGAACAGAATGTACTGCAGTCTATGGTGCAGTCGTAGAACTATTTTTATAATTATGAGCTATGTTTTCACGGGTGCAGAACCTAAAAAGCAAAAAAAATATTATTTTTATATAATTAATGTCTAATTTTCCCAATTTGAGGTTAAAATATACACAAATATGTGACTTAGAATTGATAGAATATATGGGATATAACATAAGTAAAACCTGTGTAGAAAAACTATTTCAATAAGTAACTTAGAAATTTGAGAAAATGATAACAAAGCACCTAAGTTACATTTGAAAACACCTAGGAGTAGGATTTCCAATTAAATTACGAATTAAACGACAAACCTTTTTGATTGAATAGGAAATTAAGAATTGATAACCGGCAAACCTACTAAACAACAAGATCAATACTAGGTAATGGATATATCCTGTCAACTTTTACTAATGCTTTCGAAACTATTTTTTTGGTGCAATTGAATCTTCACTATGCGTTTAAAATTATTTTGAATATTATTTCTGCCTTTTTGAAAGTTTGATTTTGAACATGCCGATCTCTTATAAAAATTGAAATACTTTATTTTCTTAAAAAGCCTAGATGTTGATTGATTTGCAAACCAAATTGTTGAAACTAGTTATTCTGGAAAGGATGTGTGTGATAAATGATAATACACAACCCATGCTGGTAATGTGCAATAATGTGGGATTGAAAATGAAAGGACATTTTTGCTAAATAACTGTGTATACTAGACAAAAATTACAATTTTTCCTACTAGATTACATCTTTTTTACACGTTAGACATATAGGTGGCATTTTTTTTACACGTCATCATTCCACCTGGCGTTCTCTTTGATAGAGTATAACACATTGCTGGAAAGTTTCAAATTAATGCGTCACATAGGTTACGCATGCGAAAATCTAGCGAGATTAAGCAATTTGTCTTGAAATTATCAAAATTTTTAAATATATCGATTGTATATATATGCTAATGAGGACCAATTGCTTTTAAAATAGTACCTCAATTTTTCCTAGGTCAAGGCTTTTGTCTATGTACTATGCCTGCATGATATCAAAGAATTGATGTGTTACAAACAACGTATTTCCATTCAAAAGAACCGAAATGTTACAAGCGACATATTTTCATTCAAATCTGAGTATAGGGATGTTGATAAATCAAGTTGCTTAACTTGAACTCTATTTGGTGTGAAAATATTGTTGTGTGTTATCGAGCTTAAATTCGTATTTCAAAATTTTTTTCAAGTCTAATTTGGTTGCTTGATTTAAGTTTAATTTTAAATTTGAACTCTACAAAATTGAGTTGAGTAGAATCCCAATAGTTATTGAACTCAATTGCTATCTTAATTCAACTTGTTAACCTAATTATGAATGTCTAGATGCAAATTTGTATCCTTCGAATCAATTTTTTCAAACATACCAAATATCAAAATAACATTTTTTATCATTTTCTCTCTTTTACTTTTATATTGTTGCTAAGTTTCTTTGTTAAATTTTTTACCTTCAAAATTTGCATACAAACATATGAATTGGCATTTCAAGACATATGAATTTCCATGTTATAATTAATTAGCTAGTAACTCCATATGTAATTACGAAATCAATTCTTCCAAATATACTAACCATGAAAATAAAAGTTTTTATCTCTTTTTCTTCTACTGTTACATTATTTCTAAATTTTTGTGTGAAACTTTCTACTCCAAAATGCATACAAGCATAGCCAGTATTTTACCAAACTATTCCCTTTTGACCGATATTCCTCAAAATTTTCAGAAACCTAGGTATAGGTTGTATGTTGTTTGCACGCTTCCCCTGGAAAACTTCTCACTCAGATAATGGCAGTCGCATAAACTAATTGCCCTTCCTTTCTTTAACAATGAAATTCAAAGAAATCCTTGAAAGATGATTCCGCAATAACATACATTTGCCAAGAATATACACACATTTTTTCATATGTGGAAATGCTTGTGGTTGATAGCTTTTATTGTTCCTACGTAATGGAAGGGGACCAGGCTCTCAAAAGGCACCCAATTTCATGCGCACTCAATTTCATGCGTAAGCCATCGTCATTGTTCGATCGTTTCTTCCCATTCCAAAACCCAAGAAAAGGTATTCAAAATCCCAGAACCCAAAAATTTTTCTCACAGGACAGAGGGAAGGGAAGTGCGGAACAGTGCTGACCGAAGAATGTAGAAGCGGGTAAAGAGCGCAGAGAGCGTTCGGGCGAGTGAAAGATGAACAGAAGCACAGGTCGAACCATGCATTATCATGCGCTCATTTGCACGCGCTTCTGTTCTGCGTGAAACTGACCCGCCTTCTTTGCATTTTGGTTTTTAGGGATGTGAGGTACGTTTGGATGCGAGCTTACGTCAATTTTTTTCATAAAAATTTTGTATTTATAGAATTTTATCTAATAAAATAATTCTTTTTATTTGTTACTCTTTGTTATTTTTACACCATCTATATTTGATCTTTGACATCATATTATCATTTGGTATTGTTATACGTTGATTATTAAAATATATAAAACATCCGAATTTTTTACTTGCATTTGATTGGAATATGCAATATGTATGTGTGATAAATACAGGTTATGTTGTTTTGATTTTTGAGTGTATGTTTTTTGTATATATTTTTTTCAAAAATTGCATAAAAATAAGAAAGAGAAAGAAAATATTTAAAAATTGGTAATGATTGAAATGCATATTTTTTGGAGAAATTGTTATTATTATTATTATAATCATCATTATTACTACTACTACTAATACTAAAAAAATATTACATAATAATGTTAAAGTTGTCAATATGAATTATATAAATTTATCGTTTTTGTTTTGTTACTATAATGATTTCACAAATTTAATAGTGATAGTAATTGTGTGTAAAAGGTCACTTTTGGTATGTAGTAAATTAAAGTCAGGATATAGTGGCAGAACATAAATATTATCATAGATGATTGTGTGATTTGTTTTTTTATGATTGTAAAAGTGTTAATTATACTAATTATTAATAGGTAATAACTTATAACACAATTCTTTTGTCGCTATTTTTAATAGTGCCAATAATTAAGCATCTATTGCCACTATTAAATTTATGAAATTATTAGTAACACAAATGAAAAATTCTAATTATTAAATAAATATAATTTGTGATACCTTTGGCATCGTCCGTATATATGATTGTTAACATTCAAATTTCTCGTGTCATGTGTGGAATATTGCTCTTAGGTACTGGTCAGATAGGGTTGTCAGCAGCCTGTTTTACTAGAAATTTGTTGACGATGCCTATCTTTGGTTATGTTTGATACCCAACTTTCAATCTCCGTATATCTTCTAAAACCTTACATTACTAAATATAATATTTAACAAAATGTTTAGCTAAATTCAAATTCATATCTCTTACATATGTGAATAACTAATAATTTTTTAATTATTACACTTATTCACAATTAAATCAACAATATATATAACACAAATACACTCACATGTATATAGATTTATATATATATATATATATGTGTGTGTGTGTGTGTGTGTGTGTGTTTATGCTCAATAAAGTAATTTTTATTCTTATATATTTATCACATCATCTAATCATTATATACATTTTATAAGCATATAAATACACAAATTCACATAAATCATATTATTCATCTCATCAAAATTTTCATTACAAAATTATTTCTCATTCCTACACAACTTCAAACAAACATTATTTCTTCTAGTGAAAAAAAATGTTCCCACTTCCAATGAGTTCCTGTTCAATTAATTGAGAATGTCTTCACATTTCGTACTGCTTTGGAAATTTCTACATTCAAAATGAAACTATTTGGTGTTGGAAGGAGGTAAAGTTTTGTCCGGGTTGTCTTTTTATCATTCAACAATAAACTTTAACAGCACCCAATTATTTGCAACAAATAGCAAGAGCTAGCACAAAGTGACAAAAGATTAGACTTTGAAATTGTATTTTTAGGCATATCTTTAACATTATTTTTTAGGATTAATAAACAAACAAAGAGCACGTTGTCGCTCTTTGACTAGTCAATCCATTGGGCTTAATTAACACTTAGATCGTTTTCAAATTTACAACACCTAAACATGCACTATAACTATTATACTTTTTAAATTTTCTCATTTTATCTCTTATGCTTTCATACAATTTCAGAGAAAAACATATTTAAACAAACATTGCCTTAATTTGTTCCCTCATTGGAGGATACAAAAATAGGACAATCAATTCTCTTTGATTTAGAAAAAAAAAAAGAAGTATTTGTCCCAATTAAAGAATATTGTTGTAGTTAATGTAACTTTCTTGCAAAAGGACAGTACAACAAATTAAAGTGCATGCCTCATCATCTTAACTTTGCATGATATGACCTTTTCTTCTCTGCATGGCCTCAAATATGTATGCCTTGCAAGTTTGAAATTAGAAAAAATTGATACATATCTCAAATTAGAATTCCATATGCTTTCTTAAAGAAAGAAGTTGGTGTTAGAGAATTACATATATACGTAAATCAGTTCATGAAACCAATTGCTTTTTTGGAAGTATGTATGTAGAATTAGTGGAATTCTCATGTTAGAAGGCAAGGGGAATCTTTGGTGAGTCACTTTTGTAAGAAACAAGGCTGCTTCTTACCAGCAACCAATAAAGTCGATACATCTCCCCACCCCATTGATAACAATTAATATTAAAAAAGGTCAAATTGTCTCTATCTTTTTTTAATCCTATATTTATATTAATACACAGTAATTATTTGTTTATATAATTTTCGTGTAATGAAAAATAATAAACATGACAAATTTATATTAATGGGATCATAGAGAACATATTCGATTATATGTCAGCTTGTTGTCTAAATTATAGAGTAATAATCAGAGGGAGAATACACAGTATCCTCTGGTGATCCCAAGAATATCCATTTAACAGTCCATCGAGACAAACGCACAAAATAAGACATATACCAAGTGCTGGGTTAAAATGTATATTAGATCACATTAACTAATTAATTAATTTAAGTGCGAGCAAGTGTTATTTATTGTAGTGATCAATGTGGCTAATTAAGTAGACCAGTGTTTCAAAAACTGATTCGAACTAGGCAGTTGAACTGCTAACAAAAGTCCATTTAGCTTAAAAATCAAAATAATAATAAAATCAAGTAAAAATAAGTAAAATCGTAACTGGACTACTAAAGCAAGTGAACCAGTTAAGGTTCATCAAAATCAGACTACTCAAATTGATAAATAAATAAACAAACTTATAAATCATAATTTTCAACTTTTTAATTCAATTTTTGTTTTTTTATTATAATCTATATTCGATTTGTTTTCTTTTATAAAGAAAATTTCATGAATCAAACGAATTGCCTTTCAAAATATCTAATAATTTTTTACTTTGACATATATTGAATATATAGAATCTTATTAAAATTCTATTATATTTTCATCAAATATTATAATAAGATACTTTTTGTATGTATTTGCATTTTATTTATTAAATAAATATTTATTTTTTATTTTACGGTATTCTTATTATATTAGTGCAATTAATATATTTAACTATTAGTAGTAATTAAATTTTTCTTTATATTCATTATTTATGTATTTTTAGTATATAAATTAAATTTAGAATATAAATGACTGTGGTAGAACCAGCAACCTTGAAGCAGCAGTTTTTCCCTTTTGACTATTACAATATTAATGGCATGTTTGGCTCGGAAATTCAAGCCAAATCGGTCTTCCGGTGAGCTGATGGATGCCCACATGGATTGAGACACAACCTGCAGACCCCACAAACGCGGAGAGCAACTTTCGCTTTTATGTAATGACGTTCTTGCAGTGCATGGAAAACGATATGCAGACTGTGCAGATATGTATATGTGTGTGTCTCTCTCTGTCTCTCTCTCTCTCTGCATGAAATTATTAGTATTAGACTATTAGCTAAAGTGGATTTTACAGGAGGGGTTGAGATTCCAAACAAGTCATTGTCGTTGCCCCAATCATGTACGTTGCATGCCTCCATCAGAATCTGATTCCCCCATTCATTTCATCTCATTTCAGGTAAATATTTTCCTGTCCCAATATTATGCACCTGCCCGCCCTCTCCACTAAATTAAATCGTGAACTTGTTTATCTGCTTATTTCCTAATTTATTTATTGATTAACTGCCAATTACTTAAGATCAATTTGAAAATAAGCTGCATACATGCAAGCATATAAATTAATTAGGTTTGTGTCAATTATAATTTGTGGTGTAGATATAATTACACTAGCTGACAAATTACTTTAGGAAACATTTCCACGCACGCATATTTCGAATATATATATATATATATATATTGATTAATAATTTGATTCCGACGCTTTTAGCGTGTTTCGATTAAGTACATCGATGAAGAAAATCTAAAAATGGCTTAACTTAATTTTCAAAATTGAATTACTGAAATTAATTCGTGATTTATAGTTCAAATGCCAGCTAGAAATAAGACAACGTTGACTAAAAATGGAGGAAATGAGTTGGTAACGTCCAAATAACTCCCTGTTTGATTAATGTTTGCTGGTTTTTTATTTATGAAGTCTGTCTATGTGATTATGCACTTTAAGTTGATTTATGATATTGTACTGATGTATTTGCATAAGTACTTCGCATGACAATACTTGTTACTATTTTTTAAAAAAAACACCAATCATTATTTGTCATGTATTAATTGAGATAACACATGCCGTCATGCAAGTGCAAATTTACTTAGGTGCATAAGTGAACGAAAAAAAGAAAGATAATCTTTTTGGTGGGATAAGAAGAAGGTGAACCAGCTTCCATGCACTAGTCACTACTTATCCTTCTAACAGAAATTCTCCCTCTTCTACCCTCGTGTGTGGGTGTGGGTGTGTTTGATTTTCCATTTCCTTTTTATGATTGGTGATAATCAACAAAGCAAAAGCTAGGTAGCTATCCATCCTTTGTTGAAACATAATTTTAAAGCATCCTATGTTTTCCACGTATTTACTAGTCTACGTTTCCACGGGCTTTCTAATTTCCATGTTTGTATAATTAATTAGTTAATTACAACAACAGAATTTATATAGAACTAGTAATAATGCACACCTATGTATGTTAAAAATATTTATAAGTTGTAAAATTATAGTTCATTTGGTAATAAAAACAATATTATTTAAACTTTAAAGTACAAAATATAGAAAATAAGAAAATAAATAAGGACACAAAGAAATTGAAAATGAGAAAATTAGAAAAAAAATACAAATAATGATAAATTAAAAGCAAAGAGAGCAACAAAAAGGTGGGTTTTGGTGAATTTTGGAGAGGATGATCATGTTTCTTACCTCTTTTCACGTCTGCATGCTAATAACAACATGCAACAAATGAGTTGGCTTTTTCTGTCACCTTTTCTCTAACTACTTGTAATTTTGACCTTGACTATTAATTAAGAGGGTGTTTGCACGAAACTTATAAAATATTTTAAAACTTATAAGAATATAAATCTTGTACCAAGGTATTGTATTTGATTAATAGAAATAAAATTATTTAAATTAAAAGTATAAGGAAATTTTAAGATAACATAAAGAATGACCAAAAGAATTTGAAAAAAAAACAGAGAAAAATTCAAAGAAAATATAAATGAGATAACAAGTTATAAGAAAAGAGAAAAAGAAAAGGGAGAAAGAAAATGATAGAGAAAAATTTTAAAAATTAAAGTAAGGATAATTGTGTAATTTGATATTGTGCAAGCAAAAATCTTTATTAACTTCATAATATAGTAAATTAGTAAAAAGTTGCACACTATGTGTGCAAATTAACTTATAAATTATAAAGTCATGCATTTTAAATGATAGAAATAAAAATATTTAAAAAATAAAAGTATAAAAATAATAAAATAAGAAAATATGAAAGAACAAAAGAATTTAGAAAGAGGTAACTATTTGAAGAAAATATAAATACACATAATAAGTTAAAAGAAATTATGAAGGAAGAAAAAGATAGAAAAGATTAAAAACTTTAAAGTAAGGATAATCATGTAATTTTATATTTTGCAATCGATACACTGTATTAACTTAATAATACATTATAAATAAATAAGTATAGATATGCTATATAAAAAATAAGTAATGGTATATTGATAATTATATTTTAGTGTGTTTGGCCCTTTTGATCAAGGGCAAGAGTGAAAATTTATTAATTAAGGGTGTTGTTGAAAATTTACAATGGACAACTAAATTAACCCTAATCTCTTAATGATATACTATAGAGATAGATAATTTAAAATAAAATAAAAAAGGGAGAAATAAAAGGATAGAAAAATAAAAAATTAAAATAGTGGTAATTATATTTGACATTCTGCAATTAATAATTCTTATTAACTTTTAGTATAGTATGTATAACAATTTTTTCTTGAAAATGAGTAATGTCCGTGACTGGCTATAACTAGGAAAATCATTGGTGCTAATCCCATACTTGTAGTGTTCAAATCCAGCAAGGTACACACTATAATAAACATTTTTTTTTGTATATTTAGTTCGATATTCTGGTATATCGAATTTTAATTTAAAAATAATAAAAATAAATAAATTTATACTTAGAAAAATAAATTTTAATTATGTAGCTTATAAATAAATATTAAATATTTATGTTTTAGTGTTTCATCATTTTAATTTAAAATTTTCAAAGATAACAATATATTTATCATGATAAAATTTTCAGTTCAAAAAATGTAAGATAATAATATGAAATTTTTAAAAATTAAATATAATAAACAGAACATTAAATAATAGATGTATAAAAATTTAAGAGAAAAATAAGTAAAAATATAATTAAAATTAAAATTAAAATTAAAATTTAATATTCGATTCAATATAATATATCGAATCTAAATATCAAAACCAAAAGGAAAAGTGAAATTTTAAGAATTGTCATATTGAATATCAAATTGAGATTTTTGATTTTGGTTTGATTCAGTCCAGTTTTACTAAATTGTAAACACATCTATGATTAGTGCATAAGCAAATGGTGAATTACTTACATGACAATTTATACAAAGAACCCTAATCTCAGTACATATAAATGAGTGATTACCAAAAAATAAATCAAATATAATTTCTATATAATATTGATAGTAGAATATAATCTCTATATTTAATATTTATTTGATTTTTTAGATGATGTTTTCATGATTATTCATTAAGAAATTGCATCAGAGTTTAAAAAATTAAAAAAAAAAATTGTTTTGGTGCGGCCACGGATCGTTTGGTATGCAGTAAAAGTTTCGAAGGATTCAATGCACAGACATTACAGTCTCATTGTCGTTAATTAGAACCTTTTCTTGGAAAATAAATTTGTCTTTCTCGAAGTTTATTAATTTAGCTTGTTGATGCGGGGAAAGTTAGAAGTTAATTTAAAAGGAGGAACAAATGTATTGATTAAACTTTTATATTTATATTTAATGAAAAATTAGCTATTTAAAAGTGCTATATATAATATACTTCTTTTTTAAAAAATTGAAATATATTAACAAATGAATTGATTAATTATTTTTGTATTTATATATAATGAAAAATTAACTATTTAAAAATGCTATATACAGTATACTTCTTTTTAAAAAAATTGAAATATATTAATGATTTAATCCCAAGCTCTAGTTTGATTTCTACTTTTAAAAAATTGAAGCGACTTTGACTGGAAATGGTACATGTGTTGATATTGCTCATTAAATTTGAAGAGGGACATGCAATGAAATGTAAGGTCTCAAACATTGGCCCAAGGCCCATAATTCAAACTTATTTTGTATCCAATTGAATCCGCCCTACCTGATTATATATGAGTTAAGCCTAATTAAATATAAGTAGAGTTGATCTTGAGATTCTAAATTAAATCAGATAAATTTTTTAGCTGATTTGAGGCTCATAAAGCTCAACCTGATTAGACCCAAGTATGTGTGTGTGTGTTGATATTCCTATATAAAAAGCATAAAACTCCTTATAAAAATTGTACCTGTTCACTAAATCTAATTACATATTTAAGTTTATTTATTTTTATAAAAATAATAATTAAAAGCTTAATTAGTAAAATTCCTTACTTGTCAACTTTGTAAAATAAAACTAACTTATAAAACCTACTGTGTAAGGAAAAAAATAGCTTCTTTTAAAGGCCTTCTTGTAATTTAATAAGGGATGAAATGCAAGTATTAGTGCAGAGTCCACAGTGCATAGATTTTGAAATTTCCTTTTAAATTTTTACAATTACTGTGCAACACTTATAACTTCACTTTCGAATAAAAAAATGTTAGTTACTAATCTCATATAGTCATTACAAGTTAAAATTTGTATATATTTACAAACTTTCATATAATTATTACAAGTATTATATGGTTCGAAATATGCTTGAAACTCATAAAAACAACAATGGAGTGATTTTGTGCCAAAAACAAAAAAACCAAAAAAGTAGGTATGTGAGTTTGAGTTTGATTTTATGATTAATAAATCCGATGATACTGAGTTTGAGCAAGTTGGCTCATAAAACCCAAATGACACCCCAATACTATGTCTACTAGTCATTGAAGGATACAATGTTAAAAGATCAAAGTATTACTTTTTTTCCCTTCATTTTAGTTTATTATATTATTTTTCCTTTATTTACTTCTCTTAATTTTTATTTGTTACTTTTCTTTCCTTCGTTTTCAAATTCCTTTATTTTTCACCCTCATTTTTTAAATGCTGTAGACTTTATATTCTCTTTTAATTAATTTACAAGATTTTGTACACGCGTTGAATGTGATTTCAATGCCAGTCTTATTTAGATGCGAAACTCCAAGCGCAACTATCTTTAGTCAACCACGTTAAGTTACTAAAATAATCCTAAGATCTTTTTTTTTTTTCTTCTTAATCTTTTCTTCTGATTTGGTTTATTCGTTTTCTTATTCGTTTATTTCATTTATAACTCATCTCTTTATCTTCTTCTTCTTTTTTATATAAAATTTGTAATATGATTTTATCTTTATGTAATTTTATTTTATAATTAGGAAATTATTAATAAAGATTGATTTTATAATATAATTTTAGTTACATCATACTAATTTTTTTCATTTTGTTTCGCTTATCAGACCTACCTGTATTAACATGATGTTATCTTTCATTACAATAATAATATTATACCAGTAAAAATCACACACTATATGAGTGCCAAATTTATTTATAAATTAGAAAGTTATTTTATTTTAAATAATAAAAATAAAATTATTTAAAATTAAAAGTATGAAAGTGTTAAAATAGAATTTGAGAAGAGAAAAATTGGGAGAGGATACAAAAAATACTAAGTAAAAAAGAAAAGTAATATAAGAGGATAGAAAAATAAAAATAAATAAGCATAATTATGTAATTTCACTTTGTGGAATCAAAAACTCTTATTAACTTAATACGTAGAGTAGATACATAATTAAAAAACATTATAGTGCAATTTTTGTTAGATTAAGTTAAGAAAATACATACACCATTTATTTCAAAGTGTTTTTATGATAGAAATATAAAATTAAATGTGATAATGATTTCACAATTTGAAATTTCATTTATGCACAAAATTACTAATCATTGTTTTTTGCCTTTATTAACACAATTCTATTTTTTATTACAGTAATATTACACAATATTTCGTGTACATATTCATTGTGTGATTTCTTTTAGATTATCTGGCTGTACTCTTAATATTAATTAGTGAATATCTTAATGATGTGTTCCTACTCCTATATATATTTAGTAAATAGTTAAACTCTACTAATATAAATAGAATATATATATACACATATATATATATATATTTATATAATAAATTAAATTATATATATATATATACATTGAGTGTACATCTACCGTTAGAAAATTAAAATACACGTACACTATATTTTAAAATATTTATATGATAAAAATTTTAAAAAATTAAATGTAATAATGATTTACAATTTATTAAAAATTAATGCACGAGTCAATAGGACATAAAAGCGAGATCTGAGGTGCCTCTATAAAGGTGTTGCATTTCAATTCACTCGCTCATTTTTGCCATTTTTGAGACGTGAGGAGGCACTTGATTGCTGGAGAAGACAAAAACCATTCTGCCTCGTTGTCGAGACCCGCGAATTCCTTCGGATCACGAAGAAAGAGGTGATGAAATGTTCTCGGATTCTTATTTGAAAATTGATTCCGGATTGTACGTCGAAAATCTGCTCGCGCCATGTGTTTTCATCGATCAGCGTTCCCATTCTGTTCATCAGTTGATCTTTTACTATTCGTGTAATCTGCACGCGATGTGCATATACATCTACAATGTTGGTCGGTGTATGTTTTTGCATGAGATCTTTGATCGGATAACTGTATGTGCTTGCTGATCCTTGACATTAAGCTTTTGACAGCGTCGATTCTGAATCTTGAGTGCTCTCTCTCTCTCTCTCTCTCTCTCATCCTTTCCTTCTCCGCTTTCTTCGTTGAGAATTTTTGCGCCTAAATGTTTTAAATTGGATTATTATTATGTCTTTGATTGAGAAATTGTATTAGGTTTTTCATCATCATATATTGATTGTCGCCTGATTTATGTGGAGAAAATATCACGAGGCCTAATAAATCTAGCACTTAATCCTTTTGCTGAGCAACTCCATGAGATATTTAAGTACAGTTCCCTGCCGGCTTGGGTAGGTGAAACGTAACGACTAGATTAATGGATAGATGGAGTTTAGTTTCAATCGGAAGGATTGGAGTTCCAGTTATTCAAGTGTATTTATGAATGATAGGCACACATTTGATTACTAGTTTTCCAGGTGAAGAGCTCTGTATGTATTTAGAGTTTGAGCAAATATCTAGAAGCTTCGTCTTATCTGTGAGCTAAGGGGCGTGGTAGTTTATTGAAACAAGTGTTTGGTTGCTTGGTAAAATATTTCGAAAGAGGACCACAGAGTAGAGATCCCAAACCATTTGGTATATAAACATAACAGTTTCTTAATGCCTTGGGGAACTCTCCGTGCTTAGTGGTGAATTACCTCTGACATCTTATGTTGAAATAGTTGACATATAATCCGTGATATTTTCAATTCAAACTATATTTCTTTGTCGGAGTATCTATAAAGTTATTATCTAGTGAAGATGTTATATAACCTTTTTGCCATAAGAAAAATCAGATTCCTCTGGCATATAATGACAAAGACATTGTAGTCACCAGTTTGTTATGTTATTAATTTTGTTATTCCAAATCTTGATGACACTTATATTTTGTTAGCAGGTGAACGAGTAAATGGACGCTGAGGATATTCAACCCCTTGTATGTGACAATGGAACAGGAATGGTCAAGGTATAAAATATTTCAACATTAATAGTTATTCCTACCTATTTTATCTCTGCTCTGGTTAAGATTCCGTGTTTATCCTCACTAGCAATATGGGCTAGATCTATCCTTTAGACAAGTGTTCATTTTGGTGGTTAACTCATGATTTCATAGGCTGGATTTGCTGGAGATGACGCTCCCAGGGCTGTATTCCCCAGCATTATTGGTCGACCACGTCACACAGGCGTGATGGTTGGCATGGGGCAGAAAGATGCATATGTTGGAGATGAGGCCCAGTCAAAGCGTGGCATTTTATCCCTGAAGTACCCCATTGAGCATGGTATTGTTACTAATTGGGATGACATGGAGAAGATTTGGCACCACACATTCTACAATGAACTCCGTGTTGCACCAGAGGAGCACCCAATACTTCTCACAGAAGCTCCTCTCAACCCAAAAGCAAACCGTGAAAAGATGACCCAGATTATGTTTGAGACCTTCAATTCCCCTGCAATGTATGTTGCTATCCAGGCTGTTCTATCCCTGTATGCCAGTGGCCGTACAACTGGTAAGTTGTTTTCAATTTTTACTGTCTTGGTTGGCATAGGATTGAGAGTTACTGGATAATGTCAAAGCTATGCTTACTTCTAAGAACATTGAGATATTCCGACTTCTACAAAGTCAAAGCAATATCTCCAGCTGATTAATTAAAATTAAAAATGGAAATCATATGTATTGAGGCGTCTTAATTTTGAATTAGGAGTCTGGATAGCAGTTGGATGCTTGGAGAAGTTTCTGTTATGAAAGCATTACTTCTTTTGCATAGATTCTTTACCAGAACAAGGAATAATTTGTCGGTGGTAGCTTACTAGTAAGATTTAGTTTTCTGATGCGTTTCACGCATTGAAATTTGTGGTTGGGGACTTGCCAATGCTTCCTTAAGACACATTTATTTTAAGAACTTAGCTTATTACTTCTATGCATCATGTGTTTGCTCGACTGTTGTTATGATATGGCAAAGCTCGTGCATAGTAATCTTGACTTGAAACTAGTTCCTGGCAATTATGTATTGAACCTAGACGCCAATACCAAAATTTAAAATTAATTAGCTGAGCTTTCCAGTTAGATATGTGAAGTTATTGATTGTTTAACACTGTTGATTATTTGAGTTGTGATTTTTGGGATAATTGGAGCTTATACAGAACTTTGTCTTTGTGTTGTATCATGGGACTCATCCTATCATGTCGAGTATCACCATAATTTGTTGTTTTATAAGTATTTATTGCATAGGCACACAAAAGAACTTTTATCTTTGGGTGTTTACGGGTAACTCTCTCTGTACTAATCTGGAGGTATCACCAAAATACTTACATCCATAAAATTTTGTGATTGCCCCGTGCTTTCATGTAGGTATTGTCATGGACTCTGGGGATGGTGTTAGCCACACGGTGCCCATTTATGAAGGCTATTCTCTCCCCCATGCTATTCTTCGTCTTGACCTTGCTGGCCGTGACCTTACGGACCAGTTGGCAAAGATCCTCACTGAACGTGGGTACACTTTTGTAACATCTGCTGAGAAGGAAATTGTGAGGGACATGAAAGAGAAGCTTGCGTACATTGCTCTTGATTTTGAGCAAGAAATGGAGATGTCAAGGACAAGCTCTGCTGTTGAGAAAAATTACGAGTTACCTGATGGTCAAGTGATTACTATTGGGAATGAGCGTTTCCGATGCCCTGAAGTCCTTTTCCAGCCATCAATGATTGGAATGGAAGCTTCCGGCATCCATGAGACAACGTACAACTCAATAATGAAATGTGATGTCGATATAAGGAAGGACTTGTACGGTAACATTGTACTCAGTGGTGGCTCTACCATGTTTCCTGGTATCGCTGATAGAATGAGCAAGGAAATCACTGCATTGGCTCCTAGCAGCATGAAGATCAAGGTGGTTGCTCCACCCGAAAGGAAGTACAGCGTTTGGATTGGGGGATCCATCTTAGCATCCCTCAGTACCTTCCAGCAGGTATATGCTATGAGTTATTGATTTTTAAGAATTTTCTTGGCATTGTAAAAGTTTGCGGTCCCTGTTCTGAGTTCCATGTCTTGTTTGATTGTCTGTAGATGTGGATAGCAAAGGCGGAGTATGATGAATCTGGCCCTTCAATTGTGCACAGGAAATGTTTCTAATATGGAGCATTTATCATTGTCCCTAACTTTGCTCAAGCCTTGGAAGAAAGTGCTGTTTGCATTCTTGTTCCTCATTCCACCTTTCATTTCCAGTTCATAGCATCAGCTATTAAATCTAGAGATTTTCCTGTTCATTGGGTTGGTTTTATTTTCTGATATTCACAACAGCATGACAGTATGATTATGTTCGTATGTTCTGTGTGTTTCAAGGTGTCTTGCATACCAGGTGTTTGTTTATTAATAAATCATTTGTCTTTTATTGAATTTTCGTAGATTAGAGTTTTATTCAGAGTATTTCTTTCTTTATTTTTTGACCATTCTACTTAATGGCTAAAGCCATGACTAACCTGAGTGTATGTCAGGTTTGTGTTACAACATTGATTAATCATTGGGATGCCACATGATATGTAATTAATAGAATTGTCATGATAAGTCTGATGATTCATAGTGATGATGACATTGTGACAGATGTTACAATGTTAATATTTATTTTTTAATTGAAAATTGTGACAAAATGTTATAATCTTTAGTATCCAGTGCAAATGCACCAGTGAACAATTGGAAGAGGTGGCACCATGATTTTTCATGGTTATTCTTAATGCTAGGGCTATGTTTGTTTGTTTCTTTCGGTAAATAACATTCCTTCGCCAAAAGAAAATTTATACAAAAGTCAAAATGAGGAGATCCCAAATCTACTCAACAATCTGGAGACAGGAGGCATTAAATGAGGAGGAATAAGACTATTCCAACAATTTACATGTGTCCATTTTGCAAGATAATGAGTTGCCAATTCTTGAAATTTTGTTAAATTTCCGCATAGATCACAACTCTTTTTCAGCAATGGCTTCTTACCTCAATATTGAATTTCAATGAGTGAAGGATGAAAATGACAGCTTCAACAGATTCACTTTCAAAATAACTTATTAGATTTTTGCTTTGTTCATGAGCTTGAAGGCAAGTTTAATGGTTGAGACTTCAACATTGGTGAGACATTGTGATTGCGGACGGCAATTGTAATAGGAGCTCTATCTTGAAAAAAGGACGAGTCCAGATTTTTGTTAGAGCTATGTTTGGAAGAGCCATTTTGTTGAAAAATAATATTTGGTGGAAGTTATATTAAAATGACTAGTACAAGATTTTGATGAAATAAAAATTTTAATATAAAATATATAATAATTAAATGATGTGATAGTATATAAGAATAATAATTAATTATTATGGTATAAATATATATATATATATATATATTTGTGAGATTAAGTATGGAAATATATAAGTATTAATTTAATTGTGAAGATGTGAAGTTACTAAAAAAAATAGTTAATTATATATAAAAAGGATGGAAAATTTAAATTTGAATTATGACGATAATTTTTTTTAGTAAGTTTAGTTGTGTAAAATTTTGGGGGCGTGAAATATGCGTAAGAAACATAGCCTAGATAAATTGAGTACAAGTTAATGCAGACGCCAGATTTTAGATCATATAATTAGTGATTTTATTAGTTTACTTGTGCCAACGAGGTGACTTTGAGATTTAATAAAAAATATATATATATATATATATATATGCAAATAAATTTGTATGTTTGCGTATAAAATAAATGCATATTTATCTACTAGCAACTTTTGCAAATTCAATGTGTGGGCATTTAAAATTTTGAAATATAAATATTTTTAAAAACATTACATATAAATATATTTTTATCACAATTACAAGCATACATAAGTAACTAAATAGAAGATAGCTCCAAGTTAGAAAATATTATCCCATACAAAAGGTGAGTTGCATCAAGCTAGGAGCTTTCATGTAGCCATGATTGTCAAAAAGTGCATCTCTGGGAACTTTAAGCAAACCTACCTCGGTGGAGAAGGGGTTACCATCAGGTTTGCCTAGATCCATCTTAGCAAGCAGACAAAATAAAGCCACCCAAGATTCCAATCCAAGATACTCACCTTAGCATCCAAAGAAAGTGTCTTCTGAGAGGTAGAGTTGACCATTGGGACTAAATGGGTACTCTATAACAGAGCAAACTTGAGCAGCTTGGCATTTGTGAAGTGCTTCCACCAGATGGTGATAATCTTGAATCATTTCTTCACTAGAATGGTATAATGCCCGATATTTCTCTAAGCATTCATCTAATTTGAGATAAGCCCCATCAAACTGGAGCTGGACATGTTCCATTTGGTCAGAAAACAAAGGGTCTACATTCAATCTACTTGAAGGTTTAGAACATTCAGATTGAAGTTGTTCAAAATCATTCAATGCCACAAAAAGTTTGGAATACTTTTTCATGCAATGAAAGAGAGGTATTTAAGTCCCTTATCAATAAGCGAAGGGAGGTTTGATAACTAGAAGGAAAGCCGGACACAATAAAAACAAGGAGAGTGTTGGCGATAGATAGAACAAGTTTTAAGAAACAAAAGAACTAGATATGAGATAAAATAAAAAATTCTAAAAAAAACCACATCAGCATATTTTTAAAAATAGTATAAAACTAAAGAAAAATAAAAAAATGTAATAATTAATGTATCTTTTATTTTTAAAAAATAAAATCAACATAACCAAAATAATTTAACCAATTGAAATTATTATTATTATTATTATTATTCCAATGTAAAAAAGCATACAAAAAATTTGAGATGTTTCATGTTTCATTGATCAATGTTACAAAAAGTATTCATTAATAATTATTAGATCTAAAAATTATCAAATATATCATCATTTTGGTAAGATTTTATTTAAACAATTACAGCGTCATAAAACCTTTTCCAATCTAAATTTGAGATGGGAGAGTACAAATTTTATTAAATCTTGTCTCTCCAAGAAAAAGATTTTTTAATAATTGATTAAATTAGAAACTTCCGAACTGATTTATCCAGACACAGGATAGAAGCTGTGACATTGCATATTTAGACAATTAACTTCTTCGTTTGTTTTTTCAGGTTATCTATTCTCTAAAAACACAGAAATAATTATTATATTTTTTTATTTTTTTCTCTTTTTTTATTTCTACACAATTTTTAAAATAAAAATATTTAAAAAAACGCTCGGTAATTTCAAAACAAACAAACCGTACCAACTGGTTTGAAAATGGATGCCTGCATCGTTGGTGGTACCCAAGGTACAACCTCCATTGCATGCCAAAGAACAGCATTTCTTCGATCCAGATTCACAGTCAGCCGCTGACGGTCAGATCAATCTCTCGCGTCCGTCCGATGCCAGCTAACGTGCACAGGCTTCCTCCCCTCGCCGCCGATGGAGGCTCTTCGTGGTGGTGGCGGCCTAAATTATCAAAGCGGGACTGCTCAATCGCCGCCGCATCATTTTCCGTTCTCCTTTTTATTCTCTCTCCAGTCTCGGTCTCACGTAGATTAATTAATACAAAGACATACGGGAATTCTGAAACAGTGTCTGAGTGGGTACCTTTCACACCTTTATCGAAAGCGCGGGAGAACTCCGCATGTAACAATCTGTCTCTCTTTTGTTTGTTTTTTGTACTGAAAATGTAGTTTAAAAGGTAGTGTTCGTATTTGTGTTGATCCAGTGGTGGGTAATTGCAGTTTGTTTGGATGGAAGCGTGCCTGGGTATCATATAAAGAGAGGTTTTGGATCTGGCTCTGGCAATTGGCTTCTTCATGTTGAGGTTTCTTCTTTCCTCTGTTCAATTACCATCGCAGATTAACATATTGGATTTTTGCTGATGTCTGCTTAAATGCCAAAATTTTCTTTATTATTGTACTTTTTTTATAATTTATTTAACAAAAATTTCCAATTGCGTTGATTTTGGTACTTTAAAACAAATTAACTGTTTTGTTCACTATTGTGTAGCTTATTTATTTATTTTTAATGGGTGATGATTGGCTACAAAAAGATATTTTTCGGGGAACTATGGCAGTTTAATCCTTTTTTCTCTTTAAGATAAATAAAAATAAGTCAAATTGACCGTTCATGGCAACAACATGAAATACTTTTATGGATATGGGTAGTATTCTATAGTCCTTGTTCATGAAAAACTTTGTAGGTTTTCTTGATAGCATACATTCTTCACAACCCTTGTACTTGTGTTGATGCGCCTGCTATCATGAGGATAATCTCATATTCGCTCATGTTAGCAAACAAAGACCTAATTTCTTGCTCAGTGCTTGAGTTATATAGAAGCGCACATATTTTAAGTTATTCAACAAACATGCTGCGTTTATGCTGTACATAGAATGATCCAAAGTATACTAGTATTATGTCAAGAATTCATCAATTATGGGTCAACTAACTGTTGATCTTTTATTTGGCCAAAATGTTCAAGTTTCCTGTTTCAACCTTTTTTGGGCAGTGGCTATGGATTTTATACTTATATTTATCTGGATTCCCATATTTAGGGTGGAGGATGGTGCAATAATATATCTTCTTGCTCTGATCGGAAAATGACGAATCTAGGTTCATCAATCTACATGGACCATCAAGTTCAATTTTTTGGAATTTTGAGCCACGACCCAATTCAGAATCCTGGTATGTTCAATGTTTGGCATCCTAATTTACTATACATGACAATTGTTTTGTTTTCTCCTTGGTTGTATCTTGGATACTTTTCATTCTGACATTTTATGTTTAGCATACATCTTGCTCTTTCACTGTAACATAGGTTGTTGACTACGTCATCAATCTTGTACTCTACATTCATCTGTCCTCCAGTCACTAATATGTCTGCTACTGTGGTTTACATTTTCTGATTCTTATTTTTAGTTGAAGATTGATCTTTACAAGTTTGCATTCCAAACTTGGAACAGTGTTTGTCATTATTAATTCACATGTGGAATAAGTAGTTTTATTCTTGCCACGCCTAGGAATAAGAACATGCCTTCATTGGTTCTTATTACCATAAAAATGTTAGTTTAAAATCTCATTCATATGTTAAGGTGATTGGTACGAATTTATATCTATTGATGTAATAGAAATTTGTTACTCACTTCAGTTATTTATTCTTTTGGCCTTCATCAGATTTTTTCAACTGGAACAAGGTTAGAATACGGTATTGTGATGGATCCTCATTTTCCAGTCACCCTGATAATGAGTTTACAGTAAGTCCCTAGAAGTTCACTTTCTAAAATGTTAGAATGGATGTGCACTTATCCACAATTCCTGTGAAACAATGGAGTGGTGTGATGACGGTAGTTCCAATACATTTCCATTCATCTATGCCCCAGAATGGAACAAAACTTTTCTTCAGAGGTCAGCTTATCTGGGACACACTTATGGATGAGCTCTTGTCAATTGGGATGTCTAAAGCTAGAGAGGTAGATAAAGTAGCCGCTCTGTTTACATTTTCATTTTTTGCAGCGAAAGAGTTATGCTCATGGTTTTTGGGTTTCACTTGTTTTGTTTAGGGCGTTATTTTATTTAGGACAAAAAATATTTATTGTTATGTGTGCATGCCACGATGATTGTGAAAATACATTTTTCAGTTGGTGGAATTAATTAAGTTTCTATTTATTAGCCATATCCAAATTTCATTTTGCTTATACCGTCACTTTATATATTTGACTTAATATCACTTATTTATTTGTTTATTGCCTGCGTGATGTCATTAAAATTGATAAAATAGGCTCACCAACTAATGAAGCCAATTCTATTCTTTGCAAGACACATAGTTTACATCATTGCTCCCTTTAGTTGAAGGGTTACATCATTCTCTAGCGAAATGTTGGGTTCTCACAAGTGCTTGCTATAATCGTAGGCCCTTCTTACAGGATGTTCTGCTGGTGGTTTGGCCACTCTTATACACTGCGATGATTTTCGAGGTCTTCTACCAAAAGACACAAACGTCAAGTGTCTTGCAGATGCAGCATTTTTCTTAAAAGAGTAGGTGCCTTACATTCTCTTGCATGCTGTTCAATTGTATTGTCTTGTCATATTAGGTTCACCATCTCCACCTAACCTATGTTAAAGCCTGACACAAGTACTGCTTGACATATGCAAAATTTCTTTATTTTTCTTTAATGATAATTTTTCGTTGGTTTAGTTCCCTTAAGAACATAGCCTGACACAAGTACTGCTTGATATCTGCAAAATTTCTTTATTTTTCTTTAATGATAATTTTTCGTTGGTTTAGTTTCCTTGAAGAACATTTGTTTCATTTATGCTAACTACTGTTCTTTGAACATAAATAATATTGAAGTAGTCATTTCATGGAGTCACTTATAGTATATGAGTTGTGGACCAAGTATAACAATTGTTAAAAATATCAAGTATCCACTTAGAAGAAAGAATATCCCACATCGAAAAACAGTTGAACGACTGAGGCGTGTATATATAAATGATAATGACCTATAAATCCAATGCCTTAACGGTTTTGGCTCACAATGTGGTGTTAAGCCTATAAGTATACATATTTATGTGCAAGCTTATAAATGTTGCTTCCAAGTATTGGACCCTTCACCAACTTAAAAAGTGGTACGAGAGTCAATAGTTCGACTTGAGACAAAATATGAGCTAAAAAAATATGTGCCCAATGAGACATAACAAATATAAGAAAAAATAAAATAAAATAAAAGAAGAATAAAAGAAAAGGAAAAGGGAAAAAAGAAAGAAAAGGGAGGAAAAAGAAGAAAGAGGGAGTAAAAAATCCAATTTGAAGAAATGAAAAAAAAAAAAGAAGCCAAATATCCCAAGGTCAAAATGAAGAAAATTCATACTTAAGGAGAATGTTGGAAATATTAAGTATGGATGTAGAAGAAAGATGTCCTTCATCTATTGCTATATATAAAGCATGAGACCCTTAGAGTAACTGCTATAAGTCTCAAAGTCTTATTATTAAAATACCCTTGATATTTATTTAAACCTATTATCATTTGACAATTTTCACTTTTATTCACAAATTTATATTTGTTATATTTCTGTTAACACTTTCATCTATTAATTTTAATTTATATATTTTCTTCTTTCAATTTTGTTATTTCTATTTAAAATTTTAATTTATTTCTTTTTTAAAATTATATAATTATTAACACACTAAAAGTAATCTTAAAAATATTATTTATATATGGAGTAGTTTTTATAAACAATGCATTTTAAATATCTATGCACATGCATTGAGTGCGCAACAATACAAGTTCAAAAAGAATAGAACAAGTGAGTTAAATATAAGTGGGAGTGGGGATGACCCATAATAATATTATGTTAAGGTTGTGAATCAATATATAATATCAACCCAGAAATATGCATGCCAAGTATGTAGGCCCACGGAAGTTGGTCTCAAAATGGTCTGCACGCCAATCCAACAATAGCTCAAGGGGGGTTTTCAATTTCTACATACTCAACAAGATGAACATGCTTTGGAATGCCTTGCTTATAAAGCCAGGATGTTTGTAGTTGGACCTTAAGACTAGTCTTGGTTAAGAATGGTAATGATCTCCATTTCACTAGGCACACTTCCAGCTGCTCCTTTTGCTGTTTCAACTGGACACGTGATTTCAAAATGACAGGTACTTAGAATTTTTGGTGCAGTCTTGGCTGCTCAGGCACAAGCTTTTATTAAGTGAAATGCATGAATGGATTGAAATGTAATATGAATTTTCTGTGGAGACTCTTTCCTGCATGTTAGATAAGAAGTTTTCAGTGGAAATTTTCAGATGAACTGGTTTGAGGCTTTGTAGTTTAGGTTCATTGCTCTGAGTTCTGTTTTAACTGAGATGGGATTCACTTTTTGTTGACAGGAAAGATATTACTGGAAATCGCACCATAGAATCCTTTTATCATGAGACTGTACATCTCCAGGTTACCTAGAATTTCATAACCTATGCCTTCTGTGAGTCGAAATATGTTTTCCATATGATATATTTTGGACACTTTTCTATTTACCGTGCATAAGAAAACATCTTACCCGCGTGGCTTTGTAACAATTTCTGTCATTTGTAACCCTTCTTTCATTGAAGATACTGATTGCTGGTTTGATGTTTAATTAGTATATTTCCTAGCTACCACCAAGTTGGCAGGGGGGGGAGGGGGGAGGTGCTGTCACTCCACTTGACACTGTTCTATAATTTCATGTTTATATGTTGGATTCTCTTGGATGCCTGTTACTTGGTGAACAAGATATTATTGGAAGGACGCTTAATATTTCATGCTTGCATGGCCTGACTGCAGGGTGTGGCTAAAAGTCTGAACCAAGAATGTACTGCCCGATCTGAACCTTCTAAGGTGTGTTTTCCTCTCTATTTCTTTCCTTTTATTTTTGATCTTTGTACAAAATGCTTTTCTTCTTACTTCTGTTCTATTGTATACGGAACAAATTTTCACTGCTCAATTTTGGTTGTTATGATCGATATTGGAGCCAGTGTTTCTTTCCTCAAGAGTTTATAGGCAATATAAAGACCCCCGTCTTCCTTGTTCAACCGGCATATGATTTTTGGCAGGTATTTTCTTATTTCATACTCTCTTTATCATCACTGTTAAATTTTTGAAGTATATGTGTATATGTATAAACATTTTTCCGACTTCTTTCAGATAGCAAATATTTTGGTACCTAATTCAGCAGATCCAAGTGGCAGCTGGCTCAGGTGCAAGCTAAATATTTTTAGATGTGATTCCAGCCAGCTAGAAGTGCTCCATGGTATTATTCTAGATATGACATACCTTACTGCTCACGTCTATAAAATTCATGAGATTTCTTGTTGATCTGATTTACCTGGGAGTTACTGGGGGAGAAAATTAAGTTCCTCTCAGGCCACTGTAAGCTAACTTGGTGGATTTTTAACAAAGAGAGATTGGAGGGCAGATTCATCTGTGAACTAACACAACCAGAGTGTCTTTCTGCCGTCTTATTACCAGCAAATCCAGGCATAATACCAAAAAATTTCAAGTTCTGTGTTTAAAGAGATACCTATGCAGGAGACTATCTCCATTCCAGGTTTGCTGCTGCATGATGCGAGCAATGATGCAAAATAGTGACTGTCAAAGTGAAGGAACATTTGACTTCTGTCATGACCTTATTTCTTTGCCACGCATAGAACGTGAACAACCTCCAACATACTTGCATGTGGTTACCCCAGTTCTGAGCTCCTCAAAATTTTGTCTTTTATAATGAGAACTAATTAGTTTTTGCGTACAGGTTACAGAAACACATTGCTCAAGATGCTCAGTAAATTTCAGCAAAAGCAGGAATGGGGAGTGTTTGTACATTCTTGTTTCTGTCATTGCCAGACGTGGGTGGCTGAGACATGGCATTCACCTAGTTCTCCTAGAGTCAACAACAAGGTTTGCTCTAATGTCTCCTTGCATGTGAATGAAAACTCACGCCATCCCTTCTTCTCAATACATTCACGAACACATGAATGCACCATCTGAAGAGCACAAATGGGGCAATTGAAGTAATTTTTTGTTGCAAGTGTTTCTAAATTTGAGCTTGAGATCTAGTAAGTTTACACATCTCGAACTGTTCCAGGCTAACACACGTTGCAAGCTAATCAGACCTGCTTGAATCCACTAGTTATATTGTATGGTTATGAAGAATGCTTGACTCTAACTGATATTGTTTCGCAGCGATCGTTATTTAGTGTTCCGGTTATGATGCTCACTAAATGTTTGATGGGATTTGATGATTTGTGTTCGTGGCAACCAGTATCAACAATTTATCTAGCTATGCCTCCCCATTTTACAATTAAATGGGTTACTAGCTTCATGATGGTCCTAATCTATTAAACACGTAACTTTTCTGTTTGTTGATCAGACAATTGCAGAAGTAGTAGGTGATTGGTACTTCAAAAGAGAAGCAGCTAAGCAGCATATTGATTGTCCTTTTCCCTGCAATCCTACTTGCTATCATAGGGATCTCGGTTCTAGGTGAGGCAGCGAAGATCGCTCTTGGCTTGCTATCATCCGACCTTGTGTCTCTGCGAGTTTGGCTGGGTCAATAAGACTTTCTTATGTTGTCTGTTACATGGACAAAAATATGTTTTGAGGACAATCTTCGTCAAACTTGAAGGATGATATGTTATGATTCTCATGATTAAGTCAGATATTGGGGGCTTTGTTGTTGTTGGAAATACTGTGTATCATGTGCATCTCGTCTTTTCTTATAAACTCATTTCCAACTTGAGGGCTGAGGTTGATCTATGTAAAGCTCAAATTTTAGGGAAACGCGTTGGAATTTTCTCGACATTGTGGTGGCAGCAGCATTATGGGAGATCAAACAATTCGTGGAAATCATTTCTGCAACCATTGCAACTTCATTCTATTAGATTATGCGTAGAATAATTTTCTCAATGAATGCATGGTGATGGAATTTCAAATCGAAAACCTTTGCATGGAAAAGATATGAAATCCATGAGTATTATATAATGCAATCTTTTTTTAGCAAAAGTTTAAACCATCGAAGAAAGAGATTGTATACTTTATGTATGTGCATACAAAATTTAAAACATAATTTATTGTATGAAAACATTTTAAATTACTCTACGTATGGGTTTTATTTTATAATTTATTATCGCATAAGAATTGTATATTAGTGATAATAAAATATAAATTATTATAATTCTAGTAACTATTAATAATAAAAAATATCATTTAATAAAATGAGATTAGACAAAAAAGAAAGAAGTTAGTGAGAAAATAAAATCAAAAGAAATACCATAAATCAAATTTTAGTTGAAAGGGATAAAAAGAAGAAAATATATACACAAAAACTAAAGAAGTAAAATATAAATAAAAGTATATATAGTTTGACCTTCCTACTTTTCAAACCAAATGAATTTTTATAAGACGTTTCACGTTTTATCCAGTTATGGATTTTTAGTTCCGTATGTATAAATGACAAAAGAATCGATCACAAGGTCATTAACTTAGGAAGAAAACTAATGAACCATCCAGTGCCCTTAAAAACAAGAAAAAGATTTTAAAAAATTTATTTGAAATAACTATTCAAAAGATCCATAGTGCAGTTAACCTTACCAAAAATAAGAAACAAGAAAGCATAACAAAAACAGCCTTTGAAAAAAAACCCCAATCACATAAAGAAGGGGTATGCTTGGTTTGTGATCAAGGTGAGTACCAAAATTTTGTTGATTTGTATGGGAGGAAAATTTTTGTTTGATTTGTAAGATTTGGGTGAATACAAAAATTATATTTTTATACATGTGAAATAATGATTTGATGATGTAACAATGTATTTATTTATAGAGTAATAAAAAATAAAAAATGATAATTGAAATATTTTTAATACATTACAAAAAAAAAGTAAAAGAGAAAATTTGAAATAAAATTTATCCAATAATTTATAAATTTTTTCACTGAATGTCAGAAGTAAATAATGTGGAAACATCCAAAGGAAAGAACATAAACTCGTGGCAGATAACGCTTGGCTGATAACAGCGGAACAGCCGCCAAAAGTACAAAAATATAACCATAAACCAATAAAAATAGTGACTTAAAATGCTTGAATATTATAGAAAATAGAAATATATGAGAGACCAAAAGTGCCCCTTCTTCTATCTGTTTGGGTGCAATTCCCCATCTTAAATGCGCGCCTCCTATTATGATTTTCTATACATAGTTACAGACCCATTTTTTCTTTGAAATTTTATACTGCTGTTGATAATGTCGGGTGTTGTTTTTCTTTTCTTTTTCCCATTCTATGTATCAAATTTCTGATTTTTGATCCTCTGTATCTTCCTTCTCCCTCTGCACAAGGCAGAATGTGCGATAATTTCCTCAAGAATTGAATGCTCATCCATTAAGATTCTTGTGGATTTCAAACGGAACGTGGTGGAGGGGCTGATTAAAAATATTAAATTGAGTGAAATTTATGGTCGGTTGTTAAAGCATATTATATGGTAAAAAAAATGGGGAAGAATTTGCATCACCGAGGATCTCATTTAACTTTGGACAACCACAGCTCAGGATGCGTGTGGGGAACATTACTTCACCATTTTCATCACAGAAGGTGGCCTAATGTGAAGAAAAGACTCCCTCAAAGGCGGCATTCTCATGGAAAAGATTCCACAGGTAAAACTGTTCGAATCATCTTCCTTGGTTTTTTTTTTTCCATTTCTGTTATTCTATTTTTTTAGCTCGGAACACGATTGAGTCTTGTATTGATTTGCAGATCGAGAGAGCACCAGAGCTGCTTCGGATGCTGCGAAAATGCCAGAAAACATTGATTCTGCGGTGCTCTCTCTCTCTCTCGTTGTTGTCTTAACATGTTTCATGTTTTGCTCTGCTGCAACAACTTTTCATGTTTAGAAGGTGTTTGTCTAAATCTGCAGAGCTTATAAGTCGATAAATATTATTTAAAAATAAGCTAATGAAATGAGTTGGATAAAAACAATATGATCTTTGATTAAGCTTTCGAAATTCATAATAATAATAGGTTATTATGTGATTGTAGTATAATAATGATAAATGTAAACTAAATATCATCTACTTATGTTTAAGCAGTTCGACGTCTTGTTTTTCGAGTTTATCAAATACTTTTGACTAGGTTAAAAAATTAATAGAACACCCTCTTAGTGGCTTTTAGAGTTTGCTATGACACTCTGAAGAAAACTCATCAATGTCATCAGGTTGAAACAAAACGCATGCAGCCCGGGGCAGCACCTAAAAGCTCTATGAAATCTAGAATAAAAGCTTTGATTACAGCCGAGATGCCTAGAAGGAAGGGCCACCATCACAGGAGTTCTTCTTGTCCTGTGAAGACAGATAGCACCATTCCCATTCCTCATCCTGAATCTCCTGATACAGAGCTAACTGTCGAGAGTTCCTATGATGAGTTATTGGGTTGTCATATTAGGGTGCACTCTGTGGCTTTACTGGATCCCCTCCTTCCCACGGTTGGCGAAGAATCATGTGAGTTGTGTGCCACAATGCTAGACGTGAACTACTTGAAGCAAGGTGAGGTTGACCGGCTAGGGAGACAGCCGGTTAGAGATCATACTCTTATTCATGACAAGTCAGTTTATGCAATAGAACAAAGCACGCGTGCTTCGCTTCAGGAGTCAAAGCTGTTTATGGATGCTCTAGATTTGCTTAACATGAGAAAGGAAGTGTTCCTGAGAATACTGCATGATCCAAGTTCTTCATTGGCTCATCAGCTGCATTGCAGGCAGAAGCCTGATTTGAGGTTTGGACTAACCAAATCCATGTCATTTCCTGTGTCTGCTTCATCAGCCAGATCTGCTACCAAACAGGAAAAGGGATCTTCCGGAGATGGATCGCGAAACTCTGCAGAAGTGATAGAGAATGGCAGTCCCAAGCAACCATTAAGGGAGCTTGAACTGTCAGACAAGGCTCCTCCCACTTCGGCCAACTTGCTAAGGAAAATGCATGACAGTAAAGTCGCCCTCAACCGGTTCAAGAATCTCAGGGAGAAGCTGAAAACTGTGATCCGGGATAGAAAAGAAGAGAAGAAACGGATTTTCATGGACGCGGTGCACCATAAGGTTCCCTATGGTCAGAGAGTCTCCAAGGATTCACATGACAGCAGTCACATGACTGCAGAATTCAAATCAGACAAGTTTATTCAAGGTCCTGACTTTGGAAAAAACCCATTGCAACGCTTCAAAAGAACATCATCGTACAACGAATTACTTGATAGATGCAATCCGATACTTGATGCTAATTCAAATGGAGAAGCGAAGGAACTCGTATCTGGGAGTATAAGGTCCAGGACTGCCACCCTGGGAAGGATACTTTCGCTTCCAAATCTCAGGTCTTACGCTTCCATTCAGATTGATAATTCTGCCAGCGGTAGTTCTATGAATGCACCGGATGCGCGTGCTGCTGCAGGGAACTTAAGCGTAGGAAGTATTGACCCGAATGAAAGAAAACTATCACGCGTGGCTTCAGAAAGCACAATGCAGCCATGCTTAGTCTCGGAAAGTGGAAGCCAAGAGATCTTTTTAGACATTGGTGAGACTTTTGATGATTCAGCTGATTCTAAGACATGGGAGAGTGCACCTATCCATGATTTTAGTCTTGAACCTGTGCTGAGTTCTGCTCCTCAGTCAGCAAAGCCATATCGGGTTTCTGATAATGACTTCAACTATCAGGAAGATTCATCAGCCATTCAGCTGGAGAACAGGATGGACAATGACATCATGGAAAGTAAAGTCAAGAAACTTCATGAAGACATTTTGCAAATTCAAGTGGATGCCAAGAATGAAGCTGAATTCAACTACGTAAAAGACGTGCTAGAGCTATCCGGCTTCAGCAGGAACGAGATCCTGGGAAGATGGCATTCTGCCGAGCAACCTGTCAACCCAATGGTGTTCGAGGAAATGGAAGGGTACTGGGTTCATGAACCCGAGTGTCGTGCCAATGAAGAAGGTGGAAGCTGTGATCACCTTCTCTTGTTTGATTTGATCAATGAGGTCCTGTTAGGTATCTATAAGAAATCATTCTGCTACTGGCCTACACTTCTGACTAGCCAGTCCTGCATGCACCAGATGCCTAAGGGCCGCCGTGTTCTGGAGGAGGTGTGGGCAGAGATAAGCCGGTTGCTGCACTGGAGGCCTGAAGCTGATCAAGCCATTGATGATGCTGTGAGCAAGGATTTGGCTGAGGGTGATAAATGGATGAATCTCCAATTTGATGCAGAGTGTGTGGGGCTCGAGGTAGAAGATCTGATATTTGATGATCTTCTTGAAGAGATCATTTCCACCCGAATTCCTCAGGTGCACTTTTAAATCGTGTCGACTTTTCCTGCCATGGTTCTTATTCTGTGCAAGAAACTAGTGAAGGTGGCATATTGGAGCAACCCTTTGTGACAATTTGAGGCTGTGTTTGGATGCAAATTTGGGGTGATTCTGTGCCCAGCAATGCAGTTACTTTCAAACATACTGTCCGTCAAAGAAACTCTTTTTTATGTCTCTCATATTTTGATAGTGATTTTTCATGCCAACTTGTCTCCCATCAAAATTTGCATCCAAACAAAGCGCAGAGCAATTGATGTTGTACGGATTTTGAGCTAGTATGATGACCGCAGATAAAGATGAGGAAAATGGCGAGGACAAGAATGGGTCACCCACTTGGGAGGTGCACTTTTTTGTTTATTTACTTTTCTTGTTAATAATGAATCATTTGGAGAAAAAAGGGCAGGGCTTGTTCTTGTTTGTTCTGATGTTTTACTAGCTTTCTGAAAGAACACATCAGTGCCTTTGTTATCCCTATTGGAGTTTCTCTGGCACCATCATTTTATGCCATTTTATTAATTTCCACTCATGCTTATGATTAAAGGTTGAAAAGTTTTTAATTGTTTGCAATATCTTAAGGCTATGTTTGGGAGAGGGATTATTGTTTAATAAGAGTTGTATTGAGATGAATAATATATTTAGAAAGAATGTTTAAATGGGATAAATAGTATAATTTATTTGAGTATATGTTAAAATATAATAATGATTGAATGATGTAATAATTTATTAGGATAATTATTATGTTATAGGGTATAAATAAAAAATATGAGTATATATGTGATATATATATATATATATATATATAAGTATTGATTTGATTGTAAATAGGTGTAACAATTGAAAATTAATTAGTTAGTTATATATGAACGTATATATAAAAGAGGGACAATTTAAATAAAAATATTTTTGAATGATATATTTGATTGCATGAAGTTTGAGAGATCATTTTGATATTGAAAGTTGAATTGCAAACACAACCAAAGAGATTCCCCAACCTAGGATTTAATGAGAGCTATTTGAACTCGAAACTCACTCAAATTTCTGTCATCTCAATTTTATCAAATTGGAAACTAATTTGGAGATTGAATTTTAAATAAATTATAATTTAAATTTAAATTCAATTTGACACAAGATTTTGAATTTAATCGAATTCAAGTTAAATAACTAGTTTAACTTGTTAACATTTTTACTCCTTGCGCAACAAATTGTTGGAAGTTAGGGATGGTTCGAAAATGCACTTAATGAATGTACAATTTATTAGGAAAATTAATCTAGTTAATTAGACACTATCTAATGACATATTCGAAAGAAAGAGAAAAAAAAAATTGATTCATGAATTTGGCCAAACTTAAGCCACAGACATACATACATTTATATACATACATACATATATATATATAGATAGATAGATAGATAGATATATTAATTCAAAAAATATTTTTCCTCTTTTTTTAATTTTAGTTTGTCTTTATTTTAATCCACAGTTGTCCATGATTCATGAACAGCAAAAGGTGGAGGAATATAATTAAGTGTATCTAATATTTTAAATTAAAAACATTTTTTGGATGCTTAAGTATAGTATTTCAATAAAGTAGGTTTATTGTAAATTAAAGAAATTCGATTTTAGTCGTCCATTTTTCAAATTTGTATTCTTTGGTAGTTATGATGGTATGGTGACTTAAAATCAATGAATTTAACTGGACAAATTTAACATACTAACCAAAAAATGAAATATTTTAAAAAATCTTAAAATTCTGATTTAAACTATAAGTCAAAACTAAGCAAAAAAAAAAAGATAATCATGCAACGTTAGATTTTAACGTGAAATATTGTATCTTTTTTTATGTTTTAATTTTGCTAATTGTTAAGGTCCGTGGCGTTGCTCGTGGCCTGCCAAGACGAAGTGGTTCTAATTAAGCAAATTAATTATTTTTAATCCCAAATTTTATCCTTTTCCTTCCTTATCTTTTTTTTATGGTATAATTAATATAAATTATTTAATAACAATTATGGTGGCTTAACAATAGTTAAAATCAGTAAATTTATTAGAGAAATTTAATGTATCAAAATAAACCTAATTATGAAAAATTAAAATGAGAAATCGAAGTTCCAAGAATTTAAAATTACATAATATTGTTCAAAATACCCACTTCATATAATAAAACATAAAGGCAACGAGCTAAAGAATTTAACAATGTCATATGAGGAAATGGCTACAGAATTTTTGCTCCCAAAAGAAAAACACTCTCTCTCACACAAAAATAACTAATTAACTTTGTTTGATTTTAGTTTTTTATGATTTCAATTTGCATAAAAATCAAAAAGAAAAAAGAGAAAATTTAAAATTCTTGAAGAAAAAAGAAAACCAAACAAACCTCAAATTCTAATGGAAGAACAGTTAATGTAAATTTACACTCAGACATGACCTTAATCTAATGCTAGGAAAAATAACACACGCATATATGCGTCGATTTATTTATAAATTAAAAATATAGTATTTTAAATAATAAAAATTATTAAAATAAAAGTATAAAGAAAATTTAAAATAAAAAGAAATTAAGAAAATAATAATAATAGTAAGTTAAAAAAGGAAAATGATAAAAAAATTCTCACTAAGAACAATTAGTTGTACATTTTATATTCTATGACTGAAAACCTACTTATATAATAATATAAGCACAGATATACAGAAAAAAAAGAAATAATAAAATATTTATAACTGCACTTAAGCATGCTTAATCTTTTTAATTAAAAGTAATAGAGTACGTTTATTAATTAAGAGTAAATTATAAATTCTAAAACCAAATTAGTCCAAAGGTGTGAATAAAGGGAAGGTGGAAAATGGAATGCAATTGCTATGTTTGTCATTATTCATCGTCACTTAAAAATTTTATAAATCAAATATATTATTTCAAATTTAAATTCAAAATTTTCATTCTCTTATTTTTTATAACTAGTTAATAATTTTTCTATTGTTATATCTATTTACAATAAATCAACACTCATTTCTATAATTTTTCTACTTATATTTATTTATTTTTGTTATCAATCTTATATACTATTACATCATTCAATTATTATTACATATTAAATATATATAAAAATAATTTTTCTACTTATCTAAATTTTACAAACTAAACATAATTTTTAACTCAAACGCAAATCACCAAAATTTTCCTCCCACTCTAATTAGGAAACAAACATAGCCAGTCAGTTTCCAGTGAGCACTTTTATGGTTAAAAAAAGTCTTCATAATCATCAGCAGAGAGAAGACTAATTGAATGGATGATTTGGATAATGTTTTTCTAATCACGCTGATTAAAATATTATCGCCAAATTGCAGTGATCTACCACTGCTGGAAAATTCGAAGCAGGGACGGATAACGACAGATAAGTGGAATGAGATATAGGTGCGTAGCGACTTACGCCGACAACCTGCACCACTAGAACCCGACACGTGTACGGCCGAATTCCTCCGCTATTCCCCTGCTCCGCTATAAACGGAGGTGTTGGGCGTGAGATTCTGTACAGTTCGTTGCGAGGCGCATTCTGCAAGTTGCGAAGTCGAGATAGTTTGAAACTTTATCTGATTATTCTCTGAGGAACCGAGGAGGATGTCTAGCTGCGGAGGAAACTGCGGCTGTGGCTCTGGCTGCAAGTGCAGCAGTGGCTGCGGAGGAAACTGCGGCAGTGGCTCCGAAGGAAACTGCGGCTGTGGCCCTGGCTGCAAGTGCGGTAGTGGCTGCGGAGGAAACTGCGGCTGTGGCCCTGGCTGCAAGTGCGGCGGTGGCTGCGGAGGAAACTGCGGTTGTGGCTCCGGCTGCATGTGCAGCAGTGGCTGCGGCGGAGGGTGATTCGTTCGTCTCCCTTTTTTGTTCTTTTAAATTTATGCACGCTTTCACTTTCCTGCGTGCTGCATCGGTCTCTCTCTTCTTTTTCCATTTTCCGTTTCGATTTTTTGAGAGTACTTGTTTATCCATGTACGTATATTTTTAGGTTAATTTCTACACATATGCGTATTTTGTAGAGGTTGATTTCGTTGGAATATGATTTGGTGTGTCCGATTGTGAAAACAGTAGTTCCGAAGGAACGATCTGCTTCAGATGGAATTAATTTGTAATGATTTTGTGCAGGTGCAAGATGTCCCCGGACTTGAGCTACTCGGAGGCCGCCGCCGCCGCCGCCGAGGACGAGGGCGTTGGCCCCCAAAAGACGTAAGCATCTCGTTACTTTACATTGTTTTATTCCAATAATAAAAAAAATAAAGAAAACAAAATTAATCGCTACGTTCTGTTACACTTTTGTAGCAACTCCGAGGAATCTAGTGAGGAAGTTGCTGCAGATAAAGGCGGCAAGTGCGTAGTTAACTGCACCTGCAATCCATGCAACTGCAATCCATGCAACTGCAAATGAATTGGGCCTATGAAGCAGAGATCTAATTTAAAAAAAAAAAATGTGTGTCCTGCGTGTGTTCATTACGACTAGTACTATAAAACCTTGTGTCTGTGTGCTTATGGCTATGAGGCATGATCATCTGATGATCATGAGTGGAAACTGATGTGTGCCCTTTTGTAATAAGAGTAACCATAGCGTTGTTGCTTTGGAGAATTGTGTGGAAAGATGGGATGGCAGTAGGATCTCTGCGGCTGCTGGTTTAGTGTCCTTGTGTTACTTGTTTGAGGATAGTTGTGTTAAATTAATCTGTGATTTGCTTGCGCATGTACGGTTGTTTTGATATAGCTTATATGAAGATGGAGCTCTTCCTTGTGAGTTTGGCATCGTACGGAAATATTTTGCAGGATATGCATTTTTGTTGAGTGGGAATATGTTGGGTCTCAGTCACGAGACAGTCAAAAGGCGAGGTTTGGACGTCAAAATATTTGAAATCCTAGTAAAAAAAAAAAAATGGATATGCAAATTGAATATCTTTTAGATGCAAATTTGCAACTGCTTACTATCAAAATCAAAATTTACGCTTGCTTTTAAACACTTTAAAGTTAATGTTTGGGGAGATCGGATATATGAGTCCTAGCTTTAGAAGGAAAGTTTTATTGCAAGAATAATATAATTTATTTAAATCTATATATTTATGTATACATAAAATACCTATTTAGAGTTTTGATTTTTTTAAAAAGGTGTTAATTATTTATGCATGTAAGAAGAAATATTGAATTTGAATTAAAATTTTGTCTAAGTTTGAAATTGTGGTTCCAAGCATGACTTAAAGTAATCGGACGACGTTTTGAAAGAATATTGCCCTCCAATATTGATGCGAGGACTGCGAACTGAAGATTCAAAAGACACCAGTATGAGATAAAACAGTCCAAAACTATCTGAAAAATAGATAATACATTAATTTAATTAGTTAATTCTTAATTTTTTAATTAAAATTTAAACATTTTAAATTTACATCTAAAGTCCATGGCGTTGTTCATGGCCTGCCGAGATGAAGGGGTTCTAATTAAGTAAATTAATTACTTTTAATTAATGACATTCTATATTTAAATGCTAAAATATTGAAATTTAATTAAGTAGATTTAATATTATAATCCCAAATTTTATCCTTTCCCTTCCTTATCTTCTTTTTTATGTTTTAATTAATATAAATTATTTCATAACAATTATGGTGGCTTAACAGTAGTTGAAATCAGTAAATTAAATAGACAAATTTACTTTATCAAATCAAACATCATTACGGAAAATTAAAATGAAAAATCGAAGTTCCGAGAATTTTAAATTACACAATATTGTTCAAAATACCCACATCGTATAATAAAACATAAAGGTGACGAGCTAAAGAATTTAATAATGTGATATGAAAAAATAGCTAGAGAATTTTTGCTCCCAAAAAAAAAACACTCTTTCTCACACACAAATAACTAATTAACTTTGTTTGATTTTAATTTTTTTTATTTTAGTTTTTTTTCTGATTTTAATTTGTATAAAAATCAAAAAGAAAAAAGAGAAATTTTAAAATTTTTGAAGAAAAACGTAAACCAAACATAAACGCAAATTCTAATGGAAGAACAGACAATGTAAATTTACATTCAGACATGACCTTAATATAATGCTAGTAAAAATAACACACTATATGCATACATGTGTGAATTATTTATAAATTTAAAAAATATTGTAGTTTAAATAGTAAAAAAATATTAAAATAAAAGTATAAAGAAAATTTAAAATAAAAAAAAATTGAGAAAAAATAAAATAATGAGTTAAAATAAAAAAGACAATGATAAAAAGTTCTAATATTAGCAATTAATTGTATATTTTATATTCTATGACTGAAAACCTCGCTTACGTAAAAATATAAGCACAGATATATGGTCAAAACAAGAAATAATGATATATTGATAATACTTAAGCATGCTTAATCTTTTTAATTAAAAGAAATATTGTAAATATATTAAGTAATAGTAAATTATAAATTCTAAAACCAAATTAGTCCAAACGTACGAATAAATGGAAGGTGGAATGCAATTGCTATGTTTGTTTCCCTTTTAAATTTAATCCACCACCACTTAAAAATCTCACAAATCAAATATATTATCATACAATTTTTTTTTTAAATTCAAATTCAAAATTTTTTTTTTCTTATCATTTTTCAAATATTATACCTATTCACAATAAATCAACACTCATTTTTATAATTTTCTTACTTACATTTATTTTTTTATTATCTTATAATCATATATATTATCACATCATTCAATTATTATTAAATATTAAATATATATATAAAAATAATTTTTCTATCTATTTAAATCGTACTAACCAAATATAATTTTTATCCCGGTACAAATCACCTAATTTTTCCTCCCACTCTAATTAGGATACAAACGTAGCCAATCAGTGAACACTTTTGTGGTAAAAAAAAGTCTTCAGAATCATCAGCGGAGAGAAGAGTAATTGAAGGGATGATTTGGATTATGTTTTTCTAATCACGCTGATTAAAATATTATCGCCAAATTGCGGTGATTTACCATTTTTCAAAAATCCAAGCGGAGACGGATAACGACAGACACGTGGAACGAGATATGGGTGCGGAGCGACTTACGAGCACAACCAGCTCCATCAGATCCCGACACTTGTACGGTCGAATTCCTCCGCTATCCCCCTGCTCCGCTATAAACGGAGGTGTTGGGTGTGTGCTTCTGTGCAGTTCGTTGCGCCCGTGTTCTGCAAGTTGGGAAGTCGAGATAATTCGAAACTTTTATCTGATTATTCTTTGAGGAACCGAGAAGGATGTCTTGCTGCGGAGGAAACTGCGGCTGTGGCTCTGGCTGCATGTGCGGCGGTGGCTGCGGAGGGTAATTCGTTCATCTCCTCTTTTTTTTTTCCTTTAAACTTATGCACGCTTTCGCTTTCATGCTGGCTGCATCGGTCTCTCTTTTCTTTTTCCATTTTCTGTTTTGATTTTTTGAGATTACTCGTTTATCGATGCACGAATATTTTTAGGTTAATTTCTATAGATGTGCTTATTTTGTAGAGGTTGATTTCGTTGGAATATGATTTGGTGTATCCGATTGGGAAAATAGCAGTTCCGAAGAAATTATCTGCTTCAGATGCAATTGATCTGTAATGATTTTATGCAGGTGCAAGATGTACCCGAACTTGAGCTACTCGGAGGCCGCCACTGAGCCCCTCGTCCTCGGCGTTGCCCCCCAAAAGACGTAAGCATCTCTTTACTTTCCATTGTTTTATTCTAATAATAAAAAAAAAGAAAATAAAATTAGATATTATTTTTGTTTGTTTCATATGTGCAGAAACTATGGGGGATCTGTGGAGGAGGTCACTGCAGAGAATGGCTGCAAGTGCGGAGATAACTGCACCTGCAATCCATGCAACTGCAAATGAAATGTGTTGGGCCTCTGAAGCAGAGATCTAGAAGAAAAAGAGCTCCCTACGTGTTTTTATTACAGCTGGTATTATAAAACATGGTGTCTGTGTGCTTATGGTTACGAGTCGTGATCATCTGATGAGGATTAGTGGAATCTATTGTGTGCCCTTTTTTAATAAGAGTAACCATAGTGTTGTTGCTTTTAGGCATTGTGTGGAAAGATGTGATGGCAGTAAGATCTCTGCAGCTGCTGGTTTAGTGTCCTTGTGTTACTTGTTACTGGTTTAGTGTCCTTGTGTTACTTGTTTGAGGATGGTTATGTTAAATTAATCTGTGATTTGCTTGCACATTTGAGGTTGCTTTGATATGGCTAATGTGAAGATGAAGTTGTTCCTTGAGTTTGGCATCATATGGAAATATTTGCAAGATATGCATTTTTGTTGAGTGGGAATAAGTTGGATCTCAGTGGGGAGACTGTCTAAAGGCCAGGTTTGGACGTCAAAATGTTTGAAATCCTAGTAAAAAGTGAATATGCAAATGGAATAATTTCTTTTAAATGCAAAATTGCATCTACTTACTATCAAAATCAAAGCTTACGCAGTCAAAACAGGTTGGGAGATGGAATATATGAGTCCTAGGTTTAGAAGGAAAGTAAGAATAATATGATATATTTGAATTTATGTATTTATGTATATATAAAATAAGTAGTTGTAGATTTGATTTTGAAAAGAAAGGGTGGCAATTATTTATACATGTAAGAAGGAATGTTGAATTTGAATTAAAATTTTGTCTAGGAAGTCTGAAAGTTTGGTTCCAAACATAGCTTAACCTGGTAAGAATGATGTCCTTCACTATGGGTCAGGGGACTGAACTGAAAATTCGAAGGACATGAGCATGAGGCAAAACAGTCCAAAACTATTTTAATTAAAATTTTAAACATTTTAAACTTGCATGGTTATTTTTTGAACCAAAACTATTTCATTTCGAATTTTATTGTTGGACTGCTGCTCGAGCTCCTGACGTTTTCTTTGAGTTATCAATTCAATTATGGAGTCTGAACAATCGACTGCCTTATGAATAGTGAATCCATCACTCTCCATACCGATTACTTCATATGAGCTCTAGATCTTTTCTTTCAGTGGCATCCAATCCATTCATGATCCAACCATGGATTATGAACAACCGATTGCTCTTTTATACACTCTCTAAATCGGTTATTTCAGGTTGAACGAGAAATGCAATGTAGTATTTGGATATTGCACTTCTCCTTTCTCTCATGTATGGCACTCATTCAACTTGATCTTAATGTCGTTGAGTTGAATCTTAAGATTCCTCTCTTTGATGAGTAATTTGTCCATATGAACTAGTTTATGGTAAAGAATCATGTTAGGAATGATAGTTGTATGGTTATTGGAAGCAATTCTAGGAGGATGAACAATTATTCACTTTTCAAAGGCGAAACCATTAGTCTCATCTTCTCCAAACTCAACGTCCTCAAAGAATCAAGTATTTTTAGTTTTAAGAAGTTTTTTATATACGACATTATAGAATTTGGACTCTCATAAGTTCTCAGAGTATCATAAAAAATAAGTGTTGGTTGTTCTTGATTTTAACTTTTTCTCGTGTAGCTTATACAACCTTACTTTTGTTGGACATCTTCAAAATCATAATTGCCTTAAGATCGACTTTTCATGGTCTTTTTCTCAAAAGAGTTCAATTAAGAAATAGGCCAATTTCGTGGCTTTTTGTTCAATTTTTCGTGAAGTCGAATCCTCATCGCTACGGATCTATAACAAGTAAGGGGTTTTGCCAGCAACTTTTTTTGGTACTCGATTGAAAATTTAGACTACTGTTTTCGGCGTTCCTCCCCAAAGCGATGTGATGGAGTTGTATGAAAAATCATACTCCTGCTTAAGGATTCTATTCCGTCTCTCCATCACGCCATTCATGCTATTGAAGCCCAGATGTCATACTATCAAAAAATAATTTTCTATTACTACTATTGTTAAGTACTTTAAGGAATTTATTGGCTACAAACTTTCTCGATCCTCCATTAAAAGACAAGACATGAGTTCTTGTGTCACAAACTATATGAATTCTCATCTAGCAATTTTTACTTCGTGCCTTTGGTTTCTAATAATATAATAGCAGTGACAAATTTGGAGTTGAAAAACATTACAATGTTTCTGTTTTTTAATGAGAAGATATAACTTTATTCGTTCAAAATAGGAATTAAAATCAAATTTCATCAAAATGATGAACAACCATTTTTTTTTTTAACTTTTAACACAATCTCTATTTCACAATTAGTAAATGGGCCTAATGTGATGGTTATTGTGCATAAAGACATTTGAATTAAATGAAGTAAAAAATCCATTCCCTCACCCTAAACATCACAACAATTACAAAACATAAAAAGAAACAAAAACTTCTTTACCATGAATAGTGTATTAGTTACATCATGAAGGAAAAGATATATACTATTATTTATCGTGTTCTTATCAATCGAGAACAAAGTTAAAAAAGATTATAGAGGAAAGAAACTTCAATCTCAAGGTTATCTTTAAATCTTGTGTAAATATATATTAAAAGGATGGATTAGGGTATGTTCTAACACCGCCTTTTGGTTGTATAAAATTAGAGCTTGAATAGCTCTCTCTCTTCAAGTTTGAATTAACTTGAACCCACCCTAATTGTCAACATTTCCAGGCTTAGCCAATGAACCTTCATTATTGATAAGCATTTTTATTAATACGTTTTTGAATTTTTCACAATTATACACATTTTAATTATTATATGTGACTATTTAATTTAAAAAAAAATTAATTTTGAAGGTAAAATTTAAGATATGAGCTAACCTTTTTAAAGTATTGATAAAAATCACATAAAACTAATAAGTTTCGTTGATTTATTACAAATGGTCTGTTTGTTCATAAAAGGATCAAACTCCTTTATACGTTAAATGTCAACTTAAAATAATGATAAAAATGGTTCGTTTATCAAGTGCCACGTAAAATATTAATATGCATAGTGCACATATCCATTGATTTTTATTTTTCAAATTTTTCTACTCAAATTATTTACTTAATTTCTTGTAAAATAATTTAAGTGATGTATATGGTTGCAGGAGTTTGATTTTCAATATTTTTTTATAATTAGCAAAATATTCACAATAAAGATTTACTATATGACGATTGTTGATTTTAGATTGTATTGTTATATTTTCTTGTGCGTGTTGGATGTATCCGGTTTTTAAGTAATAAGATTAAGATAACGCTTGGTTAAGTTTATTTTCAATAAATTATATGATTATATAAATTATAAGATATTTTTAGATTTTATAAGCATTCTGATTTTATTTTAAAAATAAGCTAATAAAATGTTTGAAAAAAAATAATAAGATCTATTTTGTTCAAATTTATAATTGTATTTGATTTTAATATTTTTATGTAATAATGATAAAAATAAACTAAATATTATTGATGAAATGTTTTGAGTACATTAGTATCAATTTTAATATATAAAATGAGCTAACTTATTAGCCATTTGGAATAGTCATTTTATTTTTAAAGAATTCTTCAAACATTTTAATTTTTAAATTTTCAAACTCTTTCACCAAAAAGTTGCGGAATACTTACAAAGAGTACAAACACCCTCTAAGATGTTTAAAAACTTTTAAATTTCTTCAAAGTGTTTGATAATATTTTTTAATAAAAGAGCTTATAAGTTCAAAAGAATAAAATATTTAGAGTTTATAAATTCTTTAAAAATAAATTAAGATTTTATAATTTATTTTTTCAAATATTTTATAAGCTATGTTATTTTATATATTAAAATGACGTAAATATTCTTAAATTATGTATTATTTATTAATATTTAGTTTATATTTTTCATTATTGCAATACAAAATTATAATAAGCTATAATTATAAATTTCAACAAAAATCTTATTATTTCTATCCAGACAAAAATCTAGAATGTTTCCATTATATATATTAATTTACCAAAAACATAAAAATTATATTTTGACAGCTTATAGTTTATATTCAAAGTGAATTCACAACCATACTAAACCATACAAAACTGTCCAAAATCATACTTTCGATTTTGATTTTTAAAACTCAATCTTAACATTTTATTAGATCAAACTCTATATGACAATTCAATTTGAAAATTATAGAAAAAAATTAAACCATCTCGCGATCACCCTTAGTGAGAAAGTATTCAACAATCTGATACATGCATGTTTGTTTTGGCGTTGTAGTCTATACTTTTTAACTGTATTTTTTTAAAAAAATTATATAAAAATAAGGGAGATAAAAATTAGAATAGAAAATAAATAATAATTAAAATGTGTGTTTCATTTAGAATAAATTGAAAACAAACATACCAGAGATTTTAACTCTCAACACATGCACAACATTTTTTACAAATTAACACACCACGCGATTACTGGATGTCAACAATATATCCTTAGGAAATTTAAATGAATCCTGTCATTTTATTGTCTGGTGCTTCTCACCAGTTATATTAGGAATCCAATTTTTAATTTTAAAACATCCTTTCTAATTTTATACTACTAAATATACTATTCAACAAAATTTTTATTTATATTCAAATTAAAAATTTAATTTATATATATATATATCATATATACAGTCATACTTATTTTATTTATACCTTAAAATTTAATTATGATTGTTATCATATCATTTAATAATTATCATATATTTTATATATATTTCAATTAATCATATTAGGTATTTCATCAAAATAATTTTTAAAAATATATTATTTATTTTAATGCAACGCTCACACGAGGAGGCTTGTTTCACTTAATTTAATTAATGATGTATCACGTGACAACTTTCCGGGCGAAGTCAAAATTTTAACCCATTTTCTCTCATTGTTCTCCGTTTCATTTTGCATCAATATAAAGTAGTCATATATATGTATAGTTGTCGTGTCACAATACGTGTAATAACTATATATATTGATGGGATGGATGCCTGGCCGTTGATTTGAGTATGTATGTATGTGGGTGAGATTTTGATGTGTATAAAATTTAATGATAATTCAATACTACAACAGTATATATTGACAAAGTATAAATATATATATATATATATATATACATGAACGCAAGTGTATGTGTATTTATATAGATATTAATTGTGGATAAATATAATATTTAAAAAATAATTAATTAAATTTAAATAAAAAATTTATGATGTAAAGAAACATGATTAGTAAAAACTTATGTGGGGTAGGAATATTGTGAAATTAGGAAACAAACAAAGCAATGGGCTCCTGTCCAATTCGACACAATCAATAATACAACTGGAGCCAAGTACAGTGCATATTGGTCAGACAGTCCTCTTTAATTCACCTCTTTAAATCCTTAAGCAATTGTCAAGGCATGATATGTTTCGATAATTATTAATTTGATTTTTTGGGTTGTTTTTTAAAAAATTATATAAAAATAAAAAAAGAGAAAAGAGAAGCTTAAAAAAATATAATTATTAAAATATGTATTATTTTTTATTAGAAACAAAACAAAACATAGCTTCATTCCCTCCATTCTTGCTATTTAATCTGAATCAATCCTTGGTCACTTTCCTTCTTTATCACAAACGTTATTTAGATCTTCAAAATTTATTAATCACTTTCCTTTTTAATCATTGTAACGCCAATTAGATCTTCGAGAGTTACTGTCCGGCCAATGAAATCTCAGCCGTCCAACCCTTGGGCTGATCTTACGGCTTGCAGAGGAATTACCCAAACTACCCTTTCTAAATCCGATTCTATTTCGATTTGGCTATTAAATCTATACCATCGACCAACATCTCGTCGGCTCAAAGCGACCCGGGAAAGATCAGCTCCAGCGAAAACGTTCGACCTTTAACTTGTGGCTAGACAAAGTAAGGTGCCGTTTGAGGTTCAAACTTTTGTCCCTAACGGTCGTCTTACGCCGTCACAACAGGCCTTCTATTCCTCTGTCCCGACTTAACGGCACCGTCACTAAACCCTTCCTGAAGTATTCGTTACATACAAAAGATATATAAATAAATATTTTACTTCTTTTCTCTCTCTGCATTCAACGGGCAAAGCTTTCCGCAGCTCTGGAATTTTCTCTCTCTAAACTCGGTGAATTTTCAGTTTTCTTGGGGTTCAAGAATCTGATGAGCTTGTTTTTCAATCCATAAGGGTTGCAGGTAATTTTGTTTCAAGTTTGATGGATTTCGATTTTTGTGAATTTATCTGCGTTATTTTTTTTCTTGCTATTTGATCAATTTATCCGCGCCTTTGTCCATCCATGGAGTCCGACTGATCGTGATTTATCTAGGTTTTGATTTTCCGTACGATCATTCGTCCTTTTCTGATTTAGGCCTTTTCGTTTAATTATTATTTGGTTTCTGCGATCTGGACCTATCCTAGTTTCATAAAAATGCCGAAGCTTTTTTGGTCGGTTAGATTTACAGTTTACCTTGATATGCGTAATTCAGTTCGTGTTAATTTAATGGAATTGGTGAATTTTTTATATAAGGAAGTTCTTGGGATATGGAAGCTTGATGAATTGGAGGGATTAATGGAAGATGTGAAATCGGATGATTGTTCGGTTGAGAACAAGGACTTTGCTGCTGCTTCAAGCTCTTCTATTTCGGAGAATAGTAGTAGCATTTCACTAAAGTCACCTGTGATAAGTAGTCCCGCTAGTACTTCTCCAGCTCATAGGTGGTGTTTCATTACTTTTTTGTAAGAAGTTTGCAGTATGTGCAAGTGTGCTTTGGAATGAATATATGCTCTGTATCCTTTCTATCTGGATTGATTTGTTATCTCTAGAGTGCGTACTTTTATTCTTATTTTGGTGCTTGGCCTTGTTAAGTTCCAGTGTTTCTTGTATCATTATGGTGTTTCATCCATAACGAATTTAGATATTGGTGTTTTTGATGATGTTTGAATTTGGTTGCATTCATAGGTTGTGGTTGGGTATAATCTCGTTTATTCCTGACTGCATCAGTGATATTTTTATTCTATCATCATAACGTTATCAGATATGTTAAAGAAATTTGCCTATCACTTATTCCATGAGTGTTGTTTGCGCTTAACTCAAGGGGGTAGCATGCTATTCTTGTTAGTTATCCCACGGAATATTGTTTTTGGAAAAATTTTTCATATACTTTCTTCTCATGATGTATAATTGATATGCATTTAATATAATATCTCTCCTAAGAATACGTGGAATAACATTAGATGCCTTTAAGGTTTGTTTATTACTTACCATTAATATTCTATGAAATATCTTTCAGAGAATGAATTGTGCAGGCTAATTAAACCATTTACTTATATTTGGAAGCTATGAAATTTTCTTATAGTTGAGCATCCTGATTTCTCGTGTATTCTGCCTATACTCTTGCATGAGGCTTGGGACTAACATTTACTTTTGCTGGCAACACGCTCAACAGCATATTTTATGCTTTGAAAATTGGTTGTATTTTTTGAAAACCTTGAGACCATAAGTTGATGGTCTAAATCAATTCCACTAATTTGGTTTTACAGAAGAACTACGGGCCCAATTAGGAGAGCAAAAGGAGGTTGGACTCCAGAGGAGGTAATTTTTTTCCAAAAGATTTGTTTGTTTCTGGTGCTGGCCCTGAGAAATGTTGCATGATCACAAATATGTTTTAATGCTTGCCAGTGGAAGAAACTGCAGAGTTTAATAATGTTATATTTTGAGTCCATTCATTTATTTCATTGCCAAGCAAGATTCAATATTCATATTTTTAATAAATGTAAAATGGTTTTGTGTCAGGATGATACATTAAAAAAAGCTGTTGCAGCTTTCCGAGGGAAGTCTTGGAAGAAAATAGGTATAATTTGCTTGAAATTCCGTCTTTTTATACATGATGCAATGTGCAATTTTATTTACAGTTTGTATTTGGTTTGTAATTGTTGTAATGCTTTTCTGATTTTTCAAAATAATTGTTTTGACATGATAATGTAAGGGAATTTCTTATTAAATTTAATCTCTTAGTCAGTTTATTATATGTCTTAATTATTAGTATGTATTATCATTATTGGATGAAGTTATTATATAAGAGGAAATAAGATATTCTGATTTTAGTATTCAGATATTGTGATATCTAAATATGTTAGTTCTGGTTTGACAGGGAAAATTTATTTGAGTGGCCTCATGAAACTGTTTCGCTTTAATGTTGAATTTGAATATGATTAGTACCTTTGATAATAGATTTTGAGAACTCAGTTATGCCCTTTAACAGTGTCACTTCATCTTGATGTTTCTGACCAGTCCCTAAAGTCATGCTCCAAGAATAATGTTTCCTGCACTAACATTTATATATATGTAGCTGAGTTCTTTCCGGATAGGTCAGAAGTCCAGTGCTTGCATCGATGGCAGAAGGTTCTGAATCCAGAACTTGTTAAAGGTCCTTGGACTCAGGAGGTTGGCATATATATTTACTCTCTCGCCAATTGATCATTGTTCAACTGTTTTGATGATATCTTATGATTGCTGAAGTGTGCTTGTGATCCCAAACTTTTGCGGTTTACCTTTACTTGCAGGAGGATGACATAATCACAGAACTAGTAGCTAAATATGGACCTAGAAAATGGTCTGTCATAGCAAAATCACTGTCTGGTCGAATTGGGAAACAATGCCGTGAAAGGTAAAACCCATCTGCCTTGCACTTACTATTTTAGTAGTAAGTTTTGCAGGTAGATTTCTCTGGCAGATTTTTTCAGTGCTTCTCCGTAATCTTTTGCTTTTTAGTAAGTATGCATCCATTGCATACGATATGCAAAATCTTCAAAGGTCTATATATGGGCTTGGGTAGAAATATTAACCCCTCCCCATATAAGCAGCACACATCAATGAAATTTTTATTTTGGAACTTTTACAGTTTGTACAAATGGTGTAGTACTCAGCTTTTAATGCTGTTTAGGTATACAGGTAGTCTATTCATTTAAAATTATTTGAGTTCATTAATAGGAAAATTTCCTTTTTTTTTCGGCATATTGGTGTCTGCTGCATGAAAGTTCTTTTCTTCATTATTGGCAGAGTGCATACCTGAGTTTTGACATACATGCTTAAAAAGCTTTAGAAACCCATTTTTCTTTGCACATTAACAATTGGTTGAGTAATAAGATCAATCTTGTTTCTTTGAAAACAATTGATTGAATAATAAGATCAATCTTGTTTCTTTGAAAACTTTTAGGTGGCACAATCATTTAAATCCAGATATTAAGAAGGATGCTTGGACTTTGGAGGAGGAGCTTACTCTGGTTAATGCCCGCCAAGTTCATGGTAATAAATGGGCTGAATTGGCTAAGCTGCTACCTGGAAGGTATAATTCTGCTGCAACTCTATGGTAGCTAAATCTAAGTCATAAACCCTATCTCAGAAGAGTAGAAGGTGGGTGTGTATATGATGAATTACTTGAGAAGAACATAACCCTGGATTCTGGAAGTGTGCCTCTTTACTTTTCACCCAAAGCGTTGTATTATCCAAATTCTCTGTCTTTTTTTCCCACTTTGTTTTCTTAATGCATAGAAAAAAGATTATTGGATATACTTCATTTTTTACCTTCAGAACACATTTGATGCTGTAGAGTGATATCAACACAAATGTAGGAAGTGATAGCTTTTTTGGGAGGTGGTGAGATGGACTGAGGAGTTCTATGTATGTGTATGATAGCTTTTTTGGGAGGTGGTGAGATGGACTGAGGAGTTCTATGTATGTGTAAATGTTACTTTGCAGTTAATAAGTTATATAGTTTGATGCAAGACGTTGCCTGAAATATGCTTGATTGTGCTTAGTTTGAGATGATTGTTCACTAACTAATAATCGTCTGTGCATTTGCTGACTGATTTTGTGCATCTGTTAAAGTAGTTTTTGGACGGGCCACTCAGCTAGAACAAAGGCGTATGGTCAATTTGAACTAATTCTTGCAGTATGAGTATGACAATATCTGTTACTCAATCTATGGAAATGTTGTGGTTTTTCCGTTAAGTGTTCCCGTCTTGTGGAGTGTTTGTTGTGCATTAACTAGACATAAGGGTGCATGGTCCTCGCTAATTGTCTTTGCAGCAGATATTCTGCAGAAGTTGTAATTGGTTGTAATCTATGCAGAACTGATAATGCCATCAAGAATCACTGGAATAGTTCTCTGAAGAAGAAGCTAGATTTGTACCTGGCAACAGGGAACCTTCGTCCAGTTGCTAAAAATGTTCCCCTACATGGTGCTGGGGACGCCAATAGGAAAACTTCAACTGGAGAATCAGTTTTTGATTCAAATAATGGATCAGATTCAACCATCTTAGCTTCCTCTCAAACTACTAATTCATGTAAAGTTGAAGATGGGAAGGATAGGACAGAGATGGTGAGCAAAGACCATGGTATTCTGGTCTATCAGCGGACAGAGCCCGCCAATCCTGAGTACACCGAGCTTGAGGCAATGCAACCAGAAGCGCAGACTATTCATCCTAACGTAGAGTTTGCATTTGAGGGACGTGGAACATGTGGTGAAGTTGGTCAATATCATATAATTGGAGAATCATTGCACTATGATATTCCAGTAAATGGGACATTATGTTATGGGCAACCAATGTTGGACAATTATGGTCAGCTGGATTCAAATATTGCAAGTATTTCCTTGATACATTCTGATTCATGTGTTAGTCATGCAACATCTCCTACACCTTTCTTTACTCCACCAAGCATAAGAAGTGGAAATTTGCATGCACAAAGTCCTGAGTCCATACTGAGAATTGCTGCAAAAAGCTTTCCAAATACTCCATCCATACTAAGAAAGAGAAAGTTGGAAATGCCGCCAAAGGAAACAGTTCTACCTAGTGGCCGTTGTAATCATATGAATAGTTCTGAGAATACTGGGTTGCAAAGCAGTAGCCTAAATGTGGATCCTACTTTGGATGATGATGATGAATTGAGCATCAACAAGTCATTTAATTCATCTCCTCCATATCGGTTAAGCTTCAAAAGGACTTCAGTTATTAAATCTATTGAGAAAAAGCTTGATTTTGCTATGAACATGGAGCAGGAGTGTTGTAACAATAACAAAAAATTGGGAGACTCCAAGGTCAAGGAAACCCCTCCTGTTACAAAGTTTGTGTACAAGCGTCAAAGACGGGGGTAACTTATTTCTAGGTGCGTATGCTTGCTCGAGTTTGTATGTATTGTATCAATAACCAGTTGACTTATATGAGTTGTTTTTCTTGTTTTTAAACAAGTCCTTTGGGACTAGATTGTTGCTGCTATCAGGGCTTCATATGATATCAATTTCTAATTTGATGTTTCAAACACAAATTGTAACATAGACATTCTAAACCTTGGTATATTGTGAAAGCTTTCAGGTTAAAATGTCACCAAGATAATTGATGATCTTACTCACATTTCCTCTTGCATTGGGTCTTGTTTTCTTTCCTAGCGAATTTCTTCAATCTATATTTATGCTTTTCATTACTTAACACTGCTGCCGATGCGTCATACCAGATTCCAGTCGCCATTATTGATGATGGCATTACTTACGGCCAAATGGTTTCCGACACAATTGTTAAATTCCTGCTGGTTTTTACTATACTTGCAGTGTCATGATGCCTTCATTCCCTTCATACCTGGACATGAAATTTGAATTTGACCAAGTTACTTGATGATTTGTTGCTGTTGACAAAGTTGAGATCTTCTTCAGGTGTATACCGAATTTCATTGCAAAAATGGATATAAGTAAGAACACAACAAGAATTCTTTCAGGCAAAAGAACTCCGTCTTGCAAGGTATGTCCCAACTTCCAGCGTGTCGCAGCGCAGTTGCTGGCAAGGAGGTTCTGGATAAATTCCAATATATAGTTTTTTCACAAGATATTTGCTTTCTTAACATTCAATTGTATGGGAACCCTGAGGAAATTTTAAATTGGAATAATAATTTTGTTGACATAGAATAACAACTCTCTTCCCTGTACTTCTAAGGGATGGATATTGGTGAAATAATCAGTGCAGCCTCAGATGGCTGATATAAGAACCCAAGCCTGGTTTCTTGCCAATTGCTATTTTCAGTTTTTTGATAGTTTGTTCAGGAATATTATATCAAAAAAACCTGTGGAAATTTGTCATGATCTTCACATAAGTGCAACGGCAATTTCTCTCTCAAATTCCACGTCTTATTTATTTATGCGTTGACTTGATGACTGAACGAATGAATTCATTTTTTATATTTCTCGCACTGATTTTGTTGTGTGGCACTTTCTTTTTTAAGGTAATTGAATTGATTAAATCCATGTAAAATATGTACATATGCATGGTCTTCTGTTAATTAATCTAATTTGATGTCAAAAGAGAAGAACAATTAAATTGCTAAATTCAATTTAGACGTGTGAAAAATTGATCATGGTAATTTTAATATTATCCTTATTGTCCAAATTAGAAATTTAAGTTGTGTGGTAAAGATTTTGCTATTTAGAAGTCTTCTATTTGCCATTTTGAAACGAGTGCATGAATGCTATATTCAATTAAAGAGAATTTATGTATTCAAGAGAAGGGAAAAAGGGGTGGGGGTGTCATTTGTTATTTATTATAAAGCACACATTACATCAGGCTTATATTACAATCGTTTCTACGTTTTTGCATGCGCATGAATGACGTGCATAACTTGATAAATGCATTAAAGTACTTAGATAAAAAAATTCCATTGATCGTTAAATAAATATTCGATTGATCGTACTTTACGGCTACAATCATGCGTGTGTTGCTTCATGTCCTTGCAAAAATAATTAAACTAGAGTTTCATCCAATCACATATATTCGATTGATCGTTAGATAAAAATATTCGATTGATCGTACTTTACGGCCAAAATCATCGTATGTTGCTTCATGTCCTTGCAAAAATAATTAAACTAGAGTTTCATCCAATCACATATATTCGATTGATCGTTAGATAAAAATATTCGATTGATCGTACTTTACGGCCAAAATCATCGTATGTTGCTTCGTGTCCTTGCAAAAATAATTAAACTAGAGTTTCATCCAATCACATATATTAACAACTATAAAAATATAACTTGATAATTCTATTTTTTTGTAAATTGAACAATCATGGTGCATGAATGATTAGTTAAACTTCGAATTTTAAATCAGTTGACATTTAATTTAAAACACAGTCTAAGCAATAAGACTATAAAATAATAATTTCATTGAAATTACGAATTCAATCAATATACGTATAATTTGTCTTCAATAATACATCGTCACAATTCTAAAATTAATTTTATGTCAATTCGCACATATCACCGAGGGTGCCACGATCATGCATATGTTGCTTCGTATCCTTGCATAAATAATTAAACGAGAGTTTCATCCATTCACATATATTAACAACTATAAAAATATAACTTGATAATTCTATTTTTTGTAAATTGAATAATCATGGTGCATGAATGTTTTGTTAAACTTTGAATTTTAAATCATTCTGTTAACATTTAATTTAAAATACAGTTTAAGCAACAAGACTTTAAAATAATAATTCCACTAGAATTACGAATTCAATCAATGCACGTATGGTTTGTCTTGTCTTCAATAATACATCATCACAATCCTAAAATTAATTTTATGTTAATTCTCACATATCACCAAAAGTTGGACATTTCATATAATAGAGTGCATGAATTTTATCTGCTCACGCTTTTGCAATGCTTATAGCATACTACAAATTTGTTTATTCACATGATAAATCAAATTTACATGGATGGTTAAATTATATACTTCAAATATCTTTATGGCATATTGTGTAATTTGAAACCAAGATGTCCTTGATTCTATTCAAGAATGTTAATGAGTTAGACTCAAATTGTTGAGTTCAAATGACAATTCGAACTCAATAATTACTCAAACATTATTTATCTCAATTTTATAAATTTTAAAATAAAATTAAAAATTGAGTTAACTAATGAAATTGAACTTAAAAAATTGTTTAAACTCAAATTAGATTAGACTATAAAATGTTGTCGAAATTAATTGAAATTAAATCAAGTGACTTGTTTTTATTAGCACTCCCTTGAATCAATGTGTAATCCAATTTTAGTGATCCTCCAGTTGATTCAGATTTGACTTAATCTCATGTGTCATAGATACAATCATATCCCATATTAAAATTGTTCTTATGCATTGATGAATCACTTTATGCTTCTTTGCTATTGTAGGCCTTTTCAACCTTTATACAAATTATGGTCAATGGAAGTCAGTCGAAGGCTCAATTTTTTTTTCATAGTCTTTTTTTTCTCTCTATTTTGTTATTGGGCATATTAAAATATAAAACAATAAATTAACCTTTTGTTTTTATTTTTAGGAGTGTATTTTTGTGCATGCTTTTCTTGATAATCATATGACAAATAAGAATTATAAAGAAAGAAAATTTTAAAAATACGTTTATTGAAATGTGTTTACCAATATAAAAAAATTAAAGCTAGTGCAGCGGATATATTTAAATATCAATATCTCACAAGGCTACGCGTAAAAAGAGATATTTGTGCATTAATAACAAAAATTTGTACTCCATACTTCACAATTGTTTATTCTTTTCATTTAAAACAACTATGAATGAAAAAGACAACCTCTCTATCTCTCTAGTTCAATTGATTAATATATTAAGCTTTGTATTTTTTCTTAATCATACTAGACAACTAAGGTTATTAACCAACTTACAATGTATGTTTATTATATACAAAATGGGAACTCCTACATGATGCGTCAAATAAATAGATGTAAAAATTTCAATTTAAAAAAATATTTACATATCTTATAATTTAAAATTTATACACTTTTGAGCGAGAAAACAAGTCAAAAGATAAGTATAACATGATGATGCTAAATATATATTCAAAATAATTACAGTGTGCCTATATACATGAAAAAAAAAAATTACGATTAAAAAATTATAAAGACATCTCACAAGTATATTTTTAATTAATAATTAAGTCTAGCTATATGCGAGATTCAAGCTATGTTTGGATGTAAATTTACAACATTCAAAATTAATTCTTTCAAACATATCAATTATTAAAGTAGTATTTTTTATTTTTTTTCTTATTTTTACACTATTCATAAGTTTTTTTACGACATATGTTGGATGTTGCAATTGTTTCTTTATATGGCAACATATATCCACATGGAAGTTAGGTAGACTCATGATGAATGCAGAGATGTTAGAAAAATTCATCAAATTGGTATAATCATAAGCCATTTTTCATTTGTTATTTGAAAATCAATATTTTAACATATTTAATTGAGTATCCCAAATTCTTGTAGCATAAATTTAGGACAACAACAGAAATAGAATCACTCAACACAATCAAATGTAGCAAATTTTGATTTCAAATATGCATAAAAAAATCTTGGCAAATAGGTTCTATATTTCGGAAAATCTTGACAAGTGGTTGGAGCAACAAAGTGTAGATTCAATGAGATGGAATTTACTGAAGCCCTGATGAATCATCATCAATTCCCAAAAGGCTTTGAAAACAAGTGGAAACTCCAGAATCTGATCTCCCGCGTCAATAGACCGACGACAAACAATTGGTATTGGCTTTCAGGTATAATTCCCCCACTTGCGGCTATTAAGAACTGTGATTTTAGATAAACTTTCTTTGATTTTTGCTCAGTTTCCTAAGTGAGGTAATCGATAATTTTGAAAGAATGTGAATTATATATAATCCGTTGGTTTATAGCTTTGATTTACCGTAAAGAATATCTGAACTGTTTTGTGTCGTCCTTTAATTGGAGAGATGGGGTAAACCTTGTATTTTAGATGTGTGAAAGGAGACGACTATGTTGGGCAGACATTATAAAGAACGGAAACGAAATGACAGCACCCTGTAGGTGCGAAAATGAAAAACCTTTTTTCTGTGTGATTTGGCTTTTATGCCAAGCTAAAATGACATGTAACATCATATATTCAATATGAAATAGATGTTGTCTTAACTTAGGAAGAGTTCTTTGTAATTAACATGGGATTCAACTGAAAGTTTAAACCTTAAGTATATAGGAAAAAAGTGTTTGTATGCATGCATGACAGGGCACGTGGTTATGTAGTTTGATGTTTCGAAGTACACAAGCAAAAATGCTGTTGTTGTAGCCTGAAATTTGGAGAAATTCTTTTCAGGAAACTGTATCACTTGAGAACATTTCTGTTATGATTTGTGATCATATATTTGTGATTTTGGATCTTGGGCTTCAAGTTCTAATGGAAAAGAAGATTGCAAGATTTCTAATGAGAGAAGAGATAACAATGGAGAAGGTAATCCCCAGGAAAATAAAATGAATGATTAACTTTTAAAACCTATAGGAAACATGGTTACATTCTTGGAGCTGTTCTTGTACTTTTGTGTTGCAAGAGTGACTGGACATGGTTTTGTTATATAGATTTTTTTCTAAGTTTCACCCTTTGTTAAAATTTGCTTCAATACCTTATAGAGTTTGTATGGCCTACATGATTTGATTTCTCAGAATATAGTATGAAAATTAGAAATTCATCTACCAGTTTCTTTCTTGTTCTTGTTTGAGTAAATAATCCTACACCTACTTTAGCATGTGTGATGAATACCTTCGTGTTCACTATCTTAATCTGGCATAAGTTGCTTACAGTGGAATTTAAAGCTAAGTGAAATTTTAGTATGGATGGAGAGATTACTGAAACTCGGATTGATCAATGATAGTTAGTTGACAGTTTAATTATCTCAACTATAAAAGATCATTTGTGGATTGCCACAATTGTAGCCTTTCGGTACAAATGCATTCATATAGATTTATACGCACGTACACTGATTGTGGACAATAATTAATAGATTGGTGTAATGTACTCTGCTTGACTTTGTTTTGCTTAACCATATGAACTTGGAATAAGAGAATAAGATAAACTGTCATGGTTAGCCCTGATAGCAATAACCAAAAGCGAAGTTTTTTATTTTATTTTACATGAGGTTTGGAGTTTTAGGCCTCAAAATTTTCAATTTTTTTCTTCTTCTTAACTCTTGATTTTCAGTAGGCACTTGTATAGATTTTTGTGTGCACGACTGTGGTCAGTGCTAATATATTTGCAGCTTTTAAATGAAATGCACCTTTTATGTAATATAATCTGTTCCACTTGTCTTTTATTTTCTGTTTCGCTTGAACAAGTGAGCTTGGCATAGACCTAGATGAGAAAAAATAAATAACAAAGTTTATTTTATTTTATTTTACTGAGTTTGGGAGTTTGAGCCCTCAAATTTTAAGATTTTTTTTTCTTTTCGTCATTTATTTTCTTGAGAAATTTTGCTTGAACATGATACTTGGAACAACAGAAAAAGATAAAACTATCGTGGTTAGCCTAATCTTCTTCTTCTTCTTTGCAGCTTTTAAATGAAATGCAGCCCTTACATAATTTAATATGCTGGATTTGCTAGTTAATTTCAATTTCCCCTGAACAAGTAGACTTTGAATAATAGGATAAGATAAACTACCATGGTTATCCCTAGATAACTGTAACCATATATGCAGGTTTTTACTTCAGTGTACCTAGGTTTGGAGTTGTAGCCCTCAAATTTTACAAATTTTCTTCTTGCTTCTTATTCAGCTTTAGCTGCCGCTGCTTAATTCTCGCCTTTTAGTATACATGCATTCATGTAGATATATTTGTGTGCAACAACTGTGATTCAGCTGTAAATACACTTGCAGCATTTGAATAAAATGCACCTCGGTCATAATGTAATCATAATCTGCTTGTCGTGTCCTTTCTAATCTGCTTGAATGAGAAGACCAGGAATAGAATAAGATAAATTGCTGTTAATTCTATATGAGATTAACCAACAATAAAGTTATTTATTTATTTATTTTTAATTGAATTTGGAGTTTAATCCCTTACATGTTTTCTTCTCTATGGAGTTGTCATTTAACCCTATTGACTTGTCATTTACTTTATATGTTGCTTGAACAAGAAAACTTGGTAGGGTTTAAGATAAAACTATGGTGGTTGGCCCTAAATGAGAATAACCAGAAACAATGTTTTCTATTTTATTTTACTGAGTTTTGAAGTTTGCTTCCTCAAATTTGAGGATCTTGTAATGACCATTTTAATGCTCAATCTTGATCCCAGATTATACATAGACCAATGTGACCAAAATATGGGAAGAAGAGGTAATTACTCTTCTTTATTTGGTTGGTCACTTGTACTGGAGATGTGAATCAAATTCAGAACTAGTATGTATTATCTGTGAGATCTAACATCATTGATAGCAACTGTCTATGGACTATTAATGCATGAGGTCAGCAGCATGAGGCATTATTAGGAGTTTGTGACACTGGAACATATTAATGGACACTATTGTTATGATATTTTAATTACAAGATGAAGCATGATATCTTGTGAATGATGTTTTTCAATAATTAAAACAAATCCATCAGTTACTACTCCAGAAAATGATTTTGGAAAATAGAAAGAGCTTTCAAGGTGTTATGCCCCATTTCCACAATTCTTGAAGTAGTTGATGTGAAATGACTACAAAATTATCAGGTCATCGGATTTACCTTTCTTTTTGATTGAGGTTTGACCACAAAGCTCATTCTTTAAAAATATATCTATGTGCTCCAATTTTTTAAAACAATTATTACTTGAGAAGACGTTAACATTTTAGCAATATCTTTTTCAATGGCTTACAAAGCATAGACAATTTAACAAAAATAATGTCACAGTATTTGATGATTTTTCTGTTAAACAGTATTTATATAAATTCCACAGGATTTGATGATTGTACCATGAATGGTGTTTATTGTATTGGACAACAACACTGTTCTCCTGCAGAGGCTCGTAAGCCCCCCCCTCCAAATATTGCTGAACAAAATTTTTCTTTTTATTTTTAGGTGTATCCTTGATTGATCTCTTTTCCTTATCTTTTTAGCGTTTACACACACACATATAATTACGTTATGAAAGCATTAAAATGACATAGCTAACAAAACATTAACAAGCAAATAAATGTATCTGCTACCAACCAGTGGGTGAAATATGCAGCTTGACCAATTGCATTTCAGTTCCATCCACTTGTGCATTGCATTTTTAAATTGTGAAATTGCTTTGTCCACCTTTGAATCACCTAAAAATTGGCAAATGGCAACCTCTGTGTGCTTTTGATGGAGTTTTCTTTCAACTAAAGAAAGGTGCACGCACCTTAAGCATTGACCATCTTTGTGAAGATGAAGAGGTAATGGGACCACTTGCCAATTTGAAATGTTAAATCACGAATAAAGGCATCTGGATGACAGAGAGGCCCCTGATATAACTTGAAACTAAAGAAAGCAGAGTATTAGTTGTCAAAGGGGCTGCTTGGAAATTATGTACATAGACATGGCCTATGAGCGTGATGCTGATTTGTAGGCTTTGACTCAGGGCCAAAACTTTCTCTGGAAGTCATAGGTTGTGGTTAAAACAAGAGAGGGGCATTTATCCGTGGGAGTAAACTAATTGGTCGAACATCCTTTCTCTATCTTTATTGTTTCTCTTCAGTCTTTCAAAAATTTCAACATGGTATACCAATGCCAAATAAAAATAATGCAGTTTGAAGCTTATAACTGCCCATTTACGAAAAAGTTTTTTGTCTGCCACGTTTCACACAGAAGAATGCCACTCGCACATGAGAGAGCATGTTAGAGTAATTAAAAACTAAATAATTTACTTCTCTTTTAGTTTATACTTTAAGATGATGTGGTTATCCTAACATTGATCTCATATTGCCCCTATAATGTATCCTGGCGTAGAGAAGAAACTATTTTTGCATAATCATCAATGTCTAAGTTCACTGGGTTCACAGCATTTCTAAGTTATCGATGTATTCTGGTTGCACACTTTTCAAACACATTTTCCCTCAACTTCAGGAAATAGGCGAAGTATTACACTAGCTAAAAAAGACTTGAGAAGTTCCTATGAGATATCATTACTTTCTTCTGGTACTGAAGGTAATTTCCATATATTTGAAGATCTAGTGCCCAACAGGTGTGCGTCCCATGTGTGAGAGCTCAAAAGAAGTTGATCTATAGTTAGGACACAGCCAGCAAGGGAACTTGAGTGAATTATAGATAGTGTAAGCTTCCTGCTTGGTAAATAGTTTATTAGCGATCGAGTAGGCTCACTTTGATAATTTGTCGTTTGGACATCAATGATATTTAAACTTTAAAACTAAAGTTAATTGTTTGGTTGGCTATTATTTATGCCTTTTGATTTAGCTTATAGTCCTCAATTACTTCTATGAGGTTACTTTATCTCATAACCTTTTTTCAAGCTGGCATAGGTGAAACAAAACTTTTAACCTCTATACTTTGATTTCTTGCTCTTTCAATTGATTGGCTAAAAAGTGGAGTCTGCCTTCCATCTCCATAGAATAGGCTCTTTTTCTCACTAAAAATACTGACTTGGATAACAAGGGTTCTTGTGCAGTAATTGTGCAAGATATATGCTAGATGTTTGGATATGGCTTTTTTTGGTTACCCATCTCATCTTAATACACAGGTGGCGACCTAATGGCCAATTTATGGATATATATATTTGAATGTGTGTGTGTATTATATCTGAAATTATTCTGTTTTTATGGAATTTATGCACAGCATGTTGTTTATATATACTAAACCAAAATTCACCATGAAGTATGATATTTTTCTTTTCCTAATTTTGACTTTAATCACTCTGACTAATAAGCATTTTAATTTTCTTTCCCAATTTTTCATTTCATTTACCATAACCTGTGGGACAAGTGATGCATCATTTGAACAACACCTAGTTAGTTCAATTAGATGACGTGGTTGTTCAAACATTGATCTCGTATTTTCCTTATTAGATGTATCAGGGCATAAAGAAGAAAGTATTCAGGCATAAGCATCAACACCTCATCACTTTCTTCTATCACCGTAGTCAATTATTTCATGTATTTGAAGACATCAAACCTAGAAATTTTGATACCCCACGAATGGGACCCATTTATAAATGCTCAAGAAAAATAAACCCATATTGGGATTCATACCATACGAGGGCATGCATAATTGGGCAAGGGATAATTTTGTAGCCATATCTTAGATCAACTCATAAAGTGAAGTAACCTTCTACTTAGTTTGAGCTTCAATTATATTTGACATTTTGAAAGTTTGGTTTGCTAATATCTACACTTTTATATTTTGCTTTATAGCTTGCAGTGTCTTGTATTTCCTCAATGAAGTTACCATACATGATGATCCTTTTTCAGGTCAACAATCTTACATTATATAATCTATACTTTGATTTCATGCTTTTTCAATTGATTGACTATAAGTAGGGTCTACTTTCCTAGGCAAAGCCTAGAGAAAGACTAGGCACATCTTCTCTATAAAAGATGGCTAGTTTGATCATAGGGGTTCTTGTGCAACAATTGTGCAAGGTTTGTGCTACATGCTCAAACAAATATTCTTTTACCCATCGTGTTCTGTTGCATGTGTGGTGGCTTAATTTTCAAATTATATATATTTTTGTATGTTTGTTATGCGTAATATCATTAGTTATATCTATATTTGTATTAATTCTACCCTTTATTTGAGTAGCTTTTCCGTTGGCAAATTGCCTGAAGCCTATACTTGTGCTTTTATGAACTCTTCTATAGCATGAGGTTTATACATGTATGCTATAAACCAGAAGTCCCTACCCATTTCTCTCACACATGCACACACTCTTCACACCACCACTTTTATGTACCTAAAAATGTCAATTCATTTTGAATGATGAGAATGGTGCAGACATAAATTTAAGCAACTATATTTAAAATATATCTGTATATTTTTTTTATAACATTTTGTCTGTTCTAATAAATTCTATTTTTCACTTTGTAGAAAGATATACCACTTGAAATGGATTGTCAGTTTGGTTGCTTTTGGGTGAATGGTGTGCTTTGCTATGAGCCAACTGCTGACCACTACAGCAACTAGAAGCGAGTTCCAAGAGCAACTGGTATGTCATTTTTTTCTGTTAATTTTCTTTTTGTTTTAAATTCACGAACACATATGCATATAAATTTGTGTGTGTGTGTCCTTGACTTCTTTTCTTTCCTTTAATCTTTTTCTTTATCAATTTATATAAGCTTTATAAATAGATGCCAGAGCTGATAACTGCTCAAATTTTTAAATGTTATTAGCTTGTACTTTCAAACACCCTTTCCTTGAACTCCCGGTAAGTAGTTGAAATATTATAGTAGCAGAAAAGTGCCTAAAAAGTTTCGATGAGATATAACTTTACCCTATCAACAAAGTCATGACAGTTTCCATGTATTTGAAGACATCAGAACGGTATCCTTTGGCACCTAACAGGTGGGACTTATATGTGAGTATTCAAGAAAAGTCAAATCAATATTTGCATGAAGGCGTGCATGGTTTATAAAGTGGGTTTATCTTAATAACTAATAACTGTTTTTTAAGGATAGATTTGACCAGCATTAATGATTTATAGTTTGTGTCTTAATGATATTTGGGAATTTCAAATTAAAGTACTTGTTTGGTTTGCTCTGAATCAACTTTATAGTTTGCAATTTTTTTTGCAATGTTTCTTATTGCTTCTACGAGGTTACTATGTCTAACAACCCTTTTCAAGTGTTCAAAGTGAAATAAATTTGATCTGTAGTTTAATTTATTGCCTTTTCAATTAATTGATTGAAAGTTTCGTTGAGTTTACCTTCCTAGTCCTCATAAACTGGGCACCTTTTTACACTGAAAAATGGCTACATGGATCTCGTGGGTTATTGTGCAACTCTTGTGCAATTGTTGTGCCAGATATATGCTATATGTTTGAACTTGACTTTTTTAAAGGCTTCTCAGTGCACGTGCAGTGGCTTAATAATCAAATTTTAGGTATTTATGTTTGTATGTATGTATATTATATGAAATCATTTTGTTTTTATGAACTTTGTGCCTAACATGGGTTCTATATATGTCTACACATGGTTTTGTATTTTGTATAATTTTCTTTTCTTGTTCGGACTTTAACGACGTTGGCTAATAAGCTCTTTGATCTTTCTTAATTTTCGTTTTCATTAATTGCCGAATATGGAATGAGTAACTAACTCAATTTAAATAAAATCTATTTAGACCTATTAGATAAGATGGCTGTTCAAACATTGATCTCATTTTTCCTCATCGATATATCCTGGCATATAGAAAAAACTGTTTCACAATATTTATCAACATTGAAGTTCATTGGCTTCACGCTTCTCTAAGATAATGTATTTCCTAAACACACTTTTTTCTAACTCCTAAGAATAAGTGAAATCTTACACTAGCTAAAAAGGGCCTTAGAAGTTCCAATGAGGCATCATTGCTTTCTTCTATCGTCAAAGTCATGATTGTTCCTTGTCTTTGATCATAGCAAGACCCTCTGGTGCTCAATGGATGGGACTTGTGTATGAGAGATCAAGTGTTAACTCATAGTGGGGCCTTGTATCACTCAAGGCTTCACGAGTTATAATTTAGGTTGATCTTTTTAGTTAGTAATCTATTTTAGGAATTTATTATACCTGCAAAAATAAGTGATAATTTGTGCATTAGTATTATTTAAAGCTTTGAAACTGAAGTTGCTTGATTTACTATTATTTGTGTTTTTTGAGTCAGCTTTATACTTTGCTGTCGCTTTTGCAATGTTTAGTACATTTATGATGTGACTGTCTAATAATCTTTATTTAAGTTTGCAGTGTGAAATAAAAATTGTAATTGTAATTGTTTAATCTATAGTATGATTTTTTGCCTTTTCAATTGATTAATTGAAAGTTGAGGTTGCCTTCTAAGTCCACATAAACAAGGCAACTTTTCACGCTAAAGGTCTTTGTGCAAGACACATGCTACATGTTCCAAGTTGACTTTTTTAGTTAGTCTTATTAAATGTGTAGTTGCTTAATAGTCAAATTTTTGTATACATATTTATATGCATATTTATAATATGCATTCATACATTATGCATACATATGTTATTATTATGTTTTCATGAGTGGGTTTGTATGTGTGGACATTACACCATAAGTCTCTATATAGTTTTAAGATTTGCATAATTTCTTTTTCTAGTTTTGAGCTTAGTCATTTTGACTAATAAACCTTTTATTCTTTCACAATTTTTTATTTCATTTATTGCGATCCATGGGACGAATGACTAGTTCAATTTAAATAAACTTTATTTAGCTCGGGTAAATGAGGTGGTTGTTCAAACATTGATTTCATTTTCCCCGCGTTTGATGTATCTTAGCTTATAGAGAAACCATTTCACAATAATTATCACCATATAGATTCATTAGCTCCACAATTCTTTACGATAATAATTTTCTAAATACACATTTCTCCAACTCCCAAGAAATAGGTGAAATATCACACTAACTAGAACAGGCCTCAAAAGTTTTGATGATGCTCCATCACTACTTTCTTCTATCACAGTTGTTTTCGTGTATTTGAAGATATCAAAGTGAGACCCTTTGGCATCCATTAGATAGGACTTGTGTACAAGTACATGAGTGTCAACCTATATTAAGGCCGTGAGGGTGTACATACACTGTAATGTGAACTAATCTTTCTCCTTAATAATTAGTTTTTTAGGGATAGATTATACTTGTATTAATAATGATAGTTTAGGCATCAATGATATTTGAGACTTCGAGACTAAAGTTGCTTGCTTGGTTGCTCTTGTTTATGCTTTCAAATTTAACTTTACATTTACTTTTGTGAGGTGGTTATATCTATTGGCCCTTTTTTAAGTCCGCAGAGTGAAATAAAACTTGTATTCATAATTATTTGAGTTTAAGTTTGATTTACTAATTCAATAGATCGACTAAATGTTGTGTTTAGGTGTTTCTAGTCCACATATACTAGGCATTTTTTTGACTGAAAAATGGCCACTTGATCATAGGAGTTCTTGTGCTTCACTTTTATAGCTATTGTACAAGGTATATGCCACATGTTCGAACAGGACTTTTTAGTTACCTATGGTGCTTTAATTGTTAATATACATGCGTATTTTATCTGAAATTATTATGTTTTCTTGAACTCTGTGCATGATGTTGGGTTTGTATATTTAGATTCTAAATTGGAAGTCACCAGGTAATGTTACATTATAAATAATTTTCTCTCTCTTTTTTTGACTTGATCAACTCGTCATCTTTCATCTTTCTTTCCAATTTTTTCATTTCATTTATCTTAATCTATAGGACAAGTAACCAGCCCAGTTTAAATAAAATCCATTTAGCTTGGTTATTGAGTTGACACCACTCCAACAACAATAAGTAGATTCTAAAGAGTGGCTGGTATGTCTCTTTTTGTTTATTGTCTTAATGTTTTAGGTTCACATACACTTGCACATACATTTGTGTGTGTGTGTCAATGACTTCTTTTCTTTAGTCCATTTCTTTTCCTATTTATATAAACTTCTTGAGGAGATGCCAAATTAAACTGATGGTTGCTTAATTTTTCAAATGTAATCCTAATTAGCTAGTATTTCCGAACCTGCTTTTTCCAATTTCCAGGAAATAGTTGAAATTTTCCTCTAGCTAAAAAGGGCCTTGATTTTCAATGAGATGTCGTCACTTTCTTGTGTCACCAAAGTCATGACAGTTTCCGTGTATTTGAAGATGTCAGATCAACAGCCTCTCATGTCAATGGGGGTGATTTGTATGTGGGTTCTTAAGGAAAGTTGGCTTATAGTGGTGGGATATATGCATGAGTTATTATGGGGGTTTATCTTTCTATTAAGTAAATAGTTTTTTAAAGATGAATTGGACTTACATTAATAATAGGCTGTGCAACAATGATTGAAAGTTTGAAAAAGTTACTTGTCTGATTGGCCATAATTTGTGTTTTATTTGTTAGTTTCATAGTTCACAATGGCATTTCTTTATTTGATAGCTATATCTATTAAGTCTGAAGAGTCAAATATAACTTATACTATTGTTAGTTGATCTATATTTTGATTTACTCCACTTTCAATTGATTGGCTAAAAGTTGAGATTGCCTTTCATAGTCCACATAAATTAAGCACTTTATTTCACACTAAAAAATGGTGACATGGATCTCAAGGTTTAGCATGCATCTCCAATGCAGCAATTGTTCAATATATATGCTACATGTTCAAACTTGACTTTTTAATTCCTTCTCATCTTACTTGTGGTGTCTTGATAGACAAATTTAGATATTTAATGTCTGTATATATATAAATTATATGCATATGAAATTATTATGTTTTTATGAACACCATGCACAGTCTTTATCATATGTAGACATTACATAAAGTCTCCATGTAGTCTTGTATTTTGCATATTTTTCTTTTTGTCATTTTTGTCTTCAATTGCTTTGACTGATATGCTTTTTAATCTTTCCAATTTTTTAATTTTATTTATTATAATTAACGGGACAAATAACTAGCTCAATTTAAATAAAATCTATTTAGCTCAATTAGATGAGCTGGTTGTTCAAACATTGATATCACGTTTCCCCTTTTGGATGTATTATAGCATAGCATATGGAAGAAACTATTTCACAATAATTATCAACATACTAGTTCATTGATTTCCCACTTCTTTGAGATAAAGGTAACTTCCCAAACAAACTGATGATGATAACGATAAGAATATGGAGATTGTTTGCAAGTTAAAATGACAAGCAAAATTTACGTGGTTCGACTCAATATAGCCTACATCCACGAATGAAAATAAGGTTTGGTTTTCTTCTATTTATGTTCTCTGCCTTAGTACACGTGTTCTTATCCATATTTAAAGGTAAATTAGGAGCTAAAGTTTTTTCCACATTCTTCTCTATTAGTTACATTCACATTCACTATTATTAATAGCTAAAAGTGTACATTGGAAGCTACAACCACATTCCTACTATACTTGGCAGTTACATCAATGTGGCTGGAATAAGACAGCCTTCTCGAGTCCTCACTTACCTAACCCAACTGGGCCTTCTAAAACCCTAAGCCAGCTTATTTGGGAGTAGAGATAGCTTGCTTCTTTTATGGGCTTAATCTTCTGGGCTAGGCAGTCGACTAGTTTTCCTTCCAAACACACCACTACTTTCCCCTAGTCCAAGAACTATGTTCTCAAATTTGGATAAGAATCAATGTAAATCTTTTACTTAAATGTGTATCTCGATTGTCACACGGCTCAGAGATTTGCTTCGATCATCGAGCACGACTATCTAACTTCTTTAGGAACTTGTGCCCCTTCCACTGTAAAGAAGGGGTAACTGCTATTTGTCTTCCACATCAGCAATGGTTACCTTTTCTCATGGTGATTTTCCTTCTAGTAGTAACAACTCCAAATCCCCCTTCACCGGACCGGCAAATTCTTGAACGCAACACACTAAAGAATTAAAACTTGTAATGAACCATATCGAGTGCCTAGAGATCGATAATTTGAGACTAGAAGGGGAGAACCAGTGTTTGAAGAATGACATTCCCAACTATGAGTAGCTTCAAAATATCAAAGAAAAGTTAGAACGCATTCGTGCCAAACTTGATGAGCATCGTGTCATAGCCCATGAGATCGATGAATCGCATTGCAAACTAGAGAGGGACTACCAAACATTGGCTAACCAACTCTATTTCTCTCGTAGAGAGGGGAGTAGCTGCTTTAGGACCCCCAAGTACTATTTTCATGCCTGCAGGCATTCGAAGAGGGCTAAAACATCATTGACATCTACTTTATGCGGTGGCTAGAGTTGCATCACTCACACTTACAATGCTCTGAGCAAGTCCAAAAGGTTTGCTCTGCTTTTCATTGGGGGTTTCTCAAATGCCTGAACGCCCTCACTGAGGCTGGCCACATGTCTCCCTCTACAAATCTCTTTAATATCTCTTGGCAAGAAAGTTAGGAGAAACGCTCTTCCCTTAACTAATCACTCCTAGACCCTTTGTGGGATTTGGATGAAGATTAGATGCTTCTCCTTCTAATATTTTTCCATTCCAGCTTTATTTTTGTTTTTTTCAAAAAAAAAAAAAGTAATAAAAGCACCTTTCCATTATTGAATTGAGATGGTTTGCTACTATGTATGTTTTTTTTTTTAATACAAACCACCATTACCTTAACATTTATGCGTACATTTTCTCATAGAGCAAATGAACAAACGTATAACAAAAGATAAGTTGCTTAGAGAATTACTCTTTTCCTTACTGAAACCCCTCCTGCCCATCATTGAACGTGTTCCCTGGGTGCATTCGTTTGCGGTTCCATTAACATCTACGCTTATTTTGGGTGCTTGCCATACTTTCTTAACATCCGTTTGCCATACTTCTGACCAAGTTCGTATTCTATTACCCTATCAAAGGCCCCAGCATGACCATAAGGCCCATCCTATGTCTCTTGTGAGGTTTTATACTGTTGGCGTGAGCATTCCTAGCTTGATGCCTAACAAATATGCACAAATCAATGTACTTCCAATTTTTATGATTTCGTTGCTCGGTCATTGTTGACAAAGTCATTTTAGGGAACGTCTCTGACTCAAGTGTCTTTGCCCCATAAGCTACCAAACCTACCTGGGCTATTATAGACGCTCCCTTAATTTAGACATTCTCACCCTATGGGCTAAGGAATCAGCCTAGGTCATGAGGCCTTCCCAATTCTGCACCTTTGACTAGCAATACTGCATGAGTTATTGTGGGCAACTTTTCTAACTTAGGCATTCTTACCTCATGGGCTAATGAATCCGTTTGGGTCATGATGCCTTTACAATTCTACCATTTTGACCAGCAGTACTGCTTGGGTTACTATGGGCAACTCTTCTGGCTCAGTTATTCTCACCTCATGGGCTAATGAATTTATCTAGGTCATGATACCTTCATGATGTTGCCCTTTTGACTTGTGATACTGCTTGGGTCACTACGAGCAATTCTTCTAACTTAGACATCTCTGCTTTGTAGGCTAAAGGGCCTGCTTAAGTGGGTAAATCTTGTCATTAACACGCTTCCTCAGGCATTCCATCATTACTTAGGCCCTATGAGGTTGCCTAGGCAGCAATGTTCACCATTAGTAACCCAGGCGGCCCACTTGCTTTAGGGCTCCTTAAGCTTTTCTGGATCATTGATGCCACTACTTGTCACTCAATCGAGGCTCATTTCTTACAACATTTTGCACCCAGTTTGTTGTTCCTTTTCTTGCCCCACAACTTTTTTTGAATAACTCGATCTTAATCAGGATGGACTAGTTGAAAAATTTGTAATGCTACACCGTATTCCTACACTAAATTTTTACTTATAATCTCAAGGTACCATCATCATCCACCCTAACCATCCACATGGCATTCACAGTAACCAAGAAACTCACTTATATTTAGCCCTCATTGCATGTGCATTTCCACTCTTTTACCTCTAATGTTTTTCATTCGCAACCCTCTCAGCCTTCCACACCTTGCATTTTCTATTGTGCCGTTCGTTTTCTTCATCCTTCTACTAAAATCCTCTTACATTCAAGTATGATTATTTCCTTCGAAAGTCACCCCTTTTCTACGAAATTACTTCTAACAAGTTTAGGATATCAGAGGAAAAACTTATGTCTGCTTATAATATAACCCCTAAATATAAAATCATTATTCTCGACACTTTTCCTGCCTGCAACAAGCCACCACTAGGCTTTCTCACCGTATTCATCTACCAACTAAAGTCAGGCCTATCTTTCCCCCAAAACCCTTTTTACATGGACATCCTAGGGAAACATAGCATTAGCTTATCCCGACTTGCTCCTGATTCCGTCCATCTCATGGTGGGTTTTTTTATACTCTGTTAAGAGCTAGGCTTAGACTCTCAATCAGAGTTATTTTATTAGGCATTTACCCTTAGGTCCCTAAAAAAAGCCATTTTTTACTTTACCATGAGGTTTTGTATAGCTTTCTTAAGAGTTTTCATTCGGCCCATAAACATTAGAAGGAAGAGTTTATCTTCCTCCAATTTTTAGGTGACTGGGTTGCCTCCACCCAATGGATGGACAACCCCCATTTTATTCCAAAACCCGATAAGCAATTCCTTCTCGAGAGGATCTCTTAGCGACTTCAATTACTTAGCGCCTATTCTTAAATTAAACATATTGGGAAAAGGGGTTATGTACTTGTATAGGCTATTCTCAAATAGGGAAAACTTGGTTAAGGACAGGTATTTCCCTATGTCTGACCTACGGCATTTTCTCTTATAGCATCCGTATTAATTTCAATTTGTGTAGGGGATTTATTGACGGATAACTTGTGCAGAGCAATTTTAGAGCGTAAATATTGGTGCTTGCTTTACCACCCCGGCTTACTTTTAAGGCCCTTCGAGAGGCATTCACAAGTGGGCCTAGTTAGCATGTCGAGGGATCTGACTAAACCCTTCCACCAGAATATCTCAAGTGGCGCCCCTCCCCACGAGTAGAGCCCTCAAGCTTCTTACATAGCTGGGTTTAGGGAGCCCAACTTTCACATCAAAACCCCTAACTCTTTTTGCACGGTGGGATCGTTCCATCAATTAGGACCCCACCTAGCTCGGGAGTATATCAAGGGAGGTGTTACCAACTACAACAAGGAATTAGTGGGACGCCTTTCTGATGTCAAGCTACTAGACAAGTTTTCCCAGCCACCAAACCATGGTAAGGTACTTTTTTTATGTCTTTCCCGTCCTGTCTTAGTCTTAACCATGCTTCCTATGTAGTGCTTGATTTTGACGTCTAAAGTGATTAGGCACATGGAAATGACCTAGGGCATGCAAGCGGATCATGCTAAAGTGTTGGGACAGCGAGAGTAGGTAGAAAAAACCGTTGAAACTTAGAAGTCGCAACATAAAGATGCCCAATAGGAGATCAAGGACATGTTAGGGAGGAACGCAGAGCTAGTCAAAGAAACTTGAGAACTCAGGTAAAAGATAATTGACATCCACCACACCTTATCTGAGCACTTTGCGTAAGAGATAGGGCAACACCTAAGGGTGTAAGTTAATCGAGTTGCTCGACTCGACTCGGTCAAAGCTCGAGTCGAGCTCGACTCGACTCGATATAGTCACCAAGTCGAGCTCGAGTATTTCATAAGAATACTCGAGCTCGATTTTTTTTTTTTTTTGTCAAACATAACCTAGCACTCAACTCGATAAGCTCGAGCTCTAAGCCTATCGAGCTCGAGTTCGTAAAAAATCAACTCGAGTCGAGCTCGAGTAGATTACTACTTGAGCTCGACTCGATTCCACCCCTAGTAACACCATAAAAGACTTTTCCTTGACTCTCAAGGAGCAAAGAATACTAGCTTATCACTAAAAGTCCAAGCTGGTTGCATTCAAGAAGATCAATTAATGCAAGTTGTAACTTTGTGATAAAGCCATAGGGTTTTTCTTCCATGGGTTTGACTACTACCAAAAGAAATTGTCTAAGAGGGTTTATATCATTATTAGGTCTAATTTGTTTGAGATAGACATTAAGGCATGAGCTAAGACTGTCCCCTTACAGAGCTTGAGGACGAATCCCTCGAGCCCCTCGAGTTTCATGGGCCAGACAAAATTGTAGTACATTAGGATGATGGTCTAGAAGGAATGCTATCTCAAGCTTATCCTGAGTCTTCCACTGACTTTCCACCAAAACGTGCGAGGTCCCCTTCTCCCAAGAAAAACTTACAATATTAACATTAGGTAAAAAAGGCCTTGGAAGGTCCATTGTGACACAAGGATGACCTACAGTGGGGCCCTATACTACATGCGGGTGTGCACAAGTCATTACATGTACTTAGTTATAGGTTTCTAGTGGATGGATTGAACCTGCATCAATAATTGGTAGTTTAGGCATTAGTGATATTTGAGACATTGAAACTAAAGTTTTTCTGGTTTGCTAATATTTATTTTTTGTGAGTTAGCTTTGCAGCTTGTAATTATTGTTGCAATATTCACTGTTATTTTTATGAGGTCATTATATCTTGTAACCCTTTTACAAGTCTGCAGAGTGAATCATAGTCCATATAAACTAGGCATTTTTCTAACTGAAAAGGAAGGTTACTTGGATTACAAGAGTTGTGCAGCTTTTCTGTAGCAATTGTGGTACATGTTTGAATATAACTTTTTTAGTTATCCATGTAATCATAATGCATGTGTGGTGGCTTCATAGTCAATTTACGCACATGTATACGTGTGTGTGTGTGTGTGTATATATTATATCTGAATTATTACATTTCTATGAACTTCGTGCATGGCATGGGGTTTGTATACATAGATCTTGTACAAAAATACAGTGTAATGTTGCTTTCAAAATAATTTTCTTGTTCATGTCTTGACTTAATCAACTTATTCTTTTTAATATTTCTTTCCCAAATTTTCATTTCATTTATCTTAATCTATGGGATGCGTACCTAGCTTAATTGAAATAAAATCATTTTAGCTTGGCTAAGTGAGGTGGTTGTTCAAATTTTGATGTCATTTTTTTTCCATTGGAATGTATCCTGGCATACAGAAGATACTATTTCAGAATTATTTCTACGTAGTCTTTCAACATTGTATACTCATCAACATCCTGGTTCATTGGCTCCGCAATTTCTCTAAGATATGGAGTTTGGTTGCACACTTTTCAAACCCTCTTTTCCTCAACACTTGGGAAATAGGTGAAATGTTCTTATTATCCATTCAGATACCAGCAAAAAATGGTTTCAGAAGTTCCAAGGAGACATGTTACTTCCTTCTATCACCGAAGTCATGATGGTTTCTGTGTGTCTGAAGTTATCAAAGTCAGATCCTCTAGTGCCCAATGAGTGAGATTTGTGTGCTAGCGCTTGGGAGAATTCGATGCATATAGGAGATCGCATGAGAGATCAGTGGTCTAGGAATGGACTGTAGGCCTGTTGCCATGCATAGCAAGACCCTCTTGGAATGGACTAGACCTTGAAAGTAAAGTTGCTTGGTTTGTTGTTCTTTATATTGTTAGAGTTAGCTTTAGAGTTATGCAATTGTTTATGCATGTTAAAGCAATCAAATCAATTAAACATTAAATGATATATTTTTTTAACAGTGTAAACTTTTAAATGGGATGATCGTTTAACACAGTCAACATTGATCAAATAAAACCTGTAACTGCAGTTATTCGATTTATAGTTTGATTTTGTGCTCCTTGAATTGGTTGACCAAAAGAGGAGTCTGCCTTCCTAATAAACACAGACTGCACACTTTTTCTCACTAAAAATAACTGCTTGAATCACAAGAGTTCTCGTGCTACAATTGTGCAATATAATAAATATCTACATGTTCTAACACAACTATTTTTGGTTATCAAGTTCATCTCGATGCACGTGAGGTGGTTAATGTTTTATGTATATATAAATATATATATTTCTGTGTATGTACATATGTTATCTCTGAAATTATTATTATTATTTTTTTAAGCCTGTGCATGCTTGGGTTTTATATATATGGGCATTGAACCACAAGTCACTGTGGCACATAATTTTACATATTTTTCCTTTTCTCGATTAGGATTTAATTGCTTTGACTAATAATTCTTTTAATCTTTCTTTCTGAAGTTGTCATTTCATTCTTTGTAATGCATGTGACAAACAACTAGCTCAATTTTAATAAAATCTATTTAGCTCAATGGGATGAGATGATTCAAATATTGATCTCATGTTTTCTCCATTGGATGCATCCTAGCTTAGGCAAATAGTTATTCCAGCATAATCATCAATAAGCAGGTTCACTGGCTTCATTGCTTTTCTAAGATAGAGCTGGAGCTGTTTGCATCAATGTGAAAGTTCATTGGCCTCATTGCTTTTCTAAGATAAGGTTGGAGTCTGGTTGCACTTTTCAAACATGTTTTTCCCCAACTCTTGGAAATAGGTGAAATATCCTTATGATCCATTTTGACACTAATTATGAAGGGCTTCAAGAAGTTCCATTGGAGACTTCATCACCTTTTTCTACCTACAAAATCATGATGAAGTCCATTTATTTTAAGAATATCAAAGAGAAACCCTCAGTACCCAACTAGTATGCGAATATTCAAGAAATTTGACTTGTAATGGAGGCCCACATCTCGTAGTAGCATGGATGAGTTAGATGGAGATGAATGTATACCTCTCATCTTTGACCAACTTAAAAAGTTGATTTACTTTCCTCATAGTAATTGGTTTATTAGATATGGACTCGACTTGCTTTATTAGCTGGTAGTTTGGGCATCAATTATATTTGAGATTTTGAAGCTAAGTTGATTGTTGGGTTTACTATTATGTGTGCCCTCATCGTTAAGTTTATAGTTTGGAATTTTTTTTGCAGTGTTTGGTATTACTTCTATGAAACATTATATCTAATAACCCTTTTTTTTCCAGCCTGCATTAGTGAAATAAAAATGGTAACATAGTTATATGATCTGTAGTTTGCTTTTTGTACTCCTTCAATTGATAGATTAAAAGTGGACTCTTTGTTCCTATCCCACAAAGATAAGGCACATTCGTTCTGCTAGAAAATGACTACTTTGATCGCAAGGCTTCTTGTGCAACGAATGTGTAAGTTAAAAAAAATATTCAGAAACACCACTGAGTGTGGGGGTTCAGGCATAACCCTCAACTTGTATATAAATAATTGGAAGACGTCCACACAAATTTCACAATGCTACAATGAAATAAGGAGTACCACTTGCTTTACAAAAGTATGAATATAAACAAGTTATTAAATTCTAAAGTTAGGGAGACCAAATCTATCTAATTTAATCAAAACAAGTACACATCAATGAAGTTGTTGAGATTCATATACAACTAGTGTATAGGAGGAACATGCTGAATTTACAAAATAATCTGCCAATTTGTTACCTTCTCTATATATATGGAATGTGTGCACCTGTTTACTACCTCTGATGATGTTAATTCTTGTCTATGTTTTGTATAATCTAATGACCATTCAAAGGAGAGAAAGGACGTTGATGACTCCAGTTCTATCCAAAGTGAAGTACAACCTCCATCAAAAACCAACTCTGACTCTTTAGTAAGTTTTCACAATTCTGTAGTAAGTGTTGGTGACAGTACCAACGAAGTCATGAAAATTCAAAATCACGTTGTCTTATGAGTTCCTAATAACTCTACCTGCACATGCTGCTGAATTTTTTGTTACACCAGCTGTATTGAGTTTGAACTATACTGGATTTGGTTTTCTGGAAAAAAACTGGGCATGGTTGGTGAGAGGCTCTAGGAGAAAGTGGAATCTTAAGAGGGGTGCTGTTTGCGTATCATCACTCCAATGTTTCCTGTTGAATTTTCTTTTCTTTTCTTTTCTTTATTTATTTATTTATTTTTTTGAAGAGAACTTGTAAACAAATGTGTCATATATTCTACATGTTCCAACAATTTTTTTAGTATCATCTTAATGCACGAGCAGTAGCTTAATGGTCAGATTTCATATATGTGTGTGTCTATATATATATGTATAAAATGTATGTTCATATTTGCATATGTATATGATTATGTATTATTATCTCTGAAATCATTGTGCTTTTACAAAATATGTGCATAGCATGGGGTTTATTCATGTATGATGTTAATCCGAAAGTCACCATGTCATATTGCATTTCACATATCTTTCTTTTTCTCCTTTCAACTTTAATCACTTTGACTAATAAGCTTTTCAATCTTTCCCCTCTTTCCATTTAACTTGATCATTTTCTTCTCTAAATTTAGAGGCCAATTTTCTAGTTCAATATAAATTAAATAAGCTACTTGCATCAGTTTATGTTTCATCATATTAATCTTCTTAGACTTGTAATGAAATGCATATATATCCAAGCATGCTTCATTCAAGTAGAAAGAGCCAAGGTTTTCCCTTATAAACCCTTACAGAAGTTCAGTTAGCAAATGGTTGGAGTCTTGAGTTGTTGGACTTCTGAATTTGAGATGATGCATTTAATGTTGATCTGCTGCTGTATAATGCATGTTTGAGTGTGAAGGTGTTTGATTAATGGGGCAGATAGGAGGAAGGAAAGATGTGCAATGCTGCCATAGGGAGTTTAAGAACACGAGCAGTTATGAATCATACTGTCCATGGATGCAGCATACTTCAGGTTGATGCATTACTGTAAAATTTTCAGTGGGCAAAGAAGTAACCTGTTTGGATACTTGAGTTTGAGACACCACAATCACTGGTGATGTGTACTGCTGCTGTCTGTGTATGTGCTGCTGCATGCATCGGTGTGAAGGTGTTATGTAGCCGACCGTCCTGGATACAATGTCAGAGCAAGAGGGAAGGTACAGGCACAATGCTGGCTGTCCTGAGTTGGACTGTCCGTGGATAGAGCACACTTGAGGTTCATACATTTGTGCAAAGTTTCCAGAACAAAGGAAACTGAGAGATGGTTTTATTAATGGTACCGTCCACTGTCTGATGCTAGTTTTATGATTTTATTAAGGTATCGTCCACCGTCTAATATGCTAGTTTTAGGTAACCAAGATGTCAAAAGTAGAAATGCCGTAGCCCACAAGATCAGAAACTTTGTAACTTCACTACACTCCAAGAAATGTGAGCTCGATGCTATTTATATGGGAATAGAATTTGTGCAGCCACACCTCCCAACAACAAATTTTTTTCACCATAATGTGCACAAGGGCAACCCTTCAAATGCCACCAAAAGGTCAATAAAACTAGCACACATGAATCATATATAAAGACACAAACGCAATAACTTAGCTAAGTAGTTTAAGCAAATAGAAATGGGGGTTTTGTAGATGGCTTAACTTCTGCATGAACAAATATTATTGAATTTTATCCCCCAAAAAACGTTAAATAGTATGCTGTATAGAGGAACTGAACCAAAGCTACCAGACAGTGCAGATCGCGTTCATCGACCATTAGGCTCGGCTGCAACGGATCTACACCCCATTTGCTCGACAAACTTAGTCAGACGCAAGTGCTTGGCAGCCCACTGCTCAGCCAGTTTAAGCTCTTTAGTTTCTGCTTCCCTTCTCAATCCAGCCAACTGTTCTCTGTACTCAGCTTCAATACTATCTAATGCAACCTTCTGCTCTTCCTTAAGAGCTTGCACTTTTGCTTCTATATCTTCCATTTTCTCCCTCCTCCGAGATGCTTTCTCTGATTCCAATTGCAACTCTACCCTTCTCAATCTCCATGCGGCTTCTTTTCTGTGCGCAGCCAATGCACGATGTCCTTCTTCCAGTTCTTTACAGCACTCGACAAGCTCAGAAACCAGCGGATTCTCTCCACCTAGAGGTGGCATCACAAAGTTTGGCACAGTGTTCATCATAGTGTGTGAGGCATTATCCGTTACCCTATCAGAAGTTGGCAACCACTGGATGGCCGGCGATGGTGGCACCGTCAGTGGTGACAGGCTCAATGTCACGGATGGGGACGGTGGTCTAACAGTAGTAGTCGTGCTAGAACTTGCCAGCCACGGGGGCAGCACAGTAGATGCTGAAGGGGCAGGTTGATCACTGTGAAGAAATCCCCCATTGGAAGTTGGCATTGTGATTCCTGGAGCAATATGTTCTTTCACAAGCTTCTCTGCAAAGGTTTCCAGAATGTGATCGTACTTTCCCTCTTCAATCGGCTGTATGGTCTTGTTATTCTCCTTCTGTTCGCGCTGCTGTTTTTCCTTGAACACTTCCCACCACTTCCCGAGCCTCTTGGCAGTCCGGCCAGGGACTTCAGCCGCGATCTTTTTCCATTTGTTGCCGTGTTTGGCCTGCAGACGGATAACAAGGTGCTGCTCTTCTTCAGTCAGGGACCCTTTCTTGATTCCTGGTTTAAGATAATTCTTCCACCTTTCCAAGCAGGATTTCGCGTCCCTATTGAGAGGTTGGTTCATGCGCTCCGACACAAGGTGCCAATCCCTTGGGCCATATTGCTTCACATAAGCGTGCAACAGTGTGTCCTCTTCAGGTCGCCAACGCTGCCTTTCCTTCATTTCTCGACGCGAGCTCTGCCCATCGCCTTGAACCCTTCATAATTATCTGATAAGATGTCAAAAATTAGAAAAGAAACACAAGCACCAATCACGTTAGAATGGACGTAGCTATTTCGCAGGCTCAGTTCCTTCTGTAAGTAGTTCATCTCACAATTCACTGAAGACTACGAACCATGGGAAAGAATTGCAGGAACCCTGATTTCCGGGTAAAACTGGAGGCAACCTAGAGACCTAGCAGTCCATTGTTACAGAAAATCGACAAGAATATCGTCACTTCACTGGTTATACAAGTTATTGTAGGAAATCCAAGCTACGTTTAGCATCGCAACAAAGCACATCTATCGTTTTACAGACACCAATAGGTTGACGTATAAATCATAAAAAAGTCCAGTTAAGATTTGCATTTAATATTCTCCAAATCCAAAGTTACCCCATGTTAAGTCTTTAACCAAGAAAACATAAAAAGAACCCCACAAAAAGACTGGCGACCTTTTAAGCATGTAGCCTCATAAGTTCGCATTTGTCTTCCTATGTGCACAATTTTGCATCAAAGCACACTGAAGTAAAAATCAATTCCTAAGGTGGAAGAGCAGATGAAGCAGGCTAGCTAGAGGGAAGACATGAAAATTGAAAATATGGTAATAGTTGCAAAGGGAGTACTTCTTTGTCTATTTTTGTCATTAAGTAACAGAACAAGAAGAGACCATGAAAAGAAACACACATACATAATGGCAAACACAACAAGCGCTCGAATTATTAGAGAGTCTATCACAGAAAGATTCCATCTTTCGCTCACATCCAAACACTTTTCACACATCATTTCAACCTCATTACAATCCTTTACATGAGAAAATGTGGAGTTTATGCAAAAGCAACAGCATAACCTTTATAAGAACAGGCTTACACTAATATTCAGGAAAACCTCCACAGCCCATTTCTTGGTTTCCAATAAGACGCTCTCTCTGTAAATACAGGCCCCCCTTCTCTCTAACCAGAATAGAGATCTGCCAAGCAAGAGTTGGCGAGAAACCAAAAAAGGACTAGCAAAGATTGGAGAAAAGGGCTCTCTTTCTATCTCCTAGTAAAAGGAATGTGCTGACGATTGCAATCCCTATAATGGAGAGAGAGAGAGAGAGAGAGAGAGAGGCTAAATAGCAAAACCCCCCATGCAATACACAATCAGGACTCAGAAGGCCATCACCATCATTGTCACTCGTTAGTTCTAATTTTCTCTTAGAACTAGGACTATTTTCGGCTGTGATATGAATGAGAAAAGGGTGAAGAGGAGTCAAGATGGTCAACCAGGAAACGAGGATGGAAGATCGAGGTAGAAATAAGGGGGAATTCCAGCGTGCAGTAGCCTAGGTCTTTGCAACTATCATCATCACGGTATAGGGAGTGATATTTCGCTGCCTCCGTGACATTTTCTCCCCCTGTTACTTTTCCCATTTTCTGCAAGCACCTGCTACCTTGATGTGACTAGACTAACAGACCTTGAGTGTGACAACATTGATGCACCACACTATTCAGGACTACTGCTGGCCAACACTACATTATTAGCATTATTATATGCATATCTTACTGTACGCTTCTCTCTCACTTTCCTCATTCTTGTTACTTGGATTTGGAGGCGAATCCCAACATTTACAAAGCTTTAATCTTGAACCCTTTTGTGCTTTGTTTTGATTCTTGATTTTTTAACTTCTAGTCAAAACCCATGTAAAGGTTTTATCAGAGTAGCAAATACAAATGCACAGATGGATTTAGGGATCAATTGTGGGATGGGGAGGAATTCCAAGAGGGTCTGTCATCATTAGGAGATAGGGTTTCCAAGGACAAGCAGCCACGTGGCAGAGGGTTGCTCCTGTTGACATATGGGCTTTGGAGGGGACTGTAGTCCGGGTTTCACGGCACAAGGAGACGAAAATTGATAAAGACACGACCTTTACTGTCCCAAACCCCTCTCCTCTCCTTGGCAGTCTTGTCAGTGATACGTTACGTCTGTTTTTTCCCTCCCTCACCTCTCTCTCCTCCTTCGCCTTTATTTTGTCCTGTGATTCCCTCTTCCTCCTTCCCTGAATTCCCCCTTTTACCCATATCTTCAGCCCCACCTTGTTACTCCTCTAGACTACACCGAGGTTTTATTTATGATTTACAATATCAAGAATGCAGCCAAAGAGTCTACATTGATCTTGCTCTTGATAACTAACAATTTCTATTCCAAAGTTGTGGACGGCCCTCGTCTGTACTGACTCATATCAGACTACAAGTTTATTTCCCCCACAATGTCATCAGACAACCGCTTTCTTCCGGGGGGTATTTTCGTCAATTCAGGAGAACACAAATTGATGGAGTTTAGTTTATTCGATGGGACTGTAACAAATCCATCTTTAGGAGGATGCCTGTCGACAGATGCTGTTCAAGAGTATGCAGGGCAGGCACTGCTACTGTGGAGGTGGGGTATTGGCGAGTCTTTTGGGGCTGATTAATGCATCACTCCATGGAAAATAGTGTAGATAACAATCCGGGGCATAGTTGGAAATAAGATGGTTGATGTTAACGGGTCGAACGTATTGTTAAATTGAGGGAGATCCTCATCTGATCCTCTCCTCCTAAGACTACCCCACACCCCACCACGCTCGGTCCCTCCCCTCTGCAAACCCCTTCTCTTTTCATCTTCTATTGCTAGTATTATCACCCATTCAATTATTTCTAATTAAATTTTGTGTGTGAGAGATTCTTGGTCCAAAATCTCACCTTGGAAAGGAATCTAATGAAGGATATGCAAACCGAGGGAATGATTATAAGCCCCTTTTTTTTAATTTCATTTTTCCGTTGGGTACGGAGCAACGTGGAGGGGCAGTATTTGTTCATCAACACTGTTGTTGGGCACTGGTGACAGCAAAATTAAAGTCGTGGACAAGTCTAGAAGGCGTGGAGGGATTCTTTCAAATTAGCACATGCTGGTCATGGTCAGACTGCAGATTTCATAGGGATCTGTGATAGGAATTTGGGGGGCTGATTTACTTCCCTTCCAGTTGTATATGTACCATGCATCGGTCGATGTATATACAGACACACTGGTACCGCGGTATGAAGTTTATAAGGATTTGATTCTGTGAGGGCTGGCCCAATCTTTTAAGAACCTGCAAACAGAAAGGTCAATGTTGGAGAGGCTCACAAATGCTGACTCTCTGTGGGATAGCCATTGGGCTGTGGACATTAACTGACAAATAATTAACCCACAATGAATGGGGGAGTGTATATGGTATGAGTGGTCTAAGTCGGAGCAGTGGTAAAGTAAAAGCCCACACCAGACTAAGATTTAAAATGTAATTTTGATTTTATAGTCATCATATTTGAACTTTCTTACAGTGAGGGACAAGGTGAACAAGCAGCAATGTAACCTGCTTTTAGACAGCCCAACAATACCCAAAAGTCCAATACAACACAACATTTTGATCACTGACTCTTAGTTATACCATTCCACCCATGAACAATCTCTGCTTAAAACTGAAGTTCGGTGTCACATGTATAAGTATTAGAGCAAAATTTGAGTTCCTGGATTTGAATCTGTGTGCTGTCTTCTTAAATAATGACAGTTCGGTTCGTTTGTTTTCGAATTTTAGTATGTGTTTTTTAATATTTATATATTAAAAATTATGTAAAATAAAAAATAAAAAAAATAAAAAATATAATAATTAAATATATATTTTTAAGACCAATAATTTAAAAACAAACATAAGGAAATTGGGAATTGTGAGGGGCCCTTGCCTGAGCAACCAGATAAAGGCTGAGGTTCCTTTTTCTACTGTTTCAGGTACTTAAAATCATCTCCCACTTTTTTTACTTGAACAAAGGGAAAGGGAAAAAGTTCTTTTTTCGTTTTCCTTCTGTTCTTGCTTTGAAATGAAACATGAGTTCTATGGTGAAGATGTTTTGGTTTTGTGACTCTGGAATTCTGATTAAGGGTAAATCTTGTTATGTTTTGTTCTATGACATATGGCGATTAAACTAAATTTGTCTTGAGTTCATAGGGATTTAGCGCTTCCTGAGATGGTTCATTACATGTTATACCATCCAGTAGAGAGCCTGCTTGTTCGGGGAAAAAAGTTAGATTAACCATATGAAGTTTTAAGGCCACAAATCATGTCGGGAAGATAACAGAATATTTCAAATGATTTTTTCACATAAAAAATTATTTTTGTTACTTAAATTTAAAATTATTTTATCACAACTATAAAACTATTTTATTACAGCTATAAGTGGTAGCATTTTAATATTGTTTAATGCACCCTTAATGCTTTTTATGACTAGAACGTTTCATCCATTCCTATTTGTTTTCAATTGTTCTTCAACTTATAGAAGACTCCCGATTCACAAGCAGGAAAAAAAAACATACACATGGAAGGCTTCTTCTTTCTTTTTTCTCAAACTTTTCTTGCTGCTGTAGGATATCGTGGGTCCTCTTTTTCATTGAAAAGATGAAGGTTTATTTAATCTTGAGCTATTTTGGATTATCAAAATAATTCTTTGAAGATAGTGTTTGTTTAGACACACTCAAGCCACATTTATACTGTGATAAACTCTACTATATTTCTTTCTCTTGTTGCAGGCTTTAGGTTGCTATCCAAGTCCAATTTTTGTTGTTGTGTTTCAGAGTTTGGTGGCGGTGTTGCTTTTCAATATGGAGAAATTTCCCTAACAAAGCATTCGTGAATAATTCTTGCTTCATTAGTTTTGATTTAAAGGAAACTAAATGTCATGCATAGTTCAGCATATATGAGTTATTCTATCAATTGTAAAAGAAATGCCAATGTTCAACTTATTCTTTTTGTGCGTGATTCTTTTCATCTCATTCTCAAAAATCTACCGTTCTTTAGTTTCAATTGTTTTGTGAAAGGATTGTGCAACGCGCAGTGCTTATTATAGCCTTTGATTTGTGGTAAAAATCTTGCCGACTACTACCCTTAGTTTTGGACCCCCGCTGGGATTATTGATGTAGGTATAACTTAGTCTAAAATGCACACTGGAGATGAGAATGAACTTAGTAAGTCAAGCAGCAAGACTTCTTCTGCATCTGTACCTTAAAGTCATCAAAGTGGGGGTAGAATATTGCAGTCCTCAAACTTGAAAAGTTTCACATTTGTTGATCTTAAGACAGCAACAATAAACTTTATGATAGCATAATATTGGAGGTGGTGGCTAGATTGACAAGCATTCACTTGCTGCCATCAAGGGCTGCAAGTGTAAACTGAACTCTTGTTTCACGCGTGTACAACAAGCAAAATGTTATGTGAGGCAATATTCATGAGTGCCCAATTAAGCGTTTAAGTGGTTTGAACTGAGAAAATTGACAAAATGTATTAGATGCTGTTGTCCTTGACTCTCCTAGTTATAGCAATGATATAAATGCAGATATATGGTGTTTGACAAACACTAAAGTGCCATCACTAATGCTCCTAATTCCAAGAATGGCCTTAATGCAGAGATATGGAATTTTCGGAACATTCCCAACTCCTTGGTGGCAACTGGCAGCACATGCTGGAGGGCTTGTGCTATTTCACACGTGAACTTTACCTTTTAATTGCTGTGCTTCTTTTGGATTAACAGGCTGAAATCAACTACCTGGGCCCGCTGCGTCATCCTAATCTTGTAAAATTTATCTCTAGCCACCTTTTGGGAGCCTATGAATGAAAATTAATCTTGGTGCTGCGAGGGGGCTCGCCTTTCTTCACGGTGCTGAAGCAAAAGTAATACATCGGGACTCCAGAACTTGTAATATTTCTGTTTGATTTGTTATGCATCTTCACACAGTATCTCGCCTTCCTTTTTGTTGTTGTGGAATAAGCAGGTTAAGCATCATGGGCAGTGAAACTATTAGACTCATCCTCCCAATTAGCAATTTATCTTAGTCGTAGATGGTAATTGCTGTCCTAACAAGCATAGTCTCATTGTTGGGAAGGTCATTCAGCTGCCTAGAACGATGTATACAGCTTCGGCGTCGTTCTTCAAGAGATTTGATCTGGTGAGAAAGAGATAGACAAAAATTGGCTATCGGGGCAAAGCCTTGTCTCACCAACAAACGCAGAACTTCTTGTGTTTTGGATGCCTGCCTTGAAGAGTATTCGTTGGAAAAGAAGCACTACGATCGTGGTGGAGAGTATATATGAGTTCTAAGTTTTCTGAATTTTCGAAGGAAAACGGCATTGAAATGACAAAGATTAGAGGGCCCAAATCCAAGAATCTTTTACTTTGTTTGGATGAAGGCCGAATATACAGCTTTGAAGCTGCTCCAGGACTCGATGGACACTTCAGAAAATGATCAAAAACATATTATTGGTTCAGATATATTTGTAGGAGTTGGGAAACAGGGTGAAATATTATCTATACTACACTTTTAAGCTAACAAGATTTTTGGTTACACAGTGTTAAATTGCGCAGCTACCTTTGCTTTAATTTTCTAATTTTTCTAACTTTTTTTTTTCTTTTTTAACTAGTTATTTTTATTTATTCTCTCTCTCAGCCTTTTGCTTTTCTAGGTTTCTTTGATCATTCTTTATTTTATTATTTTAAATATTTTTACTTTTAAGTTAAATAATTTATTTCTATTGTTGAAAATATAATAACTTTATAATTTATAAATAAAGTTGCTAATGCATAAAACGTGCATTTTTACTAGCGTTTGTATATTATAGTATGGAGTATTTTAGCCTAATTTGACCTTCCCTTTGAGAGATATTCATTCTCTATGCTCTTACAAAAAAAGAGAAAGAAAGAAAGAAAGAAAGAGTTCGATCTTATATACAACTTCAGAATGTTCATCATCTGCTTTTCCTCATTGTATTTTTAAACAGTCGAACAAACTAGAGATTTGCATTCTTTCACCCAGTATGTTCTTTCCACTAAAATCTTTGACCAAACAAGGCGTAGATCTAAATTTATTTTATTTTTTGTTCCTATCTCAACATTTGCTTTTCTCACCAACATTTTATCAACATAACAATCCTTAACTGTATTTCTCTTAGATATTCTCATAGAAAATTCAATCTTAAATTTTTCTCACCTTCTCAAATTTTCTCTCTCATGACTTGCGTTCTCCCATTCTGCCTTCCTCTCTTTAGCATACCCCAATATTCTTTCAACTCACAACTTATCTCCGCCATCCTCCAACAATAATTCTCTCACCAATTACTCTAATCTTCTAATATATTTTAGGCCAAAATATTATAATTGTTTATGGCAAGTGTGGCATGGCACATGACACATTAAAATGCTGGCACAATGCTAGTCTTATATTATGACACTAGTCTTTATAGGCGTCATTATTCTGAGTGTGAAGAATGTACGACACATATTTTTGTAATTCTTATATCGATATTTATTTTTTAAGAAAACTATAAATAAAAAAATTCAATCTAACTTCATATCTTTTTCCACTGTCCTTTTTAAATTCTTGGTCAATTTTTTTTCTCTTTTTTATTTGTAGCAAGTTTTTTTTTTTTATTATCTATTTTCTTCTTTATTCTAACTCTACGCAAGATTTTGCCTTTATTTCTTACATTAAATTTCCTTTTGATTTGTTGTTCAATTTTTAATGAGATTATTTGCTGTTTTATTTATTTATTTATTTTTACTAAATTTTCTTGTTTCTTACAATTTTTTCCTTCTTTCATTATTTAATGTATCTACAATCAAATTGCACAAATTTTTATTTTTATAAAATCTGTTTATTATGATTTTTTCCTAATTTTTCTGGTCGCAATTTTTTGAAAATCAATACTATCAAAAAACACGAAATCTTTTTTAGTTTTTGAAAGATTTTTTTATAGAAGTTTTTTTATTAATTAATTTTTAAATTTTATATACATCGGTATCAATATGTTGTTGGTGTTTTGTGTAAAATATAAAGTTAACAATATTTAAAATTATAATGATGTAAGTTTATTTTATTTATTTATATAATTTTGTGTCATACTTCAACGTGGCAAATGCCGTACGCCATAGCTCTATTAACAGGTCATAGACGACCCAAAAAAAGACCTATTTTCTCTAACCTCCGTGGTGATATTATATTAGTGTTGAATTGCTGCCGAAGTGATGTCTAACAATAGCTCTATTGTCTCTACTAGTACAGACTCGAAGGTCGACTGCCTCGCGTTCTTCACATCCACGCACGGATGCCGGAAGAGAGGAGCAAAGAGAGAGGGGCATGTTATTTATAATATCAACACACAACAACTTTGTATAAATAATTATCTTACATCACTATTATCATTACTTTTATATTTCTAATGCCATTCATTCACACATGTTTCTTTATTCCCATATCTCACAAAAAATTGAGATTCCATATAATCTTAGCTTATATGTTTAATGTCGAAACTGTTCTTATAGCATTTTTTATTTTTTTTTGGCTCATATCATTTTTAGTAGTATAATTTATTTGCCGCTATTCAAATGGACATTAAACCTTAAAAACAATATAAAAATAAGATGATAAAGAAATAAAAATATTATTTTATTGAAAAGTGCATTTGGAAACAGAGCATTGATCATCTCAATCTCATTTTCCTCAAATCTCATAGAAATTTCTCCAAAATAAAAATTCGTGTATCTATATAAATGAAAATATCTCCAAAGCTTTGTTTTTCCACTTTTTTCTTTTCACTCCCTTGTTTTTTTTTTTCACAATTTTCTACTTCTTTCTCTTATTCTCTACCACAAATTTAATCATTCTTTCTCTTTCTCATGCAATTATTATTTATACGCACATGCCATGTCAACATTTTTATATCATTTTCATTTCTCATTTTTTTAGAAAAAAATTTATCTCACTTTATGCCACAAAAAATATCTATAAAATGAAATATATAGTCGATGGAAGAAAAATTATCATAAATGTCGCGACCAAATATAGCCAACATACTTAGAAAATGATGAAAGGAATATAAAAACATTTTTTCCTCGTATAAAAACATGAATACTAATTTTATATTTTCTGCAGCTGCGGGCTACATTTATCTATTTTCCCTTATGGTAAAGCCTCTTCAGCCTCCAACCACTTCAATCCATAGCGATAGGGTACTTTTCTTTTACTTGTTTTTACGGAAACTCAGAACCTAGTGAACAGGGAAAAGTAACTCAAGGAAGGGACGATTCTAAACCCTGAAATTCTTGCCCGTGAATGTCTGGCCGAACTGCCAATTAGCTGGTGCCACGTTCCTGGAAGTCGACGTGCGACGATCACTGCCGGTGACTCTAAAGGACAAGGCCTGGCCCACGAGAACAGTGTTGCATTGCCAATTTTGCCCCCAGTTGCGGCTCATCGGCATCCACCGAGTGTTCTGGCCTTTGACGCTGACGCGCACGATGTCTCCTGCGCCCGCCACGTTGGTCACCAGGACGAGGTTGAAGTAACGGAAGCCGTTGATCGTGAATCTGATCCCGCCTCTCTTCCTGCACGGCACCCTGCGGAACATTTACGGAGCGATATTAAATTGACTATAACGTCCTCGAAGATTGACCCACTTGTTTGGTCGGCCCATTAACGTTGTGGCCAATGACCTCACCTAGTGCGACAGCATTTGTGCGGCAGTGGACCTAGAGGCCGTAAACCCAACCCGTAATGGAAATACACGAGTGCTTAAGATCCTAAGAAATACTACAATTTTATTATTTAATTTTTTTTTATATTTTTTAATATAAAATTGTAACATTTGTTGTTTTAAACATTCAATGGATTTTTATCAAATGTAGCATTCCAAGGCCACCGAACACTTTGGAAGCCTATTTAAATTTGAACTGAGAAACAGATAAAATAACTAAAAAAAATAGAAGCCTGTTAAGAAGGCTCTGCCATATTTGTGAGCAAAATGACCAAAAACACCCTGGGTTGAGCTTGAATGGCGCTTGAATTTGACAATTACTCAATCTAGCCTTAATTTTGTAAAATCTAAAACTGATTTGAGTTAGCTAGTTAGCTTGATTTTAAAAAATTGCTTTAATTTGAATTCGATTAAATTCAAAAATGTAATCACTAATTTGATTTATTAATACTCTTAATTTCCGTTTTAAACCACGTTTGGGTAAAAAGTTCGGCAATGTTTGGATCCAAATTTAGGAGTATAAAAAAAAATAGATACGAAAATTAAATAATAGTGTAAAAGTAGGATAGTGAAAAAAAGATAAAATATAATATTTTTAACTTATGATATATTTGGAGTAAATGATTTAAATGGATGGTAAATTGAATCCAAACATAGCAAAAGATCTTGATTTTTACTATTTTTGGTTTTCTAATGGTCGAAGCATTCTTCTTTCGACAAAACAAATAATGAAGAAATCATTTCAATGTTTCACTCGAGGAAAGCTTGGAAAGGACACTTTGCCCACCAACAGTGACCAATCACAGTTACCAGGCACCGTCTAAAGACGACGCCCACACAATACTGTCGCCATAAACGAGGAAACCCTGAATAAAGCCACAATTATTGCAAACAAATAAACTCTAGGAATGTAATGCGATGGGGCATATCATGGGATTTTACCGGCGATAGTTAACGGGGACAATGCCGGAGCGGTACTGCGCGAGCTTAAGGAATATCGGCATGGAGAGGTCGAAATGCGGCCGCGGAGGATTGCACCACCCGCCATTGTCGTTCGGCAGCGCGTAGTTGGGTGGGCAGAAATTCGTGGCCGTGATCAGAATGGACGGTTTGCCCGGGTTGCACCACTTGGAGTCCTTCGCCGCATCGCACTTGATCTCGAAGCAGGCCCCGCAGCTCAGCCCGTTGTTGAACAGCGCCGTGCTCAGCGCCGCCGTGTTGACGCCGTAGCCTTGGCTGTACAAATTCCCGTACCCACAAGCGCCACCTACGAATTAAAAGAAGAATGAAAACACAAATGTTTCAGCAACACAGCTGTTGAGTAAACTTCAAAGTGGCGGGGGAGAGGGGGGGATGGGTGAGTACCCATGGTGCCGGAGGCGTCTCTGCCGCCGTAAAAGGTGGCGTGGGCTGCTTGCCATGGGCCTCTGGCGTAGACGCCGGGTCTCCTGGCATTAACGGATGCGGTAAAACAAAGGATGATGGCCACGCAGAGGAGCAGCTTCATTGCAGCCATGGCTAGGGGGAGAGAGAGAGAGAGAGAGAGAGAGAGAGAGAGGGAACGGGGGGGGGGGGGGGGGGGGGGGGCTTGAGGTTTCGGAGCCAAAGGCGAGTGGGCTACTTATGGTGGGAGGAGGGGCTACTGTAAGGAGGGATAGCCAGAGGGGGCACACGAAAATTATTACAACCTAATTAATGCATCCACTTAGTATTTTCTTCTATTACTCTATAATAAAAATGGCTGTGTTTTTAAAATTAGAACGGGGAAGAAAATTTAAGTGAATTGAATAAATATGAAAATTATGTTTAATGTTAAATTATAAAAGAGTGAAAAATTTTAATTTATTTATATTTTAAAATATAATAATAATTACATGACATGATAATATATTAGAATATATGAATACGAATTAAAAAACTTATAAGTATATGCACTCATTTGATTGTAAATAAGTATAATAATTAAAAAAAAATATTTAATTATGAGAATAAGAGAAAGAAAATTTTAAATTTAAATTTAAATAAAATTTATAAAATAAAATATTTAGTTTATAACATTTTTTGACAAGGATAAATAGTAATTAAACTGGAACCAAACTTACCAATTTAAATGGAGAAGAACAATTTGACCATGACTGAGGGAACTTGTCCCAACAACAATGGGTGGCAACTTTGGAGGACAATTAAGAGCATTTAAACGTAAGACATGCATACAATTTCAAATGCAAAGAAGCTCACAATAGAGAAGGTAGAATAAAAGAGCAGAGACAAGTTTTTGTGGATGGGAAAGACACTGCTGTGACATGAAACTTGAATTAGGTTCTTCAATGGAATTTGGTGGGGCAGCCAATCTAGGATCTTTAGTCTTTAAACATCCACAATTAAATTCAAACAATGGTTACAAAAACCTATACATAATGATTCTTTTGTTTATTTATTTTTTATTACATTATTTTATTTTTGTTTAAGTCTAAAAGAAAAAACATAGTAAACTAATATATACTAGTAAAAGTGGTACACTGAATGTGTGAATAAATTTATTTTATTTTAAATAATATAAATAAAAATATTTAAAATAAGAAAATAAAAAAAGTTTAAAGGAATTTGAAAAGAGAATATTAAAAAATTATAAGTTCGAAGAAAAATTATGTTCAAGAGAATAGAGAAATTAAAAGAATTTTAAATGAAGGTAATTGTATAATTTTCTCATGCAACCAAAAAGTCTTATTAGCATAATAATATATTACTAGTAAAATTTGTACACTTTATGTCTATGAGGATCAATTTATAAAATAAAAAAATAATAGTATTTTAATTAACAAAAATACAATTATATAATATTAAAAAATATAAAATATTTAAAATAATAAAATAAATAAATATCAAGAAAATTTGGAAAAAGAAAAAAAAGGGCGAAAATGCAAATAAAAATTTAAAATAAAATAAGAAAATTATGTAGTATTACATTGTGCAAAAAATATTAAATGAAAAAAATGATAAAAGATCAAAAAAATTCAAAAATGATAAAATTTGAGAGAATATATAAATATAATTTGTAAGTTGGATAAAAAGGAAGAAGAAAATGTTAGAAAAAATATAATATTTAACATAAGAATAGTTTTATAAATTCATTTTGTACAACTAAAAATTTTTATTGAAATAATAATATAGTATAAATAAGACAAATAAAATAAATAAATAGATATTTAAACTTTTTATTTTTATATTTAAGCACACACATTAAATATGTCACATTTATGATTTAGCGTAAGACCTTTAAAATAAATATTTTTTTGTCTCACAAAGTTAAATTACTAAGACAACCCTATTATTTAAAAAAAAAAACTTCACTTTCTTGATACATTAATCTTCTTTTTACCTTTTGACTTGAGATTAGTGAATTTTAATTTTTAGAAGTCAAACCTTGAGATTTTTTTTTAATTTCTATTAATTTCTTGCTAGTTTTCCAAGAGCTTTCACGAGCGAGGTCTTGTTTGGGTAGAAAAAGTTTCGACAATGTAGTTATCTTTAAAAGAATGAAAAATACAATATTCAAATCTCCAAATCATATATAATAGAATCATTATTTCTTGAATTAAAAATTAAAGTCTTTTTCTACCAGTGTTTTCTGTCTAGTTTTTTTGAAATTTGATGTAATAAATGAAAGATGAGGGTGGGGAATATATAACTATAGTAAATGACAGTTCTGAGAGGGAAAAACGAAAATCAGAAGAAAAATATTGAATGTTAAATATATGTTAAATTCGTTTTTGTCATTAAATTTTTAATAACAGGGATACTTTTACTACTGCCATCCTTGGTATGTATTATATATAAACATGAAATTATATTAAAAATTTATAAAATAAAAATAATAATAAATTATAAATCAAGTAAAAGATAGAAAGAAAACAAAGAAAACCAAGAAATATGAAAAATATAAAAATAAAAGAAAGTAGTGTTGTAATAAAAATAAAATTATGTTTATAGAAATGTGAGAATAATGATGCAAATTGAAAAAAAAATCAGCATACGTTTATATTAAGATATAAAAATATTATTCTTTTGATAATTTTAATAATAAAAATAAGTTAGAAATTAAATGAAAGATAAAAGAAAATTACTTAGACAACCCTACTTTTAAAAAGATAGAGAGAAAAACAAATAAAACAAAGAAACATGAAAAAGTAAAAATAAAAGAAAGTAGTGTTGTATTGAAAAATAAAATTTTGTTTATAGAAATATGAGAATAATGGACAAATGGAAAAAAAATTAAAAAAACAGCATAAGTTTATAATAAGATATAATAAGTTTATGTTTGTTTACATTTTAGACATGTGTTTTTTAGTGTATCTTATTAAAAAACGTGTAAAAATAAGAGAGAAGAAAAAGATAAATTTTGAAATATATAATGATTGTAATATGTATTTTTTGGTTTCATGAAACAAAACAAACATTCTCGATAATTTCAATAATAAAAATAGGATTATGTAAATTTTAAATTATATAGTAAATTTTGTAAAAAGAATAAAAAAATAAGTTAGAAATTTAAAATAACAATTTTTTAAAATTCTCTTTCTTGATTTATTCATTTTCTTCCTACCTTGTATCTAATTTTTAATTTATTTCTTATTTTTCCTTTCATATAATTTGTTTAGATTTCTTATCTTATTTTAATTAGTAAGATAATTAAAAAATAATTCATATTTAACCACAGTAACCTTAATACATTTTTCTGTCATTTATTTCTTCTCTCTTTATTAACATAATTTTATTTTTATAACAACACTACTTTCTTCTTCTTCTTTTTTCTCACTTTCTTCTCGTTCTTGGCTCATTAATTTTCTTTAATCTTTCATTTAATTTCTAACTTATTTTTTTGTTCTTTCTACAAATTTACAATATAATTTAAAATTTACATAATCCTATTTTTATTATTAAAATTATCAAAAAATAATGATTTTATATCTTATTATAAACTCATGCTGTCTTTTTTCATTTGCACCATTATTCTCATATTTCTATAAACATGATTTTATTTTTCATTACAACACTACTTTCTTTTATTTTTCTTTTTTCATATTTATTGTTTTATTTGGTTTTTTTCTATCATTTGCTTGATTTATTACATCACACTCCTTTATATACACACATATACATACATACATACATACATACATACATATATATATATATATATATATATATCACATTATCCATTTCAAACTTTCATTTATTCTATTTTCTATTTAACACCTTTCGCCACCAACTTTAATTCATTATATTGACCTCTTTGTCTCCTTTTTATCTTTTTAAATTTTTCACACAGATTTAATTTTAAATAATTTTATTTTATATTAAAAGATATTCCGTACATGCTATTAAATATTGAATCTTTTTTCTCGTATTTAATGTAAATTATTAATTAATCAAAATAATTAAGCCATAATAATCGATACAAAATATAGTTTGTTTATATAATTTCATCGTAATTTTTTTTTTTGGACACCCGCAACAAATATGTAGAAATACTATTAAAATATATTGGCCCATCTCTTGCCTCAGGCAACCCGTTCCGGCATTTACTCACAAGTCACAATTCAGAGTTTATTATTCTTGGTTGCTGCACCGTGCACCGGAGCTGTGGAACTGACTGTAATTGGATTGGACAGAGGCACTTTACTCTCGACCAATCCCAATTGTTTGTGCCTCCTAGCTTCACCTTTTTCTATTTTCCTGTTTCCACAGAAAAATTATAATTATCCACAACAATAATTCACTCTTAAAACAACTCAGATAAAAACATAATATATATTTTTTGAGCAACATCTTGTAACACCAAATGCATCAGAAAACCTTGAAACTATGTTTGATTCTTGAAATTTAGAGAGGAAAAGAAAAGAAAATGCTAAGTAAAATGTTTGAGGTGATTTGGTTAAGAAGGAAAATTTTACGGAAAAGAAAATTAGAAAAAAATTGTAGTTTAACGAAAGAAAATTCATTTTATCCACAAAAAGGTGAGAAAAATAAAAAGAAAATTGTTTTAACTCTTATTGCCCCCCTCCAAACTTTTACCAATTCTACTTTATTTATTTTATTTATTCATTATGTTTTCACAAGTTATAAGAAAATTTCAGTTTTAAGTTTTTGTTAATTTTATTTCTTTTTTTAATATTTTTTCTTTATTGAAATCATTTCAACCAAACGAACTTTTAAATTTCTTTTATTTTTTTCTTTTCTTCATCATATTTTTTTCACTCTAAATTCCTAAATACAAACATATTCTAAGTGTGTAAACATCGAAAATAACTATGGGGAAAGTCAAGGGTTGGGTCATCCTTGGTTCATCCGACTGGTAAGCAAGAGAGGGAGTCGATGAGAAAAGATTTACAACAAAAGACAGGAAATCTTGAAATCAAAGAAGAGACTTAGAGAATACTCATTTTTCTGAAAATATAGGTCATTGTAAAATATAGTTAGTAGCACATAGTTACCAAACTCAACCACAAAAATTTTTATGACACACAGAATTAATGTTGCAGTTGATAAGGGACAATTAATCTTGATTTTCTTCTATATTATGAAGTCAAGTAATTACGAATATTTGCACTTAATTTCGTGAGCTTAAGTATATACTATGAACAACTGATATATCATACATTTGTAAGGGCTGATTCTTGGACAAATTAGGGGTGCAACTCCCATATTCACACAAGTGTAGGTTCTGCGAGATTTGTACTTTGAGTTTGTTCAAATATAACCTAACTTGCAAATTGAAGGTTAAGCGCCCTGAGAGTAATGGCAAGTTGAGGATCGTCAAGAAAAATCAAAGGGGATGAAGAATGATAGTTTAATGTAACACTGCAAACCCCCAACCATTGGAAAAGTCCATGCTATATTTAATGCACATATATATTCACATTATAATATATCTACAGCAGGGTTTAAATAAAATAACACGTAGTCAAATAATATCTTTAAAATATACACACAGATATACACACATAAACATGTATTATCACATGAACACTAGACAATGTACCAAATGAAATCTATCAAACACCCATCCAAAAGCCCACAAGTCCCTAAGAATATATTTTATCTGTAAAATTTATCAATCACACTAAAACCTAATGCTATTTATCTTCAAATTTTTAATCTCACTCAATATCTAAAAATCAATTTTCAGGAAATAACATTCTATCCAACCACAATCTAGTTTCTTTTGTCATCGCACCTATATGGGCCTTTCATCTACAAATTCAACATGCCCATGTGCCTTTGTTTGTTCTTTCCTTTCTTATTATTTCCCTTCTTTGGTTAACATTGCTGTATTTTCAAAAGAAATAAAAAGTCAACATTGCTATAAATTATTTAGCAACTTAGACCTTCAATTAAAAGATTCCTTGACTTGGGCTTACGTTTTATTATTATTACCTGCACAGGACAATAATCTAGTCATGGAGTTGTTGACTCCTAAATTTGTGGGCACCAACTATTCTGTGTCTGATTAAATTATATATAATGGACAAAGAAAGAGAGTACCATTATTTAGTTGGAATAATTTCTGTAGTACCCAAATGAGCACAAGACACATGACAATTGTACTTTATGACTTTCGCGTGCGACCAATTAAATCATACCTACGCTTTGGGGAATTTCAAGAAAATTTCTTGATTTAAAGAACCATTTAAGGTTAGAGATGTTAACAGATCAATCTATTCTATTCAAGTTAGATTACGTTTGAATGCTTTTTAATATAATCAAACTCGATTTATTCACACCTCTATTTATAATTAGATTTTAATTTATATTTTACTCCAAACCAATTAGTGATGCAAGTGATCCCCGTATTGTTTAGTTTCCAAATGCCCTTTTTTAACTAATGGAGGAACAACGACCCCCAAATTACACGCACACACTAAGGCCTAAACTTGAATTATAGCACATTTCATTATTTGATTCAATGAAATTTCTGCTTATATCTTTCACATTTTGTATAAAATTACCTTTTTTATATATAAAAAAAACATATTTTTAATAATATATAGTATTGTTATATTCTCTTGCAAGCCCATCCACACCGAAGGTGGTGAAACCGTTGGAAAGGCAGAATCCCATTTTAATCAATAGTCTGGCTGATACATAACAAGAAAGGGTGGATTTTGGGCACATTTGGACACAAGTCTTTGGTCGTTAGGCATGGCAACACATGTCACAAGTGTACACGTGTGCTCAAAAATGGATCGGTTCAAACTTTTTGACCGAAAAATGTCTCAGTGTCCCTGTTCCAACAATATCCATGTTATATCTATATTATGTAAAATGTGAAAAGGGTATACAGTAACTATCATATTCTCAAAGTTAATTTATAAAAATATCCTTTCTAAAGATTTAATTTTCTTTCAGTTTTTAATATTTTTTATTTTAATTTTTACTTAAATTTTTGTCATCTTCTCAACTTTTTGCGTTCTCTCATATTTTAAAAAATATCTAATATGATTTTTTATTTTTGATAACTTATTTTCATTGTTAAATTTTTAAAAAAATTAATAGATTTAAGTCTTATTATCACGATTTTAATTTGAATGATTCACTTTTATTATTAATTTTTGAAAATATGATTAGTTTAACTTTATTATCATTAATAAAAAAAACAGTGTGCACATATAATATGAATAATTTTTACTAATTAATAAATTATAAGAGAAAATGTATATATAATGATTTCAATATATTTATACAACCAAAACACAATTTTATTTGTGATACAATATTATATTTTTAAGTAAGATTTTTAATATGCACACCCAATGAGTGTGCCATGGAAGCTAGTTATTAAAAATTTGTAGCTAATTTGGTTCTATGTGAATTTACATTATTACATTTTTAGTAAATTTACACTAATAAGATCAAACACACTCAAATCCAATCACTAATATATTAATTATTTTTTTATACTATTTCTATATTGAAATGAGACTTTTTTGTTTTACAACTTGAAATTTTACAATTACCCTTATAATTTTTAATTTTTCTATCATTTTCTTTCTCACTTTCTTTTAAGTTCTTATTTTTACATATGTTTTTTCTCAAATTTTCTCTCTTTTAGAATTATTTTTCTATAATGATTCATTTTCTTATTTTAAGTATTTTTACTCCTTTAATTTTTACATTGTGTTTTTATTATCTAAAATATAATAATTTTATAACCAATAAGTAAATGTGCACACATGTAGAATGCGCAACTTTTCTATATTAACATTTTCTTCTGTCGTGAACTAGTGCATATAATAAATGTGTATTAGAGGGGACATGAAAATATAAAGGATTTTGGATACTGAGGATTTCATGCCATTTTTTATTGATCATGGCGATATCTTTTTGTTATTGAATTTCTGATCACAATTCAACAAATAAATGGCTCGCGATCGCACTTTAACGAAGGCTTTATTGCCATTTTTTTAAACAAGGAAAATTGTGGCCATCTGGTCAAAGAGTGCAAATTTAGTTATCAACTAATGAGTTGCGCATGCTTGACAGACCTTTCACATTATAAATGCTAATTATGATGATAAATTGATAATTAAGCAAAAAATAGATTAAGAATTCATTAATGAAATGATGCACTTTGAAATTATTTTTGTGGGATGTCAATTCACATGTAAATATGCAATAAACTATTATAGAACTTTGTTTTTTAACATATAATATGATATATTATTGATGCTAATTATAAAGTCAGAGTTTCCTTAAGATATGGTTGTGTTTGTGTTTAAAGCGGTGATTAATCAACAACCTTCATTTTTTAGGAAATAGTGTTTTTGTAAATCCATATAGAATTTTAACATTATCAGAAGATCAAAGCCTTTAGAAACAAAATGCGGTCTAAATAAATTAATTAATGTTTTTCTTTGTTCTTCTTATTTCCTACAACCCTTAAGGAACATTTTAATATCAATATATGCAAATAACAAAATCTATAATATAATGTGTAATCACTTAAATACCCTTCCTAATTTTAATTTCTATTTTTTAAATCTTTTATTTCTTTTTATATATGTTTTCTACATTCTATAATATATACTAAAAATAAAAACATTATTTTGATTATGATTTATTAAATTAAATTAATGATCATATTTAATTTTTCAGTTTTTTCCACCATGGTTCTTTTTTAATATATTTTTCTCTTATTCTTATTTATTTTTATTTTTATTAGTAATTTTTCTTATGTTTTTAATTGTAAAATAATTTTTTTATTTTTATAATAAATAAAACATGATTATTAAAAAATTTACACGTGCACTGAGTGAGTTACTATTACTAGTGTTTTAATTAATACTTTTCTACATTATGCAATTTTTTAATAACAATTTTTTTTTTTTCCTAAAGCAAAGGACAATCTGATGCCAAATATTTCCGTGTCGGTTCAATGGAAGGGAATCTTACTACGGTCTTCCATGTATTACATTTATAATTAACCAGTATTACTTGGTCGGTGATAAAATTTAGAATTTATAATCTTGTCGGCTCACTCGAAGTTGACTTCTTTCACATTGCAAATATATGTTTCTTTTACTAGTCTATGCTCATCAATCATCATCACACTACACAGCCGTAGATGGGCGTGCAGTTTTGCTTTTGTCCAATTTTATAAATAACAAGTCGTCATAATTAATTCGCTTCTTTAAACTATTAATGCAATTCTAATTATTTCCATATTGCGTCTTGCTGCGAAAGAGAGGTACAAATTAATATGTATCAATTACGTGTGCTCGATAAATCATGTCACGTTATATGCACTTAATTAATTGCACTTATGCTATTATTAAACGTAAGTAGTAAGTTTTTGGCAATATATACACCTTTGAGATTTTTTTCCCTACGTAATTTTTGCTGCTTTGAACTATAACTTTATGAAAACTTGATTAAACGTATATTAAAAATAAAAATGACGATAATTGTTATTTAATTATTAGAGATGCATGCACAATGTCATTTTAGTGAGATCAGATAATATAAATATAGCCACTTACTTCTATTATAAGTATGAATTAATCATGAGTTCAAGTCTCATAAATTATTGGCCTTGTTTGTCACGCTTATATGCGCTAATTTCGGTTGCACAACGTAGAGAATTCATGATTATTTTCATTTTAAAATTTTAAAAATTTTCTACCCTCTACTTCTCTGTTGTTTTAATCTTAGTTTTATCTGTATTTCTTTCTTTCTCCTTAATTCCTTTTGATCTTTCTTCATTTTCTTATTTTAAATATTTTATATACTTTTCTTTCAAATAATTTTACTTCCATTATTTTTATAATACATAATTTTGTTATGCAAAAATAATTTTAGACACATATAAATGAGTGCAACTTTTAAGAATAAGATGAATTATACTCGATATCATTCTCTCTTAAAGAAACAAAACAAATATAGTCCTTATACACGGTTGAACATGTAATATTTAGACCATATTCTTGAGCCATCGATTTCATGAACAAACTTAGTATGAATTCGACCCATTTTTTTATTTTTTTCTAATTAATTACGTGTATACATCTCATGAGAATGGTTCAATGTGATACGAACCATGCATGAAAGGTGACAAGCCACCAAACACTTTGCCATAAGTCCACGTTACACATATAAAGCTAGCGTATGAATGGAGGCACTGTCACCGATATAGGCCCCATATATCCCAGAACCAGCTGCCAAAAAACCCCTCAATCTTTCCACTGATTTTGCATTACCAGTTGCTCCTCCAATTCCCATGTCACGTCTTCTTGCGTGTGTTGGGGTGAAAAAGGGCAGTGCATTTGGCCGGCACAAAACCCTGAAAGAGGCCTCTCACCGGTAAGTTTATCTAAATTAATTTGGATCTTCTTCAATACTGCGAGCGCGCGCACACACGCTTTTAGTTAATAACCAGTGCCCTTTGGACACCCACAACGATATTCTTGCAGTTTGATGTGTCCGTCTGAAATATTGTTGTTGTCTCTTGGCAAGTTGAAGGGTGGCCATGCATGCATTCATCAATGTAATAAGGCGTTACCCGTGTGGTACGTAATCTTTTGCTGTTCTTATTTATGACTGATACGTCCCCTCTCGTCTGAGAACGTGGAAGTCCAAAGGTGGCGAGAAGCACGCGTGTCCGTGGCGGCGGCGGCGCATAAGAGTGGCCATCGGTTCTTAGCGGGAGAATGCAATGAATGAGAGGAAAATAGTGCTGCATGAATGTCGTTGTGTCCAAGTGGTGGAACTGCAATTGGTTGTATCCTTGTTGATTTTCCTCAAAATTTTTTAATTCTTTTTCTAATTTTCCCTTCCATTTTTCTCTTTTCTTACTCTAATTATGAGAATTTTTTGATTGATTGTTTCCCACATTTATCATTAGAGAATTTTTTGTAGAAACGATATCAAATCGAGTCGAGTTTAATTAAATCACAGGGACAAATATGAAGCTTGACTCGATCACACATCCAAAACTTTTAAATATTCAACAAAACTTTCACTACGTTAGTTTTCAGTATTTTTAGATTTTTTTATTTCAAAAATTATATAAAAGTAAACGAGATAAAATTTAAAAAATGTACTGATTGAATATGTATTCTTTGGATCCAAAACTTAAAAACCAATACAGTCTTTATCATTAAACCCAATGCTCATCCATCTACTATTTTGAGTTCAACTATAAGACAAAGATAACAAATAAAGATTACAAAAGCGTTGGGCTACCAAGCATTTGGGCATACTCATGACTTCTTTTGTATTCAGAAGAGGTTACCAAGCTAAATACGTGTCTGCATGTTTATTTTAACAATATAAGACCGTGTCTACATACAAACATACATACATACATAAATATATAGACAGTATTCAAGTTAAGTAGCTGGACCACTATAAAGTCCACAAGAGCAGTATTCAAACTCGAATTCCGAAGACAAGCCGAGCAGCTTAGTTCATGATCAACCTTAGTTTTTTCGATAAAGTTCAGGACTTATAAAAGAAGTTTTTATTCTTATATATACTAGTTATAATAACACACGAAATGCATGCGCAAAATTTTTTATAACTTATAAAATTTCATTAATTATAAAAAAATAATAACAATAACAATAACAATAATAATAATAAATTAAAAATTAAAGTATTATATATATATAAAGAGACTAAATCGAAGACTATAGTAAACATGAAAGCAAGTATAGAATTGTATTAAAAGGTGATATAAAAAGAAGAAAATTTATAAAATATTAAAATAAGGAACAATATGCAGCTAAAACTAAATCTTTAGCCTTAATATATAAGTGTTTGTATTTACAGACGTCCTATGAGATGAATTCGTATTATGTCAACTCTCACAAGACGTCTTGATAATTTCTGCTAGATTTATTTAGTGTTTCTAGCATAGGATTCATGCCATTAGAGTTCATTTGCAGTGTGATTTATTACCATCATTCCAAGCAGATGGATCTTCACTACCTCTGCATTTATTACACAACGCCAAAGCAGACGCATACGTCAGCTTCGGTGCTTATCACTTGCCATTGATCTTCAATCGTTGGACTTTGGTGTTGGTTGTGAGGCTCAAAACATAGTGTTGCTTTCTTTTTCAGCCATACTCTTCATATCGAAGATTTCCTACTGTTTTGTTATACTTTGGCCCACTAATTTTATTTAATATTATATCCTTTAATTAATGTGCTTGCTATCCTATATTTTCCAAATAAAAGTAGGCATGTTAATTTTCTTCCTCAAGATTTAATAATTAATTGATGGTGGCAATGATAAGTACGGTTAACTAGAAATTTGACAGCATACCGATCAAGTAAATAATTTACTAGTTTAACTCTACCAATTTAACTTGTAAAGTTCATCACAATATTTAAAAAAAAAAAACAAAAACAAGGCAACTGGGCCTGATTCGGGTCGGGTCTGAATCAGATTCGACTAGTGCCCAGTCGATCTATTCAATGACCTTCGGGTGGGTATGAGTATTAGTATGTTTAGCGTATGGGCCTGCCCTACCCACTTAATGGCCTACTTCGGTTTGTACTCTATGTTAGTTCACTTTATCAACCACGATCGTTGATCAAATCATGCAATGGGGGTACAGTCTACGAAATCCTTTGTTCCTATTTGAAATCCTTTGTCCCTAGTTCTATCTTGTCCTCTTGTCCCACAAATAAAAAGTTGCCATGGGTATTAAATTGTCAATACTGACATCCATATGAATATATCTACACCATGTATTGGTGGAAGGGCGGCCCTAGTAGACAGCGAAGAAAATGAGGTTAGAAAATACTACTTCGGATTATAGTCTGTCACAAAATAAATATCTTTAAATATTTTATACTCTTTACGAAATTCTTGTTTAAGATCTAATTAATAAGTTAAAATACCTTAAAACGTGGTGAAGCAAGCCGATTTAATTTGAATTTATCTGATCTCTACACTCAACTCAGAACATAGTTTAGGGGTGGCGCCGGTACCGTGTCAGGTTTTTAATTGGTGCCCTTGATGACTGTGTCCTTGATTTTTAGCTCTGTTTCGTTCAATAATGTCTTGTTCATTTTGATAGATTGAAAAAAGGATTTAAGATTATTTTAAATGATAAATTAATATAACTTAAAATGGAAAATAATTTAATAATAAATCTATTAAATAGATCAATATATTTGAATTATTTTATCTCACTTGTTAGGTTAAATTATTTTATTCAATATTTTATTAAATAGAACAGACTCATATTTTATTACAAACTTTTATTACTTAAATTGAACATTTGATTGATCTTGATAAATTAAATTATCAAGCTTACTTCCTAAAAGTGAACATATCCTAATAAAATTATGTTCTATTTGTTCCTTTATCTAATCTCTTAGGCAACGTATGGGAGATGATTTTTGTTTGATGTAATTTTTGGTACAAGTTGTGTTGAAATGAGTGGTATATTTGAAAACAATGTTTTAATGATATGAATAATATAATTTATTTAAATATAATATAATAATAATTACATATATAATGTATGATAATAATTAGATGATATGATAGTTTATAAGAATAATGATTAGATTATAGAGTATAAATAAAAATAAATATGAGTATATATAAGACATATATAGTTATTGATTTGATTACGAATAAATGTAATAATTAAAAAATAATTAGTTATATATATATACATACACACACGTACGAGAGAGATGAAGGTCATTTTATCCTATCGGCAACCAACATTGTCTCTGAGGGGGTGCATGTGCAAGCCCAATTACTAATTTTGATGGACCTGTTTTGCTTAGTGGCAATATCCAAGGTATCGCCCAGCGACATTTCATATGTCACATCTTTGAATTAAATCATCCTCGTGCTGTCGCAGTCAAACTTAAGATGAAAGGCTGATTATGTCGCTCAATTGAACCATTTTTCAGTGATCAAAAAGATTTCGAGTTGTCATTTCTGTTTGTCTCTACCACACGATACGTGTACTAAGTGAAAAATAAGAGAGATTTTTGAGTTGGGTGCAGGTTGGAAGGGCTGCTGATGCTCCAAAGAATGATGAATTTCAGTATATAGATAAACAACAGCTTGCACAGTGCACCTAAGAAGCTACTGCCATCTGATTCGGGTTGGACCGTAGGTGCGTTGATTTACTTCATGACCAGCGATATCTCTGGTTCGAGTTCGGACTGGCCGACCGATCTGGCACTCCAGCATGTATGGTGACCTTTCCAAAGCTAGTTTGGTCTCTTGATGACCCTCTATCGCGACAATAGGATGTCATCTACCATTACTTTTAATACTATGTTTAGTTTTAAGATTTTAGAAAAGGCAAAAAAAAAAAAAAAATATATATATATATATATATATAGATAGATAAGAGGAAAAGAAAATTGAAGAAATTCAAAATTTCATGAGTTTTTTGGTAGAAAGATTTTTATGAAGAAAAGAAAATAATTGAAAATAGAAAAAATGAGATAAAAAAACTTAAATTTTATAATTTTTTTGATTAATTAATAGAAATAATTTAATAATAAATGAGAAAAATAAAAATAATGAAAGTTTTAAGACCAAAGGAGACGGATAAAATGGTTTTCCTCTTATTTTTCTCACAATATGAGAAAAATAATTTTTTTCGCTTTAATTACATTTTCTTTCAATTTTTCTTTTTCTTATTAACCAAACAATTAAAATTGTTTTTCTCTACAATTTTTTTTTTCTCTTTCCCTTCCAAAATTCTTGAACAAACATAGTATAAGAAAATATTTTGTATTTATTAGAGGAAAATCCCTAAGAAGTTTTTTTGCCTATAAATTTCTCTCTCTCTCTCTCTCTCTCTCTCTATGCTCATGTGCCTATGCTTATTTTTCAAAAAATTACTTATAAAAAAATTCTTCCATTCACTATTATAACATGTACATCCACCACTAATATTCTATTCTAATAAAATATCATATTAGTAATAAAGACATCGTCATTAATTTTTTTCTAAAAATACTCATCCAATCACATACAAACTTCAACTATTTCTCTTTTAATTTTTTTCTTGTCATGTCTTTCAAAATGAAATATACATAAATAAGTTGCCATCCAATGACAACTAATATTTACGAGACACGTGATATGTAAATTTATTATGTGATAAAGTAAAAAAAAGTGATATATATTTCATGTGATATGTAGACATTGATTAGTTGGTGTTCAGGCTAAAGTATAATACATTACGGGGATATATGTTGACATGGCATGTATATATAAATAATAATTTTATAGAAGGAAAAAGGAAGAGAAGGCCAAATTTATGGTAAAAATTGAGATAGAGACAAAGGAAAAGGTGAAAAAAAAAAACTATTTTTGGAAGATATTCTAACATATATGAGTACATGAACTAAATTTCAAAAAAAAAAAAAAAAGCTCCAAAAAAATTTTAAAAAATGAGATTGAAATTGACATCTAATCCCAAGTTACAATTGTCCATCCCGGCAAGGCATGCCAACTTGCCTGCTGCTCAAACATAAAATTATGGATCTTTTTGTAATTCAAGAATTTGAAATATCATTTATTATGTCCTACGAAATTCTTGTTCGTGACAATTGGTAATTGTTAATTGATTTTCACGTTACATCCATCTTAATTATTAATTCTCAAGTTGAGGGGCATAGGACTACTTGCTTTAAGGTGGGAACGTGCCATTCGTACAAAAAGGAACGCCTTTCCGCTATATAATAAGCACAAAGCATTCATCTTTGGGACCTAAAGTGTGGTGACGTCCACGTTTTTCAACCTTGACCCTAAAGAAATACTTAAAACATTTCAGGTGGACGTGTTGTCTAGCAGGCACATTAATTGAATGTTATTTGTTGATTAAATAAAGGGGGAATATGAAACCAATAACTAATGAGGACGACACGTGTCCTATTTTAACTTTTGTTATTATATGTGTTTTTATTACTCATTAGTGTATTGCGAGTAAAATAAATAGGTTATGTTTGGAATCATCTTCAAAATATAGTCTAAAGCTTCGCACTACCAAACATATCATCCAACAATATTTTTAACTAAATTCAAATTTAAATTTCTCTATTTTATATATATAATTAATTAATTATTTTTCAATCATTACACATATTCGCAATCAAATCAATACCTATATATATTACATGTATATTCACATTTATTTTTATTTATACCTCGAAACATAATCATTTTCTCTATAAACGATCGCATCATTTAATTATTATTATTATATATTTTATACATATATTCAAATAAATTATATTATTCATTACATTAAAATTTTCATTTCAAGTATACTATTTATTGCAATATAATTCCAGTTAAGCATTATATTCAACCAAAACGCTTCTACCAAACATAGCCATATATTTTTCGTTACTAATAATATGTAAAATGGGTCACGTGCAAGAGAAGCATTACTCACATTTTGTACGAGAAGGGCAAAAAAGGCACTGAACAAAATTGACATGCTCCAATGAGGCCATCATCACCATTAGCAATGGCAACGAAGGCGGTGCCTGTCTAGAAAGACTAGACAGAGAATGTACTTCATTCTACTCTAGTCTACCACATTAAATAATATATATAATTATTTTTATTATATACATATAAATATATGTGTATATATATTAATTTGATCAAAATAAATTGTAACATTAACAATTATTTATGTGTACTTTTATATAATTTTATATTTTATTAATTTGAAATTTGATCAATTAAATCTGTATTTGATCATGAAAAAATTAAAAAAAGAATGCATTAAAAATAATTTTGAATAGATATATATATATATATATTTAATATGATAAAAGGAGTACATATTGTAATAATATATGCACACCATTTTATTAAATTAACAAGATATTTTGGTTATATAAAATTAAATTACACATTACACTTATTTAAAATAAAATAAATTTATAATTCCTATATAAACTTGCCCACACATAAAATATACCGGTTTAACTAATCAATAAATTAATTTAAAGATTAAATTTATAAAATTGTTAAATTTATATTGTTATTTGAAATCAATTTATTAATATATATATATATATATATATATGTATACACACTTACGTGGGCTCGTTACTATTATATTTAAGTTATGTTCATTTTGAATAATTAAGATAAATAAATTATTTTATTAAATGTAATTACACATTCTTTACAATAAATAAAAATATTTTATTAATATTGAATTTAATATAAAATAATTAAAATAAAATATATTAATCTCGTGCATGAAATACGAAAATATAATCAGTCAAAACAATTTCAATATTCTGTAACCCTACTTTTAAATTGAATAATGTTTTCAGGGTGAAGGCGTCGGGCGGTGCAACCTTGTACTCGTTCGTCGTGCAAAGCCCAATGACTCATCACGTGCGCCCGCACCTGTACCTGGAATCCATCTCCAGCCCCACAAAAAGTCACTACTACAATACTTAATTATTATTATAACTGTTAACCTAGAAATCAGTCTTTTCATGGGCGGGCTACGACACGTGCCTCTCATTACTTTGTTAAGTTTCAAGTCGATTTTTTCATGGTTGAATGGACGGGCTAGGAATTCCGAGTAAGAAGCAACGAATCACGGACAACGTGCTTGGGACCAATGGACCAACTTTACATGTCAGTTGACAGAGAAGTGTCGGTACTGGGTCAATGTATAAATGTCCCCTTTCGAATGCATAAATATCGGTTTTTCTTTAATTTTGCTTTTTATTTATTCGTTTACTTATTTAATTTTTAAAATATTTAGGGTAAGATCATCACGCACCAACGCGTCTATTTCCTACTCTCGGTCTCTGTCTCTCCATTTCTCTTTCTTTTCTCTTTTTCTGGCAGACTTTGGGACAATTCTTCTACAAACATGTTCCTTCACTTGAGTTTGCCTTTTCTGAGGTACGCTAATTGCGATATTGTTGTTGAGGTTTTGGTCTCTGTGGCTCTGCTCTCGCTTAGTATCACTGCATAACGGTACTTCTTACTTTTCTTTTCTGTACAAGAATCTGTAAAAATGATTTATTTTGGTGACATAATGTTGAGGTTAGTGGTCAACTACTATGTTTCTTCCTCACCCTTTTTCGATTCCAATGATGTGTTTGAGAATATTCTCCTGCAGCTATTGTTCGCCAAGAAGACTGAAATTTATTTCTCCCTAGTAGTGAGAGCTGAGTTCCATGAAGTAACCAATGTAATTTTTGTTTGAGCACGCCTGTGTTGTTTGGGGGGTTTTTCCTTGTGTTATTAGGTTCTCTTAGTTGAAAAGTGTTGGTTGTTTGATCATTGAAGCTTGAGATACATTTCTTGATTAAGTGCGTAGAAAAATGGATCCTCCTTTTCATGGACTATTGAATTCTTCAAATGGATTTCAATTGAGGAATCAGTCCATTAATGAGTTGCCCAATTGGGAACTGGGGAGTGGGACAAGATTTGAGATTTCTCATTCAGACCAGGAACCAGGCAATGGACATCAAAACCAAACTTCCTCACTCCATGAAGGTATTGGAGGGGCATATTTACTCCCAGACCAGCCCTTTTCAAATGGGACTGTTTTTAGCTCAGTTGTGGACACTGAGGATGCTTATCAAGATGATTGTGATTTCTCGGATGCAATCTTGAGGTATATCGATCAGATGCTCATGGAAGAGGACATGGAAGACAAGACACATATGCTTCAAGAGTCGTTGGCTTTTCAAGCGAAAGAAAAGTCCTTCTACGAGGTACTTGGGAAGAAGTACCCTCCTTCTCCACAACCAGAATCAGCTCTTGTCAGTCAATATGCTAGTCACCACAATTCAACAACTAGCATTGGAAGTGGTACGGGTTACCTAATTGATGTTGTTGATCCGAGTTGGATTAACAGTCAAATCGATTATGATGATTCGCTTGTTCAGTGTCATAAAAGTCATCAAATTCCTAACTCATACATTAGCTCATTAAATAGCTTGAATAATGTTATAGATGGATTCTCTGACTCTCCTATAAGTCCTCTTCAAGTACCCGACATGTATAATGAGAGTCAGCCAGTCCGGAATTTCAGGAAGGGTGTCGAAGAGGCAAGCAAGTTCCTTCCTAAGAGTAGTAACTTGTTGGTTGGCGTGGACTTTAATGGATTTTCAGCTCGCGGTCCAACAGAAGGAGAAGTAAGGGTGGAGACGGAGGAGGCAAAACACTCACCATATGAATCGAGGGGTAAGAAAAATTGTCATAGTGTGGACACAGATGCGGAAGATGAGAGAAGTAGCAAGCTGCCTGCAGTTCATGAAGAGTCTAATGTTACAATGGAGGAATTTGATGATGTCTTACTTGCGTCCCTTGGGGAGGGTAAGGAAAAATTAGAAGCTTATAGGGCCAACCTGCAAAATGCAGTGAGCATGAGTACAAGGCAGAATGGGCAAATAAAAGGATCAGGTGGCAGGAGGTTTCGTGGTAAGAAACAGAACAGGAAAAAAGAAGTCGTAGATTTGAGAGCCCTTTTGATTAATTGTGCTCAGGCTGTTGCTGCTGATGATTACAGGCGTGCTAATGAATTGCTGAAGCAGGTCAGGCAGCATTCATCACCTTTTGGGGATGGGAATCAGAGGTTAGCTCATTATTTTGCAGATGGTCTGGAAGCACGTTTGGCTGGAACAGGTAGCCAGATACATAAAGCCCTTGTAAACAAAAGAACGATTGCAGCAGATTACTTGAAAGCTTACTATACTTACCTCGCATCATCGCCATTCAGGAAAATGTCAAACTTTGCCGCGAATGCCACAATCATAAGGAATACAATGAAAACAACGAGAATTCATATCATAGATTTTGGTGTACTGTATGGCTTCCAGTGGCCGACTTTGATTCAACGCTTAGCTATAAGAGAGGGTGGTCCTCCAAAGCTTCGGATAACTGGCATAGACTTTCCACAACCTGGCTTCAAACCTGCAGAAAGAATTGAGGAGACGGGACGTCGATTGGCCCATTATGCGAAAACATTCAATGTTCCATTTGAGTACAATTCTATAGCGCAGAAGTGGGAAACCATCAAAATAGAAGACCTTAAAATTGAGAGGGATGAATATGTTGTTGTCAATTGTTTGTATCGAACCAAGAACTTGTTTGATGAGACTGTGGTAGCTGAAAGTTCAAGAACTATGGTTCTTAACCTGATTAGAAAAATTGAGCCAGATATTTTCATCCACGCTATACTCAATGGAGCTTATAGTGCGCCATTCTTTGTCACTCGGTTCCGGGAGGTTTTGTTCCACTTCTCAGCCCTGTTTGATATGCTGGAATCAAATATACCTCGAGAGAAAGAAGAAAGGATGCTCATCGAGAGAGATATCTTTGGAAGCGAAGTATTGAATGTTATTGCTTGTGAGGGCTGGGAAAGAGTCGAAAGGCCCGAGACATATAAGCAGTGGCAGGTGCGTGACATGAAGGCGGGCTTCATGCAAGTCCCTATCAAAAGGATAATCATGGAGAAGGCAATACACAAGGTAAGGACGTCTTACCATAAAGATTTCCTGATTGATGAAGACAGTGATTGGCTGTTGATGGGCTGGAAAGGGAGGATAATGTACGCTATATCCTACTGGAAGCCTGTTTAGCGAGGAAATAGATAATAATGTTCTGCTGGAAATTCAATCTTCTTGGTCCATGATATGCTGCATCTACTAAGAGCTTTCGGGTAAGTTCTCTGCACTTTCTTAATTGCAAAATTGTTCCTACTGTGCATTCACTTCAATTATTCATATATATTTGCCTTTTTGGCAGGTTCAGGCAAATTGGCATTTTCGCTCCATGTATTTATGACTGCATGGTAGAAGTGGAACATATCCGTTGCTATCTTGCTGGAGAAACAATGCAGCTGACACTTGAATGGGTACTCAGAATGAGATAAGCCTCTCAACTTGCTTAGGATGATGACAAGAAATGTTATATGAGCAGCATCGCTTGCAGATGCTGCCTCTTCATTCTGACCTAAAGCCGTTCCTAAGTTGCTTTTCAAGAATGGTGTGGCGTGTGTTCCCATTCCTCTACGTCATTGCCAAGCCTTTGCATGCTCCATTGCAAGTAAGGAACATCATTTTATGCTTCTCTAGAGCGTTTCATTTGCCGGTGTTGGACCATAAAGCAGGAAGAATTGGTACTTCTTGGTTAGATTTAACTTCACGAAATAACCTCCTCTCTTGTTTTGACTTTGTTAACCGAGACTGAGTGTATGGATTACAGTTCCCTTTGGCGAATCAATGGAAAGGGTGATGGTACACTGAGTTTGAGCTTGGGCACAACTTTACTTGAGATCGATCTAGTCAGGAAGTTATACAAATCAAGCTTGAATTGTAAGAGTGCTTGTTCAAAAGCTTATTGAACTTAATTGAGTTAGGGATAACTGCGTCGTTGTAATTGATTATGAGTTTTTTCTTGCAATTAAGTTGAGCTTCTCGTGAGTTTATTGGATTCGTGCCACTCGACTAAATAGTTGAATCGAATTCAAAGTTGAGTTTCAACTGAATTTATACCGTTTCAAACTCTATTCAACTTGAAATCTACGGTGATCTATTTATTTTGAAAAAATATTGAAGTCTTGATTAGTTTGTATGATAATACATAATAGGTTTATATTATCTAAATTAACCAAATGTTCTTTTTTATTGATTAAAATCTTTAATTGCATGAGATTATTGCAAAGTTGTAAAATTATGGGGTAAATAATCATTCATGATAAAATAATCAAGTTGTTAATGTTTAATTTAATTATTTTCATATAATGAAAAAAATAAAGATAGTTATTGTAAATAGTTAAATTTATTAAACATAATTTAAAGAATTAATTAATTAATTTAAATTATTTTTTCTTTAAAATAATTCTAATAATTATAATTCCATCCAGCAAAATCAGCGTGGCTTAAGAACAAAAAAGGGTAACGGCGTAGCCTAAGAAACAAAAAGAGAATGCACTAACACGCGTGATCTTGTTTGAGGAGCAGCCGTACATATTCTATAAATAAATAAAGTATGATATGTGACGATTCCTGGTGCAATGACTTTAAAAATTCTTATAATTCAATAATGCCCTATGAAGTAGTGGCTGCGTTTGTGAGCCTAAAAAACACACGTTACAGAGTCGTTATATTTTTTAAAATTTTATTTATTTTATATATATTTTTTAAAATAAAAATATTTAAAAATACATGCTAAAACTAGAAAAGAGAGTGAATCTCTTTTCCCCGAACTCATCATAATAATGTTCCATTTAATGACTATCGATTGATACATTGATGAAGCTATTACGTTAATCATGCTCCCAGTGTGGGTGAGGTGGGCAACACCCTCACTTCCAAACTCTGATCTCTCTCTCCATAATATATATATATATATATATATATATATTTTTTTTTTTTTTTAATTGTCGGTGTCATATATTATAGCCTCGTACATTTAAAACTATTTTACAAAATGGAATCTTTGATACTTTCTTTTGCATGCGTTATATCTTATGCTAGTGTGGCATGATAATTAATGGTGCTGATTTGGTGGCATATTGACCTGAATTGCAGGGAACAAGGAAGGAGAAGCAGCTGCTCAGGCCGAGTGGGTTGGCCCACCACTCCGATGTGAGATCGTACTTTGCCCACAAAACGTTCTCAGTTGATGAATATTTTTATTTTTCGTGCTCATCCACCTGATAATTCAATAGATTTGACCTCTTAATCTCACCTTTAAAATTAAGAGATTGAAATCATTGAACTGCACACACGCAGCCTTGATATATACTTGAATTCGGTTTAATTTTGTATAGTTTGAAGTTAAGTTTATCGTTGGCTATATTTGGGAGGGCGGATTTTTGTTGGACGCCGTGTTTTGTAGAAATTGTGTTGAAATGAATAATATGTTTAGAATGAAAGTTTTAATGTGATAAATAATATGATTTATATATATATATATATATACGCGCACGCACAATATATGAAATATATAATAAAAATTTAATGATACGATAGTATATAGAGATAATAATTATATTTTATAATATAAATTATAATAAATGTGAGTGCATGTATGAGAGAGAGAGATATATATATATATATATGTATTGATTTGATTGTAAATACGTATAATGATTAAAAAATAATTAATTGATTATATATACGAAAGAGGAAAATTTTAAATTTAAATTTAAATAAAAATTTTGTTGAATGGTATGTTTCGTAACGTGGAGTTTGAGGGAAGGTTATGGGGCTAAAAATAAGGTTCTAAACATAACCATTGAGACTTGTAAGCTCGATTTTGAAAAAATTTTAAAAACTTGAGTTTGACTGTAGTCAATTTTACAATACATTAAAATTTAATTGAGTTCAAATTGATATTTTTTCTGGAAAAGAGATGCTGATCAATTTGGATCCTAGTATTGACTTCAACATGATATACCACAAGATTTCAACTGTAAAAATATTGATGTGATCAAATTCCGGTTTGAGAACGATGAAGTATTGTTAATTTTCTAAAAAATAAATCTATATATTTTTATGATTAAACTAAAAAATAAGACTTAAGTGGAATCTTGAATGTTTGATTGGCTAAGCAACCATTTTCAACCATTAAACAGTCAAAGCCTCCCTTCATTGAATGCTCATGGCCCCAAATTGTGCCTCAATTACGTTGAAGCATCATACTCTCCAGAAAGAATTGACAAAATGATCAAATTAAATAAGTCAGTGGTCATGCATGAATTCATGATAGTGATATAGTACCATTCACATCAATTATTTTAAAAAAATATTATGTTTTGACTTAAAATCCATATGTAATTCACAAAAATATACACAAATGTTATTTTTATTTTTTCTTTTACTTTCTTTTACACCAAACCATTTTCCGTCTTATTTTTACAATATTTTTAAATTTTCACACTTAAACAACATTGATTTTATTCTAGAAGAACAAAAACGAACAAAGCATATCTATGTTTATTTTTAGTTTTTGGTATGTGCTTTTAATTATTTTTATTTCAAAAATTATGTGTGTGTGTGTGTGTGGCCATCAAAACTTTTTCTTGTTCTCTGAATTAACTTAGGACAGCTGCCGTCTTTGACAAAGGTTTCGGCAGCAAATAGGTAGAGAAATTCAAACCCATCTTAGTGGGCTCCAGCCCAGGAAAGAGTGGGCCTTGCGTCTCTGAATTTGCAATTTTTTGTGGCCCAATTTCCCTTAATTAAATGCAAGTAAGAGCCCAATTATATGTAAAAAAACCTTTTACATGCAACGCCATTATCAGCCATCCCCAATGAAAGGACTGGCTATTGGCATTCAATATTTCACTCGTGATTTCGAAGCTTAAATAAAAAAAGGAATTTTTGGCAGCATGACGAAGATAAATTGACATTGAAAGGGCATTTCATAAAAGAGCTTGAATGACAATGATGTGAAAGGCAGGGGTCAAAACACACCGCCCATGACAACATGCTACTGTACGCTTCAATAATCTAGGCCATTAATTTGAGTTTTTAATTAATACCCCACGGTTATTTTATTTCAACATCAATTTTATCAACCCACCGTCCCAACGTGGCAAGTAGGGCATCCAATCATGCATTAAACAAAATGATTGATTTAAGTTATGATTATCATGGCATTTTAGTATTCGATTGGCTTGAACTAGAAATTCATTGGCCTTTGTTTTTTCCAAGAATCAGAGGATGTAACATGCTGGGCTAACAAATCACAAGACGATCTAATATATTATTGCAAGGAAATTTTAATATTACATGATAGCAACAATACATTTACATCAATTGACGAAGCGAACCGGTGAGAGGAATTAATAAATAATAATACAAAGTGAACATTGTTTCCCCTCTTTTTGGTAGCATAAATAGGCAACAAAAGTGCAAGTTAAGCTGTCACAGAAGCCTCCACTGCAAGTCCGGAGTAGTTAGCTTCGGCAAGCTTATCAGCCTCCCAAAGCTCTGGTATTGCTTCCCTGAGATTGTGAATGCTTTCCAGCACATAATCTGCTCCTTTAACTCTCTGAGATTTACCAACCTGCATTCAAAATTTAATCTGATTATCTTCCAGCAGATGGATTGTTTAAGCATGCACATATTCTTCCATACAGCCATTTGATCTTAATACCAATTAAATTTACCGGAATCCATCAATTTTCTTGCATTAACAACTTACCAGCACGGTGTCAAGTCCCACGCGTTTTCCAGACTGAATGTTTCGGACACTGTCCTCAAAAAATAGCTGCAGAGGCAGTTAAACATAAGAAGGGTCAAGTCAGGATTGTTGCGAGGAACAGTAATGTCTCATAGTGCAAACAAGTGTGTAGCTTACTGTTCTGTGTGGATCAATGTTGGCAATTCTAAGAGCCTTCTCAATGGCAGATTCTGATGGTTTGCAGACAATGGGTGTCTTTGGCAATCCGGATGGTCCTGCATTAGGCCTAGAGAAATGTCCAAGGATGTCAAAAATTTCAGGCGTTCCATTCAAAGCAGTGGAAGGTTGTGGTGATCCCAGAAACTCCATGTCATCCTCATCATCAGATGCAGTGCGATTGTGGGTAGGGTTAAGAGTCTCAAAGCATATGATCCCTTCAAAGCAGTCCTCCAGACCGAGTCTGCTGAGGGCTTTGCTGGCGTGTTCTTTGTCAGCGTTTGTGAAGATCTATGATGGCATAAATACGAAGAATTATTATCCGGACAAGGATGCAGAAATTTGCACTAAAAAGCATAACAAACGCAGGAAAATATTCTTACAACTTTACGGATGGGCAAACTTAGCAAAAGGCTTCTCAAAACGGGGTCCGGCTTTAAGTTCTCGTAAGGTAATCTCCCGTGAACGAAACTGCAACATGCCCAATTAATAATTCAGCAATCTTAACCATAGGATAAAGCTTTTTAGCCAATGTAATTGAAAAGCAAAGGTAGGGCTTCTTAGCAACATACCTGTGATACTCATCATAGTCAAAATCATAGCCAATTGCCTGCATACAGAACATATCAACATTCATATTCTTTTGTTCAAAGTCAAGTTCAATCAACAACTAAAAGGAAGCTCAAAGGCTTACCCTAAGGCCTGCCATTGTGGTGCCATAGTTTTTGTACAAAAGATTGCTCAAGTCACGGATTTGGCTCTCTTCTATATCCAACCTTTCAATCATATAATCTAACAGTAGAGCACAATGCGTAAAATCAATACAACAGACACCCCAAGTGAAAAAATTCACAAGCACAAGAAATGATGTGCAAAAGCAAGCAAAAAATAAGCTTACCTTGAATGTTTTTGAGAACAGATGCTGACAGACCAGAACTTAGGGGGTAGAGGGTATCATCAAGATCTAAACAAGTATTCAAAAATAAATAAATAAATAAATAAAATAAAAACTTGGTCCTCTTTATGTCAAAATTGAATTCTAAGATACTTGTCTAAAGGTACATGACTTACCAAATAGAAGGCAATCATATTTTGGGCTCTGAACCTGCCTGTATCGGTTCTCGTATTCCATCTTGATCCGGAAAAGCTTTGAGTAGACAACTGAAATACGTAAACATTGCGTTTAAGGATTGAATAAATCCACCGAAGTGTCATATAAGTTCATTTCATTCTCAGTCTATAATTATTCATGTTGTGCGAAAACTAATGACAATTTTCTTGCAATAATCCCAACTATTAGTCCAAAATTAAATAAATGTGTAACCCACAACCAGTTCCACAAGCCAAGCCCTGATAACAAGTCCGACAACATGATGTTTTCATCTAATGGGAACCCACAAAAACTTCCATAAATCATGTTACAAACAACTCGCAGAAAGAAAGTTGAGTAAAAGCCAAATCAGTTCGATTGTCCAACAAATGAAACCAGCAGAGAAGAAAAATCAACGGAATAGGAAAGAATGGGAATGATCAATGAATGTCAAGAGAATTCACTTAAACTCGAGCAGTTAATCCCGGCAAAAAAAAACAAAAACCCATCTTCAGAATCGAGAATATAAGCTTCCCATTAGACATTAAGGAAATTATCATCTTGAACTCTTTTTACGTTAACAGTCGCAACCCATTGGCTGCAAACAGACGAACAGATAGATGCATGGAGTGGCGAATCAACACGTAAATGTCAAGAAAAGAAAAGGACCGAGAAAAGAAATTACCCAAAGAGTAATGAGGACGAGGAAGCAGGAAATTGTAAAGGGTGTTCAAGAGAGCAGAAATCTCAGAGATTCAATGGCTTCTCTTTCTATGCAGAGAGATTGAAAGAGAGGAGAGCGGGGAGTTTCAATGAACGCATACGCCGAGTTTAAATAGACGAACCGTCGCGTCTTCAAAAATGTTTCTCGAATTTTCCCTTTTCTTTTAAAATTCAAGTGGCTATGTTTGGTAGGGGAACTTTTGTTGAAGAAGATATTTAGTAGGAATTATTTTAATATGATTAGTACGGTTAGAAAGTAAAATTTTGATGTGATGGATAGTACGATTTATTTGAATATATATATGAAATATATAAAAATGATTGAATAGTGTGATAATATATAGGGATAATAATTAAGTTTAAAAATATAGTTAAAAATATGTACTGATATATATAGATATTGATTTGATTATTAGTAAATATAATGATTGAAAAAAATTAATTAGTTATATATATAAAAGAGAAATTGAATTTGAATTTTAATTAATGTTTGAGATGATGTTTTAAAATTCGAAGTTAGCTTCCAAACATAACCTTTTCATCACACTAATCATATTTAATGAGTGGGTTTTGAAAGGTAGTAATTTAGGGTTTAATATTCGTCCGTTGTCCATTGCGGACCCGACTTTTAATCAATTGTTTTCAACAATAATTGCGCAGGCGGTGTCCAAACGATGCGGTGTCGTACGTGTCGTTTGATTGAACGGTGTGTTTGTATTTTTAAGATGGTTTTGACTTTGCAATCCCTGTCCCATTTGCATTTTTTTGTCAAAACCTAAAAGAAAACCATCCTTGTTATAAAGTTTAATAAATGAAAACACCAAGAAATTGTTGGACCATGTGCAATTTATTAGATATAAAAAATATATATATAGTTGGATGTCTTTTGCTCTTTCTTCCTTTGTTTCTTTTTCTTTTCAATGAAAATTATTAGTCAGAAAATAAATGTAATTTCATATATAATTAGATGGGCGTAATTATAGTATAATTTGAATTGAAAATTTCAAACTCGATTCCTATACTTGTTTCTTTTATTCCAAAAGATATATTTCAGTCATTATATATTTGGAGTGGCAAATTTTTGAGGCTATGTTTGTTTTCCAATTAGTACGGGGGAGAAAAATTTAGGAGATTTGAGTAGCGATGAAAATCATGTTTTGTTTTGTAAGATTTGAGTAGATAAAAAATTTATTTATATACATGTTATTTAATATGCAATAATAATTAGATGATGTGATTAGTATATAGATTTATAGAATAAAAAAAAAATTGAATGTGAATAGGAAATTTGTAAAAATATGTGTTGTTTTGATTATAAACATGTATAATGATTAAAAAATTATTAGTTGTTATAAAATATAAGAAAGAATAAATTTTAAATTTTAATTTAAATAAAATTTGTACGTTAAAATATTTAATTTATAAAATTTAAAAGTTGTGAGGAATAGTTTTAAATTTGAAAACAAGCGTGGAGTAAAAAGGGGTATCAAAAAGTACACACCTAAAAAATCAGAAGAAAGGTAACATATGGTACCACAAACACACACACACACACACACACACACGCAAAACAAGGAGAATGAGAGCTGTCGCAAGATATATTGTAACAACGTACGCTGTGATGAAAGACAGAAAGACGATTTACTTGTTGTTAAGGTATGAAAAGATGGAACATTTCTTTCAAAAGGTTGCGTGTTCAAATTTTCTGTTAATGTGAGAACAATATTGGGGTTTGAATTCTATTATGAAAACATGGGACTGGTGAATAAGCAATAAATAACTTTAGACGACTTACGTTCTTGAAAGCTTGCCTTCGACGTACGGTAGAGGTAACAAGACTCCAAACCAATCTAGCATGGTGCAAAATGTGGAGACTTGTGCTTTACAATTTCTTTCTAACACTTTAATTTGACCACTCGATATATCTGTGGACAAATACGAGGGTTCGGCAGCTTACCAAGAATGTACCTAACTAAAAATGTGAACAAACTGCCAAAGTGATTCCCAAGAGGTTGCATCTTTCTTCAATGAATTAATTAGCTAGGCAATATATCTATAACGATTTTAGAAGGGAAGAGGAAGAAGAAAATATTAGGAGAAATGGTTTTAATTGTCAATTTGTTAATCCAAAAAAAAAAATTAAGGAAAAGAAAACTAAAAAAAAAAATTATAGAGGAATGGAGGAAAAATTGAATTCCTCACAAAAAAGTGAGGAAAATGAGAAAAAAAATTATCTTTAAGTTTTGTTTCTTCTTTAAAACTTTCACCACGTATATTTTTTACACAAGTTTCCTTACTACTTTTTTCTATGAAAAATTATTCTATTTTTTGATTTTTCAAATTTCCTTTCCCTATTAAAATCTTTTCAAGCAAACAGGAAATAAAAAATGAAATTTCTTCATTTTTTTTTACTTTCTTCCAGCATTTTCTTTTGCTCCTCAAAGCCCTCTAACCATACATAGCCTAAGAGTATATGCTAGTTTCAAGCATTTGCTCTTTCATTACATTCTTCCTTTGTTCTATTATGGTGGGATGCCTTTTAACATTGTGATTAGAGTGAAAATTCAAGCAACCAAGAATTCTGCTTATAACTTGTTTCACACACACACACACACACAACAATTTAGCATTACTTCTAAATTGAACATAAATATCTAATTTAAAAAATGATTACTAAATACATGTAGTCATCTAATGAATGAGTGATAATTTCAAGAAATAAAGTTATTTGGCGTCAAAATTTGTGACGTGATCAGAAACGCAGTGGAAGAATAAAAATTAGATTGAATTCAAATTAGATTCTAAGAACGTGAACCGTGAATCAAAATTTTTGCTTTTTCTTTTCAATTTTTCCTTTTTTGTTTCGAAATCTTACCCTTTTTTTTTTCAATCAGGACCATGTATCGAATTAAAATTGGATACAATTGGCTTTGATATCAATTGACGCGATCAAATGAGGCAGCAAAAACAAGAAAGATAGCAAATGGCGTAATCGAACCCAATTTGGGATTCCAGGGACGCTAATCGAGAGATAAACGTCAACCCAACGTGGTAAAATTGAATTGAACTCAATGTATAAAGACACAATTTGCTCTGATACCAATCGACATGATCAAAAACATAGTGAAAAGATAAAAATTAGATTGAACCCAAATTGGATTCCAAGAACATGAACCGTACATCAAAGTGCCCGACTTAACATATTGAAATCAAAATTGAATCAAAAATTAATAAACAGCATGATAAGACGGCCACAATTGATACGTCGAAATCGATTGATACGTCACAATTCACACAAGGATCACCCATATTGAATCGATTTGAACATTCTCAAATTCAGAGAAAGGTGAGTGGTTTCATAATTCTTAATTCAAATATATCAAAATCATTCTCTATTTCAACTGAATAAAACTACTATTTATACTAAATCCTATCAGACTCTAACCTAAAAAACCCATATAGTCCAAATTATTAAAAAAATCCATTAACAGATAACAATAAAAATAATAAATGCTAAAATAAAATTCAATAGATCTTTGGATCACATCAATTTCGAACAATTGAGTGCTAGTTTTGTTAGATTTAATGCTATTTTGAGAGATATCATGATTTTTTTTTGTGAGGTTTATCTATAAATATTGTTTTGAATAAAAGCATAAGCTTAGGATGGAATTTACGGTGTGCGTAGAATTGTTTATGGTGTTGAAATCGCACAAAAAATACATCAAACAAGCTAGGACTCATGTTGTTTAGATGTAGCACCACATGGTCAATGCAATAGAGAAAAGAAAGCCAAATTCATGCAACTGACATGCTGCCATTGGGTAGTCTACTTGTTATCGTCGTGTGATAGTATAAAGAGTTCATTAGAGAAGGGTAAAACTATGCTATTGACATGCTATTTAGATGTATTACCACATGAAGTGTTATACGGTCTCACAATGACCCCATGGGAATAACGTGAGATAGCGGGGGTGCTTTAATTTGTAATTTTGTATGCAAAAAAAGGGAGATATAAAAAGAAAATGTTTTGAAGAAAAAGAGGGATGCCTTGGGCAAGAAAGGAAGACAAAAAGAAGAGAAGAAAGTACTTCTGAAGACAAGGAAGTGAAAAAGCATCAAAAGATCTATCGTCATCGCTCTACTGAGTACAATACTAAACATTTCTAACTTTGCATATCATGTGCCTTTTCGTTTAGAAATGAATGGTTTTTGTATTTTGATATATTGTTATTTGACAATTTAAAATTAAATTTTAGTTTTAGATCTTGTATTGTAATGTGATTGATGTCTATTTCAATTTATGATCAAGTGTTGTTGAATTCCTATTTGCAAATGCTTTGAATACTTAAGAATTTAGCCAATTTTTATGATAATGATGGTTATAGAATAGTAGTGGAAGTGAATTTTTATAATCCATAAAACAATTATAAATAGAATTTTTCTAAAATCAGAGGAAGTGAACTAGAATGTTATGTACTTTTGTATAATAAATTTAATTAAATAGATGATTGGCATATGTTGAATAGGGACATGTCATAGAACAATACAAGAACCTAAATATTTAAGATTGATTGGTATTCTTTAAAAGTTTGTGCATTTTCTTATTTAACTTGTGCAACAAAATTCATTTAATCAGATTCTCAAAATTATTGTAGTAAAATGGTTAACTTAACTAATGTGATCGTAGACAAATCAATAGATCACAATTTGACTTCTCGGATTCGATACTCTTATATTAATACTCTACTACTTAATTACTATAATTGTGTGCTTGTAACTTTACCTTGATCAATGAGTTGTGGGTGTGGGGAATTTCGGGTGAAGTTGGGTTTGGCAATAATTGGTTTGGACAATACAAATATGCCAGAAAAACAAAAAAAACCATGCCACTTTTGAAGTGTTGCTTCTCCTTTCCAGCTATAAAGTTTGTAGATTTTCCATAGTCGTGAGGATTGGCTCATGTACTTTTTGTTTTACAACACCTGCATCAAAATATCTCCTTGCCAACAAACAACTCAGTTGGCAGTGCGTGCAATGAATTAAATCGAACCACGGAATTGTGAACTGCAGGGCAATGAATGGTGCCAGCAAGAAGAACCAAATATGTCAATGTAGTTCATCTCTGTCACAATGTTGAATTTTCATATAATTGCAATACTTGTTTGTACATTTTGGTTTGGTACTTGTACACTTTGTTGTTTAGTCTTTAATTAATCCCATCTAACAACTGTAAATGTGATTAGACATGTGCTTAGGTCATGTGATGAATTGAGTGTACAAAGTTTTATACATGGACAGATAGATAGATAAGCACACACGCCACTTTTTGAATATATGTTTTCTTTACTACTGTTTAAGAGTGTGGAAAGCACGAGTGTTATTATTGGTTCATAATTCTTAACATAACTCGAAAACATATATGAATTTAATATAAAATTAATAAATTTGAATTAAGCATTTGTGAATTCAGCTTTAAATTGAGTTAAACTTGATTGAACTGAATAAACAAAGGGTTAGATTTTTGTTAATGATTTATCTGAAATATTCACACTTTAACTTTACTAGCCAACTCATGATGCAACCTAATTGTCACTCCTATGCTTTGAAATTTTTTCTTCATTAATTAATCTCCATGTGCATATATAATATGCGGCTCTTATTGTCAAAGTGAAAAGGACTAAGTTTGTGACATAACTCGAAATTTCTCTTTTTAAAACCATGGAGAGACAATAATTGGACCCTTAATTTTATTTTAACTCGAGACTGGAGGTGAGTACAAAAACGAGTAGCCCATAAATTCTTAATTAGGAAAAGCAGGTGACCCCTCATTTGTATATTATCATTGAAACAGATATTTTTGTACTGGAGGAAAGATACATCGTTTACGTTGCGATCACCATTATTATTTGACTCGTTCCAAGTGTTCAATTATTTGGACCTCGTGGCTGGCCCTGCCTGTGGCCCATGCATTATGATTTACAAATAGTGTGATAAATAATAATGGTACTAATTTGTAATAATTGATGGCATTTCTTGTTGTGGGGTTTGATGCTATTGCATGAAAGCTACACCGACCGAGAGATCCTACTTATTGTTTCATCACACCACCCATAATATGGGAATCCAATAACCAATGACAATGCTAGATTATTCGTCAACATATTTTTGTAAATATTCCTGCAAAATTCTAGTCCGCCCAAGGAATTGATTGGGTTTAGGAAAATCTTTTTTTTTTTCTTACTTGGATAAAACTTTTAATAATTAGGGTTTGGTACATGATCTATAAAATTATGCACTCAGTAGATTTGTATTAGGTGATTTAAATCATAATATAATGCCGTGATAATTCAAAATTACCACTTTGCATATCAGCATATGACACGTGGTATAATTCCTACATATATTATACTTTAAAGCACTCATAATAAATGCATTAACTATAATACACCTTGGTACATTATGGCAGCAAGGAAGATGAAGCCAAGTTGAGGGTTTTGATTTGTTGGGATTTTATTATTGTTGATTTATTGGGCTGTGGGTTGCCTTGGAAGCTTATGACCAATAATGCACTCTTCTCTAAACACACACGAAAGTGGCAGTTTTAACTTTAGCACACACTTTGAATGATGTCTTCATAATGATTGCAAAAATAGTGACCCTATTGCTTTGCAAATATCCAATTTTTGAACCAAATTCTTTAAATTAACCCTATTAGCTTTGTAGCTTATCCACACATCACGTGCTTGATTCTGAAATTTCCAATCAACCACAGCATTTTGATTTGGTGTATGTGTAATATGATTGCCATTAGTAAAAGAAATTTATTGTTTATATTGACAAGCTGAACATTATATGTTAGCAGAATTGAAACCCTCTTCTCTGTCTATTTCTTTCCTTCTTTATTTATTTGTTCTTTCCTGTAGAAGAATAAATAGGAACGCGTTTTGAAGTTTTCCCCTTTGATGGGCAGAGGGGAAGGAGCTGTAAACAGCAATTTTTTTCTTTTCTTTTGTTTTAATCCGGGAAGCAGTGCATACAGCCTGGATGCCCTTTGCCACAGTACTATTTTCCTTTGCTTTTGGCCTTATCAACTGTGTCCTTTCTCTTTCACAATTTGTGCATGTTGAGCATTCACAACCAACGACTGGTAATCAATTGTCAGAAGACCACAGCCTGGATTGATTTAATCCAAGCATAACATCGAATTGAGAGAAAGCCCTCCCCAGAAAATGAGCACAGGGGGGTGTATGAGTTCTGGGAACCCTTTTTTCTAACCTTCTTTATTCCTCTTAAGACTAAGGAAAAACGTGCTTAGAAATTGCAAGCACAATTCCTTGGCACCATGATTGAGTTCCCTGGTTTTCTATCGACTCAAGTAACAATTCATATAATGATCTGCTCACACAACATGAACCAAAAATTGAAGAAAAGGTCTCCAATAAAAAGTGGACAAGCATACCCGTGAAGCTTTCTAATTGTATGTTCCATCACGTTACGGCTCCCCAGTGAAATTCTCTATTCCTCTATTCTAATTAATACACAGTTTCACATGTATTGCTTCTTATTATATGGCAAATGTGTAAACATGGGTGCACCATGTATTGGTGGAAAAAAATGGGAAAAGAGAGCAGAAAAATATAATGCAAGAATGGATTGTATGTTTATTTATATTAATCAAGATTAAGGGGATTACGCACCCGTAAAAATACACCGCGTGTTTTAAATTTTGACATTGTTTAAAAAATAACCACTCACTTTTTGATATTTATAGCATAATTATCATGATGTTAAGATTTTAAGCACCTAAATGCATCAGTGTTTTAGATCTTTAACATGTGTTATATTATTTAAAATAACCAATTACCTTTTGATATGGTATAATCATGTGGCATGTTAAGATTTAAACTACTCAATTCATTAGCAACAGATCTCCTTAGACATATAAATCTATTACCAATTGTTGTTTTCGCTTTATTATTGACAGATATTGATTATCACTTCTTGTTAAGGCATAATAAATAAAGGAATGAAAGTAGCCCCATCCAAAACAGGGCATTTTTGTTCTTCCTTAATCTTTATATCCGAAGGAAGTTGAACTGTTGCACTACGGTTGGTTCTTGGAAGTTAAGAGGAAAAAGAAAAAGGAAAATGCTAAGAAAAATAATTTTAGTTGTTTGGTCAAGAAAGAAAATTTTATGACAAATAAAATTATAATTTAGTAAAGGAAAATTCATTTTCTTCACAAAATGGTAAAGAAAATGGAAAGAAAACTACTTTTAACTATTATTCTTCTTCGAAAATTTTCACCAATTCTATCTCTTTTATTTATTTCTTCATTATTTTTTTCTCAAATTATAAAAAAAATCATTCTTAAGTACCTGTTTGATTTTATTTCTGTTTTGCTTAATTTTTCCTTCCCTTATTAAAATTTTTTCAACCAAACATAATATATAATTTCAAATTTCTTTTATTTTCTTTTCCTTTCTCCATCATTTTCTTTGCACTTTAAATTTGTAAAAGCATAAAAGCATATAAATTTGTCTCTTGGCAGTAAATTTGGCACCAAACAAAACGATGCCTTCATGGAGTTGGGCAGGAAAAATGTTGTCATGCTTTACCCCAAGGGATAATTACTCCATCAATCAATAATAGTTTAGTATCGTAAAGTGTGATTATGACGTCCAAATCCAACCTCATAATTAGCAAGGTTAACAACTTCAAACGTAGTAAATGTTACCTTTTCATGGAAATGAAAGGAACCACTCGAAAACATAGACACAACGTCCAAAATTGAGTGAGGGTCTTTTATGCTTGAGGAATTGTCTAGCACTTGAAATCCATTGCGTGAAGCAATTTAATACATTGGCCGAGGCAAACAAGACTGCATTAGAGCCACACTTCATAATGAGGCCGCGGGGACGTTTATCAATACTCTATTTCTAGGAAAAGTGACACATACAAATTTTTAGATAAATTATTGTGTTATTTATTTGAAATAATTGATATAAAACTTTTTAGAAAGTAAAATTTTTAAATTAAAAATAAAATATTAAAAAATCAAAAGAGAGAAAATTTGAAAGAAAAAAAATAAATAAATAACAATAAGTTGCAAGAAAACGATGGAGAAAATTAAAGAAATTAAATAAAGTTGATTACCTAATTTCTCATTGTACACCCTAAAAATCATTTTTTAAACAATAAGATAAATTTTTTCATGGTACAAATATAAATTAAAAGTAGAAAAAAATAACAAAAATAAAGAAAGATGGAAAAAATTTAGAAAGAAAGAAAATTTGATAGTCAAATACAAATAAAAGTATTTAGTTAGTAGAAAGGAAAAAAGGAAAAAAAATTATAATAAAGGGTATTCTTGTAATTTTACTGTATGCAACGAAAAAGTTTTATTGAAATTATGACATAGTATAGTATAGATTAAGTATTTGGATCTATTTTGATTCTATAATATAAAATTAATATTTACCCTTTTTCAGTATAAAATATAAAATTACATATTTATCTTTATTTTAAAGTTTTCATTCTTTCCTACCCTTTGTGCCTCCATTTTCTTTTAATTTAAATTTATTTGTACTTTCTTTCAATATTTTTCTCTTTCAATTTTCTATCTTTTTCATTTGCTTATTTAAAAAAAATTAGAATTTTGGATTTTAAATAATATTATCTTTATTATTTAAAATGTAATAGTTTATGATTTACAAATAATTTTATACACACCTGTCAAAATATGTGACATGGTCAGTCAAATTCTGGGCTTCCATCTGACGTGGCAATACATAAGCCCAGTAAATTCTCATACGATGTTTTTAAAATTAAATTAGTAATCAATCTAAAAAATTAATTGAATTACTATATTAGTGATTTGATCGATTCAATCATTAATTATATAATATTATATATATATACATATATAATAATATTAAATCAATTTTATAAAATAAATTTGAATTTATTTTTTAATATGTCAAATGATAAACTTTAGACGTAATATTAAAAATTTAATAATTTAATATGAACAAAAAAAAGAAAAAAATATAAATTAAAATAAATTAAATTAAATTCAAAGTAAAATATTATCATTGAAATATTACTATTTTAAAATAAAAATAAGACAATTAATATGAAAATTTTTAACTTTGAAATGCAACATTTATTTATATAAAACTCAATAAAATTATTAAATAAATAAAACTAAAAATTAAAATAGGTAGTGAAAATTTTATACACTAATAAATTATTTAGGAGTAAAAATAGTTATAAGAAAACCTAAAAAGTATTTTATTTATTTTTTAAAAATATAATTTTTTAAAAATTTTTATCAAAGAAACACCAAAAACCGATTTTATCCTATTCATGACAGCACCAACCCGTTTTGATCCATTTTTTTTATTAGTTTTAACTAGTTTTCACCAGTTTACTTGATAGACAGGTCATATAGTACAGTTGTACTGAAAAATTGGCCTATCAGTCGAATCAATGTGTCCAATTTGATTTTTAAAACCTTGTTCTTATAGGCCCACTGTGTTACTTTTGGCAATTGCCTGTCACATAATTTCAAGGACATTTTTTAATTTTTAAAATACATAAATATCGATATAGGGCAGAGCAACAAAAAAAATAAGAAGAAAGTAAGAAAATTTTTGCACGAGTAATGAGTGTCAATGAACCATGTCATTTGGAGTTTTAATTTTTTAAAAACTTGAACTTGCTACTTGATTAAGTTTAAATTTGAATTCAAACACTGTAAAATTAAATCAAATTAAATTTGAATACTTGCCAATTTTGAGCTGTATCCAATACAACTGATGAATTGTACCACAGGGGGCTTTATGGACCTTTTGATTCTTGATCGCAGTTCAAACTTGGCACACTTTCTTAGTGGGCTGGAATCATCTTTTCGGTGGCCTCTTCAACTCGGGTGTCCTTCATATTGGGCTTTAAAATGGGCCTCTTGTTAATAATTATTTATCAGCTGTGTGCATAAGAATGTCTACAAGAAAGAGTGGGTCCCGCAAAAGTTCATTGATTTCGGTACTAACCCCATATTTTTTAATTTTAAAAAATATTTTCAGTTTTCATTTTTCAATTCAATGTTCAGAGAAGAGTAAAAGAAAGAGAAGTGAACAGGCTTTGACTTCAAAATTCAAGCTCCCCGTTTTTGACTCGGTCTTAAGTCTTGAATCTTGACCACTGGCTTTATCGTTCAACGGGACTTAGAACATCACTCGAATGGAAAAGTTAAACATTAACTTCCGTCCCAACTGGGGCGATCCGACGGTGTGGGTTTCCGCCACGTCAGCAGAGCAGTCGTTGCCAACCCAACCCACTGAAATTGTCAAGTAGAAAAAATGACTTTGAAGCCGTCAACCATCCCACGTCCTCCACTACTCCGTAACAGATTTCCTATATAATCAGATTCTGCATTTCTCCTTGTTTGGAACAGCTAAGGGGAAGTTCAGCGGAGTACCAACCACCCCACGTTGCCCTGCTGCAGGATAGCTACTGATCTTCACCAACATGGAAGCCGAGCAAGAATGCACAACCCCGAAGAACCAGGAGTACCGGATACCGGCGGCGCTGGTCTGTCCGCCGCCGCCGAGGAAGAAGAGTGAGGGGAGAACGAGACGGGGGCAGCAGCCGCCGCCGCCGCCGCCGAAGAATGGATTTTTCCAGTCGCCCGAGCTCGATGCCTTCCTTCGAGGAGAAGCTTGGGCCTGAGATTTGCCCTGGCTACGTGAGCAAGCGTCACGGTTAGGGTGTTGAGTTCCTTGTGGTCTGTTTTCTTCCTTTTTCTCGTTCCCTATTGTTTTCATGTTCGGTATTTGCAGTTCTGAAAGTGGTGTCTCGTATAGATAACAGAAGGAAAAAGAAAGTAATTTCATTTTGTGATGATCAACTTATTTGCCAGACGAGAATGAGAATGGTTGGTGGAGAGGCTTGGGCGCAATCTCCATCCTTAGATTGAATTGGACTTTTATAAAATTGAATTAAATAGTGTTCGAATATTACCAAATTAAAATGATTTCTATGTGAATTCAACTCATTAACTTCTATAAACCTTTCACAAAATTCACCACAATAAAAATCATAATGAGATATATATGCATATGAGTTTTTCCAAAATAACGCATCATGTGAAAATGGCAATCGACTAGTTTTATTAAATGCGGTAATTTTTTTATTTTTAATTATTGTACACCTGGGATTTTAATTTGAACTACATCAAAATTTAAGAATGTGAATTTGGCATAAATTTAATGTTGAATTTATTCTCTCTCATACTGAACTCATTTGATCTTTTCCACAATATGTAGAATTTGACTTGTTGATGCCATACTTGGTAAACCCTCCTACAGAAGTGGACTTGGTCTTCATATCGATTCAGCAGTTGAACCATCACACAGTATGGTAGACTGTGCTTTCGGCTATTACATTTTGGGAAAATATACCAGTGCAGGGTTAGCTGTTACCGTCCTATAATAGCCTTATGGATGTACAAAACCTTATATCTAAAAACACACCAGCTAAGGGTGTTTGGCTAAGTGTTTTTTTTTTTTTAAATAACTTGTACGATTATATAATTTATAAAATATTTTTAAAATTTATAAACCTATAAATTTCATTTTAAAAATAAATTAATAAAATGTTTAGTAAGATTACCTTATAAAATTTTATTAAAATTTATAATTATAATTAATTTTAATTTTTTATGTAATAATAATAAAATAAAATAAATACTATTAATAAAATGTAATTTAAAAATATTTATATTATTTTTAATATATAAAATAAAATAACTTATAAAAAATTTAAGAATAAATTAACAACAGCCAATTTACTTTAAAAAAAATTTGTAAATTTTAAATATTTTATTTTCTGAGCTTAAGAAAGGACAAGAACCAAATTTAACAGGCAATGTATAAACATTTGGTTTCAAAACAACAATGTAGCGTATGACAGATAAAGGAAATATAGAAACAAAGCATACTGATGACACAAACTATTAAAGCATATTTGCTACAGCATGAGCAAAGAAAAGTACTGCTCAAACTCCTTGTCAATTGTTAATTTCTTGCTTCCTTGTCGAGCATCTGCACCCGGAAGAACACTAAGAAAATTTAACACATTTTTTTGATCCAAAAAGAGGATTGACAAAGGACACATTGGAAAAGTTAAAAGTTACCTTGACTAACAGACCACCTTCCAGGCGAAAGACCGCAGTCACCAGGAGCCACCCCATTAGAGTGGAGCAGATTCTTGAGTTCCTTATCCGTATATTGCTCAATGTCGTCGTTTCTGTACGCCAAGCAGCTGCAATCAGCACAACCTTCAAAATCTTGGAGATGGCCCTCATAATTTAAAGGCGAAGGCAATGCACAGTGATGATAGGGACAAAGAGGTTGCTCGCTGATTGACAATGATTCTGTCTCGCTGAAACCTGGTTTTGTCAACGATCTGCTCTCAGAAGAGCAAGGCCCAATCTCAGAAGAGGCGACACCCCAGCTAACAGATGAAGTAGACGGCTCATCAGAAGTGCGTGCTTCTTGATATCCGCGATCAGTTTTAGCTTCGTCGCGGGTGGACATGATAGAGTCTGAATAGGAATCAAAGCTATTGCTGTCTTTTGCAGAATCTGAATCCGATTCGCCTGCTCCAGTAAATTTGTCGCCCTCAAGCCTCTTCAGCTGCTCTGCGGTGGAATCTGATGAAGAATCGCACTCCTGGCTTTGGTCCCAACAAACATGCTTTGACAAAGGCAAAGACAGCAGTTCGTCTTGCAATTTTCTCTTCCTGTTCAAGTTGTCCATGGTGGTACCTAAAACACTACTTATTTGAAAATTGGTTATAGACAATCTAAACATTTACCAAGTGAAAACAGACACAAACGGCAATTGTAGACTTGTTCATAGAAATTTCACGCACGTATCAAGAATGTTGTTACCAATAGGGCCCGTGTCAAGGTAGATGTATATAGAAGTTTTTTGAAATAATGATACTGAAAACAAACGTCTACAAAATTATATATATCTTTTGAATAAATTCAATTCAAAAGCTAATTTAGTCAAAATCAATTTTAAGATACTCAACCTAAGCCTGCAGTTCCAAAACCATCTGGTCACCAGCAGTCGAGGTGGTCAAAGGGAATGAAACCAAAACACAATGGCCATAATTGGATGGCAGCCTTTGTTTCACTTTTCATGTTCTTATTCAATTTTTTCTACAAACATGGTCTAATAGGATCCATGTCTCTAAAAATTTTCCATTTATCTTCTTATTATATTTTTTTCACGCCACCCTATACTATTTATCCATGTGCACTCCCACTTCTAAAAACACCCGTCTTCCTCTACTTTCATCTCTTTCACTATCCACTATTTTTCTCTCCTTTTTGTCAGTCCATTACAAGATATCACATCAACGCAATTTTCTCTTCCTCTGCTTTCATTTCTTTCCCTATCCACTATTTTCCCCTCTTTTTTGTCATTCTATTGCCACATATCCCATTAACACAATTTTCTATTAATATTTACACATCACATCACTACAATTACTACATTATTTTTCAACTACCACCCATTCATATACAATATCCCATTTTTTATATCCCATATTTCTAAAAAAAATTATTCAAGTTTTTCTGGTTGTACTTGGGAGCATTTTATCTCTAGAACTGAGCATCCAATCCCAGCAAGCAAGTTCCAAACATGTTTCACTTATGAACACCACTTAAAAACAATAACAAGATTAGTTGCTCTGATATGAATGAAATAAGATCCTGTAGATCAGATAACAGGTCGGCATAGGAACATAAACACATCCATAATTCCAAATACGCTCTACAAAACTGCAAGAGTAGACCAAACAATCTCTTTACACCCACCACCAAATGTAACATACATAAGCTGACACAACTTGGGCTCCATGAGCCTTCAATAGTAGCAGATAGCTACTGCTTTCAGAATCCTAGAGCTTCATCTTGACAATAACCAGACAAAGGCATGACATAATTAGACAAAGATATTATTATCGCCCTGCAATTACACATCAGAGAATTCAAGAAAAAGGGCTCCACCTTCCCTAAATCCAGCCGGCATACTGATTAATAAAATCACATCTTTGTATTGATAAATCACTAAAACCAGATCTTCCAATCCATCTCGCACAAAACCAGGGAAAGATCCCACTTTCTTACTTGTCTTTCCAATTAAGCAGATAAAATCAAGAAGCTGAATTGCAAGAAATACAAATATACGAACAATCAAAAAGAATACACCTCTTTATTTCAGCGGGCTTGCCGACTCTTTCATCCATTGAGATCTCCGAAGACAGATCCTAACTGGGTCTCCTTTTTCTACACTCTACAAGGAGGGAGAGTAGAGTTAACTACAGCAGAATATGACAGACGAATGGATAGAAAGAAATAACTGTGATGGGATGGGGCGGTGTGATGACTTTTTTCCCGAGTCAGGGACCTTTCGGTTTATCCGAGGCGAGACTCAAGTTGCTAGCCATCCGCGCGCTTCTTGGAGTTCTGATTGGTATGCACTTTCGTGCGTTAGTCAAATACGGATTCCCAGTGGCTCTGAGCCGGCTGACAGGAATAACCACACGTACCATCGGAGGTCCGCGACGAGGTTTAGATCCATCCGACGCAAGGCTGTGTCGTGGCGGGTCCTTGTCTTGCTTTGGGAATTTTCCCAGTTTTTACATCTCTTTTCTGCTTGGATTTTTATTTTTTGTGGGGGCCATCGGGCTCCCACTGTTGCACGAACAGCCGGTGCACTAGAAAATTCTCCGGAAAATGTGATGGATAATGATGAATATGGGACCAAGCTGTCACGGCAGATCCGTATGGGATACACGTGCTTAGGCAACCTTAAAATTGCAGGGACCCAACCATTGTGTGCACTGTATATGAAAGGGACTGGAGTAGGTCAAAGTTTGGGATCTACTGTGATTTTCCTAAATTTTACCAAACAAAAGTGTAAGGCTTTGTTTGGATACAAAATGGAATAAAAGGGGTACGAAAAACTAAAAATCATATTAAAATAACAGAGAAAGAAATTAACAGATCAAGAGAAATTACAGCGTTTTTTCTGAAATTTAAAGTTTGCATAAATCATTCCCTTACGTATAAAAAATTACATATTCATCATTCGAGGAGGGATATATATAATTTTATAAGAGACTTATCTATACAAAATTTACTTAAATAAATTTAAATGTTATATAGAGATATAATTGAGAGAGACATGTGTACTTTCTCATGTCTAGCTAATTTATGCAAATTTCAAACCTCCACAAGTATGCCGTAATTTTTCAAAAGATTATTTTGTTTGACAGAAATTTGAAAATTTAGATTTCCGTGGATGAAAGTAGTTGAAAATTTGTATCCAAACATAGCCCAAGGTTTTTCCCATCAATTGTTGTCACTTTAAAGTCAACGTCATTCACGAATTCTCTTTGTTAAGGCTAATTCCTATTAAACATTGTAAACACGAGCAATGCAAGCCTAACGTTGGGGAAATTAGATTTTGGAATATAATGTAGGAGAAGGATGTCACAGTAGCCTTTTAACTTAATGGTAGTTGTTAAGCAATCATTAGAGTTTGTTGGTCAAAGAACGGTTTTCTCTGATATTAGGACAGAAAAACTTGGCTCCAAGGTTATAAACCAAAGAGTTTCCTTCCTCTTCTGTGATAATGACATGGTATAAAACGAAAAGTAAATCTAGAATAAAATAAACAAAAAAGTTTATAGCATTATCAAGAATCCGGTCAACATTTCGGAAGGTCCAAGGGCGGCGGCGGCAGCTTCTGACCACGGTGGTTTCCGTCCATCACAATCCAAGCCATTCTAAGCCCCCAGCTCGTATGCACTTCAAAGTGACAATGCATGAACCACACACCTACGCCATCCATAAAAAAATCAAGCATATTACATGTAATAATAGTACAGGCTATGTTTGTTTCGAAAATTTGGATGATTTGAGTGGAAATAAAAATTATGCTTAATTTGTAAAATTTTAATAAGTAAAAAAATTATAATTATATATATACACACATTAATATTTAAGAGTAATTGAATAATGTAATAGTATATAAGTTTATAAAATAATAAAAAATAAATATATATAGAAAAATTATATAAATAAGTGTTTAGAATGAAGGAAATTTTAAATTTTAATTTGAATAAAATTTTTATTGTAAAATATCTAATGTATTAAAATTTTAAGGAATAGTGTAGCATTTGAAAACAAATACGGAACAATTGTCGTGTCACATGTACAGCAGAACGTACCTGGATTATTTGCTAGGAATCGAATAGCGACCCAGCCCCCGACAGGCACCCCAACGGTGTTCCTCTCAGCCGGATCAACCAGATTGAACTTGGCCGGATCCTTGTCCGGGTCGAAATTCCCGAATCCCTGGGCCAACACGAAGAAGTTGAATCCATGGAGGTGTAGAGGGTGGCTTTCCGCACCGATTATGCTGGTGTCCTGCATCACTACCTCCACGCTAGTATTGAACGGCAGCGCCACCACCTTTGTGCCGCTACTCACGGCGGTGTTGCGCGGCGGGTTGCCCGTGTAATTGAACCCGAACGGTGGGTTGGCCGGAAAGTCGGTGGTGTAAACGCCTCCTGATTGATTGAAGAAGTGGGCTTGAAGCAAGGCGGTGTTTGGCAACACGAAAGACACGTTGTTGATGTTAGCTGACAGCATCGTGTTGTTTGGGCCCTGACAGGTCCGGTTTGAACCGGAGCAGGGGTTCGCGCCGAGGCCGACGGTGAAGAAGAACCGCCTGTCGACCTGTTTTGGGACTTTAGCTGGGAACCTTGAGTTAGCCAGGCTCCGGAATTTTTTGTTAAACTTCGCGGCAAACGCTGTGTCGTTGAATGTGGGAAGTGTTGGCCTTAAGAGGGGGAGTTTGGTGGTTTTCTTGGCTCTGTTTAAAGGAAGGTGGTATTCCAGGATTCCGGCGGCGGTGGAATTGTCAAATGGGGCAGGGCCTGAGGCGTAAGCCCTGGCGGCCATGAGGAACGTCGCGTTTGAGTAACGGTGCATAGTCTTGAGGAACAGATTTGTTGTCTGGCCTGGAGAGAGGAGAACTGCGCTGGTTTTGAATGGTTTTACGTACACGGCGTCGGCTTCGACAACTGTCAGGCTGTGGTTGGCAATACTGAAGAAGAGCTCGTCGTTGAGCGCAGCATTGATCAGTCTCAGCATGTACGTCTTCCCTGGATGCACCTTCAGTTTGAACGTATCTGCAATACGAAGAAGACAGGGAATAATCCTTAGCTAATAGTGATATCAAGTGCCTTGAGCACCTATCAGGTTGATTATTGGATTAGTTAGTGATGACAGACACCTTTGGATGAACAGTTGTATAATGGCCCTGGAAGGCCATTGATGGTGTAGGCATCAGAGACATTTGGGGCTCCTCCTGTTCGCAATGCTTGATTGATAATATCTTCTGTGTCTGCCTTCCACCATTCTCCTACAAACCCAAGCACAAAAGAGGGCAGTCATTTCTTCATACTCTATGAATTATTAATGACTTTAAATTGAAGGTAAGATCAAATCTCCTATCTCATTTGTCCTCGTATATTTACCAATATACTGTGTTCATGGTCACGTGTTTATGTAATTGGTAAGTAGTTAAGTAATACTGAACAATGTGCGCGACAATTATATACTAACGGGACGGAAAGATATATAAAGACTAAAAATGGAGACAGAAAATTTCACGTATACTGAAGGGACAATGTTAGTTAAACAATCAATCAAGAACTTGTACCAAAAACGATGGGGACTTCTTTGTAGGGCCTTGGGAAGGGATAGGAGACACCATGTTTGGGAAGGATGATTATAGGTCCATAGAGGGTAACTCTAAGCCAGGAAATGTGGGCATGCCAGAACAAAGTTCCCCTTTGCCCTGTAATTGTGAAGTTGTACACATAGCTGTGGCCTGTCTGAATTGGGCATTGGGTGATGTACGCCGGTCCGTCCGCCCATCCGCTCCTCCGCTGCTTCACTCCGTGCCTGTCAAGTGTAGCTGTAAGTGTTATCAAAGTTCATGAACCTTGTAGGTGATTAAGGTCAGCCATGTTAATTATTTACCAATGAATTGTGACGTTGTATTGAACATGGTTGACTACTTGAACTGCAATCCTGTCTCCTTCCCTTGCATGGATTGTAGGCCCTGGAAATTGGCCGTTGACTGTCACAATGCTCTTTGTTTGGCACAACCTTGTCACACTTCGCATTTTGATCTGTCCTCACGGATAAAGATTAAAGGAAGTCAATTACTTGTGACATGTGAACCAAAACATGTAATGTGTCACTCAATACATACATCAAATTTGTAGTGCCTGGTTACGCCCGAACGCTTCGACAGAGCAACCTCGACTGCATGGCACAAAGTAGCAATGACGAAGATCAAGAACTTGAGAGAAGACATTTTAGTTAATCAGGGAATATGGCTGTTTGGAAGTGCAAAGGGATACTGAATAATATATGTGTGGTGTCATATATAAGACATGGGGTGTGCACATCAATTTCCTTTGGTAAGTAGGGAGACCGTGTTCAGAATCACGATGTTTGGTCTCATAACAAATTTAATGTTGACCTGATGGGCTGTTTTGATCCAACTGTGGTTTGGAGTGATGTCCAAGAGAGACTAGCGGCAGGTGAAACATCAACGGACTAATTATATACAAGGGTTTTTATAGTTAAATTATGCTTAATAATATAATAATAATAATGGTATAGCTACGTTTGCATAAATATAATTATTTTCTTGAGGTGTAAGTTTTTGTTTGTAACATATATATCGTAAGAAGTCTGGAAAAATGGTTGCCCTATAGCCTTCAATCCCCTTCGGACAACCGTTCAAACTTCGTAGTCAAGAAATAGTGGTAAGCCCCTTTAGTTGGCTGGGACTTGTAATTTTGGTTTCTGACTTAGGAAAATAAAAGCACATTGATGTTATCTCAAGTCAATGTTTCTTTTATTTTTCTAAGATAAATATAATTAATCCCATAGCATTTGCACTGCAAGACTTTGTACATACCGCTGGTTTGAACTTTACAACATTATCGGCCACCGCCAAGGATTTTTGTAAGATTGTTAGCAATTAAACTGGAAAATTTTGAAATTTATTATTTTCAATTATAAGATTATGGGAAATGATTAAAGTTAGAACTAAGAAGTAAGTTAAAAAAAAAAATTATCTTAAACTATGATTTTATCTCATAGTTTATTTTACATATTTACGCAGAACTAATTAGTCTACCATGCCATTAAGTAGGATCATCATTCAATCTTTGCTGTTTATATTTGTTCATGTGGTCAAATGGTTACCAACCACACACACACACACTCATATATATATTCAGGGCATGTTCAGTGATAAAATAGAATTAGATTATTTTATCTAAGTTAATAACATGCTCATTTTGATTGATTAAAATTCTTGATTAAACAGGAGTATACTATAAAATCACAAAATTATAGAATAAATAATCTTATATAAGAGTTATGATTAAATAATTAATATGTTGAGAATTACTTATATGTCATTTAAATTATCATTTTAACCTTATATTATTAATTAAATACTTTCTGTACTAAGGTTATGGGAAAATAAATGTAATCAACTCTAATAGACTACCTTAGTAAATATACTTGTTGAGAATTAATTAATTTATGTAAATTATTTTATTATTCAAAATAATCTTTTATATTAATCCTCTACAAATAAGAAAACAAACCTCAGTGTATTGAAACTCATGTAAGATTAGAGAAGACAACAAGAAGACTACTCGATGGTCAGTCGTCACTATAATAATTAACAATTTTACATAATTGGACAAGACCATAACTGAAGAAACAACTCAATTCAATGCTGCAAAACTGGGAGAGGCCAGTCAGCTCAGTACAATGGTGTGAGGAAAGAAAACCAAGCAATAAACCAAAGAAAATTAAAAGAGGAAGGAAAAACAAATCCAGGGCGGCCATTTGTGAGAAGAAAAACTCAGAAATATCAGCACTTGGGCAGATCGGCTGGCGGAGGAAGAAGCTTTTGATTGATCAGCTCTCCATCCAACACCAGCCACGCCATCTTCAAACCCCAGCTCGTGTGGACCTCCAGGTGACAATGCATGAACCACACACCTGATGCATGTCACAGTTTTCATTAACATCATGCAACAGAACGAAATATTCTTTCAATTTTACTTCTTTACCAACCTGGATTATCAGCCAAGAACCGAATGGCAACCCACCCTCCGGCGGGCACGCCGACCGTGTTTCTCTCAACGGGGTCGACAAGATTGAAGTTCTTCGGGTCTTTGTTCGGGTCGTAGTTGCCGGAACCTTGTCCCACGACGAAGAAGTTGAATCCGTGGAGATGGAGAGGGTGGCTCTCGGCCCCAAGAATACTCGTATCCTGCATGACTAACTCCACACTGGTGTTGTAAGGCAGAACCATGAGTCTTGTCTCGTTTCTCACCATTGTGTTGTTTGGAGGGTTTCCGGTGTAGTTAAACCAGTGAAGGGGATTGATCGGGAAGTCCGGGCTGTAAACTCCACTCGATTGGCCCGTGAAGTGGGCCTGGAGGAGGGCTGTCGTGGGCTGCACCAAGGATATGTTACTGACGGATGCTGCAAATTTGGTGCCATTAGGCCCCTGACAGGTCTCGTTCTGGTCGCAGGGATTTGTTCCTAACCCAACGGTGAAGAGGAAATGTTTGTCTACTTCTTGTGGGACGTTAGCAGGGAACTGAGGACTGGCCAAGCTCCGTAGCTTTCTGGAGAAACTAAAGGCAAAAGCGGTGTCGTTTAGTGGCGGAAGAACAGGTTTATGGAGAGGGAGTTTTTTCATTGAAACGACGGAATGAAGTAATGGGGATTCATATTCTAAAATTCCAGCGACAGTGGAGTTGTCGAAAGTCGCCTGGCCCGTGACGTATGGTCTGGCAGCCATGAGGAAGGTGGCGCCAGGGAAGCTTGGTTTTGTCCTGAGAAGAACGTTGGTGGTCTGTCCGGGTGAAATCAGAATCGTGTCGGTATCGAATGGCTTGACGTAGACTGCGTCGGCGTCCACCACCGTGAGGCTGTGGTTTGCGATGCTGAAGAAAAGCTCGTCATTCAGTGCAGCATTGATCATGCGGAGGAGGTAAGTCTTTCCAGGCTTGACCCTCAGCTTGAATGTATCTGTGAGGACAGCATGTGCTGTTAAGTTCTTCAATCTCTTTTTCCAAAAAAAATGGAATTAGAAAATCAAGTGTGAGCTTTAAAAAGAATAGCATCTATATATATGTTAAAGGTGAACGTGGAAGTGATCCAACAAAGCTCTAGCCATGTCAAGCCTACTTATATTTAAATTCACAATCAGCTCAACTAATTTAAACTTTTCCACTACACCCCACTCTAAAGGGACAAGCTCAACTAAAACAAAATAGGAAGTTCCTTAGTTTCAAAATGGACAATGTCCCACGTAGAAAAAGTATAACAAAAGTAAGTACGTGGAAGTGATTTAACAAATCCGTAGTTTAAGATTTTGGATTAATATATATATCAAACTCGATTATATTTAAGTTCACAATCAAACCTAGCTAGTTTAAGTTTTCCTACTACACTAACTACAGTGGAAAAAAAGAAAAAGATTGTAAGAAAAGAAAAGGACTGTAGCATTGAGTGTTGCACCTTTGACAGAGCAATTGTACAAAGGCCCTGGAAGTCCATTGATGGTGTAGGCATCAGAGACGTTGGGACCTCCACCTGTTTTCAAAGCCTGGCTGATAATGGCTTCGGGGTCAGCATTGAACCATTCTCCTGCACAATCAATTCCGACATTTGATCATAAATGCCTTTATATATCCCTGTGAGGCAGCCCCTGTCCAGACTCATGTCGACCAAATGTGATGATCTGAACGATGAAAACTTACCAAATACGATGGGGACTTCCTTGTAGGGTTTCTCGAAAGGATAAGGCACGTTTCTCTCAGGGAGGATGATTATAGGCCCGTAAAGGGTAGACCTGAGCCAGGAAATATGTGCATGCCAGAAAAGGGTTCCGCGTTGCCCAACTATGGTGAAATTGTAGACATAGCTTTGTCCAGTTTGTATGGGACACTGGGCTATGTACGCCGGCCCGTCAGCCCACCCGCTGCGAAGTTGCCTGATTCCATGCCTGTCATCACATCCATTCTTTCGTCTCAGTTTCTATGTTTCTTCAACAGCTTATGTACTGAATGAATCAATGTAAAAAGGAAGAGATCATTGAGCTAATTAAGATCATCGGTTTCGTACCAGTGGATGGTGACATTGTTGGGCACATGGTTGGTGACTTTTATGAGCAAGCGATCGCCCTCTCTTGCCACGACAGGAGGTCCTGGAAATTTCCCATTTACGGTGACGATGCTTTTGCTGTGGCACAATCGCGTTACATTCTGCATCTTGATCTGCAACCAATACATATGTAATCAGGGAACGTAGAGTAAACGAGCAATCACTTTATTATATAATATGTATGTAATAATACATTGAACTCGTAATGTCTGGTGATCGCTTGTGCATAGTGAGGAAGCAACGACAAAGCCATGAATGTGACAAATAATCCCATAGAAACCAGCAACTGAGAGGCTTTCATTTTCTTTCTTTAGTATTGAAAGCCTGAAGTGTGAAGACAGGTGAATGAACCCTTTATTTGTCTGCGGCAGTGTCTATATAGGAACTTCACCCTAGTGAGGTTTTATAGGTGGTGTTGAGCAGTCTGGTTGTTGATTAGGTGATGAAATTGGAATAAATTAAGAGGTGGAAAATGGGGGAACCAATTTATAAAGATAAAAAGTAGTAAAAAAAAATGCATTTCTTGGACCAACACAGTAGTTGGAAAACAACATTAGAGTGTTGTCAAAGACAATCTTGTTCTGCTTAGACCTCTTCCACTTTCCCTGTCAGGTCATTCCTTATCTATGCCTAATTTTAATAAAAATTGGGCAACGATCTTTAAACTCTATATGAAATTTAAATATATGTCTAATCATTGCGATATTAATTTAATTATCTCATGCTAGCTTCACTTTGCCTGACCAACACATCGATAATTATTTCCCCCGTAGATTATTTTTTTAGTTATTGAATGATATATACGTACGGAATAATTAATGAATTTCGGTGCGTGCATTTATGTCCGTTCCATTTCCAGAATGACTCTAAATTTGTCTTGCTTCTGGACAAGAAAGTGCTTGATGATAAAGAATGCATTGAACCATGAAGATTTGCTGTGAAGCCAGACTACATATAGCATATTCATTAATTATCATATATTCATGGAAGCTCAAGTTGGTGGGCATGGAGTTGTCCCTCTAGTAATTGACATAAATTACAAATATATTTAGTTGGACCATTTTAAATCACAAGCGATTTCCTCCCAAGCAATGAAAAACAAATATTTATTGATGTTGTTGTGTTTATTTTATTTGATATTTATTTATACGTGGTGTATCATCACATTTAAAAAGTGTTACAATAATTTGCTCATCTCATCAACTCAAACCTATTTTTACTCTGACTCTTGAAACTTACCTAGACTAAGAATTAAAAGACAACATCCAATGCTTCTATATTTTTTTATGAAGTGGCTCAAAGCATTTAATATTTTTATCATTATTATTTTTAAATATAATAAACTGGGCCTTTCATATATATTATTTTTTTCTGTGTTTAACTGAACAAAAATTTTGGCCCATTGGGTTTTTGATTGTCAGGCCCGAAAAGGCTGTCCAATAGATTGAGTCCGTCAGCCCATTATCCATTTTTAAGGCCCGATTTGCAGTCCCTTTGTCTGACAAGGTAATTGCTTATACAATCTCCACTCTTCAAATTATTGAAGAAACCCTTGCGGCAATTCCCTAGCCGAGCATGAGAAGGAGACGATTCTGCATCAAAGCTTTTATCGATTGCAATGCGACAACTATGCATGCTTATTTTCGTGTATTTCTTCCACCATTGATTTTTACTGTTGCTTAATTGAGTGGAATCTCTCTCACTCCGATGGTACTAGGTTTTTTGGTGATCTGAGCCCAATTCCACCTTTTTTTTTCTCTTTTCCTGCCTATGAAAGTTTATTTCCTGATTGAAAATGTTTAGAATCAAGTCCTGAAAAAATTCTTGGTGGGTTAGGATTTGATGATCTCAGTTCACGTACTTGGAAGCCTGATGTTGTTGTTTCTGGGCTTACAGGTATTTGCCCCAAGCAGGCCGTTCAGGTTTTCCAGTCTCGGGGAATCCTCCTCAATGTGTTGAAGGTGTTTGAAGATCGACATTTTGCATCTGCTGTCCCGTGGGTAGTCTTAATTTGAGTTGTTTTCTTGACATTTACATGAATGCAAAGGAGTACTCCGAGAAAGGGCTGCAGAGTAGTGCTCTAGAAACTGAAACTTGGTTAGTTTTCCTTACATTCTGTGAGCTTCAGTAAGCATGGAATTAAGTAGAATATTTTGATGTTGGTGTATCAAAGTCATTTTAATCCATATGTCATCTGTCTTGTGCAACTCACAACAGTGTTGCTGTTGTAGCTGCCCTGCTGCTTAAACAACTTGTACCCTTTCTGATTCACCGATCCACCAAGAGGAGGATGTCCTTTACGCTACAGCCATATCTCTGTTATATTATTATTTTAATAAAAAATTATAATAGCACGTGAATTTACACAAATATTTTTACATCAAATATTTTTATTTTTCCTATTATTTTTCTTACTCTTCATCTAACATATAATTTATATTTAGATATTCTATCAAGTATTATTATTTTTTAAATTCTTTTGACAATTCATCATTTTTATATTTTAAATATTTTTTCAAAATATAAAATCGCATAACTTTTATTTTTCTTTTAACATTTTTTATTTGTATTTTTTTCTTAAATTTTTTTGTTCTTTTTTTTTCCCAAATTTCTTGATACTTTTTTTTATTATTTTTAATTTTCTTTATACTTTTTAATATTCTATAATTTTATTTTTATTAATTAAAATAAAATGACTTTATAATTTATAAATAAATCAAATTTCACTAGTAATACATTGTGGTACTACACTGCACCTTGTGCTGAATATGATAGCATTACCAAGCAATGACTTCTCCATCTTTGCGCTGTCTTCGTTTTGCAGGGCAGAAATTGATGACATATCTTGAAGCCCTGCACTTGTTGAGGCTGGAGGAATCATCAAAGGCATAACTATAGGCCCTTGGAGAAATTGTCTTGAACAGGTGAGCAAACAGTGTGGGCGTGCAGGTTTTGGGATTTGAGTACTCCCCTGTGCAGCAATGCTTAGCTGACTGCATAGCCAAGCAGGCGCTCTTGCACCCCACCACCTTCCCTCCAACGCTAACTTCTAGTGTGGAAGGGCAGAACGCGTTCAAATCAACCTCACACGACGCCACGCCACACCCAATTCCTCCCCCCACAGGCTTCATTGAAACTGGCAAGTTGAAGCCATCAACTAACCTCACATCATAAAAGTGCATGGAGGAAGTTCATGAGCCTAATGTTATTTCCACCACCGTTGCTGGTGGCACGCTGCCCAATCCCCGGCAGTGCAGTAGGTAAGCACAGTCTCCGGTGGCGCACAGGCCCTTCCCGTTCGCATCGAAGTTGCACCTTTGCCTGTCCCATATCCTGCTTGACCACTTCTTAGGCACATCAATGACGACTTCTTGGCCACTGGTTAGGAGAAAGCCTCCGTCTCTCGGTGTCTGCTCTCCGGCGGTGCCCTGGATTCCAGGCCATATGCTCTCCTTACAGTTGTTTCCTAGGATGAGTTGATGTCCAATGCCATCTGCAGAACATAAACAGAAGGTCCAATGCCATCTGCAGATCATAAACAGAAGATCAATACCATAATAACGGAATCTTATCATGTGACAAGCAAAAGATTCATCAGAAAATGATCAAACCAAACTTGTGCTGCTGCTGATGGATAAGAGCTGAAAGAGTATGCTGGAGAATACAAACTGGAAAACCAGCATTTGTTATTTTCCAAGTACAAATTCAGTAAAGTAAATCACAGATAAACAGGTACTGATATGTTGGGCTGCTGGATTGTCTAAACCATGCACTTGTTGCGGAATTTAAAGCACAAATCCTGTCCCTTTTACAGCACCTGTTTGGATTTCTCTATTGCCCTTTTTCTCCCGTTTTCTTTTCACGCACAAAGGCATATGTACATTGCTTCGAACAGAGGATTAGCAATAATTGTTGTGCCATGATCTTTTGCATGTTGAAGTAGATATCTTTATCTGCTGTATTAATATTTCAATAAGACTTCTTAATTGTAAAAAGTGAATTTACACTACTATTTTTATGTTAAATACTTTTCTTCTTTCAATTATTTTTTTCTCTCTTTTCATTAAACTTACAATATATATTTATATGTTCTCCCAAAGTTTATCATGTTAAAAAAAATTTATCTTTCATTATTTTTTATTTTAAATATTTTATGCAATGTAAAACCACAAAATTTTCTCTCTTTCAAACATTTTTATCATTATCTTTTCTTACTTTAAACACTTTATATTTCAAATTTCAATAAATTTTATTGTTTAGAAAATAATAATTTTGTACAGTATAGAATGTGCCACGTTTACTAGTATTATTTATACATCTTGGTTTTTGAAATTTCTGCTTCGATATTCGCTTATGGTTGCCCAAAACAGATGCCAATACTTGGTTCAGACTTGCTTCTATCAGTAAAATGCATATTCAGGCCAATATATCAAATATAGAAATCGGCCACTGTAAGTTATTTGTTGCTTGTACTGATGAAATACAATGTCAGCAATAAATCTTCATGATAACGCAAAGGGATTGAAAGTATCAGTGGTCATTGTTTAATTTTGTCCATGTCTTATGCTGTTCTTGTGGGGCAAGTATGTTTCTTCAAATGGGCCTATTTTTTATAGGTTTAACATTAAATGCCCACCGAAAGCGTTTGAATGGGAGCTTTCCTCCGATGTCTGAAGCTCTTTTACTTCCAAATCTGTCACCCTTGCATGTTGATGTTGGCATGGCCAAGGTTACATTTAAAACTAGTAAAACCGAATTTGATGGAAGTTTGTTGGAATTGAAATTGGAATTAGAATCGAAATTGTGAAACTAGAATCGGGCAAAGAATTGTAAATAATACTTTTGGTCCTTGCTTTTGAAAAATAGAACTGTCGGTTTGGTTCCAATTTGGAATCACCAAAAAAAATAATAAAGTAACACACACGCGCACACACATATAAAACGTTTATTAATGAATAAAATCAAAATCAAAATATGATTTGTTTTCTTCAATTTTTTACATTTTACATTTTTTAAAAAAAATTAAATGTATTATCGCATTACATTTATGTTAAAATTTATAAGAACAAATTAAAAATATTTGCATGGAACAAAACTCGTAAAGACCTAAAATTAAAATTGTAAAGAATCAAAACCAAAACCATGAACAATCGAAACCAAACTAGTTTTGAAATAACACCGTAACAAATTCAAGCCAAACCAAAAGGTCGAATTCTAGTTCTTCATTTTCCTAAAGCCTACGTTGCTGCGATACTGTTACCCGGCAGTGGGAGCATCAGAAGCAATTTTATTGAGCCAACATTAACGAGTTGTTGTAAAAACTGGCACAGATGTCGAAACTCGATTAAGTTCATTAGTTTGTGTTTTAAACCTAGGGGTATAATCGGGAAAAAGAACACTTAATTGAATTGGGCAAGAAACAAATGCAAAATATGCAGTTGGATGATCATTAATTTATATATGTCATATCATATGGAGGGTCTTGATTAACTTGGTTGATGGGATCATTCTTTAGCATTTTTGCCCTTGTAGATTAAATTTGGCTGCTTATCCACTCCAATCATGGTTAAAGTTTTGCTTATTGCATGCAACCCATAACAATTTTATTGGTGCACACAATATCGTGCTCCATATCATCAATTCGTGTCCCATATTTTTTTTATATTAGTTTTTCATCCTTGTGGTTTCTTTTAAATCGCTTTTGTTGGTTTTTCATTATAACTTGGTCCCTCTTTCTGGGAATAATATAAAATTTGATCAATTTATATTTTTATTTATTTTTTGGGAATGAGTTCAGGTATGAGATCGTATTCATTTTTATTTTATTTTTTTTTATCTTAGCAGAATGCTAGTCCATTTCAAATACGGAAAAGGGTGTTATTTATCTATATTATTTCAATCATTACGAGGAAGATTATTAGTGATTAAAACTATAAAATCTTAACGCCTGGAAAATTTATTTTTCCCCACATTTTTTAAGATTGAAGAATCGCACTTCATTTTTTTTTTCCCAAATTTTTTCTGGCTACACGTCTTTTCTAACCATCTAAGATATGAAGGTAGCAAGTATATGCATCTTTTCAGACCATCTAAGATATGAAGATAATATGTATCTTTTTAAATTTACTTTTTTCTTATTTACTATTTTTAAAAAATACACTTGAAAACAAAAACAAACATAACCCTTATTTTCTTGTCGCAGCCGTCATTCTATCTGTCATTTAATCGATATTTAGAACAATTTATTTTTTTGGTAGCTTCTTACTGTGAAAGAAGAAACTACATCGAAACTTTTATTCACTGCATCACTAGAAGATCATTATATTCCTTCTTTCAAATTAAATATTCCCCAACACATAAATCAATCATTACAAAGATTAATAAAGTCTATTACTTCTTAATGTAGATTAAGTTCCACGTTCCCACTGAATTTGCTTATATCTTGACCTCGTCGTCCAAATTATAATTTCCTTAGGACAGCTTTTAATTTTGTCTTATTCTTCCTAATCAACATTAATTACGTCCGAGCTTATCATTTGCAATATGCTTAGCCCATAAGTTGTCAATCACATTAGTTTCTTGACAGTGAAATTTGTCGTATGTGCACTGTAAGTCATCACGAATTTAATCAAATGATTAAAGTCAAAATGAGTGAAAAACAGCCAAAGCTAATCTTTGAAGCTGTGAATTCCCGTTGACGTTCCGCAGACACCGTTATAAATCTCGTGCTGTACCTCGAGCAGTATAGGTCGTACATACAGTCATGTGGCGGGACCCGCCGTCCCCCGGAATGTCAACCCATCACGGAGCAAGTTCACGGCGTGATCTATGGGGGCGTAATTGACTCGTCCCGTCTGCAGCCTCTGATTCTGACCTGTAAGACGCCGTTTCGTTGATCTTGAGCGTTGATTATCTCACAGCACTGTCGACGTGGCGCCTGTTTCTGCTACAAAGACAATAATAATTAGTATAATTACAAAATATTCGTGAGAAATTTTTTTATAAGTTACAAAATTTTATGCATGCTAGTAAATATAATGAAAAACTAGAGTTATTCTAAAAAATAAACGTATATGAAAATTTTTAAAAAATAACACACACAAATATAATGAGTTAATTGAGAGGTTACATATAAATAAATAAAGTATAGAAGTATATTAAAACATAGTGAAAATTAAAGGAAAATTATAAAAAGTAAAAATAAGAGTATCATAGTAATTAAACAACGTGTAATCAAAATTAAGCCTTTAACTTTCATATATAAATACAGACAGATCTGAAATTGAAATGCCTATGGCCTACAAAATAAATTTTGCACTCAAATTCTTTGAACGCCTTTAAAAAATATAAAGGACATTCTAAAAAATGAATTAAAAGACTAAATAGGTCTTTCTATTTTCAAATAGTATAGCCTTTTAGTTCCACTCTTTGAATGCCGTTTATAATTATTTCCCCAACTCGTGCCCAAAATCAAATTATAAACACCAGACAGCAAAAATAGCACACCCTACGTGTGTGTAATTTATTTATAAATTATAAAATTATTATATTTTAAATAATATAAATAAAATTATTTTAAAAATAAAAGTAAAAAATATTGAAAGAATTTGAAATGAGAGAATTTGAGAGAAAAGATAAATTAAAATGATTTAGTTAAAAGAAAAGAAAGTAAGAAAAAGATAAAAGAAATAAAAGAGTTTAAAATCCCTACAAATATGTAATTTTAGGTTATTCAACTATAAAATTTTGTTAACTTAGGCCATGTTCACTTTTAATGATTATATTGAATACATTATTTTATCAAATATAATCAAATATTTTTTTTATGATGAATTAAATCTCTTGATAAAAGACAAATTCAATATAAAATAACTAAAATAATAAATAATTAATCTTTCATAATATATATCTATATATATATATATATAATTAATCTTATAAAATAATTTTTAGTCCTATTTTAAAAGTGAATATAAGCTTAATTTATATAGTAATAGATATTGACAGATAGATAGATAATCTAGGATTTGGTACCTGGCTCAATGTTTGAGGATCAAGACTTGCTGCAGAGACAACAAAACCCTTCACGGAATAAGCAGCAAGAAAATTTCGCCGGTCGTCGCACTCCCTCATCTGCTTAGGGTTTGGCCTCTTGTACCACGTCAGCGTGCTCCCATTCCAGAGCCTGTCGGCTCCGTCAAGGTAATAAATGATGGGCCTCTGGCAGGGGCTCAACTCCATGGCCCGTGTATTAAACGTGAACGGCTGCTCGCTCCAAGTCCCCCACGTCAAGAACGTCTGCAAAGGGGTGCCCATGTCTCTGGCCGTCAGCAAGTGCGGGTAGAGCTGCACGCTGTAGCCCCAGGAAACGGAAATGGACCAATTCCGGGTCAGGTCGTAGCAGTAAGTCTGCTGGAGTGTCCGGCTTGGGTCCAATTCGTAGGTCCGGATGAGTTTCTTGACGGAGTTTACCCTGGATTCGCCTGGAAACAAGGGTTGGATATATTCCAGATGGTGCAGTGAAACCAGAGGCGCCAATGGATGGGCTGTGAGTAAGCCATATGGGCTACCTCGAATGTCCATCTGTAAAGGACACAGAATTCAGCCAGGGACATTAATAGGTTTTGTAGAGCTTATATCTACTTTATTACTAACCACTGCTACTAAAATATAAATATTGCTTGCAATAGAATGTTGACTTCGACAATGACTGACAGTGCAATTATAGTTATACATATAGCCTTTATTTGTTACATCATTTTTTATTTTCTTTTGTTCAAATTCAAATTTTATTTCCCTACCATACAAACATATAAATATTTAAAATTCAATCATTATACATATTTATAGTCAAATTAATACATATATATATATATATACACACACACATACTCACGTTTTTATGCATTTATATTTTAAAAAATACTTATAATCTGTATAGATTATCGTATTATTTAATTATTATTATATAATTTATATATAATCTATAAATACACAAATTTAAATAAATCAAAATTTTCTTCTTATCAAAATTTTATGACCAAATTTCATCCCAACAACAACTCTTAGCAAACATTATCGCTGGAAGATCACAGCCAAACATAATCTTAGTTATTTTTGCTAATAAATGCATTACAAACTTTTTTTGATATGAAATCTTGTCCTTCAATTTTTTTGTGTTTCCCTCCATCCTTACCCCGGTATAATTATGACATGTATTAAGCGAAAATTACATGCAAAGGACGGAAATGAAATACAGACTTTATAATATGTAAAACAAGGGCTATCTTTGGTACATAACTTTTTATTCCCTACGCATCCCATCAAATTTTATACTAACAAATATATTACTTAACAAAATTTTCATCCAAATTCAAATTTAAAAAAATTTCTCACTCATATATACACAACTCATTATTCTCTACATCGATTAAAAATCAAATCAATAACTATATATACTTACATATACACTCACACTTATATGGATGAATATCTTAAAAATTGAACATGTTCTTTATATACCGTCGTATTATTCAATAATTTTTATATATCTTTTATATATTTATATATATTCAAATAAATTAAAATTCTTAAAACATCAAAACTTACCACCCAATATACTAACCATCCAATATATTTCCCAGCAAATATCATTTCACATAAAACTACTCTGCCAAACATAGCCAAGGACTATATAAATCTGGCATTGATGTGCGGGGCTAAGTGGAAAATGCATAGAAAGTAATAAAAAGACATCCTAACATGGTGGGATTTAAATATCAAATTAACTAACATGGTGGGATTTAAATATCAAATTAACTACACATGCGAGAGTTGTTGGAGCTTCAATTACATCAATTAGACCCAACACTCCCACAAATAATACTGAAACAACTACACAGTCTTTATGTGCTTTATTATTGCAGCAATATCGCACCAGTTATGTAATAATTGACCTATTAATTTCATCCTTAATTTTATTGTTTTCTAGGACAATCGGCTGGAAATTCAAACGCAGTACACGTAATTAATTACCTGATGAAAACCGAGTTCCAACGTGAGAGGCACTCCAATCTCACTCATGCAACCCCCAATCTTCTGATCCGACCCGTAAAAGTCCGCATAACGATCGATGCAACCGTCGAGAATCCTCACAAGCGCCGCCGCCAGAGGGTAGCTGATGGCAAATCCGCCGCCGCCAAACGCCATGTTGTAAGAAAGCGTCGCGTCTTGCTCGACGCTCTCCGAATTGCCGCCGATGTAATACATCTGCTGGTGATCGTATTTGTTCAGCACGTTCAGGAGATTCTCGGTGAAAAAGACGGTGTCGTCGTCCCCCATCACGAACCACCGCACGTTTTCCAACCCCAGCTCGAAGCTCTCCTTCACTATGCGGGCCATCCGCACAGCGGATCTCGACCCGTACCAGTTGGTGTACTTAAACCGGGACGTGTCCGCCGACACCTTGTACGGAGGCGAAGTCTCGGGCCACGGCTCACCTCCCTTCCCCGGCTCCTCATCCAGCCACACGAATCCTCGGGTAGCGTTGGGTTTCCACCAGAGTTCACAGAAATGGCGGCGGCGGCTCCACGTCTCGGCCGAGCCACCTATGCCGAAAAGGATGTGGGACATGTTTGTCTTCCCTTCGTGCCTGCCACTGATGAATCGACTGTACGAGGCGCGGGCGAAGTTCTTGTCGCATTCCGGGCAACCGAGGAGCCATTTCTGGCCGGGGAAGGCGGAGAAGTAACAGAAAGAGAACGCGGCCAAAATGGAGACTGTTAAAAAGGCTTTGACGAAATAATTAGGGCTTGAAAAAGTGATGTTTGTGCGGAGACAGGAGAAATGTTTCCAGGGTTTTGACGGATCTTGCATAGTGGTTTCTGACGGATAAGGCGTGGCTTCTGCCCTGGAGGAGTTGTGGCAAATTTCCGGCGAAGTGCAAGGGTTTGTAGTTGACAGGACTCTTCTTGGAAAAAATTAAAACCTGTAATGAGGTGCTTTTTGACGTTTCGGGTTGGAACAAATCAGGGATCGGGGCTACAAGATTATGGGAATAATGGGAATTTATTGGGCATTGATATGCCTTGACGTTTTGACTTGAACATGTCAGGAATTAGGGTTAGGTCTAGAAAAGGGTATGTGACGAGATGGAAAGTTATTTTTGCTGCAAATGGGAGGGTTTGTTGACAGTTGTGGCGTTCCAATTATCCCTTTTTATTGTTGTGGCAAGAAATTGAATTTGGTGATGGTTCATGAATTTCATGAAAGAACTGTTGATCAATGTTGAGGAATGGCTGATTCTGGGGTTTGAAAGATACTATAAATTGGAGACGTGCCCACAACTTAGTCCACGGGGAATTAATATAAATGATGGATGTGTTGCGTTTGGTGGGGTTTATTTATTTTAATTATATGATAAAGTGAATAATTGTTGGTGAAATTGTTGTAATTTTGAAAGATTGTAACGTTTTTATTATAAATCAATGTTTGAAATTTGATTTTAAAGTCAAAGTTTCAATTTTTTTATTCTTTTGTACTTTTCTGGTTTTTTTAACTTTTTTAAATATATTGTTTTAATTTTATGTGATTATTTATTCTATGTTGAATATTGTTATATCATTATTATTAATTTAATACATTTGAAATTAAATAAAAATTTCGAAATATACATATAATATTTGATTTATTTATATAAAAATTATGAAATCAATATAATGAATTTGACTTAAAATTGCTGGTATTTAATTAGAGGAATGATTTTTAAAATCAAATCTTGAAATCGATTCTTTGTTATAACTTAATTTCTGGAATCTGGTTTTAAGTTAATTTTTTACTTTTAATCACTTCTGCACATTTTAAACATAATTAATATTAATTCAATACTTTATAATTTAATTATCATCATGGAAAAATATATAATTATTTTTTTAACAATGTTATGTTGCTTTGTAATAAATGGTAATTATCCTGACAGTGTGAGATTGCTTACATATTATTGAGTTATATTTTTACTATGCATTGTATTTTTATCATCTATATTTAATTTTGAATATTTTATGATTATGTCAGGTTATTTTTTTTAAATGATATATATATATATATATATTATATATGAAATCCAAATACACCTCAAGAATAATAAAAATTTATAATTCGTTAGTTACAAAAATGTGTATTTGACAGATTAAATAATAATTGTACTTTTACAACTTTAATTCAATTATAAAGGTATTAACATAATATTCGTTATATTTATAATATATTTAAAGTAATAGAGTAAAAAAACCAAAGATATGCATTAAATTTAAAAGTCCAGATTCTGAGACATCAAATTCAAAACTGAAATCTAGAATTCTGATTTTAAATATGGACTTCGTGATTTCATATCTTGACCAAATATCTATAATTCAAGATCAAGTTGATAGTATTTTTTATATAAAATATCAATTAATATTTATATTTTTAATTATTTTAATTTGATTCTATAAGCATTTAATTTGATATTAATTAACTATATCTACATTGACTGAATGTACGTCACAAAGTAATACGTTAAATAAAAGTTAAATGAAGTACTATAAAGAGATACAAAATTCAGGAAATTTAAAACCGATCTTTGAAAATAGTAAAATTTTCAAAATCATAATAAATTTATAAAAATTATTTATTTTACAATATTATTGTGAAAAAGTCCGTGTTGGTGGTGACCTCCACAGTCACAGACTCCATCCAGTTGGGCTTTGGGCCAAACTGTCATCGAACGAAACCCATCACTAATTAACATACCCACTTCTCAAGGTTCAGAAATGTGTTTCTTTTTAGATTTGATAGTCTGCTTCTCGATGCTTTTCAAAAATTATATAAAAATAAAATAAAAAAAGAGATAAAATTTAAATAAACGTTTTTAGTTACTAAAATTGCAAAACAAATATAATTTTTGCACACATCATAAATTTTGGCCTTATTTTTGTCTTATCTGAACCATGATAGAAGATGTAGGTTAATAATAGGTTATACAATATAAATTGCTCTAATATACTTTCTTTTTTTCTTAATTTTTATTCATTTTATTCTACTATCTCAAATTTAATTTATTCTATTTTCTAATTTATTTTTCTTTTAATCATTTTATAAATGACATAAAATTTATGTTTAAATGTATTCTTAATGTATATATTCAACTTTGCACCTTATTGATTGTGCCTTTGGGCATGTCTATTAATTTTTCAAGCTGTGTTTAGATCGAGGGATTATAAAATTCAATTAATTTGCTATGCAGGCCAATTATATCAAAAGTAACGTACATAGGCATACACAAACCTATCTATATTATATTATTAAATCTGGACATAATAATTACAATATTTTAGTACTTTGTTTTGATTATGTTAAACATATTTTGAATAATCTTTTCGACGTATGTTAATTAATATTAAAGAATAGCAGAACAATTCAGGAATATAGATTTGTTACCATCTATTTTCCTTTTATAAATTAATGTTTATGTCTTGTCAATTTTTAATCTCTCTCTCTCTCTCTCTCTCTCTCTCTCTCTCTCTCTCTCTCTCTCTCACACACACACACACACACACACACACACCGAGGTACACTATACTTTAAAAAAAACAATAATAATTCCATAACAATTTTTTATTCTCAAATATAAAGTATTATGATATAGGTTTTTTTGCATTTATTTTGAAATTAAGTAAAATGATTTTGATATTTATGTAATATCTAATATTAGATTATTCATAGATTTGTTATTGAACATTTCAATCTTCTTTTACCATAAAACGTAAATTGCATACTTATCTAACTATCTGTCTACCTACCTATATGTGGGATCTTCCACCAAATTTATTTTATAATTTTGACTGAATTTAAATTTCAAAATCTTATTCATTGTTTTATTTGTTAAGAAAATGTTCCTTGCAGACTAATTAATGCACGCATACTTTAAATACAAATTATTGAATTTTTAATCGAATACGAGTAATTTTATATATTGTCATTTGCATAATTGATTCATTATTATTTAGGGTATTGTCATTTCCTATGAAGATTATATACCCTAAAAAAAGCCACTGTTTTTGTTAAGTGATTTGCTACCATAATATAATATTCGTCTTCCTAATTACGGAACATGCTAGCTAATGTATTAACATATTTGATAATTTACACTTTTCTTACCTACCAAAGCTAGCTATTTTCTGAAAAATATCAAAACAAAATTATTATCACGATTGGAATATTACTCTGATCCTCAGTGTTAATCTATTTCTTCCATTTCTATCTCTACTTGCATGGTTGGTATTAGTGATACTAATGGGGTGGGGGTGGGGGTGGGGGTGGGGGTGGGGGAGGCCCTACCCCATTATCAAAACCTTCCCTTGCCCCGCCCCATTACCCATATTTATCTCCCCCGCCCACGCCCATTACCCGCTCTAATCCCCCCCACAAGTGTTTAATTGGGGGATATTTATCTCCCCCGCCCACGCCCATTACCCGCTCTAATCCCCTCCACAAGTGTTTAATTGGGGGGAATTTTTTTAATTTAAGTTAAATATAAAAAATACTATTTTATATTTATAATAATTAATTAGTTTAGTGTAGTAAAACATGGGTTTCAATTTTTATATGATTAAAATAAAAAATGTTGTACTTTTGTTTATTGTAATTAATTTGGTTTTTTCACATTTTAAGATTTTCTATTGTAAGAAAAAATATTAAGTTTTTGAGAAAGTGCATGTTTCGTCAAAATTAAAATGTATGTTTATTCAAAATTAATTCTTTTTATATGATTTCTTCTTTTAATTCTAAGTAAAGTGATTAAATTACTAATTTAGTGAACTAATTTTTAAATTAACCAAAGTTAAAAGTATATATAAATTTGAATTATTTAACATTTAACATAATTAATTTAATTTATTATTTATTATATTTAAAATAATATATATTGTTAATTTATTATTTATTTTAATTAAATAATATATATATATATGTATATAATAAATATAATTGAGGGTGAAAGAGAATAAAATTAGTTTCAGATAAATTACAAAAGAAAAAATGAAATATTTTGACAAATCACTTGTTTCATGAAAAAGTACCACGTACAAAAGAGAAAATAATAACCATTTTATTACTTTATCTTACATCTATGATTGATAATTAAAAAGATAGTACAAATATAAAATAAATATTTTTTTTGTCAAAAATCATTATTTCACATTATATATTTATATACATAACAGACACTTAAGTGGTATATATAATTAATATTACCAAATATTAAAATAATTGATATATGACTTCTATATTATAAAAATAAATATTTGCAAAGTTTCATACTTTTAACTTTATATTGATTTTCATTATATGAAAAAATGTATGTATATAAATTGATATGATTATATTAATTGCCTTTACAAATAACACAGTAAACATTTATGATACAACATATCTGTATGTGTATCCATTATATCATATTTATTTTGTTAAGTTTGTCAGCATATACTATAATTGAAAATATTTATATTATTATTAAAAATTAATTAATACTTTTATGTGATATGTCAATCATGTTTTATTATATATTGAATTATGTTAAACTATCTATCATTGATACGTGTGAGTGTGTGTGGACGCATACATATAAATAATTATTTTACATATATAGCATATAATGTAACGACATTACTTAATGCCCTACTTAGTTTGAATGACTTGAATTTGAAATAAAAAATAAAAAAATAATTTTAAATGACTCCAAAATCAAAAGTAATTTCAAATCTTCTAGAATTCCTAAAATATATTTAAATTCAAAGTATGAAATTTTGAAATGCATTATTATCTAAACAAGTTCAAAAATTTTGGGATTACTAAAATATATTTAAATTCATAGTTTAAAATTTTGAAGTGCATTATTATCAAAACAAGTGTATTAATTTCAAATTCTTACATTGAAATATACTTTTAATGACTAAATGTGCCAAAAGATTGAAATGAGCCAAGTAATTTTGAAATACGTGATTCATGTAACAAAGGAGTGTAATTTTGCCTTCACTCGAATATGATTAGTGACATTGTGATACCAATTTCTAACCGTGGTGACTGATACTTTTTTAAAGAATTAACTCCTACCTCTATTAAACTTGTAGCAATTATTACCGAGACCCTATCTGTGTTCTTGTCACAAAACAGCTATTTATTAATTTTGATATTGTTATTAATTATTATTATTGTTAGTGTTGTTATTATGCATCAAGAAACTATTAGTGTGGTAATTTTTTTGCATCTATATTTTCCGGCGAATATTGCTAGGTTTTTTGTGATAAGCATGATTAGTTGGTTCAATTAATATGGAATGACTTTTTTTTTTTAATTTTTTCTGGTAATATGTATTGAGTCTGAAAATTTTATTCTACCAGTGTTCATTTGACTAGACAACGCAGTTAATTCACAACTTATCAATTCATTGGGAGGTATGAATTAAGTAATATGAATGCTCAGAACAAAATCACTATAAATCTTATATATATATATAAATATATATGTGTATGTATGTATGTGTGTGTGTGTGTGTGTACAGTACATATAAGCTTTAATTAACAAACATAATTAATAATCATATTAATTAATCTCTGGACTTAACGTAGACATGTCAATTTCGAACAGAAGGCCTCAATTACCACTATCGGTTTGTCCTTGCATCGCGAGGCTCAGGTCCCAGTCGAAGTTCAAGGTCAACGTCATCGCCGCAGATGCACTCCGACTTCTCAGCCTTCTCCGACCGACCAGTGTTTGCTGTCCTTCGGCGACCATCACCTGTCGGTGCCGCCGATGTGACCGGCGTCTCCGCGAATAACGGCAGACCAGGCACACGAGCGATCTCCTTAACAGTCGGGACTGTCTCAAGATTGCATTCGTCGTCAGAGCTGAGCAGCCCTTCAGGTCTGGACGTTTCGTGGGCCGCAGGAGGATCATCGGAAGCAGGTTCTACGTGATCCGTGACATTCTTAGGAAGATCCAAAGACAGCAAATTGTCGTGCGAGAACTCTCTGAGCTTAGCTCTGTCCTTCCTGTGGATGTTCATGTGTCCTCCTAACGCCTGTGCGTTGGAGAATCCCCGGTGGCAGAAGCTGCAGCTGAAAGACCTGACATGCCCTAAATCTTGCACCATGTCGTCGGGACATGAAACTACGGGTTGGCCATGGTTGCCGTCAGCCTGGTGGCCTGTCCCTGACATGTTCGTGAATTGCACAGGATTAATGGATATATGGAAGGAGGGCAGAAAGTCTGAAACTATTAGTCGAGAGGAATTGATGAAAATCAGGGTTCGTCGGGTTGGATCATATATTCAGAGGTGGCTGGTCAAATGGTCGGTTTAGAGATTGTTTTTTATTTTGGGTGGGCTTTTGGATTTGGTCCAGAAATATTTCTTGCAAGCGTGCTGAAAGTCATGTATAGATAATTATGTGATGCAGAATTGTTTTTTAGTAATATTGTGATGGATGCCAGTCGGCTGCGATGTCGTTTCTAGTGTCGCCTATGCACATGAGTCCTCTCCATGCTTCAGCTATGGTTGCTTCACTTTTATCTACTATATATTATCACTTAAAAATTTCACGAATAAGATATCACACCATACAAATTTCATTTAAGTTTAAATTTAAAAATTTTCTTCTTTTATCTTAATTTTATAACAAATGTATAATATTTTAATCATTATACTTATTCATAATTAAATCTTATAATTTTCTTACTCACATCTATTTTTTAATTACACTTATATACAATCACATCAATAACTATTATATACTAAATATATATAAAGATAATTCTCCTGCCAATACAAATTTTACAAACTAAATATAATTTTCATTCCACTCAAATCATTTAAATTTTTCTCCCCCTTCCTAATTGGGAAACAAACATAGGTTTGCCATTAAAATAGTTGAATTGGTGCGTTGATAAGTCAAAAAAATTATGTGATTCTATTTCAATTATACTTAAAAATATTTTTATGTTTTGTCAAATTTGGACTCAAATTTTGAAAATTTTATTGAGATCTTGAATCTTGTTTCAAATTTGAGTGTGAATTCGAGTTCCACAAAATTAAGTTGAGTCAAAATTCGAATATATAATTATCCAACTTGAGTTGCAGAGCAAATTTGACTTGTAACGGCGCTTTGCCGGAATAATTTGGGTGCTTGTGAGAATGGGAAAAAACATGCGATTAATTAGTTTTAGATAAGAGAGTTCCAATTTTTTTGTTATAAAGTTTTGCCCCAAACATTAGTAATGGTTGAATGTTATGTAAAATTACTACTTTCAAACTGGAAATGAATTTTCTATTTTTTTAAAATATATAAATCTTCAACAAAAAGCCATAAAATTGAAATTGTGACAACCGAATAAATAAATTTGATTAAATAACACTGCAAGGAATTAGGATAATCTCATAGTGTTTTATGTTGTGTCGTTAGATATTAATGTACGCGAGCCTTTCATCGACGCAGGCGGCGGCGTGTAAGGTGGGTATGTGGGTCGCATGTTCATGTGACGTCGTTTCGGACAGCGATACTATGTGGTATATATTATTATATTAGGTGGGATGGACACGTGGCCGAAACAAACAGTAGATTCATGAAAAGCGTGCTTTAGCTTATGGAAGCACTTCCGCATTGAAATCTAAAGATAAAAACGCTTAATGAGAATGCGCTATCGGATTAACTTAAATAGTTAGAATTCCACCCTTGATGATAGTGATTAACTGCTGATACTGTCTTTACTCCTACATGACTTCATCATGCATGTGTGATGGGGAAGTTGTACCCATGCTCTATTGCATATCATCATATAAATTTAAGGTGATGCGTGAAGGCTATTTTTGAGGTGAAATTGTATTTTGGGTGCTTATATTTTAAGCAATATGGTGAAAATAATGAATCATGTGTTCAGTTTGCTTGGTTTTTTTTTATGGGGAATGTTGTTGAACCAAGTTTCAATAGTTAACTAAATTTGAAAACTAGTCAGGATTGATTCAATTTCATTTTGTTGAGCTCAAATTTAAGTTTAAATTGAAATCAAATAGTAAAATTAAGTTCATTTTGAGGTTTGATAGATATTTTTATACATAATCAAATTCGAGTTAAATAGTTTAATTTGTTAACATCCTTTTAATGTCAATACATATAAAAGTTAAATATCATTTTATCTATGTATATAACATTATACAATTATTGTGTTGTATGTTGATTTCTTTTTTTTTTTAATAGAGGTAATGGTTAAATTTTAAAATATTTTATATTAAAAAATAAGAACATATCAAAGCATATATATCTGCCAATCTGAAATTGGCCAATTTTAAGATATTGTAGCAGAAGCATAGAAGTAATGGATAGAAAACGAAGAAAAATATTGTTTTGGTAATTAATATATTTAGATTTTATGTATTTTAATAATATCAAAAGAAAATAAGATTGGGATGCAAAATAGCCATAAACTTTACACAAAATCGACTGCAAGGAATAATATGTTTGGATCCAATTTTTCATCTATTTAAATCATTTCTCCTAAATATATTATACCTAAAAATATTTCTTTTCATTTCTTTTTTTTATATTTTTATATTATTTTTAAATTTTTGCGTCAAATTTTTTTCTTCTTAAATTTTGACCAAACATAAAAGCTATTTTATGTTGCAGCAAACCCTAAGAGCCCAACCCATACACGAGGCCATTTGCTCATGGGCCGGGCTTTCTAATTTTTTCGTCCAGCCATAAGTGGAAGGAAATTGCACGTGTCCTACGTCGTCGTTTTGTTTTGAAGTATTTCCTTCGTGCTTGTGTTATGCGAACAGTTAGGCATCATTTCCTTCACTTTAGGATGTCATTAACAACTTATGCAGCAATAAATTGGCAACACATTCCTCCAATTGCTATTTTTATAATTGGTGAGTATTAATCAAATTTCCATTTATTTTAATACGTATAAAAAGAATGACTTATATTATTATTATTATTATTATTATTATTTGTTTTTGATGGAGAAGGATGGGGCCTCTTCTGCGACTTCTCTACTGGAAGGATTTTGAAACTGACTCACCACGTGTCGACAAGTTGTTAGAAGTGTCCCAACAGACGAAGATTCGAACCCACGTTTCGTATTCCAGAAACTTCTAGCGGAGTCGTGGCTCTAATTGCCTCATTTTAAAAATATTAACCGCACCATGCTTCGTCCTGACACGTGTCCCTTGGGACCACGCGCATCCCGCGTGGCATCGTACTGAGCCAGCAAATGATACGGCCCTCGTTTTATATTTTTATTATTATGCAATCTAATCTCCGACTAATAGTATTTTGCATATCTAGTCCGTTTCCCCCATCCCCATTTTTGTAGCTTCGAGTCGGACTACTTCCAGTTTTCGTGGTTTTGACGCGTCCTGTGTGATTCATTTACTGAGCAATGAGTGGAGGTGAAGAGAAGAAAGAGGATGGAGTTGATGATAGGAATAAGAAGCAGTATGAGGTGTTGATGTGGGGGTATTTTCCGGGAGTGACATCGCCAAGATCTCCGTTGACTTCACCGGAGACTGTACGCTTTCCGGAGGCGCAGAAATCCGGAGATTCTTGGAAGGATGTTTGTGCCGGCGGATGTGGCTTCGGATTGGCAATTACCAGTTATTCACCTGTCTCTCTCTTGTTTTCATTTTGACCGTCTAGATTTTTCTTTTATGTTACGTCGTGCTTCCGGTTTCTGGATTTTCCACTGAGAAAATCTGAAATCTATTTGGTAATCTTTGCACATTATTGAATTCGCTTTGTTTAAAACTCGACTCAACTAGATCACAGTTTCGATTGTTTTAACGGGAGAATTAATATCAATACCAAGGATTGGAAGTTCTAATGTTGTCAAAATTGTCTATGAAATTTAGCAATAATGAATTCAGAAGGTTTGGAAAATAAGCTATCTAGTTTGTTTTGATGCATACTTAAACTTTGTTTTTGAGCTGGAGGTGGGACAGCGGAACGGATCCAAATCTACGCCGTTTTCCATTGGTTCTGCTGTATTTCTGTGGATAGGAGACCACTCTGAAGGTCGATAAACTACATCAATATTTTTAAGCGATTTTTTAGACTGTAGAGGTTTTATTATCTACTCCTATTCTGAACTTGTTGCTTGACTTTGCGAAATATATAGGAAGGCAAAATTTTCATGTTTTACAAAATTTCTTAGAATTGTTTTTGTTAGTAGAGCTATACGGAGGATGCTCTTTGGAAGCTATAGTGTTCATGCTGGATCCGAAGGTAAACTTACGATCATTTTTGATATCATAACGCATTTATCTGAACAAAATGGTTAAAATAAAATAAACAAAAAATTTGTCTAAATGAGGACAGCTCAGGTAGAAGATCTGTAATTAGTTTGGCTAACGGAATGGCAGAGTAATTCATTGTGACCTACGAACCTCTGATCACCTCCCACGAGTATACTTTGAAAGTTTTCTTCGAACTAACTTAAAATTAATATTTTCTTCTAATTGAAGTGGAAAGCTGGCTGCTTCTTCTTAGAAGTTGACTTTAGATGTTTTCTTCGAACTATAACAGTTGTAATTGCCACTCAGGTATTTTTTTTGATTCATGTACCATGCGAAGTATCTCAAATTTCGTTTCTCATTGTTCCAAGTCATGCTTTGTGATGCAGATTATAATGTGCACCTTCTTGCTTTGAGAAACATTGATATTTATAACATAACTCTTTTCGGCAGCCTTTGGAAAGCTGATTACATGGGGTTCAGCTGATGATCAAGGCCAGAGCTATTTGACCTCTGGGAAGCATGGGGTACTGTAGCTAAAATTTTGTTTCTTAAGTCAGTTTTTCATTCATCTGTCAACTGATTTCCCTTCTTTGTTTGCCATTCCATATAGGAGGCTCCAGATGCTTATCCTCTTCCAACAACTGATCTGATTGTAAATGCTGCTGCTGGTTGGGCACATTGTGCTTCAGTAACAGGTATTGTTAAGTAACCTTTACTGTGAATCTAAGCTTGTTTCCTTCTTCTTAACATTCCATCCGAGTTGCCTCTTTTCTATTTTTCCCTTAAGATCAGTTTAGTCCATCCCAGCCAGAGCACAAGCTTCATTTGTCACACTGCATCCGTATTCGAGAGAGTAATTGTTCCAACGACTTATTAGATAAGAAACTTGGTAGTTTAATGAATTCACATTTCATGCACAGATAATGGTGAAGTGTACACATGGGGTTGGAAGGAGTGTGTTCCATCTGGAAAGGTCACACTTAGCTGGACTAATATGACAAGCTGTGAAGATGAAACTTCCACAAAACAAAGTTCAACAATAACTGAACAAGGTATCCTTGACATAATTATGTCGAAAGATTTTTCTTAGCCATGAGTAGTCTACTCTGTTGGATGATGGAGCCTGACTCCACATGCTGGATGTAACAGCGAGCCCTCATTCTCATAGTTCAAAAACTGTGACTGGATCAATTTCTTGTCCAGATGACAAAATACCTGGAGATGAAACTATGAAGCGCAGAAAAGTTGCAACTGTACAAGAACATGAAACATCAATACCGGCAGATGAGACCCTATCAATGCCTCCTTGTCTTGTAAACCTGGATCGTGGAGTGAAGATCACCTCAGTTGCCGCTGGGGGGCGCCATACTCTGGCATTGTCAGGTAGCCTTATTCCCTGTATGCTGCAACCTCCAGGCTACATTTTGTTGCTGTAGTTGATGTCTTTTTGAGGTTACATAATCATTTTGTATGAAGGTTTTTTGAAGTACAAGTTATAGACCATCTTCAATATTAGCAAGAAGATCTTCATATGCAAACAAGACCTGATGCATCATACTTTTACTGGGTTCAGATGTGGGACAGGTCTGGGGTTGGGGCTATGGAGGCGAAGGCCAGCTTGGTTTAGGATCTAGAATAAAAATGGCGGCATCTCCTCATCTTATACCTTGTATCAATCCATCATCAAGCAGAAGAGACGGCTCTTCTGCATGTAATCAGGAAAGTGTGAGTGCTGAAGCTGAGCAACTTAAATCCATAGGAAGATACATAAAACGAATTGCTTGTGGAGGAAGACATAGTGCAGTCGTGACTGGTAACTATGGAAACGTTTAAGTGGCGTGATTGATTCTGGGGAATATTATTCCTTTTCTAATAATGATTTTTCCTTTTGCATTACCAGATGCTGGTGTGCTTCTTGCTTTTGGTTGGGGACTGTATGGACAGGTGAATCCTTTTATGTGCTGTACATTGTTGGCTCCAGAATCCAGTGTTTTATGCACTTAATTGCATTCCAGTGGTGATAGCAATTTCCACTCCTTTTCAAGTTGTTCTGCTGAAATTCTGAATTTAGTCTATTTGCTTATCGTGGGGTGTCCTTGCTCTGGTCAATTTCAAAAGTTGCGTGCTTCCATGATAAGATAAAGTAAGTCACAGGATATTGGTTTGCAAAACTTGGAGTTCCATCAGATATGAGGTTGGAGTTGTATGTGCGGTCCTTTTGAGAAGTTGATATCTACTTTTAAATTTACCTAATTAAGGTTGATGCTTATTGCTTGGTATTCATAGCTCACAAATTGGATGGCGAACCACATACAGGGTTGAGGGTTTAATTTTTGCATCTCATTTATTGTGTTCATGTATGTGCAAAATTCTTGGAGCATTTTGTACGGCTTCCTAATAGTTGTGGTTCGGTTGGGAAAATAACTAAAATGAATAAATAATTAATTAATTAAAAGATCAATCTTTCAAGAAACCTCTTCCTTTTGTAGTGTGGACAAGGGAACACTGACGATTTGCAACGACCAACTTGTGTGCCTTCGTTACTTGGCACTCAGATTGAAGCTGTTGCAGCTGGACTTTGGCATACAATATGTATTAGTGCCAATGGGCGTGTTCATGCTTTTGGTGGGAATCAGTTTGGGCAGTTGGGTTTGGGAACAAATCCTGAACACTGTGAGGTAACTTCATTCTATAACATTTGCTATATTCGATCTCAACTTGGTTATTGTCTGTTTGTTTTATAGAAGTCGATCAGAAACCCTTATTATCAACTACTCTGGTGTGATGTGAAGTTACGATTTGCAAAGAGGAAAGGCAGGTATTCTTGTTGTGTGATTCAAATGATTTAAGAATGCATCATTCACTGCCGAATTTGAACTTGCGTAACAGTTGAGACAGAAAGAAAAGAAGAGGGGAAAAGTAAAGAAAGGGATGTGTGAGCAATCATCTCCCTTGAACAGGGGGAAAAGTAAAGAAAGGGATGTGTGAGCAATAATCTCCCTTGAACATTCTTCTGTTTGTCAAAATTGCTTATCTTCAATGGCATTTGAAGTAGAAATGCCCCAAACAGCATCATATTCTTTGTGATCTGTTCTTGCTGCAAGAGGCCTCGAATATATTGATTCAAGGAACTGAAACTTTTCAAATCTCATAACTGCAATATTACTTGGGAGCAGTTATAAAGCACAAGCTAGTATTTGGAATTTCTGTTTGAAATGTGTAACATGCTTTGTCATTCAATGTGCTTAAAATTTAGTAGACTTGTCTGTCAGAAAATTACTACATTTAAACAGGGAAATTTGACTTTAGAATTTGTTATGTTGTTCACAGATTATCCCCAGGCTTTTAGATGCTTCTGTCCTGGAGAGTAAGAAAGCCAAAGTGGTAGCCTCTGGTGCTCGCCATAGTGCCATTCTAACAGGTGAAGTATTCAGCTACTTTCTGATGTTGGGATTTGTTTGACCATCTTTGGCTCTCTAATTTGGTACTACATTTATGGGACAATGAATCTGCAAGTTGTATCTCAGTGATCGGGATGAGATTTCCAAGTCATGCGGCTTGTTTTAGTAATTTAAGGTTCATTTTTAATATTGTTATCAATGCTTTGCTATTTGTTGCATAAAACATCCTTGACAATAATCTCAGAAAAATCAGAAATGATGTTAAGAAATAATCAAAGTTGGATTGCTATAGACAAATCGGGACTGACTGTAATGGTGTATGTGAGTACATACTCAAGAACAGCATGAATTCTCTATTTCTCACTCAATGCTCTTGGCAGAGGATGGCAAAATCTTCAGCTGGGGATGGAACAAGTATGGTCAGGTAAACGATATCTTGAGGACGTGATCTGTGTTTCAGTTCCTTGTGGTGGTGGAATTTTTGATCTGACGTTTTGTTTGTGTATGTGGTTGGTTCTAATTGTAGCTGGGTCTGGGAGACACAGTGGATAGAAACGTCCCCGCCCAGGTTCCTCTCAAGGATCACGTGCCCAAGAATATTGCCTGTGGTTGGTGGCACATGCTCTGTCTCTCTGAGACTAACTCACCAAGGTAGTCTGTCTACATTACAGATGGTTTCTGCGCATCAAATTAGTAACTTATCTGTTGTACACAGAGTACAGTGTTGGATAATTTGCTTCCAATTTCTTTCTTTCTTTCTTTCTTTCTTTCATATACTTAACGACTTGGGGGGTGGAACAGAGATTTTAAGACCATGTTGTCATTAATAGATGCAGGGTTTCATCGTGAATGATGATTGTACTGGACAAGTCACTTCCTAGGCAGAACAACTGCTGACAAGATTTGTTCCTCGCAGCGCACACAAAATTGGTGCACATGCTGACAATTAATTACCAAATAGAGCCGTACTTGCATGTGGCACGGTCAAAAAGTTTCAGAAAAATGACATTAATTTTGAAACAGTTGACACAAGATGAATGACTGGGAAAGGCTGGACAAGGTATCTGCCAGACCCTGAGCTGAGAAAATATACTGCTTTCTTCAAAGACAGACTAATTCGCATAACTCCTCAGCAGACACGTAGTGACAACTTGCAATAAAGACTGGCTTCATTTACCAGGGGACTAAGATTGAACGAAAATGCAAGATTAAATATCTCAAACTAGGTTCCAAGACAAATGTCAAATCTCATATCGGAAGGCTGCCACTCTTAATCCACAATGCAGAACTCATGCATCATCAGGAAACCGGACAAACAAAATAAAGAATAACATAACCAGATATCTCACCACATAAGCAACACAATAATCAGTCCCTTAACAAAGTACGCACATAGCATAAGAACAACTTAATTAGGATCACCTGAAATAAAGTGTCCCAAATTCCACAGAGGTGTTTGCCTCATAACAAAGCTTCGTACAAAAACCCTAACACATATTTTACCGCAGCCTTCACCAAAAAGTTTCACAAGCCAATTGCATCCGATAATGGAATGAACAGACCAGGAATGACGAGTAATTATAGTCAACATTTGACGCACGAAGGATAAATGGGAAGAAAATACAGATGGAAGACAGCATGATCAGAAATTGAAGGAAAATGTCTGGGCCCGGGATCGAACCGGGGACCTCTAGTGTGTGAGACTAGCGTGATAACCAACTACACCACCCAGACACGTCGCTGGTCGTTGTTTTTAATTGATAATATCTTATGACTTCAGCGTTACTGTACTCACAAATATTAAACTTTGTATCCTTTATCATTTTTTTAATTTGGTGGGTTTGAATTGTCTTTTTTTTTTTCGATAACGACTAAGATTAATCACAGGCGTTATATTGGATTAATAGTTATACATAAGAGTTGTGATAAAATAATGTGTTAAAATTCTTCTATATATCATTCGAACACTATTTTAATCTTATATTATTAATTAAATTATTTACATATTAAAGTGGTAATAAAAGATACATATATTTATTATAAGTAGTTAAACCTGTTAAACACAATTGTCAATGATTAACTAACGTACCCACAATTTTTCATCCCTCACATAAACTTTTGAATAGTAATCTCGTCTAATAAAAACGAACACGTCCAATGTAAATAGCATAGCCCAAAGTTTTGAGCCTGAGAACACTACGGCTTGGACATCCCAGGCTCAGCAAGCAACTAGCCTTGAACCTTTTACTGAACCAATTTGCAGACATGAACAAGGGTTCTCTTTCATGGACCGTCGCTGGTTCTTCTCATGGAGGGTCAAGCATCACATCTCGGTCATGACACGATGTCTTCGCTTTGTCACTACGCTCTGTTCCCACTGGACTGAGGAGGCTGACCATCCACTGCCCTCTTCTGAATAACTTTCAATCAAGGGTTCTGATTTCTTCGTGCATATTCCAGTTTCTAGGCTGAGACAGATTTTCCGTTTGTAAACAACATTCCAGAAAGTTTCTCAGCCTGTGACCTTCGAAAATGGAGTGTAGGACAAAATCTTGCTCTTGAATTTCACTAACAAGAAATTTGTACAAATTGATTACAACTTGAATCAAATGAATTTGATGCGGGTTCTATTCTCTAATTTAGTCTCCTGATTCTTCTTTTAAAAATGTGATTTTAATTTGAAGTGTCTTCAAGAAAAGGGCTTGTGCTTAATCTTCCTTGAAACTTGTTGATTTCTTCAATTAATGCTGATCTTCAAGCTTGGCGCCCTGATTTCGGATCGAACGCTGAATTTGAAGATCATTGACGAAGAACGCCTTGAATTTGGGTTTAGGATCGAAGCTGTGGCTTTAATTTGGGGTATTTTCAAGAGAAGGGCTTGTGCTTGATCTTCCTTGAAATTTGTTGATTTCTTCAATTAACGTTGATCTTCGAGCTTGGCGCCCTGACTTCGGATCGAACGTTGAATTTAAAGACCGTTGACGAAGAACGCCTTGAATTTGCAGATGAACTCTTTGAATTTGACGAAGAACGCCTTGAATGTTTTTGAGTGACTTGAGAGAATTTGTTTCTCCTCTTCTTGCTCTTTGGCTTGTCGTGTCCGTTCTTTCTTCAAAGATGTGACTTTAACTTGGAGTGTCTTCAAGGAAATGGCTTATGCTTGATCTTCCTTGAAACTTGTGGATTTCTTCAATTAACGCTGATCTTCGAGCTTGGCGCCCTGATTTTGGATCGAACGCTGATTGAAGACCTTGGACGAAGAATGCCTTAAATTTGGAAATGAACTCTTTGAACTTGACGAAGAACTTCTTGAATGTTCTTGAGTGCCCTTGATAGAATTTTATGTCTCCTCTTCTTGCTCTTCCTTGCTATTCCTTGGCTTCTCCTCCCTTTGTTGTAGGGTTTTGACCCCTATTTATAATTATAGGAGAGATAATATAGTCACTTAACCCGCTGACGTGGAGCATTCTGATTGGTTGGGGTTGTTGGCCCCTTGCCAGACTGCGTCACTTGTCGCCTTCTGATTGACCCTCTTGATCATTTATTGCCTCCTTACCGGATTGTGCCATTTATTGCTGCTTGATTTGGACAATTTTGATTGATTAATTATTTATTAAGAAAAGTGTATTTGTTTTAAAATTTTAAAATAAAATTATTTAATTCATATTTTAATTTCTTTATTTAATTTTATGTGATATTTATTTATTTATTTATTTATTTTACGTGTCTACGTGGAGTCAACCGTCAAACGCCGGAAAACGTGAAACAAGTCGTCCTATAAAACTACTTCTGTACAGATATTCCAATGACTGCCTCGTATTCAAATTCCCAACGCGGTTTTCTGCAGAATGCCCTTCTGGCATTCACTCATGGTCATGAAACTTAGTCCTTATCGGTTCCGTCTTGTTCAATCTATTTGTGACATTAAATAATTCTCACAAATGCCGATTAACTTCCCGTAGCCAGTCCTTAACGCGAATCTGACATTAATCCCTCTTTTCTTGGACAAAAACACTCAGGCTGGCAAGAATTTTTTCCCCGTCGGTGTGCCGTTAATAAGAGGACATTCTTTGAGAGATATAGAAATATAGCCCGAATTCTTCCCTGTATGAGAAGCCAAGTTCTTGAATGTTTGCAACTCCTCTTTTTACTGGTTCTGAACGCTATTCCACTGTCAATTTCAAGACCTCATTTTGATCTGTTGAGGGGTGACTCCATATCCGTTGGAAAAAAATCTGATTTCATCACCTCGCCTCACAATTCATTCACATGCGGTTTCTACGACCTGCAGGGAGCCAATGCCTGCTGGTTCGCCATCCGGTTCACCAATTCCAGGGACAAAACCGTTGTCTGGACGGCTAACGGTGACAGGCCTGTCAACAGCCAAGGCTCAAGAGTAACTTTCAGGTTGGACGGATCAATGGTCCTGACAGACGTGGAAGGGACCGTTGTGTGGCAGACTAATACAACCACTACTGATGTGGCTGCGGCTGAGCTTCCCAACACCGGAAACCTTGTCTTGAAGAATCCATCGGGAGATGTTGTCTGGCAAAGCTTTGATTTTCCTACCGACACTCTCCTGCCTCACCAAATATTCAACAAGAACAAAAGATTGACGTCTAGGTTAAGAAAGGGGGCTTTCGAATCAGGCTACTTCAATTTGTACTTTGGCAGTGACAATGTTTTGAGGTTGATATCTGACGGCCCTGATGCATCCACCACAAACTGGCCGAATCCTGATTTTGATATTTACAGAAGTGGGAGAAGAAACTACAACAGTAGTAGAATAGCAGCTTTAGATGACATGGCAGGTTTGTGTCAAGTGATCTCTTGAAATTTAATGCTTCTGATATGGGCTATGAGATAAGGAGGAGGCTGACAAGGGACTATGATGGGAATCTCCGACTCTACAGCTTGAACAGCTCCGCAGGGGTCTGGGAAATAACCTGGCAAGCTCTCACACATCCTTGTGGTCTAATGGATTTGTGCGGAAGAAACGCCACACCAGAGCCCACGTGCACGTGTCCTCCTGGATTTGAGGTGAGCAATCCAGGTGACTGGAACCTGGGCTGCAAGCCCACGTTCAACCAAACCCTCTTGAATTCCAGGCAAGTGAAGTTCCTGGAGATCCCCCCCCCCCCCCCCCATGCAATACTACGTTTCCGGTCACATGGGAAACTTGCAGGGATATTTGCTTGGAGGATTTCCGCTGCCAGGCCTTTAGCTACAGGCTGAAAGGACGAGGGATCTGCTATGTAAAGAATGCACTATTGAATGGGTATGCTTCTCCAGATTTTCCTGCAAGTATGTGTCTCAAGCTAACTGGAAGTTTGCAGGCATCAGAACCTGATTTATTCCATGCCGCCAGCTCGAATTGTGGATCTCGCGAGGCGGAGATCAAATTGGGCTCTCCTTCTATGTATGATTTCGCCTACAGAAGGGTGAAGTGGGTGTATCTCTACTCATTTGCCGCGGCATCTGGTGCAGTAGAATTGATGTTTGTAGTATTAGGCTGGTGGTTTCTTTTAAGAAAACATGGAGTTCCAGCGTCAGTTGAGGCCGGATATCGCATGATATCCAGTCAGTTCAGGCGGTACAGCTATTCAGAACTGAAGAAAGCAACAAACAATTTCAAGGAGATAGGAAAGGTAGGCTCGGGTACTGTGTACAAGGGCGTTGTATCAGACAACAGGGTTGTGGCAGTGAAAAGGCTAGGAGATGTTTTTCAAGGACAGGACCAGTACTTTGCTGAAATCAGGACCCTTGGAAGGATCAATCACATGAACCTGGTAAGAATTTGGGGGTTCTGTTCAGACAGAAGGCATCGCCTCCTAGTTTATGAGTATCTTGACAACCTGTCACTGGACAAGCATCTTTTCGGCTCCAACTTCACGGGATGGAAACAAAGGTACACTGTTGCATTAGGCACTGCCAAGGGCTTGGCTTATCTCCACCATGAGTGCCTTGAATGGGTTATCCATTGTGATGTGAAACCAGAGAACATACTTCTTGACAGTGAATATTGGGCCAAGATTTCAGATTTTGGGCTAGCAAAACTGTCCCAGGGAGGTGGTCCTGGTTCAGAATTCACCAGAATCCGCGGGACAAAAGGTTACAAGGCTCCCGAATGGGCTCTAAACCGCCCCATCACTGCAAAAGTGGATGTTTATGGATATGGGGTGGTACTATTGGAGATGGTGAGGGGAATTAGACTTTGTCATTGGGTTGTGGAGGGCGATGATGATGAGCACAACACAGCGCTGACGAGTTTTGTGCAAAGCGTGGAGCAAAAGATGCAGCGCGGAAGCTTATCTTGGGTGGAAAGTGTTGTGGATCCAAGGTTGGGAGATAACTTTAGCAGAAACCAGGCTGCAACATTGATCAAAACAGGCATTTGTTGCGTGCAGAGAGATAGAAATAAGCGGCCAACAATGGCTTCCGTGGGGCAAACGCTGCTGGAGTGTGAGGATGAAACAGAAGTTTAAGGCCTGATTGGCTTTATTTTCATTGACAACTTTTATGTATACGTAGCTGTGATGATCTCTGCATTCTATTCTTTGTCCTTCTGTGATATCTTGAGAAAAGGCTAAAATGAGAATCTATTGTTTAAATTATGTGTTTCTCTTTCTTTATGTCCCTTAACCAAATTATGTTAAGATGGACACTTAATTTAGATTTCAATAAACTTTTACCCTATCAAACAGTTGGGGGAATCTCTCAAATGTTGCCAGATTAACATTTTGCAAAGAAGAGAGAAAAAGTGTGTTGACAGAAGTTCTGTTGAAAGCTAGTTGGTAAGCCTCAGAGAATCTGTCATCGAATATAAAAAAGTTGCCATAGCAGTTAATGATGTGTTCATAGAATCAGGCACTTAAAGCAATCTTTCTTTTTCTTTCCTTCTTTAGAATTAAAAGGAATGCAACCTCTTCAATATTCCCTTTGCTGTTAAAACTAAATAAGGCGTTCACTTGGAACATTGGAATCAGAAGATGAACCCTAATTTATACATCAAGTATTTGCTTGTATAACCAGTAAATATCCACTTGTAGCTTTACTTTTGAAAGCAAACTAGAGAACATGCCCTGGGGGCAGCCTTTGTCACCATGTGAAATCTCTTAAAAATAGAATCCCTTCTTTTAAAAGATGGCAAAGATTTATCAGAGAGACCAAGAGAAGCTACAGTATTTGACAGAAAACTGGCTAGTAAGTGCTACAGAAGCCTATGGAGTTTGCGAATTTCTAGACCCAAGATATTCCAGCCACGGCAAGGAAAATGGATACATGTTTGTCAGAAAGAAAGAGTTGCACCTAAAATAGGTTGGTAATTTGATTTAGAAACATCATTTTTGATGAAAATGAAGTTCCTTACAGACCACGCTTTGATGGATGTTGTCTGCTACTTCAAACTAATGCTTACTAAATCTCCAATAATCCATCACATGCTAACTGAACTAAGAACCACCTAATTATCATCATGAACAAGGAAAAAGAGAGTTCATTCCCTAAGAATTTTGCTACCTTGTAAGGGCTATGATTGAGTGATCAGAGAGGAAAGGAGCCACATTACGTTGAGTAGATATCTCAAGACGATGCATTTCTGCTGGACATGAGGAAGGGGTAATCTGCAGCCCAAGGACTAGATGTGACGATAAAATTCAAAGAACACCTAGACCTCAGGATGCAGATTACCTCATCCTCACCCAATATGATCCATGGAGTGAAGATTTCCTGATGAGCTGATGAGAACCAAAACTGGCTTTTTTAGATAGTTCCATGCAAAAGGGAATGATGATCCAAACGCATGGGGGGTAGAGGAATATATAATGCCTGGCTAAGATTCCATATTCAATTCCCTGGGTGGGGTTGTTCACGGTGTTAGGAGACTAAAGCCATGATAAGGTGCTGTCCCCTGCAATCATGGTTGATTCTGTTCCTTTCTAACCAATGATCAGAGGGAACATTTCCCCCTTATCGGAAAATGATATTTCTGCCTTGACTGCTTTCAGCACAAGATCAATAAATCGCCCAGCTGGAAATTCTCAGAGAAAAAGAAAGCCACTGCATTGTGGACATTGACTGCATGTGAAAGGCAGAGAAGTAGAAGCGACCTAAATCTCTATTCCAGAAGGTTTATCGCCTCAGGTTTCAAGTGTTTTGAGCAACCTGTGAACTCTGTGGCTATGTGGTTTTCTTCAACTTGTGTCTGATAATAAATCAGCAGCAAAATTGCATGATGCTGGCATGTTTTTTCTGATCAGATGAGGCTTGCAAAAACTGTGGTATTCTTCCACTTGTGACTAGTGTTCTTTTAACTTCGACAGGATGATAAATCAATTTGCAGGACTTATGCTTGTGGAGATCAGGGAATGTATCCCTGCCCTTGGTTTCTTTGGATCTATTCCAGGCAACCAGAATGTCTTGCATCGGTGGATAAACTTCATGTCACTAAATAAAACTATCCTCAAACATCAGCTCAAATTCTTGATCTTGAAGAAGCAATAAATCCATCTGCTATTGTGAATTGAGAGGTGATTACAGACGATTTATGCCAGCCCCTCTTTATAGTTTCCTTTATAGTTAGGTTATTTGAGTGCCGGCGAGGCCTAAAGCAAAGAACAAAAGGGTTGACAACTTGAGTTCATTGAATCTTGGAGCAACATAATACAACATTTTAAAAATCATTTTTGGCAATATTCACACGTCATCTACAGTCACTACCCACAAACATTAGTTTGTTCATACATTAGGGACAATCCTCTTGTTGGATGATTTGATTTGTAAGATAATTGCATCGATTAGTTACTTCTTAAAAATTATGTTTAGTGAACTTGACCACGCGAGTTGATTATATTTATTTTTCCATTATAACCTTCAATGCAAATTATTCAATCAACAATATATGATTAAAAATAATCATTTAATTATTTATAAACGAAAATTAAAATTTTGATTATTTTATCATAATTTTCAAGTAAAATTATTATCTTACAATGTTATAATTTTATAGCAAATTCTTATTTTATCAAAAGCTTTAATTGATTAAAAAAAAACATTTGTTGAACACGAATAAAATATTTATCTGACATAATCACTCAAAATAAACATGTTTTAAAAAATATGAGCTTGAAAAATAGTAACGGTAGCAACAGAAGTATCTAGATTTTATCACTGGAACTTGCTATCCAATAGAAGACTACCTCAGATGGAATTGCAACCAACCCTTTTTCTCCTTTCAATGTCACAATTAGGGAAAGCTCCTTATTCTGCTTGTGCAGGATCACAGTCGCTATACAATCTTCATTCAACCCATGACTAAAAATCCTACATCTCCATCTGGCTTTGAGCACTGATGCCAAAACCTTTCTGGGAACATATGTTATCATGATCCACAATATGGTGCTTTTCGAGCAGAATCTGATGCAAATTTCACGACATGTCATCAATCAGGTTATCATCTGGGATGATCCAAATTCACGAGGAATATCCTGCACAACGTTTGTGCCTCCTCAAAGATGTTTGCGGGTGCACAACGATGTTTGTAATACAATCTGACCATCAGTTAGCCACTGGCATAATTTGTTCACTCTAACGTTGAGTCTTTCGTGTTGTAAATTATAAAATTACGAAATGAAAAATACAACTGTGTTTATTAATGTCAAAAAAAAAAAAAAAAACAGAGAAAAAAATCTACTTTGATTTAGTGCTACTTAAGCAAGGTTTTTAAAACCAATTTGGATCGGCAGTTTTCCAATTCAATCACATCTAACCGATGTAAATTGATCAAGTTCGATCAAAATTGAGTTGAACCAATCAAACTGGTCAAAAAAAACAGGTTTTTACTTTTTTATTTATAAAAATTTTAAAAAATAAAAATTAACTTTTAAAATAAATAAAATATTTTAAACGTTCTTATAATTTTATTTTTATGTCTAAAATAATTTATTATTGTATAAAATTTTTACTAACTATTTTTTTAACTTGTACTTATTTTATAATTTTTATCAATATATTTTTATAATTAAATAATTAAAAATTTAAATATTATACCTTAACATTAAAAATTTTCGCTTAATTATGAGGTTTTTATTTTTCAAAACTCAGTTTTCAATATTTACATTTTTCTTTGAATTTAGTTTAGTTTCCTTTAAATTTTTATAATATTTTTTATTTTTATTGAATTATTAATTTTTATTATATATAAAACTTATCATTGAACATGAGTTAATTCTATAATATCATTTTAATACTATTATATATAGTCTTAAATAATTAGAAGTAATTTAAACTAGTTAAAACCCAATTAGTTCTCCAGTTTGATAACCGATGTGATTTTGATTACATTGCTTTTAACTTGAAAAACTGATTATGCTGTTAGGAAACAGAACATGGAGTCGCAGATCATACTGTCAAATTTCATCAACTCATAAAAGACGCAAAACACTAGTTTTTCACTGCAATTCTTCATGTAATTTTAAGAAAGCAGCTGCAATAGCTTACTTGCTGCTCATCCTAACATAACAACAGATATATGCTTCTGCTAATGGAACTTGGCTCCAATAGTAATATTATCACGTGCAAACAGAATTTAACCGATGGTGCAACAAAAACCCTTGATGATGATAAAATCAAATTGATAATGCACCTAATCCTAAACGCTATTTAGACGTAATACATTGATGTGCGAACAATGTTAACATGCCATCAGGACGCTCTGCACGGAAAAATTTGTTTACTGGCAGCAACCACAAAATTTACCGCCGCAAAATTTTCTGTAAGTAGCATAGATCAAAAGGGTAGTTACTAGCTGGCTCATATTTTAACCAAAAACCGAAACTTTAAGCTTCTTCAGTGGCCCAAGGTTGCAAACTAGATCAAGGGAAGGGTGTTGTAGCAAGACATGCCAACTAACTAAAAGGTCCACACGTCAGTAACTTCTTCAGTGTTTCATATGTCATGAAAACAATCCCTACACCTGGCACAACCTTGTAGTATTCAGGCATGATACCTCTATACAAACCACGGAAGCCTTCCATGCGGACAATGTGCCTAAATGTTCCAAACAATCCCGTATTATACACTTGGGCTCGCCCAGCAGCACCTTCCATTTGCATTCTTCGTCTCACAAGGTCCAAAGGGAATGTTGCTACAGCAAAACAACAATAATAAAGAACAAGAGAACGTCACATTACTTACTAGTTGGACAGTCAATTTATTGACTCATATTTCAAATCCAAAATCTCTCACAGCACAAATCTTCTATATCAGAAAACTTAAAAATCGTCATTGACTATTAAGCTCTACCTCTTGCACTCCCAAGTAAATACAAAGAAACATAACCATATGAATTATAAGACGGTCAGTCTATTGGGTAAATCAGAGCAAACGTAGGAATTACAGACCACCAACCTGATGATGATGCAATGCCAGAAAGACTTCCACAAGCAAGGCTGACCAGGACAGTAGAATCACTGGGCCTAGTGGAAAGACAATATCATTGTTGAGAACATAAATGAAATTTAGGAGGCATCAAGATCGTTGAATACAATCGATCAACTAAAGAGTCTTTACTCACCTTTGAGAACGCCAATAAGATTTTAAGCTCTCATAAACTGTAAAGCTTATAGCTATGCTGGGTCCAACACCCTACAATCAAAAGAAAATATATACATATATATCGATACATATAAATATATATGAAACATAAGATACTTATAATGTAAGCTTGAGTAATGGTGCTTAGATTCCAGAACTCTAATTTGGAAGAAAACGAAAGGAAAAACAAACCAATAATGTTGCCCCCAACCCTTTGTACAGGCCAGGAAAACCTTCATCTCTGCATATGGTATGAAGTGCATGCCTTATCCCCTGATAGTATATAGCATTCCGCTGTATAGTACAGAGCAAAGTCAGTAAAAAAAGGTTATGCCATTTCACCCAGACTAAAATAAAAATAATAATAATGATAATAAATAATATCAAAATATAAGAATAACAATCCACCAAGAAGAAGAAAAGTGCCAAAAAAGGAAAAAGTAAACATAAAAGAAATTGCTAGTTAACCAGGCCTTTCACAAATCTTGTAACACAGTTAATTGCCATTTGAGGACGTGCAAAGTTTCCAGTACTTCTCTTTTCTTCTAATTTTTCTCTTTTATTTTTTTCCCCATCTTATGTAAGAGGGCCTTTCTGACTTCTCATTGCTTCTTTTTTTGTTTCAGAATTTAACTGGGAGGTAGCGGCTATTTGATGCGAAAATCCTATTACTGCAACCCTGAGTCATAGGAAATGATTTAAACATTTGCTTCTATTTTAGAAGTATGCTAAGCCTGTACCTGTGCAGCAAGTCGTGTCCTGACAAGATCCAACGGATATGTTGCACAAGCTGCAGTCATTCCTGCCAAGCCACCACTTACAAAATGAACAACAGCATCTGCGCTCGCATTTCCCCCATGTCCATCATGTCCAGGAATTGATTTTAATATCTGCAAAAAAATTCTAACATAAGTAGAAAGGCCACGTGAAGAGATTCAGAATCAGTGCCTCCAATCTTTTTTTGAACTTCATTAAACAGAACGGAGATCTTCCAAGCACTCACGCTCTTATACTGTTCATAGGCATAAAAATTGACAGATGAATAAGGAAGCCGATGTGCTATCATAACCAAATTCCCTTTCCAGAAAGCTCTAAATCCTTCTTCGTTGATTATGCGTAGTGCCTCATGCCAGACACTAGGTTTATTCATTAATGCAACATTTGATTGCATGCCTTGAACCTAAAAGAAATACAATTTTTGAGGTTATAAAAACAGCAAGAAAAAACACAAGGAAAAAGAAGATATAAGAGATAGATAATTAGCTAACATTTAGCTGTTGGTGCATCCATTCAAATTACAAAACAGAGGTGCATTGCATTATTATAAATTTATAATAGGCTTTACAATTTGGAACGTAAATTGCACTAAGCACCAATTCTCGCAAAACTACTCATAAGATCCACAAGCCTCCATCTTTCCCTTTTTCAATTTATCCGCTTCATATATGAATCTCACATTAGAACAATCGTTCGCTATAATAAACAACTGAAAAAATAATCATAAAAACGAAAGTGATTAATTCAAAGATAAAAAGGTATAACCTTAGCATCGAAGTTGAGACACACACAGAGTTAGTGCATGCTAGGGCTTTAGATTTAGCAAAGAAACATATGTGAAAGAACTTCTTTCCATGAAGCAAAGATTGCAGTACAAACAGTAATTTAGTTTATTTGCAAGACATTCTTTAAATTCACAAATCTACATTCAAATGTTCAAAATGCTTGGCAAAGTCAAAAAAGATTGAAGATAGACTTGTCCAATAACAAAAAATAAAAAAGTGATTTTTCACGCCGTTGCTTTTACTTCTCACTTTCCCCGACCAAACTGCATCTGCGAAGAAAACCAACATCGTCCCTAGAAACAAGAAGAAGAAGGGAAGAACAAGAAAAATAAAATTAAAACCTGAAAGAGAATGGTGAGCCGAGCTAGTGGAGCAGTACATGTCTTGCTGAAAGCTCCGGCAATGCCGCCGGCAAGGAGCTGGGGCACGAGACCAATCTGCGATATCTCTGGCTGCGGTTGCTGCGGGGGTGGCGGCGGCCGCGAATGGTGATGGACAAGCTTCCTCGCGGCAGAACCGCCATCCACCCCTACTCTAGCCTCCATTACCTATTAAAGAAGTGAAAAATCCTTAAATAAATTTTCTCTCCACTCCTCAATCAAAATAACCGATAGCCCAAAATCTTCAGAGCGTTACTGGGTCATTTGAGTATGGTATATGCATGTGGGATTGAAATTAACAGAGGCCGGCAACTCATTGATTTCATTCGAAGGGTTGGTGAGAATAAACCCAGCGAAAACCTAATAGAGGGAAGGTTCAAAAGTTGATGCCGGAGAATAATACTTGCAATGAAGGGTTTAATTTAAATGGATATGGGAAATAGCGGTGTAGTTGACGCTTTCATGTTGAGACCAATGCGATTCACGTTTTCGCGATGTAAATCCCGAAGAAGCTTGCTCGACATGGGTCGGGCCTCTTGTCATCTTCTCTACCAAGTCTTTTAAGCACCTAACTGTCCTGAGGCCCACTTTCTTAGTTCCCGTGCTAATATTATCTAAAGTAATTATTATAAAAGTCAGGTTCAGTGCATGAGGATAACTATATACCTAATAGATAACATTTATATAATTTATAAAACAAGAGATGAAAAAAGTAAATTTAAAGAACAAGATAAATTAAAATTGAGAGAGAAGGTTTAAAATATATATAAAATAAATATCTTAATATTTAAGGATATTCAATATTTTTGCACATAAATAAAATCATAATATTTTTTAAATATACATTGGAAATCATAAAATAATAAATTGAAGAAACAAAATTTTGAAAACCTATACGACAATATTATGCCTACATAATTTTCAAGACTTTTTATTATACTAGTTTGTTGCATTATAATATTCTGCACGATTGATTAGACCATGTATCTCATCCTCAAGAAAGGCAGTTACTAAGAAGGAAAATTAACCTGATTTATAAGTTGATCTAAAAAATTTTAAGAAGTCACATTCTCAATCGTCCAAATCCATATATATATGCCCTCTTGCGTATGTTACACGACCAGCGAGGTTGGCTCACCGTGAGCATTAACACATGCGCAAACTCATATTCCAAGTCCACGTAGTGATCTCCATTTGGACATATTTGTGACTCATTCTAATCCCACAAGTGTCACTGCTTGCATCCATCTGTACCAAAACGAATGATTAAAAAAGAGTTAGACTTAATACATAAATTGGTTCAAAAACTTTTCTCAAGTCCATGTAGGGCGAAACCTCAAAAAACCAAATGAATTCCTAGACAGTGGAGCAGTTGAGAACCATATTATGCCAAGGAGGATAAGTCAAGGGCCATCAATTGAACAGGGTTTTGATCATGCCATGGGGTGATTCTTGACTCTCTGACAGCGTGCTTACCATTTAATGCACTAACTGGGCTTGCCACAGGTCTTCCGTGCAGCCACCAAGACTGTGGTGCTCGAGGGACAATTAAAATGGGACTGGACGTGTCCTTGAGTGGACTGCTGTCCCATACAAGTGGCTGCTGCTGCGAGAGAACCATAACCTTTGATATTAACTGCTTAACCAGTCATGCATGCACTGTTTCCATATTCCACCATCTTCAGTAAGTCAAAATCCTATTTTTCTGCTTACGAGATAAAAAGATATCTTCCACTAAACGTTTTGCTTCGCCATCTTTTTATCTGACCATTTATATGATTATACGCTGCGTTCTGATTGTAAGAGAGGGAAGGGAAGCCCATGAATGAGCTACTCAAAGCAGGTAAGCACGGAAACGCTCATTTTTCTCAAATTTTCACTTGTTAAAATCTCTACTTTCAAATAAACCATTCAATAAAATAATTTTTTAATATTTTTTTATCTTATTTTTATACAATTTTTAAGATTTACTTGCTAATTTTCCTTCCGCCATAATTTACACCCAACAAAGCAAATAATTAGTGAACCACTGTGATTTGTGATGATTTAAGTTACTGCCAACCATCATCTCACAAGACATGAGCCAAAGTCAGACCTTTCATCAATTGGTTTCACCCCATTGATAATCAATTTGAAAAAAAAAAAAAAAGAAACTGTATAGACAAGAGGAAAGATTTTGCACATGCACTTCCAATTGAATTCGTATAATTTGTCACTAGAATGGCCACACATTTCGTTTATTTTTATTATTATTTTGATAAATGGCAAGCTACTGTGTGGGAGACAGTGATCGTCATATTGTGCCAAAAATCACATTATCAACCAACAATTGATATAATTAAGCATCACTGCACCAAAACCAGTAAAAGAAATGAAATAAAACATAGGTCAATGGAAAATATGTTGTCATAATAATGATCATTATATTTATTTATAATCAAATCAATATTTATATATATACAAATGCTCACATTTATGTACATACACCCAAAAAATTAATTATTATTCTTATTTACTATCACGCCGTCAACTTATTATTATATACTCTTTATATATCAAAATTTTTAAAACATCAAAACTTTAGAAACAATTCACTCCTCACACCAACACAATCTCACCAAACATCATTCTCAACAACACCCCTCCCATGTATAGTCATGGCAGTCGGTGCTGTTGTGTATATATGTGGGATCAGTGCCGAACTACAATCCATTTGGTCATTTTTGATAATTTGGTTTGATTTATGTGAATGATGATGATCCCCTCATGATCGTGGGAATTTGATATGCACATGTACTTCGACTTAATTGTCACTGCTAAATGTGGTTTTATAGATATTACATCCAATAAAAATACACTGAATGCTTAAAATTGTAACATCACAATTTTATATTAAAAAGTAAAAAATTAATTAAATAATAAAATTGTGACATTTTTAATTTATCTCAATCTTAAATTTACAATATATGTTCATCAAGCGTAGCATTTATGAGAACACTAAATGTCCACCGTGCTACCTGATTCTATAGGATACACAAATACCTCCCAATCAATATGAACGAGTCGATATAAAATTCTAAAGAATAAAACTTTAGTTTGGATGGAAAAATATAAACAATTGTTTTTATTAATATAATAAATAAGTATATACGGCAAACATATTGGAACGAAAAGTTGCACGACAATAGCTGAAATCCAGCTTGTTTCTGTGACAAAACAGTGTGATTTGAAACTAATTATTTACTAGCAAATCAGCCATCTCTTTTTCGTTAGACATTTAGTGATATTACATATCATTAAAATTGTGATAACTGCTGCGCTATAAATATTTATTTATTTATTTATTATTTTTGATTATAAGATTATAATATTTGTCTTAATTTTAAAACATATAATTGTATCACTAGGTCTAATTATTATATAATAAGAATTATGTATTATTTGATAGTAAAATATAGATTATTATGTATCTAATAAATTTTGATGCTAAAAATAAATTACTGAAAAAATTTACATACTAAAATAAGATAGAAAGAAGAATAAAATAATATATATATATATATATATATATAGTAAAGCAAATTTTAGTCAGGAAGGATAAAAAGAAGAAGAAATAAAAGTAAATAAAGTGGGGGTATTTTGGTCCAAGCACATTTAATCCAAATATAGTTTGATGTAGGCCTCCCACATTCTATATAGCTAATAAATTTGGCACACACAATGTGTGTGTGTGTAAAATTATTTATAAATTGATAGTATTTTAAATAATGGAAATAATATTATTTTAAATATTAAAAATATTTAAAATAAGATTGAAAGTGAAAATTTTGAAAGGAAAACACAAATAAAGATAAATTAAAAGAAAAAAGAATATAAAGGATAGAAAAGAAAAAAAGAAAAAAATTAAAATAAGGATAAATGTGTGATTTTACATTGTACAACTAAAAAGGGGTATGTATGTAATTTTACTTTATGTAATCAAAATGGGGCCGAACATTTAACAATACAGTATAGATAATAAATATAGTTTCCTTCAAGAAATTAAAAACATGCACATTTTTTTTGAACAACCGTATAGTTTGAAATCTTTGAATATAAATTGATACAGATGGATAAATTAAATAATAATGTATTCTTAAGAAGCAAGTAGATTTAAAGCATAACCTTTTATCAGTACTCCAGATATTATTTATGAAAAAGGATAAATTTAAACTTTAACTCGCTTTAAATAAGAATCTGCTAAGATTAAGTCTATCTTCCTCCTCCTTTATGGCATGCTTCAGTTATATATTATGCTAATAATTGATATTCACTAAGTCCTAATGTGTTCCTAATAAAGACTAAAAGTTTTTTAGTTTATTAGTATGCTTAGCACTCATAGGGATAGGGTGGTCTGAAGGGCTCACACACACACACACACACACACTCATCTATGCAAGAATCACATCCTGTTGTTGACTATCGTTAGAGAGTTGGGCATAATTGGTGCACACAGTGTCTCCTTACAAAAGCCACTTTATTAGTGGCTTCATATTGACAAGAAAAGAGAGATTTAAATTGGACAGTGGATGCCATTCCCAAGTAAAGGACCAACAATGGCCACAAGTAAATGGGAGGGAATCTGGCCAATGCCCAGTTCTCAATCAAAACCATTGACAAGAATTATTTACTATAAACACTACTTTAACCCATGTTCCTGGTTATCATCATTTTTGGACAATGTTCAACGGCTGTCAGCTTTGGGCAGCACCAAAATTCAACGGCTGTCGGCTTTGGGCAGCAGATGCTGCCCTATATAAGACAAGAAGGAAAAATCAACCAAACAAACAACCCAATTGATACATTCAGAACTTGAAAGAGTGTGTGTGTTGTTATTAAATTTGGCAACTCGCTCATTAACTGGCCATATGGATCAAAAGAAAAAACAGGAATCGGATGAGGAGATATGGGTGTATGATTCTTCCGTTGATCATAAAGGAAGAGTTCCTCTCAGAACTGCCACTGGTGCATGGAAGGCCTCACTTTTCATTATAGGTAACAAAATTCTGAAAACTTAACCTAATATGAATAACTGTAATATTTCACTGCATCAACGACACACACGCGCATATGTATGCTCTATCAACCTTAAACCCCTCCAGTCTTTGAATTAATTCCAAGTAAAATGCATGCTAGCTAGTAGAGTCTGTATTAGTCTGTTGTATCGGACTGAATACTAGGTTTCAAGTTGACCAAGATTTAACCAAGCAAGGAGAACATTTTCTTGTTACTTCTCACAAGGGTATCACGTCACGCCATGCCATACGACTCTTATCTTCCTGTAAACAGAAATCCACATCTTCCTACCGGGTTGACATTCTTAAATGACATTCGTCCTTAATATTGCCGTCACCTAGTTAATGCATCGAAGTTCTCCTTTCAGTATTTTTCTGACAGGCAATTTGTCTATCTGTATGCTGACAATCAGGAACTACTGAAGGATCAAGACAATTTGTGTGAATTATGTGTCTAGTCAAAGGCTTTGTCTCATTCACCTTTACTCCTTTCTTATTGTTTCTATATGTATGTGTTTTTATTTTTAAGGTTTTCGGCGTGTGTCTTTGCCTTTAATCACTACTCTTGTACAGCTTCATCCAAAAAATGATCACTGTGTGTCAGATTCTCAGTATACCCCGCCGAAGGCATCTGCTTAATTAATCAACGCATAAAATAAGTGGAGACTGGACAAATGCTGTGGTTTCTATTTTTCAATCAATTATGCAATCATGGACTACATATGTATCTACTCATGAAGAACATTATTGCAAAGGCTTCTGGGAATATTAAGCAATATAAGGCGAGGAATAAAGAGTTCACTAATAACGACAAACTTAAACATGATTCGTCCGACAAACAAAACAATTCTTAGGGCCAACAGGGAAGTCATTAATTTCATCAATAGTTTATCAAAGCAGCAAAATTTTCTCAACAGTCCATCTATCGCAGAAATGGTGCTAAATCAACCTGTAGCAGGATTCCATGTTAAACAGTTAGGATCACACATGAGATATCAGTACCTAAATAAAGTGGTAATCTATGTGGGATCAGTCATGATAATATCACATGTTTCTGTTCATGGCAGCAACGGAGTTCAGCGAGAGGTTGAGTTATTTTGGACTGTCAGCGAATTTAATCATCTACCTGACTAAGGTGCTCCACCAAGATTTGAAAACAGCAGCTAAGAGCGTCAACTACTGGGCTGGGGTCACCACAATGATGCCCTTACTTGGAGGATTTTTAGCTGATGCTTACCTTGGCCGATTCTCCACAGTTCTGGCCTCCTCCATTGTTTATCTCCTGGTAACATATCTTCCCTTTCTTTTCAGAACCGTCCCAATAAAATCTTGAAATATTTTCAGTTCCACTCCAAAAAACCCGAGACTTTAGTCTTCCCAATATTACTTCAGTGCAATCAGGAATTCATTACAATACAATGTGTTCTTTTCAATGCAAAAATAGGGGTTGGTTCTGTTGACAATGTCCAGGGTGATCCCAGGCCTGAAACCCTGTGACAGCGAGATCTGCCAAGAACCTCGAAGGATCCACGAGGTTTTCTTCTTTCTGTCAATGTACCTGATCTCGGTAGGTACAGGTGGGCATAAGCCTTCGCTGGAGAGCTTTGGAGCTGATCAGTTTGATGATGATCACCCGGAAGAAAGAAAAAAGAAGATGTCCTTTTTCAACTGGTGGAGTTTCGGCCTTTGCTGTGGTCTGCTATTCGGCGTGACTGTAATTGTTTACATCCAGGACCATGTGGGCTGGGCTGCTGCAGATATCTTGCTTACAGCAGTCATGGCTTCCACTATTGTAATACTTTGCATGGGAAGGCCGTTTTATCGTTTCAGGAGGCCAATGGGAAGTCCCTTAACACCAATGTTGCAGGTACTCATAGCAGCAATTTCCAAGAGAAATCTCCCACATCCATCAGAACCTGATCAATTATATGAGGTTCCAAAATCTGACAAGACTGAGGGGACGAGGTTTCTCTGTCACACCAAGAAGCTCAAGTAAGATATATGATAAAGTAGCACGTTGGCTTTCGTAAAGAATGAATGAGGTTCTGAGTAAATGACATTGTGTTCACCAGGTTTCTTGACAAAGCTGCAATCATAGAAGACAGACAAGGTTCAGCAGAGAAACAAAATCCATGGAGACTTGCAACTGCAACCAAAGTGGAGGAGGTGAAGCTTATCGTCAACATCATTCCAATCTGGCTGACTACTTTACCATTTGCTATTTGTGTGGCACAGTCATCCACCTTCTTCATAAAACAAAGCGCGACAATGAATCGAAAAATCACCCCTGATTTTATGATCCCACCAGCCTCCATATACTCCCTGGCCGCCATCGGGTTGATAGTTTCCATAGCAATTTATGATAAAGTCCTCGTGCCCTTCTTGCGAAGAGTTACAGGAATTGACAGAGGCATCAAAATTCTCCAAAGGATAGGTATTGGGATGATCTTCTCAGTTTTGAGCATGATTGTAGCAGCATTGGTTGAGAGAAAGAGACTTCATGTTGTGGCGAAAGATCCATTCAAGAGTTCGGCTTCAATGAGCGCGTTCTGGCTGGCACCACAGTATCTTGTCATGGCAGTTGCAGACTGTTTCACTCTGGTAGGGTTGCAAGAATACTTTTATGATCAAGTACCTGATTCCATGAGAAGCTTAGGCATAGCATTTTACCTCAGTGTCATTGGTGCAGCAAACTTCCTCAGCAGCCTTCTGATAACTTTAGTGGACCATGTGACAGAGAAGGCTGGAAAGAGCTGGTTTGGCAAGGATCTGAATAGCAGCCGCCTTGACTATTTCTACTGCTTGTTGGCAGGGATTACTGCAATGAACCTTTGCATCTACGCCTTTGTTGCAAGGAAATATTCTTACAAGAATGTAAGAAAAACGGCAGTAACTGTTGCTGACTGTTATGAAGGTAATGGTATCGCAGCAGTGGCTTAAACCACGTACTACGTGTATGTTTGCCAAGTTTTACTTAGCATTCAGAAGACTTATCTAGATTAGTGTGTATGTATGGACCATGACATGTAGTAAGATGAATGTATGTATCTTTTCAGCTTCGGTGGGAAGACCTAATCTGATATTTTCCTGTTGCAATGTTGAGTTGCAGTCTTGCATTCATTCAATCGGTTATTGACCAAATCTTAGACATTTTCCTGAAGATTAAAATAACCAATGGCCCTGATTTAAGATGGCATTCAAAGGCAAGATTGCCCTTTCCCAAGCCAAGAATGTGAATATGCTATCATTTAAAAAGAAAAGAGGGGAAACAACCAACACTGGTGAGCGGTTAAAGCTACGGCCCCCATTAGTATACTGAAAGCTCAGGAGCTGTCCAGTAATTTCACAATTTGAGAATTAAAAAAAAAAAAGATAAATGATGTTTGGTAAGAGATGTGTTGGGATGAGTGTGTGTTTGGAAGAAAAGTTTGATGTAGTGAATAATATTATTTATTTGAATTTATTTATTTGTAAATGTATAAAATAAATAATAATGATAATAATTGGATAATGTGATGGTATGTATAGATAATAATTATTTATATAGTATAAATATGTATAAATGTAAATATATGCGTATATAGATATAAATATTGATTTGATTATGAATAAATTTAATAATTAATTAGTTATACATATGACAGAAGAAAATTTTGAATGAGATTTTTTGTATTTTATTTTGGTTAGGTGTTTGGTTGTAAAATTTAAAAGAACGTTGAGAGTTAAAATATAGTATTTCAAACATAGAAGTAATGTGTTTGATGGATTGTATAGATGATAAGAGAGGAAAACAAACACAGTCTTAAGAATAGAGCATCGTGGAACAAAAAATTAAAAGAGAAGAGCTAAGGCTTTTTTTCAAAATAAATGTTTTTTTCCTAATTATCAGAATAATCGAGTCCAAAATATTTTTCGAAATGTACCATTTCGTGGTTTCAAAAGACAGAATGGAGACATGTGGCTCCATTCTACTGTTTCATATAGCTAAATGAGAAATATAAATTTTATTTTTTATTTTGCAGGGCATGCGTGGGGAGCATGGCCTCCGTGACCTACCATTTTATCGGTTCGCGGAATGGTAGGTTGTTTTTATAAAACATATATATATACTTTAGATATGTTATTGAGTAATAATTATTAGGATTTTTTTTAATTAGAATTTTTGTTGATTTATAATATTTAATATTTAAGTCATATTTAAAATTAAAATTTTGATAATCATATTTTTGTAATAGTTATTAATTTTGTAAATAAAAAGTCACATTATAATCCTATTTTTTTAAAATATTAGTGTAGTGATATATAGAATTAATTATTAAAAGAATTTGTTGGAAGAAATGGAATTTTAACATAATAAAATTAATTTTATTTAAACGTGTAAGTAGTATATAAAAGTGGTGAAAAAATGACTAACTACACAAAATATCTATAAAAGTGTGTGATTTACCATTAAGTAAGGTTTTTATATGGTTTAGGGTTTTTTTTATAAATTAGGACTTTGTATGTTTTATAATTCTTTATAATTTAAGGTTTTAAATATGTAAGTCACATTTGAAATAAATGTTGTGCGATTATATTTTCTAATAATCATTGAATTTTTTTTGAAAAATATCATAATTTTGTAAATAAAGTAAAATTTTGTTAGAAATAAATATATATTTTATTATTAGTAGTGTAATTATTGCATCAAATTTGCCTTTCAAATAAAGTTAGTTTCCGTCGGTCATTTGACCAAGAAAACAATATAATACAAACGTAAATAAGGGAAGAAAAGTGCTCAACCACCCCAAACGAGTTTGTTAAAATAGTAAAAGAATTAAATTATCGTAAATATAGAGATAATAAAAGACAAAATAAAAATTATGACCTATATCACTAACAAATGTCAAAGTCACAAACAATACTTCTTTATCTATTAAATTTTTTTAAAAAAATGTGTTACAATGCCCACCAATCTATAGATAAGACTTACAATATAATAATATGAAAGTAATTCATATAATTCTATTATACCAAATATTCCTAATACTAAATATATAATATCATATCATATATTCAAATTATATCTACTTGAATCTAGTACGATTACTTCTCTAACAGAGTTTTTAAACCAATTTATAAATGGACCAACCAAACGAACCTCTTTAATAACTGATGTTTCAGGATGGATGGGACACAATCTAATCAACCGCGAAGAATATTATAATGCAACAGACTAGTACAATGAAGGTCTTGAATGTGATGTAGGTATAGTGTTTCATATAGGTATTAATCAACTACTAAATCCAACGGAGGCGTGACAATTCATTGGGGTGAAGTCAGTTCTCTTAAGATTTGATTTGAATAGAGAAAAAAAGAGTGCAGGGATGCCTGCCAGGCATGGAACTTAGCAGTAGTGGATGCAACACAAAGTGTCCATCACCTATTGGCACTAAGATGCATCAGAAACTGGCAGAAGCCATCCAATTATTCCCCATCACAATTTTTCTTACTACGAATTGCATCTCTGTTGTAATGACTCAAAAGAATCAGTGTTTTAATGAAGGAATTACATGGTGTCACATCAACCACGCGCTAACCATTTAAAAGAAGAAGAACGTTTCATGAGTTTAGACCATGGGATTTGATCGCAGATGCAAACATATTGAAAGATCCCTCTGTAGTGAAATAAACCTTGCAATTGTTACTGATCATGAAAATAAAAGGCCTCTCTGCTTGACAATCTTAGATTCAAGCCAAAAAGTTTTATAATCACAGCGAAAATAAAACAGACATAAAATCAGGAAATAATCCTTCATAAATGCATCATTTTCGGCTTCTGCATTCAAATACGGGCAGAAATAAACCCCTTCGTGGATTTCTTTCTGACCACAGGAAAGGCCCGACAGACACCCCCACCAAAAAAATGAAAAAAGAAAGAAAGAAAAGGGAAGAGGAGAGAGGCGTTATCCAAACACAAAAAACTACTTCAACCAATAAAGACTATAAAATATGCAATTATTCGGCGAAGCTATTTTAGGACCCGCACCCTACAGCACTATCCAGCACACAGTCTCCCATTGTCGTGCACTTTGAAAAAAAAAAATAATCAATCCTAAAAGTAGTACAGTTGAACTAGTTCAAGCTCGACATTCCATTAAAGACTATTTTAATAAAATGAAAGGTGCAAATGCAATAATCCATCAAACCATTTAAGTGAGAAGGTTGCACAGTAACGTGAGGAAAGTGGTGGGCACCGTGGCAAGATATACAAAGAAGATTCAAATCTAAATTAGAAGTATAGTAAATTGAGTGGTGCTATTTGAGCTCAACTAGGTGGAAAATCAAGAAGCTTGGATTCAAGCAAAGAGTTCAGACTTGAACTTAATCAAACTTAACTTAAAAATTTTAAAAAAAAAAAACACAACATCAAAAATAATTTATAACAAATGGTTTTCGAAATTTTAACCATACAGTGTCTATATTAACTAAAAATGCCACCGTTCTTTAGGCTACGAGTTCGAATAGTTGATCAAATGTGAAGCTTGTATAATATATATTCAAACTCAATTCGTACAGGTGAAAAGAATTTTTATCGAATTGCTCGATTTAATTGAATCAATAACTTTATTCAAATTCAATTCTATTCTAAATTAGTGTCGTGTAACTGTGAAAAAAGGAGAAGGGTGTAACTTGATTCATTTGGCTTATGGAGTAGGATTGTACCTTTAAGGCATGAAAGCCATTGGCTACGTTGAGCAGGCATAATTTATGTCTAATTTCTTTAATTGACGACATCACATGAATGAGGCCAAAATACCAGGTTCTCGTGGAATGTTCAGACTGCCGTCCAAGTTCGAGGTCCATTAATTTCACCATTTCTTTTTCTGTTTCCCTTGTAAATTATTCTCATGCATCACTCAAAATGATTATCCTTCCAACATGATTTCTCCATGGCCACTGACACACTGACCACAAAACCAACGCAGAATATTTCAGACTGGTCCTACCCAGAGCAGGATGGTTCCCCCCAGGATGTGTTTTGCGGACATCATCATTTTGGATAAGATGCACTTTGGAGATGCCCTGCAAAAATTTCTACTTCACAATTGATTATCATACTGTATCACCGTATCAATAAGAATTATTAATTACACTAAATGAATTTGCACAACTATAATATTTATATTTTTTTTTTATCACTTTATTCTATCTTTATGTCAAATTTGTAATTTATATCACTTTATTCTATCTTTATTTGTAAGCATGGTCATGAGATCTTGTGTAGCTGGATTAGTGCGTTTCCCGCCGAAGATTATGCTGGAGGGAAGAATATCTCAATATTGTTCATGCTAATTAATTTATGGTTGGTCTTCCACAATAAAGCCATTCTTATCATTTTATGCATCCTGAAATGGTAAGCCACCTTTGTTTTGATAGGCTGAGGCTCCGTCGGTTTTCAAATTCTAGGCTGTTTGATCTGTAATGCCTCCTGTGGGATTTATGAAAAGAAGCGTTTGCCGCTGTCTGTATGTGGTGGGCATGAATTTGGAATGTCCCTCCAGTTCCAACTCACGGTCTTGTAGATACCACACACATTTGTGTCGGGTGATAAAGATCATGACAAATACCAATATTTAATTAATATTTTACACACGGTGCGTATTTTCGAATGAACCTCAGCTAAGCTCCTTTCGAAGAGGGAATTGCTGCTAGTTTTCGTGAAATCAAGAGGCCACTCATCATATTAAAGGGCCTTCAAACTGAGTTCATATACTTCTCCATGGAAAATTCTTACCTCCATTGCTTGACAGCAGCCTTCTTCTGAAGATAAAATGGATGGGGTGTGTCTCATCAGATTGTAGACTGCATGCAACTACGTATTCGCAGACGTTTTCCAATGTTTCTATGATGCTTAGAAAAAGACGCCTGCCAGCATATTGACGGCGTACAAGGCAGAAACCCAGAGAGAGATCGTACGGGTCGGCGAGCGCAGAAAAAACTCAAAGCGGAAAAAGGCTTGGAAACAACAAAAACCAAGCGCCGTTGCCGGGGATCGAACCCGGGTCGCCCGCGTGACAGGCGGGAATACTTACCACTATACTACAACGACTCTCAAATGTCCTTTCTCAATAAACGTGTAAAACGAAATACACTTGTAAAACAACCACGTCTCTGGATGCAGAATTCAAACTAATAAACTAAACGATGTCCGTCGAAAAGAGTGGATAGGAATTCGAAATCGTAACATTGGACATCACATCATTGATTCAGATCACCACCTCAAATTGTAACCTAACCTTATTGGAATAACTAGACATCAATCAAATGACTTGGTTTGAACAAACAGGTAGGCGAATGGGCCTCATATCGTGAATAGGCTAGAAAATTGTTATTGCAAAAGATTTCATGTTCACTTTATGTGGTGGATTATAATTGAAAAGATTATTGTATTAAGATAAAAAGAATTAACAGGAATTAAACAATTTTTGACAATTATATTTACTGAGCTAGCTTCATTATTTAACGTGATTTTGTTTATTTTTTCATTGTGACTTTATAATGCAAATAATTTGATTGATAATATAAGATTAAAATAATCTTTTGATTGATTTATAAAAAGTCATGCCACCTTTATTATTTTGTTGTAGCTTTTATACAATATTATTTATCTTATAATTTTATATCAAATCACTAACGTTTCATGAACTTTAATCAAATAAAAAGAAGGTGCGATTATCTTAAATTAAAATAATCAAATCCTACGTTATTATTAAAAATCAACATGGCCTAATAAGAAAACCATTTCGGTTGCCATCATGATCAACCATCTAATAATGGCCATCACTCATCGTGGGGACTGGATCAGATTGGCCACAATGAGTTTCGCGACCACGTCCATTTTCGAATAAGAGAGTGTTTAGTTGAGTTTTATAAGTTTCTTAAAATATTTTATAAGATGTTAAAAGTCTTTAAAAAGTATTTGATAATTTTTTTTAATAGAGTTTATAAATTTTAAACATCTTATAAGTTTTTTTAAAAATAAATTCATTCTTCTTAACTCATTTTCAAACATCTTATTAGTTATTTCATTTTATTTATTAAAATAATATAAATATCTTTAAATTACATTTTATTAATAATATTTAATTTATTTTTCTTATGATTACATTAAAAATTATAATTAACTATAATTATAAATTTTAATAAAATTTTATAAGATAATATTACTAAATACTTTATTCGCTTATTTTTTAAGTAAGATTTATAAATTTATAAACTCTAAAAATATCTTATAAATTAAGATGGTTTTAGAACTTATAAGCTCGTACATTTTATTTTTAAAATAAACTAATAAATTGTTTAGATAAAGATCTCTTATAAGATTTTATAAAAAATTATAATTATAATTAGTTACAATTTTTGGTGCAATAATGATAAAAATAAATTAAATATAATTATTTTTCAAGATATATATGCATTTTTTAATATATATATATATATATATAAGTAGCTTGTAAAATATTTAAAATAAATTAAGAAAACCCAATTCATTTTTAAATAATTAATAAATTCTAAATATCTTATTTTAAAAATTTATAAATTTTTTTATTAAAAATTTTACTAAATATTTTTTTATAAACTCCTAAACATTCTATAAAATGTTTCAAAAAACTTATGAATTTACTCAAAGCATCCTCCAAATGCCAACTATTTAGCTGCTATTCACAAAAAGTCATCGATTGAGGTTCTTGGCCATCGAGCATGGGTTATCTGAAGGACACTTAATTCAAAATGGACTAAAACCCTTGGCTTTCTGTCTCCCCCCTTTTTTTTTTTTAAATAACTTTTAAATTAAGTATTTCGTTCTATGTACTTGTGGTTGTAGGGCGAGATCTGAATATATCAGTTTTTATGACAAAGATACGAAACTTAAGTCAATGTAAATTAATATTTCAAATTTCTTGCTCGCTGAAGAATTCAATGGATACGATGCAATTAATGTGAAATATATTAACATTTTAGTCGATGAACTTTGATGTATAAAAATCTGTATGGGAGATGTCATGTACAAAAATTTCTATGGGACATCAAGTGGGGCTTCTTGGTGTGTGCTTTAAAAATTTAAAAGGTTATTCTTGGTTTTCTCCTTTTTTGACTTTTATTCGTAGCTGGCATGTCATAAAAAGTAACAATTATGCATGGGGTGGGGACAGATACACAGATAAAATAAGGGATATGTGACTATTATACGTTGGCAGAGTCAGGTTGACAGAAATAAGATAAGGCATGGAATATGCTGTTAAATCAAACCTAATAAGTAAATAATTCTAAAAAATAGTTTGGCCACAAATTGTTATTGCCAAATTTAGAGGGGGTTTGGTTGGAAAATATATTTGGCAAAAATTATATTAAAATGAGTAATATATTTGATTGCAAGATTTTGATATATAAAAATTTTAAATATATATATAAAATATATAATAATAATTAAATAATGTGATAGTATCTAAAAAAATAATTAGTGTTAGAATATAAATATATATATATAAATATGAATGTATGTATGTATATATATAATTAATTTGATTATAATATATATAATGATTAAAAAATTATTAATTAATTGTATATATTGAAAAAAATAAATTTAAATTTAAATTTAAATAAAAATTTTGTTGTCTAACTTGATTGGTTATGTCAAGTTGAACGAAGGTTGTGAGAGTTAAAAGTAGGGTTTAAAGATGGCCCTTCCGACTTTCTGTTTTTTGCCAACCAGGCAGAATTTTGATATTGAATCACCCTTCCCATTTTCATCATTTAACCTCTCAGCTATACTTTTTCTTACCAACATACCAAAAAAATGTATTTATAATTTGTCACATTAAAAAAAAAATGTAATATGCACAACAATTTTATAATGATGAGACCTAATACATAGGAATCATTCCTCAAAATTGGTATTTGCGTTGTCACACCAATACTTCCATTTATAAGAGCATATATAAACAAAAAAAAACACACACACACACACAAATAGGCTATGTTTGTTGGCCATCTTTCATAGTTCTCCATTTCATCAACTTCTTCTAACTAAAAATTTTACACTACAAAATCTTTTTTCAAATTTAAATTCAAAATTTTCTTTCCTCATATACATAATAACTAATTTTTTTCAATTATTACACCTATTTACAATCAAATCAATTCTTATATATATACATACTTATTCTTATATTTATATATATTTATTATATCTTAAAAAATAATCATAATCTCTACTATCATTACATCATTGAATCATTACTATATATTTTATACATATTTAATATATACAAATTTAAATCAATCATATTATTTACCACATCAAAATTTTCTTTTTTAAAAATAATATTCATTAAAACACAACCAATCAGATAACAAACCTCCTCCCAAACATAGTCATATATGTGGAGAGAGAGAGAGAGAGAGAGAGAGAGAGAGAGAGAGAGAGAGAGAGAGGAGAGAGAGAGAGAGAGAGAGAGAGCACAACATGACTTCGTCCCAAACCTTCGAATGATCAAAAGCAAAGTCAAAGCACAAGACATATCATTGCCACAAACGGGAAGTTGATATTTAATTTTAGGTAGGCTGAACATAGCCATAGGCCATCAGTTCTTGTGAAAGTCGGGATCCTTGACAATTGTTACAGGGCAGGTCGTATTTGCAATCACGTAGTTAGTCACGCTACCCAAGATTATCCTGAAAATCAACAGACGTCACTACCACGCGACAGGAAGAAGACCGAAAGTTTTCACTTGCTTTGAAGTGGTCAAGTTTAAAAATATCTCAATTTTATGTGTATATGTATATATACATTGACGAGTTTCAACAAAGTAACCTAAACAATATTTTGAATAAAATCATTTACTTGGGTGAAATATATTTATAAACTATGCAATAGTTGCTTCATCGACCTAATTTTTAATCTCGGCAACTCTTGGTCAAGATTGCATATCATATTCTCCGATCAAATAAGTAAAAAAAACTTACACCTTTTATGAGTGTGTTGATTGATTTATAAACTATACATTTTTTGTGTTTTAAACAATATAAATAAAATTATTTAAAATTAAAAATATATGAAATAAGAAAATAAAGAAAGATAAAAATTTAAAAGAAAATTATAAAAATAATTAATTTTTAGAAAGAGAAATATAAAGATATTAAAAATAATTGTATAATATTTCATTATGTGAACATATTTAAAATAATAAAATAATAAAATCTCAAAATAATTTAAAAGGAAAAATTGAGAAATAGCATAAAAGTAAAAGGTTAAAAAAGAAAAGGAGATAGTAGTGTAAATTTATTTTGTGAAATAAAAATATCTTTGTTGACATGATAGCATGTATTAATTAGCGAACAAAACTGCGTGATAATTTGGATGAAGCTTTTATATCAAACCACGCTTAACTTTTACCAATAAAATGGTACAAATAATTCTAATTTCAATTTTTTTTATAAATATTTTGTTAAAATAAGTACTAGATCTTTTAATCAAGCATAAAAAAAGTATATGCGTGTATGTGTGCGAGTGATTTAAAAAATATACTAGTTGAATGTTTTTAATTTTCTAAAATTTTTCAAAATCGCTTATAAATTTTAATAAATATTGACTGATTATCAAAAAAATATTTCAAAGAATTTCTCTCTAGACATGAAAAAACCCAAAAAGGTGGAAGAATTTCAGTTGAAAGAAAATGAAAAGGGACATAAGAATATGCATACCTCTTGAGGGTGCTGAGGCCTCTGCTGCCCATAACCAATGAGTCCAACTTCAGATCATGAACAGCTTCACACAGCTTCTCTCTTGCATCTCCCCAGTACAGTTTTGTAACCACACTTATCTGATCAACCAATTGATTAGAAGAGAAAAGGAAATCAGTCAAACAATTAGCTGGGAAAGGAAATCTAATTTTCAAAAAGGTAGGTAGAAGAAGAAAAAACCTCTTTCTGGCGAGCAGCAGTGTCGAGCGCGTCGAGAACTTCGATATCTGTCGGCACGTCGTACTTCTTCATCACTTCCGGCTCACGAAACTCCGCCAACGGGATTAGGGCTACAGATCAAACCAAATTCACAAAAATCGAAATCCTATCAGTGTTCTTCGTTATACCATTAATGAAACTAGATCAGATCCCATGGATCGAGTGCTTTATGAGTTAGAATCAGAAAATTAGGACGCGTACGAGAGCCGGATTGAGACCAGAGCTGGTCGTGCGCATCATCGCGGGAGTGAGGCTTCACGTGAAGGATGTAGAAGGTGTCGGCTGTGTCGGCCAAATTGTCGATGGACCACCGCAGCGCCGCCTTGCTGCTCTTGGAGAAATCCATGGCCACCCCGATTTTCCGGTCTTTCGCCATTGCTGCGGCCCTTTCGGCTGTTTGTCGTCTTCTGTTTGCGTCGGGAAACTGACAGCTGAGAAAGGACCTAATTCGTGTCCTGGAAAGGTCTAAATGGGGTGCTTTTATTATTACATCTGCACATCTGCGTATTCGAATAGACCTTTATTCAGTGGATGATGATACAATGAAAAAAAAATCTGTGCTGGGGTTGTGTTTGGTTTTTGATTTTATTAGGGACGAAAAATTGAATATGTAGATATTTTATTGGTCAGGAAAAATTTAGTTTAGTTGTAAAATTTTGTTTAGATGAAATTTAAATTTATATATTTATATATAATAAATGCAATAATAAATTAAAAAGCAATGATATATTAAGACAATGATTCACTTATAGAATATAAATATATATAATTGTGAGTATATGTGTGCATATATATAAATATTGATTTAAGTTTTAATACATATAATGGTTGAATCTAAATGTATTGATATATAGATAAAAGAGAATAATAAATTTAAATAGAGTTTTTAACACTACGTGTTACGAATATAAAACTAATCCAAATTCTGAAAGAAACCGTACATGTTTGTTCTTATTTTAAAGTGTATTTCTTTAAATATGAATGTTTAAAAATTCTATAAAAGGAAGGGATAAAAAATTTAAAAGTATAATAATTAAAGCAAATTTGTTGATTTTGCAAAATTGTAAACAAACAAGCCATATAAGCCTTCTAACGTCGCGCGCACGCCTTATGGATTGCGACTTTCCGAGGTTGACTCGCACATGGAACAGTATTCAGGTGGTGACAAGTGTCACGTTACCAATTGATAATAATTTAAAAAATAATAAAATAAACAAATATTTAAATACATATGGAATAGACTCAAAAAGAAAAAACAGATTTATGAATTGAAATAATTGATTAACTATAATTGATAAAAAATTAAAAATAAGGAATATATATTTATGTATAAAAATAAATTATTATAAAAACTATGTAAATACATAAAAAATATTAAAAATGCACATTAAAATTCTGTTTTTTTTATTATTTTTAATTTTTATTAATTAAAATTAATTATATCCATCATTTAAGTTTAGAACAAGTCTCAATTTTGTTTAATTCACTTAGAATTTAACAAATGATAGGCGTAATTAATAAAAATAAAATAAAAGAATTTTAGTATAATATTTTTAATTAGTTATTAATTGTGAAGGTAATTGATGGTGTAGTTTAGGAAAAAATTAATGAGAATTAATTAATAGTAATCAATTAATTAGTAAAAAGGTGAGACGGTCGCTTTGGGGGCAGCATCGAATGGAACTAGATAGCGATCTCCATGGTTTGTGAGTGCACTCTGTGAACTGTGCCATACATCTCACTCGATTTATCATATAGTAATTAAATAAATTTTGCTTAACGTGACGTTTCTTTATCGATAAATTGTACAAATTGTGTTATGCAAATCCTGCAATACTGAACATTAATTAGTAAATATGGATATTCGCGTTGAATTGCATACAAAATACAGTTAAGTATTAACGTGTGAGAGTGGACAGCAAGAACGAAGCTTCCAGGATGCTTCCTTTGTCGATTCACTTGCACGGATGTGCTCCGCGTACTGAGTGGGGCTGGACGAGTGATAAATGATACGGGAAATGGACACAGAATTTTAACCCAGCATCCTAATATTTACGTGGGCCAATATTTGAGTTTAGAAGTCTTCCAATGTCGGTCGAGTTGACTTTGGTGAGATGCCTAAGTCCCAGCATCCTAATATTTACATGGGCCAATGTTTGAGTTAGAAATCTTCCAATGTCGGTCGAGTTGGTGTTTGGGCGAGATGCCTAAGTCACAGCATCCTAATATTTACATGGGCCAATATTTGAGTTAGAAGTCTTCCAATGTCAGTCGAGTTGGTGTTTTGGTGAGATGCCTAAGTCCCAGCATCCTAATATTACATGGCCAATATTTGAGTTAGAAGTCTTCCAATGTCGGTCGGGTTGGTGTTTGGGCGAGATGCCTAAGTCACAGCATCCTAATGTTTACATGGGCCAATATTTGAGTTAGAAGTCTTCCAATGTCGGTCGAGTTGGTGTTTGGGCGAGCGCCTAAGTCACAGCATCCTAATATTTACATGGGCCAATATTTGAGTTAGAAGTCTTCCAATGTCGGTCGAGTTGGTGTTTTGGTGAGATGCCTAAGTCGATGTTTAGCTAAATTTATTTTTATAGTTTTAAGATATTTTTAAAATAAACTGAAAAATATTTGATATAGTCAGTGTTTGTAAAAGAAAATAGTTTGAGACGAAGGTAAAATCCGCTACTTCGACACAATCATAGCAGATATTATGTTCACGTCGCTTCACTGTTCGTTTCGTTATGGTTAGGGGTGTAATTAAACCGAGTTGCTCGACTCGACTCGGTCGAGCAACTCGGTCAAAGCTCGACTCGAGCTCGGCTCGACTCGAAGCATTCTTCAAGTCGAGCTCGAGCGCTCGCACGAAATACTCGAGCTCGATCGACCCTCCACTCCCGTAACCCGTTCGGCATTCCCCAATTCCCAAATTTAATTTCCTAAATCCTGATCCCAAGTCCGATTCTCCCTTCGAAAGTCCCAGTCGGAGAGCGCAGCCGCAGCGTCCGCCGTCGAGGGCCGAGGTGTCAACTCGAGCAATCGAGCGCGGTTTTTCCTCCCAGTCCCAGCCCACAGAGCGCAGCTGCAGGGTTCCCCGTCGAGGCGTCAACTCGAGCAGTCGAGCCCGGTTTTTCCACCCAGTCTCAGCCCACAGAGCACAGCCGCAGGGTCCCCCGTCGAGGCATCAACTCGAGCAATGAAGCGTGGTTTTTCCAATCTGTAGTTTGAGCGCCGCCCGCGTGTCTATTTTGATCCCAGCCGATAATCACCTGTGCCTCGAACAATAACTTCACACTTGCCTGTAGAAATGGCACAATCATCCTCGAGTTCAGGAATATTTTTTCAAGGAGACGGACCATCCCTGGTCGTTAGAAATTCCCATTTGAGTTCAAATTTTGAGAACTCATCAAATCCTGGACATGCACGTGGTGATGCGGGTCCCATTTCAGGGGATGTCAGGAACACAGTCTTGAACAGTGTAGCAAGCTCTGGGCCCAGTGTTGGGGCAAGTTCTCTGGTAACTGATGCCAACTCTGGACTTTCTGGAGGTCCTTGTCTTCAACGAAGTGCTAGTGTAAATACTGAATCTTACATGCGCTTGCCTGCATCACCCATGTCATTCTCGTCTAATAACATTAGCATTTCTGGCTCTTCTACGATGGATGGATCCTCTGTTGTGCAAGAAAGCTTCAATCAAGAGCCAAGCTCTCAACAAGTCCAACAAAATCAGCAGTATCAGGGAGCTTCTAGTGCCACATCTTTGCCACACTTGGGGCAAGGTCAACTTCCTGCTGGTCTAAGGTTCCCCAGTTCTTATGTTCAGGACCCAACTATTACATCTCAGCTACAAAAGAAACCCCGCTTGGATATCAAACAGGAAGATATTATGCAACAGCAGGTCTTGCAGAAGCTATTGCAGAGTCAAGATCAGGTGCTCTTACATAACCCAAATCCTCAATTGCAAGCTCTGATCCATCAACATAGGCTAAGACAGCAAGAGCAACAGCTTCCACACGCCATGCCGTCCATGCAGCAGGTTCAGTTATTGCAGCAACAGCAACAGCAGTAGGAGCAGCTTCAACAGCTGCAGTTAAGACAGAACCTGCAAGTGCAGGGAATGCCACCTATGTCTGCAGTAAAGTGGCCTTATGATGGTGGTGTATGCTCAAGTCGTCTAATGCAATACTTGTATCACCAGCGACAGCGGCCTGCTGTGAGTTTAACATCTAGCGAAACCTTTTCTTTTAACCACCTGCTATCTTTTTTTTCTCCCCATTGATCATACTGGGGATATATGTTTTATGCAAGCATATCTTAACTTGAATCTCCTTAGTTCATAGCTAATTTTGGAACTGTCTTGCCAGGAAAATTCCATTTCCTATTGGAGAAAATTTGTCACAGAGTATTACTCTCCATGTGCAAAGAAGAGGTGGTGTCTATCCCTGTATGATAATGTTAGGCATCATTCACTTGGAGCGTTCCCCCAGGCAGCTGTGTTAACTGTTTTTCTACTTCTCTGTACGTTTATGCCTCATCTTGATCTTCTGGTATATAAAGGAACACTATGGCAATCCTTTCCATAAATTAAAGTGTTTGACTTCTTTTGTAACATGTTTTCTACCTCCAATTTGTCTTATGTTGGCATTTTCAAAAGCATGAATTGTAATCTGTTTGCTCATGTTTTGCAGGATGCTCGGGCTCGAGCTTGGGTTGGGCTCGATAAGCTCGAGATCGGGCTTGACAGGATCAGACTCGAGATCGGCTCGATAGACTTGAGATCGGACTCGATAAGATTAGGCTCGAACTCGGGCTCGATAGCTCGAATAAGCTCGAGCTCGAGTTATGGGATATTTGCTCGAGCTCGAGCTCGAGTCGAGCTCTTCAAAACCCGGCTCGAGTCGAGCTCGAGTAGCATACTACTCGAACTCGACTCGACTCGATTCCACCTAGTTATGGTTACAAATGTACCATCACTTGGCTTTTTTTTCCTTTTTCATTTGATTATTTATTTAAATTTTTTCCAATATTTAATCCCAGCTTTGATTTTTCTGCCGGACATCGTGCACTTAATTTAAGAGGGCGGCGCTTGGGCAAGTTCTTTACCAGAGCTTCATAATTCTTTTTAATAAAATTATTTATATATTCTTAAAAAATCAGGTATTTAAAGTTTATAAATTTTTAAAAAATAAATTTTAAATTTTAAATTTATTTTAAATATCTTATAAAAATTTTTATTTTATATATTAAAAAAACCCTTAAGTTACATCCTATTAATAACATTTAATTTGTACTCGTCATTATTTTAATAAATTATAATTATAAATTTTATTAAAATCTATGATCTTGTTATTTCTATATTCCATAACCAGTACTATGATTTCAAAAAATTGTCAAAAAAACAGAAGGAAGAAATAGCCGACGCAAGCTGAATTGCAGCAGCCAATCCACCGGCGTTTGCCATCGGTCCAGGTGGGTTCCTCCACGACCGAAGCTGCCACCTCTAGGCGACACCGCGCCACCATCGTTGGAAGCCAAGGGCGTCGGATTTTTGAGAATCTTAGTCCGGTTCGTAGACGCCACTCCATCGCGCTCGCTCCACCGAATTTTCGCTCTCCATCGCCGGCTCTGTTACCTTTCGACGTCTCCGTAGCCGCTGCCCATCTCGACAGAGCTTGATTCGCCGCAGAAAACCCCAGATCGAAGCGCCACCGGCAAACCAGAAATTCCAATCAAGTTTTCTGCAGGAGAAGATAAAAAATAAAAACAAAATATGAAATTTGAGGTTTGGGGCCAACAAAAAGCAGAAACAATATTGGGTCTAGGTCAACTGGGCTGAGCAATTGTTTCTGGGCCCAAGAAAAACAGAAAAAAAAAGGGAGGTTCAGTTGGGCCGAAGTCTTCATCGTTGGTGGACCACGTTAGGCTTTGTTTGGATGCTGAATTTCTACTAAACATAAGGCTTTGTTTGGCAGCCCTATTTTTTGCTGGAAAGTAAGGCTTTGTTTGGCAGCCCTATTTTCTGCTGGAAAGTAAAGCTTTGTTTGGTTGCTAGGTTTTTGAAAAAAAAGAAGGCAGAAAAAGGGTGAAAAAAATGAAAGCAAAACAATTGGAAATAAAGTGAAAAAAAATTAGACAATGGGTGAGAGAGACATATATTTGTAAAAAAAATTAGAGAGCAAATGGATGATCGATTAAAGAAAGTTGAGGAAGTCAATGATATTTCGACTACTTACCCGGCATCTAAAAGATATTTTTTACTTCAGCTGTTTTTAAATAGGACACTCCAAGTATTCAAATGAAAAGGTCAATATTTATGCTGGTTTTAGCCAACTTAGGGAGGTCGAAAAAAATCCAAGTGAAGAGACTAAAGAAGATACACCGTATGAGGAAATTAAATATAAAAATAGCAACAGTACTAACATTTGTTTGTAGATAGAGGAAAAGAAAATAAGAAAGAATAAAAGATAAAAGGACATTAAAGCTAGAGTTGAGAAGAAGCATGAGAGTGATGTGGAAAAAGACGAAAGCAAAGGACACGAAGAATTAAAAGAAATTAAAATGAAAGTTAAGGACGAACACATGAATGAGAGATAATTAATAGAATGAGAAATTAAAATTTTATAGAGTCGTGTATTTTTGGGGACATGAAAGTTGAAATTTGAACGAATTAATAAAATGTTAAGAGACTTTGAAAGATTTGTATTTGATTTAAGAGAATACAAGCACTGAGGATAATTCGCTCTCTAAGTAAAGAGTATAATAAGATTTAGGATCCATCAAAATTTTATTTTATTTATTTATGCTTAGACTTTAATATCTATTAGGCTTTATTTATGATTTGCGTTGTATGAGTTTTTAAATAAGAATCTAATAGATTCAACATAAATAATTATTTCAATTAAGCCATAAGATAGAGATTTGAGAATTATAAAATTTTGAGTTTTTAGTTTATTGAATTTGAATTTGTGAACGATTACAAATTTATTGAACAATTCAAATCGATTCAATATGAGTTATTCTTATTTGAATCGTGACGTATCAATTGACTACAGCATATCGATTGTGGTTGTCCTATCAAATCATTATCGAATTCAATTTTGATTCCATTACGTTGAATCGGATGCTTTGATGCATAATTTGCATCATTGGAATCTGGAATTGAATTCGATTTAATTTCGTTCCTATACTGCCTCCCATCACATTAAACACTTTATTAAGTTATTTTTAAAATAAAATTTATGAATTTATAAATTTTAAAAATATTTTATAAATTACATTATCTTATAAATTATTAAAAATAAGTTTAGCTGAACACCCTCTAAATTAATTGAAATGGACCGCTTTTGATTGATAGCCAATTTGATGGTACACGGCGCTATATGATCGATGCTGGCACTAATAAGTTTTGATCATTATGAGATATTTTGTCCTCCATGCTAAAGATATTAAATTATTTAGCTTCACATTTGGTCCAATCTAGCCTAGCACAGTAAAAACCTGGTGACATGCATGGTTTCAGTGACTAGAACCATGATTCTTGAAATATCTTGAACACGATAGCATATATATGTCAATTTGATTATTTAGAATCCTGAAATGTGATTTGAAAATAGATTTCAAAAAAAAAAAAAATAGGGGAAAAGGAAAATAAAAAAGAAACTCATTCGGAATTTCCAATTCAAGACTTGAGTTGGTTGGCGTCAAACCTTTTTAATTATTATATATATAATTGATGCACAATATAATATTAAGGATAGCATAGTCAATATACTTCATAAAAATCAAAATATAAAATTGGAGAAGTCTTTTTAAAAAGAGCACAGATATGCACCCTTAGGTTGAGCCAATGGCAGTCCAGAATCCAACACGGTATTTCTACACACACACAGACATATATTTTGAATTACTGTCTTTGCCGACATGTAAATCTTTTATCGGGCGGTGCTGAGCCCTTAATATGAGAAAGTTTATATAAAATATTACAATGACAAATATTCTAATTACTTAGGCTGTGTTTTGTTTCAAATTATATATTATTTGTTTTTATTTAAAAACCTCACAAACAAAACATCTTAACTTATAAAATTTATTTAAATTCAAATTCAAATTTAAATTTCTCACTTTTACTTTTTAAAAATAATTAATTATTTTTCAATCATTATACCTATTTACAATTAAATTGACACTTATTTTTATAATTTTTATAATTATATTTATTTTTTATTATCCTATAAAATATATGTACTGTCACATAATTTAATCATCATTATATATATATATATAAACAATTTTCTTATTAATTTAACTTTTATAAATTAAACATAATTTTCGTTTATGCTTAAATCACCACGTCAACTCTAATTTGGAAACAAATGTAAACTTAGAATTAACATTTTTAATATAACAATATGCAATTAAGTAGGTGTACCTGCAGAAAGTAGTCAACGCCCCAAAACCTAAGAAGGAACCATTGGTGAGGCCGCCGGATCCACTGCAAGTTCAATGCCTGTTTACACGTGGAATTAAGAAGGAGGTGGAGAAAGTCTGACCACCAGTGTTCCTTTTCTTGTACCTTCGTTTTTCATGGAAATTCGGAATGGGAACCGAAGAAATGGCTAGCCTGCCCACACAGCATTAATTATTCTCGTTCTTTTCTTTGGCCTTCCACGTCGCACTACTAAAGTCTCATTTTAATAATTATATTGGGCTGCAATTTTTGTTGCAGTGATTGGCCGAGAATAATTATATTAGAATATAATATTCATATAATTTGTTTTATATAGCCATTGCACGTTGGCCATTGTCGTGCTAACTCAGCAGGCTCATCTCCCATCGCATGCACTAAAAAATCTATGTACCTCAGCCTAAGTAATCGATGTATTTTATTCGATAAAAAAATCAATGGTTATGTTTGGACCTATTGTTTAGCATCAAATTTTATAATACTAAACATATAATTTAATAATATTTTTTTAATTTAAATTCAAATTTTTATTATATAATATATATATAACTAACTAATTATTTTTTAATCATTATATATATTTACAATCAAATTAATATTTATATATATTCACATTTATTTTTATTTTTACTTTTACTTTATAATATAATCATTTTTTTATAAATTATCACACTATCTAATCATTATTATTTATTTTATACATATATTCAAATAAATTATATTATTAATCCCATTAAAACACTCATTCCAAACACATTACTCATCTCAACACAATTCTTACTAAATATCATATCCAACAAAAACTTCTCTCCCAAACGTAGCCCATGAAACTTTTTTATTTTGTTTGTAACCAATTTTTCAACATCTTATCAAATTTTACATCAATAAACATAATACTTAACAATATTTTCATACAAGTGCAAATTCAAATTTCACCTATCTTATATACGCCACTAATTACTTTTTAATCATTTTCTATTGAAATTCAAATCAATACTTATATCTATACATATATATGGATACATTTACATATATATATATATGTATATATACATATATTTACATATTAAAAATTAATTATGATTTCTACACATATCACATCATCTACTCATTATTATATATTTTATACATATATTTAAATAAATTAAAAATTTTAAAACATTAAAATTTTATAACGAGCTTATTATTTATTTTAATACAACTTATACTAAATATTCTCTTTCACCAAAACCACTCTCCCAAACATAACCTTGCTTCCATTTTTTTAATAAAATTGTTACGTGTATTTTATTTATTTATTTTTGTAACATAATAACTAAAAAATACATGTAAGGGCAATTGGCATCCGCAAGACAAGGCGGGATCGTAACGCCGTCAGCCGCCGACTGTGAAAAAAACAGAGCGACCGTAATGAGAACGGCAGATGTGACGGCCGTCGAAACGTCGGTTTGACCAAAGAGGCGTGGTTACCAGACAGTCGACGGCCGGTTTGCAGTTCCACATTGTTGCCACGTCACCCATAGTGTTTCGTTTGTTAGGTGTCTTTCATTTTTCTCAATTTCATTGAGTTCGTCGACTAAATATTTTACAGTAAAATTTCCTTTTAAATTAAAATTTAATTTTTTTCTTATATATATATATATAACTAATTAATTATTTTTTAATTATTATATTTATTCATAATCAAATCATTATTATTCATACTATATCACATCATTCAATTTTTATTATATATTTTATACATATTTAAATATACAAATTTAAATAAATTATATTATCCATCGCTTCAAAATTTTCATTTCAAACATACAATCATTCCAATACAACTCACCAAACATTATCTCTCAGCAGGTCCCACCTCCCGAACATAGCCTACAGAAATTTTCGATTAATTAGAGGGGAGTGGGATTATCCAATAAAACAGGGAAAAGGAGGAAAAGATAAAGAGCGTGAGAAAGCGGAAATGGAAGAACATGCGGGGATTCCGTTATGACCGATACTATTTCGAACGCAGTTCACGTGTTAGATCTGTTCAGTTCAGGACAAGACAACGATCTTCCTAAGTTGGATGCATCTGACCTTCCGACATCCAATCACATGCGTGATCACGGTGCACGTGGTTTCACGGCACAATCACTAAATATCAGAACTCACAATCACGTCCGTAGCCAATTGCAAGGCTCGACGGCATTCAACGAATGGGAATGGAACTTCTTCACGGACAAATTAATATTTTTGTCTTCTGTGATAACGCCATAGGTAATTTGAGTATGTTTTGTTTAATTCTCTAAAAAATGAATCACCGTGGACAAAGGTAGTGTGAAAGGCGAGGCAAGTGTTGAACTGACTTTGTATTTGCAGTGGACTGAAGGTGTGAAAGTGGTCCTTTTGTTTCTCCCCCAACTGTCAGTGTAAGGCCAACTTGCAATGACATGTCTTCTTGCCTTCAAATTAATTAATCTAAAATTAATCAAATTTTTTCCATCTATGAGTATTGGCATAATTCGGATTGATTTGGTGGTTTTGGAAATCAACCAACGTAACTGACGATGATAGAGAGATGCAGTGACAATGATAAGTAATAACGAGCAACCAATCATTGAGACTCTCACGTTAACAAATAGTACATAAGAAAATTTTGTTAATTAACCTAACAAATTACGTAACTAACTGTAATTTGAATAAATATTTCCAGAAATCATTTGGCAGTTGACATTGTAGATTGAGCTTAAAGGTTGCATTAAATAGTCGAAAGGCAATGCTTAAAAATGTGAACTAAAAATCGGAAAAGAATTAAAATTCCTGAAACGTAAACTTCATTATTAATGAATTGAATTTAAGTAGTAATTCAAATTCAATATTATTTGAAGGGTTTCATTTACTTTTTTTTTTATAATATCAAATTTAAGTTCAATCTTGAGTTACTTCACCACTTTCGACGAATCAAAAAGTGCGCCAACACGTTGTCACTACACCGCAAGTCTTTCGCCTAATCCAATTTGCCATTTATTTCTACCGGAAAAGGGAGCAATTGATCAATTCCCGAATACAAAATCAATGAAATAACCGGCCGAACTGAATTTGGACGGTTCACGAGAGTTTTAAAAACCAGACGATAATCAAATCAAAAAAATTATTGATTAAAAAATTATTGGATCAATCAATAATTGAATCATGATCGAAACCAATGATATAGTATTTATATTATAAATATATTAAAAAATATAAAACCGTGAATATTAAAGAAGAAAAATACTTGAATTTAATTTTAAACATATACAATTAATAGTTAAATTTATAACACTACTACAATAAAAATACCACAAATAAAAAATAATAAATATTAATTCAACAATTAAATGTAAAAATATAGATCTTATTAAAATATTTAATCAAAATATAATAAAATTATGATGTATTATATATTCAATATGTATATGAACAAAAAATTGTTAAATATCTTGAAATATAATTTATTTGATTAATAATTTTTTTTATAAAAGAAAATAATTCAAAGATAAATTATGATAAAAAATAAAAATTAAATTACGATGAAAAAAATTTACATTTAAAAATTTACTTATTTATCAATTTAGACTTTTTAATTTTCATAAATTTTGATTAATTTACTTAATTTAACTATTTAATCATAATTTTATTGTATTCTAATTTTTAAATTCAGAAAGTTTTTTTAATCCGCTGATAGTGTAATCGGTTGGTATAGTTCAAATTGGTTTCGACCGCCTGTTCAGTGTCGGAGAAGGGCCCCACCACCCCTTTCTTACCTGGCAAGTGGCAACTTCTCTTTCCAAAAGAAAAATTTTCAAACTTTTCTGCGCCGCGCTCGCGTGAACTTACCCGCCGCTCCACCTGCGCAGGCTCCACTTCCCTCACTGTGTGGATAGTGACGTCCAGACGGTTACATGACATAAACCACTCGCAACCTCCCTCCTCTTCTTGTATAAATTCTGCCAGGTCGCGGCTGCTTCTTCCATCGTTTCCGCGGTGGTTATAATTAAATCTTCATGAAACAGCAAACGCCCCATAATCCCACTGACTTCCAAAAAACACGCGTTGATAGTTTTCAAAGTCTGTCATACTTCTTTCGATACGCATACCAGAGTCCGGTTGTTAATTTGTTGCATCTGTAATCGGTTGTGATGACGCAAGAGCTGGATGACTTAGCTTTCTGGCTGCCGTCGGAGTTTCTGACGGACGACGAACTTGTAAGTGACTTCAAAACCGACCGTGTTGTAACGCCGAAACGCCACGATTTTCCGTACGGATTTGGGCATACGTTCGATTTCAGTTCGGATCTGAGTTCGCCGGTCGCGTCGGTTACAGGCACGACGGAAACCGGGAGTGACGAGGATGATTTCATCACGGAGTTGAGTAGGAACCTCGCTCGATCTACTTTACAGGACTCTAGTTTGTCCTCTGACAACGCAACAGAGGTATCGATAAATTCCTTCCATTTTTTCTCTCTTTTCTCCTATTTTCAAATAATTAGGTATTTCAATTTGTCGTTTAATCTCTTTGTAGGGGTGGAAACTGCCAGGTTCGCCGCAATCAACTTTATGCGGGTTTAAACCGGTCGCTGAGGGCAGCCCTAACTCCGTCTCTTGTGCTTGTTCGCTTGCGGATGCTAAGGATCCCTTGAGATGGGATTTGCTTGACTCGGCTGCGGCGGAGGTTGCGAGGATTCGAATGGTTGAAGAAACGGCAGCGTTTTATTCTACGAATTTCTTCACGCCGCCGCCACCCAACACCACCCCCGTCACTGTACTGCAGCAAAACCCAACCTGGGCTTCAGGGTTTTACTCTAACCAAACCCAAACACAAACTCGCCTTTCTTTTCACCAGTTTCAATCAGCTCATGTTAGTACTACCCCTCCTATCCTTTCTCGTATGGTTTGCAGCTTATTTTTTATATATATTTTTTTAAATGACAATAGTAATGCTTATGCTGATTTTTGTTTTTGTAAATTTATGGTGCAGTGTGAGCAGATGAAGCAACACCAGGTGACGACGAATGGAGTTCTGGGGCAGGAGATGAGAGCGGTTTTTCCAGGGGCGGGAAAAGAACGAGTAGGAACCGGTGTTTTCATGCCTAGAAGATTCGGGTCAAACCCCACTGAAACTCGCAGGAAACCAGGTCCTTCGTTACATTAAGAATCCTTTCTGCTCCAGTCAATAGTTGCATGGCTGGGTTAGGTTATTTTTTTCTTAAATTTTGGGGTATGTGTTTTTAAGGTGTGATTTTTTTGACAATTGACTAAAAATAATAAAAAATAATGAAAAAATTTTAAAAGTATAATGATTATAATATGTATTTTGTAGAAAAAAAAAAAGGGAAAACAAAAATAACGATGGTGATTGACTTTGCCTGCTGGTCCCATGGCTGCTGTGTTATCATGTCTTGGTATTCAATGTCCTGCTTGGTACCAGATTGAGGGGTCAATGCCTCGAATTTGAATCCGGGCTTGGTTCTCCTCTTATTTCCTCATCTGGGCTACCATAATGAAGTGTTGTTGCTTTGTTGATTATATGCAGATGCTGCGTTGAAGCGCAGAAACAATCCCATGTTGGCTCAACAGAGGAGAAGTGCGAGACATTAGCGAGTGTTGAATCAAAAATTCAGGGTTGCTCAAGAATGGACTTATCAGCCCTGCCAAAGCCCAACCCACATCACTTTTACTCCAGAAGGGTAGTTTGGTTTGGGAGATTTGGTGGAAGTTTTAGATTAGTAGAATTCTTTTCTGATGGGTGATTCGTGATAGTCGTAGAGGACACTTCAATGGCAAATAAGTAGACAATGACGAAAAAGGACAAAAAAAAAAAAAATTAATGGTTTGTATGGCAGAAACAAGGATGAATAAAATAAATGGGAATTTGGGAAATAAAGTTGCAGTAAAATAAGTTTTTGTTTAGTATTTTCCATTTTGCTTGGCTCGATGTACAAGGAACTGGAGGATTGGCGTCTTCTTTGTTGTTCCCATTTAGAAGAAACAGGGTGTAGACAATTATATATATACATAAAAGAAGAGTTCTATGCTTCTTTTTGTGTACGCTGAAATGTTGTCTCCCATTGATTGCTTCCATTCATTTTCTTTTTCCCATCACTTACCAATACGCTTAAAGCCAATGGCCTCTTTCTTTTCTTTTATTATTATTTGAAGAGAAATCTCTCTCTTGAATCGAAAATGGTATTATTGTATTATTACCTAAAAACACGGATGGCTGATTAAATGAGTACAATTAATAATTTAAAGACAAATCACACCACATTACATAATTAAATTATTTTGTGATAATAAATTACTAATACACATGTTTAACGAGATTCAAACCATAATCTTCAAACAAAATTCTGCACATTTAGTTGAAATTTAAAAATCGTGGACATGTTAAAGATAGGTGTAAATAAAAGGGCGTAATTGTAAATTTTGATTAAATTTAATTTTATTGAGTTCAAAAATCAAATTCACGAGTTTAAATTAAAAAAAGAAGAAGTTAAGTTTGAGTTTAATTAGATCTCAACCTAGCAGCCCATGTCATTTTGAACTGGAGTGAAATTAATTCGTTGGTTTTTACAGCTGAGACACTTGGGCCCATTCTTGGGTCAAATCTTTTGGGCTGACTAATTTCTCCTGAATTGGTGACACAAACGAAGCCCACATGTTTGACCTACTTTGATGGGCTACAGTTCTGATTTAGAACTTAGACAGTGTCCCAACTAATATACTGTGAATTAAAATAAAAACAACTTTTTCAGAGAATTTACGGTACGAAAAACAATGGAGTAGTTGAAAGTACTAAAATGATGGACTACTCCAGCCCCAGGACAAGAAAATTATAACGATGTCCTTAGAGTACTCGCATTACGCAATAACTATAACAAACATGCAAAGATCCGAAACTCATGGCCTATGTTTGAGAGAGGGGTTTTAGTTGAAGAGACGCTGATACGAGTAATATTTTTAAAAGAAATATTTAATGAGATAAATAAGTATAATTTTTTTGAATATATATATATAAAATATATAATAATAATTGAATGATGTGATAATTTATAAGAATAATGATTATGTTATGGGGTATAAATAAAAATACTTGTGAGTATCATATATAGATAAATATACATGTATTGATTTAATTGTGAATTTGTTTAATAATAAAAAATAATTAGTTAATTATATATATAAAAGAGAGAAAATCTGAATTTGAATTTAAATGAAAATATTGTTAGATAGTTTATTTGGTAACATGAAGTTTGAGATAATTTGTTGGAGTTAAAAGATAAGTTCCAAACATAGCCATGAAAACTTCGAGGGGAGACAAGGGAAACAAATAGCAGAATAATATTACAGCTTCAGAAAAGATTACGCATTTGGACATATAAATCTTTGTAGTCATGAAAAAACCTCAACCACCAACACCATCACTAGTTTGATTATGGAATTAGTGAGGAAAAGAAAATATCAAGAAAAATATAAATATAAATTATTCTTTCTCTTCTTCTAAATCTCAAACATGCTTCATGCAAGTTGACTAATCTTAACAAACAAAAAGAACATAAAAAGTGCCTTGGCCTCCAATGTCGTCTTCATGAATTTTTCCCCTAGTTTTTCCTCACTTCTTTACATTTCATTGTTTCTCACCAAAACCTTGGAATCTAATTACATCTAAAACTTTATTATCAAAAGTAAACGCAAAAAAAAGGGTCTAAAGATCTGCGTGTGTTTTGAGAATTAGACACGACCACAAGGCGACACCCACCCAACGTTGTGGATAAGAAAACGCTCTTTAATTAGACAACTGCCAAAATAAATTGTCCCTTAATATGCACAATAGTTTAGTATCAAAACTAATTAACTATTGCAGTTTGACATTTTTTTTAATAAAAATATTTAAAATTGAGAAAATTTTAAGATTTAAAGATAAAAAAAGCTCTAACTTTATTTAAAATTTAGAGGATTCCTTACAGCAATTGGTAAAGTGACATAGCCACTAACATTATATGTGCTCTTGTCATAGAGACCCAAATTCCATCAGCGTGTGCTATCCCGCATGTGACATTCCACCGAATTTAAGGTTTTGTTTTCTTAAATTGTCAAAAACTTTTCATTTCAAGGTATTTTTGTAAGAGTAAAAGTTAAAAACAAAATGTCAAATTGTAATAATTAAAGGACAAAAATTCCGTTTAATCCCTAGAAAAATTAAAACATAATAAAATTAAAAAGGACAGGAAAAAAAAAGCAAGAAGAAGAAGATAAGATCAGGTAAGATAATCCTCGGATTTTAATGAAGAAAAAAGAACACAAACCAGAAACTTCGACAAACGGATCCATTTTCAGCCCTAAAAATCCACAGCCCGAGGCACCGCCGTCAGTGCTCCGTACTTCACAACGAAGCAGCCGAGGGCATGGCCGGCCACCGCCGCCACAAACACTCCAACGTTGAAGGACATAACAGAGAGCATGATCAAGTAAACTAAACCCATGCGAACGGCATGAACCGAGGCGTGCATCAGCGCACCCGCCGCGGGCCTCAGGCCTCTCGGCTTCAGCCTTGGGGACACCGACAAAACTTCCGCCGCAACGGCCAGGAAAAACACCGCCGCCAGGGCTGATATGTACATGCCGAGGCGGCCGCCGCCGGGCCATCCGGCGAAAAGAAGCACAACGTCTTCGCCCCAGAAGAAGCTCGCAAGCATGGCCACGTCATCCATGTTCGTCGTCCTTTGGTTGTTGCGGGTTGGAGACATGGGCAGGGGCGTGTTGCCGCCATTATCGGACATTTTTGGTTCTGTGTGTTTGGTAGAAAACGAAAGGAGAGAAGAAAACTATTAAAAGAACGTCTCTGGGTGGATTACTATTACAGGAGAAGAATCCAAGGACAAAATTGAGGAGTTAATGATCAGCCTTAGGGCCCCGACAGGCTGCGTCAGAATACGGTATATATGTGGTAAAAATGCAAATGGTATGTGGCCTGTGTGTCTTTCTACTCTCTTTTCAGTTTTTTGCTTCTTCTTTGTCATGTAATCACTTTTTTGGCTCATGTAACTTCATGCGACAATTTAATACGTTGCCAACCTGAGGCCTAATTTAAGATCTGGTGGTTGCCCATCTTTGTTTTATAAGCTAACCTTAGTCCCATTTTGACAGAGCAAAAGAAGGGGGTTGACTGGGCCCGGTTTGAACTGAGTTCATTAAATGAAAAAAGCTTAGAGAGAGAATGATACAGAAATTGAAAGTCTTTATTATTTTTTTTGCTAGCTTGGAATAATATAATTATTTTTGGAGCTAGTACGTGTGCTATTTAATGGTGTTATATTTTGTAGTGTTTGTTAGTGCATAATTTGGAGCCTTTGCCGTGGACAAGATTCGGATTGTTTGGGTCTATGCTTTCTTGTGATTCTACAATAAGTTCCGAAATTTGGGATTTTTCATTATTATAACCCAACCTTTGTGATTCTTGTCCAAGAAAACTACTGATTATGGGTTTAAAAAACAAATTATGCTTTTGAGGGGTCAAAGAAGTGAGCAAGTCTGGGCATTTCTCCCGTTGTAAGAAACATATAATTTCTGTTTAAAGAAAAAGTAGCTTGTTGCAATACACAGTTTATAAATTGGAAAATCGAATGATCCATGGGTTAATAATGTGTTTGCCTGCTAACTCTCTCCAGTTCACATCTGATCTTCACCCAACCTTCCATTAAGGTCATTTTAGTTTTCAATGACAGGATAAAAATTCTTTAGAATTATTTTATTATACTTATTACATGGGACTGTAATTTTAATTATTTTATATTTATCATATATATTAAAGTGAACACGTTGTTAGGATTGATAAAATAATTTATTTAATCTAATCTTAAAATATTTTAAATTGTCAAAATAATTTTTTAACGACAGTGTCAAGTTGACACCACTCAAGCGGCTATTTATTTTGAATTCTTCGTTTCCAATTCGGGTGTTACCCAGCCTTGCTATTGCCATTATAATCCTACAACGATATAGTCGATCGGTGAGATGAAAGATTTCAAATTCCTGTCATCAAATGACACAGTAATCATCATCCTTCGTGTTGGTTTTCACAGCCCACCAATTAAAGGTGCACCGTCATCGCTATTCACCCGTGCATGGAGATCCGGTGGATTGGCAAGCCAGCTGCGAGATCGGAATCTGGTCTGGCTATAAAAGTACCAGCAAAAGTCTTGGATGTCTAGCTCTATGTTTGGATTCACTCTAGCTTCTGCGTTGAAACTTTGTATGTGATTATTTTTGGCCATGCAATGCTTCTTTTAACTCTATGTTTGGTTTAAGGATTTTGGGTGGGTGACCCGGTATAGAAATCTCTCAAATTTTATTTTAGTATTTGTTATTTTAATTTTTATTTATTAATAGACTTTATTAATAAGTTGAGTTATATAAATTTTTAAATTAAGATTTGACAAGATTTAATATAAATAATATTTTTATTCAGTTAAAACATAGACAGAGTTTTAATCAGTTCATGTTTCTTTCCAAATTCTCTAAAATTGTGTATTCAATTTCTCATGGATTTCAATCTCTAAATCGAATCATTTCGGAGTGATTCGTGTGATTCGTGATGTATGTTCGGTGTACTCATTGTGACCGTCGAGTTCAATTCAATTCAATCACGTTGGGTCAGTGTTCAACATTCAATTCGCATCTTTGAGATTCTCGAATTTGGGTTTGATTACACCATTCGCTATCTTATTACTTCTTTTGTGATTTTGATCATATCAATTTGAAATCGAAGCAATTGAATTCTAATTCGATGCTTTTCTGTTCAAAAAAATCAAAAAGAAAATTAAAAAAAAAAAAGCAAGAGAAGCTGACGGCTGAAAATGTCACCCGCCGCTGCCAGCACATTCGCCGAATCCGCTGCCGATTCAACCTAATTTTGGCTGGGATTCATCTACGCAAGGGCCGCCGTCACTAGCCCAACCGATTCCACTCCTAATTGTCATCGGGGAACAGTTGGCAAAGCAGCGAAATTCCAACCAAGCTGCTTCCGTCATCATTACTCCATGCCCACCGAAATTTTCATTTGTTCCTTGCCATCGTCGTCTCTCAAGTAAGGCGAAGTCTCCGCTAACATTGCTGCTCGCCGTCTTCCCCAGGAGCGCTGCAGTCCACCGTTGAATTAGAGCGCCGCCAGCGCCATTGCCACCGCAGCAATCCCTAGCGGTGGGAGAAGAAACGCGTTGGGCCAGCTGGGTCAGCATTCGAAGTTGGGCTGGCTTGATGTGGGCCAAACGTGTGGGCAGGATTATCGGACCAATTCTAGTGGGCCGAAATCTATTCAGCCAATTGCAATCCAGGGCCGTGGTCAGAAAACAAGAATAAAAAATAAAGGAGGAAGATTGCTGGGCCATTTTGGGCTGGGAAGGTATTGGGCTGTTGCACATCTGGCCTGAATCTTTTTTTTTTTTTTTTTAAAGGAGATGGTTGGCAGGGCTAGATTACCTGTTGGGCAGTAGAATTAATTGTTGGCCAAAAAAATTTCTGGGCCCATTGTGCTTCTAGGCCATTTCAAGATGTCGGACGATCATGCAAATTATAAAAAACAAATATTTGACGAAATTCAAAAATTGTCTATAGCTGTGGATAAATTACAAAATTGTCTTATTAGAGACAATCGTATCTTGAAACACCAGAAGACAAGATATAGATATACATTGTCAAGGTACCATCATGGTAAAGATTATGGATTGAATAGGAATGAGTACAATGAGACATCGAACTTATCGAATTCTTATATTGAAAGTCAATCTTAGTTATATTTTTATTACTTTTAGCGTGGGCATAGCATGGGTGAATGTCAAAATGAGTAAGTTAATGCTCATATTGACATTAGCAAAGTTATGGAATATAAGAAAGGTTCACCAGTATAGATGTCATATTTGATTGAAGTGAAAACTGTTGAGAAAATATTATCAGAGGAAGTACAATATGAAGATAACGGCAGTACTAACACGCATATGGGAATTGAAGAGGAGAAAAGTAAACGAAAAGAAATAACAGAATTAGTAGAAATTAAAGTGGATAAAGTTGAGACGAAAGAAGCCATATGAATTAAAATAGAAGTTGAGGACAGCCACAAAAATAAAGAACAAGTAAAAGACTGAAGATTGAATTTCTCCAGAGTCACGTGTACGTTGATTCATTTGACCATCTAGTAAAGGCTCTATCCGTTTGTGCTACACAGGAGTTGAAAATATTTTTTAAGGAGTTTGCATATGTGTATTCGGGCAGGAGAGTTTCATTATTGAATTTATAAAATGTTGAAGTTAGAGTTTGAACAAGATGATAAAGAGTTGAGAGGCTTCCAGAGATTTGTGTTTGATCCAGGAGGATACAAACTTGAATTAAGGACAATTTACCATCAAGAAGAGGAGTATGAAGCAATTTAGGGATCCGTCGAATTTTATTTTAGCATTTGTTATTTTTATTTTTATTTTGTTAATGAGTTTTATTAATAAGTTGAGTCATATAAGCTTTTAGATTATGATTTGATAAGATTTAGTATAAATAATATTTTTATTCAATTGAAACATAGATAGAGTTTTAATCAATTCAAGTTTTTTTTTCAAATTTTCTGAAATTGTGCATTCAATTTCTCGTGGATTCTAATCCCTAAATCGAGTCATTCCAGAGTGGTCCGTGTGAGTCGTAACATATCAATCAGTGTTTGGTGTGCTGATTGAGACCGTCTTCATTAAGTTCAATCTAATTCTACTAGATGGGTTGACGTTTAACGCTTGATTCGCGTTCCTAGGATCCTTGAATTCGAGTTCAATTACACTATTCATTTTCTTATTGCTTCTGTTGTTATTTTGTTCATGTAAGAGGGAAAAGAAAATAAAATAGTGGAGAAAACAATTTTAGTTGTTGGTTGATAAAGAAAATAATAAATAAAAGAAAAGTTGAAGAAAAATGTAGTTTAAGTGAAGAAAAATGAAAAGAAAATTATTTCAGCCACCTCTTTTTTGCTAAAACCTTCAAAATTTCTATTTTTTCATTTATTCTCAAATTATAATAAAAAAATTATAAAATTTGAGTTTTTTATCTTATTTTTTTTTCTATTTTTAATTTTTTTCTTTTTTTTTTCATGAAAATCACCCATGAAAATTTGAATTTATTCAATATCTTTCCCTTTTCTCTAATATTTTCATTTCCTTTCTAAAATCCTAAAACCAAGCATAGTGTAAAGGTGGGTGGAATTGGAAAGAGCAAGCTTGTTTTCATATTGGAGCCACTTTGGCGATGAATTTTGCTCCGTTGAATTTGATGCACTAGACGAGTGAGTTTTGTTTATTTTCAAATTTTAGTATATGCTTTTTTGGATATTTTTACTTTGAAAATTATGCAAAAGTAAGATAAAGATAGATAAAATTTAAAAAGTATAATAATTATGTGTTTTTAGAGTTTATAATTTGAAAATAAGCATAGCCATTAGACATGCTTACTTTCAATAATGAGAATTTTAAAGGACTGTTTAATCACGTTTTATACATGAGTGCAATTATCTTTTCATTTTAGTTATTTTATATGAATTTGACATTAATTAAGAATTTTTATTCATCAAGAAAATCTAATTGTATTTTTTAAAATGATTTGTGCAATCTAATGAACATGAGCCTGAAGAAAAACTGATCATTCAATGGGCTTAGACCCACCTATCTTTGGGCTTGGGTTTAGTATTTAAAATGGGCTTTCACGAGATGGGTTTGATACCTTGCTCTAAATTTAGGGCAATAATTTCAACTACTTTTGGAAGTATAGCTTGTTCAAGAAAGTAGTCGTCAAACTCAAACATGCCTGATCTGTTATTTTAATACTGTGAAAGAAGTCGTGGGTATGGTAGAAAAAGTCGGGTAGGATGAGGTCACATTAACTATATTTAACTAGGACTTGCTTCAGGATGTGATGCCTTTGGATTTCGATAATACTAAGAAAGATCTGCTTCCGAGAGGCAGAAGCCTTACCCCATTAAATTAAGGGTTTGGTGGCTATTATTGTCAAGAGTATGCTTCTATGTTATTTCTCTCCTATTTTAATCTTTTCTCTTAATTCTACTGTTATTTTATATTTTATATTTTCTCGTTTTTTCTAGTTTTCATTTCTGCATGAGTTGTCCACTACTTCAAATTAATGTTTCATTTTCTGTATTGTTTTACTTTTTTAATGTATACGCACAATTAAAATGAGTTCACGAAAATGGGATAAAATTACAAACACAAAAAATAAAAGTTTAAAAACGTACAAATGAAAAGAAAATAGAAAAATACAGAAATTTAAAAAATAAATAGTAGAAAATTTGGAAATGCAATATAAGAAAATACAAAAAAAATCAAAAATACAAATAGATAAATTTACAAATAAGAAGTAGAGATTAAAAAAATATATATAAAGAAGTGGAGAAAAGATAGAGAACGAAGAAAGAAATGAAAAGAAAATTAAAAAGTGGAAAGGAGATTGAGAGAGAAATAATAAATTAACAGGAAGGAGACATGTAGCTGCACTATTTTTGAGAGTAGGATCTACTAAATTTAGATCAAGTCCCATTTTTAATATGCACAAAACTTATTCAGAATAAGCTAAAATTAATGATAATCTTTCAAAAGATAAATAAGTTCAATTCATGACAACATGACCTGTTTCTAACCCAAGAATGCCTCAAAATAACACAGTGAAGCCAAGAACCTTTATAAACATGCATGCATACAACCTTGACATTAATTTCTTTAATTTTTTTAGCAATGTGTGGAGAAAAAACCTCGTTCTATTGGACGACGTTGGTATTTACCATTGTTTCTTTTTTTAACTTTTTGGCATATAGATATCAGTGTTGTGTGAATTTATTTTATTACAATATATCAATTATTATGACCAAATCTTTTTATAGGTAACTAAAAAATAAGGAAAGTGAAATGGAATATAGTTTAAGGGGTGAAGTGGCACTCAGCCAACCAGTTTCCATTCTTTTTTTTTTTTCTTTTCTTTTCTGTTTTTTTTTTTTTTTTGACAAGAACAAGAATCCATTATTGATTGCAACAAAAATTAATATGTAAACTATCTAGTACAATTATTAGTGGGATTACGTGTGACAATATGTCTGTTCCCAATTTAGCATTTAATTGATGATTACATATTCTCCGCATGTTTTCTTATATGTTGGTGGATGGATATCCATCCACATGCCTAGTTGATCCATTAATATTTTGGGGATGGAATTACACTGTCAACACACGTATTTTGGACTGGACTAATAATATTATTGGTTTTTTATGGTGTTTAAATAATAATAACATTATTATTATTATTATTATTATTATTATTATTATTATTGTCCTCATCGTCGTCAAAAGATGATCTCGTGATGGAATCAATACTTTCATTCTTTAGTTAGAGTTTGTATGCTATGTAGTGTGAAGGGTAGATAATGATTATGCTTATTCCTCAAGACTAATTTGTTAAAATATCCTAGTTTTATTCTTATTTTTCTTTATTTTTTTCCCTTTTGTTTTATAATTATTGTATTTTTATTTATTATTGTGTTATGACCTCATTTTCCTCTCTCATTTTATACGAATTGTCTAGTATAAGTTTTGTTTTGATATCTTAATTTTATTATTAAATATTTTTAAAACATAGTAGATTTATGCTTTATTATCATAATTTTAGTTCATTAATTTACTTTTATTATTACAATACAATTAATCTATTAAAAAAAATTATATATAATTTTTACTTAATCATAAATTATGAAATTATGCGTACTCCTGCAATATTACAACATATTTATAAAATAAAAATATAATTTTATGTGCGATGAGCCGTTATAACTAGCTTAAATTGAAGATATCACCAACCACCATGAGGGCAAAAGTGAGATTATATATTTCCATTCATACAGGTGTGTGTGTTTACATTTATATATATATATATATATATATATATATATATCTTAAAGCACAAAGTTGATTTCATTTTCCCTACTCTTTACAATAGTTTTCCATTTCCAGTAAGAAAGGAGGAAGAGTTGCTCCCATCATTGCCCCTCTGGGCTTGGCAGCCGTGGAAGATGAATCAAAATAGAACCATTTGGAGGAAAACAGACAAGGAGAACGTGCGCGTGCACACACACACAGATAATAATTGTTGAAAGTTAATCAAGAAATCATCCAAACAACTGGTGCAGAAACAGCACTAAACCAGGAAGAGAAAGGAATGTAATAGATCTGTGATTCTGCCTTGAATTCTAATGTCCTGTAGCAGAGTTTATATACAGAGATCCTGCAGTTAAGAGATGATCAACTGATCCAAAACTACTTAACAGAAATTAGTTACAACCAACAACCAACAACTAACAAAGTGAAACAGTAAAACTAATGGAACAGTAATGTAGTGTCAGTGAATTCCTTTAGCTATTAACTGTTATGTGTCCTCTAGGTGCTCGGCTAATGCATTGCATTCTCCCTTCTCTTGATTGCTTTCAACACCCCCTCAAGATGAGAATGGATATCCTTCATTCTCATCTTGCCGAGCAAGTGTTCTAATTGAGTTCCACTCAACCCCTTGGTGAGAGAGTCTGTTGGTTGTTCCTTGCTGGCAATGTATTCTACCTCTAGGATCGCTTTTTCCACTCTTTCTCTAACAAAGTGTAGGTTCATATCAAAGTGCTTGGTCTATTCATGGTGTGTGGGATTTTTGCAAATTTGCAGTGCACTTTTGTTGTCACAAAAGAGCTTGGCTGAATGGCTTACTTTCTGTCCAAACTTTTGTAGCAAGTTCTTAATCCACATAATGTTACATAGACAATCTGCAATGGGCATGTATTTAGTCTCAGTGGAACTTCTTAATACTACTCCTTGTTTCTTAGACTTCCAACTGATAGGTGAATGTCCAATAAACACACAATAACCCTTAATTCAGAATTGGTGCAGAAACAGCACTAAACCAGGAAAAGAAAGGAATGTAATAGATCTGTGATTTTGCGTTGAATTCTAATGTCCTGTAGTAGAGCTTATATACAGAGATCCTGCGGTTGAGAGCTGATCAACTGATCCAAAACTACTTAACAGAAATTAGTTACAACCAACAACTAACAACTAACAAAGTGCAACAGTAAAACCAATGGAACAGTAATAACCCTTTAAATATTTCAACACCCGATAGGCTCATTCTAGATGCACCTTACTTGATTTGCTTATGAATTGTGACAAGGTATGGACAACATAGCATATATCAGGTCTGATAAAGGTTAAGTAGATAAGCTTCCCAACCAGTTGCCTATAAATTGGCGCATCATTAAGTAAGTTTTGGTCCTTCATCCTTAGTTGGTAATTTATTTCAATTGGTGTCTTTGCTGCCTTTGCTCCTAGAAATCTATAGGTAGTGATCAGATCAAGGGTATACTTTCTCTGGCACATCACAATTCCAGTCTGTGATCTTGCTATTTCAACCCCCAAGAAGTATTTTGGGTTCCCCAATTTGAATTTTTTAAGGAAGTGAACCATTTTTTCAATCTCACTCTGATCTTTGCATCCAACAAATAAGTCATCAACACACATCAGCAGTGTCATGTATTTTCCATCTTGGACTTCCCTTGTGAATAAGGCATAATCAGCCTGCTTGAAGCCATATGCACACAAGGCTTAAGTGAGCTTGGTGTTCTACTATCTTGAGGCCCGTTTAATGCTATATAGGGATTTCTTTAGCTTATAGACCAAAGGTGAGGAAGATGTAGCAACCACTGCTCTGTCCAATCTGTATCTAGGAGGTGTGTCCGTATATATATATATATATATATATCTTCTTGCAACTCTCCATTCAAAAAGGCATTGTGGATATCCAACTGCTGAAGTTTCATAGCTGCCATGGCAAAGAATATTCTTACAGTTGTTTGCTTCACAACAGGGCTAAAGGTATCTTGGTAGTCAAAGCCTTCAATTTGGTTGTATCTTTTGGTTACCAGTCTAGCCTTGTGCCTCTCAATTAAGCCATCTGAATTTAGCTTGACTTTGAACACCCATTTACATCTAATTGGCTTTGGGTTGCTTGGAAGAGACACAATGTCCCAAGTGTCATTAAGTTCCAAGACCTGCAACTCATCTGCCATAGCCTTTCTCTAGCTTGGCATGCTCACAGCCTCAACATAGGATGTTGGCTCCAATGTGTCATCAAGGGTAGATAAAAAACTTGTGCAATTGGAGGTGAGTTGAGCTGTGCTAAGATAGATGGCTAAAGGTAGCATTATGGGTGGTTCTGGTTAGTTAATAGAATAGTGATACATCTCCAGGTATTTAGGTAATCTTCTTAATCTAAGGGACCTTCTTAACCGTTCAGGCTATGAAGGGACTGGTTGGTGGTTCAAAGGAATTGGCTGAGGAAAGGATCTGGATTAGGGTGATTCAACTGATGTTGGAGGTGAGTGCAATGGTGTATGATCCCTAGTGTCAACCTCAACTTTGTTATTATTTGGACTAAGCTCATCATTGGTTTTGGAATGGAGAGGATGAGGATTCAATGAAATGAGATCAAGATGTAGGTACTGGGAAGCAGAGCTGTTAGATGACTCAGGCTGGGACTAGCTGAAAGGGAAGGTGCTTTCATGAAAGACCACATCTCTTGAGATGACAATTTCATGTGTTTCAAGGTCATATAATTTATATCTCTTAACTCCAACTGGGTACCCTACAAAAATGCATTTCTTTGCTCTAAGCCCAAACTTATTCCTATCTCTCTTTAAAATGGAAGCAAAGGTTAAGTAGCCAAATACCTTGAACTTGGGAATAAGATGTGCTACACTACTTTGTGTCTCATAAGATATGTCCAAGTGACTCTTGTGCAATCATCCACAATGGTAAGGAAGTAGTGATAATTGCCTAATGCTAGAGCAAAATAAAGGCCCCATGTGTCCATATGTAATATTTCAAAAGGTTTGACAATAGGCTTGGGATGAATTAGAAAGGGAATTCTCCTTTGTTTTGCCTTTGGACATACATCACAGAACTTGTCTGTTGATATACTCACATAAAGTGATAGTTCATGTATTTTATTGGCTACTTGATGTGAGGTATATCCTAATCTAAAATGCCATACATTAAAAGAGCTTGTTCTAGATGTGTTGACCTTTGGCAAGGAGCCATTGCCTCCATTGCCCTAAGTGACAGACTTGGAGACACCAGGTTTTATAAGGATAAACTGGCTGAGTTGCTGATGCAGGATAAGGAGTCCTTGATCAAGCTAAGCTAATCTAATTCATGGGTGATTGGACTTGAATGCAACAAGACTTAGAATAAAAAATCAGAGAATAGTTGTAGGACTGAACAAGTCTACTTATTGACAACAGATTGAACTTGAAAGAGGGAACCAAGAATACATTATGAATGATGAGAGATTGTGATATTCTGACAGCTCCTATACTATTGACAGGGGTCTTGCCTCTATTTTGGCAGGCTGACAAACATGCTAAAAACTGATTTATCTGATTAGAATAGGGACACCATGTTACACATGTGATCAGAAGCCCCGGTATTAACTATCCATGTGACTGAGGAGGGTATTAGCTCATTATAGGATGTATGGTGCTTTATTGACATTAAGGAGTAAGGACCACTAAACAATGGTTTACCTGCAAAGTTGGAGAAGGATTGATGTTGGTGTTCTAGAGAAGGTTGAGGGCTTGTTGATTCTGTAAGCATTCCATGCCAAGTTGAACTACAGCATTAGAGTTAAGCAGAGAGATTGGCCTCTTGATCTGATTTTATGATAAGGATATGTCCTCCTCTCCTCTTGCCATAGCCTCACTCCTTTCCTCCAGTGATACTTAGTTTGCATAGGTCTAGAAGGCTTTGTTCCTTCTTTTAGTAAACTTGAAAGTGTTGAAAACCAATCAATTTGTAACACTTTTCCCTTGGATGACCTTTCTTCCCACAGTAAGTGTAGGTGACTTTTGGTTTTCTCTCTTTCTTTTCTGTGGATCCAGTCATACCTATGGTCTCCGTCTAACTGTGCTTGGATAAGGAGAATCCCAACCTCTGATTTTACTCTACCACTATTGCATTATATGCCTCGTCCAAGGAGGGAAAAGGCCTCTGCCTTAGAAGTTGAGATCTGTTGGCAGTGTAAGCCTCATTGAGTCCATTTAAGAATCTATATACCTTATCCTTTTCATACACGTCTGCATATTTCTAGAAGCACTCAGGATTGCAACCTCCACATGTGCAACAGGGAGGCAGTCTGAAATGCCTCAATTCTTCCCAAACTCTCATCAACTCAGTGTAATAGACATCAACATCCTTGGATCCTTAGATCCTTGTGTGATACAACATAGCTCATGTTGAAGCTTGCAGACTCAGGTATCGTTTAAAGTGGAGAACCTTATCTAAAATCTCCCAAATCTGGTAGGCATATTGGATGTAGAACACAGTTGATGCAAGTTGAGGCTCCATGGACTTCAAAAGCCAAGAGATGATCAGATCATTATTCCTGTTGGATGCAGTGGATCCTCTTTGCAGTTCTTTGATGGTGCCGTTGACAAAACCTAATTTGTTTCTTATTGAAAGAGCTAAGCTGAATGACCTACTCCAACTGATGTAGTTGGTTCCATTGAGAACAGGAGCCACAGCGACTAAAGAGTGATTGTAGGGTGAACATAGAAAGGGGAGTTGCTATCATCAACTCCATGGCTGGCATCAGGTTGATTGATGGTGTTTCTTGATAAAGATGATGCCATGATGCTGAATGACATAGGTTCAGCTGTGATCGAAGAGACTGACAAGCTTTGATACCATGTTGAAAGTTAATCAAGAAACCATCCAAACAACTGGTGCAGAAATAGCACTAAACCAGGAAAAGAAAGGAATGTATAGATCTGTGATTCTGCCTTGAATTCTAATGTCCTGCAGCAGAGCTTATATCAACTGATCCAAAACCACTTAACAGAAATTGGTTACAACCAACAACTAACAACTAACAACTAACAAAGTGCAACATTAAAACCAATGGAACAGTAATGCAGTGTCACTGAATTCCTTTAGCTGTTAACTGTCATGTGTCCTCCAGGTGCTCGGCCAATGCATTGCATTCTCCCTTCTCTTCATTGCTTTCAACATTACAATCATTCAAAAAAATTTGGCACTACCTGGTGGAGTAATATGGCAATATGTTGCAAGATCCTCGATTTGGAAACTGGTTTTCGGTTTGTTACATATTCAAGGGTTTAATTAAGGAGGATACGAAGGGAGTTTCTTTTGTTGTGTATTACGAATGTCGATTCTCGAAAGGGTTCGTTTCTGATGTAATACGGCACTACTGCTGCTGGCTGCCATCCGCACAGAAGATGTCGTTAAACATCGGTCGCGAGGCTTCAAAGGTTCCCTTTTTTTTTTCTTCAGTTTCAATAAAATCTCCTGCTTTGTTTTTGTTAATGCTTCCTAGGTAGTTAGATTTTCCGTGTTAATTGTCTGGGATCTATTTTCTGACTTTGTGTGTGTGATATGAGAAGGTATGGAAGAAAATTTTTGCAGAGGCCGCAACAGAAGTTACCCTCCTTGCAGAAAATTGGAAGTATATTTTGGGTGGTCTAATCTTTCAGGGTTGTTCCTACCTGTTACAGATCAATATCTGCTTGCTTATCTGAAGTGGCTGGTGATTGTGAGCAATTCCCTTATCAAAATAGGAAATTGTGAAAACGTCGCATTTCTGGCTGAATACTGATTTTAAAAAACATGGCTCAAACTCATTGCCATCAAAATTTAAATTTTTATGACAAGTACTGGGTGTGTACCTATTGCAAGTTTTGAAATTGAGGATTGAAATTTTGAAACCCACAGAGTTTCCATGTTCCTGAATTTTCTGTTACATGAAAATGGTCCCCCATTCTCCCTTGTCCAAGAAAGGACTCAGTAGTGGTGGTTTGTGGATGGAGTAGTTATTAAGAATAGGACATTTGATATATGCTTTGGGTGCATTGTTTAGGAACTTTAAGGTTGCTTAAATGTTGGTTTCCTGAGTCGAAGAGGAAATAATTTCTTGGTGGGAGCTTCATATTTATCCTTTGATAGAGTCTAAATGTAAGCTTGTCATATTGCATCATCTCGTAAATATGAGTTAGAACTTAGAAATACATATAGATATATCCATTCATATCAACACAGATTTTTTACTTGTATACTGGGCACCTTTGCCAGTCTGATCATCCTTGTATTTGTTTATCTTTCAGATTGGAACAAATCACTGTATATTGCCCATGCCAATGAATTAGTCTACATTTTTTCACTAACTTTTTGGATGGAAGCTCTTATTTTCATAATTATGTATTATTCAAGTAATGAAATTAATAAATCAAGTAATGGAGAAGCTAGGATACAGGGAAACAGGCAAAACCGTGGTTAATAATTAATACATCATCGGAAGAGGGAAGAGTGAAGACCACGTACCTTTTCTATGTGCTTTTTTAAAAATTTCTATAGATGGCGGGTTGATCGGAAGGATATTAAGTGGACGATATTATTTTTCACTCTGCAATTGTGGAGATCAATCTTGAACTATTATCAGCTGCTTGTCACTCTCCGGATTCCTTTAATTTTACCAGCTACGATGAAAACCCGTGTTCTGAGTTTCTATTATATGAAGTTCAAGCATTTTTATATACGATGCCAGATTTTTGGAAACCTTTATTTATACTATATTGTTAAGTGTTTAAACCTACTTTGATTATATAACGTGAATTTTCACTTGTAGTCTTATTTTAAATTCTCTTTTCTATCCTCTAGTTCCCTATTTTTTAATATATTTTTTATTTGATTTTCTCTTCAATTTTCTCACTTTTCAATTTCATTTTTATCTTCTTCATTTCTTATTCCAAATATTATTTATACTTTTAATTTTAAATAATATTATTTTTGTTATGTGATATATAATAATTTTAATTTATTAATAATTTTGCACATGCATGGTATGTGCCAATTTTACTAGTATCTATTGAAAATCTATGAGTATCTATGTATAAATGAAATTGTATATTAGGTTACATAGTTGGCTTTAAGTAAGCTTTAGCTGTCCTTGATGGATTTTGAAAATGTTCAGCTACCATCCATTTCCAGTCTGGAGAAATGACTAATATATGGTTTATGTGGCAATATATGCTGATCTTATAGCCAATAACTGTATTCTCTTATTAATTATATGGATGTTATCAGCATAGAAGATGGAAATGTGATTTGTGGAGTAAATTTTCTCTGGCTGCACCTACCTTAAGTATTTTCTTTTCGTGGGACACTGATACACTTTCAAGTCTGTTATTGGATAATTAAATGTGCTTCCAGGGGATAATTACTTTGATTGAATTAACTAATAAGGATATATGGATGTTAATTCATTACCTGTAGTGTATTTTGTTATGGTCTTTTGATTATTTTCCTTGCGGTATCTGTGGGCTCTATTTTGTTTAGGTCTGACATGTCATATCTATCTATAATGCCTTTGATCAGTACATCCATGGACTGGCGGCCGGAGGAGTTCATTATTTACATCAGCCAGGACCATTACTTCAAGAGGCTGGCTTTTTTCTCCTGGTAAACATAATCATATCTGAAGCTTCGTTGCTCAGTTGTATTACAAATACACTTGGTCTTTTCGTTTTTTTTTTTTCCTTATGCTACTAGCTTTTGTCCAACTGTAGGAGCTTGGGCAAGACAAAGCTTACTTTAGTGAAATTGTATTTACTATCATTTTTCTATCTTTTGCCTTGGTGAGTTTTCACACTACTGGTTTTTGAGTATTTATTCTTAGTTTGAAAATAATTTTCTTGATGTTTGTGATGCTGTATGCAGTGGACTTTCCATCCTTTCATTATGAAGTGCAAGAAGATCTACACTGTCCTGATCTGGTGCAGGGCATTGGCATTCTTGGTTGTAAGTGCAAGTTTTGGCTGTCTTCCTAAAACTTTATGCACCTAGTAACTGATTTGTATATCAAATTCACAATGATGTATCATGTAATGGAAGCTTAACCTTTCTGAGTTTTTCATTTATTGATAAATGTATAAATGTGCGTGCTAGTACTCGGTTGTTGGGAATGGCAAGGAAAAATGTGTAACTACTGCAGACTCTTGATGTTTCTATGGTTCATCTTTTTCCCGTGCTTTCGGGCTTGTCAAATTCTTCGGATCATCACTTTCTATTCTACTCAGCTGCCCGGTCCAAATTATCGTTGTCGAGAGGTAAAATTCGACTTGGGTTTTATCTGTTACCAGCCTATGTGGTCGGCTTTTGCTTTCTGTTATATTTTATGCAGAATATGTAAGGCAACTGCTTAATTTGTACTGGGAATTCATTCTGAATGATGTAGGGCTCAAAGCTTGCTAGGCTGCCTCGCCCAGATAATATATTAGAAGTTTTATTAATTAATTGTAGGTGAAAATCATCTCGTTTGTCTCCCATCCTGTGTTACAAAATCAAAGAAATGGTTGATGATACCTTCATTTGAATTTTTGTGGTTGTGCAGTTCCTCGGAGGGTGCTCTATGGATGTGGCGATTTGATCTTTTCATCTCACATGATATTCTCGCTTGTCTTTGTCTGGACATTCCACAAATATGGCACTCATAGGTAAAACTAAGGTTATCTTTCGCCATAAATGCTCAGGGGAGTAGTATATTTGCAATTTTGATGCTACGAAGATATAATCACATGAATTAAGGTGTAACTCATGTGTGATCCGAAAAAGGCTCCATCAATATGCCACGCCCGTCTTGTTGCGGTCTAGCAGGTTTGTGAAACATTGTGCCTGGCTAGTTGTTGTGATTCAGAGCTTGTTGATCGTCGCATCACGCAAGCACTGTACTGTTGATGTCATTGTGGCATGGTAAAATTATCTACTGAAGCTGCACTTTTGACTCAAGAGCTGTAAGTTATAACAATGGCCTTATTGATTTTCAAGCACATTTATTTTGTCACAGGTACACTGTTAATTTGGTGGTGTTCTTTGTGGACAAAAAATTGCCAGGTTGGCATTTATTGTTGGACAAATATTAAATTTACTTCATTCCCCCTTTTTTTTTCCTTTCTCTGACCACTTTCATCGTTGCCTGTTTTGAGCCTGACTTGGATTCTCTTCCGGCAGAACTGCCTCATCGAACTACTTCCCATTGAGCAAGGATACCAAGAGTAAGGAAGAGAACCAGAACCACACACTTCTTAATGGAGAATCCCTGCTGACTGGGTATATAACAGTCTTCGAAATCCCATCTCATGATATTTCAGTGAATCTGCTTTCAGTAATGGATTGCATTAGTTTTCTTAACATTTTTTTTTCCATGTTCAGAGGCCTTGAACTCATGTCAATGGCAACATTGTGGAAGATGGAAATATCATCCCCATAGTTTGTCCTATGCTTTTCATAGTTTTTTAGTCCTTGGGGGACCTGCAATGTATGGACACCGTCTCAATGCATCACGGAATTCCTATTTTCTAATTGCTTCGACCATTTGTCAACGCCCTTTTCCGGGCTTTTTGATGCTTTGTTTCTTGTTATTTGGTTTGCAAAACCAATCACCCTTTGGAACTGAAGTTATGAAAAAAGTTTGATACAATTCAACTCTCGTGTTTGCCTCAATAAATTTTTGACTCTGCATGATTTCAAAGTCTTTCAGCTACCATTTTCCAATATTTTCCGACTATCATAATGAATCTGAGATCTTTGCTGCATGTGTTCTAATGATCATTGACATTAACTTTTAGTGAAAATCATTTATGGCGTCGGAACAGTGTACAAGTAACGTCCCACATCGGGTGGCTATCTATGAGATGAAAGAATCAGTTTTATAAAGAAAAGAAAGTCCAAGAAGTTTCCTACTTACCTGGACGTGGTCAGTGGGCGATCACGAAGGCCCATGGCCTAGATTGGTGACATCCCTTGCTCATCGGATGGCCGCCCGCCTAAGGTTTGTCCAAGCGGTTGAGCCTACGTCATAATTTGTGGTCGAGTGGACCTGCGTTCGCGCGGCCCAACCAACTAATCGGGCTAAACGGCTTCCACTGATTATAATTCATCGTCTACTTGGGGAATGTTTGATTGTCTAATTTTCTGATTAAGTGGCTGGTTCAGATTATACAGTCTTTGCTTGCAAAGTATGAATAATGTCGGAACCCATCTGGGAGGCGAGATTATGATTAATTCAAAGGCAAGTAAAGACTCAAAACAGCACCCGATGGCAGCTAATCAAGTGCACAACTGGTGGATAAAATAACTAACATACAATCAATTTTATTAGCGTCAAATTATATATAATGAATCCAAACTCTTTCCTCCTCGTATCCTACATGTATTTACCACCAACGTCGTTGTTCCTCATTTCTTTACAGTGTTGATCTATAGAAATGCTCCACGCAAATGGTTGACGAAAATCAAAAAGCGGCGGGAGCTGGAGCTGGAACAATGGAATCATCAGCAACGGCGGCGGCGGTGCCGCTGCTCAAAAGCTCAAACATGGCACGGTGGGGGCTGGACTTCTGTCTCTCGCAGAGCGCTGGCAAAAGCACTCCTACAAACAATTCTCATAAATCCAACACCATCAAAATTTCTGTCAAAATCAATTACGCATACGCAATTGGATCGATGTGTTTGAATGAGAAACTTGAATTACCTTCACCGGCGGCCAGGTTGTAATAAAGGTATACAATGTTGGGGCAGCTCCGGTAGCACGACGACGAGCAGAGGCGCGACGAGAACTCCGGAGTGAGGAAAGGATCTGATGATATTCCGACGAATCGACGGTCAACGCCGCAAGCGCCGATGCATCGATCGGTCTCTACGTAACCGGCGAATCTCTCCACCACCACCTCGGACGACTTACACGTGTAATCGAGGTTTCCTTCCTCGTTCATGTAGTTCTCCAGCACGCACCTCTTTCCCGACGAAGCGACCGCGAAGGAGCAGAGATTCGCCGGCAAATCCTCGCAGATCACCTCCGCTGTACGTACAGAAACAGTCCATCACGAGTTATGTTCAACAAACCTAATTTTGTACAATTTCGGCGGCAATAACTTCGGAAACTTTTGAGATCAAACCAGCAGAATAAATTGAATGACTGAATGAGAACACACACAACACATATATATGTGATTAAGTGCAGATAAGATTGTACCTGCTGTTCCGTGAAAGAAGAGAGAGCAGAGGAAGACGAGAATCGAAGACAATTTCATCGGAGAAGCCATTTGTTTCTTCGAGGTTTCGGTCAAGGATCAAATGTGGTTGATGCAGATTGCAGAGCTTGTGTTTATATAAGGGTGCAGAAGTATGTGCGTTCGTGTATTTACATGACGCGAATTATTTTTACGATTACGTTGACGTGAAGGTTGGTTTGGTTGCATGTATAATGTAACTCCTACGCCCTCTCCTTGAAAAATTAAAAATGGGAACGTTGGGAGCCTGAAGGCTATGTTTGTTACACCACTTCTCATTCCTCAATACCCATCAAACTTTATATAAATAAGTATTATTCAATAAAATTGTTATTTAAATTTAAATTCAAAATTTTCCTCTGTCGTATGCATAACAACTAGTTATTTTTCTATTTTTATATTTATTCACAATCAAATTAATGCATATATATATATATATATGCACACTCGCGCACACACTCACAACTATATAGATTTATATACTAAAAATAATTATTATTTAGATATATTATTACATCATGAAATCATTAATATATATATTTAAATAAATAAAAAATTTTATTCATTAAGATCTTATAATCAAATACATTACTTATTCAATACTATTTTCACCAAATATCATCCCCAACTAAACCTTCCACCAAACATAACCTAAAAGAAAGGCAACTTTTGGCCTTCATTCTTGAATTTATTTTGTTGTTATTACTAATTTTATTCTTTTTTTTTCTTTTTCTTCTTCTTCATCGTCTTGGTATTATTATTTGGTGTATAAAATGTGGCGCGTGATTTAATTCAAATTGAAGGAAGGCGTGTTGGGACGTCAGCGCGTTTTATTGAAGTCTCCATCTTTAGGAATCTTCTAGGCATGGCACCTGTTTCAGACATTCTGGTTCTTGTATGCAACACGCAAGTTTTAACACGCACAAGTATTACAGATTTCTTTGCATGCAACGTTGTCCTAAGTTAAATATGTTCTACCTTTGAGTTATTTCAAGTTTATATATTTAATGAATTAATTATGTGCCCAGTCAGTACGTGATTCTTAACACAATGTTACCTTTCTTTAGTTGTAAGTTAATTTACTTAGTGGAATGGCTGCCACGTCTCAAAAGAGCATTTTAAGTTGTGTAAGAAAAGGACATAGGAAAAGATGTGGCTACTTTTATCCTCGTTTCAGTTGGTCTTATGTCACTCTTCTTCAACAAATTTTACGTAGACTACCATAGAGGCATTTTATAGTCCTCTTATTATTTCTATTATCTGTTGTATCAGTGTTTGTGCATTTAATTTATACACTATGGTGACCTAACAATACCCGTCGTATTGATTTATAATTGAAAAATTAGTCTTATAGTGTCTAAACTCAACAAAAAGTAATCACATTATGTCATTCAATGGTCAAGTATTGGATTTCGAATATCCATGGAGGAGACCTTCTGTTACTATATCATATTATACTCATTAAATAATTCTTTATATGAAGAGAATATTAGTAATTAGTTGAATTTGAAATATAAGTTTTGTCATAAAACTATTTTAGTATGCTGTTGGTGAACGCTATATATATAACAGTTGTAGTTGTTATTGTAGATACTGCTGTTGTCGTTTGTTATTATTATTAAGTAGAACTTCAAAATTATCATTAATGATGTATGTTTTATGGTAATAATTTTTGTTTTCTCATTGTGTTTGACTTTTACAAATTTACGACGTGATCAAGTTCTGTGAAAGTAGTCATTATTTACCGTTAGTAATATATAATGACAATAAAAATGTTTATTCTTACCGCCACTATCAACATTGAGAACTCATGACGCGAAAGTCTTATTATTAGCTTTTAATACTGACAACTTATGTAATAATTGTCACCATTTAATTAATGACAAATCCCGACACTAAATTAATACAAGACTTGATCACGTTAATATCACCACTTGATTTTTATCATTAATATTCAGTGTCTTTGTACTGATAATTGATAATCAATATACCAAATATAAGGTGCTAGCTTTAATTGGGTTATTATCTCAATAATCTCTTCTTTAGATGTGCCTTTAAATCAAACTCCTGATCCTGACAAATGGCGGGGCACGTCGACAGAAAAGAAATCCCGCGTGTTGAACGCATTAGAGAGGTGTCAAACAAAAAACCAATCTGCATTTGAGTTTGGATTGGAATTCGATTCAAGTGAATAAAGAATGAGTCTATTTATTTCAGGTTCCATCCAACTTGCATGTGTTAAGCATGTCGCCAATATTTGTCTTGTGAATTCTTTAGGAGTTGTATTACTTACAGCTTAAAATTGGAATTAATGCAACACAATTTGCTTCAAATCTTGATAAAACTACTCATAATCAATTGGTAAGAGGCCCCTCTTTTGTAATTAGCTTCGCTGTAGCACCCGCTGCTCTAACTAATTGTCTACCTCTTCTAAATGTGATTTTTATGTTATCTATGATCGTATCATCGTTAAATTTGAAATAATGAATAAATTGCTAGAAATAAGCCAAAGGAAAGTGAGGGCGACATCAAGTCATCATGCCTATTATGTTTTGGGTGATGCATGTGCTACAATGGCTAGGTTTCACAATCATTAGCCAATAGGTTTTTCTTCCGTGCATTTGTCGAAGAAAAAACTATAAGAATAGATGACAGAATTAATACAAATATAGAGCAAACTAACAATATTAAGCATAATAGACGTTTTGTTCTTAGAGATAACTTTCTTATAAGAATAGAAAAGACTGTAAAGAAAAAAAAAAAGAAAGAAAAGGATTCCATTTCTAACCATAATCTGTTTTATTTTGTATGCATAGTTTCTATAATTTCATAAAAATGAATGATTACATACAATTAGAATTGATTTCAATTGATTCCTTGTTATTGCTCAAAGAAGTAGTAATAAGTAGGGATGATAAAATTTGAACTCGTGACATTTTGTAATCAAATGGATTTGGTCATATACATGTGTGATAAAAGTAATAAAAAAAAAAAGAAGGCGAATTCTTCTTTTCTTTTATCACGTAGAAGTTGTGGAAGATGAAAATCTCACGTATGGCTTTGAGTGAGAGAAGAGATGAAAGAAAAGGAATAAAAGTGCATTCAACATTTGAGACTTAGGTTCAAATTTGAATTAAATGAATATTAATAATAGGGGCATGGGGATAGAATAGAAAAATGCAGGTCTAGAGCTCCAATTTTCGTCAAATTAAATAATAATGTCTAAGTAGAAAACTTTTTCAATTTCAATTCAAAATTATTTTAATAAATATTTTGAATGATTGTAACAATCTTTCTAGTTACTTTGTTCCCTATTTCCATTTGAGAGAAACTTAAGGAAAAAGGTTTTGCAATTGGAATTGATTTCAATTGATTCCTCATGCCAAAATTTGAACCCGTGCCAAATGGATTTACTTGGATCAATACATGATTTTCTTTTAGTCTTCTTGAGATCGGGTCTGATGTTAGGAAGTCTGGCAATAGTAGAGTTCGAACTATATACGGGTATTATGTATCAAAATTTAGATTTTTAGAGATAAGGAAGAGGACTAAGAAAACTTTCATTGTTTTTCCTTTTATGGATTGATGGAGGTACATTGGGCTCAATATCGGGCTTCATGTGTTATTTAGCCCAAAATGCAAATAGTCCAAACCTCGTCAAGTTAGTTGGGCTGAAATGGCCCAACAACATTCTTTAAATATTGGGTCCACAATACTTCAGCCCAGTTTGAGGTGGATCTCCAACAGGCGGATTCGCATTTTTAATTTTCAACTCAACCAGGAGACAATGATAAGTGGGAACCACATGAACCGAAATTCTTACCAGCCTTACAATCCCTCCTGAAATCTTCTCAATTCGAAAATAAATAAATAATTAGAATTTAAAAAGATCGAAGGAAGCAGAGTCACATATTTTCAGATTACTGCCACTACAAAGCTAAGATCAGAACCCAAAGAAAGGAAACGGAAGGAAAAGAAGAGAGCCACCATGGTTACAGCCACGGCTCCAGCAACAGCAGCCCACCTTCTCTTCTCCAGTTCCCAGTCCATCTCTAGCTTCTTCTCTTTCCAGACTCTCGTGTCGTGCCCAAACGGGATAAGGGGCTTCGTCAGGAGGAGACACCTGGTGGCTAATGGAGGCGCAGGAAGGGTGCGGTGCATGGCGGTGGCGGCGGAGGCGGAGACCAAGAAGAAGGGTGGGTACGAGATTCAGACGCTGACTAACTGGCTTTTGAAGCAGGAACAGGCGGGCGCTATCGACGCTGAGCTTACTATAGTTATTTCGAGCATTTCCATGGCTTGCAAGCAGATAGCTTCATTGGTTCAGAGAGCCAGTATTTCTAACCTCACTGGAGTTCAGGGCGGCGTCAATGTTCAGGGGGAGGATCAGAAGAAGCTCGATGTTGTCTCCAATGAGGTTTAACCACAATCTCTTGGTTTCCATATAATGAATGAAGAAAATATATCGCTTTACTATAATGTGGCCTAATTGAATTTGATTGGAATTCTTGCTTATAGGATGGAGAAAGGTTTGAACTTTAGCAATAAGGTAGCATGGGTTGCTTTGAGGGGATAATTTTTTTAATGTTATCAACTGAGAAACTTGTGCTTTTTGGTGGAGGGTAAATTTTAAAGGCCTCTATGACTATTTAAAGAAAGAAGTTGCTAAGTCAATTGAACTATTGGAGAAGGCCATGATTTGATAAATAATGGTTGTGAATATGTTGACACAGGTGTTTTCTAATTGCTTGAGATCAAGTGGGAGGACCGGGATCATAGCATCCGAGGAAGAGGATGTGCCGGTGGCGGTGGAGGAGAGTTATTCCGGCAATTATATTGTCGTGTTTGATCCTCTTGATGGATCATCCAACATTGATGCTGCTGTCTCTACTGGCTCCATCTTTGGGATATACAGTCCAAACGATGAGTGCCTCGCAGACATTGAAGATGATGCCAAGGTAAACTTCCAACGCCTTTCCGTATACAGGATTTGTTGAAGAAAAGTTAAAAGAAACCATTGCTCTTTCAGGTGTTAACTTCTGTTGTGAGTGTGGAACTGATGCTGCAAATATAAACATCCATCTGGTTTCTATGATATATTTGTATGGTAGAATCCTTTAGAGCTTTAATATTGATACTGAATGTACCAAAATTGAAGAACTTAACAAAACTTAATAAAAACTCAACTTTTGCAGCTCGACAATGTGGAACAAAGGTGTGTCGTGAACGTATGCCAGCCAGGAAATAACCTTCTTGCAGCCGGATACTGCATGTACTCGAGCTCTGTGATATTCGTGGTCACTTTAGGCAAAGGTGTATATGCCTTCACCTTGGATCCCATGTTTGGGGAATTCGTTCTGACTCAAGAAAATATCCAGATACCTAAGGCAGGTAAGATCTACGCGTTCAACGAGGGAAACTACCGGCTGTGGGACGACAAACTGAAGAAGTACATTGATGACCTCAAGGACCCTGGCCCTAGCGGCAAGCCTTATTCTGCGAGGTACATTGGGAGCTTGGTGGGTGATTTTCATAGAACTCTGCTGTATGGTGGAATTTATGGATACCCGAGGGATAAGAAGAGTGAGAATGGGAAGTTGAGGCTGTTGTATGAGTGTGCACCAATGAGCTTTATAGCAGAACAAGCTGGTGGCAAAGGGTCTGACGGGCATCAGAGAGTTCTTGATATTGAGCCCGACGAGGTCAGGATTTCATGCTTGGATCGTTTCTTCTCTTCTGCACTTTTTACATCAGTTTGTTGGATATTGAATTCTTTTGTCTCTGTGCAGATACATCAGAGGATACCGTTGTACGTTGGAAGTGTTGAAGAGGTGGAGAAGTTGGAGAAATATTTAGCTTAAGGGAACTACTTAGCTTAAAATTGAAGGCTATTGTGGATAAGGTTACTGTTATCCTGGACATGTAAAATTTGTTCATTTCTCTGTTGTTGAATTTCTTTTACACTCTGTTGTTGATTAATGTTACTAGAAAGTGAACTCCAATGGGGAATGCTGTAAAATTTTGAAAGATCAAGGGAAACTACATTTTGTTTTTTGTACTCCCAATGGGACTGCAGTGATGGAGGTTATTAGTCATGAACTAGCTTCAGGCCCTGTATGAGCATGTAGATAAGTAGATTTGAAAGCATATTAATACCAAATTTTAAGATTATGAATTATAAGTCAAGTATGTATTTATATATAAGCCGGTTTTCTCTCTCTTTTTTTTTTAAGTAGAATACTAATTTCTTTTTCAATTTATATTTGTTAACAACATGGATGTCTTAAAATTCTGTATGAGATTTTGACTAAGAAGTTTAGTTGCGTCTAAAACTGAAAGAGTGCTATTTGCTACCACTCGCGTCTGCTTAAGTACTCATCTTTAATATCATTTCTACAACCACAACGTTCCCGACACCAAGACTCCTTTCAGTTCAAATTGCTGGTTCAGGGCAGTGCTGGGAAGGATCATTTACAAGAAACCCATTAATGTGGTTCAGGAAAACCCAAGAACTATGGTATCCTTTCCAATGCCTAAGGAACATAGTTATGGCTTGGCTTTTATTTTGCTTCCTTTAAGCTTTCCCTTCAATTTTTCTTGTTGAATTTGATACTTTCAGGGATGAGAAGTATGGTGGTGTAAATGGAAACCATGTTGGTGTGGTGGATGTTCACAGTTTTGTGGCTGTTAAAGTGAAAAATGTTCCATTCATCAACTTGAAACGAAATACAGAGAAAGGTTGATTATGAAGCAAGTAGCAAATGATAAAGATGAAGCTTAATAAGCAGGATGACAAGAGGCCAGTTGATCCATTGCTTCCTTGCCTCATTGATTTATCCAAATTTTGGAAAGAGAAGGCTGTTACTGTGGGATTAAGTTCATTAAGTGGTAAGGTATATTCATGGAGTTTTAGGACAAGAACTATGCCACCTTGGATGCATTCAAACCCCATGAATCCAGAGGATTTCTTGTGGAATACTTAGTTGCGTAAATTTTTGGCGCTGAAAGAGATTTTTTTCTCAGAAGATGTTAATTGATCCAAGTAAATTTGGGTCAAATCAAAGAATAGGCCCAATAAATCAAAACACTGTCCAAAAATAAACCAAACGAAGCCCATATGATTAGATCCAATTATTATCGGGCCAAGAATATTAACCCACCCGCTTGAAGATTTGGACGCTGTTCTTCTGTTGAAAGCAGAAAAGGATAAACCTTTGAACCCCGACGGGGGAAATGGCGACACTTCAGCTCCTACGCCACCACCAATCTTACTCTTTGGCCTTAAATTCACAAACCAACGTCAATTTTTCCATCGGATTCCCCATTTCCTCACTCAAACTCCCAAATTTCCACAACTTGCCACCCCTCAAATCGTCTAGTAGTGACACCACCTCCGCCGCCGCCGCCCCCCGCCGCCGAGGCCGGAAAAAGTCCACCTCCACCACTAATTCGCCCGCTTCCTCCAAGAAGAGGTCACAACGCTCCAGTAAGGCATCTGAATCATCAAATTCCGAGAAGGAAGCAGGAATATCTAAAGGAAGCGACGGCGTCGAAGAGCTTTACGATTACGACGACGGCATAGATTTCCCGTACGAAGACCCGCCATTGGTGTGCTGCTTCGGCGCGGCTCAGAAGGAATTTATGCCTACGGTGAGAGTGGCGCCGGAGCAAATGCACCCGGATATATACTCTCAGTGGAAAATGCTTCAGTGGAATCCGCCAGAGTTTGTGAGAGCCCCCGGGGGGCCGCCTTCCAACGTGGCGATTTCCCACGTAAGGCTTGGTGGCCGTGCGGCGTTTGTTGGGAAGGTTGGGAATGACGAGTTTGGTGAGGAGTTGGTGTTGATGATGAATAAGGAGAAGGTGCAAACACGGGGAGTGAAGTTCGACGATAATGCCCGAACCGCATGTAGTTATATGAAGATTAGCTTTGAGGAGGGGAAAATGAAGGTGGAGAAGATTAAGGAATCTGCAGAGGATTCCTTACTTGGGCAGGAGTTGAATCTTGCCGTGCTTAAAGAGGTATATTGATGTGAATACATGTGTGGGCAATGTTAATGTTTAAGTGGAATTTGTTATGCTTTGTTCAGTCTTGCTTCGTGTGGTTGTGATATGAAAATTGCTGTGTTCTTGTTTACACTTTTATTGCTCAGGCAATGTACAGGGATTTAGCATTTTAAATATTTGTGCAATAGTAGGATTAGTTAAGTTGTCGATAATTTGCTATTACGTGTTAAACGCTGTTTCTGTTGTAATGGTAATAGTAAGCTATCATAGTTCAAGTATATTAATAAACAAAAGTTAATTGTTGAATATTGTGATAGCATACTGAAGTTTTGTCTAGGAGATCAATCACACAATAAAGGAAAATAGAAAAGGCTAGAATTTAACGCAGTTCAGGAGTGATAGGCTATGGCGGTGAGATTTATTATTGATTTGTTAGGATTACAATACACGTTTAAATATATATAACCCACCTGATATGATTTTATGGAATTATTCCTATACCATTCACCACTGTATCAGGGTGCGGCCACTCACTAGCTTTTATCATGATTCACATACAATAAGTTGAGGATTGCTGGATCCAAAGAAATCTATTGATCTGATCTAGATTTACACTTGGTTTACTTCACCATTGCTAGTGGTGTTCAGTTTAGCTGCAGTGGAGCACTACTGGAGCTGTTTCTGTTGCTAAGATGTTGAGGAAAGGGAGGAACCCTGTGCTTATACTGCTGGAAGTTATTTGAGATTTGCTGAATGAAGATGTGCATTGACTGCCGTAACATGACTCTAAAGACATGCATATGTTCACTGAATTAATTATGGTTTCATTGATTGCTATCTTGCAGGCCAGGATTTTTCATTTTAATTCTGAAGTCCTGGCATCAACTTCCATGCGTTCCACTCTTTTCAAAGCAATTGCTTGGGCTAAGAAGTTTGGCGGTCTTGTATTTTTTGACTTGAATCTACCATTGCCCTTATGGAAGTCACGTGATGAGACTAGGGAAGTGATCAAGGAAGCCTGGGAACATGCGGATATCATTGAGGTTACAAAGCAAGAATTAGAATTTCTTTTAGATGAAGAACATTACGAGAGAAGAAGAAACTATAGGCCTCAATATTATGCTGAGAATTATGAACAAACCAAGAGACGAAGAGATTACTATCACTATGCTCCTGAGGAAATCATGCCACTATGGCATGATCGATTGAAATTCTTGTTTGTCACAGATGGAACACTTCGGATACATTATTACTCCCCTTCTTTTGATGGAGTGGTGGTTGGTACAGAAGATGTGCTCATAACTCCATTTACTTGTGATAGAACTGGTTCTGGTGATGCTGTTGTGGCTGGAATCTTGCGGAAGCTGACCACAGAACCTGAGATGTTTGAAAATCAAGATGTGTTGGAGAGGCAACTTCGGTTTGCAATTGCAGCAGGAATAATATCACAGTGGACTATAGGTGCTGTAAGAGGTTTTCCCACAGAAAGTGCTGCACAAAATCTGAAAGAACAGGTTTATGTGCCATCAATGTGGTAGGTTGAAGACGAGCCGAAATTTTTCGACATGTTGATCTTGCTAACAACTCCATGTGATTCTTTTGCATTCTCCGATGCTGATGAATATGCAAGAGGGTGTCTGTGGAGGTAAGGCTTGTTTTCCCCTTCATTTTGATTCAGTGTTCACTGCTTTCATATTCTTGTATGCATAATTTTCATGTAGCTGTAAATTACCATTGAGCACCTTGCAAAACTAGTATTCTATATTAATTATTTTTATATCGGTAGATGGTTGAATTAGAATGAGCGGAGCTCAAAGCGTTCTTCTGCCCCAATAAATTTGCTTGATGTATTCACTTTTACACGTGTTTACCAGACGTTTGTAGTCAACTTGCTTGAAAAAAAATATTTGTCACCTTGAACTTCTTTCGAAGTATTAATGCAAAATTTGCTCGAAGCTGTGAAATTTACATTATGAAACTAGTATTCAAATAATGATGTCAGTTGATGCACTGTGATTGTATAATGTTCTGTTGCGCCTACATGTTACTATAAACTTTAAGCCTTTGCTTTTCTGCTGTCTCCATGCCCTACACTTGTTTAAACTTTTTCCTCAACTTCAATTCAATTCTCAATGCAAAACTCAACTTAGTGTATACTGTAGAGCTCTCTACTTCTCTTCCTCCCTTTCATCATTATATGTTGTTGTATTTTTCGAAATTTGGGTGAAATGCATTTCCCAAATCAATTCTTTGACATCCATTCTCATTAGGACGTAAACTATATTTGGAAGACAGGTTTTGTTGGGAGATGATATTTGGTAATAGTTGTGTTGGAATTAGTATGTGTTTGGAAGGAATATTTTGATGGGATTAAGAGTATTATTTATTTAAATTTGTGTGCCTATATATGTATAAAATATATATTAATAATTAGATGATATAATAGTATATATAGATAAAAATTAGTTTTAAGGTGTGAATAGATATTAATGTAATCATGTGTATTTATGTATACATGTATTGATTTGATTATAAATAAGTGTAATGGTTGAAAAAAAATAATTAGTTAGTTATATATATAAACGAAAAAAATTTTGAATTGAAATTTGAATGAAAAAGTTAATGAGTAACATGAATAGTTGTGTGAAGAATGAAGAAGCAGCCAAAGATGGCCACTCTTTTACCCGTCTCTTGTGCATTTTGTCCACAACTCCCATAGTTGGTCCAACTCATGATGAGACAAACGTTTGAAGCAAGGAATGTAACAAATGAAAAGAAACCGTGCTGTCTCCTGTGTTGCTGTCAGTCGAGTTTTGATCTAAGATGGTACATTGGAAGCACTAAGTGAAAGAAAGAGCATGCGTGCGGGGATATGCTTCTCATTTGAGCAACCTATATCTGCTGGCCCGAATTAACTTCAATTTTGTTTAGGTTTGTTAATATAAGTATATAGCAAAGAGCACAGATCTTGGATGCTATAATTTAGCTTTTTTTTTTTAATTAATCCCTGTTTGTTCTTGTCAATGAAAATTTTGTGAAAATACCTTAATTTTTGGTCAAAATCAAAATATGGTCGAAAGAAAAATTCTTTATTTGAGGGGGCTTCTTCCTATACCTATGAATTATATTAGACCCAGAAACGATACATTGGAAGCATCATCGGTTGGGTCTTTCAATGTCAATAGGTTGATTGCTTTGCTGCTCTATCTTCTAAAAGGAAAAAGATCTCTAAGAGTTGTTTTCTGAATTTGAAAGATAGTATTTTGGTTTTCCCAATAAACAGGAATGATCCCAATAGGTTGATTGCTTTGCTGCTCTATCTTCTAAAAGGAAAAAAGATCTCTAAGAGTTGTTTTCTGAATTTGAAAGATAGTATTTTGGTTTTCCCAATAAACAGGAATGATCCCAAGCACTTCTCTAGCTTACGTCAAACTAAGTGCCTCTGAAGCAAAGGCCCCATCTCCAGAAATTAAGCCAACCTGCGATGTGACTCTTGTCGTTCAAGTTAATGTTTGAAAAACAGTTTCATCGTTTTCATTCGAAGACCGTCTGCCTATTTACGCCACATGTGAAACAAAATATCTGAGCAAAATGACAAGAAAGCCATCACAAAGTGCTGGAATTCGAGTGATTCAGCTTCTAGAACCAGGAATTGAGTGATATACTCCAATCATACAGAAGGTAAAAATTATGAACACAAGGAATCAAACAATCTCAACTTCGTAAAGCAAAACGTTCCTGTCTGTGTGGTTATTCAGGTTTTTGTCCGGAAAAATGTAACAACCATCCTTTCCAGCTATAAACTGTCACATTTGGGCCAACCCTACATCACAAGAAGAAAAATGCATTCATGGAATCACGGTATGGACATCTACCTCTGTGGTCTTCATGCTGCTTTTCTGATGGGTGAAAATTCAGTTTCTTCAAGATGCAAGCAGTTGCCATTTTCTACTAAAGCCTACCGGAAGAAGAAGGAGAAAGAAGAAGAAGAAGCTATCTTTGTGACGCAAGTAACAGACCAGGTCTTTGATGAAGTTGCTGACGCTTCATTTCCTTCAGAGATTTGGTGCAGAGACAACCAGGAAAAGGGTTTGCGTAGAAATTCTCCTCTAGTCTAGGCATTAATCCTGCTTGTCTAAGGTGCGGTGCTCCGGTTCTGTTCAAGTGCAAGTTCTTCACCTTCACGGCAAAATACTCCCAAGAAATAGACCCATAGTCCAACATATCTATAAACCTCACAAAGTTGAACCTGGAACATGCAAAAAAAGGCAAAAGATTCAGTTTCTTAACTCAACAGATGAATATTACGGGAAGAGGAAAGGCAGGAACACTTGAAAACCTGTCAGGGCTTATGGTCCTCCTGAATCCTTCAAACCTCCTATGCCCCTGCACTGCCTTTGCCATATTCCCATCATAGGTGTAAACGAATACATCGCTTTCCAAGGCCATGATGTAGTCTAGAGCAGCAAGACGGTTCTGATAATGCCTGAAGGGCTCTAACTCTTCAGGAGTTGCCAGTGTTGAGTGTGTGAAAATGTTTGGATATTCAGCCTGAAATGCATCCATACTGTTGTTTCCATAAATTTCTCCAGCTACAATGTATATTCTTGTCGAAACAGGATATCCCAGGGCCTTGAGAAACATTGCTGCCTCCCTAGGGGACATGGGACAGCCTCCTTCCAACCTTCTTTGCTTGCTGTCAATCTCTTTCTCCTTCCAATGCTTCACGTTGTCCCTCATGAGACGAAGCTCCTCAGCCTCAGCTGCAGTCAAGTTATGGCTGCAGCCAGTGAATGCCAGCATGTCTTTCTCATACCTGATCAGAGCAACTAATTCAGACACCCTGAGGAAGATTGCTGATTCACCAACAAACAGTTGTCTGGAATTATATTACATTTACATTACCTCAGGTGAAGGGCAACATAAGGTTCACTGTCGCCTCTCAATCTGTCAACCAATTTCCTTCCAAGCTCCTCAATCTCTGGGGCGTACCAAAGAGCTTCATAGTTTGCACGGCACCTGAGCCTCTGGATTGAAGGGGGCAAGCCATTGTTTGCAAGTCGCGAGTCTGTGTGAGTAAATTTGATCACCTTGTGCTTTTTTAGCAAAGGGAGAACCTCTCCTCTGTAGTAACTAGCCTGCGCACCAAGAATTTAATCAAGAAAATTCTAGTGCATGATGAAGTACATGTATTATAATTATAATTTCTTGTCAGTTTTAGACCTTAGACCAGGAGACCGGTGCCTTGATCAGGGGCACCAGTGCTGCATACTCTGATGGCAACTTTTCGACAATCTCTACATCATCTCTTAAAACTTGGATGAAATGCTTCCAATCGAAGATATCCTTAAAATCACTGTTTAAGCGTAAAATAGCCTCAGATGGGATTATGACAAAGAGAGAAAAACATTGTTGCACGACTAAAATGGTGAATAACCATACCTAGGATCGGTCCAGAAGCTGGCATGGTCAAGGGAAGGAAGCACCAGAGTGGCATTCATGATCTTTGCGACGGCAACCATGTCACATATCTGATGAAATCCCAAACGTGCATTGTCATAAATATATTTCAGAGTTGATAGCCAATAATGCAAGAAAATGATAGAGATGGTGAACTTACTCCTGTCCTCATTTGATTCAGTCCTCCATTGGCATGAGCCAGAATATAACCACTACTTGAGGAACCTGTTCCTGAAAGAATTTCAAGCATGTGGGTCCCATCAAGATCAGTTCATAACAAGAATCTGTTCTTTATTTCTTTTTTCTTGATATATATGAGGAAAGGGTCAACTTCGACGTACCAATGCGATTCCTTGGCCGAGTGATGCATTTGTAATAGTAGTTACCATTAGGCTTCATCCATATTTCTGGCACCTGTAAGAATGGAAATAAGCGTAGTTTGAGATACTATTCTAAAGGAAAATAGTCCAAAAGCAGTATAAGATAAATGACTGCCGTAGTCAAAAAAGGTCCTTTTTGTCCAGGAAAAAACAAGGGGCTGTCACTCATCAGTGAAAAGCAAGATTTGGCCAGGTTTTCTGAAATTGGATTTTATATTCTGGTTAACTTTAGGAAAAAGTGCACAACGGTCGATTAATCATAGAATTCGACAGAGAAAGTAAGGGTAATTTTGGGTCAAAATCAACTAACGTAATTTTAACCATTAGTAGCCCCTCCAGCTTGTGGGTTCAAAAACAATGGAAAACAGGCCAATCGGACACGAATCAGACATTCTTCCATTCTTCGGCATGGTAGAATATTGAAAGTACAAATACGAATTAACGCCAGGTTAAAAATGGATGGAAGGTTTAAGAAAAATCATAAGATCAAAATCTAAGGAAACAACTTCAAAAATTCTCAGCTTTTTTACATTACCAGTTTAAAAGACTTGCGCCCATCTTTTATACATTTATCAAAAATGAAAAAACAAAAAAACAAGAGATTAATTATGGTGTTAACTGTCAAACTCACCGGAAACTCCTTCATTAGCCGTTTCTGGACAGCAGCAGAAGATGACGATGAAGACGAAGATGATTCGGAGTCGAAAACCGCCTTTTGAGCATTGGACGACAAATCGTTCTTGAAATTCTGAATAATGAGGATCTCCTTTTCCGTACTCACAACATCCCGGGCGCCTCCGCCGCTTCCGCCGGTCAAGGAGAAAAGCTTGAAGAAGGCTGTAACCGCCACCATCATGAAAAAAACAGCAAAAACCGTATGCACAAGATGCTTCCTTGGAGTCAAAGATTTCAGAAATCCCCGCAGGCTCAACACGCATTCGTCCACGCACAAAACCCCACTTTCAGGCACCTTTTTACGTATCAAGAGATACCGCATCGCCGGATGGAGGTGGCAATGGTGCAAACTACTCTGTTGATTTCCACTACACAATGCCTCCGAGTGTCCGTCGCCTTTACTTTCGTCTAAAGCGATTTGATCGCGATTGAAGAAATTGGAGAAATTCTCTTTTACTCGATCGCACGCGGCGTCGGCAGCCCGGCGCCGGTGGTGAGCGAAGGTGGCTCCGCCGTGAAGCGGGGTGGTGCTGGTGGCAGAAGTACCATTGCTGGCTCCGCCGCTCGACATTGCTCGGATGAAAAATCCAGAATAAAAATACCCAAAACAAGTCAAAAGGAAACACGATTACGGAAGAAACGGAAGCTGACGGCGTCAGCCATGAAAGGGAACCGTCGCCGTGTTAACAAAGACGCGTCGATAAACGACGTAGGGTTGGAAGAAGGGAGCCGTGATTGAGAGAAACTGATGACAGAGAGAGGGAGAGATTCAAAGTGATTGGCGTTCTCCGTGACTCTGCTGTTCTTCTTGTTGGGGATGATGATGGCACTTCTGATCTTCCGAATATGTATATATATAGCATGTGTTCAAAGGGAAGACGCTAGCATCATTACGATGGAATTAACGTTGTTTAAAGTTGATTAATCGTGGACTCGTGGTAATTATTGGTGGGATTAATGGAATTAAAGTTCTGCGCAAGCAAGTATTACATTGGACTTTCATCAGGTGAATCATGCTGTGGTTTCAAGTACTTTTTATGTTAAAACTACGGAATTTACTAGTACAATATCATGTAATTAAATTTTAGTAGTAATTGGAGTTACGTGTGAATAATTATATATATAAATAAATTAATAATACTATTTAAATATAAATTTTGTATTATTTATAGAATATAACAAAAATGATAAATAGAATAAATAAAATTAAGAAAAAAATAAAAAGAAATATATAAAGAAGTGTACTATAGTAATAATATCGTAAAACTGAAAAAAAATCTATATCTTTAGCATGTAGTACACATAATTGAAGTAATGTGGTCTCAAAATAATAATAATAATAATAACCTATATCTCTACATGATACATTAAGATAAAAGACTAATTTGGTTGGACAATGCTAGATAGTCAGGGCATGAAAGAAAGAAAGCTTAGTTTTAGCGGATTCTTAATCATTGATTTTCCTTATACAAAACAAATGAGGGAAATAAATCATTGCAACGAGAAAACAACATACAAATTACAATAACATTCACTCATGTAAATCTGCATACATCCAAATGTGATAACTATTGGGATTGAGCAACTAATATATTTCTCATCGTTACTCGATTTTAGTACATCATTATTTATTTCTTCTCTTTCCCTTTTCTTGAGTACATATCTTTTATTTCTTGCCATACTATTTATTCTTTTTAATCACATGCTTTGTTTATTTAAATCATCTTTAACCCCTTATCAAATTTCACTAAATTTTATTTATTGTGCTTTATAAAAAATTTTTATTGACTTGAAAAATAGGTTTGAGAAAAAAAGACATTCACTAAATTGTCAAGTGAAGATTACTCGACTTTTATTGTGAAAATAATAATATTTAATAAAGTTAAAAAAAAAAAAAAACATAAAGCATAAATTCTTTAATAATTACGAAAACTATAATAAAACATACGACTATTAAGAATCTCAGATCAATCCATCATCATTCTTGAAGTTGATAAAGATGGACAACAAGAATAATTAAAAAACAAACAGAAATCCACCCGTATGGTAACCTAGATGCCTAATTGACGTTGTGAGTGATGAAGAATGATATAACTTGATCCTACCTTGTTGTAAAATTTATTAAATTGGTTGTCAGATTAAGACAAACACAGCATTCATTAATGGCTGATGGTCAGCAAAACACCATGTTTCTGAATATGCAAGCAACTATTTATTTTTTGCTTGGTTTAGGCTTCTATAAATATTTAGAATTAGCTGTTATAATGTGAGCGAGACCTAAATGCATGCAAGAAATTCATTCATTTATAGAGCAGCAGAGTCAGTTGGGAGAGGGCCAAAGCAAGGTTTCTGAAATCATTGCAATGGAATAATATGTGATGTGATTTGAAATTAAAGTATAGGTTTTGAAATTAGTTGGTAAACAACTAATTGTATAATTTATTCTCATTTTAATCTGTTAGTTCAGCAGCGTAAATGAGAAAGGAAAAGAGAGAAGAAATGAGAGAGGTTTACGTGGTTCCATGAGCAAAACTTATATTGGCGTGGTGGTCTATTTAAATGTGCATCTAACGTATCTATATTAAGTATTTAAAATTGTGATAACTACGCAATCTCATATTTCAAAAATTGTAAAAAAATTATTAAATATTAAAATTATAATATTTACTACAATCTTATATCCCACGTGCAGCATTTACAAGCCCTATTTGCAGGGTTCCATTGAAAGGCTTCTACTTTTCTAAATGGATGTGGTATAACAAACATCGTTCCGTTTACTTTTGTTTCTCTGGATTAGATGTTTTCTCTATCATTGATCATCGACATTCGTTGTTCTTAGTTTCAATTTTTTGAGAACAAAAAATGAATTACTTGGGCTTGGTTGTGTTTTTGCCCATTACATGAAATTCTTTGGGTATAAAATTAATAAGAATAATAAAAAGGTTATTGGCATCAAGCCTGGGTCTTAAAAACTTATTAATGCGAATTCTCTTCGCGATCAAAATCTTGAGGGCCAAAAAGAAATAATTTTGGTCAAGTGACTAAATTATGAGAATCTTGATTAGTTCCACACTTCTTGCTCTACCAACTTTCTCAACCTTAACAATCAAAACTCCAGGCATCAGAGTGAAGCCACGACGAATGTGACCACTGTATGATACTCAAATTCACTAATCACCATTATTATTATTATTTTAAACCTATAACCCACTCAATGTCTTGGAATCGCGTTGGAAAATTGACGAGAGGGCCAAAAAATGTCCCGTGGAAATTAATTTAAATCCACAAAGAATGAGAAGTAGTGTCACTGCATCTTCCTTTATCTTTTTCTATGGATATTAGTAGAGACCGTATACTCTATACATATGCCAATTTATATATAAATTATAAAATTATTATATTTTAAATAATACACATGAGTACTTATTTAAAAAGTATTAAAAAAATTAAAAGAATTCAAGAAGAAAGAAAATTTAAGAGAACATACAAATAAAAATAATAATTTAAAAGAAAGGGATGAAAAATAAAAAAATTTAAAATAAAGAATATTTTTGTAATTTTACATTGAGCAACCAAAAATTTTTTATTGAAATAATAATGTAATATATATATATATTTAATTAATAGTGGCACACTTCATTCCTGGATAAATTTTTGTATGAGTTATACTATTTTAATTGTAGTAAGATATTATAATAAAATTAATATTAATTTAAAATTAATAGCATGTGAAATTTTTTTTAAAATAGAGAATTTTAGAAAAAGTGAATTGAAAACTATGAAACCTACAAGAGAAAAATAGAGTTATATCAAAAGAAATCAAGAAAGAAAGAAAAATAAAAATATTTAAATAAAGGTAATACAGTAATTTAATATTACACAATTAAAATTATACCTTTTGTCTTAATATATAGTATAGAATACGAAATAGATAAACTAAAAAATAAAAAAATAGAACAAATTAAAACTAAGTGAATGATATGATGATTGAAAATATAGATAGTAGATAAAATGTAATGTTTGAAAAAATTAGTGATATTTAAGTAATTTTACATTATGCAACAAATATCTTTATGAACTTAACACATAGTATAGTGTATACACACACACACACACATATATTCCAATGATAATCATTGATTTGAATGCAATAGTGCGTGAACGAGGATTTAATAATGTTCTGATTTTATTTATTTAGAGCATAACATGTCGACATGTAGGTTAGTCCAAAGCACGCGTTGGAGATCATAAATATTATCTCTTAGTGAAGTGTCATAATATGAGAGGCTCATCATTTTTGTGACAGTGCATGAAGAACTCTCCTAATCCATAAAGCATTGTTATTTAATTTGTTTGAATTTTACTTTTAGTTTCTTTTTTTCTTCACTTTTTACCATAACAATTACATAAAAGTAGGTGCACATGATGCATGCACACGCCAATGCCTACCAAATATTCCATTACCCATAATTGTTTAATTTAACAATGCCTGTTAGAATTGCGACAAACTAATGAACTTGTTAATGTTCACTTGAAAGCTTCTTCAAATGGGGCAACCCACCCATCGGAAGTTCTGCAAGTAATTTGCCATCACTTGAACGTGTTGGTGATGTGGTCTACGTTATGTATGCGTGATTTAACGTCATCAATCGAAACCAGAATTGTTGAACCGAGATTACACTAAATTTGTGTATAATGTTTTCGACTTTCGTTTTAAAAAATTGAACCCAAACAGCCAAAAAGAAAGAGAAAATTATGTGTGTGTGTGTGTGTGTGTATATATATATAGTGTAATACATTAATTTATATTAATATTAAGTAGTTAACACTTATTGGATATTGTATTTTTTTTTCAATGAAAACATCACTTATATTTTGTCTCATTCAAAATATTTGTTAATTGAGATATAGTGTGGTGTATTTTAGAAAATCTGTATTACTTATGCTGACAATGATTGTTCTTATTATTATTAGTTTCCATATTTATTGTGAAGGCTTACGGCATTTTTTTAGTCGCCAAACGTATATAAACTTCTAAAATAGTACTCTTATCCACACATACTTCTAATTTTAACTTATTCTGTTTTTTTCTTTTCTTAACTTTATTTCTTTACCTTGTTTTATAAACAATATACGATTTATATTTAAAGCATCATTAATTGATTTATACAATTTTATACATGCACGAATTTATCTTTTTATCACTAGCGATTAATTATTCAAAAAAAATAATGGAGTTCATTTTATTCCTACCTGACCAAAGTTATAAGCACAATTACACGATGGCCCAAAATGGAACTCAACAAGTTAAGTTCCATACTGTTGGGCCATGGTGCAAAAGCCCAGTGATAAGCTTGTCTTTAAAGTTTGTAGTCAAAAGCTAGGGTTTCAGTCTCGGCTGCCCGAAGCTCTCATACGGTGACAATGGTGAAGGGGCGCCAAGGAGAACGCGTCAGGTAATTCTTTAATTCACCTCGTCTTACCTCCTAAGTTACACGCATGCCTCTATTTTTAAAAATGTGGATTTGTCTTTTCATCTGATTCGTTTTTGATTCCTTTCGAATTGTCTAGACTATACGTCCGCGGAACGATCCTTGGGTATAAAAGGTAAATAAAACTAGTTCTTTGTTATTCTACTTTTGTCTGGGACTACTTTGATTGTTTATTTACTTTTTATATGTCGGGGAGGAAATGGATTTGGTTGGTGATCTATCCGATTGATTATAGGTCGAAGTCGAATCAGTATCCCAACACGTCGTTGATACAGATAGAAGGAGTTAACACACAAGAGGAAGTGGCGTGGTACCTTGGGAAGCGAATGGCGTATATTTACAAAGCCAAGGTCAAGAAGAACGGCTCTCACTACCGTTGCATTTGGGGGAAAGTTACTCGTCCCCATGGTAACAGTGGCGTTGTTCGTGCCAAGTTCAAGTCTAATCTTCCCCCCAAATCCATGGTATTTTTCCTGAAACTATGTTTGGATAGATTAATTAAGTTCGATGATGGTTTCGACAATGACAGATTTTCTTTCTTTATTTCTTCTGATAAGCGGCAATAATATGTTTGAGATAAGCTAATTTCAATTTTTGTGATATTTATTAATATGGGGTGGACATATTTTAAATCTGTTAAACCGAAGCTTTGGCAACATTGGAAAGTTCCCAAAACCACATCTGTTGCCCGGTAAAATGTATTTTCTTGAAAAAATTATGAAAAGCAGCTATTGGCATGGCTTTTATGGTTAATTGAAAGTTCATTCCTTAATGGAGGTTTCAAATGCAGTTGAATCTTAATTCCTGTTTTATGAAACCTTGTATTGTCAGAGAATGTGGAAATTGCCCTTTATGAATCAGTTCCATTGTTTGTGAAACAGGGAGACAGAGTAAGGGTGTTCATGTACCCAAGCAACATTTGAGGTAAAAACTTCAACTTTATCTCTATTAACTCTATATACTCACCGTTTTATATGAACGGTTTGCGTGAAAATGATTTAATAGTTATCTCAATGTTGGGTTCTTATTTGGTGTGGAAAATTTAGAATGAAGTTTCATGTGAGTAGGGTGTCAATTTCTGACCTGACTCGAAACTTATGGGTTTTAGGCCAAGGTTTTTACTAGTTCGGGTCAAAATTGGTTCAGACATACCAACCTAGAAAGATAAATGGGTTAATTTTAAGTTGATCCGATAATTTGATAAATATTTATATAAATGTAAAAAAATAAAATTAAATTGTAAAATTGTAAATATTTAAAATATTAAACTTTCATTTTAATTAAAAAAAATTGTTGGCGGGTCAAATTTAGATAACTCACGAAATTGGTGGGTTGGATTTAAATCAGATTTTTTTGGCCTGCAAAAATAATTGAATTGGGTTCAGGTCAATAGGTCAAATGTAATATTCGAATCTTGACCTAACCTGTCAACCTGACCCGTTGCCACCCCTACCTTTGAATACTAGCTTTGCACTAATTACATGAAGTGTTATAGTTCATTTAATGTAGTGTTGCCTAACAATGCCTTGTTGGCAAAATTGCATGCAATCATTTAAAGGAAAAGCTTCATGGAAGATTCTTAACTTTTAAGTCTTACATTGTTGCGGTATATTTGGGGTTTATGCTATCTTGAATTTCCTTTGCAAAAATAATTCAAGGGCTTGATCCATTACTGGGTTTTAGGATCTTCCACTCTGCCTCATCCCCTTCCATGAATTATGTTTGCTAGGGATTGTAATGTGTGTTATTTTTCTGGACTATAAGTACTATTAAGATTGTCCACTCTATTTCTTTTGACCTATCAATGCCTCTTTCAAATTTTATGTGATTTTAATGATGTGTATCTTTTGGCAACAATTCTGTGAGACAACGGTATCTGTTAATTTTATCTTGCGTCTATTGTACATGCTATTAAGTGCATTTCTGTTATAACTATATTCAACCTATATCTCTCTAAAGTCTTTAGGTCAATTTGAGAGAAATTTAGTTTGGTAGCCGATATCCTTTTGTCTTCTTGGTTTTTCAGATCAGGTTTGTTTCTAAATTTGTTCTTCTAGCTTTGCAGTGCCCGAGTTCTTGTTGATGAAGTTTCGGAGCATTAGTGAAAGCCGACTCTACAGGATTCAAACTATAGTTTTGGATTTAGAATATTTTTGAATGTTAGTCACTTTTTTGTTGTTTTTCTGTTGACTCTAAAATTAAGAAACAACCTGGTTGAGGTGAGGGATTGTGCCTGTATTACCTTGCGCAACGGCACCATTCTACCTCATCGACAGGGTTTAAAAAGTAGGAAATCTTTGGATTGTCCGTCTTTTTGACCTCATATCTGCTAAGTATTGCATTTCAATTAACCTTTTTCTTTCTAAAATGATCTTGTACATCATATATACCAACATAGTTGCCTTGCGGTTGGACCGTCCTTGACTTCTTATATCACAACATTTCGGTGCTCTTCATTACCTTTCACACTTCCTATCCAACTACCCTCTTTAATTTGATCGTACATGTACGTTGGATTATAAATTTACGAACATATCGGGAGTGTTGCAAAAAAAAACAAAAACCAAAAAAGGAAGCTTCTACAAATGTGGAAAGAGAAAAATATCAATCGCAATCATAAAAGACAATTTTCTAAAATGCCGTTCTTATGCTGATTGCCAAACTGGTTACTGGTTTAAAGCAGCCAGGAAAATTGAACTATCGAAAAGCCTTATCCGGATTCTAGAGGCGTGCTGTAAGCTCTTAACAAACATGACGAGATTGACAAATACCCGACACCAATGTTGATCACCTGCAACACGACTACTGACAGTAAACTGTGTCTAAGACGATGACATTGCTGATCATCTCCTTGCGTACAAATCCTCGAGAAAACACAAATATGGGCTTCCGCAAGTTAATTACACCAAACCAACTCTTGGGGTTGTTCCTTGTCATTTTGGGGCCATATATGACAAAGAATGTCGGATAATTCCCGGATCGCCCTTGTGATTGTCCAATGGAAAGAGTTAATACAGTTTCTTTTGTTAAAATAGAGACAGACAACCCAGACGGAGAACCTTCAACGATCCCAGAAACGTTCTCTCGTACCTTTCTGCATTGCTAGTTTTGTTTTCTTTCATTTTGTGACATGTTACCAGGTTGCGTTTCAATTGCTGGAGAGGATTCCATCAGGCTGGCAGCTATTGCAGCCTTCAGTTCCTCATCTTCATCATCTACCAGCATTTCTCCATCCTCACCGTAAGGATCAGAAAGCTCTTCTTGGCTGCTTCCCAACCGCGTTCTGGATGATGAGTTGCATGACTTGGTAATCCTCTCTGCATCTTCAGGAGATAGCCACTGGCCATAACCATTCGAAGCTTCTGAGGCGGTTACCAGAGACTCTTTAGGAAAATTACCCCTCACCAGGAAAATACTCCAGCCAAAGCTCTTGAAAGAGTCGAGATAGGCTGAAAGGTAAAACTTCGAGAGGTGCTCTGGCGCTGCATAGAGGCTGTCAAAATTGTACCACTCTCCGTTCACTTTCCTAATACAAAACCAGTGGTCCTGCAAATGACATACAAAGGCATTTTCCATTTCTGGGTCTATCTGCGCAGGCTCAGCTACAGGACTATCCAGGGGAATGACCTGCAAATCCCACACTGCCAAAGCTTTTTGTAGAACCTGCCACGAAAGAAGTGATGCATTGTTCTTGCTTCTAAAAATTATTCTTAAGGAAAATGAACAGTTCTGGCAACCAAGTCTCCACGAATGATGTTAGTCCTGACAGATGAGTAAAATATATTTTATGTTACACAGAGGTCATACATCAGAAGGGAGGAAGTAGCCCAAAGCCCCTCACACGCAGACAAAAGAACTTTATGTGCCCTCTGCCATTGATAGAAGATAATTGTTCTAACCTCACACGAAATGATTAAGGTGGTTCTGCTCTTCCATTTTTCTAAGACATCTTCCTCAGAACAAATAGGAGAATTCATTCAAAGACAATAGATGGGATTAAACTATAGATAAAACTTCAACTAAACCAGGGATAACGAAATAAATTAAACAAAACACAATCCCATATGCCAGAATTATAATTCCAGTGTATAACATCAACCATATAAATCATCTACACCAATACAAGAGCCAAGCAACTGCAACTAAATTATATCTTTACATATAGAAGAAGATAAAGACATCAGTTCTGAAGCCACATGCGTGACATAAATTGATATAAAATCTACCAAGCATTTTAACTTCTGATTATGATTATAATATCCCCTCAAATAGATATTTTGAGAAAACTGAACGTCTGAATCTCATAACACAGGTAAAACAAATGCATTGTCACGCCTACATGTTTCTTACTATGGGCTAAGTCTGGTACACGAGATTTAGGTATTCATGAAGTTAACAAAGAACAAAATTGTGATTCTTCAGTTTTCCTTAAAAAAGTTAATATTAATCATGTTGACAAACTATCAGAAAGCCTTCCCATATTTCTTGCATGAAATTTTGAGGAAAATCATGTCAGGCTTAATGTGCACATACCGTACTCCAATTAATGTGTGCAATCTAATTTTTCCAACATATGCTTGAAAGCAGCCCTTGTAACAAACTGACAAATAGTTAGAATTTATCAATTACAACCTCTCAAAACCTACAGCATCATTTGTCTTTCCTCTTCTCATTCATGAAAAGCATCAAATAGATAGAATGAACCAATGACAGAAGACTTCCAGTAAACCAAGGGTAACTAACAAATTAAAATGTAGTTTTCAATTCTAGATCAAAGCTCAGGATACGTCTAAAGAATGCATAGGTGCAAAATCAACTATTGTAATGGCAGCAACACACCATATACATAATATCTTTTAGGTCAAAAGAAATGCCAAAAATAAAGTAGAGAATTATTTTATTTTCCTTATTCTCCAATAAACTGTAAATGACTTCTGAATTCTAATTATACAGAAAAAATTAATACCAAAGAAGATGTCACTTCTAGATTCATTGGAAAAGTAAATTGTCTATTGGATTATTTAAATATTGACCTCTACAAGTAATACCAAAATTTCATGGACAACTTAATTTCCCGCAATAGGGCAACCAAACATGCACATAAAAAATTTATATATTGAATTACTTTCATTCAATGCCACTGACTCCAAAGATGATCCATGTATTTTCCTTATCATACTTGACCCTGGCTAGGCCACCCAGTCAATGATCATTCAGGGCATGTTATCTTTATTTATTCAAAGTTCATCATGACTTAGATCAACCAGTTATTAGTGTTTGTAAAATGCTAAACTCAATCAAATATCTATCCTTAAAAATTTCAAAACTGTTTTGAACATGCGATCAAATTTTCTTTCTTTGTTGTTCTTTTTTAATCTTCAGTTCAGCTTCATATCTCTGCTCCATCAATCTGTGGAACATAAATACATAAAAAGGAAGTGAACCGAAAAACAGCAGGCAACCTAAGAACAAATGCAGTACTTTGGAAAGAGACACAGAAAAGAGCTACGGCATCACATGTCGGCAGAGCTGTGACAGCAACTTTCCGTCACTTTGTTGATGTGCACAAAGTGACATGTTGACGCACTTGCAAGGTTTAAACACGCAGCCAGGATGTGAGAGATTGCATCATAATTTTGTAGAAGAAATTCTCTCTATAAAAGAAATGGCTCCATCAAGGAACACTTTGTTGCAGTTCATGAAATTCCATATTTCATTTAACACAAGCAAAATTGGAAATTTTACAATCATAGTTGTTTCTAGCATCAGTATTGCTTGAAAATGGTAGGCACTGCAAAAATGCAAATACATTAATACCAAACCTGTCAAGACAAGCACCCACAAAAAACACTCAAAAGACCACATAGTAACTATCCTTGTAAACAATCAACATAAAATGGCGAAAGCTAGTTTAATGATTTCACTCCTATCTTCTTAAACTAAAAGTCGCATCTTTTACCATATATCAAAAAAATCACAAAATCCGAACTCCTTACTAAATTATGGAGATTATATCACATATCACAATCAGAAACACCAGCTAAAGCAGCCATAATCAAAAAAATTCTCATTCTTGAAGAGAAAAAATTTGCAAAAAAAAAAAAAACCCACCTTAGGCTAGACAAGACAAAATGAGCCAAAACACACGCAGAAAAGCACGCGTATTTTTACGTTATCGGAAACAAAATTCGGGGAAATCGTAAACCGGCTCTAATTTAACTCCTCTGTTATAAAATTGACAGTCGGACCTGGATACTGAAATCTCCATCAAGAGAGACGTTATGAGAGAGTTCGGGGACAAAATCTCCGGTGACGGGGCCAAGCATCATCTGCCTCTCCGTACGATCTAGATCCGACGCCAATGCCGCGAAATCAAACTCCGAAAAAAAGGGACCCTGCAGCACCGTGTTCACGCAGTGCACGGCGCACAGCTTCGACTCTTGCACCTCGTGGTACAACATTCCTCCATTGCTCGCCCCACCACTTCCGCGTCCTCCCTCAGCGCTAAACTCCATTTCATCAATTTCCTTCTCCCTGCCTCAATAAAACCCTAATCGTTGCATATGGTTTTTCGCGTCGGTTTGTGTGATTTTCATCGACGAATTCGGTTACATTCGTTGGTGAAAGAACGGATAAAAAACTCGTGCTCGGATTCTATTTTGGGCCACTTGGCGAGTTTGAGAAATTTGTACCGGAGTCCCTCGTTTATTTCTAATTTTACTTGCAGCATCGGAGTTTGGAAATATGCATTGGAGACCCCTAAATACTTTTTTGTTTCTTCAATTCCTGAGAAGAATAAGTGACCGATTAAATTATTTTATAAACATGTTTATTTTAAATGATTAAATAAAATAAAATAATTTATTAAATTTAATTACATATTTTTTTATAATTGATTAAAACTTTTGATAAAAAAAACCTAGATATAAAATAATTAAATAATGTATAATTAATGTTATATAACAAATGTGACAAGTTAATACTTCAAAATAATCTTAATAAGCTTTAATTTCATCTTTAACAATGAATACGACATAATGATGCATTTAGATTGAATAATCTGAATTCAGAAAAGTGATTTGAAGAAAAAGAATTCCAAATAATTCCAAATATAAAGGATTTAAAATTCACTACTATTACAAAAGAATAAAGGTAAACTTATCAAATTTTATTAAAAATTATATTTATAAATAATTATAATTTGTTGTGTAATAATAATAAAAATAAATCAACTATAGTTAATACTATGTAGTTACAATTATTTAAGTAATATTTCTTAAAAAATATATTTATAAATAATTATTATTTTTTGTGTAATGATGGTAAAAATAAATAAACTATTGTTAAAACTATTCTGAATATAACAATTTAAGTAATTTTTCTTGTACAATATTAAATAGCATATAAGATATTTTCAAAATAAATTGAAAAACTAAGTTGTTTTAAAAGGAATTATTAGATCTAAAAATCTTATTTTCTATTTTTTTAAGCTATTATTTGAAAACTTTACCTAAGAAATTTGAGAAATGCATTAGTTCATCCAAGCGTTCAATGTAACCAATTTTATACCTCATTCCACGTGGAAGCTGATAAGGAAACATTAACCATTGCACGTGACATCTAACCAATAATTATGTTACAAAACTAGCGCACGCTTGCATGTTCTTTATCTGTACTGTATTGTTAAGCTAAATAATTTTTTTTGGTTTTACAAAGTAAAATAGACAATTATATTTTTAAAATTTATTTTTTTACTTTTATGTCTTATTTTTTAATTTATTATTTTTATTTCCATTTACACTCAAATTTTTTTTCTTTTTACTCTTTTTTATTTTAATTATTTTCATACTTTTAATTTTAAAAAGTTTTATATTTATTATTTCAAATAAAATAAAATTATATTTTATGATTAAATTTGCACACTCGAACCTTCACCAGTTTCATATATACCGTGGCTAAGACAATAGTGGTGCCTTAAATAAATGTGACAATTTCATTCGTATCCTTAATTAAACGCGGGGGTTATGTTTGGGACAGGGTTTTTAGTTGAAAATGATATTTAATTAGAGTTGTGTTATAACGGTATGTTGAGTGGTAAAATTTTAATAAGGTGAAAATATTAATTTATTTAAATATATGAATAAAATATATAAAAATAATGAGATTGTGTGATAGTACACATAAATAATGATTAATTTTTAAAATATAAATAAAGGTATATATACAATATATATATATAGCTATTATTAATTATGTATATTTAAAATAATTAAAAAATAATTAATTAATTATATATATATAATAGAAAAAAATTTATATTTAAATTTAAATGAAGATTTTGACCAGTAATCAGTAATAAGTTTAGAAATGTAAAGTTTAATAACGTGTGAGAGATTGGAAATTAGGTACCAAACTTAGCCGAGGTGTCTGCAATTTTTGACACGTGGCAGCATAAAACAATTCCCGCGTTGATTGACAATTCCTTTGGGACATCTCTCTTAATCCTGACACATTAAGCACCGCCTCAAATGGGTGGTAAATGTACGTCACATGCGTATACAAAAAATTTTAAATATAATTTACCATATGAATACATTAACTCTATTTATGTTGTATAAATATTTTAAAAACATTGCATGTGTATTTTATTTTGTAATTTACTATACAGCAAGAATTTTTTATTAGTGATGATAAAATATAAATGGATATATATATATATCTCTAGTAAATTTCAATAAAAAGCAAATTATTGAAAATTAAATTGTGTTAGAAAATTATATAATTAAATGATATCGAGAAAAATTTACAATGAAAGAACATTAAATTTAGTTGAGATGGATTAAAAAAGAGAAGACGCCAAAAAGGGTAATGAACTAAAATATAAATAGAATATGAGCAATTTGGTCCATTTACACTTAATATTAAATGGCCATTTGTATACGAGATTGTCACTTTCTATACAGTAATAGATAATAGATTCATCAAATTTAAAACCGAAATAAAAAAAACTTGTAATTTTAGTTTAAAAAAAATATCCATTCATTGAATTAATTTTTTTTTCATTTTTTTAAGCACTTTACTTGTTCGCTCATTGCTTCCGCAGTTGGTCTATAAACACTGACCCATGTTAGAAATTTAATCAAATAAATGTTTGTTTTGAACCCTAAAAGCCAATTTTGAATAATTAGACCTGTAGGCAAGGGTATCATTTGGTGGCCATAAGTTTGTAGCTAAAGTCAACACTGCCCATTGAATGGAAAAGGTAAAAAACTTTAGAGTGAGTCTGGTTTCAGGAAATTGAACTGGAGAGGAAAATAGTAGAGAAATAAAAAGAAAATAAAAAAATTAAAATTCTATATCATGTTTTGTTGAAAGAATTTTAATAAGGAAACGAAAATTTAAGAAAAAATACAATCAAAGAAAATTTTAAAATTGAATTTTTTAATTTGAGAAAAAAATGATGAAGAAATAAATAAAAGAAATTGAATTAATGAAATTTTTGGAAGAAAAATGAAAGTTAAAATAATTTTTAAAAATTTTTCTTACCATTTTTAAGGGAATTTATTTTTCATGTACTAAACTATAATATTCATCTATTTTTCTTTTCTATAGTAATTTCCTTTTTAAGGGACAATCAAATTTATTTTTTTAACATTTTTTTTCTTTTTTCCCTTTAAATTATAAGAACCAAACATATTACTAAACTCTAGGATTGTGTTTTAACGACGGACTATTTTTATGATATTTATCGTTTGAAATCTTTTGTCGCCAAAAATACGTATTAAGATGCAGATTTACACAATGTTTGACTAAATTTATTTTAAATAATTTATAAGATCTTGTAATTTATAAAATATTTTTAAAAATTATAAATTTATATATTTTATTTTTAAAATAAGTTAATAAAGTATTTAGATAAAAACATCTTATAAATTTATTATTATAGTTAATTATAATTTTTTAGTGGAATGATGTTAAAAATAAATTAAATATCAATAATATAATATAATTAAGTCATTGACGCTATTTTTAATATATATAAATAATTTATAAAATATTTAAAAATAAATCTAAAAAATTAATTTATTTTTAAAAAATTTATAAATTTCAAATATTTTATTTTAAAAATTTATAAACTCTTTCATTAAAAAATTTACTAAATACTTTTACAAGTTCTTAAACATGTTATAAGATTTTTTAAAATTTTATCATCTCACCCAAAAAGTCTGTTCACTAATAGCTAGCAAAACTAGCACTCTCATTGTGTGTGCGCATCATTCAAAAAAAAAAAGCTTGTAATTTCATTAATTACAATAAAATATAAAGTTATAGTAATTTAGTAATAAAATAAAGTTACTTAGTTATGTATATTTTCAAAAGGATATAATGTCAAAAAATTTAGATAATTAAAAAGTCGAGGGAATAAAGAAGTGCGTACTAGTTTGACGGAGAGAGTGTGTTTCTAAGTGATAACAATGACGAGGACAAAGAAAAATACAATTCTTCACATTCATTTATATTTTAGACCAAAAATATTTAATAAATAATGTGATTAAATTTATTAAAAGTGATATTTTATTAAATTTATAGCAAGTTGATTATAACTGAGATACGTATAACATGGAGTTATATTACTCTGGTAAAATTTGCACTCAATGCACGTGTAGATTTGTTTATAAATTATAAAATTATTATATTTTAATTAATTAAAATAATTTAATATTAAAAATATAAATAATATTTAAAATGGTAAATTAAAGAAATAGAAAAAGAAATTTAAAATAGAAAACTTAAAAGAAAACACAAATAAAAAGTTAAAATAGAAAAAATAAAAAATAAAATAAGAATATTTGGTAATTTTACATTGTACAAAAATATTGTAAATAAAAAATAATAAAAGATTAAAAGAATTTAAAAGTGACAAAAATTGAAAGAAAATGCAAATATAATTTGTAAGTTTGATTAAAGGCGAGAAAAAAAGTAATAAAATGAGTAAAAATATTTAATATAATGATTGTTCTGTAAATTAACTTTATGCATAAAAAATTGTTATTAAGATAATAATGTAGTATACATAATAATATAGATAGCATACGTAATTAACAATGAAGTACATTTAATAAATATTAAAAGACCAACTAAAGGTTTTAGTAATAACAAATAGTATAATAATAATTATAACTATTATTAACACACGATCTATGAATGTTTAAGACACGATTCTTCTGTTCCATTTAAAATTATGTCTTCATTATGTAAACATTTTAGAATCCATTACAAATATATGCGCGCGTGTGTGCGTGTTTATTATTTTAAAATTTAGAAAAATTGCACATTTTATACATGTATATAATTTTATTAACAATGATAAAACACGGATCTTTTGTATATATTTTTAAATTTTTGAATAATAAAAATAAGCTATAAAAAATTAGGGCTATGTTAAGACAACATATATAAAGTGGGAGAGAATTAAAAAAAAAAAAACTAAGAAGAAAATAAATAACAAGTAAAAATAAAACGAGGAAACATAAAAAATGGTGGAAAGAAATTTGCTTAATTAATCTCTTTAGTCAACCTTTGAAACTACAACTCACGGATCATAATCTTGTTGGAATTCCGATTAGTTTAGTTTTTGTATGATTAGTTAGCGATGGATGGATCCAATATTCAAAGTCATAGTAAATATTTCCTTTTAGAGCAGCAAATGCCGATGGAAGAAAATTACTGTTATTAACTGATCATGGAGAACTTGGTCATAAGTTGTAAATTTATTTTATAAAAATTAATTAAATGACAAAAAAATAAAAAGAAAAACAATTGTTGTGAAGGATTCACACATTTTACAATACAATAGAACTGATCGTTGTCAACTGCCATAATAGTTAAAAAATTCAATTATCTTACCTAACAATCACCTAATTCCAGCAAATTCATTTGACCATCGTTCCCACTGTCCACGTTGCGTGGCTTGGCTCTGGTTAGACACGATATCATCAATACTTGTTTGAATATTACTTATTTTAGTTTTGTAGAATTCAAAATTTAAATTAAATAATGAAATTAAATTTAAAGAATTATTTAAATTTAAATTTAAATTTAATTCATAAACTTCGAATGGAACACCTTATTTTATTATCACTCTAGCCGTGACTATTGCAATCTGTCGTTTCTTATTAAAAAAGAAAATAAATAAAATATTGAATAGAAATGTTAATTAATCAAACTCAAATAACAACTTGAATTCAACATATACTCTGGATATCATTCGTTTCAATTTTATAAAATTTGAAATCAAATGAGCTTGAATTCAATAATGAGACGTATTTAAAAAATTTGTTAAAATTTAAATTCAAATTCAATTAAATTATATTCTAAATATTATCAAATCTAATAACATTCGAATGATCGAACCATCCGAAGTAAACCCCAGCGGACCAATCCACCTCTCACGTGACACTCACACACACATGGAACCCTGCGGCCCCTAATTTTTACCCTCATTATCATTATCATTATTTTTTTTAATAATTGGCGAGAGAGGCGAATTGAATGAGTGTGTGGGGCCTTCAACGGCAAACCGAAAACGCTGCCCGTCTCACATTAATTAACAGCGCTCGCAGCAGACTTGTAGGTTTCCATTTTCCTTTTCTCCTCGTTTCGCATAGGAACCATCGAAGACACAACGAATGGATGGACAGTTGTTTTGGTCTTGTGATCGCGGGAGTGAATAAGCACAAGGCGAAAGGTCTGGATGGCGATCTTCCCTAGGCTCCCTCTCTCATAATAGCCTCTCTCTCGTTACACTGTTTCCTCTCATTTCTGGACCGGTGGAGAGTTTGCTTCTCCGGCTCTCAGATCTCTTCGTTGTATCGCTTTCTGCAAGGTTTATCTCACGTTCGTTCCTGCATTCGATCTATTAGGCTTCTTTTATGACATTTTTTAAAAATATATAGTTTGTGCTTCATCAGAATCGGATTACTTGAATGCCATGGATGAATGTTTTTTTTTGTGTGTTTGATTTGAATATAAATCGAATGCAGGTTTGTGATTTGAGGTACTTCAAGTTACCGGCGTGTTTTGAGTTCATTCGGGTGAGAAGTTCAGGCATTCTCTTTAATTCAGCTTTATTTATTTATTTATTTTTTGGAATTCCTGATTAAGCAACTGCTCTCTATGTTACTTCTGTTAAGCTGAACTTTCTGCTTTGTTTGAGTGATTGTTTATGCGTACCATGGTGAATACCATGGTCGGTTTCATTCTGTTCAATTTCTACCTGATGCATCAAAGCGCACACGCTGAAAGTATTCCAAGCATCGCTAAGTTTTTTGAGCTTCAGTCCTCAATTAATTGATTCCATCATTGCTTTCTCTTTTTATGCCTATGTTTGTTTAATTTTAATCATCCTGTCTTTTATTCTCGCAGAGACGCTGCAATCAGAATTATTCTTGTTGCACTGGCTGAAATGGCTTCTATGACCCAATCTCCAGTTTCGTTCACTGGAAATCTGGCTTCAAAACCCACAGGTTCAGATTTTCTTAGCAGCTCAAGTAATGGTGTTCGTGGTGTACCCCTAAAGGCCCTTGGAAGAGCCCAACTAGGAGCAAAAAGAAGAGACTTCATTATAACAGCTAAGGTTAGAAAAGTGAAAAAGCATGAATATCCTTGGCCAGAAGATCCTGACCCCAATGTCAAGGGTGGAGTCCTTAGCCACCTCTCACCTTTCAAGCCGTTGAAGGAGAAGCCAAAGCCAGTTACTTTGGATTTTGAGAAGCCACTCATGGATTTGCAGAAAAAAATAATTGATGTATGAATCTTCAAGATCTATCTGAAATATTATTGTTTACATCTATGATATGGGAAAATATGATTGCTTGATTCAATCGCATTCTTTTTTATTGATATAGGTGCAAAGGATGGCAAATGAAACTGGTCTGGATTTCAGTGATCAAATTATCTTACTAGAGAATAAATACCAACAGGTTTGGACAGAATTATATGCTTCTTAATCTCATGTCCACTTACTGTTCCACGGTGATTGCGAGCACCAAAGTTGCTGCCTCAATTGTCTTTTGAGGATTCCAGTAATGTGGAGGCATTTTAACACCAAATCTTGCAACATCATGTTCATGTTATTTCTGTGAATTTTGGCCGCCTATTTTATACTTTCTTTCCATGTTGGTTGCAGGCTCTGAAAGATTTGTACACCCATTTAACTCCTATACAACGTGTGAACATTGCTCGGCATCCCAACAGGCCTACATTTCTTGATCATGTCTTCAATATTACTGAGAAGGTCTCAAGATTTTTGAGTCCAACTCTTTACCTACAACATTTTTTTTATCAATACAAAGACATTTTGCATAAAATGTGGAAACTAGAAAAAAGAAGGATGAGACACCTTACTCTGTATCAAGTTCTGAACATATATTTTTTCATTTGCAAATCTGTAGTTTGTTGAGCTTCATGGTGATCGAGCTGGATATGATGATCCTGCTGTTGTCACTGGACTTGGTACAATAAATGGGAGAAGCTACATGTTTATTGGCCATCAGAAGGGCAGAAACACGAAAGAGAATATTCAGCGAAACTTTGGGATGCCTACTCCTCATGGGTACACATTTAGTGGAGAAATTCTTATGTTTACTGCTCTTCTATAAACTTATCCTATTTACCAAGTACTCTGTCATGACCTAGAAGCTTATGAATAACCTATGACAATGCAGCGTGAATATTCCAACAACGCATTAAGACAAATTCAAAAATTTCTTGTATATTTTCTTGCAGTTACAGGAAGGCACTACGCATGATGTACTACGCAGATCATCATGGATTCCCAATTATCACTTTCATTGACACTCCTGGGGCATATGCTGATCTCAAGTCTGAGGAACTGGGACAAGTACTGTATTGCGGTTGTGTTATGTAAGATCTTCTTAGTGACTGAATTATGCACATGTTAACTATTTGTTTATTTGTCTCTAGGGGGAAGCCATTGCTCAGAATTTGAGGACTATGTTTGGTCTGAAAGTACCCATTGTTTCAATCATTATGGGTGAAGGTGGCTCTGGTGGAGCTCTGGCTATTGGTTGTGCTAACAAGCTGTTAATGCTTGAAAATGCAGTCTTCTATGTTGCAAGGTGCTTCTGAATCAACACTTTATGCTACTATTAAATACCATAAGATGCTTGTTATATGTTCTCCTGGACTAGATAACTAGAATATAATAGACTGGACCTTTTAATCTCAATTACTTTCATATTTCCATCTTTAGGTGTTAAAAATTTCTTCTCTGGTTTGTATCTTCCTATAGCACTCCTGCAATTGTTATGACTATATTTTGATCTGTTCCTTTCTTTTTCCATGGGACAGTCCTGAAGCATGTGCAGCAATCTTGTGGAAGAGCGCGAAAGCTTCTCCAAAGGTGGTTTAAGGATGTTGGATCTTGTATACATGTAAATAATATGTGCAACAGTTTTATTTTGATTTACCTTTTTTTTTTTTTTTTGGAAATTTCCAGGCTGCTGAGAAGCTAAAAATAACTGCAGCAGAGCTGAGCAAGCTTAAAATTGCTGATGGGGTCATCCCTGTAATGTTCATTTGCATGTTCTTTTCATTACTTGCATTTGCTTTTCCTTGTTTTCCTTCCATTTCTCTTATCCCTTTTAATGTCCCGAAAATTGTGTTGAGAAAATAACATAAATATATAATTGTGCTTTGAATGTGGAGTTATCGATCAAAATAAAAATTTTTGGGGAAGACTGAGAGAAGGCCTATTTGACATTGGAGGGAATGTGCATGAACTACATACAATTCAATCTTTTCTTTGCGTCATTTATATTTTTGCACTATTTCACAGTAACAAATTGATGCATATGATTGCACACTCTCCACATCTTTGTAATGGATTGTTGAAATATTTGGCTCCTTGCAGGAACCTCTAGGTGGTGCCCATGCAGATCCATATTGGACTTCGCAACAGATAAAAACTGCAGTTGTGGAGTCAATGGATGTGAGTGGCTCTCTAATCATGAAACCCTAATCATTTTCACTAGAAACCTTACATGCGTCTGGCATCTGCAGGAACTTGTAAAGATGGATATTGAAACCCTATTAAAACATAGGGCTGAAAAGTTCCGGAAACTTGGGGGATTCCAGGAGGGTATTCCAATTGATCCCAAGAAGAAGGCCAATATGAAAAGGAAAGAAGAACCCATAATTCCCATTAGCAAGACTTCAGAATTGGAGTTGAGGGATGAGGTTGAAAAACTGAAACTGCAGATATTGGACGCCAGTAAATCATCAGCAAAGCACCCGGATGCTGGATTAAGAGAGATGATTGATAAATTGAAAAGAGAGATTGACTATGAATATGATGAGGCAGCAAAAGCTCTAGGTATGGAGGAAAAAATATTAATGGTGAGGGAAGAAGTTGCTAAAGCAAGGAATCTAAATGACCAGCTTACACCTCCTCCTCTGAAGGAAAAGATTGAACAACTGAGGGATGAATTTGACAGAAAACTTCCTTCAGCTACAAATTACGCCAGCCTGAAATATAAGCTTGATATGTTGAAAGAGTTATCTGAAGCTTTGAACCTCTCTAAGGAGAGCACCAACAAAGATGAATTGAGACTTGAAATAAATAAGAAATTCCATGAGCTCATTGATCGTCCTGATGTAAAACAGAAGATTGAGACGCTGAAAGCTGAAATTTCAAACTCAGGAGTGTCAAGTCTTAATTCAAAGCCGGAGCTCAAGGAAATGGTTTTACATTTGAGAGAAGAATTAAAGTCAGAATTTAAGGCTGTTCTGAAATCTGTGGGCTTGCAGGTGGTTCTGGCAGACCGGGAAACCTTGGCAAAGATGAAAGCATTTGACGAGGAAGTTAATATGATTATAGATGACGTTGTTAATTCATCAAATTTGAAAGAAAGAATTGAGCTGCTAAAGAAAGAGGTGGAAAAGGCTGGAAATACCCCAGATAAAGACTCAAAAAACAAGATTCAGGCTTTAGAGGCAGAAATCAAGAAAGCCATTAGTGAGGCTGTAAGTTCCCCAGAGTTGAAAGAAAAGTATGAAAGATTGGAAGCTGAGGTCCTAGAAAACACCAAATCTTCAGTGGAAGTAGATGGGAGCCCGGGTAAAGAAAAGACAGAAGATTCACAAGTAAAAGTCAATAGGGAAGCTAACCGCAGCTTTGCATGATGTAAGTGCGCTCATCATCCTTTCCTATTTATCTGTGTTGATTTTCATCCTTTGCCACGATTCTGAAATGAACTATTATTTGCATACGAAGACTTTACGAGACTGACGACGGGCAATGGCTTTGAATAAATCTGCTGGAACCACTGAAACTGCATCAATATGCTGTGGAAAATTCTCTTAAACCCGCGGCTAATCCACTTGTACTCAGTAATATTTTCTCCCGGAGGCCTTGGGGTTCTGTTTGCAAAATTCCTGAGCTCGTGCTCCGCAGATTTGCTTATTCATCTTGATTTCCCTTCCTCAGTTAAGGCATTGTGATTTACATGGCTTCGATTTTCTCTCTAAATTATGTAATTTCATATCAGTTGATTAGCTGTGCTTTTTGCTGATAGAGAACTTTGTATAAACGACTTGGGTTGCCAAGAAAAATCAATGGTTATGTTGAGTGTTAATTTACTGTGAACTAGACATAGCAGTGTGTATTAAACACCTTTCTCTCATCTGTGTTGGGGACTAAAGTTTTTGTATTAAGAGAATGTTTGCTTGAGCTTAGCTCTTTACAAGGTGTTTAGAAGTTTATAAGCTATTTGTTTGTAATTTTTTCATAATAGAGTTTATAAGTTGTAAAAATAAAACATTTGAAATTTATAAATTCTTTAAAAATAATTTGGTTATTTTCAATTTATTTTTAAACATCTATTTCATTTTATATATTAAAAATACTATAAATATCTTTAAATTATATTTTATTAATAATATTTAATTTATTATTATTATTACATTAAAAATTATAATTAACTATAATTATAAAATTTTATAAAATAGTTTTACTAAATATTTTATTAGTAAATTTTTTATATAAGATACACAACTTATAAATTTTAATAATATCTTATTAAAAATGAGCTTGGCCAAACAGCCCAGTGAAACCATCTGTCTTCCCACTTTTTAGTTACTAGGTAGTATTAAGCAGGTCCAACCCATGAGTCATAAACCAGCGGGCTTATTCATATTTCACTCTAACATGTGAACTCTAACATGTGAACGAATTTCTAATAACTAATTTCTTGCAAACTCGTAAGTTAAATAATACCATCGGGACTGTTGATTTGAACAATGAAGCCAAGAGTCGCATTACGGTGCTCACCTGTTCGTGGAAAAGTTAGAAGGTCCAGGTTGCTTTCCGACATCATGTTGAGGAAGAAAGGGGGAAAAGGGTCGGTACACTGTCGGGAGATATTTTGTTGTGGTTTGTGATTGGAACATTAATTACAAGTTTTACTGATTACATAGTGCCGATGATGTACGGGACACTAATATTTTCTTCAATTTTAGAGCTTTAACAGCTCACACTTACAGTGAAATTAAGTAAAGCTGAATTAATAAAAAATTAATTATGTGATTTCCGAATCGAAACACAAACCTAGAGTATTGAAAATTTTTGCAGAAGCAAAAATGTTGTCGTGTTTCATGCATTGTGCGTTGTTGTTATAACCACAGATAAATGAGACTCAAACTATAAAACTATTTTTAGTTGCATGTGTGGAATTTGTATTTGGGGTGTGTTTATTCTTGGGCGTTTTAAACAGGGATGTTTCCGTGTGCGTCAAAAAAAATACCGGATAATGCATGTTTGTTATTCTGAAAATAACTAAACTATATTAAAATGAAGAAATGGAGAATCGCTTTTAATTTTGTCGAGTGAGTGTGGAAATATAAAGTATTGCAAATATCAAATTATTATTTAATTACTAATTTTTTTACAATATATATATATATATGCAGTGATTAAATGATAAAATTTTTTATATGTGGATAATAATTATATTTTGAGTATACGTGACAATCAAATTTTGAATATTATCGTATATATGCTATATGCAAAAAATATATTTATACAAATTGGAGAAACATTTATATTTTAAATTGTTCAATTTTAAGAATTTTAAAAATAATTTTAATTTAAAAGAAACAAACATTGGAAAAATAATTCTTAAAATTTGAAAAATATTTGTTTGATATAAAATAATATCTATATATATATACACATATATTAAATGTTTTAATTTTAAAATCTTAAAAAATAATTTTAAAGACAGAAAAGGAAAAAACAAAACATTGAAAAAGGTGTGAGGATGATTACACCATCATATTAAGGGTTCCAGCCTCACTAAAAACCAAACATTGAAACAATATAATTAAGAGTAAGTAGGAAGATAGAATGGAAAGCTATAAAAACATAAGAGGAAAAAAAAATTTATATCAAAAGAAAAGTGAATAAAAATTAAAAATAATTAAAATAAAACTATTATAGTAATTTAATCTTATACAATCAAAATTATGTCTAATTTATTAATATATAGCATAGAATAAAAACTAGATAAAAGAATTACAAAATTAAAAAATAGAATAAATTAAAACTAGAAAATGAATGATACATATGAAAACTAGGAGGATAAAGAAAAGATCTTAAAAATTAAGGGTATCAAAATAATCCTATACTCTGTCACAAAACTTATCTGCTAACTTAATATATAATATAGGCATATTATAAATATTAAATGTGAGAGTTATATAATACCTACTTTTGGCAAAGTCTACTGAATGTTTCTCTCTCTATAATATTTTCTTTTCACCATTGAAGTCTCTTACTTTCTTTCTCTTCCAACGACCCCTTTTTTTAAGTTTTTAAATTAAAATATAATGATTAGATTATGTTTAATAAAATTAAATAAGATTTACATATGGCAATTTACTGGTCACTCGCCGATTTTGTACCAATCCCTCTCCGCAGCTATTTCTTCACCCATCAAACAACCTTTGTGCATTCTCCGACTATTCTCATGTGTGTGTGTGCGTGCGAGTGTGGGCACGCAGGGATGCATCTCAACGGCTCCCTCCATCTGTTTCTACGTATTTAATGGGCGCCCTTTCGTCCCTTTGCTCCCTCATCGATTGAATTGCGTCCCTCCCCGATCTTTCCGCCTCTCTCTCTCTCTCTCTCTCTACAACGACGGCGAAAATTTTCTCTGTCTAGGGTTTTTGTCGAGTCGGAGCGCGATTTAATTTGCGTTCGATTGTAGGGTTTTAGTTGCGCCCATTATAGAAGGCTGCAGTTTTGGTCAATTTAATTGCTTTCACTCGGGACTCCCATCTACCTAACCGGTGGTTCTGAGGCTTTCACTGAGAATCACCGCCGGCTCATCTCTTTGAGGTGGGGGCTCCGAATTTTACTACTGTGATATCCATTCTTGTCTTTTTTGCCCCTTCTTCGTTTTTTATTAAACGGCTAATGTCTTGACATAACGTTCGTGCCCGTTGTAATAGGCGCCGGAGTTTTGAGGATTTTTGGCTGCGAAAATTCACTTCTGTTTTCCGAGAAAAGTAAAGGATAGAAGTTCTGGATGAATTAAAGTTTAGAAATTAAGCATAATTTGAGTAATCGCGAAGTAAAGGTTTACGTTTTTCCTTTGGCATTTCCAAAGCAAGCCAGAAATCGGGGAGAGTTAGATAGTTTACATATTGGGTTTTTTTTGTGGCGGTAATGAATGATTTTTGTTGCAAGCTGTGTTTGGAAGAAAGTTACTTAAGACACAAATAGTCTAGTGGTCTTTTTATCTGGTTTTGCTTTTTGAATTTGGTAGAAATTATTTGGACCATGAACTGCTCTCGCTATTTGAGCATTATGATATTGCCTACTGTATTTAATCTTCTGCAGATTCCAACAAGGATCTGGTGATGTCTTTTCAAATTGAGATGGGATACTCTTTTGTGACTTCGACTACTTACCTCACATCTGGAGTATTGTTGTTAATGCGGACTGCATCTAATGCAGCTGTATTGAGAGTTTGTAGGTTTAGGACCTAAGCTTTGAATCTTTATGATGGTGTACCTCTTTGATAAGTCCTCACCTTTATGTTTTTCTTAACATTTTGCTTCAATGATGCACGGAAAATATTGATATTCATTTTTGTATCTTAGCATTTTTTTGCAATGATGAATGGAAATTATTGACATTAATTGTATTGCATCTTAATTATTGTTAAAATATTTATTGTTCCATGCTTATTTTGCTTTCCTTGGATCTTTTTCTGATTATAATTGTTACAGATTTGACTTATTGCTTGTTTGAGTATAACCTGCCAATGAATGGAGCATGAGTGGAAGTTGTGTTTGAAGCTTACATGTATTGCCTTCTTTTTTTTGAATCTTTCCGAATTAAGTACTGTAGTTTATATATATATATATATATATATATATATATTAAATCAATAGACCTCTGTAATGTCTCATAAGTGATGTTAATAATCCCTCCATAAAGAATAGTTAAGGTGGAGGCAAAGGAGTTGAAAGGAAAAAGTTAGTGGGATAGTCTGTGACAGTTTTTGGTCTTGTATGTTTTATCTGAGTCAAATCCTACTTCACCTAATGATATTTATTGCATGATAGGATAAGTTAATATGGTAGTGCCCTAAGTTATTTATGGAGAGGGAGAGAGTGACATACAAGAAGGAATTTGATCCATGGATTTTCTGGTTAATTATCATGTCTGTTGCTGAAATTGATCTTTGTCTATACTCTTTGGTATTGTATATTCTAGGCAATTAATCCTATAATATTTTTGTTGACAGTAAAACCACAAAATAATCTTCAGTGGTGTGTTGGGAAATGCTTCTTATTGGACTTGAATGATTGCCAGCATGGACTTGAATGCTTCCCCTCAACCCGAAGAGGATGAAGTGTTTCCTGAACCACAGTCTGAGGAAGATAATGTGCCAGAAGAACAGGTAGAATTCAATGAACTGGTGGAACATGGGGAGACTGCTGTTCAGATTTCACGCCGGGTATATCACTGTTCTATTTTGTGTAGGTGCAATATTTTTAGCAAGACAGTTTCATTCATTTCATACATGGTTTTATGTTTGTTCTGATTTTCGAGTTGCACAATTAGTAAGCTTATTTTTCTTAGCTGTGGATTCATTGTTACTGACAGATTCCTGCCTGTGGATGATTAATTGATACTTATTTGAGAATATGCAAGTGTGAGATATTGAAATTGTCACATTTGCTGAGTAAAATATCAGTTACTAGGTGTTTGGTCATTATTAAGGTCAATATTGTATAACTTCCATTCTCCAATCTCAAGATTTATGAAAATATGCTGGAATTTCTTTTGACACTATGGTTATGGGTGAGATCTGATGCTTGATTGTTTGTGCTTGATAAGTCCCAAGTGAAGCAGTAGTACTGACACCACATTTGTCTTCGATGATTCTCAAACCTATTTCATACTTTCTGCTAAGCTTCTAGTTCAATTATATCCTTGGTGTGCTAAAAAGAAACATACTGGTATTTGTTATATGATGGGGCATTACAAATTTGTCCCTGGAGAACCAGTTATGTAACAAATGTTCCTTTTCTATGGGCGATATAATTATGATTATTCTACTGGTTACCTTTTATGTTTGAATATCATACCACCTCTAATAAGTATGTGCATGCAGTCTAGGCTTTCTGCCTCATTTTTTCTTTTCCTTTTCCTTTTTATTCCACTCTCTCTCTCCCTGAAAATCTCATTTTTTTCCATATGCTGTAACTTATTATTTTACCTGTCTATCTTCACCAAAGTAGCTTACTGTAGAAGATAGCTGATATTATATTGTGAAGTCCTCATTTTGTTCAAATCTTCCTTCTTGTCATGAAAATAAAGCGACGTACCAAATATATGGTAAATGATGGGAAAGGCTTGAAACCATACTTCCGAATGCTGTGTTTTGCATATGAATTCAAATGATGCCATTTCTATTATTTAAAATTAAAACTGAAATGATCCCTGCTAACATTCTATGATTATTGATGTGTTCTTGTGCATCAGGAGCGTGAGGAAAGGATTCAACGGATACGAAGACAACATCCTGATGATAGACCATCCTATGGCTATCAGCCTACTCAGCGTGATGATGGGTATCAAGTAAAAAGACAAAGGCTTACTGGGAAACTTCCTCCAGGTATCATTGTTCCATTATATTTCACCATTCCATGTTAGGATAGGTACCGAGGTTCCAACCTTGATTCCTATACTAATTTTTTCTGGTATACTTTTCTGCACTTTTGTGAAGAAGATTACTAAATCTCCATTTAATTTACTGCTCTTATCAGAAGTGTTAGGGGTTTGTTCATTCAGTTTGAATTGGTTATTATAATACTTTGTCTTCTGTTATGAACCCATCTAAAGGTGTGGATGTTTTTATTACTGCTGATAAAAGTTAATTCAGTGAGGATTTTTGGGATTGTTGTGCTATGCCATCATTTTATTATACTTAAGGGGGCAAGAAAAAGAAAATTGATAAGGTTAACTCAGCACCTAGCATTTTGAGTTTTTTCCTATGGATTCTTTATGAAGATTGTTCTTTCAATTTGTGACATGATTTCTATGCTGATTACTTCGTGAGTTTTGGTGTTTTTTTGGAATTTACATGCTTTATGTTTGGCCGGGATAAATGTTATTAATGAATTTTTGGTTATGACATTGCAGGTTGGTTAGACTGCCCTTCATCTGGACAGGAAATAGGATGCTTGATCCCCTCAAAAGTTCCTCTAGGTGAATCATTCAATGATTGTATCCCCCCTGGTAGAAGATACTCATTTAGGCAGGTGATCCATCAACAGAGGGTTTTGGGAAGAAAGGTGAGAATATCTATTGCTACATGTCAGTAAACATATCCTTGTAGTATTTAGTAATATGTTTGTTAGTTGGTTTGTCTTTGGTTCTAGGGCAAACATTAAGGATTGATTTACCCGAACACTTGCTGATATTCCTTTGAATTCTGAAATCATTTTATGATACACTGGTTGTGAAATGTGCTATTGCTTGTGATATGAGGTTATGATGGCTGGTATGCCGCTACAAGGACAGATAATTGTAGTTATTGGTCAGTTGGTAGTGTTTTCAGAAGACATTTGACAAAATCCAAGGACATCTTGTGGTTGAAATGCACACATAGGAAGTCCTGATGCTTATCTTTGTTTGTGAACAGTCACAGCAAACCTCCATCTATATTTGCTTTTCTTGGAAATTTATGCAGGCTGAAGGCATTCTTTTAGTGGTTTCTTTAGCACCTGGATAAAATATGAACACAAGTGTATTGATGAGCTTGACGGTCACCTCTAGACTGGAGTGAAGCTTGTTCACTGGATGCAGTAAATTGAAACTTGATTTTAGCTCAATCATAGTGGTTGCAGGCAATTTTTGTGCTCTAGTTCTGTATGCTTTCTTTTTGAGATACCTTGAATCGGAATGCTCTTTATTTTGAGCCTCAATTATATTTTTCTAATCTCTATTTATGTCAAATCATCACAAGGCGAAAAAATATTTTTGTCTATTTCATTAACAATAGAGAATCGAGGTGTCTGTGTGGGTTGGTTCATGGGTGGGAGGTTGTGTAATAAGAAGGTAATTGTGGGAGTAGCATGAAGAAAACTGCCATGCATGCGTTCCACTTTTTCAGGTGTTGGTTTACCATATGAAGACACCAATCAGTTAAGTCTTGGGGTCCTTTCCACCCATATTCTACTGTCTATGTAGGTGATACAGAATTTTACCAGCGTTTTCCGTTTTATGTGTTGATGCTAAATCTATATCTCCATTTGGTCAATTTATGCAATGCCTTCATTTTGTAGTTTTAGGAGAGTTTACTAGTGCCTATTGCGTGATTTGAAATTGTTACTGAATATTTTCAGCTTGGTTTGGTGATTGATCTGACCAATTCAAGTAGATACTATAATTTCAATGAATGGAGGAAAGAAGGTATTAAGCATGTGAAGGTGTGTTTTTTTGTTTATTCACCACCTCCTATTGTTCATTTCAACTTCTTTGTGACTCGTGACTTGTAAACTCCTGATCATGTGCATTTGAATTCAGATTGCATGCAAGGGGCGTGATTCAGTGCCTGATAATGAGGCTGTAAATAAGTTCTTTTACGAGGTATATATCTTTGTAGACCATTTGGTCTGCAGAATTTGTTTGATCTCTTTGAAAGGTTGGTTCTTGTAAACAGAAAGCATAGAAGAGCGACATTTGCGTGCCTTCATATTACATGGATATGTTGCAATAGATATTGTTTCTTGTGACGTCACTCGTGGTCTTTAACATTTGGTGCATATTTTAGATTCGTGTAAATTTAAACTAGGGCTATGTAGCATCAAAATTATCTTTTGCCCCAGCATAAAACTTTTCATCTTCTATTTTTATTTTTAACTTTTTTTGGTTGTGCTCTCCAAGTGTGTCTGTATCCCATATTCTATAACACTGGAAGTACTTGTGAGATGAACTCTGGTTTGAAGGTAAGAAATCCTAGGACTTGCATGATCTTGAGGCACAATGGAGTATAGAGAAAAGCTGCAGGTGGTAATAAGTTTTCACTTTAATTTATGTAAAATATTTCAGCGAGTGCATCTGTTTAAGTCAATTCTGTAATCCTAGCAGTGGTATATTCTTTAAGAAGAAAGTTTGGTGCATCCTGGCAAATTAGAACCAAGCTCTACATGGTAAATTGTTTAGGTTATAGGCCTTTTTCAAACTTATTTGTATAGGACTGGCTGTAGAAAATATGAATTTCCTTTGTTGCTTAGAGACTCCTGATATGTTGTAAAAAAGAATCATGTGTAACAAAGAGTAAAGTTGTAGGTAAGAAGAACAAAAAATAGCTGTAGAAACATCACACAATGTTAAATGTTGTGGCAAATCACGATACCATCGTGGTAGGTGATTTGAGGAAAGCTTCACATTAGAAGTATCTGTATTCATTATCTGAGCAAAACAGGAGTTCTATTATATGCACTCCATATAATGGCTATCATCATGCTTAGGCTTAAGTTCATTGGTTTGGCAGTAGTAACTTTCTTATCTAAAGATATTAACATCATAAGTGATGCATAATTTTAACAGGTTTCGCAATTTCTGGCTCGGCAAAAGCACCCCAAAAAAAATATTCTGGTTCATTGCACACATGGACATAATCGTACTGGATATATGATTATCCATTATCTCATGCGTACGATTCCTATGTCTGTCAGTCAGGTCAGAGCTGGTTGTCATTATTATCTTAGTTTGTTCAAGGGAGATAATGGTATGCTAAGTTTTTTGCGTTCCTTGCAGGCAATCAAAATATTTGCTGATGCACGTCCACCAGGCATATATAAAGCAGATTATGTTGATGCCTTGTACAATTTCTATCATGAGAATAAGCCTGATATGGTTGTTTGTCCTCCAACTCCTGAGTGGAAAAGATCCTCAGATCTCGATTTAAATGGTGATGCAATGCCAGATGATGACGATGACGATGATGGTGATTCTGCAGCTCCTCTAGATGTATGTTTTTTTGTTCCTTTTTTACAGTAAGACTATTTCCTTCTGTATGCTGGTATGTGGAAGTATTGAAGTTGAAGTCACCATTTGAGAAGCTAAGTTAGTGCCTTAAGATTCCGAGGTTGATTCATTCTACTTAAACTTTTTGCCCGGGTCATAGTCATCCATGTCATCCCTCTTTAACTTTTAAACGTTTTATATTTCAGGAGAGGCAGGAGACACAGTTGGTCATGACAAATGATGATATTTTGGGAGATAAAATCCCTAGTGAACAAGAAACGGCAATGCGGCAGTTCTGCTATCAATCTTTGAAGTTGCCTGGAGGGGTAGGGTCTCTGGGTGTATCACATTTTGAATTTTTAGTGTGGTCTCATGCAGTTTATGGATAAAGAATTTTTTGATACCTTGCACTCTGACTCTGATTTCTACTATGGATGCTTAAATTTTTCAATGTTGTTTGTTAAAATATGTGCAAATTGTAGGCTGCAGCATGTTCTTTTTCTGACTACTTTTTGCTTATGTTAAAGTTTATTTTATTAATCTGCAGGTTAGAGGACCTCAGCAATTTCCTGGATCTCATCCAGTTTCTCTAAACAGGTCTCGGTCAACCTCTTCTTAATTTTTTAAAATGAGTTTGGTTGGTTATTTATATTTAATTGTTTTAATTGTCAGGAACAGCATTGGTGGATCCTTTTAGTGCTTCAATTTTCATTTTCTGTTCATTCTAACTTGCACTAGTCTGGTAATTGAAATAAATACAGTCATCGTGTTCATCTGGTTCACTTTTTCTTTGTCCATGAATTGATATGGAACATGTATTTGAATGTGGAAAAGCAGAGAGACAGAAAAAGCTCATGGACTGGAAACTATAGAATTCTGTATGGAATAGTTGTGGTACTTTTAAGCGGAAACAGGTCTCAAGTTCATAAAAATGTTCCGGACAGAGGGATGGTGTTGTGCCACTTAGATATGTTATCTGTATTTTGTACTGCTGGTTAGTGGCTTTGGTTGATGTAAAATTTCCACCCCATTAAATGTAACATATTATTAGATCTAGAATGATATAAGGATGAATGGTGGGAGTCACCCTTTCCCGAGTTCATATAGAGCCAGAGGTGGGAAGTGAGTGGAAGGAAGCTGATAACAACAGTACGTGATCCTAAGGAACCTGTGAAATTGGATGGCTTGGCCAGGCATGAAGTGCAACCCACTGAAGTATTATAGCTGATAAAATCCTACAGTGATATCATAATCTCAAAAGGTGTTTAGAATCAATGTAGAAGCAAAATTACTGTCAATGGTTCCATTTATTTTGTAAGCCTTCTTGGCTGAAGACCAAGTGAATGGCTTGTATGATGATTTGGCCTCGATCATAATATCATGAATTTGTTTTTGGTAGCTTCATTATCTTTATTGTACATGAGGTTAGAATTTTTGAAATCCAATTATTGATCACTTTAGTTACTATTATCCATCCAGGGACAACTTACAATTGTTAAGGCAACGTTACTATTATGCAACTTGGAAAGCTGATGGAACAAGATATATGATGCTAATCACTGTGGATGGTTGCTACTTGATAGATAGGCATTTTAACTTTCGGAGGGTCCAGATGCGATTTCCTTGTAGACATGCTAATGAAGTATGTATCCATTTCCCTGATTGGTATATTTGAAATTCATGAGCTTTTGATAGCATTAGAAATGTTAATGTGCTTTCAAAAATAATTTTTTGAATCTGTGCAACTTTTTTGTCTAGAAGGGGATGACTGAGAAATTGTTCCACCATTATACTTTACTTGATGGGGAGATGATAATAGATACCGTGCCTGATTCGCAGAAGCAAGAAAGAAGATACCTCATCTATGATATGATGGCCATGAATCAGGTTTCGATTGTAGAGGTAATATAGCAAAAAATTACTTGGGTTCTACCTCCCTTGATGGCCATTATCCTTGAGTTTTCAGCTTTTCAAAAATTTTATTATTATTGATTTTTTTTTGATTTAAAGCTGGAAATTGCAATGCCATAGTTTCTGGTAACGGGCCTGTGGAATGTTACACTGAACTAGGTGGCTTTCTTCTGTTTTTCCTGGTTGAGGTTTGACCTTATGATTCAACAGATATAATAATATTGTGGAACATGGACAATATAACTCATCCTTCTTGAATAGTTCATTATGATTGCTATTGTTATGAATGATTGTTTGATTTTGTTAAAATTATTGCTTGATCTATGATTGGTGTCTTTGGTATAGTTATTCATTTGCATTGAGTGTAAATATTTATACACGCACTGGTGACATTGACTTCTATTGGTTCTAGAAACCAATAAATTGTTTTTTTTTTTTTTTTTTAATTTAGCCTCAGTGGGCCTTTTTATGCCTCAAATTGGGTGCTTCTGTTATCCATTGATATAGAAGTTATTAATTTCTTTATCAACTTAGTTGGTTGATCTTCTACTCTGATGAATTCTATCACTGGTAATAAAATTTTTGCCTGCTGGTTTACCTGGGTGACATGACAAAGGTGTAATCGAGCAACTTGAACCTGGAAGAATTTGGAGGGTTATAATCATACGGAACTTATTTCTAAAAATGGAGTTTCCATCTAGAGTAGTTTTCTGCTTTATAAAATGAACTATTTCAGGATATAGGGACAATGGTTTGTTGAGGAGAATATTTGTTATTTTTGCAATGACAAATGTGGAAATCTGTAAAGGGATGCTTCAAATGGTTGTGATGCTTTTGATGTAATAAAAATACGTTACTGTATGTGGAAAGCTTTGATGTTGTTCCTCCAATTATCCAGCTGCAGTCTTGCTGTCTCTTAATCATGCAATTGTACTATGTGTTTTGGCAGTCTTGCTGTCTCAAACTCATTCCAATTGTTGAGCATTCATAAAAATTACATTTTTTTGTTTACATTTTCCACAATTAATAGCTCTCTTTGTTGATAGAGTGAGGTTTTACTTCTGGTTTGGGATGAGTTAACTCCTTAACAAAAATCTGCTTGCATGCAGCGGCCATTTTATGAACGTTGGAAGATGCTCGAGAAGGAAGTGATTGAACCTCGGAATATTGAAAGACAGCATATATATCAGAGCCAAAATCCTTACTATAGATATGACTTGGAACCTTTCAGGGTTTGCAATCATGGAACCTCAATGTGTTTCTCTCCCTCCCCTAATCCGCTTTTTCCCTCTTTCTGTCTCTACTATCTGTTTATTTATTTATGTATGCCAAAGTTCTTATGGTATTACCTGAACTTGATAGGTAAGAAGGAAAGACTTTTGGCTGCTTTCTACTGTTACAAAACTCTTGAAGGGATTTATTCCAAAGCTTTCACACGCAGCAGATGGTCTTATTTTTCAGGTGCTCGGAAAATTACAGTAAAACTTAGATTAAACTTTGTGGCTTCTCTCTCTCTCTCTACCCCCCCCCCCTCTTACCATACAGTGTTTTTTTACAAGATTAGTCTTTGCCAAAACTATATAACTTAGTTGCTTAATTTGGATTTTATTTAACATTGTCTGCTTATAGCCCCATTGGACAGAAAGGAAGAGTATTGTACTAAATAGTTAATGGATATATAGTAGCTATTTCACTTATTCGATTAGTCAGAAATTTCTAGGTGCTGTGTACCTGAAAAAGTATGGGAGGACCATGTGATAGGTCAGTGGTGCATGCTCATCAATTCCTGTGATGATTCTTACGTTTGTCTTTGTATGCTAGGGTTGGGATGATCCTTATGTTCCTCGAACACACGAGGGCCTCTTGAAGTGGAAATACCCTGAAATGAATTCAGTGGATTTTCTCTTTGAGGTTGCTGCTTTTTGGTTACCATTTTCTTTGTTTGAATATCCAATTCATTTCTCATGTCAGTTATATTTCATGTGTATCTTTTGTTTGCTCTGTGCTAACAGATGGTTGACAATCGCCAGTCACTTTATCTCTTTGAGCGAGGGAAGAAGAAATTGATGGAAGGGAACAGGGTCGTTTTCCCTGGTTAGTTGTAATTTATCTGTTTTCTAATGTTCTTGTAGTTGCATAGCTTGTCAAGGGTTGAAAGTCCTGCTTCCTTCAATTGATCACAAAGTGAATCTTTGTAGGTGCAATATAGACACTGTACCGTATGTTGTTGCTATTTGTTGACTTAGAAGATAATACGGACTGTTAACTCTTATTTGTCCAAAAATCCCTGTGATATACCTCCTGTAGAAGCACATATCTAAAATGCCAGTTAAACACTTGTATTGATCCAAAGAGTGAAAGAGATGGGAGAAGAGAATATTTGGAATCAAGGAGACAGGGAAAGCAATTTAGAAGAAGGGAATATGATTGGGAGAAGGAAAAGAAAAACTAGGGAGAACAATATGATGATAGAATTCTTCAACTTTTTATTTTCTGCCTCCATTGATAATCATTTAATACATATATAACATATGAGAATAACTATTTTTGGAATGATAATATCATTATGACTGCTATAATTTAAAAGATTATAGAACCTTATTTTAAGCTATCTTTTAATTTATTTGTAATCTAAATTAATTAGTCAAATTTTCTAATTAATTCTAAGTAATCCCATTGATATTCTTGAATTTATTTATTTTCTTGATTTTCTCTTATCCTCCTCATAAATTAATGCGGAAACATTTTAAATGTGTTAAAATTTTAAATTGTGAAATTTCATATATGTGGATAGATGTGGAAGTTGTTGCTGTGGCTTTGATAATTCAAACTTTTCATGACAGTCCCCTCCCCTTGAGATAGTCCTTGTCCTCAAATGACTAAATGTTGGACATCATTTTGGTGGAGGGTCTCAAATGAATTTCATTGCTGCTATTGTTGATCATCTTAGATGGATCTCAATATTTTTTGAGAGCTTCAATCTTCAACTCCTCTCTCTCTACTAGAGAAAACTTCTTGTAGAGATTGCGGTCTGAGCATTAATACTAAATGTCTTATTTCCTTGTTCAAATCACTGATGAAACTGTGCAAAATGTGTTGCTCGGTCAGCAGTGGGTTAAATTCCAACATGCTAGCACACAAGTTTTCATACGTTTCTATGTACTCTGAGATATTCCCATGCTACCTTAGCTTGTTGAAAGTGCCAATTATATGAGCAAGATCTTGTTTATCATACTTGGTCAGAATTGCTCGTCGTAACTCTTTCTAGTTGACATGAAATCTTTCCATAAGGTGATTGTTGAACTAATATTTAACTTTCTCATTATAATACATAGCTGCCACTTATACTTCATCCAGAGTGTTGTAGTAATGGAAATATTGCTATTGCTGGCATTTTCTTGTGGAGTACTTGGTGTTACTCCCACTAAACTTTGTTAGTTTGATTTTGGGCTTGGGCTGGAATTGGCTTCTGTTAGATTCTACTGGGTAAAATTGGCCATAATTACCTCCATGGTTATGAGCGGTTTAGTGCACTTGGCTTCCCTATGATGTAAACCCTTGTGCGGTGGATTGGTTAATATGCCCTTGGATCCTAATGCTGAACCCTTGTGTGGTGGATTGGGTAATATTGCTGGCATTTTCTTATTTAGTGCTTGGCGTCACTCCCACCAAATATTGTTAGTTTGATTTTGGGCTTAGGCTGGAATTGACTTCTGTTAGATTTTGTTGGGTAAAAGTGGCCATAATTATCTCTATGGTTATGAGTGGTTTGGTGTGCTGGGCTACCTATGATGTAAACCTTTGTGTGGTGGATTGGATAATATGCCCTTGGATCCTGCTGTTGAGGATCCTTTTCCGGAAGGTACATGTAGGGTGTACATGAACTTGCTTGACCCAACTAACCAACTTAAACTGCTAGGAAACTGGCCATAAACTGTTGGTTTTCATTTTTTAATAAATAATAGTAGTTTATAAATATTAAATGATTGGGAAATATGCCCTTGGATCCTAATGCTGAGGATCCTTTTCCAGAAGGTACATGTAGGGTGTATATGAACCTACTTGACCCAACTAACCAACTTAAACCGCTGGCAAGCCGGCCATAAACGGTTGGTTTTAATTTTTTAATAAATGATAGTGGTTTATAAATATTAAAAAACCTACCACGTTCGGGCCGGCTGATGGGTTTAATAATTACAATTCACTTAACTTGCAACCCGACTGCTTATATTAGTTTAATAATATGTATTTGTACTTTTTATTTTTTTCTTCTGGTTTAAATTATAATTCTACTTTTTTAATTTTTAGTTATGATTTATATATGTGGATGAAATTAATCGTATATTTATCAAATTTGTTGGTTAATTCAAAATGCACTTGTTACTATATTTAAGTTGATTTTTAATTTTTTATTTGTAATTATTCGATGCTTTAGGTTCATAAGATTTTAATATAATATATTTTTATAATTTTGATATAATGCGTTTAGATTTTATTCTAATAATTTGATTTATTTATAAATGTTTTAAAGAATCAAATAGTTTTAAAATTGTCATTGTCAATGCAAAAGTTTGATTGAATTTATGAAACATTTTAAAATGTATATGTGGAATTGATTATAGGAGAGAGAGAAAATTGAATGCAAGATAGATAAAAATAAGTTGTAGTTTGTTTAATTAATAAGAATTTTACTTTTACATAATATACTAGTCGATAAAAAATTATTATGTTTTACACTATTAAAATATTTTCACTTTACTTCTAAATAAGGGACATAAAATTTGTGACTTGCCAATCCGCCAACCCTTCCACCAAACAGTATCAAACCAACCGAGCCAAACCGTTTGGTTTGAAAAAATTTATAACCCATTACGGTTTGAACTTTTCCTAACCGGCTTATGTCGGGTCAGGTAGAATTTTTATTATTAAACCGCCTGAGCCCAATCGTATACACTCCTAGGTACGTGTGAGGCAGTCAACTTGCTGCCATCTATTGGACTGTTGCTAACACTTCGTCCATTCTGCTCTCTACCTCTGAATGGGATTCTTCAACTCTTTGTTGAATCCCCCTTATTTAACTGTTAAACTCCTCCTCCAATTCCATGAGCTTTATCTCTATTCCACTTTCTAATTTGCTCTCCAGATCTTAGATCTGCTGATCATTACTTTTTATGGCTTTGATGCCGCTTGTAACGGACCAAAGAGTGGAAAGAGACGAGAAAAGAGAATATTTTTTAATAAAGGCTATAGGGAAAGCAATCTAGAAGAAGGGAATATGATTTGGGGAAGGGAAAGAAAAACTAGGAAAAACAATAAGACGATAGAATTCATCAACTTTTTATTTCCTACCTCCATTGATAATCATCTAATACATATAAAACAAATGAGAATAACTATTTTTGGAATGATTCTATCATTATGATTGCTATAATTTAAAAAATAACAGAACCTTATTTGTAATCTAAATTAATTAGTCAAATTCTCTAATTAACTCTAAGCAATCCCAATGATGTTCTTGAATTTATGTTGATTTTCCCTTATCCTTCTCATGAATTAATGCGGAAACATTTTAAACGTGTTAAAATTCCATAAATGTGGATAGATGTGGAAGCTGATGGTGTGGCTTTGATGATGCAAACTTTTCATGACAACACTTCAATTTTAATTTGATGAGATTTATAAATTTTTTATGTATATGGCATTAGATAGATAAGTGTTTAGAACTTTCACATGAAAAGTTTGGTTAGAACTTAACTCCAACCAACAATAAACTTCAATAAAGATGCTCTTGGTGTGGGATTTAACTGTGTGAATTCACTTCAGGTCAGTGTTATAGTCGAAACTAGAGTGTTATGTATTGGCTTTTTCTATATTTGTCCAATCACTTGTATTAGTCCTTTTTACTTTCTTTGTTGGATCTTTAGGAATTTCTTTTAATCAAGAAGGAACAAATTTGATATGTTATACAGGTGGCTGGCTCCATCTATTAACCTTTTACATCAAAAGTCATGACGGATTGGTATACATTTTTGAAAGATGCAATTTTTTCAGTTGGTCTATATCTTGTTTTGGAATATATCTGGCGTTATTTTTATATAAACCCAGTTATTCTTCTTTCAAAAGTCTCGACTTAATTAATTTTTTTGTTAAAACAGGTTTGAAGAGAATAACAAATCAAAATGGACATTTTCGAAGGATTCAATTTTCTTGGCAATGTTTCGATGGAAATTTGCATCTGCAAAAACCTATCATTTCAGATATATTATCCAAAAAATACTTCCTTTTATCTCATTCCCTCTCTTACTTTTAAACTATTCTTATACCAAATTTTTTACCCACACAATTTGCATTCAGACAAAGCCCTTATTTCCTAGAAATGTGAAACTTGACATCCTTTTTGGAATGGAGGGAGTTGGTATTTTGTGGACTATGTTTCTTTCATACTTCACTGTTGCATGGGTCTTTGTGTGTCTTTGTCCAATACTAAATTTTCATATTTGTTGCTTGGAGGTTCAGTAGCAAATGTTTGCTTCTAATTGGTTCGAAGAATCATTTCATTCAACAGGCTCATATGCTTGATACTTGGTGTAATTTGTTTTCTAATACTCAGATTTGGCCCTAGATTTTATGCTTTTGTATCCCACTGAAATAGCAATGGGTATAAATGAAAAAAGGTGGCCTGTATCAGTACTAATCTGCAGTATGATCTGTTTTTCCAACAAACCTCTATGGTGATTTTACTCTCTTTGAACTTATCAATGGTCTCCTTTATTGCTTGGATTTTTTATTTTTTGTCCAGTTTCCTCTTTTTGTCTATGAATATCAAATCTTTACCTGGCATCGCTTGGCAAAATATATTTCAGGAAGCCTCTGTGTCATCACTTGTTCTTTTGTTACCATGATATGCTGTCGATGGCTTGGTGGTTTACTTGCTATTTGGATAATTGTTCCCTTAAAAATTGTATTGTGGATTGCAGATGGGCAAGATGCCTCAACCTATTCGGGTAAGATTATCGAGTGTTCTTGGGACTCTGAAGAAGACGCATGGGTGTTGATGAGGGTGAGGACGGATAAAGGGAACCCTAATGAATTCAACACGTACAAGAAGGTAAATTCTGTATCTTATGGTCATCCTAGCTTTGTCTTCTTGGAAGTGCTGTTGGTTATTGTTGTCGGAAAACTGAAAACAGGTTATGAGAAGTATAAGGGACAACATAACGGAGGACATATTGTTGAATGAGATCAACGAGATCATCCGCCTGCCAATGTATGCTGATAGAATACAGAACGAAAGCAAAGCCCACCAACATATCTCATCACGTCGCAGGTGAGGAGCCGTTCAACGAGTGGATTGCATCTCTTCTGAAGAAGCTACTTGTGGCGGAGCCTGCGGTCTGTTTCTGTTTGAGTAGAGATGGCGATACAGAGGAAGTGCCGGCATTGCTAGTTAGTGGTGTGGTGTGGGCGTCCCCATGAAATCGAAGCACTTATTTCAATCATGCTTACGGTCTTCCAAAGAATAGGGGAATGGTAAATTTTATGTCCTGGTCCTTGTATATTATGTTTTTAGCTGGGCTCCGTTTTTTTCGCTCTTTTAGTAATAGTTGGTAAATTATTGTCCAAAAAATTGTAGATTAGGATAATAATTTAAATTTCAAATTAGATCGATTATTGTGAATATAGACTATAGTTCAAACCAGCTCTTTTGCAGCCAAAAGGAGGGTTTCTTGCCCACCCTTCTGGATCTCGATCGGGTTGGCCGTCTGGAGGCAATTCCTTGTTTGGGATTATTATTCACTCTGATTTGTATTTTCTTTTTAAATTTTTAATTTTTGGCAAACCGGGGACTCGAGCTTAAGCACAGAAGGGCAATATTGTAACTTTTGTGTACTTTTGGGTTCTTTCCAAATTTTCCACGAGCCAATGATCTCCCCGTGTCTAGCTTTTCTGAAATCTGTTCGCCTACTAACGTGGCCTTTTCTTTGAACAACCATATCATAAGCTAACAAGATTTGGTTCTAAAAAACTGATCGTTAATCAAACAGAGAGTGGGCTGGGGTGAAGGATTGGGATTAGTGGTTGAACTGAGCTTCAATTCCGATGGTGTTATCGGTGCCATGAAATATTACAGGCTTTATTCAGCATGTGGAAAATGAGAGACTACGTGGGGAAAAATAATTACGTGTAATGTCGTTGCAACAATGTTTTGTGTGATACGTGTGAACAACTTCGCTCGTGTTGATACTTTCACCTCGGTTACTGTAAATTGTAGCTGCTCCCTATGTTTGGTGTCTTGCGGCTTGATAACTATGACTCTTCTGCTAGGCACAAAAAGATGTGGGCAGATCTAGGGGTGAGATCGAATCGAGTCGAGTTCGAGTAGTCGAGCTCGACTCGACAATGTAACAGTGGAACTCGAGCTCGAAACTAGATCGAGCAGCTCGAGCTCGAGCTTGAGATGGGATCGAGCTCTCGAGCTCGAATAGGTAAAATTAATTAATTGGAAATATATTTGTAAAATAATAAATGTCCAAAATATCATAAGATAGAAGACTTATTTACAAAATTGCCATCGAGTCGAGTTACTCGAAACTCGTCGAGTCGACACAGAGTCAACTCGAACTCGACTCGTTAAGTCACTCAAGTAGCTCGAGCTCGACTCGAGCTCGACAATACTCGAGTTCGAATCGAGTTTTGAGTCGAGTAGTTCGACTCACTCCCAGCCCTAGGCAGACCTCTGTGTGATTGTTTATAGGTCCATCCAAAATGACTGGTTTCATTTAATTTGATCTAATATGGTTGGGCCTTTGTTCATGTGAATAACAATTGCAGAGCTTGGCCGAGAACCTAATCGTTTCATCTTATATAAGTAAGTGTGTAATTATAGCCTAGGGCTGAGAGTGAGTCGAGCTACTCGACTCGACTCGTCGAGTAGCTCGACTCAAAACTCGGTTTGAACTCGAGTATTGTCGAGCTCGAGTCGAGCTCGAGCTACTCAAGTGACTTAACGAGTCGAGTTCGAGTTGACTCTGTGTCGACTCGACGAGTTTCGAGTAACTCGACTCGATGGCAATTTTGTAAATAAGTCTTTATCTTATGATATTTTGAACATTTATTATTTTATAAATATATTTCCAATTAATTAATTTTACCTATTCGAGCTCGAGCTCGATCCCATCTCAAGCTCGAGCTTGAGCTCGAGCTGCTCGATCTAGTTTCGAGCTCGAGTTCCACTGTTACATTGTCGAGTCGAGCTCGAGTATACCACTACTCGAGCTCGACTCGACTCGATCTCACCCCTATTATAGCCTGATTGATGATTGGCCTTAGCTTTTAACGGCCTTCGACTAATATGGGGCATGCTTGGTGATTTGGGGTGTACCGAAAGCAAGGAAAAGTTCGTGAAATGGCCCACTATGGCTGAATCACCCACGAAATATTTGTCTCTTATTTTATCTCCATTCCTCTGAGTCCATTAATGTAATGTATTTAATTGTCACATGCATTATTTTTATGACATTGTAATCGCATAAATGCAGTACCTTGTATTAATAAAAAATATGGACAAAGAATGAACATGGAGGGTCTAATACTAAACCGCGATGGAAAGACAGCATATCCAGAAAACCCTTTCCATCAAAAAAAGAAAACGCACACACACACACACACACACAGAATTTTCTCTTAGGTAACTAGAGCCATTGGAATTATTACCTTTCTGGGCATGCAAGTCTCATTATCTCCTAGGCACTGAAATTGATATGTGTGGACAGACATGCATACTTTTCCCAACGTAGGGCTCAAAACGTGGGCTCAAAGTTGGTCTATTTGAATCTCTGCAACATGGGAAACCCAGCTTGGTCTATTGGGCATTATCAAAAATTCAGTCTTGCCCTTGTAGGCCTATTCTTTTCCTCTCCACATCACTAATCCATTCAATATATATAGTACTTCTCTACCGTAAAGATAAGTGGAGTAGAAAAGCAAGTGGTGCCATCTTTGCTGTGTAATGAAATCATTCATGGTGATCAGCTTAGGATTTGTTGGGATATTTGTCAATCCCCAAGTATTGTCTGCCTACGGTTGAATGAGTTTATCTTGCTTTAGTAACGTGGGAAACTCCACACACACACACACACATTTATAGTCTTTCTTGGTATTCCTTGAATCAACCTTACGATCCTCCTATGGAGATTATAATAAAACTATGAGGACTTTTAATTTGTGCATGCTACCCTGATGCATTATCATAAGGTTGTATGTAATCTTTTATTTAGTTTTCTTATGCCTTAAGAACAGATAATGTCAGTCGTAATATTTGGCAACAGGATGATACATTTCCTCCTGTGCCTTTCCCTTGTTAGAGTAAGATGAAAAATAAGGCTGTGAAGAGGCATTTTGGGTCCAAAATGAGGATGTTTTTTCAGGCTGCTTTTTTGGTTTTTTTATGCATAGTGGGATATCACTCAACACAAGACACTTTACTACACAAAGATACAGTCCGTGTGGGGCAAAGGGGACCAATTGAAAGGGGTCCAAGTTTTCATTGAAATGATTGGGCCATGGGCACTTTGTTTTTTCTTCCCCCTCTAAATCACCATTACACCAGCTGTAATTGCATGTTCGACCCATCTTTTCTTTATAGAAAAAAACAAAGGATAAGCAGTGTAAATAATTGCTCCAATTAGAAGCACATAACAAGGGAGAATAAATTCAAGAGACAGGAATAATTGTGTTTGTGATTATTGCCCACGATCATATCCGTAAGACAACATTATTTGATGTATAATGAGACCGCGAAATTGGTGGATCTTATGGCGCATGCGTGCCCGAGCTTTATTTTGTTTTTTTGTTTTTCATTTTTTCCACACACACTATAAAATATCCACATATTATTTTTCAACTTGTTACAGGTTTTTTGGCCCACCAAGATAATCACTTTGTTTATTTATTTTAAACTTTGCGAAATTAGTCAACTAGTAGCACTCCCCCCTGTTTAGTGGCAAATAAAACAAATTTGGCAATTAGTGAATCCTCGATTCTAGTGAGGCGTTTTTGTATTCTACAACCTATCAACAGTATCTAGTTTGGTGGGAACACATTTTTTTAGTGAAGGCTAAAGAACTGCATTATTGTCTTGTGTGTGTGTGTGTTTGTCCACTTCAGTAGTGGAAGCAAAATGGGAATAGGGTTTAAGGTGGGACCCACTTCATAGGGATGAGAATTTTTGTCTTGGATCTTTATCTATGGTGTTATTGTAAACTATACTTAGAACAAAAGAGTAACGTGAAAAGACAAGCCCTAGATGTAGAAAGACAAATATAAAATACTTTATCTATTCTTTCAATTTTTTGTTTCTTGATTAGAAAAGAGGAGGGGAAAAAAGTGAAAGGCTAAGGACAGAGAATCACTTTACGTCTAATTCCATGCACATTAATTATAACACATATAATAATAATACATGATACACCATCCACATGGGATGTTCGTTTCTTATATAGTTTTCATTCTTTCCTCTTCTTTTTCCATTTTTTTTTTAAAATTAATAAATGTGAATAAATGAAAGATAATGGGCCCCGTGATTCACAACCGAAAGGAAGTGGGCCACATGGGTCGGACGTGCGGGCTTATGTTGCTCGTGACTTAGCGGTGACTCACGGCCCAATAATCGCTTTTAATTGTTTTTTTCATTTTTGATTATTCTTGCAGGCCGAAATCCATGTTTTATAAATATTTGTTCATGCTAAATTATTTATTTCTGAGGTATGATCAGCCTGAAAATTACTTCAAAAAAATAGACTAGCGCAGAGAATGACAGATGGAGATTGAGTCATAAGTTAGACAGACAAGAAATGAGCAGACAAGTAATGATGACATACACTATACTATACGTACATACATACGCCACATGAATATTTAGTGTAACACTCACTGACAAGTGACATGCATACACCAGAAAGTTAGCCATATAAATACATACACGAGGGGGGCACTCATGCAGCCATTACTAATTCTCAGTGTGTGACCTAAATAAATAAAATAAATTTTCACTTATATTTAAATTGTGTTTGCTTTTATTACTTATTGAAAAATAAAGGTACACAGTGGCACACCCATAATTATATATATGTCCTTGCTTTTGTAGAGACTGCGTCTTGTTAAATTATGCGTGATGAAGTGAATTGTTGATAATTTGATGGAAATTCAAGTATTGCAGCATAAGCATTAATTTTAGTTTTCATTATGGATGCATGGGGACAGCTCTTCATTGTCTTTTATGTCTCCTTTAAGGCCATTTAAATATGGCAATAATTTTGGATATATTTATGTGTTATCTTTAATGTTCACCTAATTAAAGAGAACTATCTGACTACATATACCGCATCAATTTAAAATAACTAAAAAGATGTTTCTCTCCCTAATTTTAATTTTTCTGTGACAAATATGTATACTTACTATGTGTGTAGATTAATGTTGTACAAAGTTAATTTCTAGGATATTTACAATTCAGGCCCCTTAAATGCATGTAAGGGAAAATATTTGCTTCAGCCAATTTTCCCCAATTTTTGATCAGAGGTAATTCTGTTTCTGAGGAATGAAAAATCCAGTTGATTGTTTCTTTCCCCTTACTAAACTATATGTATATACACATACATACATACATACATACATATATATATATATATATATTTGTGTGTGTGTGTGTGTGTGTGTGTGTGTGTGTGTGTGTTTGTCCTTGTGGAATAAAAATGGGAAAAAAAAAATAATAATAATAGATGAACGTTGTGAGTGGCAGGGTAATTTCTTCTACTGGGAGACTCCCCAGGAAACACACTTTGGATCTATTCGGATATGTCCCCACTCCCTTATTTTATTCCTTTCTTCTTATTATTTCCCACACACACACACGCACAAGTATTATTTTTCTAAAATAATTCTGATGTTTCACCCTCTAATTATAGTAGAGAAATAGATTTTTTTGGTGTATGATACTCTACATGCAAAATACATAGAAAGGAGGATAGGGTAATTGTTGTTTTACTTTTTCTTTATTTTATAAACACATGTTACAAGCATCTTATATTTTAATTTTTTCATTTTCTCATACTTTTATAAAATACATGACAAACGCACAAGAAAGAACATAAATTTGGAGGGAAAACAGTTTTGAAGCCAAATCATCCTACTTTTACACACACACACACACACACACACATATAAGCTTGAATTCCGAACTTGATGCCTTTTTATTATTCTCTTTAACCTACACTTTTAACCACTATATTTACAATCCTTGGGGATCATTTTCACCTCTTTTTATAAAAGCATGCAATTATTTCCAACTCAAAAGTGCTTTATCATCATTTTTTTTAAAATCTTTCTTGACGTTGATTTCATGCATCATCGGCAAACCCTTTATCTTCCATGACCACAGTTCATAGTATTTGGTCAGTTTCCAAAGAATGAGTCAAAATTTTCATTTAATTTGTTGTTAACATTAAAAAGAATAAAGCATATACTATTTATTTCTTAGATTACAATAAATTCTTGCAAACCCAGAGATGATAGCGCGACGGCCATTAATGGCCTCCTCCATCTCTATTTTGTGCCTTCCGTAATTATTACCGTTGATCTTCTGACTTCTTGGCACACTAATAACCACCACCAAATATAGTATTATGCTATAATTTCATTCAACCGCCTTTCAATTTAATTACATATAGAAGACACAAAGACACATATTGTTTGTTGCAATTAATAACTGGTTAAATGTAAAAATTTCCATAAAATACTATTTAGAGCGAGTACAAGTTTAAAAAGAAAAATTGTCCTGCATTAAACTATATATAAATGAATCTATAACTCAATAGTTATAATTAAAAAATTTTAAATGAGTTTATTTTTGGACAAATTTACATACGATCTCAAAAACCCTATAATAAAAATTAGACAAAATATTTGTTATTTTTTTTTTCTCTGGATGACATACGTAATTATAACCAACATGGAGAGAAGTAAATATGGAATAAGAGTGGCTAATTAAGACTTAAGAGAAGTCAAAAACAGTAACTCAGTTCCCAAATCTTATGTTGCCCTTGTTGGAACAGTGTTTGGCAAAGGGTTCATACATTTTGAGAGACAAATAAAAACCCAAATGGGAAATGAAAAACCAGAATTATGGATTTCATATTTATAGGTGAAAATAAAAATTCAAAAGGTGAGGATAAAAGAAAGCCCAAACACAGAGAAAGGTGTAGCAGAGAGAGAGAGAGAGAGAGAGAGAGGTGAAAAAAGCAAAAGCGGAGACAGCGATTTGAGAATGCTATACATTTCAGATTTCAGACACGGAGAGGGGATGGCGTGATTAGCTTTTGCGTTTTTCCTCCGACAGGAATCTTTCAAAATCCAAACATAAGAGGGGGAAGAAAAAACTATAAATTAGAAATTATAAACTTAATTCAAATGTCAAAATAAAAAAATAAAAAAATATTAAGCTAAATCTGTATTAGCGGTATTAGTTTTAAATGAAATAATGCTGTGTAGGTTGATCAACCCGTTTATTGTACTAACAACTGCCATTGATGCCCAAAAAGGGTCGAAAGAAGAAAGCCGATCATGTAAATGCTCATTTTTTTTGACGCAATGAAAGATAAGCATGAGTTGGATCAATAATGACATTATAATGTTGGGTATACCCAAATTACAGACCACAAACGTAGATGAAATAAATAAACCAAGCATCGACACGCGTCGGGATTTAACCGTAAAGGGCAAAACCGTAAATAAACAGTTCCGACGTAGTGCATCCAACGGAAGTGTGTCGACACTCGAAAGAGAATTTAAAGCGACGAGTAAAAAACATTTCCCTCCCCTCCCTTTACTTCTTTTTCTCCTCGTTTTCTACCCTCTTTTCAATCCATTTTTTCTTCCTTCCACGCTTGCCTCCGTCGAGAATCCGAGGCAAAAATTCTGTCCTTCAGCCGCGCGCACACGCCGCACGCCGTCCGAAGACACGGACATTGTGGAGCGCAAATGCCGCTGCGCTTACTGGCATGAGTCGGGGGGGTGCTTGCACTCACTTCCAACGGTTATGAATCCCACTTCTGCAGACCCAACAGCGCCGCCCCCGCCGCCCCCGCCCCAGCCGCCCAGGTCCTCGTTCAGCTGCGACCGCCACCCGAACGAGCAGTTCACCGGCTTCTGCCCCTCTTGCCTCTGCGAACGCCTCACCACGCTAGATCAGTCCTCCAACAACACTCCTTCCTCCTCTCGCCGACCCTCCTCCGCCTCCGCCGCGGCCGCCGCAGCTCTCAAATCCCTCTTCTCGTCATCCAACTCGAAACCCAACAACCTCCCCCCTCCGCCGCCGCCTGCTCCGAAAGCCGCAAAGCCCACTTCGTTTTTCCCCGAACTACGCCGTACCAAGTCCTTTTCTGCTTCTAAGAACGAAGCTTTAGGCCTATTTGTCGAGCCCCAGAGAAAATCTTGCGATGTTAGGGTGAGGAATACTCTTTCGTCGCTCTTTACACTCGACGACGACCACAAAAGCGGTGCTAATAGCAATAGACCCTCTGTCCCGGCCTCCGCCTCTTCTTCTTCTTCTCATCTAAACCCCCAAAGTAGCAAAAAAATCGAGTCTTCTTTTGTCAATAAGCCTGTTTTCGAGGAGACAGAGAACGAGGAGGACTTTAAAGACCCCCAGAACGTAGATGCGGCAGTTTTCGTATGCGACGACAATAATGACAGTAATGGAGACGAAATAAGGTCTGCTCGAGATTCTCAAGTGGAGAATTTGAGTAACGCGGTTGAAATCCAGGCGAATAGCGGGGAGATTGTGGAAGAAGAGGCGGTGAGTGTTTGCAGTTTGAAGCCCATGAAGGACCACATCGACATTGACACTCAGGAGAAGAAAAGTTCAGGTGGGGGGTTATGGGCGGCGGCCTCAGTTTTTAGCAAGAAATGGCACAGCTGGAGGAGGAAACAGAAGATGAAGAAGCGTACCAACGGCAACAACTTTGCCACATTGCCTGTGGAGAAGCCGATTTCCAGGCAGTACAGGGAGACTCAGTCTGAGATTGCTGACTATGGGTTTGGGAGGAGGTCTTGCGACACTGATCCCAGGTTTTCACTCGATGCTGGGAGAATCAGCCTCGATGATCCAAGGTATTCTTTTGACGAGCCTCGGGCTTCTTGGGACGGTTACTTGATAGGAAGGACTTTCCCAAGAATGGCGCCTATGGTTTCTGTGATGGAGGATGCCCCTGCAGTGCACGTCCCGCGACCTGACATGCAAATTCCGGTGGAGGAATCAGCGATGAACGGTGCTAATGAGGGTGAGGGTGTGCCTGGAGGAACGGCGCAGACTAGGGAGTACTACTCAGATTCTTCTTCAAGGAGGAGGAAGAGTCTTGATAGGTCTAGTTCAATTAGGAAAACTGCAGCTGCGGTGGTGGCTGAGATTGATGAGCTAAAGACAGTGTCTAATGCTAAGGTTTCGCCTGCCACAGCTGACCATTTTCATGTTGCAAAAGTGATGGTGGGGGAAAGAGACTTGAGGGATACAAGCTCACACTCTTTGAGGGATGATTCTTCTGAGACTTTTGAGTTGGGTAATGGATTCAGGGACAGTGGCAGTTCTGTGATTGGAAATTGTGAGAGGAAGGAGTCGAAAAAGTCTCGAAGATGGAGCTGGAGAATATGGGGATTCATACAACGGCGCAATGGTGGGAATAAGGATGAGGATGAGGAGAAATGCAGCAGGGTGAATGGCGTGGATAGGTCATATTCTGAATCATGGCAGGACTTGAGGAGGGAAGGGAATGGAGATTCGAGGGGCGGATTCAACAGAAGCATGTTTAGGAGCAACAGTAGTGTGAGCTGGAGGAATGCCAACCACATTGGGGGATCATTTGGAAGCACGAGGAAATCAGGATTTGAAATGAATGGGCATGGGAAGAAGAGGGATGAGTTTGTGTTGGAGAAGAACCGGAGCGCGAGATACTCCCCTAACCATGTCGATAACGGGCTCTTGCGCTTGTACCTGACGCCGTTGAGGGGCAGCCGGAGGGGGGGAATGGGCAAAATCAAGCCTAATACCTCTCACTCAATTGCAAGGAGTGTGCTGAGGCTGTATTGAGATTCAAGGTCCTCTAGTTGTACTTTAAGTTTAATTTTTAGCTTTGCTGCATGTGTTATGTAACAACTTACTACATCTGGTTGTTTGCAATGCATTTGGATCTTTGATCACGAGATGGTTATGAGCACTAGAATAATGAGAAAAATATAATGTTTCTTTTGTCTTTAGGTGATAAGAGTTTGTCTTAGCATCAGGACTGAAGATTTGTTGAAAGCTGGAACTCATGTTAGATAGGTGCTAATGGAAATTGGGGAGGGATTTTTCATGATTGTTTGCTTGTCAGCAATGATTGTTGCTCCTGTTCGTGTTTTGGAGTGCTCTTGTTGTCTCTAGTTTTATCATTGAAACAAAGCATAGTGGATCATCCACCCGAAAAAAGGGGTACAATAATGTGGTCTATGACAATTGGATGACGCACGGATTTGTGTCCCAAACTGATAAATGTTACTTGGCTCAAAGAGAATGTTACTTCAAGGCTTGTTTGAGTTGTCTCTTCATGAATATGTACTTTTCTGCTTGCAAACACATGCTCATGCCTACTACTTTTTACCCCCGACATTGTTTGCCATTGCCCAGATATCTTATTCGGTACTATGTTGTTTGAATCCTCTTTAAGGCCTGTTTGGGCTTGAGTTAAGGCCTGAAGGAAGGGATACTGGAAATAGGCAAACACAAATTCCCAGTATTGCTGTGACTCCTTGCTGTTGAAATCCATTGTGTTGAAAAATGAATCCTAGAAATTTCAATCAATTTAAATTTTAATTTCTGGGTGTGGATTAACTGAAAATTTCGGGTGCCTGAAATATTTGTACTAAAAGCTGGTACACCTTACCTGCGTGGTACCCATCATTTCAGAAGACAACTGTATTTGCCAGATTTTCGTTGTATGTCCTATTGTCGTCTAAAGCTGGTTATGGATGTTCATACATTTAAATCTCTAATTTTATATCATAAAATATATTACTTAATTAATTTTTTTTTCAAATTAAAATTTAAAATTTTCTTCACTCACACACACACTCATATATATATATATATATCTATATATCTTATAAAATAATTATTAATTTTATACAATATTATATCATTTAATTATTACTATATATTTTAAACATATATTTAAATAAATTAAAATTTTCATCTTATTAAAATCTTATAATTAAATATATTATTTATTTGAACACAATTTCCATATAAAAGATTATACCAATCAAACCACTCTCCCCAAACATACCTTGTCTACTACATGGGAGGCACATCTAATATCTAGTGGTATCGTTTTGTAACATTCTACTGTCTAGTTAACCTGGTTAGAATTTTGTAATATCCATCAAATGATATTTCTTGGGTTTGGATTAACCCACCGAACACCACTCCTGTTGTCATCTCTCTTTTTTATTGTATATTTAAATGTCAAACGTGTAAAGATAAGTTATCAAAGTTTGAATTCAAAGTGTGAAACCCAGAAAGAGCACAGGAACCTAAATCAGACAGCCGAGTCTGCTATCCGTACACAAATTTATTTCACTATCTCCGAATAGACCAGAGTGTTCACTTTGCATTAAGATTGAGCTTAAGGTTTGGTTAATGACATGCAACGGCTCAACGATCGAGAAATTCATAGAAAGTAAAGTTGGCAAGAAAAACTTCCCAACTTCCCAGTTGGTGAGTGAGGATTCAATGATAAAGGAAACACTCAGAAGAAAAGATGAAAAGAGAGGCTCGTAATCCCAAGGCAAGTAAGGCTCATTGGTACAAATTAAGCGTCACTAGGATTAAAAATTTGTGGCAATTATCTTCCTTCTCTTCTTTCTAAGTGGCCTCTTTGTCAAAAAGGTTATATGTCACTTGGCTGCCTCAATATGGACAATTCCATCCACGTCTCAGCAGAAGGCTTTAGTTAGGTTATAACGGCAAGGATGAGTTTGCAAATATGTAAGAATATGAAAGAAAAGATCACTGAAACCATAAACAGACGTAGAAATTATGTTGGGATATAATCAGGACCTTAACATCAAACTGGTATTTTTTTTCCCTCCATGGGTCCAAAAATTGATATATGTAATGCCTGTTGCATCAACTTACCATCAAATGCATCGCCAGACGTCTCCTTTCTCCATTTACTTGGCTGGAAAGGCAGAATCCATCTTGATTCTTGCCAATCTCTGGTGCAACTTATTGGAAGCAGGCTCTTAGGTTCAACCCGAACTTTCTCAAATCAAGCACTTGTTTCGCGGTTATCTTTGCCAGAAATGTGGAATGCTCCAAAGACTCAACAGACAATCGAGTCCTTCACTTCACATGCAAAGCACAAGGTAGGAATACAAAAACTTAAGCCAATCAAAAGAAAGAACCATTAGAAGCCGCATACTGGTTTAGCATATAAAATTAAGAACAAGTACCTCTATTACACATAGACATGACGTGACAAAATTCCCAGCATAAAACCAATGGATTATGGGTCGATTAGGTTATCTGTCTTATGTACAAGAAATTAAACCACGACTAATATGCTTGCAAAGTTGGGCGCCATATAGTTAAGAACCTATTACATGATTTCCTTGTTTAAGAATAGCATTAAGATGGTAAGTTTATAAGCTTCATAGGTACCATGTTATAGAAAGAGAGACAGAGAGACCCAAACTCATATTTCAAGAGCTTAATCAACCACACTTGAATCAATTTTTCATTAATTAAATCAAAATCTACCGCATACTTACTTTCGACTAAGAAAGAAATACTATTTATGCCAAATTGTGTCTAAACAGTATATCAGAGAAAGAAAAAAGAATAATGAACAAGAATTAGCATGCACACTTGAATGGAATGAAGTTGAGCACCGAAATTTAAAGGAGAACAATCAGAAGCTGCCAAATTTGATGAGAACCAAGGTAAGTAATGCTCCTTAACAACTGCTTTTAGGACTATCAGAAGTTCTTATCCATGATCTAGTGCCAGATATTATTCACTAAAGTATGGCCATGTTTTAAACGAAACTTAAGGTATATTTCACGAATAAAATGTGGTGCGCAGTATCAAATTAAAGGGATTACTTGATACTAATATGGAACCAGATAAAACTTAAGCGAGGCCTACCAGGAAAGCAAGACAAACAATGTGAGGTAAATTCTGGCCAAGACCAAACCCTCTAATGTGACTCGTGCAATTTTGCTAGCCTCAGGGAAACTTAATCACTATGAATCCCGAATAACACATTGAGCCTTTCCCATCTCAGATCTTTTCTGCATGCCCATGTAATTAATTCTCCCTCCTCATCAACAGTCTCGACCAGCTTTATAGATGATGACCTTATCTGCCGGCTCATACGTTGAGGAATGTAAACATTAAAATAATAATTTATGATGTCTTTCCTACATTTGTTGGAAGAACACTTCATGACATGCTTCAAAAAGTTCTTCCCATGCCATGAAGATTTTATTTTCAATAGCGATTCAATTTTTTTTTTGCTCCTTCAACATCCATGACTTCAAAACTTAGCGGACCCATCTCCTCAAGCTTCCAACGAAAAAAGCAGGACCAAGGTCACATTGCAGAAATAGCCTTTTCTCGAGTATGTAGCATTTAATGCAATCAATAGATCCTGGAGATACACAGTAGCAAGAGTTGGGTCTCCTCTTTCCAATTGTTCTTGCATTAGTCTTCACATTTTCATTTCCAATTTTCATTGCCCAAATTCGGGCCCCAACCATTTGGAATCATCAGAATTGCCGTCAATTTTGGGTCAACTTGGCTATTCCAGTCAGGAACGTCAGCCTGGAACCGAGGCCCAACTGCAACAGCCACTCTTTGTAGAAAATCACCAAGGATATCCTGCAACCATATTGACAGAAGAGGAGACTCAAGGGGTCTTTGGTCAGGTCCATCCAACACTTATGAGCTCAAATTGCAAATTCGGTTGTTACTTACTAGGGATAGTGCCTTCTGAGGAGTCAGGTTCTCCAAACTCAAGGGGTTTGAACCAGTAACAGATTCATCAGAATCCACAACTGGAGGGGTAACTCTACCGGGGCAATTTCATTGTGCCCTATCATCCTCGAAGGAATATGTTGGTACAAGTTTCTCTGGAAAAGTGACATCAAATGTCCATATACTGCTTGCACTATGAGAGTCAAAGGGAGTTCTCTCGTAATGACATCCGGTAGAGCCAGCTGAATTGAGTAAGCATGAAGCTGATGAGGCACGGGATAAACTGCCTTTGGAGCTTTATTCTAGTTGGTTGGTTGGGCACGGAAAAGCCAGATGACGCTCTCAGCTTATCTTTGACAAATTGCTCAAGTTTCCACTTCCTCTGTGAGAAAGTAGAAAGAGGCCCATTGCCCCAAAAGCCTTGATTTAAGTAAAGAACACAAAGTACTAGAAAAAATTAAAGGATGGCATCTCCTTCGCCCAAAAAGTTTTATGAGTGTTACACCACGTGTAACACATATTGACATAACAATCCACTTATAATCCAACGATCCTGTAGTACCACATGTAACCACCTCAGTAAATGCCATGCTATCATGTAATCAATAGTTACATGTTGAGTTACTATCCCAATAAAGGCAAGCCCTACCATTACTTGACGAAGTGAAAGAGTGGAAGAAGGCAGGGAGTTGTGACAATTTCTAAAGAATAACTACCAAATGTGTACAAATAAATTGTAAGTCAAGAGAAAGAATTCAATTGTACCTAAGTGTTTAATAGAAAATTATCTATTCTCTTTGTGGACTCATGTTAATTGCCTGAAACATATAAATTCTATACTCACGTTTTATTTTCATTAGTATAATTAGCGTACCACCAAAGGTTGCTTATATACATAGTTGTTTGTGGCGAGCGTCGTGGTACGCATGGCCTATGTCACGCTAAGGTGCTAGCTCAATGCCATGGTCTTCACAAAGGCATGCGCCATGGGCTCCATTGTCTCAAGTAAGGGTGTTAGCCAATCAAGTTGCTCGACTTGACTTGGTCGAACAACTCTGTCAAAGCTTAACTTGACATAGTCACCAAGTCGAGTTCAAGCACTTTATGGGGATACTCAGGCTCGATCGAGTAACTCGAGTTTGATTCTCTATTTTAATTTTATTCTTTTCGGTTTTTGCCAAACAAAGCCTAAGGATCTTACTTTTAATGCCCAATTTCATACTCCACTCTGCACTCTCGGGTCTCCACTGTCTCATGCCCAACCAAACACAGCCTAATCCCATCCTCAAATTATCCGTGGTCATATCTCCCTAGATACAGTCTGATCCTCAATTCCCTATCCCCATTCCCCAATTTCCAAATTCAATCTCCCGATCCTAAGTCCCGACTTTCCCAGTCTCTCCTATGTCCCGTCGAGGTGTCAACTCAAGCTCTTGAGCAGCCCGCAGAGTTTCCCTAATTCCCTAATTGGTTAATCCTCTTTTCCCAATCTCCAATTTTAACAATCAACACCCCATCCACCCATCGTCCTTTGAGCTAGTGGTTGGAGTGCAGTAGAGCAACACAATAGCCCATCTTTCCAAAAAGATTCAACAAGAACGGAAATGGAAGAAGACCACAAGATCAGCACTAGACCGTCATTAGCGACAGCGAGTAGCGTGTCTAGAGAAGTTCACTGTGGTGAGTATTTTTTTTCCAAGGCTTAGTCTTTTGTTTTTAATATTTACAAAAAAAATGTTGTTGTTGTCTCGTCTGTACTCTGTAGTCTGTAGAGTCTGTATGTAGTTTCAGTCTCCCTCGTGTTCAGATTTAGGAACTTGTGGTAATTGTTTGTATAGTATTCGTGTTTTGGAAGAAGATAAATAGTTACATAATTTGGCACTACTTTTCCTTAAGATACACCCAGATTATAAGCTTCATTCTGAAGGAAGGGAATAATATAGTACACATGCTGCATTAAGATTTAAGAGGACAAAGCTAACCTATGACTTTGAATTGCGTCTTCAAGACGACCAATAATCATTGGAAATAAGATATAAATTTTCTACACCATCAAAGTGTTAAGCATATATGTTATAAAGACAGAATGCTAGGAGGAAACCATGGCTTGCAAGGATCCAGAGCTAGGTCTTTAGCCGAGCTATCATTTCTAACTCAGAATATCTTCCAAAAACTGAATTTTGGTGTGTACCCTCTGTGCCTTCACTAGCAGATACTGTAGCAATTTTCTTCTCCTTGCCTCGTTGTCTAGTCATCCTCCACTCCCAGCAAGTCTCAAACCAATGTTATATGGTCAAATTCAATATTTGAGAGAACGCTATTAACTAATAAATCGCAATTGGCAAATACCGCACAGGAAAAAGAAAAAGGAGCGATCATTAAAATGTGAAGAAGTGCATGGTGAGAAAGAGAAGACAGAGTTAACTACTAAGATGTGCATAACCCGTTGGTTTGTTTAAAATAAAGCAAAGTTTGAATTCAGGGAAAAGGCACCACTGCAGGCGTGGATGCATCTGGGCGCCTACAGCACTGCACAATACGAACTCACACCAGAGTTGCATTGTCGCACACACGCACGCACACGGTATTGGACACAAATGAGCAGCAGCTGCTATCACTTCCGTGTCCATTTCGCCCCATGCACGGCTGTCCCCGCCACGCAAATCAAAGCCATCATCCTCAATACCTCACGCTATTTCAATCCAAACAATCCCACATACCCGTTCCGATTTTGACACCAAATTAAGTCAGTTATTAAATTAGAATTCAACTCGGCAGAAACATCCAATTGAGACTAATTTACCTTGGATTAGGACGTGCGGAAATACGAGAGACAAAGAGAATCAGCCCAAGACTTGTGCTCCGAGCATCCTCTGCCGGTTCTCTTGCGACCTGGCGGCTGCAGTCGGAAGCTGTTCATCCCTAAATTTTCCTGCTGTATTATATATAATCAACGAATAAAAACTTTTTAAATAAAAATTTTATGTAGTTCACAAAATGATAATAAAGAGATTTTTTAAAATTAATTAAATTAAAGAAAATAAAATAAAATGAACAAAAGTGAAGAAACATATACAAAGTATTAATATTATTTTGCATAATTACATTTAGAGTTAGTAAAATACATTTCTAGTTGGCAACGTGTTGATGCATTTAATAATTGTCCCAAGGCAAGACCATGACTTTAAGCCCTCGTTACTTCATTTACAGGATGTTGGAACACTGCATTTAATAATTAGTGGAAGGATTCAGAGAGAGATTTTAAATTATCTAAATAAAAAGAATTTTAAACTCATCTCAAGTACTAAAATTATAATTTAAAAAGAAAATTTAATAATTTAAAATTTATTATGCATTTATTATTATAAATTTAAGTGTAACGAAGGTCTTGAATTTAAATTTGGAATCCCATCATTTTATTCACGAAGTCTTGAAGTTAAATGTGTGCAAGTGTAATAGTGCATGTGAGTAAAAAATAAAAATTAATTTGGTAATTACATAATTGTTATACAATTTTTAAATATATGTGCTTGAGATTATTAAAAATAATCCATCCACTTATCAATTAAAATATTGCAATGTATACATAGATTTATGCTGATTGATTTATGGGCTTGAATTTATAGTCGTTGACTTGCTTAAGGATTGGCTGTGAAAAGGTGAATACATATTTGCAAAGCACCACTCATTTATTCTTAACCTTGAATGCAAACACAATCTTGGTCCAATTTCAGAACTTGATTGATAGAAGCCACAATATATACTGCATCGGTCCAAGATTTAAAAGAAAAGCTCCCACCACCAGCAAACAGGAATAGAAAACCTGTGGAAGGAAAAAAGAGAGACAAAAACCAGACTTGCTCCAGGGCACAAATCAGTTTCGTGTTTCCCAGAATATTATATACAAAAAAATCGTTCGTCTACTAGACACGAGAATGAGAGATGCTACACACGACTTTGGTCTGCCACTTTCTTGTAGGTGTACCATTTTGCAATCAAGACGTAGATGACGAAGTTGATCAAGCTAAGGATGGCTAGCAGCCAATAGAAGTAGTCGAGATGGCCCCTGTTCAGATTTTCAGGAATCCATCCTAGCTTCCCGTCTCTGGTGGTCACCTTCGTCACGATTGTCACCAGCAGCGTACTCAAGTAATTCCCCAGAGAATTCGTCGTGAGAGAGAGCGCCGAGCACAGGCTTCGCATGGCGTCAGGCGCCTGGTCGTAGAAGAACTCCAGCTGTCCAATGAACGTGAAGACTTCTGCACATCCAACCAGAAAGTACTGGGGAACCTGCCAGAAGATGGACATGGGAATGGTCTCCAGATCGTAGTAGTTATTCCTCCTCACGAAGTCAAGCCGGACGACCTCCAGGACGCCAGCAACAATCATGGCGACAATAGAGAGGACGAGCCCAATGCCCATTCTCTGAAGCTGAGTGAATCCCCTTTCATGTCCGGTGTACTTCTTTGCAACGCGGACGATCACCAGGCCGTATACAGGCGCCCAGAAGATGACGCTGAGAGTGTCGAAGAGAGACAGGGATGCAGATGGGATCTTGAAGTTGGGGCCCAAGTGCTGGTCCATGGTGTTGCCTTGTAGAACAAACATTGTGCTCATTTGACTGTACACCGTAGAGAAGACTATTCCTGTAGCCCAAACAGGGAGTATTCTGATGACGGATTTCAGTTCCTCCACTTGAGTCACCGTGCAGAGCCTCCATGGATTCACGGCCGCTTTGACCTTATCAGCTTCTGTCTCTACAGCAGCTTTGTCCAGGAACCTGGAATTCAACAAGATAAGACAGGCATAAAGATCGGTGATGTGTGAAAATATGGTCTCGGACTCCAACCTACAGTCTGACAACCTCCCTTCAGCTTATTAGAGGATGGTTAACTGATTATTGATTGGACGGTGACGGGACGGTAGCCCCCCTCGTTAAGAAAGCACTTTTATTATTTTTCGGTTATTGCTATTTCTATATAATTATCAGTATTTCACAACGAGGCCACGCAACAGGTGATGAGGAATCTGGCGAATAATAAAAGTACCTGAATTTGTCTGTGTGCCCAAGCTTGCGGCTTCCCTGGATGCTGGATTCCTTGTCGGCAGTTTCGTAAAGAGACTTATCAGCTGGAACTTGCACTCGAAATTTTCGCATGGAGGCAACCAACACCTGAGCAACTCGGGTCAGGGGACTGCCTCCTGGCTTCTGGAGCCGATACCGATGACTTCCTACGAGGAAGAATGCAACGGCAATGGCCATGGAGACTGCGGGAATCCCAAACCCCCAACTCCACCCTACATTCATCTGTATCCACACCAGAACGGAGGAAGCAATCAGAGCACCGATGTTTATTGAGAGATAAAACCAGTTGAAGAAGGAGCTCTTCTTTTTCTTCTCTTTTTCGTCATGTTCGTCGAACTGATCTGCGCCAAAGGAGGAGACGCAGGGCTTGATTCCACCAGTTCCAAGAGCAATCAGGTAGAGTGCCACAAAGCAGATTGCTGTTTGTGAGGTTGTTGGGTGACAACCGGCTTTGTCGCATACTGGCCTTAGCCCGTGCACTGAAGCAGATAAAGTTAAGAGTGCCATTCCCTGGAACAAGAAGGTAACCATGGATTAACTAAATACCGTGCCGGAAAGTATGAAGTTAAAAGAACAGTCCTTACAATAACATAGATGGTGCAGAAGGTGGCAATGGTCCAATATCTTCCCAGATAGGAATCAGCAAGAAAAGCTCCAATCAGCGGTGTGATGTAGCAAGTTCCAGACCAGTTTGTCACATTGTTTGATGCCACTGCGTTATCTTGGTTAAGACGGATAATGAGATAGTTAACCAGATTGGTGCTCATGCCATAGTATGCCAATCTCTCACAGCACTCGGTCACTGCCAAAACAACATCAGTTAATACCGATCAAGAGGAGAATGTTGCAATAGAGTAGAATTGGAAGCCTTACCAAGGATGAAGCGGCATGCCTTCCAATTTCCAGTTTTCTTCTTGTTGGCAGGGTTTTTGTGGACATCTACTGTTCCATCTCTGGTGTAGGTGTCCTCTTCTCCCATTGCAGAAAAGTTTCAGAACCTTATTTTACCTGCTCTTCTCAATCTTTTCTTATATGGGGCAGATCTGTGATGCTAGAATAAACATTCCATTATTACAACAAAGTAATGGTCTAATATCAGAAGTTTGACATGTTCACTGACTCAAAGGCATTCAACGGTAGAAAACTGAGACATCTAAATGCAAAAGTACAAATGGCTTGTCAAACCAACGAATTAATCAAGTAGAATTTTAGCACACAAGATTGTTACATGGATACATACCAAAAGAACATTAACTCATCAACCTAAATTGATTAGTGTAATAAGCGGTTTCATAAGCGAACAAAATAGAAGTCTTAATCATAGATTGGAAGGCAGCGGAGAATATGACAACTCCGTTCGCCATGGCCTTAAAACACTAGAGCATGCTGGAAATAAATAAATAAATAAATAAATATGTATATATATATATATATATTATAATAAAATTTGCACACTTTACAAATTATAAAATAATTATATTTTAATTAATAAAAATAAATTTTTAAATATTAAAAAAATATAAAACAATTAAATAAAAATATAAAAAAAAATTTAAGAGAAAATACAAATAAAGAAGTTGAAAGAAAAAAGAAAACCCTTCTTGTGATAATATTGCTGTGTGTGTGTGTGTGTGTGTTGAGCATTAGCATGAAAGGGGAATTCCCATACCGTCAGCAGCCTAACAAATCTGATGATACTTAATAAAAAAAAAAAAACAAAAAAAAACAGTAATATAAAACTGAATCGCTTATTTAACTCTCTTCATACGAGAGTAATCTACCAAAATATTCAAGGATTGTTCATAATTAAAAGCACAAATCATTCAGAAAGCAGCATTTATGAAGATAAATACCGCTTTATTTTTAATCAACTGATAAAATTACCCTTCATCTAGACACAGAGAAAATCGACAAAATTAAATTCCATGAGAGTAACATAAACTCATAAGAAAAAAAAAAAAAAAAAGAGCAAGTAGACCACGACAATCCCATTAAAGCTGCCGACTTTCTACGAGAAAACAATAACAAAGAAACAAAGAAGAAGAACTTGAACAGCTAAAATACACGATTCGATCATTCATCGATGATTCAGATTTATTGAGAACGGCATGGAAAAGGGAAAAACAAACCTACACGAGAAATACAGGGTTTGAAGAAATTGCATGCAAAGAAAATCAAGAATGGTTTAGGGTTAGACAAAATCATAGAGCCCCCGGAATCAGATCTCTAATCATAGTGTAGAATATACGAAGGCGGCTTATTCGTCTAACAAAATTTGTATTGGTTACTACGTATTTTAAGAATACTAGACCTCTGACACGGCAGGGCTGTTTAATTTTGTTAAATATGTTTAATTGCAGCTTTTTCTTTTTCACAGGGGAAATTTATTTTAAAATTTATTTTAAAAAATATAAGTACTTCTGTGGTTGTACGTATAAATTTAAAACATAATATATGATATATATATATTACATATAGAATTATATTTTTAATATGTAAATTTTGTAATTTATCATTTAATAAAAATCATATGTTTTAGATATGTGTATAATTATAAAATATTACATAATTTAATGTAATGTTGTTGATGATAATATGTAATATAATTCTTTTTAATAATAAAAACAAATGCTTTAAAATTGAAACTGCATTAGGAAATTGTATAAAATGAGTGAGAAATGTTTATGGAAAAAAACCAACCACGAAAAAAGAAACTAAATCAAATTTATTTGGAATATATAAATGTATGTATATGTGTGTGTGTGTGTGTGTGTGTATTTCCATGTATATAAAAATTAAAAGGATGAGGAAAATACAAACTATATAATAGGGGAATAGGGGGGCATTATAATAAATATAGTTTAAAAACCAACTTATAGTCACTTGCTCGATTTAATATATCATATACATAGGTTATATTAGTGCAATGAATGTATCAAGAAACTGTTTAAATTACATTAAACAATGAAATAAATACTCAACCACCAAAATAATTAAGATAAATAATACATTTAAATTGTTTAATTTTTTTGTTTGTTAAGTAATAATTTAATTAGCCGACAAATAAGAAAGAGGAGTACATATGAATCACTCTAAATGCATATCCTATCTGGGTGAATTATAACAAGTTTATATGATCATGAATATTTTCCTTTTTATTTGCTCCAATGAAATGGCTAGTGAGATCAGTACACTAGGAATATAATTAAATGTTGGAACATAAATGATAACTTATTTTTTCTCCAGTGAAAAAGGTAAGGCTTGATTCTCCATTATTATTCTTCAATAAGTCAATGATATTATAGATGGAATGTAATAATAAGTAATTATATTATTATGATTTTATTAATTGGATATTTAAAAAATAGATTTTGCTTAAATTAGGTTGTGATTCATAGTATTTGACTTTACTGCTCTATCCATATATAAGTTGATGCTCCTCTAGCTTGTGAAATGCAATTCTTGCAGTATTTGTTACACTTTTCAGAAGTGGAACTCAAAAGTAAACAGTAATTTTATGGATTATTAATTTTGATTGCTGTTTAATGGTTTATAATGATGGCACATATATGTATACAAAGTTCTTTTCGAGTCATATGGCTTACCTGACATCTAAGAAGCCACTTACCGCATTTTCTGAGTCGAAATTTAATTATTTATATTTGTTTGCAGTTTGCTAGTTCTTTTAGTTTTCTTTTGTTGTAAATTTTATTGTTTTTCAATTAGTAGAGTTTCAATTAATCTAGGCTATAAAAAATAGCTGCTGACACATTCAGGCACGCAAGAGAATTATTATATGTTTTTTATGAATAAAATTAATTGCAAGTGTTCTCAATTCTTGTCCTTCGTTTCATACCCTCAAGATTTGAGGAATTTTTTGTTTTTTTGGTTGAAATTTAGTCCATCCGTCAAGGCCTGATGGAGAAAGGATATGAACATCAATTACCATCTTGAAGTCTATTTTTTTCATGATAGTGAATCCGTAGCTTTGATTTGGGACTTGGGTGATGAACATGGATATCAATCTATTTCAATCATAAGAGATTCACTAGTTTTATCATAAACCAATTAATCATGCATGTATTTATGGTAAGTAAAATAATCAAGTTTCCTTTTTGTTTTTCTTTTAGTTATATGATTGCAAAAAGTGTGCAATAAAACAATACCTGTTAAGAAAATTCATACTTGTCAAATTCACTTAAATTTTTAGTTGGTCCGATTGTCACGAGGAGTCCATGTCAATATGTTTTGATAAGTTTTATTTTGTATATTCATGATTATATTATTTTTTTGTCACCATATGGAATATTTTAAATTTGCCATTTGATTTGGAAAATAGGTTATCATAGCAAACCTTTCTTTTTGTCTTAAATGAAAGTGTAAATTAAATACCAATTTCTCTACAACTATGACTCAGAAAATAGCATTTGGTTTAGCTCAACCCTAAGGATACGCATGTTATTATTCTATTTAACCAACAATCAAGTGTTGAAAAATGTCAAATAATATACTTACTTTTGAGTTGTAGATAACAAAGATAGTCCTATAATTTATCACATCGTATTCATTTCCCCCATACCATTAAACCTGCTAAATTTCTAGAATCTCACAATTAAACCTGAAATGCTAAAATATATAACAATTAAAATTGAAGAGTGAAGAGTGGATGTATCTCATCGTCATGATAAAGGCTTATTCCAAATTAATTAGTTGGCCTCTATCTAACATATTTTATAGTTTAGATAGATTAGATGTATGAGTTTGTTTAGTTACGTACCCAAAGGGGCCATGGAGTTGGCCAAATAGTGCTCTTTTAGTCTTAGCTTTCAGACAATTTCATTAATTGTCTTGTTATTTTATCTACGTTGATATGTGTGTGTGTGTGTGTGTGTGTGTGTGTGCAAGGGTTACTTAAACTGCGATTTTCTAACCAAAAACTTCAATAGTAGTACTCTTGCATCATATTATGCTATAAATGAAATTGTTATATTCATCCCACCAAAAACAATTTTTTAAAAAGTATTTTAATCAGAAAAGTGGGTAAATATGATTTGGAGCAGTGGAATAATACAAAGCTTGATTAGTAGCGCACAAATATCGTCATTTTTTAAATCTTCAAATACTGTTTTTGAAAATTATAATCCAGAATTGTATTTGATCCAACACGACCAACCACATTAATTTAATTAAATGTGTGTGCTAGTTGTATATACATTGATGATTTGTATTGAGTTTGGACTAAAAGGGCTTTTGCAAATGCCACACTTATGAACCTTGAAGTGTACAATCATCACAAATTTTGACCAAGTCTAAATTTATTAACTACATGGAATCGGATGCCCTCACTAATTATGATGATTACCAAAGTCATATATAACCAATGTATTGCACGTAAAAAACCATTTAAATTAGGCAAAAGCGTTTTTGTCTTTTAATTTTTAGAGGTCGCAAAAATGCCGCAACATTTTAAAATTTTAATAATTTTAGGATTTTTTTTTGCTCTAATTTAGTCGGAATCTTACAAGTGTCATGCACATGAGAAACGAAGTTGGGGTTTTCCAGAGGCCCCATCCACGTGACAACAGTTGTTTGGGTTGGCTTCCCACGTCACATGATGTGGCAATTACATCATACAATATATAAAAATGCATTAATTATATTTTATATCAAAGTAGAAAAACAAAAACAAAATATTTTTTCCAAAACTGATAACTTTTTTCTTGGATAATGAATTGAATTAATATTTTTAAATTCCTTCAATTTTTTTAATTAAAAACTTCTAATTCATAAACTAGTTTTAGAGATTTTTTAGACAACATATTTGGAATAAATTACAAATCTTGAATTTTATATCTTTTAGAAAAGAGAAATCTTTATTTTTTTATAGAAATTTTTAAAATTTTATATTTATAAATTTTACTTTGCTTTTATAAGTTCGAAAGTAAATTTTCTGTGCTCTATAGAGAATAAATTTCAAAAATACATTTTTATGGAACAAAATGCCAAACAGCCATATGGGATGAAAAAACGTAGTTTTGCCTTTAAATTAAATAGCTTAGCCATATAGTAATTGCTTTAGGCAATTGGCATGGCCCATCACATGTATAATAACAACTAAACAAACATTGAAGCATTTCAATGAGACTATTAAATGACATGCAGGCTAGCTAGGGAAACTGGGAAAGTTAAAAATAATTTGTTCACGTAATTAAGTAGTAAGAAATGAAGCCAGAACTTCAGTTAATTTTGGGTGGAGATTGGAGAAGGCTTAAGTTTGAAGAACGTAGGTTTTCGCCTAACCAAGGGAAAACGACATCAGGACAGCAAATACAGCGCCACAAATATACATAATATGCTGCGTTGGGAAGTCATCCCGCTGCAACACTTATCGACTGACAACATCAAAAACCGAGTTTTCATTAGAAATGGATTGCTGGGTCCGAGTTTTGATCCTTGTGGTCTGATTCTTTCCACTGTTGGCCCAACGCAGAGTTCGCCATTGCAAATTTAATGTACGTTAGTAATCCTTTCAGTACGATCAACCTTCTTTGTTTTGTGGTTTAGTTACATGATTGTAGTGCATACATGCAGAGTTAGGTCTGTAGGAAAAGCGTATATTTACTCATTGCTATAACCATCAGTGACATTTTCCTTGGACTGTCAAATGACATGTGTGAAAGGGAATTCTTCAAGGTTGAGGAATTTTGAATTAAAGCTTTCCCATCTGCAAATCAGCATTGGCTGGCAAATGCTAATTGAGATGGTGATTTTGGAACTAAAGGTGGATAAATTCATAATATAAGGCCACGTTTACTGTGAAGGATAATGTAGAATCCATTAATCAATCTAGGTTAATCTAATTTTCTTTTTGTTTGATCAAAGCCTTTAGTATGCTAATGTTAATAGTTTGGTGTAAAATTACAAAATTATAAGATTCATTTAAAAGAATATTTTAACTTTGTATCATTAATTGAATTATTTACACCGTAAAGTTATAATAGAAAAATTAATATAATCAGTTCAAATAGCTAGTTGAGCTTACTAAATTAATTAATTCATGCAATTTTTTTATCCTTAAAAAAAATTCGAATTATAATCCGTCCATCAAACTGAACATGACCAATGCTAATTAAAATCTACCAAGTTAGTTGGCCTAATTACGTGCAGGCATATTGTGGTAATAAGTCGAATTGCGAGGTCCAAGCATTTATCGAGAAAACAAAACAACATGCACTCATGAATTGTCTGAATTCCCTGAAGTGATTGACTTACTCTCTTGTGCAGGTGCCTACGAAAAAAGCCATACTGTGCTCCACCAAACCAATAGTCACCGTCAACGGAAAATTTCCAGGTCCCACCATTTACGCCAGGGAAGACGATACAGTGCTCGTCAAGGTCGTTAACCATGTCAAGTAAAGTGTCTCCATCCACTGGTAAGCATACGCATATAACAGATTATGAGACTTTGCCTCATTCCCTGGCAATTGAGAAACTTCAGGAGTTTAACTATGGCGATGAATGCAGGCATGGAGTCAGGCAGCTTCGGACAGGGTGGGCAGACGGACCAGCTTACATCACACAATGCCCTATTCAAGCAGGCGAAAGCTACGTGTACAGCTTCACCATCACAGGCGAACGGGGCACGCTCTTCTGGCATGCCCACATTCTGTGGCTAAGGGCCACCGTCCACGGCGCCGTCGTCATCTTGCCTAAGCTTTTACTTCCCGTATCCTTTCCCCAAACCCGACCATGAAAGAGTCGTCGTTCTAGGTGAGCTGGTGACGGAAAAATTAAAATTTGTGGTGGCGTTGCGTCTAACAGGGATAATGGATTTTAATTTCAATAATCGGGTGAGTGGTGGAAATCGGACACTGAAGCTGTCATCAACGAGGCTCTTAAATCCGGCCTGGCTCCAAACGTGTCCGATGCTCACGCAATCAATGGCCATCCAGGGCCTGTCCCTAATTGTCCTTCTACTGGTAATAAAATCAGGAAATCAGTTTTTTTTTTTCTGTAACTTTCCAGGAAATGTTACTCCATGCACATGATTGATCATACATATGTTTGACATACATATATTCAGCAGGTGGCTTTACATTAGGTGTTGCTCCGGGAAAAACCAACTTGCTTGGACTGGTCAACGCTGCACTGAACGAGAACTCTTCTTCAAGATTGCAGGCCACAAGATGACGATTGTCGAAGTTGACGCCTCATACGTGAAACCCTTTAAAACGGACACGATCCTGATCGCCCCGGGGCAGATGACCACCTCCATTTTGACGGCGGATAAAGGCGCCGGCAAGTACATGGTGGCTGCGTCTCCCTTCATGGATACTCCGGTGGTGGAGGTGGACAACATGACGGCCACGGCCACGTTCCATTACACGGGCACGCTTTCTACTTCTCCCACAACTTTCACCACCCCGCCGGCACGGAATGCCACCCCAGTTGCGAACACTTTCACCAACTCCCTCAGGAGTTTGAATTCCAAGAGGTATCCGGCGAAGTCCCACAGAAAGTCGATCGTTCTCTCCTTTTCCCCGTTGGGCTGGGCATCAACCCCTGCCCAACCTGTAAGGCCGAAAATGGCAGCCATGTCGTGGCGGACGTAAACAACGTCACGTTTGTGATACCTTCTGTCGCTCTTCTGCAAGCATACTTTTTCAAGATTAAGGGAGTTTTCACCACTGATTTTCCAGGGAACCCCGTTTCCTTTCAATTATAGGGGCAGCCCGCCGTCGAATATGGGGACTGCAAACGGGACAAAGCTTTACAGGCTGCCCTATAACGCCAAAGTCCAAGTGGTATGGCAAGACACTGGGATAGTTGCTCCCGAGAACCATCCCATTCATCTGCATGGATTCAATTCCTTCGCGGTCGGCAGGGGATTAGGAAATTTAAATCCAAAGACAGGTCCTAAGAACTTCAATCTCGTCAATCCCGTGGAGAGGAACACGATTGGAGTGCCGTCAGGCGGATGGATCGCCATGAGAGTCCGTGTAGATAATCCACGTAAAAATTTTGACTGTCATGTGGATTTCATCAAGAGGTTAATGATCCCTTTGATGCTAAAATTATGAAACACAATCACAGGAGGTTGGCTTATGCATTGCCATCTGGAAGTGCACACATGGGGACTGAAGATGGCTTTCTTGTTGGACGATGGAAAGGGCCCCAACGAATCTCTTTAGCCACCTCCTAAAGATCTGCCCAAATGTTAAATGGGTCCATCACAACATGCACTTGGTGCATTTAGTACATGTGCACCACATTTGTCCCAATTGTATATTAAAAAATATAAAAAAAATTGAATTAAATATATTAAAATTGTAATATTTGTTATAGTTTTATTTTCTGGTGCCAGATTCACTATCTACAAGATCGAGCCAAATGTGATTACGTGCAGATTATTTTTGTGCTTGCAGCGCAATTTTCAGGACAAGAGCAGATAGAATGCAAAGCTGTGTAGTTGAAGAAGCAAACAGGAAACAAAGATTGTGTCACATTATTATATTATGAAAGAAGGAAAAACAATAGGGAGTTTGGGTATTGCCTGGAGAAATTTTGCTCCTCAAGTTTTGAGATCAATAATCATATTCTTTTTAGGTTTTGTCTTGTTTGGATCTGTTCAACATTCTACAAGATTTTATTCAGCAATGTTCAATTACAAAATTTCCAGATTTCAGCTCTGGATCCCTGCACACAATATGTTACAGGGTTGAACAATTCTAATTAATTATTTTATCTTGACGTTGGGATGATTTGAAAAATAAAAATAGGTGGGTACGATCGTTCAGGCAGGCGATTGTTTCTCCAACTATCTAATTAAATACAACGTTCAAATATTGAGTCACAAAAAATGGAGTTAAATGTACTGAAAATTTTCTTCAACCTGCTCTGACGAGTTTTGAAGGAAAAACTATCATCAGTTTTGGGGTATTGGGCTTCTAGTTGATTTGTTACTGGACTGAATCCAACCAGAAAAGAAGAAAGTGCCAACTGCCACTTCGAAAGTGAGCTAACAGAAATCTGTAATACTATTCCCCCCGCCCAAAAAAACGGTCACTTAAAAGTGCGGTATCACTAGTTACTTTCGTAAAAAAAATATTTGGCCAGTGCATTTGGTATTATCCTACACAACCGATTTAGCTTCAAACTAACATAAGATATTGATAGTACCTTGCTTGCAAAATAGAAATACTTTGTGCCAAGGAATAATATATGTATGAATTTCAATGATTTGGGTTCGAGGACATTGTACAGTGCATGCATGGAATGGTTGCTTTTGATTTGCTACATTATAATGGTATAATTTGACGTAACTGAAGGATAGACTCATTGAAGCATATTCTGAAAATTAATAGGCAAATGTATGTATATGATTAGTACTTCTTGCTAACACAGTTTGGCTGGATCGATTGACATGAACCAGTCACTTCTTATCACAAGATCGTGTATTCGAAATTTTCTATAATAAGAAAATCTATAAGTGACTTAAGGGATGAATATAAAATTGACTCACGGTTAAATTCAAAGCACTCCAAAGTAGAGGTGTTATTCAACTTTAATTTGATTAACTCGACAATATTTTAAAATTTAGTCGAATTCAAACTTATTTTTTTAAATCCAATCTTATTAAGTAAGTAAAATTTTAATTCAATTTTAAAGTTTAAAAATTTGAGAGGGGGAATGTTCGAGTTTTGTCTAGGAGTTCAAATTGTTACGTGCGCTCGACTCATCAACAACTAACTTTTAATGCATCCAAAAAAAATTAATTACCTCTTGTTGGGCATACAATAGTGTGAAGCAGTGGATATTTGTAGTGACTGAGACCGCACACAAGAATTGTCAATGCTGATGGAACCTCAATTAGCGATTACACACTTTAATGACGCGATAATTATCCGCTTGACGTTGACTTCCTCGCCCTCAAATTACATTTATGCCCTTCAAAGACATAGTAAACAGCAGCCTCAAAGAAACTGTTACTAATTTTATTCCATCCTGCTTTTTGGTGGTGACATATGGGGCCGCGAGCCAACGCCCCCTCCTATGCTCTACAACATGCAAATACTTTTTTTTTAATAATAAATTGATTTATTCGGGCAAATGCTCCATTATTGATTTGCACAACTTTAGAATTTTGCAATAGAATAATTGCTGTTGGTAACTTTAAAGTAATTTAAATGATTCCTTCCAACCTGTAGTAGGGCCTCACCGCACTTTTTTGGAAATGTGGAGTCTTTCCAATAACAGCAAGTCCTAACTTTCTTTTTAAATTATATATCCCACTTAAAAGAAAAAAACAAGCAAACAAACAGACCGCACCTCATATAAGAAAGGGCAAAACCCCTTAATTTTATGTGATGAAATAATGCTTAGATTTAATCAATTTTCTAGGCTATGTTTGGGAGATGGGTTTTTTGTTGGATGTAGTGTGTAGTAGGAATTGTGTTGAAGTGAGTGGTATGTTTGAAAGGAATATTTTAATGAAATAAATAATATAATTTATTTCAATATATGTATAAAAGATATAATAATGATTTGATAATGTGATAATTTATGAAGATAATAATTATGTTATAGAGTATAAATAAAAATAAATGTGAGTATATGTGTGATATATATAGGTGTAGATTTCATTGTGAATAAGTGTAGTAATATAAAAATAATTAGTTAGTTATACGTAAGAGAAAGTGAAAATTTGAATTTAAATTTCGATAAAAATATTATTAAATAGTAATTTGGTAATGTGAAGTCCGAGATATTATTTTGGAGTTAAAAGTTAAGCTCCAGACATACCCCACTGTTCAAACGGTCAATTTTTATCACTCTTGAAGATAGAAATATTATTATGTAGTTTGTAAAAGTCAATAATATTCAATTATGCTTTCGTGGAGAGAACAAAAATGAGGCAACCTCAAAATAAAACAGCAACTATTCGTTGCCACCCACAGTATCATTATTACTATTAAATTAATTTAAAAATCCATCCATCTAATAATTGTAAGAAAACATATTTTTAGGTCAATAATATACACATGCGTACATTGCAGTAAAGCATGATGGTTGTTACAATTATTGGCCTTTTGCTTCGGATTCCACAAGTACATGCAAACTCTTCATAATGTTTGAAAAATTGAATTTTTAACTATCATGCTAACCTAGTTAATTGGGGTCTACATTTAATATACGCTTTATAATAACCATATATTTTAATAATTAAAACGTAATTTTATTCCCCGGAAACAACTTTTAGTTTGATCATAATGAAAGAGGGATGGATAAAGGTATTCTTTATTTATGAGATTAGCCTTTTAAACTACTCTCACCTCAAAAATAAAAAGATTTAAAGGGCAATTGTCTAAATATTCAAAAAGATAAGTTCTTAAGTTACAAAGGCTATGCTTAGATGCAAATTCGCATTCACCAATATCTATTGTTCTAATTACATTATTTAATAAAATAACTCTTTGTTTTAATCTTTCTTACTTTTAAATTATTCCAACATTTTTGTGTTAAATTTTCCACTAACCCAATTTGCATCCAAAAAAAGCCTAAGTTTTTGATGTGCTCCCTGCATTTACTAATTACTGCTTAATATCCAAGTCGTTTGTTTTGCAATTTTATAATATAAATATACATATTTAATTATTATACCTTTTAAATTTTTACACATTTCCCTCTTCAAAATAATTAAAAGACTTGCTCAAATTTAAAAACAATCATAGCCTTAAATTACTTTTTTCATCACTATGAGTAAGAAAGAACAAACCTCTGATCTCCGTTTACACGGCAAATACAAATTACCCATCAACATTTCCATCACATCACATCATGTGTTTGAAGATAATTTGGTAGTGGAGAGGGCTATTCTTGAAATACAATCTTACCATAAAAGTATTCAAAAAGGCAAAGACGAAAAACTTACTAACCCATAAAACTGTGACAGATTTATGGAGTGATTTGGAGATTCGGTTTGCCATTATACGAGTCGGATTATTCAAGATGATGTATCAGCCAGAAACAGGGGGGAAAATGCCGTCATGAAGATTGACAGCCACGGCTAAAACTTTGTCAGCAAAATGTGGACACAAGACACTGACTTCCCATTTGGTGAAATTATATTTATACCCACAAGACAATAATGACAGGTTGTCCTGTGCACTCGCGCAGGCAGCTGCCCTCTCTCTCCCCTTCTCCACAACAAGAAGTTGTAATCAGCTGCAGGCCCCCGCGCAAACCCTCCCACCGATCATTCACAACCACCTTTGGTCTGTGCGCCTTTTTCTCTTCTTTTGTCTGAAGATTCTTTCCTCTTAACAAACAGATACGAATAACTTGAAGGCCTAGATTTGCTCCTTCAAACTCAGTAACTCAATTTGGCTTTCATGATTCTGTCTTTCAAGGCTTTAACACCTGCAGAAATAAGAAACTGGAGAGAACTCTCCCAACATTTTCTGTTTTACTTCAACCACGTGATGGATTCAACTGCCCTAAATTTACCCAACGGTGTGTTTGGTTTTAAAAATTTAGGGTGGGAAGAAAAATAATAGAGAAAAAAAAATTTTAATTTCATATAATATTTAATTGAAATGGTTTCATAAAGAAAGGAAAAATTAAAAAAAGAAATTAAATTAAATAAAAATTTTATATAATTTGAAAAAAAATAATGAAGAAATTAATAAAATAAATAAAATTGAGAAATTTAAAAAAAAAAAGAATAAGAATTAAAATAATTTTCTTTTATTTTTTTTTATTTTTCTTATCATTTCATAAAGAAAATAAAATTTCTTTCTTTAAACTATAATTTTCCTCTAATTATTCTTTTCATAAGATTTTATTTGCTAACCAAAGCAATTACTCATTTTCCTTTAACATTTTATTTTCTATTCCTTCCTAAATTCCAATAACCAAAGATAGTATAATTGTTCCATCTTTTCCTCGTTGTTTTCCGTCAAGACTGCTCCTGACAGCCTTCTTTTGTTCTCAATTTTTTTGGCGTATGTCTTTTCTACATCCTTTTTTAATTCATCTGCTATTAGTTCTGCTGTTCGAAGAATTCCAACATCTGCCATTCCCGAGTAAGATCTGCTTTCCCTTTGCTTTAAGGAAAGGTGGAGAGTCTTTCCTAGATTCCTTTCCATCTGTCCGAAACACTGAGATCTCCCTCGAATGCTGATACTCATCTGATTATTAGCTATCTCCAGCCTTCATTTCTCTGCTTCAATTTTTAATCTTTTCACGAACTAGAAGAAATGAACACAGAAATGGAACTTATTTCACCTGCATCACGCCTCGGCAGCGCTTCAGGTTGGTTGTTCGAGGAGAATAAGAGAACCCATTGGACTGCCGAGGAAAACAAAAGGTTTGAAAATGCTCTTGCATTGTTTGATAAGGAGTCGCCGGACAGGTGGCACAATGTGGCCGCCATGATTCCTGGAAAGACGGTGTGCGACGTCATCAAGCAGTACAGGGACTTGGTGGAAGACGTCTGCGACATAGAAGCAGGGCTGATTCCATTTCCAGGGTACGCTAATCATACTTTCACTCTGGAGTCATCAGTGAATAGCCATGCCTGTGAGGGGTTGAAGCAACTTTATGGCCCTGGTGGCAAACGGAGCTTCTCAACCCGGACTTCTGATCAGGAAAGGAGAAAAGGAGTCCCCTGGAGTGAGGAAGAGCACAGGTAAAAAAATTTTTATGCATAATCTCGGACAGTTTCAAGTTCTTGCATTTTCAGCTTTTGTTTTTTTCCATCGTGCGACGTCGTTTTGTGTTTAGGCAGTTTCTGTTGGGGCTGAAGAAGTACGGAAAGGGGGACTGGAGAAATATCTCTCGCAACTTCGTGACCACGAGGACTCCGACTCAGGTTGCCAGCCATGCTCAGAAGTACTTCGTCAGGCAGCTTTCTGGAGGGAAAGACAAGAGAAGATCAAGCATACACGACATCACCACCGTCGATCTTACCGAAACAAAGTCTCCATCGCCTGATGAAAATTCACAGTATAAACTGAACTTGGTGGTTGATTCGAGGCGGATTTCGGACGTGAACGGTGTGTTTAAAGCAACATACGTCTCGGACCAGACAAATTCTGGAGCAATGTTGAGGTTCAGCCCACCATTCATGACAACGCATCTTCAGGGGTCTTCTCCTTTCGCGCCACACCTGCATGAACAGGATTGGAGGTGCATTAGTTCACATGAAGTCCTCTTAGAACATCACGATACAAATTTCCAGATGCATCCCACTAGGCATGTGTAATTTCACAATCCCCTGGCACGTGCCTGGGAAAGTATTATAACCAATTGGTTGCTTCCAAGGTGACAAGGTTTGCCAACTGGTTTCTCACTAGAAAGCCTTGAATAGGGGGGTGTGGTGTAGGTGTAGATAATATTATTGTTCGTCACAAATGGGTAATAACTGAGCCTCCCTTTGTCCAGAAAGGTCATTGTGCTTCCTTCATTTGAACATATAACGCTCCTGTAATAGTATCTGCCGTCTGTTATAAAACCACTTGAGATGGTGGTCCGCTATTAAGCGCTGTGCGTTGTTATGTTACTGTTTTTGACAGAAATGACAGTATTGTGGAGATTGGTTTTGGGTATCGCATGGTACATATAATAGAATCTTTGTGAAATATTTGTGGTGATTGATGTTAACATGTCTTGTTTGCCACCAACAAAGTATAACAAGCACAAGCTCTCTGGTGCAAAACTCCATTAATCCACTGGTGTACAGGAATTCTCCATACTAGTGTTCAGTTCAAAGAACATGAACCAAGAATTCGCCTTCCCGGTCAAGCCACTCCCTGCTTGTTTGCCAACTAACTGGTGGTATTATTACTCAGTTACTGCGATTGCGACAGAATGAATCTTGACAAGCCCATTGTCCACCCACATCATTTCTTGCAATGTGGTTCAGGTCCCACCCACTAAACATCAAGAGCAGCATCTCCATTTACACAAGCTCTTGTGGTATATGACAAAAACTGTTTTGCAGGTTGTCTTGTACCACCAAAAACTTTAATTACTAGTTTGTCCGGATGTGATGCTCCCCAAGTGTATCTAGACCATATACCTAATCTCATAACTTGAAGAAAGTTACATGTTTGTGATATTTACCACAGCTTGCGTCAGATTGGTCTTAAAATGATGCAAAGCTAAATATTGAAGGTTGGTAAACAATTGTAAAGCCATGGAGTATGAACTTGAGAAGGGTGAATGTTGACATGTTTGTCCATCTTTTTTTCCTTTATGTGGAGATCTTAGGCCAAAAAGAGTTGTCCCTGAAGGTTTATGTTACCTATTATGCATCAGTTCATTTGTTCATGGATGCCGTTACTACATTGGAATGAACAATGATTGCCGATGCCGATTGAACTAACAATAAAACAGCAACAGCGAATGCGTTGTTGACTAGTTGAGGATGTGCAGAAAAAGTAGTAGATGAATAATGGATCAACAATCCCTGTTGTCAGCAACCCATATCAAGGTAAAAGGCAATGGCATGACATCGGTCCACATGACTTCATGGTATTACTGCTGCAGCAACCTTGCCCATTCACTGGTTGTCATAACCACTTCCTCCAGATAAGAAAAATTTACTTTGTGTGTGCGTGCGTGTCTTCACTCTTCGTCCCAAAACCCTTTATCACAGCCTCTTGTTTGCGTGTTATGTTTCCCAATTGGCAGCTACCATATATGAATCTGATCCCCACTGTAGCCATGAATAATCATAGGTGAAAATCTGGACCTTAACCAACCATCTAATCCGACAACTATTATGGCATGCAGCACAAGGTTTCATTGACTATTTACACGGCAATCCTCATAAATTTCAAACAGTGTCGTGATTGTCTAAAACTCGGAGCAAGTTTTATACTGATATCTCTGAAAATTGGTGCAAAACTGGGTAACTGCTGTGATTATTGTTGGGTTTATGGCTAGTGCCAGAGGTACCTTTCGGTACCAGGGACAAACGGAATCTTCCAAGAGGACCAAGACAATGTTAGTCAGTTGGTTTGGTCAATAACAAAGAATAGATGAAGTGGCGTAATCATTGGACCAGATACTAACCTTCCTGAGCCAATTGGGCTCCATAAAATTCCTGAGCCACCCCTTCATGTGTTGTTCCAACACCCAAAATGATAATTGGACTTAATGGCACGGAATTATGCAAAAAATTTATAGAGATTCATAGGAACATTTTTTTGGCTCCTGTCAAGTCAGAATGACACCATTTCACATATCCAAAAAACATTCTTCTCAGCCAGAGTATGTGGGGAAAAAATGGAATACCAAGGAATGGAAACCAAAAGAAGAAGAATTGTTTAATGTGTGAACCACCTATTCTAAATACTAATATATCAAATCAATGAATGGAAATGACCAAAAAATTTATGCAACATTCCTCAATTTCCATTTCACAAAAATCACAAAATATGTTGAAGAAGATTTGACTGTACTTGAGAAATATGACAATGCAGGGCGGAAAAGACATAATTGCGCCGTAATTCTAGAGTGAAGAACATCAAATGAAGCATGCATTTGAAGCAGTAGATAGCAAGGCGATGGAAATCTCTAATTGAATTATTTAAAGACAGTAAGTCGAAGTGATTTGACAACATGCGCAGAGAAACCATTTTTATTAAGCCAATTTTTACTAGTTGTGAAAGACAGGTTAAAGAAGAAAGGAACACAACATACATAGATCAGGAGAAACATTATAGTACTTAATGGTTCAGAACAAATAAACAGCGTTCATAAGGACAACACAGATGAAAATTATTAAGGAACCACTTGCCACCTTTTCTAAACTGCATATTGTAAATGTTCCTCCGCCGCTAGTTTGAATAATTAGGACGGAAGGAAGAAATATACAGCCCAGGTACATAAAGAAGATTTATTGTGGGCATTGAGTTGCAGCCAAAACTACGAGAACACATTATTGTGTGCTTCTGTTGTTTCATTTCGGCTTGTAACAAAAATAAAATTACTGTGGAGGCGCTGCCCAACAAAGATTCTGATGGGCTATGGGGAGGCAACTGCCGAAAATAATTTTCTTGAATTTAAATTGTTAAGTCTTACTTGGATCAGCGCTTCTCTTTCGGACCATATTACGTGTGGTAACCACTTCAAATCATGAAGCATGAATCCTATCCTATTTTAGTTTGATTAGTCACACTCTGGCAGGAAACAAATGCATTCGGGACTCCCATCTGTGGCACTCTTTTTTGACAGTGTAGTAGTAATCGTTAATATTAATAGAACTACATGCATCATATCCCAATCAATCTTTGGCTGTACATTGTCGGAAACTAATCTTGAGTTGGAGGAGGCAAGGCCTGCGCAAAATTAAGCAGTCAGGCATTGTCAGATTGAGCGGGCATTGCCAGTCGAAAGCATTTCCCATTCAAAGCAAACATTAATTTCAAAGCACGAGAGTTCCTTCAACGGTGATGCTACAAGGTAGATAAAGGTAAAAGCTGAATAAAGCAGCGGGGCAGGGATTGCTTCAAAATGGCGGTCAAGATGGGACCATAACTGGGAATTTTGATTCTTGAGGAGAATAAAAAGGCAGGCAGCAAAAGAAGGATGTTGGATTGGCTGTGGGGCGACAGCCATGAAAGGGGAAGAAAGTCTAAGGAGAAGGGTATCCCTTGGCCTCCTCCCCATACCCTCTTCCACCCCTTTGTCCCTTTTTGTGAATTAAAGAACGGACATATTCTATCAGGACTGTTCCCTCTCTCAGTGGGGTCCACCAACCTCTCTTCTCTTTTTGACCAAGAAAATTTTTGAAGTGTGTGTGAGGCTTCACTAATATCAGATATTTTAGGTGGGAATTAACTCGCATCAGAAATCTTAGCACCAACGGATGAGCAAATGTGCAAAACAGTGTGGAGAAAATATGGTTAAGATTTAATTTGGAGTCACTTCTACTCTAATCTTAATCATGGGCTGATGAATGCTGATCACCATAGGAGGAATTCTTTTTAAATAGCTTGATTGTGAGGCCGTTTGGGCAATTGAAACATGGGTTTGAATCTTTGGTTTGAAAATTGTGCAATAATATGGTGGGCAGTCAACTTCGTGCTACTACTAAAGGGGGCACAGAAGCCCACAAGAATGCTCATCGTTGAGTTTCTTCAACTAGACTAATTCCATAGGATCATTAATTAAGGACCCCAAACCCCCCTTTTATCCTTTTTCTAGTGGTCACAATCTGGTTGGGAAAAAGATTGATCGATTCGAGTTAGAATATGATTTTTCAAATAAATCGTTGGCTAGATTTCGACCTATCTATTTGTCAAGCACATACTCAAATTTAACTTGAATTCATTCGACTTAAAGTCATTAATTTCATTTTAAGTTCAAGTCACATTAAAAATTATAGTAAAAAACTAACGATTAGACCTTAACTAGCTGGGTTGGACAATTGGAAACCCAGACTCCTTTATTCTTTTGGGTCCATAAAATTCATCCCATTTCTTACTCAAAACTCGGTAATACTCAATCAAAACCATTAATTTTGTAATTTTGTGTTAAGCTTTAAATCATGCTTTTGAATCGCGAGCCACCCCCTACCCCTTCTCATTTTCTCGCCAACCAGCTTTCTCTGCCTTGTCTTTTTCTTTCCCTCCCATCAGTTCTTCCTAATAAATACCCTCCCATAATCTCACCCACTGCCTCTTCTTCTCCATCTCTCTCTCTCTCTCTCTCTCTGAGAGTAAAAACAGGCGACGCCACAGAAACCCAAATGAACAGAGGAGTGAGTTTCAGCCACGAACCAGCCATCCGTTCCAAGCATGCCGGCCCCAAAACTGAAGTTGGAGGAAACAAGAAGAGAGCGACGTTGAAAATATGGATTTTCAAAATCCCAAAGGGCGCCAGATTCTCAACAGCAGGTTTGCTCCGGAAGGTGGTGGGAGCTCTGCCGTTCCTGGCGACTCAGACGCAGAGGCGATGCTCGCGTAAGGTTTCCTCCGCCAGCCTGGCGAGATCGTGTTCGTACGCGGAAACTCTTGATTCCCACAGGGCCGAAGCCATTGAGGACTGCATCGAGTTCTTGAATTCTTCTTCTCTGCAGAGATCAAATTCTGTCGCAGCTCTTGCTAGAAACCAAGTGTTGAATATCTGAGCAGACTATCAGATTCTGTTTTCGTAGATTATAATAACACACGTGTTCATTAAAATTTCGTTTCCGTGAAGACAATATATTGGTTCATCTGCATACACTTAATTCTCCAAAAACCCATCTCACGCCAGCTGAACAAAGATCACATTGTTGTAAGGAAAAATTCTTGCCCAAAGCAGTTTTAATCAAATTCAACTATAATTAGACCCATAATACATCCATTAAAATGACGGGTATTCAAAGGGTATTAACTCAACTGAAAAAGAGGAAGGAATTGCGTTCATCACCACGCTCATGGATCGAGGGTAAGCTTTTCCAGATCTCCTTGGATTCCATGATTTGAAGCTTTCTTCATTTCTAAAGCTCGTTTGTATGGTGGGGCAATAGGGGGTTGAACAGGATCTAAACTCTGATAAGATCCATCTGAAGCTTTAGGAAGTGGATATGAACGATCAGAATCATACCCACTAAGGTCACCACAGGCCAAAAACGGAATGTACACCTTGTTAGGCCCTTCCAGCCACCCACTGCTGCAATCTGTCAAATGTACTTGTTTAGCGAATCAGGATTCTGAGGAAGCGCTTGCTCCAAATATTTCAGGTAAAGTTTTTCACTGAGGATTATATTTCAATAAGGACACACAGAGTCACAGACGTCTTTTGCAGCATGAAAACTTTGGCAATGTTTCACATTTCTATGTTTGTTTTTTACGAAATCATGTAAAAACAAAAAGATAAAATTTAAAAAATATGATTGAAATATGTGTCCTTGTGTTGTAAATTCAAGAACAAATGATGTTTTTATTTCTTTTCAGGGTACTCAGAAAATTTTGAAAGCCTTCAGAATTCCAAAGAAGGCAATCACATTTAAGATCTTTTCATTTCTCGCTTATTATAATACAAAATTTAGGAGAGAATGGATATATATTATAAGACGGAATATTGGCCAAACGGACAGAACATGTTTCTTCTCTCTTGGCCTCTTCCCATATATCTAAAATGTTATCCATTGGTTAATAACTAATGCAAAAATGGATATGGTGAATGAACATTACATCATCCTCTCATTTCCACGCGTCAATGTCTAGATTCAGATTTTTATAAATTAGCTGAGAGAAAAGAAAAGCTATTAAGTTCAGAAAACAAGCAGCACCAATATTCAATATTACCTAGATCATCTGCACCGGAAGGGCTTCCAATTTTCTCCAGGAGCTGGTGCAGATCTTTTTCATTAAAGCCTTCAGGGGGCGAGTAATTCTCACAGACTACAAATGCCTCTGTAGAGGAAATAATGGTCATAAACAAAATTGAAATTAAAACAGCATTCTGCATGTCCGAGGCAGTTATATATATTTACATAAAAACAAAAAAATCATTATAACACAACTTATTAATAGTTGTATAAAATTCACTTCTCATGAACCCCAAATTTGGAAACAAGTTTATTGATATAAGGTTAGTGGTAAGGCTTGCTTTGGGAAAAACACGATGTCATAACACATTCATCAGCTTCTTCAATTCATTCTTAGGTTGTCACTTGTCCCCCCACTAGCAGCATCTGAATCGTAAAAATCTATTCCTGGTACTTAGTGTCTCCACCATTGTGGAAGACACAACTACTTTATTTTCACATTTAACTATTTAAGCCTTAAGAGAAGCATGAACTCATGATATCAAGGGAAAATAAAAAATAAGGTAGGCATGCTCTTCTTCAGTGAACTTATCACTTCATCAGGGAACTTGTAACTTAGGAGGTCATCTTTCTGCTTATGAAATTGTATTTAAGGGGATTGAATGCCCTCCAAATTGAATGGAAAGGTCCTAACTGCTAATTGGCTTTGGAATGGAATAAAGGAGAATAGTCTGGTAAATTACCTATGCTTGAATTACGACTGCTTTTTGGTTTAGCAAAGGTTACTTCCATGAAAAATAATTTTAGCTGCAATAACGAGGCAAGACATCAGATTTAATCAGTTCCAACTTAACTTGCTAAGTAGAAATCGATTCTGTAAAATTATGATTCTACATTTGACATCAATAAATCTAACTGATGATCACATATGAATATATATACTACTGTAAAACTATCTAATGAATATATTTTGAAACAACAATAAACAAAAAGAAGAGATTGAAATTAACAGGATTAGAAGGAGAGAACTTCAGTCAATTGTTTTGGCAATATTTAGAAAGAACAGAACAAACAAAGAAGTATTAAATAGACACAAATACATAGTACATTGTCTTTATTTGAAATACCAGCAAACTAAAATTTGAACTCTTAGGAATGCCCTAAACATGTCAATTATTGTAGTTCTACAGAAATGAATTCGTTTTCTTAACTCCAACTAAGCTCATAAATGAATGACTGTCTGAATATACCCTAAAATGATATTTTCTTAAAGAACCTCAGCCCCATAATAAAAAACTAATAACCCTGAGCATTAATAACAGGACATGCAGATTGCAAGCTTGTTACGAAAAGAAAATGAAAATCTCGGCCCTTAATGTCACAGTTAAATCAGAAGAGGAGCCATGATTTACACATAAACGTGATCTTATAAATAATAGGAGACAAATCATGTGATAAAATTTTGAGAATGACGGGCATACTGTTACAAACCTGGCAGTAAAGGAGACTAGTATCTTTTCCTCGAAATATTTTTGCAATAAACTTTCCACCTCTTTTGAGTATGTGTGTAACTATTGTTAAAGCCTGCAAGCATGTTTGGCCACCCTCTTTTCAGTGTGAAAACAATATCTTATTACATATGTACAACTTCTTATGCAAGGATACATATGAGTACTAAAATTAACATGACAGTCATAGTGAAACACAGGCAAACAATTTATGGCTAATCATCTATCTTTAGAAGCAACAATTCGTCGTGGTAATATGGTATATCAAAGAAGAGAAATTTTACAAATGAAAGGGGTAATTGAATAGTGTATTTGTTCCAATCTCGTTTCTCTTGCTATCAGACATAAACAGCTTTCTTTCTCATATGCATACACCCACACACACACACAATAATAACAACACAACAACAATAACAATAACAATAACAACAAATAAGAATATTAATAATTTTTTCATTTTCTAGCAACAGTAGAATCACTAGGCACCAAATCGTGCATAAAAATAGCATGGCAAAGAAAAAAGCATTCATGAGACACACAAGGATGTGAATAATGCTATTGTAAAACTTAAAACCACCCTAGAGATCTCCTTAGTAACAAATGAAGAATGAGAACTCTAACCGCCAATATGAGTTGTGACTGAACAAATTCATCCATATCATGTAGGCCAGTCACTGCAATATGCAGAGAAATCAAGCTTGAAAATGGATAATATGTATAGGAGAGAAGTTAATGTAATTTCACTAACCATCAGGTGCACCATCACAAACAACAAGATCAGCCTTGCCTCCATCAAAATGTCGAATGACCTGGGAAGAAGGAAATGTTCCAAGTCAATAGTGGATTAACATTACTTGAGAGAAGAAACTAAGAAGCCAAAAGGCTTAGTATTACCATCTATGTGGGCAAGAATCATAGTTTTCCTTTCAGCCAAAATGGAAAAATAGCTAATTCTTTTGCTGTATAATATATTATTAAAATAGTTATAAAATCCACAGACAATGGCAGAATGTTTTCACAGATGCACGCGCTTGTTTATTGATATATAGATAGACTAGGAATAAAGTCCACACCGTTTCAGCTGTCCGGGCATTTGTTATATCCCCTTGAACTTGAATGACACCTTCTATAGGAGCCATGGGCTGCAAATCGATGGCCACAATAAGTGGAAAATCACTATCCCTGAAAAATTTAACAAAGACAATCTTGGTTCAAATATCCAAAGGTGTATATCAACTGGGTAATGTCACATAACTGGGTAATACACAATTTCCATATATGACACAGTGTTCTCAACAGTGAGATGGGCAGTGAAATGGGTAAAATCGTCATTGAAAGACAAAATACGATTCAAGAGTACGAAAATTCACTAGGAAAACATACTTGGAATCAGGTGAGAGCTTCGCTGGGAGATAAAGCTTTCGACTCAAGACCTGAACGGACAATATATTGTGCCAAAGTTCAGTGAATCAAACAAATATTCTTACCTTCAAGACTTTAATGAAGTGAAAGCAAAAAATTATACTATGTGAATGAAAAGGAAAAATATGTATACTTTGAATACCCTTGCGTTATTACTTTAAAGCATCAAAAAGAATGGGATAAATGCAAACAATTTCCAAATTTTTTTAAGTAGAAAAAAAATGATGAACTCTGCATAGGTAAAACTTAAGTAACTTGAAAAGTGGAAAGAAAAGTATAGGAAAAAATTTTTGAATTTTAAACTATGGCATGTTAACGAATTCTACTTAAAAACATAGCTATTAGAGCAAACTTAAGCATGTCAGATGTGCAATTGATGGTTTAAAATGGACTACTTATAGACATCGGCATAAATTTTGCCCAAACAATCATCTAACAAAGCTGCTAATTAACTATGAATGCGCAAATTGTATTGTAAGTACATAATAATGACATTCAGATGATTAGAACATGCTTCTGTATGTGCATGTCCGTATGTGTGTGTGTATCAAAAAGCATTTAATCATAGTATAAATTACAAAGTATCAGAGTGAACAAAGATACATCTAAATCACCCACAAAAGGCATTTTCCAGCCAAAGATAATGAAAGAACACATGGTGATGCACAAATATGAGCAACTCTCAAAAATTGGCAAATGCAACCCAGTAGCCAATCTCAACAGGCAAACTCAGAGTCAGAACTGTTTCAGCACAAAATTTTTAAAATTTCATTTTTATAGGACTTTCACAAAAATAATTTTTAACAATTTCAACAGTGCCAGAAGATATCATGGGTTCCATTTTTTTTCTTCTCACCCCCGTGAGTGCATAACCAGCATCTTTATTAAAGAAAAATTCTACATTATCATCAGAATTTCAGCAAAGTAATGGCAGAATCACAGAAACCTGACTCCAGCTTCCAGGTGCTGCGCACAAATCCACCACACGTTTTACCCCTGCACGTTAATAGCATCATTATATTAGCAGATAACTTTTATGCAATTTTAATCCATGAATGAATTCAAGATAAAAATAAACAGTTATGCAGTTAAATCAGACCAAATGCCAAGCAAATATACAAAATCTAAAAGAATAATAACAACAGTCATGATTAATAAACATGAACATGTATGATAAATAGGCCCCCTGCAGACCTTCAAATATGTTGAATTCCTCGTCAATCTGAAGCAATTTGAAGGCACTTCGGGCACGCCATCCTTCCTCTTTGGCTTTCCTATAGTAGATGTCCTGCAATATCATCATTTCATAAACAAGGTAACCAGATTAAATAAAATCTAACAAGAACATAAAAGAGGTGTTTTAGCAGGAAAAGGAAGAAGCGAGAGCTCACCCTTTTATCCCTTGATGCTTTTCCCATTAATTTTGAGTTGAGGTCTCTGTCACACTTCTAATAAATCGATTACAGGCTACCAAAAGCAAATCATGAAAACATAAATTACCTCCCAACTGCATGTGAATTGGATGAAAACAAAGAAGCACCGGCTACTTTCAAAAGTCAGTTATTACTTCAAACAGCTTATGTGCATGCTTCGTTATGTGAATTGAAACTAAAAGCCTCGTCCGACTCGTTTTCAACCCACCCGACCCACTACCAACCTCAAGTTTCAATCTTTAAAACGTCAGTTGCTCTCTCTTACTGAAATTTCGACACTGCTACACTAACTTACATAATTGCCATTGACAGGCAACTGTAAAGAAGAAAACTCTATGAGCATCAAGTTAAAAAAAGAAAAAAAAAAAAGCGTACCCACTTTCAAAACAAGTATCCAAAAGGACAGAATTCCCAAGAACTTCAAGATCTCCAATGGCGGCAGAGTCAAACGTGAAGTATGAAATTTCCCGTAACGGAGATGCGAAGAGAGACGACAGAAACAATCACAACCCGCAACGACAATTGTGGGCTTTGAATTGAATAATCAAGGATTATCCATTGCATGACTGGGTCTTCTAACCTAACATCTTTGTGGGCCTTTTCGTTGAAAATCTGCGACTCAGTATAACTTGTCCGTTTGTGGGTTATATGGGCCGGGCCGATTGGCTCACAACTCTTTCGTCTTATGTAAACTCAGTACTGATCGGCAGGCTATGTTCGGGAGAAATGTTTTGTGAGAGATGATGTTGGATTGGAATTGTGTTGAAAAGTAAGGTTATGTTTGTTTTAAAATTTGAGTGTACATTTTAAGATACTAATGTCTCGAAGATTTTGTAAAAGTAAAAGAAAGAAATATATAAAATTTAAAAAGTATAATGATTGAGTATATATTTTTGTTGTCCAAAATTGCAAAACAAACATAGCCGTAATACATTTAATTGTAACATTTTGAGAGGCTAAAAATCTCGATTTATTTGATTATATGTACAAGTTGTGTAACAATATTTGGATAATGTGATAATACAAAGAGATAATGATTAGGTTTTAAAATATAAATATATTCAAATGTGAGGTGTGTAGAAATTGATTTTATTGTGAGTAGATGTAATAATTAAAAAATGATTAGTTAATTGTATATATAATAGGGTGAAATTTTGAATTTAAATTTAGATTAGAATTTTGTTGAGTAATGTATTTGGCGAGATACTGTACAATTCAGGAGTGTCCCCACACCCGTGAGATGTGGGTCCCATTCACTTAGTAAGTGTTTGGATGCACACTGTGCTGTGTGGGAGTATGATTGTGTAAATTTTGTTAGAAGATTGAAAAAAGTGACAAAAGCATGGCCTCAAGTTCTTCACCTCAGTTCTCTCATAGTATTCAAAATATTCAACATATATATATATATATATATATATATATATTGAATAACTCCTCTCCAAAGCTCTTGTTTCCGCATACTACACAAATAAATAAAATAATTTTTGCCTCTCTAATCCGTAGTTTTGAACTTCGAAAGGGAGTTATAGTTAACCGATCCTAAGAGAACGAATTGCTTGTAATAGATTATGAAAGAATTATTTAGATGATTTGGAGCAGGAGACTTCTGAACATTAGAGGTACTGTATCTGTTAAGATTAACTAATAGGGTTTCACACTTCAAAATCAGGATTAGAAATGGTTAGTAAAAAAACAAAAGAAGAGAAAACTCCCATGTGAGAATAAATTCAACACGATTGATGAATAGTTGATGAAAACAGATGCAATTCAAACTTGAGAGTCATGATCATCCTGTTAAAAAACCATAACATAATTGGTAGTCATAATTTACTAGTCCAACAATACAGATTAAATTGCGAAAAGTACCGACTACTCATGGCAGGCAACGTCCAGCTGTAAAATTGTGGTGGGTTTGCATGCATTTGATTCAGCATCAGAGTGGCGTCATGAATTTAAAGTTAGAATTTAATGCAAAAGACTGGACGAGGGATCGAAAGCTGCCATTAATTTTTTGAATATTAATGACAAGATATCTTTTTTTTATCAAAGTAATGGCCTTCCAAATTTAATAATTTTAAGAATTTTATTTAACTTGTCATTAGTTGGCAACTATCTACATGTGAATATTAAAACAAAAACATTATCCTATAGTCAACATTGAAAACATTTACGCGACGAAATAATTACTATATATAAAACAAGTATTAAATTATAACTTCAATGATGAGAATATAAAAACGGTAATTTTCATATCACCATTAATCTTTTGCTATTAGAAACATTTTTAAGAGCATTAACTTGATAAGTTATCGCTAACGTTTACTTTGTGAGTCGCACAAGTTAATTGTACAAGATGTTGAAAAGAAAATTAAAGAAAGAAAATAATAGTTAGGTTACACATTGAATGGTTTCTCGTTACCTAAGTTAATTACTAAGATGTAACTTCTATGCGATCTTTTTCAAACCTTTGCAAGGCGTAAAATATTTTTGTAAACATATTCGCGGTTATAAATTTATAAACATGTATCATGAAATGTCAATATGGTTATTTAAAATGCATCGGATACTTAATTATTCGCAAAACCCTTTTATTAAGACAGTGTATGGTGAATTACCAAAGAAAAATATACAAGCCATTACCATCATCACAGCAACCCACAAGGTGCCCTAATTTCTGACCAGAAACTCGGAAACAAATACTTGCAAAAACATCTAGACTAAAATTGAAACCATTCTGACAGGAATTACATCTGTTCACTTGTTGTCTTCGCAACGACCCTTGTCCCTGTTGACCTGAACAAGTCCATTTGTCCCAGCCACCATGAAATACTTATCCTTTCGTGTCAAATTGGTGCACTCAAACCCTAACGTCCCCGCCAGCACCCTCTGGATGTAATTGGCCACCTCAATCGCCGACTTCCCGCCTCTGATTGATAATTCTGGAGGCAATTGATTCAAGAACGTGATCTCGTACGTGGGTCTAGGGTTCATGAACACGAAATAAGGGTCCAGCACCTTGTGCCCTCTGGCCGTCGTCCCGTAAAACACGCTTTGCTTGGTGTTAATGGCGACGGGCACGATTCTGTCGCTCAGCTCGGCGAAAAGCGCGCTGAACCTCAGCAGGAAGGGCTCTCTGCAGGTCGTCCCTTCGGGGCATATCACTAGGTCGCCTTCTTCCAGCAGCCGCCTTATGTTCGCTGCGTCCTTTTCTCTTTCCCTGCATAAGGCAACGGCTTTGATGGGAGAAATTAACTCCGAGAACTTACTTATGCTGTAAGTAACGCAGCTGATTTTCCGGCCGAGCGCCACCGAGGTGACAACCGGGTCGAGGATGGTCCGGTGGTTGCACACGAAAAGGACGCCGCCGTGGCCGGGACGAGGGGGCGGTGGCGGAGTGCCCCTGACGATGACCTTGATTCCGAGCATCATGTAGGTGTAACGTACGATTCTCTCGGGCATTGGGATGTTGAGATAGACTCTGATGACTGACAAAACAATCCCGATTGGCATCCACAGGAACGTGACCAACGCCACAAGGGGCGTGGGCCTTTGCACCAGACGACCCTCGTGGAAAATGATTGGGGACAGAAGCTTGTTTCTGGGCAGTGGCTCTGCTCTTGTTCGGGGCACCATGTATGCCTCCTGTAATTAGTCAACGTAACCCAGGAAATTACTACTACTTATATTTTTGCTTAATAAGAAATTTCCTAAACTAAGAGACGACCGATCTTATGATTGGAAAAGGAATTGAGGACGTTTGCAAAATTGAATTAAATGAAGCGCACCTAACCTCTGTTTAAGGCATATACAAGTGGACAGGAATGTTCTAATTTCTAAATCAAGATGTCGAACAATAAAAGTAATTAACCTACCACTACCATTTATTTTGCCATTCCCCAAATCCCTTTTGGATATATGGACAGGAAAAAGTTTAAGTGACTGTGCGCCCCTAACCAACCTGTCTCTCTTGACTTGGAACTCAGAGATCGAATGGATGAGTGTGATATGTTAATTAGAGGCCGTCCTTTCTGGCTAAGTAATCTACACTGGGTAATAATTTCTTTTTATCAAGTACATAACAGTTACAACGATTAAACGGTACAATTTTGATTTGATTAATTTCGTGTACCTAACCCAAGAAGTGATGAGAGTCGAAGATCAAACAATCATGAATAAAGCATTTGGGTGATAGGAGGCTCAACCACTTGCATGTAATATGCATGGGATCATACGTTGGTTATTGTACTTTTCTAGTTAATCCTACCTACAAAAATGCTTTTCAAAAGGGCACGAGAAATTGTTTGAACCTCACCTACCCTGCCTAACTTATTGTGCTCATGTGCTACATATTATTCATCCAATAATACAGACAAAATTAATTGAAACCAACAACCGATCATTGAATACGGCACTACGTAGATAACTGGCAAGACGATATCAGGAAGAAAATAGCTTATGTCCTTGTGGTCATCGGACTTAATTACCTTGCATATCGACATGAAGTCATGATCAGTGTCTCCGTCGCCGAGACCCAAATCAGGCAGGTCATCACCAAATTCCTTAAGAATTGCCAATTTTTTAAGCTCCCCAACAAGAACACCTGGTTTCTCAACAAACCCTGTGGCACGTCCTGATTTTGACACCTCTAACTCTGTCCCGAGAACCTTATCTGCCCCCAAATTGTTCTTCGCAAAATGCTCCACCATTATCCTCGGATTAGCGGTGATTATGTACCTCCTGCCGAAGGAACAAAACACTTTCCAGGTCTCCGGGTGCACGTCCTCCGAATAAAACCTAGGCAAGACAGACCTGGAAACGAGCTCGACGTCGCGAACCTTGAGCCCCGCGACAGATATGAAGATGAAGGTCTTGATCGCCAGAGATTCGGACACAAACAAGCAGACGAGGTACACGAGTGGAACCGAGGATAAAAGAAGCAATGCCCGAATGAGGCTGCCGGCTTCTAAGGCAAGGAGCATGAAGTAAGGAAACGCACTGGTGGACACCAGCAGAGTGCCGTCCAGGTCGGCTGCCACCGCCTGGTCCGATCGGTCCGCCACGCTGCACTTCGTTATGGGCTCAAAATGCCGACGAGAACCCATGTTTTCTATTCTAGGAAAGATGAGGATTGGAGTGTAAGAAAGGAAGAGGGAGGGAAGGAGTTTAAAAAGAAACGAGCAAGATGGTCGTGAGGTTGATCACAGTGGAAATATTGTGTGGTTGTGATATTCATGTAGAGATAAATTAATTAATTATTATTTATTGCTAGTATAAGATTTCTTGTTTCAATGATGATAATAATAATAAAGAGGGGGTCCAAGTTGTTGAATGCCTAGGGTTACATTTAATTACCCACCTCATGGGGGTCGTTGGAAGCCGCCCTACAAGTGGCATAACGCGTACTTAAATATGCAATTTTATTGTTTTACAATTTGCATATATGCATACTCAATTATCATTGTTAGTGCTAGCTATTATAGTTATTGTTATTATTAGTATTATTTGCTGTCACTATTAACGGTCTATGCGTTGAAGTCAATTAATTTTTGACGCTGTTTATAAAGAGAATACAAATATTTGTTTACTTTTAAAATATCATAACTCGTATTTGATTGAATGCATCTTAGCGTGTAAGATAAATTAAGTTGGCTTGCAAATTTAATTACGGTCAATATCTTAATCCAGCTGATCAATTAAGTCCACTACTCTTTTTTTGGAGTTATATGTTTAAAACCTTCGTTCCTATCCATTCCCTTAAACTTCACGCTACTAAATATACAACTTAACAAAAATTTTATTTAAATTCAAATTCAAAATTTTCTTCCTTTGCATATATAACTAAATAATTATTCTTTAATCATTACACGTAATTACAATCAAATCAATATATATACACACAAATATGTATCACACATATACTCACATTTATTTTTATTTATACTCTAAAAACTAATTATTAACCCTACATATTATCACATCATTCAATTATTTTTATATATTTTATTTAATATGTCAAATAAATTAAAATTTTATCCAATCAAAACTCTTTCAACCAAACATACTATTCATAATTATTAAATATGTGTTTGTGTGTTTTAGAATTTAGTTGATAAAGTATGAAATTAATACACGAAAAATAATGTAAATGTATATATAAAAACCATACTTGATAAAATATTCGCATCGAAATATTATATAATGATGGGATATTTTTCATAAATATAAGTGAAATGCATCTGATTAAAAACAAACTCAACGTTTTTTTGTATATAATTATATTGTAAAATATCTATGGTTTAATTCGTACTTGTCTATTTTCATGTCAACGTTTTATTTACAATTTAATAAATGGGACTTTTTAATTGCTATTCATTCGCATCTAATTTAATTCAAAATAAAAAAAAATTATTTGTAAAATGACATATTCTACGAGTTGATTATATAACAGATATCATGTTTGTTCACATTGTAGTTCAATAAAACATAATAATTAAGACCAAATTATTCAATGGATTTCTATATGATTTGCTTTGTGCATATGAGAAGTGTGTCATAGTAATAATATTAAATATATAATAACAATAATTACAATATATTATGTATGCCTAACGTTTAGTTTAATTAATCCTCACATATACACATTTCCTTAATTAATGATTAATTTCTAATAAATTATTACAAAATTATGCAAGCCTACTGCACAAATATTTTTACAGCTACTTTTACGTCGTGCTGCTGCACTGAATTAAGTGCTGCACTAAAAGAATGTCAATTCTGACAACTCATCCATGGTTATCACACAAACGAGGTTAATTGTTTATTGTGCGGCCAGAAAAAAAACCTCCTCCAATTTTTCATAATTTAGAAGGGGCCTTGCAGCCTAGGTTTCCCTATCCCTACATTTAAAAACTGACCTCCATCTGCCCATATTATGACTGCTCAAATCCAGTTAGAAACGGGACCACTTACATTAGCCCAAAAGTGGGCAGTAGGAATCCTCCTTTATAGCTATTTCACAATCAGGAAGACAGATCATGAAAGAAACTGAAAGGGAAAAGGAAAAGAAGAAAGCAAAAGTTATAAAGCTGAATCCCATCTGCGTGTAATCCAAGTTTCAAACAGTTAGATGGGTTAGTTGATATCAACTACCGTCCAAGATACGACTAATTAGGCACTTCACCACTGCCTTGTCAGGCTTTCTAAGAAATAGTTAACTTGTAAGAAATTGAAGCCAGGGGCTCAAAAATTCTTGTCCAAGTTGACAAATTCGTAGTTTAGCAAAGGATTGTTGCCCACGTGAATTGTGCATGGCCCATACACATTGAGGTGATCATGAGCATCACATAAAATAGATGTGTGTGTTTAGTTTGAGACGGTGGGCTTGTCCAGCTCATATATTGCTTATAATTAATTATCATGTGACGTACGTTTGATTATTCTTTTCCATTTTTATAGGTAATTTGAAGGTCCATTTTGAAAAACATAAATGAAAGGACGCTGGCAAAACGGGCATGCGTGAAGCGTGGTTGGATAATGAATTGGATATTTGTGGCCCGGTTAATTAGTTGACTTGTCCCTGAATTAGGCATTTTGGTCAATATTAATTGCTAAGCCGTTTTATCTAGATAATTAAACCAAAATTTTAAACATAACACAAAGACAACAAAGAAAATTATGAAGCCCAAAAGAAAGACAATCTGGTGGGAATATCCCTTAACCTTCCAAAACGTATTCAACTCAGGCCTAACCACGAATTAATTATTAATTTCATGAAGAAATCTTTTGGACAAAGATTGATTATCGGCAAGCACTTAGGTGGGATTAAAATAATATTCAACCATATACATAAGGGTGTGTGTGTGTGATAGGGACTTGACTCTTGAGGGCAAACAGCCATATTAATTCAAAATCTAATCCACAGATCACACACACTGTGTCTGGGGACCTTCAGTCCTGCACAGAAGTAATAGTTATATATACATAGGTTTGACGGGTAGTGCTTGTGACTGTAGTTTCCAAGTGGTTAATTTGGCAATATTTTGAATACTGTATTCTTGCATGGTTATTACATTGTAGGGCACCTCAGTACGTCCCCTATGAGTTATTGCAAAAGGGACGTGTGGGAGAGTGGGATTCGTGCATGTCACCTTTGCTGGTCTCACCTAATTAACCAGACGGTTTTTCTTTCTTAAATTGTCGTATTATATGACTGTGATCACCAAACAATTCTGTTTTGCCAACCTTAATTAGCCAGCCACAACAGCTGTCTTTGTCTGCAATAATCCACAGATTGCCAAGCACGGATAATCAAAATAATTATCGTTTGATTAATCCCTGTGTTCCTGAGTACTTAAGAGATAATCGAGGGGGTGTGGGGGCCTTCATCCATTGATTTCTCTTACAAGTCAGAAGGGCAATTAATCTTTTGCCTTCTGCGTGGTTGTCATACAGTGTTGGACGGTTCCGATGCATGGTGTTAAGAGACGATGTAAGAATCGTACACTCAATCGCCAATTTATGTAATAGTAATATTTTTACTTTGGGTTGTTGAGAAAGATTCAGACTATAAATTTTTTTGTCAAAATGACTACAGGGAACGATCGATGTTATACAGCAGATGAATGAAACTGGAAAAAAAACATTCGTTATGTTTGGAAGCCAACTTTTAACTCCAAAACAGTCTCTCAAATTTCATACTACCAAATATATCATTTCATAAAATTTTTATTCAAATTCAAATTTAAATTTTCTCTTCATGTATAATTAATTATTTATTTTTTTAATTATTATATATAGTTGCAATCAAATCAATACATATATATTACACATATACTAAAATTTATTTTTATTTATACCCTATAATATAATCGTTACGCTTATATACTATCACATCATCTATCATTATTATATATTTTATTTATGTATTCAAATAGATCATACTATTTATTATATCGAAACTTTTCTTTTAAACATACTACTTATCCCAACACAATTCCTGCCAAACATTATATACAACAATGACCCCTCTTCCAAACATTGCCTTATGTGTGGTCTCAAATATAATAAAATATCTTGAGATAATTTTTCATTAAATATTTTGATAATATATAATTTTTTGTATACATTTACATCTTATATATTGAATTTATATTTATCATTCTTATTTTTGTGGTATTTTTATTGTATTAATGCAATATATTTAACTATTAGTAGAAATTTGAAATTCTTAAAATTAGATTCAAGTATTTTCACTACAAAAAAAAAGTCATTATTTGTGAGTAATTTGTTGTGAGAAAAATTTACTTTGTCACATTAATCAAGATAATGTGACCAACTGTTTTTTTCCTCACATTATTCCTTAAATGTTGTGATGATTTTGGATTCCCTCAAGAATAATATTCATCAATCGTGAGGAAAAAAGAATTCATCACAAAAGGTCACTCAAATCCTCACAATAAAATTATATACAAGTGGTAAAAAAATTCCTTGTTAAAATTAAAAAATGTTCCTGTCCTACTAGAGTAACCTCCCTCTAAAATTTTACTTACTTTATATAGTTTTACTTTTAATAACATTATGATAACAAATATTTTGTTAAAATATTCATTAAAATTGATTTTTAGATAAACGAGTTAAATGAAAACAAAATTACCTCAATATTGAAGTCCCGAAAGCATTTTAACCCCAATCCTCTTAGTCTTATCCCTATTTTCACAATTCTCTCTGACTTGTCAATCGTCGTTCGGCCTCTGCCTTACGTGATAAAAGAGTTTGCCCTCTTTAACCAAGGCTTTTAAAACCAACCTGACCGGCCAGTTTGTTCAGTGCGGTCACACTCAAAAAACTGGTCATAGTTTAAACTAATGTGAATCGGTTAAATCTGATCAAAAATCGATTAAAATTAGATTAAACTGGTCAAATTGGTTAAAAACTGGTTTTACTATTTTCATCGATAAAAAATTTTAAGAAATAAATATGCCTTTTAAATAAATATACTAAATAAAATATTATAATATCTTCTAATAATTTTGTTTTTACCATCTAAATAATTTATTATTATATAAAATTTTCACTATCTATTTTTTAATTGTACTTATTTTATAATTTTTATCTATATATTTTTCTAATAAAATAGTTGAAAATTTTAAACATTGCATATTACATCTTGAAATTAAAAATGTTGAGTTAATTGTGTTGTTTTTATTTTCCAACACTTATTTTTGAATATTTATGTCTTTCTTTGAATTTAATTTAGTTTCTTTTATATTTTTGTAATTTTTTTTATTTTTATTGAATTATCAAATTTTTTGTATTATATGTAAATCTTATAATTTGATATATTAATTGATGTACATGAATTAATTTTATAACATTATTTTAACACTATTATATTTGTATAAATAATATTATATATAATTTAGAATAATCGATTCTTTAGAAACAGTTGAATTGATCAAATTAGTAACTAATTTAGTTCTCCAATTTGATAACCGATCTAGTTTTGAAAACATTGTCTTTAACCTTGTTTCTCCATCAAACCCTAAACCTCCATTTTTAGTTGAAAATTGGAAGCAAGCAGTATATGGTGAATCGTTGAGAATCTGATTTTGGGTTTCCATTGAACGAGTAAGCATTCTCTTTCGCCTTTTCTTTTATTCATTAATATCAATTGTATATTGAAATATTTTCAGAGAATTTTTGTTTTTAAATGGGGGTTGGTGTGCTTGGCTTGGATTCCCAAAACCTTTTTTGCATTTCTCTTTAATTAAAATAGGTGAAGAGGTGATAAATGGGAATGGAGTGTGAATGTGATGGTGGGTGGGTGGGTCTTTGACATGTATAGCAGGGCAAAAGGGTATGCTGCTGTAGACACATAGAAATTTTATGTTCAACTAAATAGTGCCACATGAGAACATAGTGTAAAATATCAATTAAATAAATACTATTTATATTTTTAGGAATTTAAATAAATATAATTCTTAAAATAAGAAAACAGAAAATTAATATTTTAATCAGCCAATCAAATGCTGCTTTGTAGTGAAATCTTGTTAGAAGTTTAAAAAATGAAAACTCTATAAGATCAAACCTATCAGTTAGATCTGTGGACAAGCTTCAAGTTGTAACGGCCAATAAAACTACACCACGTCAGCAAGATAATACAGCCACTTTATCCCTCATTTAGCTATAATAAATAGCAGTCAAACCTTACAGCAGAAGGACTTGGAAGCCAGGGATTAAAGCAGCTAAAAACTTGAAGTAGTAAAAACTCTCCATATTCTCTCTGAAATTCTTAAGAACATGCAAGGCGTTCTTCATTAAATTCAAAGAATTTGTTACTAAAATTCAAGACGCTCCTCATCAAAAGTCTCCAAATCTAGCATTTGATTTAAAATTGTAGTGCGAAACTTGAATATCAATGTTATTGAAAATCCAACAACTTTCAAAGAAAATCAAACACAAGTCTTGTCATTAAAGATTGTTCAAACTTCAAAGCAGCATTCTTGATAGAAGGATTAGAAGATTGAAGTTAGAGAATATAACCCACAAAAAGTTCAATTTGATCTAAATTTGTTCAATTTGTACTAATTTTCTTGTTAATCAAGAATTTTATCGTACAAATTTCTGACATGCCTAGTGGGACCTCTCTGCCTCTCATTTCTTCCTTTCACAAGTTTCAAACTTCAAGCAAGTCACCATGGCTAGCAACAAAGAAAAGTCTTCCAAGGTTGCTATCGCTAAGACTGCTTAAAGAGCACTAGTGCTGTCACCCAGAGTGTGGCAAAAAGGTTAGCATAATCCAAGCCAACTCTTCTCCCTGAGGCTATTAATAACCCACTCTCTGCAAATGAAGGCAACAAGGATAACTCTACACTTTCAAGCCCTTGGTCCAACGCCTCGTTTGCTTCCAACATGGCTCCAGTCGTGACCACCAACACCTTAAGTCTGGAAGACCAAATTGCTACATTAACGAAGGTCATTAAAGGGTTGGCTAAACATGTCCAGGAATAAGACTCGTGGATCTTGAGATTGATGGGTAAAATGAACAATACTGAAGCCAGCTGAGCAATGGAAAAAGCGTCTGAAGTCCATGATAAAGCCGAAAGATCTACTAAGCAGCTGACCGAAAACCGAAAGAAGTATACAGTCAGAGAGCTCTAAATTTCCTCTTACGTCTTGATTCCTGTCGATCAACTAAAAGACTTCATATAAAGCACCATTAAAAACAAGCTTAATGGAGGTGCCAAGTCAACCCTGAAACCTCAAACAGCACCTGGCTCATTTATTGGAGGCATGCAATAATGCTGGGATATATGGAGACCATCTGATTAAGTAGTTCGTTGATCATTAAAAATAATGCGTTTGAGTGGCACACCAATCTTAAGCTTAAGTCCATATATAGTTGGGAGTAATTGGAACACGAGTTTCCCAACTATTTCTACAGCACAAGGCAGACCATACGCATGATCAAGCTAATAAATACCTACCAATGGAAAGTTGAGCCAGTCATCGACTATATCAATTGGTGGAGGAACCTAATTTAAATTACAATGATAAACTCTCTGAAACCTTAGGTATTGAGATGTGCATATAAGGTATGCACTAGGGGCTACGGTACATTCTTCAAGGAATTCAGACCAAAACGTTTAAAAAATTCGCCATGCAAGCTCATGACATAGAACTGAGTATAGTTATAAGTGGTGTTGGTGGAGCACCTGTCTCTGAGTTTGCAAGCTAAAAGACAAGAAAGAAGCAAAGAAAGAGAGCAAGCCTCCCATAAAAAATCTAAATAAAGAATCCATGGCAGTATGTGCCAAACCTATCCTAGTCAAGGGAAAGGGAAAAGTGGTTGAAAAGAAAGAAACTCTCAGAGCAAAAAAAACCAACACTAAAAGAAATGCATGCCAACCAATTCATAGACTTGAATGTCTTAGGAAATTTAGACGACTTGCCGAAGGCTAACCTTATTAAGTTACCAGAAATGAAATGGTCTACAGAAGTTGGTAAAACTGATGATTCCAAATACTGGAAGTATTACCGCTTGGTTGGACACCCCTTCCATGACTGCTTCATATTCAAGAATAAGATCATAAAACTTGCCCGCCAAGAAAAAATCACATTGAAGGATAATAGTGCAAATGCCAACACCATCACTCTCAATCATTAAATAAATGGAGTTAATGAAACTAGAAACTCCCCTAACAAAGTTAATTGCTTCTATTAGAAAAGCTAAAAACTCGTTGAAGATTGTATGACTACAATGATCTTCATCGATGAAGACTAGATGTTAGGGTTTTAATCCCACAACAAGCCATTGTTCATCACTGGCTATGCCCAAAAGTAAAAGATCAGTTGAACGTTAGTTAATGAGGGTTCGAAAGTCAACATTTTGCCTTTACGGACATTAATAGAGTTGGAGATCTCAACTGTTGAACTCTCAAACAATCGTTTGATAATCTAAGGATTCAATCACATGAGGCAAAGGGCCATAAGCACTATGAGAATGAAGATGCTCATAAATGACATGGAATCAGATACCTTGTTCCATGTTATAAATGCCAAAACATCATGAAATCTACTCCTCAGTTGGCTGTGACTCCATGAGAATGAGGTGGTCCCTTCTACTTGGCATCAATGCTTTAAATATTGCCATAACAGTGTTGTGAAAAAGTACTCAGTGATTGCAAACCTTTCACTGAAGCTAAGTCCTACTTTGCCGATGCAAATATAACTTCAATAAGGTTGGGACTTTCTAAGCCAGTAGCTCCCAAAAGAAGGAAAAACAAGAGGATGGTCCAGCAAGGGAAGATGAAGTCGAAAAGGTGCATCCCAAAAGCCACCTCGGTAAAGAGCTAGCAATTGATAATGCTGTTAAAGGTTTGATGTTGTCTCTAACTTGAATTGACAATGAAGCACCTACCTAACTACCTAAAGAAATTGTGAAGAAATACTAAGAGGCTCTCAAGAGTTGAGGACTGTAAGTCCCAAGGCATACAAACTCCCCATCAAAGGTAGATACAACCTGTAAGAGCAATCACCATTGGGAAAACTTCCATAAAAATCTTTGAGTTAAAACCCACGAGCAGGGCTTAGGTATGAGCAGTCGAAAAGTTCGATTTGTATCACCATAAGTGCTTCCACAAATACCATTATTGAGGAGGACCACTCTTTGTGGACTAAGGAAAAACCAGCACAATCGTCAGTGTTTGAAAAACTTGGTCCGCTTAAAAGGTAAGAGTGTTGGAGGGCAAAAAGGGGACATTAATAAAGCACCAAAATAAGATGAGAAGTTTAATCCCTGCTCACATGTAGTGACAAACAAACTTGGTGATATCATGTGATAAAGTCCACAAGGCCAAATTTTAAACTATCGTCTTCACTAGAGCTCAAGATAAAGAGAATGATGATAGGAAAAGTGTGGCTTATCCAACCACATCACCTTACACGAAGAAAGAGAAACCTTAAAGAAGACACTTAAATTGCACTACCCCAAATGGAAGCAGAAACTAAATCTATTGTAGATGAGGTAAGAGAAGTAAATTTGGGGGATGACAACGACCCTTGTCCCATCTACATCAGTGCCATGTTGACAAACGAAGAGGCCGACATGTATATTGAGTTGCTAAAACAATTCAATGTTGTATTCGCAAAGGATTACCTGGTTTAAACCCAAAAGTGGTCGTGCATCACTTAGCCGTGAGGAAAGGGGCTTGTCCCATTAAGCAAGCACGATGTTAATTCCCACCTGAGCTCCTTCCTCAAATGAAAGTGAAAGTGAATAAGTTGGTTGAGGTTGGATTCATTCGAGAAGTCAAATATCCTACATGGATTTCCAACATTATCCTAATGAAGAAGAAGGATGGACAAATCCGAGTTTGTGTTGACTTCAAAGATCTCAATGAAGCATGTCCTAAAGACGATTTCCTTTTGCTCATCACCAAGCTTATAATTGATGCAACTATAGGAGATAAAGCACTCTCATTCATGGATAGATCATCGAGGTATAATCAAATACGCATGACACTTAAAGATGAAGAATTGACAGCCTTTCGCACATCTAAGGGCACACCTGCTACAAAGTGATGCCTTTTGCCCTAAAAAATATTGGGGTCATGCACCAGAGAGCCATGTAGAAAATATTTGATGATATATTTTACAAAAATGTCGAATGCTATATTGATGACCTTATGGTAAAGTCAAAGAGATAGAAGATCATTTGCATGACTTGAGAAAAAATTTTAAGCACTTGAGAAGATACAGTTGAGAATGAACTCGTTGAAATGTGCATTTGGGGTCATCTCTAGCAAGTTTTTATACTTCATTATCTACCACTAAGACATTGAAATTGAGCAAACAAATATTGACACCATCTTGAAGATGTCAGAGCCTCAGAATATTCATAAACTCAAAAGCCTATAATGAAAGTTAGCATATATCAGAAGTGTCATCTCGAATCTGCGTTCAATTGACTCAAAAGAAGGATGTGCCATTTGAATGGAATGAATTCTACAGAAAGGCTTTTAAGAACATTAAGTTTTACTTGACAAAACCTCTAATATTGGTGGCTCCAGTGCCTGACCATCTATTGATCCTATACATTGCTACACAAGAATGCTTAATGGGAGCCCTATTGGCATAAAAAAATGACGAAAAAAAGGAAAGTGCCCTGTATTATCTAAGTAGGATGATGACATCGAATGAATTAAAGTACTCACCAAGTGAGAAAATTTGTTTGACACTTGTTTTCACCATTTAGAAATTAAGACACTACTTCTAAACTCATACGGTTTATGTGGTGTTTAAAGCTAACCCACTAAAGTATTTATAATAAGGCCTACTATTTTTGATAGATTTGCAAGGTTGCGCCTTCAATTGCAATAATTTAAAATAGTATATGTGCCACAAAGGGTAACAAAGGGACATGCATTGGCTAACTTCTTAGCGAACCATCCTATTCCAATTGAATGAGGTCTTTCCGACGACTTACTTGATAAAGACGCCCCAATGGTTGAAATCACTCCTCCATGGAAGAAGTACTTTGACAGAGCTTTCCATAGAGAAGGAGCTAGCGCTAGAGTCGTATTTGTGACATATGAAGGAGAAGTCCTACCTCACACATTCACCCTAATAGAAAGATGTTCCAACAACATGGCTGAATATCAAGCCTTGATCATTTGGCTTGAGATAGATATCAAGCAACTACACCTTAAAGTCTATGGGGACTCTAGGTTGGTTGTCAACCAACTACTAAGGGAATATGAAGTTAAAAGGCCTGAGTTGCTTCCATATTATAAGTACGCCAATATGCTCATGGAGTGACTTGGAGATGTCGCAATTAAACATATGCCAAGAAGAAAAAACAAGCAAGCAGATGCATTAGTCAAGTTTGCCTCCTTTTTGTCCTTGTCGAAGCAGAATGTCATGTAGCCATATGCAAGAAATTGGTAGTGTTACTGGTGCTCGAGGACAAAGCAAACATAGAAAAGAATTGTTCTGTGGAAGTCTTCAAAGTTAAAAGGGAAGTTTGGCTCCAACCATTTGTGGACCACTTAAAATACATGAAGTTACTGGAAGACCCACGCCAAAAAGTTGACATTCGACGTCGAGCAACCTGTTTTATCTATATCAAGAGCACATTGTACAAATGTTCGTTTGATGAAGTGTTCCTAATCTATTTGGGCAATAACGAAAGCACACTTCAAAATTTATGGTGCTCATTAGTTTGGAGCAAAATTTCACTTTCGCATTAAAAAGATGGGATATTATTGGCCAACAATAGAAAAAAATTACATGGAATTTGCCAAAAAATGTCGAGTATACAAGTACCATGCCAATTTCATCCACCAACCACGTGAACCCTTGCACCCAATAGTTACCTTATGGCCTTTCGATGCTTGAGGTTTGGATGTTGTTGGACCCATAACAAAGTCATCTACCGACTATCTCTACATTCTCATTGCAACCGACTACTTTTCCAAATGAGTAGAGATGATTCCTTTCAAGGAAGTGAAGAAAGAAAATATTGCTAACTTCATCCGCGTCAATATCATTTATAGATATGAAGTCCCTCGGTACATCATCACCAATAATGGAAAATAATTTGTTAATAGTACTATCGATAAGTTATGTCAAAAATTTGGCTTCAAATAGAGGAAATCTTCAATGCACCATGCCTCGGTAAACGGTCTTGCAAAAACTTTTAAAAAAACCTTGTGTAACATATTGAAAAAAGTAGTGTAAAAGCCAAAGAGAGATTGGCACAAAAGAATCAACGAAGTTTTATGGGCCTATCAAATCACTTACAGGACTCTTACGTAAGCAACTCTTTATGTATTGGTGTATGGTGTAGACGTTGTTATCCCATTTGAAAAGCAAATTTCATCTTTACAAATCACCATACAAGAAGGGTTGACCAAATAGGACAAAGCTCGCTTGTGCTTTGAAGAATTGGAAGCACTTGATAAGAAAATGTTAGATGCATAGCAAAAGCTTGAGTACTATCAAGCTCGCCTATTCAAGGCATTCAACAAAAAGGTACATGCTCAATTTTTTCAAGTTGAGAACTTGGTGCTCACCGTATGAAGGCTCATCAACATCACTAAACATTCTAAAAACAAGTTCACCTCTAAATGAGACAGACTGTATGTCGTCAAAAAGGTTTATACAAACGGTGGCTGCAAGTTGGTCAACCAAGATGGCATAAAAGTTAGCCCAATCAATGAAAATTTTTTGAAGAAATATTATGCTTGAAAAAAAACAAACAAACAAAACAAAAAATAAGGCCAAAAAAAAAAAAGAAAAGAAACAATCAAATACTCCTTTACATAAGTATAAACTGTCAAACCAAAACCAAATCAAAGTTCCTTGACATGATGTTAAAATTGTCAATCCAAATCAAAATCAAATGTTTCTCGACACACAAACCTAATACTGCAAGTCACTTTTGGCCTGCAATAATATAAACTATGAATAGCCTTATTTCTTGCAAATTCAAAGTAGTTGAACTGCATTATGAAAATAGTTGAGAAAATTTTATTGAACTAGGTACGCATTATGATGAAAATACTAGCTGCATTGGCCCTCGTGTAGCAAAAATATTTATTAATTTGGGTGAGAAAATTTTTCAAAAATAATTTAACTAATGTGTAAATTATAATACAAGGAAGTGTTCCTCACAAATAGAGTTTATAGAAGCTATTTGAAAAAAAAAAAAAAAAAAACAAACATGCAGTTGTGAGGAAATCTTTCTCACAAATAATTTTGTTTATTGATAGATTTAATGTGAGGAAATTTCCTTGCAAATAATTTTGTTTATTATTGGTTATGGATTGTTTTAACGCAAGAAAGTTATTATGACATTATATTTGTACAATTGCAAGGAAAAGTTACGTGTTGTGACAAAATTAATAGTCATGTAAAATATTTTTTTGTGAAAAAAACTATTGATGTGATGAAAGGCATTACTTTTTGTGAGGATGATTTCGTCAAGATAGTCATTTTCTATGAGAAAATTTGTTTCCTCGCAATAGAATTTGCAAGGAAATATTATTTTCTCACGTTAACCTGTTGCGAGGCAATATTAGTGAGGAGCTAGTGATGAAATTTTTTTTCTCACATTAGTTTAATGTGAGGAAAATTTTCTCTTATACAAGGAAGAAATTCCTCACAAATAATGCTTTTTTTTTTTTTTTGTAGTGTTTTCTTGATATTTAATAGTTTTTGTATTTTTAAGCATATCAATTAAATTTATAGTATAAATATTATGTCATCAATTCAACTAGATAGAGCTGAACCAGTAATTCAGAAACTGAAAATATTCTTGGTTTAATGACCGAGCTGAATTTTAATACACTCGTGTGTGTGTGTGCGCGTGTCATTAATTACCCGTCTAAAATTATTTATTTATAATTAAGATGAAACCAGTTGCTGACAAGCATACTTATATATTGAAGATCATTCGAAGAAAGAATCACATATAATCCACTGAATTTCAAATATGATTCCAACGATACAAAGCAGTAACGTATATGTACACTGCCACTGAACCACATACAAGGATGGATTTGTGTTATTCACGATATTCTTATTAAAAAATGTAAACATCTACTTTTAAAAAAGAGAAAAAAAAATAATTTATACTAAATCTCATAATAAATAATGACTTCTTTTTTTTTAATGTTTCACCTATAAAAAAATAAGTTTACTTTGACTTTTCATATTTGTTAGAAAAAAGACAACACGTGCATCCATTAAAAAATGAACTAAATAACCCCTAAAATAACTCCATGCAAGAAAATGTCTGCAAAATTTTGCCAATATTTATAATCTTTGATAAAAACGTGAGAGATGTAGAGCAGAATGCGTCGACATCAAATGAAAAAATTAACTCGACAAAAATATAATGTCAAGAAAGAAAAATATATTGCCCCGAAGAGGACTCTTGGCTGCCTCTTATGCTGCAGAAAGTTATTGGCTTCGTTTGTTTTTAAATTATCTACTCTTTAAAAATACACACTTAATTATTATACTTTTTTTTTTTATATATCTTTTTCTCTTTTAATTTTACATAATTCTCAAGATAAAAACGCTAAAAAATAAATATCATAATTAAAAAATAAACAAACTAATGTTTTTGAGCGTGACATCTATTAAACCTTCAAGCTACTTAAATTATTTGGGCTGATGAAGGATAAATCTGTAACGTTTAGGGCCTCCAGATTGTTGGTCCCGTCACTAGAAAAGTTGTAGGGCCAGCTGGTTGGTTGTTATTTCATGGGTAAAGCCCAATATGTTAGAACTATTTTTTGTGAGTTTGAATCCTATCCCACATAATGGGTGTTTTAAGAGATTCCAGCCCACACATTACATGTCACTTACTCTCTTTCCGGTGCAGCGTGTAAGAGATTGTTTGGACGAATTTATAAACTATTTAAAATATTTTACAAAATATATAATTACTTTATAAATATTTATTAATTTTTTAATAAAAAAATTTATAAATTTTAAAAAATAAGATATTTAAAATTTATAAACTCTTATAAAAATAAGTAGAGTATTCTCAATTCATTTTTAAATATTTTACATGACGTTTTATTTTATATATTAAAAAATGACGTAAATATTTTTAAATTATGTTTTATTAATGATATTTAATTTGTGTTTATATTATTACATAAAAAATTATAATCAATTACAATTATAAATGTTAATAAAATCTTATTGTTTTTATCCAAATACATTATTAATTAATTTTAAAAATAGGTTTTATGAGGTTATAAATCCCAAAACCTTTTTATAAGTTATGAAATCTTTTAAGTTATTAAAAATAAGTTTAGCCAAGCACCCTCTAAATCGATACATATTTATATAGAGTTATTAAAAGCTTGGGACTAATTTGATTATGCAATGCAAATTTATAATATTATTCTTAACTATTTAAACTATTACCCTTAATTAAAGCGACCAACCACACTCAAATATAATCATTATTGTACCGTTATTTTTTCCTATACTATATTATTATTAAATAAAATTTTGTTATAGAATTTGAAATTATAAAATTACCATTGTCTTCAATTTTTTTGTTTTTCTATCCTCCTTTTTAGCGTTTTTATCGTTATATGTATTCATTCTCAAGTTTTCTCTTCTTTTAAATACTTTTTTTTTTTTATCATTCACTATTTCCTTATTTTGAATATCTTTATACCTTGAATTTTTAATAATTGTATTTTGATTATTTAAAATATAATAATTGTATAATATTTAAATAACATTGAACATATAAATAAAGTGTGTAATTTTACTAGTGTGTGTGTGTGACTATACTGTATTATTAAGTGTTTCACCTTTATTTTGATTACATAAAGTAAGGTCATGTATTTACTCTTTTTAGGTATATAATATAAAATCACATATTTACTCATATTTTTAATTATTAGTCTTTTTCTATCTTTTTTGATTTCTTTTTCTTATAATTTATCTTTATTTGTGTTTCACTTTAAGCTCTTCACTCTTAATTTTTTTTCTTCATATTTAGTTATATTCTTATTTTCAATATTTTTATTATTTAAAATATATTTTATAATTTCGCACACGCGTTGTCTGTCAATTTTACTAGGGTATTGAAAGGTGGAGGTAATAATGAATTGATGAATGCTTTGGGCCATCTCAATTAAATCCGAAAATCAAATGTCGTCTTCTTTGAATTTCGTGCATAGCATTAATGTTGTCAGCATATATCTTCATGTTTCTCTTACCGTGTTGTCTGGTCTTGTGAAGTAAACGGTGACCAAAGTTGAAGTTAGTGGGGGGCACCCAATATCCACTAACCTAAATCCCTTTTTCTCCCCAGCTCTTCATTCATGGACAACCTTCCGTGGTATTCCTTCATGTCTGCCACAACCTAAATATATTCATGCCCCTTACACATTGAAATGACAGCCGAAACATGCATCCCAATTCAATTCAAGCCCACTTTGTGATCAATCAAGTTTCATTCATTTTTCATTACATATTATATATGTGTGTGTGTGTGTGTGCGTGTGCGTGTGCGTGTGTGTGTATAAAGGGCATATTATTTATTAGTGAACAAAAGATGAGAAAATGGGTGTCCACCAGTAGCAAGCATTGTTGTCAAAGTAACAATAGGAGGAGGAGCGGAATGCTATTTCAAATGGCATGTGCACCGTCTGAAGTGATGTATTGTATCCACCCGATGTAGGCCACTAATACTTTGTTTTGACGTGATGAAGTTTGAATGGGAACTCTAAATATTAGTGTATGTATAGTGATCAATGCAATAATGATTACATAATCAAAATTTTAACTTTTTTTTTTTTTTTTCTCCCATTTGTAGTAGTTTTGTGGCAGGTGTTGTAAGAGTCTAAAACTAATTTGCACAAGGCATTCCTGATTTCCAAGGACTAGGGATTAAATCTTGTCGCATGCGTCCTAAGAAATCTCGAGACAGATTGGGTTAGTGGCATACATCTTCCATGTAACGTGACTTGGTTCCCACTAGGTTGGCTAGATAAAAGTAATGGTTTTGGGTGTCACATAATCTTGCTTGGAGTTACAATATGCTAAGCAGGCCATGTTTGAAGCTAGCCTGTTTCACAACCTATCAAATTTTAAACCTCTAAACATATAATTATCCTTCTTTTTAACTCTTTTGTTTCTTTTATTATTTCCTTTCTATATTCTCTCTTAACTTACTATTTTAATTTATTTTGTCTCTCGAATTTCCTCTCATTTCAAATATGTTTTTCTTTTTCTTTATTGTAAATGTTTTTTATGCTTTCAATTTTCAAATAATTTTATTTATATTATTTCAAACATAAATAATTTTATAATTTATAAATAAATTTACACACACACACTATGTGCTACTCTTACTAATTATATTCTTATTTTCATAAAGATTTATAGTTGCATGAAATGAATTTACATAATTACCCTTATGTTAAATAGTTTTATTCTTTTTTATCATTTTCTCCCCTTTCATCATCTAACATACTATTTATATTGATATGCTCTAATCAAATTTTAACCATTTTAAATTATTTTGATTTTTAATCATTTCTATTTTAAATATTTTTTTCACAATGTAAAATGATATGATTTTCATTTTTACTTTTATTTTTATTTTTATTTTTCTTTTATTTTATTATTCTTATCTATCTTTTCTGTCAAATTTTTTATTTTCTTCAATTATTTCTTTTCTTAATTATTTTTAAATGTTTTTTGTATTTTTAATATTAAAATAATTTTATTTTATTAATTAAAACATAACAATTTATAATTTATAAATAAATCTACACAGATATAGAGTTTGTAAATTTTACTTAGTTATTATCAAATTATTATACATATTTATATTCAAATTAAAAAAATATATATATTTATATATATGTATGGGCATATTTATATATATTTATATTATATAAACTAATCATTATTTATCCAATTATTATTATTATTATTATTATTATTATTATTATTATTATATATATATGTATATATTTAAATAAATTAAAATTACACAACTATATATACTTTATACAATTTCCCACCAAAACAGTATCCCTCGACAAGATTGCTACCCCCAAGCTTTGCATCTAATTTCTGTGGATTTGCTGGACAGAGCTGTCTGTTATCTTGTGAAGGAGGGCACGTGACATGCACGGGGACCCCTCACTCGGATGTCGGTCCGTCCGTCATCTAAGGCCCCAACCTACCTGTTGCCCTCCATCACAAGGTCAGTCCCGTCACATTTAATGCTTGTCAAGTTTTCTGATGGTTCGAATTTCAAATTATTTATCTATAATGTTATAATAAAAAACACTCATGTTTTCTTTATGTGGACACAAAAATTCCATCGAACCCAGGACTTTCAGTCCGAGCCACATCATGGCCGGGCGCACAGAGTGTTAGGCATAATGAATTGAAGTGCGAGAACTGAAATGGGCCCTCAAATTTAAAACTGGCCTGGTCCATTTACAGCTAAGCACCAAAACAACGCGCTTTTGGGCTAAGAGAGGGGAGTTAAGTTGTAGGGTCGGGGAGCATTGATCCCAAATCTTTAATAGGTCCCATGTGGCTTATCTTGTGGGCCCCAACAAATGGCTGACCACACGTTGCACCTAGGCCACGCTCATTCTCTGACTGTACATTTCAAATGTCTCTTTCTTAAGTTAGAAATCCAATACAAATTTCACCTTTTTTTTAACCAAAAAAAAAAAAAAGAGATTTCTAAAAAGATTAATAAAGGAACAACAGGGGAAACGAAAGAGAATTACTAATGTATTGATAGTGGACTGCTGGAGTTTATTTTCCAAAGTACTTCAAAATTTAGATTCTTGCCTAGAAATTATGTCTGGAAATGTATGATATCAACTTGTGAAAAAATTGTTCTGGTACACAAGAATGGAAACTTTTGAATGAAAACTTTACCAAATATTTTTTTGAATAAGATTATGTATCTTGAGTCAGGTACCCCGGACCCTTAGTAGTAAAACTATTAATTGGTCTAACTACCAACTCGGTCCATTATTATTTAACAACCCATGGGATTCCACACATAATTAATTGGTCTCACATTTTACTTCAAATGGTTGGACTTTACTAACTTTATGTGACCTTATTTGATCACTTTAATGTGTTTCTACATCTTATCATAATAATAAAATATACAGTGAATGACACTCAACGTGTGTAACTATACATTCTATAGAATGTACAACTTTATTATAATAATAAAATTACGCGTGCTTCCATACCAAGGCTTGTGTAAAGTGTGGCATGTGAGGAAAATTTACATGTGGTTTTTGATCTCATCCCTAGATTTATACGGGGGGGGGGGGGGGGTTTCTAATCCTATGTTTGCGGGAGACAATAGTCCCATTCATGACTAGCTTTATGATTTCTTTCCATCATTCATGGAGGAGGTTCCAGACTTCCAATTCCACCATCTCCACGGGCACTCAATACCCTTTTGAGCCTCTGCCTGGTGTTGTATATTTTTGTATCCCATCATTCGCCACTGAAAAATCTAATCGAATGTCATAGTTGTTCTTGGCTTCTGTCTGCCTAAATTCCTCTGTCCCCTCCTTAAATATTGCACAAATCCTCATCCACCTTTAATATTTGATGTCGTTTGAGCATCTTTTTCGGCATGCATGCTACAAGCATGCATATACAATAAAGCCTATAGGGTGTTTGGCTAAACTTATTTTTAAAAACTTATTAGATGATGTTGCATATAAAATGTTTTTGAAACTTTGGAGTTTATAAACTCATAAATCTTATTTTAAAAATAAATTAAAAAGTGTTGATAATATTATCTTATAAGATTTTATTAAAATTTATAATTCTAGTTTATTTTATTTTATTTATGTAATAATCATTAGAATAACATAAATACTATTAATAAAATATAATTCAATGATATTTATGCTATTTTTAATATATAACATGAAGTTGTTAAAAAATATTTGAAAATAAGTCAGAAATAATTAATTTATTTTTAAAGAGCTTATAAGTTTTTTTTTTTTTTATTTAAAACGATTACTAAATGCTTATAGAGAGCTTATAAGTTTTTAAATATCTTATAAACACCCTCTTAGTCTCACATTAGATGATGTTGGATAAATTATTTTAGTAAGTATAGTCATATGTTTTTTTAAAATAAATAAAATAATAAATATTCATTCTTACATAACAAATATGATAGATTAATTCTTTAAAATAATTTTAATGAATCTTTAAAAGTTAAATAACTCTTGGATATTGAGAGCACTCCCTCTCCGGCTTCTATCCCTTATAAAGTAATTGTCATTTGTGGATGGACGCAAATTTGCCTAAACATAATTCTCATGCCATTAATTGCATTCATAAAGTTGGGCATCTGACATGCATCTATAGATATAAATTTCAGTGCTCCTATCATTGCCCTATTTATTCATCTAATAAAATTAAAATGATTTTCCTTACAGGTTAAATTTTTTGCTACTTTGTGATTTATGTTGACACACGCCCACACACACAAATTTGTAGAGTATAATTGATTGAATAATTAGGCAGAAGAGTGTATTAACCTTTCACTTATTACTTTCTGTTGGTCAGCTGGCGTATGATTTAAACATGGTAAAACTGAAGGTGATTTTTGTTTAATTAACAATGAAAACCACTTTACTTGCAAATTACTCTCTTCTGGTTGCTTGAAATATAATTACAAATAATTTTGATCCAGAAGGCATTTTTGCTTAAATACAAAGTTTGAAAAGCCAGTCAGTTAAACAAGACAGAAAACAGTATTTTATTAATAATTCAACAATATATATCGTCAGAACACAACGAGTCTTCTGGTAAGCAAGTAGGGACAGCGTATATATAATGAATGATCAATGTCAAGAAGAATCGTGAAGCCTAATTCTTGATCACAAAATTAAGACCACAAAGATTAAACAGAAATGTGGCATGCAATTGGGAGGGCCAAATCTGTATCGTGTCCACCGTGACAATTGGCCCACAACTTATATTTTTGGTATAATATCATCATAGCACTCAGATAACATTACATATGGCAACTCAACAATCGGATTAGCTAGGATTGTTCTAAGCTATAAGAATTTTAAGGTTTAACATAAAATACTTAATTAATTTCCGAAATTCTTCTCCAATTAGCCTGCTATCGGAAAGTCATCTATGATTTTATTTTATTTTTAGAAATGCATCTCTAAGTGTATTTTCTTGAAAAATGTATAAGAGTAAAATACATAGATAGAAATTTAAAAAATGATTATAGTATATTTTTTCAAAGCTAAAAAGGAAAACAAATTTCATACTTGTATTGCAATAGGTTTTGGATTCGAATTTTATTAAACTTCATACTTTTATCAAATTTGTTAGTGGTGTAGTATATAATATATCTTTCAAAGAGTTTTCTGGCCTATCACATCTCAAAGGTATGGTTACTGCATACATTCATCTGAAAACTAATCTGTCGTGTTGATGGTGGACTTGCCAATAAAACACACACACACACACACACATACACAAAGATACAATTGATTTACGATCAAAAGTCACATATATTTGCTGTCATGCATGTTTATGGATGATTTTGTGCATCTTATTACTTGAATGGTTTCTTACCATTATACCTATAGGGGTGTGTTCGTGTGTGTGTGTGTATATATATATATATATATAATATTAGTCAATCAAATTACATATATATATATAATATAGGATCTAGTTAGGTGAAAAAGACTATATACAAAGTTACATTTTAATAATTAATAGATAGACAGACGCAAAGATTACAAGTTGAGCACATGTCCAAAAACCGGTGACTGGATTTGAGAATCATTACGGCAGTTGATATTGTTGATACACCATTTTCATGGACTCCATATTTTCTACAATGATGTGAATAAGATCCCACCTTAGGACTTAAGACCTTCCCTCCATGATTCTTCCTTAAGATAAGACTTGACTAGACAACTTATACATATCTAAACCGTTCACACCCATCCCTTCAATTACTATCAAAGTAGTCAATAATTAATTCCATGTTAATTCATTTCTTTTGTGCCCTAAATCAAAATATAACTAATATAATATTTCGCACCATATACATGTCCGTGAAATTATTCGTGAATTTAATCTTAATCTCAATTTAACTTTCGTCTGTGTCATAATATTACTATATTAAAATTATATCTGTAATAACAAGAAAAGATGGTTTCCCAGATTGCTTCCTATCCGAGAATCCCTCGTAAGATTCTGAGGAGTGGCCAAAAGAAAAGCATAATAATATATTATAGAACAATAAGATATTAAAGATCTCATCACTTATCCAAAACCATTTTATTATCAACTAAGATTGTTTATTATACTTCTGATTTCTGCAACTTAATTGTCTTTTCAAAATTTTTTCTTTCTTTCTCACTATTTTTTTAGGTATTTGTCTTTTCCAAATCTGAAAGCCCACAAAATTCACCTTTTTTTTTCCGCATTCCCACTAAACAATCGAGCGTTCTCATCAAGTTTCTCAAAATAATAAGGTAGTAACTTTCGCGTCCCATTCTTCTTTATCTTTTGTGCCATTTTGAGAATAATTATTCTAATTGGGAGTATAATAATTTGGCCATCAGCAGAAAAATGAATCCAATTTTATTTTATCTATTTTGTTTGGTTGGGGTAATGCTGATGCCAGCATGATCAGTAGATTGGGATAATTTGGCCAGAAGTTTCGTACACATTCAATTATTGTATTTCAATATTAAAAACAATGAATTACAACTAAATCGCACCACGTTTTACTGAAAGCGTTAAATCATAAAAATAAAAATAAAGAGATAAATACCCGTCAGCCCTAAATCTTGATAATCATTTAAAATTTTGAATTGATTTGCTTATAATAAGGCGAACGTTTGTTTGTGAGCAAGTCCCAACTTATGAACAAAAGTGCTAGTGTTGTCACTGGACGAAAATCATCCATAGCACATGCTAGATTAATCAATGTTTGTTTCCTTAATTACAAGCAAAGATTAATTACTAAATAATTCTCATGACAACGTGAACTTTGTTCCTGTATCATGTGAAATTCATGTCATAATTACCAGACTGCAAGGTTCAATCATTGTTAACGAATTGTTTGTTTCAAATACTTATGCATATAATTGCATAAAAAATCAAAGTACTTCAAGCTCGTAAATTCGATTTTTCTAGTAATTGTTTAATTACTCACAATATATGCCCCGTCGTTACTATTGATCAAAGGTGATGATCGTTATTAATTGATATTTAAAAATAATAATTCACGTGAGAAGACCCATCATGTGTTAATTGGATAAAAGCCAATGACTCTATCTAATACGAATCGTCGAAACTGAAATTCGATTCAATCAAGAACATAAGAGGGAATAAAAATTAAAGTGGGAATTTGGGCAAAAGGTGGGAAACGAGTGATGGCAATATATACATAAGGGTTGATGGTACGGGTCCTGATAATCGGATCCTCATGGAAGGTCCATTTCATCTTCTGGGTGGTCCAAATCCACCACTGCTGCCTCCTCACTTCACTTTATCCGACTAGTCATTGTTACGACAATAATTGAAATCTAATATTCTTTCCTCAAATCCAAATGCTAAAAAACAAATTAAACGAAAAGTTGTCTACGTTTATTTTAATTTTCTGTTTTCTTGTGTACTTTCCCCTTTTCATTTTTTGTTTGGAAGTTAGTAGTTTTTGTTTTTTTTTTAATTTCTTTTGCATCGATAAAAACTAATAATTAAGTATCAGAGTTATGGTTAAAAATTTGGAGCACATGAGCTTAGCACGACACACACATTAATTAAGGATGGGACACTATAATCAATTTTTGTTAATTATTAAATTTTCTTTAATTTAATTTTTGCCAGAATATTCTTTTATAGTTATGTGTTAGGTCCTCTCGATTCTAATTAATGTCTAAAATTTAACTGGTTGCATTTTCAGAGTACCATGCAATGATGTCGATCCCATAAGATTGTTGTGTGTGATCATAATTAGAAGAAAACGTTTTGCATCTACATTTCAAGGAAAAATACATGCCTTCTAATTAATGAGAAGTGTCAAGTTGTTGTATTTGTATCTATCTAATATGTGAAGTTACTTATTTAAGAAGGACCATGTTCACATATTGATTACGATATAATATATTTGTTAATTATCTCATTATTTAATTGGAATAACGTAGACACTTTTCCATGATTAGCAGGCATTGGATGCTAGTGGTGGTTGGCGTGTGAGAATAATTGTGCTCACATTTATGATAAGGATTTCCTCACTACATTTTTTTTTTTAAAAAAAAAAATACTCTGAGGCAAATAATTTTACTCAGATAAGAGACTTATTTTATATATTAAAAAAATAAAATCTACTCAAAGGAATAATTACTCAAGTGAAGCTTAAGTAGTAGTCAGTAAGAACTTCAAACTAGAGATCAGAACAGTAACATGTAAGGGGAAAAATCTCAAGATAGGTGACGCACTACATATAAAGCCATCCTATTCCTATCTTAATCACTTTTATCTTTAATTAATTAAATTTATAATTAGTTGTGAGATGCCCTTGGAAGTTTTAGGGACATTGTCTGAAAATGGACACCCATTAGAGTGAAAGATAGGCACGCAAACATTTCGGGTGCACTCATACCGACTCAGAAAAAGCATTTTCCGTCTATGGAGATAGACATTGGCCAACCCCCATTAAACCCTACTCCACTTAGCCACTCAATTTAATGTGCAAAAGAAAATGATGAATATTTTTTTGGGTCAGATTAAAAGATTCTTTTTTTTTTTTATTATTATTATAAATGTGCACGTTGATGGGAAAAAGCAGTCCCCCATAAACAGCATTTTGAATAGGAGCCACTAGGTTTATGATGGACAATAATTGATTTTGATGATTGCATGAGCTTTGTTTTGGAAGATGCTGGTAATCATACTAATATTAAGATTACAATTAGATGTTAGTTAGGTGGTCAAGTAAATAATTGAAATTCATTTATTAATAGACCGTATGGAGAGCTTAGGTTCGTCAAAATTCAAGGAAGAAGGCATTATTATATTTTTATTTATGTTCTGGACTTTAATTTACTTTCAAGTCTTGAAAAAATTTTAATCTTCCAAAATTGAGAACTTAAAGAAATTAAAAGGTGGAAAAAGAAATAGAAAGGCTGGATGAAGCTAGAAAAGAAATCAAAAGGCTCAGAATGCAGACCAGGTTTTGTGGGAAACAATTAAGGGTTAATTAAAAAGGCTATGAAACAAGAAAATTGGGAGAGAAAGGGTTAATGTGAAGTGTGACTACTAACAAAGGTTGTGTGTATACTTTGGATACTTCAATAATGGTAGACAGTGCCTAAATTATTGCCATCAGTCCAAACCATGAAATCACAGTCATAAGAAGTTGGTAAATTGCCTATTGATTTGTGAGTGACCGACACAAGGGTGTTACCCCATTAATCCCCCAATGTAACAATCATTTTGCACTTCTAGTATTTTAAAAAAAAACACAAAAAACAAAGTAAGTGTAATTTACAAAATTAACCTTGCATTTGAGACTGATCCCCTACAAAGAAACTAAATTTCTTCTCTCTGCAATGTAAGATATTCACAAGAATTTAGAATGGCTATATAGTCGGATAATTATATGTTTGCATAAAGAGAGGTAGATTAATGTTATGTCACATGAGCATCTAATACTTGCACTTCTCAAGTTTGAGTTTGCTCTTATCAATTTAATAAAAGCTATATATACATCAAAATCACAAGCAAATATGGCACCCAAAGTTAATGCTTTCACTTTGGTTTGCCTTTACCGAGAACCAAAATTATTCCGTTCAAGATGAGTACTACGTTGAGTTGTTATCTATTAATGATCCAAACTTTAATTTATTCTCTATGCCCACAAATTCTAACTCTAGGCTTTGGCCAAAAATAAAGGAAGGCAATAATTGTCTTGACATAGAAGAATATTAGGAAAAGTATCAAGGGCTGATGTTATGTCAAGAGTAGAGAGATCAGCCAAATTCCCTTAAAATGAAATCAAGCAGATCAGCACAATAAAATTTCAAAACGTCTAAAACGTACGTGGAAAATCAAATAATTGTCCTTCATTAAGAGGGACAAATAAGTAGTTGATTGTCAATATATATCAACTAGTGTCATTATTCAAATTATGTCTGATGTCCAATACCCCTCTTAATTATGCTTAAAACCCAAGCTGATTCGCCTACTACTTGTTCAACACTCCATAACAAAATCAGAGTAGTTATAATGAGAGAATTCCATAATGGCAAGCAGATACATATGAGATGAGACACCAGTATATATATATGTTGGGTTGATAAAGTGAAGGTGAAATAGTATGATTTGAAGAAGTAATTTGGGGGACCCAAGAGAGGAAACACAATTCCTCAGATTGACCACCCCTCCGCTCGTGTCCTAAATTCTATTACTTCAATCATTACTTCCCCCACTAAATACTAATCCCATCTAATATTTATGTGAGCTGACCCAAATGTAATCACCCTTTTTTTGTATGGTTTACACCATCATCTGCACCTCACTTTAACACTCAAAAACACAATTTAGTGGACTCACTATCAATAAGTAGGATCCAAATTAAAAAAAAAAAAAAAAGGACAAAAAGTTAAACTTCAACTTGTTCCTTAAAATCAGGCGATTTTTCATTCTCCACAAATTAATGTCTAAGCTGGTTATTTATTAGTTACTGTTTCCATTATATTCAGCTCTATGGCAAATTTGTTCGAGATGGAATTCATTTCACCATTTTAAATCATTCTCATCATCACTGTCCTTAAATAAATTGTTGACCCAAAACAACGAAAATGAACCACGCTCGATCGAGAGAGATTTCTAAATATATCAGCAATCATTTCGAGCCTTTTAAGTGATATCCTTCGCTGCCAAAATTAAAAAAATAGAATTAACAGCTACTCGGAAGAAACCCTCCCTGACTTTACAAAGGCCACTCTTCTTTAGAAGAAGATAATGGAAGAAACTATAGAAAAACATTTGCAATAATAATAACAATGGCAACAAATATAATAACAACAATAAAGATGGAAAGTAGGGGTCGACAGATCTCCCGTCTTAACGGGGCAACGTCAACGTGGACGTCTTGTAAAGGACTACATAAGGTGCGTTTTTTTCCCTTTAACAAGGCTCATTCCTTTTCCTCTTTTTTATTATTTTTTTCTTTTTTTGCTCTTTCCTCTTCCTATTTCATTCACAATTTGGATTATCAAAGATGGCGGCGCCAACATCCAACATCGCGCCAACAAAGCTTTCCACTGATCAAAAATTTTCCTGTGAACTTTTTCCTTCTTCATGCTCAATCAAAAAGCAAAAAATAATAATATAATATAAAAGGGAGATGAGAAAACCTACTTAACTCCCATCTGTCTTCTGTCTTTAATTAGTATTTTTTTTTTTTTATTTGGCTCAATCATCAAAAACAGTAGAAAAGGTAAACCATTCAACGCAGTGGTGGACCTAACGCCGTCAGCCGGGCCACACGGCACCGTCTAGCAACAAAAAGATGAAGGTGGAGTTTGGGGCCTGGAGGCCTTCATTATGCGCGTGTTTTGTGCTTAGCCTTCGCAGTCCAACCGCCTTATCACCTCAAACTTCAGAAAAGAAGTTACAAATATTTATTTTTACTAGTTATTAAAGACATACTCGATGCCCTATGCATAATTATATAAATAAATTAATAACCCTATTTAACCATAAATTCTATTTGATTCATAGGACAAGGAAAAAAACCTTTAGACAGATATAAATAGAATAAATTAAATTAGAAAGAAGAGAGATAGAAACATACAATAATTAAAATTGAGAGAAGAAAATGAAATAAGTTGAAAATTCAAGGAAAGAAAATTAAAATAAATGCATAAAGAAGTAAAAGGTATTGTGGTAAAGGATTAGTCCATGAAAATAAAAAAAAGGAAGATCGGAAGAGTTCGAAATTGGGAAAGAATTTGGGCGAGAAGAAATTGGAAGCTAGTTGCATATGCAATGGAGAGCAAAGGATAAGTTAGAAATATAATCCCAAAGCAGTTCCTTATGTGACCCACCGGCGTAGAATTAGAGGACAATTAAGCAAATTAATTTTTGGCATCCAAATTCAGGCTATAATCTTAATATATAGGAATTGATGAAAGAAGTGCAAAATATATATATATATATATGCATGCATGCATGGCTATTGGCTTGGTTCTAAGGCCTAAACGTCTTCAACTTTACTTTACTTAAATTATACATTATTAGCATGACACAAACAAAACAATCATGGAAGAATACGAGTATTACTAACATAATAATATCATGAAACTTGTATCAGTTCTTCAAATGAAGACGTTATTGATTCAAAGTTTTGCAACGTTTTATACGTAGATAGTGTTGTGCAGTAGCATTTGCATGTTCCGACAAGATCAAGTTGTTGGCTGTGCAAACTGGATGATATACATTGTTAATTTTTTTTTTTTTTTTATAAATTGTGTATTATAGAATTAGTAGCCCACGGTTTCGATATGTATAATTATGAGACTCTTTCTTCAAGCTGGCAAAGGGAGAAAAGGTGAATCGATTTTCAAACGACAAGAGAATGAGGAAACGACGAGGATTGCAATAAACGACACCAGGGCATTTTTTTTCCTCGTGCCCTTTCTCCACTGATCCTATTGCCACCCTACATTTACGACAACTCAAGTAAATTGATGATCATTTGTCAAATTCTGTCATAATGAAGGCATGTATGCATGCTGTTGAGGGAGGGAAATTAAATGAGAAATAAAACTTTGACCATTCATGACTTCCAAATTTCTTTATCTTTATGCAATTTTAACAGTGTGTGTGTAATTTTGTAGTGACTTTTATGAAAATTCTATTAATTTTCTGCCAGAGTTGGAGAGTGACCAAGAAAATTTATGGAGTTCGCTGAGTTTATTCTAGTCGTACAACCAAGTAGAATATATTCAATTAATGATCATTTGATTAAATAGCTTGGGGAGTAAACTCCGCGAACGGATGGAGGAGAGCTGTTAGGTTGTGACATTTCACTTTTATATCTAAAATATTCATACAAAGAAACGGTAAGTGTGCTTTAATAAAATTCAATTATGGGCTTACATGGGATATAATTGAGTAAATTTTGCAAGTACAACTGAGTCCAATTAAAGTGATCTAATAAGTTTTGATGCTTTGGTCATTGATCGATACATGTAAATAAATATGTGTGTCGTATGTGTAGAAATTGTCCATTTTTCCTGCTTTGATAATAGCTAAATAGAAATGATGGGAGTTAACAGATTATTAATGGCTATGATCCTTACATCACACCTAATAACAACATTATTGTAGGAAAAATTATTCAAATATATTTCAAAAACATTTTTATTTGTATCGAACACATTCCAATTCATTCAAGATATTTTCAAATCCATTCAGATTTCATTCAAATACAAAATTCATGATTTCGATTTATTAATTTCAGATTCAGGTCAGCTTCAACTTTATTTTTATATTTCAATGAATAAACTGTCAGAATCTAATTTCTTGGAATATTAGCATCAATCCCAACAAAAATCATTTATTATTTCATTTAAGTGTGCATATCTATGGACGTGCATAATTAATATTCCAAGAAATGATTTAATCAATTACAAAATATTAATAATATATGCATTTTTCCCTTTCACTTACGATCTCATAAATTATTGGATTTTTTTTCAGATAAACAAAAAAAATAAAATTGGAGACATTGCGCACTAGAAAACGACAGTGCTGTTTTTACTTTCATATGATTGGTTAGAATCCTCATGGCTATGTTTGGAAGATAGGGATTTTTGTTAAATATAATGTTTGGTAGGTGATATGTTGAGAAATATGTTTGGGAGAAGGTTTCAATAGAATATAATTTATTTCAACATATATATAAAATATATAATAATAATTGAATGGTACGACGATTTATAAGAATAACGATTGTATTTTAGTATATAAATAAAAATAAATATGAGTATATATGTGATATGTGATATTAATTTGATTATGAATAGGTATAATGATTAAAAAATTATTAATTAGTTATATATATATATATATATATGAAAGAAGAAATTTTTAAATTTTAAATTAAATAAAAATATTATTAAATAATTTATTTAATAGTGTGAAATTTAAAATTATATTTCGAATTTGAAAGATAATCCAAACAGAACCTGTAAGATGAGCCGAGCCCATCCATCGACTGAGAACCCATTGCCCAAATCTCTCGATTCTCGCTCTACCAAACGATGACCGAGAATCGAATCATTAGTGGAATACAGTGAAGAGGAAAAGCTACCAGAAATTCAACTACAAAAGAAAAAAAAAATTAATTCGCGCATACACTGACACGGCCTCCAGCAGCCGTGTTTATAATGTTTATATATATCCGTGCTTCTTTAATACACGCAGAAAGTCCTCCTTTTCCATTTCTCACTGGCTAGTCTGTAACGACTCTTTCTCTGTAAAGATAGAAACAAATACCTTCTGTTTATTTAGCTGGAACTTCGCTGCTTTTGAGGTCATTCTCGCCGCCTTCAGCCGCTGCAGAAAATTTGCAGAGGAGCATTTAGTTTTAAGGCTACTGGGAATTTGTTACTGAATAGCTAGACCGAGTGCAATAATTTCTGGGCTGGAATTAATTATAAAGCTCTCTCTATGTGTCATTTCGTGGAATGAAGGATTCTTGAACTGTCAATGAATATAGAAACCTTTCATTGTGCTTTTTGTAATCATTCTTGGTTTCGATAAAAAGAACCGAGGGGGGGTCAATATATTTGGACTTGGTTCAATTAGAGCAGTGCTTTCCTGCTCTTATCTTGTTATCTGAGATCTGGGTTCGGGAAAAAGACTCGTCAAAACAACAAGGTATTTCGGTTTTTTTTTTCAGAAAGTGAGACTTGGGGTTTTTCTATTCTTTTTGTTCTCTCTGTTTGTTGGGAGTGATTTCTTTCTTTCTTTCTTTTATTTTTTTTTTCGTTTTGTTTTTGGATCTCTGGAATTTTTCTTAGCTTTCGTTTTCTCGGAAGAAGGGAGGTTCTTGGATTGCTGATGCATTTCATTTGTCTCATTGAGTGTCGGTTTTTGTTTCTCTGCGTGTGGGTCTCAGATCTGCCCGAATTCCTTTTAGTATAGAAGTTCGAAGGCAATGTTGGGTCAGAAGCAAGCAGAGGAAGCCATTGTTTCCAACTTCGACGAAACTGAAAATGATGGTAGCGGCGGCAAGGAGGAGGAGAAAGTGGAGGAGCAGTCCATTCTCAGCGTGAAGAGCATCCTCTGGCATGGCGGTTCCGCCTGGGATGCCTGGTTCAGCTGTGCTTCCAATCAAGTACGCGCATATTACAATCCCTTTACTGTCCTCGAAGCAAAGCAAAGGTTTTTGTCTATACTTAACCGTGTCTGGTAATTTTTTTCTCTGTAGGTTGCGCAAGTGCTGCTGACACTTCCGTACTCTTTTTCTCAACTCGGAATGCTATCTGGAATCGTTTTTCAAGTGTTCTATGGTTTGCTTGGTAGCTGGACTGCTTATCTGATAAGTGTTCTATACGTAGAGTATCGGAGCAGAAAGGAGAAAGAAGGTGTTAACTTCAAAAACCATGTCATTCAGGTTAGCTTACTTGTTAAAGAAAGCAACAGAATTAATTAATTTAATTGCCAAAAAATGTTTGGTTGTTTGATTTGGTTATCTAAATGCAGTGGTTTGAAGTGCTGGATGGATTGCTTGGTCCGTACTGGAAAGCAGCTGGATTAGCCTTCAACTGCACTTTCCTTCTCTTTGGATCTGTCATCCAACTCATTGCTTGTGCAAGGTAATCATTTCCACTTTCGTATTCAAAATCGTTTTCTGGGTAATGTTATTGGAATTGTTTCCTATGCTTAAAAGATTTGTTCTTGAAAAAAAAAATTTACTATTTTTTCAGCAATATATACTACATAAATGACCGCCTGGACAAGAGGACGTGGACTTACATATTTGGAGCTTGCTGTGCCACTACCGTTTTCATTCCCTCTTTTCACAACTATCGGATTTGGTCCTTTTTAGGACTTGGGATGACCACTTATACGGCCTGGTACTTGACTATAGCTGCCCTTGTCCATGGCCAGGTAAAATTAGAAAAAAAAGTACAAATTTCTTCTTCCCAGGAGAAAACGGCGCTCATTACTTGTGATCAAGTAGTTAGCTTTGTCTTTTTCTTCCCCCCTCTGAATGGGATTCTTTTAATTACAGCTTTTGTTTCTCTAATGTGGACTTTTAACAGGTTGAAGACGTGCAACACTCAGGTCCAAAAAAGCTTGTCCTGTACTTCACCGGAGCCACTAACGTACTGTACACATTTGGTGGACATGCTGTCACTGTGTAAGCCTTTCTTCTTCTTCTTCTCCCACGTTCTTTATATATTTATTTATTCTTCTTCTTTCGTTGGATGCTCGATTGTATTATCTTATATTTTTCATCTATATATGTGTTTGTGCAGAAATATTATCTTCTTCCATTTTCTTCTAGCCCTATATTTGCAGCTTTTGCCGGCCAACTACAGGAAAGTGAAAACAGACATAATTATAAGCACAACTGTTTCTTTATGGTTTACTGAGGGAAGAAAAGACGAAAAGCGAGGGAAAATATTAACACTATTCTCCCTTATAAACCGACATTAAACTCAGATCTCTTAGTTAATGTTGCCCAACCTGATCTTGAGTTCATCATGTTTGAAGTTTCTGCCCATCAGGCGTTGGCGTAACTTGCAATTACTATGAACATGTTGTTGCCAGCCTGAGGGTAGTTTGGACATTAAATCAAACATTTTAGAAAGGGCCGTGCCCGTCTTGTAGCAGTACTTCTACTTCCCTTAATAATTGCACAATATTTCCAGTTGTAAAAGGAATACTTCACCGGTCAGATTCTTGTCACTATGATACAATTTACCCGATTTATGCATGTGGGCACTGGCATACCGTTTTGTTTACCTTATTCACCTAACAGGAATGGAGGTGGTCTCACTTCACAATCGCTTTGTGCTGGTGAAAAAAATTAACAGGGAAATTATGCACGCCATGTGGAAACCGCAGAAGTTCAAGTACATTTACTTGTTTGCTACTCTGTACGTTTTCACTCTAACCATCCCGTCGGCGTCAGCCGTGTACTGGGCGTTTGGCGATCAGCTCCTCGACCACTCCAACGCATTTTCTCTCCTTCCTAAGAATGGCTGGCGGGATGCAGCTGTCATCCTTATGCTCATCCACCAGGTCCTCATCTCTTTGCCTAATTTTCATGTGTGATGTTGCAAATATCAATAGACTAGAAATGCATACTGATATTTAGCACAATTGATGGACGTATTATGATAATTTTGACGTTTTTATGCAGTTTATTACATTCGGGTTTGCATGCACACCCCTGTACTTCGTGTGGGAGAAAGTAATTGGAATGCACGACACAAGAAGCATATGCCTGAGGGCACTGGCGAGGCTGCCAGTGGTGATACCAATATGGTTCTTGGCCATTATCTTCCCATTCTTCGGCCCGATCAACTCCGCCGTTGGAGCGCTTTTAGTGAGCTTCACCGTCTACATCATCCCGGCCGCCGCGCACATTCTCACTTACAGAAAAGCCACTGCCCGTCAGGTAATTAAGTACTTCAATTGCACTAAAACCAATTTGCATCATGTTTTTGAGTGGGTAAATAAATAAATGTAAAAAGCTAGGAAGAGTAGTGAGTGACTGAGGCGTGGCTCCACATGGTCAGTAGCATTAAATGTATGGATTTGGAAATTTTGGTAAGACCAGAAGATATTGGTGGCCAGTCACTTTCCATTTAGTTATATGCTTATATTCTGTCCGATGCAAGCTAGCTTCTAGTTGCCTTATCTTCCCCCAAAATTTGGAACCAGCTTCTGCTTCAAGCATTCAACATTACTTGCATGAAAAGTTTTAAGTTAGAATGAGATGATATTTGGGGAGTGATAAAAATGCAGAACGCTGCCGAGAAGCCTCCATTCTTCTTGCCAAGCTGGACGGGGATGTACGTGGTGAACGCCTTCGTCGTGATATGGATACTGGTGGTGGGTTTTGGGTTCGGAGGATGGGCGAGCGTGGCCAATTTTGTCAAACAGGTGGACACTTTTGGGCTGTTCGCCAAGTGTTACCAGTGCAAGCCTCCACATCCAGCAACACCTCCTCCGTCGCCCCACCACTGATCAACGGCTCATGTTTGTTTTCTTCCTGATCGTCGATCAAGAGAAGAAGCTTCGCAGTTAACCACAGTGCCTTTTCTACGTATTTTGTAATATATACATGCATGGGGGAGATTGCAGTGTTTTCCTCTACATATGATGTGGTGTGTGGTTTTTCTTTTTCCTCTTTCTCTCTCTGTTTTTTTTTTTTTTTAATTTTTTTACTTCGATTTAAAATCTTAGGCGATATGGTAGTGTGTTGAATTGTATCTGTGATGATTCCTTTGGTTGTCAAAGCTTTTTTAGACTTTTTTTCCCTTCCTTTGCCTTTGTCGTAGTTGGAAATATATATAATAGAATGTATTAAATATTTGTAATTTCACGCTGTGGGAGGCAAATTCCGAGCTCGTTTTGCACTTTCCCTTTTTTTTAATTATTATATTCGATGAGTAACGGCTAAGTTTGTACTTGAAGTTATTCTTCAAGTACTGGAAATCTCTGGAAAAGAATGAATGAATAATGCAATATATCCGACGTGGGCTTGATCTTTGAAGGATAGTCCGGTCAGTTCACGAATTGTTTGACCAAATATTCTCTTCGAGGGGCAGAGGCGGGGGCCCCTTCACATGTTTGTTTCTTTCTTTGTCACGTGCCACTTGCACGAGAGAAGTCACATGCATGTGTTGTGAACACTGAACTTTCTTGTCTTCCCAATTCCCCATTTTTTCTTTATTGTCTGACAACGTTATGCCACTTAATATGCAAGGAAAATCAAATTTTATGCTAGCCCTGTGAGTTCACAAATCATTCAATTTATATACATGATGGCAGCATTCGATAAAATATACAAATATAATAACTAAAAAGTCGTCCATTGCTCAAGAATATTCTATTTAATAGTTTCACTTTCATTGGTCGCTGCTCAACTCTGTCAAATACATTTGACAGAAAATGCATTATTATTGGGCGTTTGATTATCGAGCCATATTTAGTTTCATGATGGCTAGCAAACGTTATGTACAAATTATACACAATTCAATTCCATTCCACACAATCAACACGTGTCAAATAAGAAATGCTTGTAACATAAAGGTTGAGGTGTCAAATGAAGAAAATAACAGATCAATTTTAGCCATGTTCCCTGTGCTTTATTCTTGTTTTTGTTTCCTCCATTACTTTTGAATGAAACCCTCAAATCTTTTACAAGATTAGATCAACAATCGCCAACCTTTAACATGCACGCGTCATGTGGACGATATATGCAACCTTTAATAAATAGGAAAATATTTTTATGTGCTTGACATAGGTTATAGTTTTGGGCTTTCTATTTGTTTTCATTTCTCATTTCTTCTCCCACTATTCAAGCTTTCTTCTACCGTTGCACTCAAAGGCCAAGTTTCAATCGGTTTGAGGAAGCTTCTACGCGTCTCCGATAACTCTTGTAAGGCTTAGAACATATACAAATCATCCCTTAGCTCATAGGCCCCCGCACACGATTAGAATTTTAACTCTTTCGAATCTGGTATCTAATGGTCCGGACCCCCCGGAAGGAGGCCATCTTTGCCTTCCATTTGAGTTGCGTAGAAAAGGGCCAAACCCCCGCTCGTTTTTACCATTTAACAATTTTCCCACATAGGAGGAAAACAACTTCCATCTCTCGCATATAAATTCCTTTAAAAACTGATATTTCATATGTTTATCTGCCCTTCATTTCCCTAAAAACAAAAAGGGAAAGGAAGAAGCAATTTGCAATAACTAAATGCAGAAATAGACATGTTTGGGCTGATGATGGGCTTGGCTATATATGGATAATGTGTAGACATTAGCGTCACTAAAAGGGCGTGTCCGATCCGACCCAAGAACTTAATGTTCGTGTCATACTATCTAAAACAAAAAAAGAACAAGGAAACCCATTAAGATGGGCTGCCCGGAACGCTTTGTTGACTCTTGAGTGGCCCAAGTAAACAAACCACTAAAACTTTTCTCCCTTTCTTTTCCTCTTGTTTCTGCCTTCATTGAAATAAAACGAGAAATGAAAGGAGCCACAGAAAGCATACTGTAACTAATAAGTCCCTTTTATTTGAGATATATATATATATATATATATTTAATAAAGATCGCTTTTCGTTTTGGGTGGAGTTGTGTGAATCCAACGCAACATGCACACACGTTCTGTGAGCAATGACTTGTGCTCTTGTCTTATGACTTGTGCTCCTGTCTTTTTACTCAAACCTGCCGCGACCGTCGTGACAAATTTTATGTATTTATATGTGTATGAAATATATAATAATAATTAGATGTTATATAAGAATAATAATTAATTTTAGAATATAAATATATGTAAATTAGATTATGTGTTTGTACATGTATAGATATTAATTTTATTATAAATAAATATAATAATTAAAAAATAATAAGTTAATTATTTATGAAAAGAAAAATTAAAATAAGAATTTCAAGAGAGCTCTTTTTGTTAATTGATATAGTGTAAAATTTGATAAACAGTGTGACCGTGTAAAGAGGCTTCCAAACATAGTGGAAGTGATTATGTTTTAGAGTTTAAACACTAGGTTGCCACCTGGTTCAAGATCAGTCTCAGTGATGCTGCTTCCCCAACCAGAAAACGCTTTCCCATGAAATTAAAATTGTCCTGATTCTTCCACGGAACGGTAGCCACCAGTATCGGCGATAGCCATACTTGGCAAAAATTAGCCAAACTCTTCCTTCCAGTGCAAAAGCAAATATGGATCACACAAACTAAAACATACAGTATCAGACAGCACGCCAAATAGTTTGTACTGTTGCTCCAATTTGGAAGCCTCACAGCCATACTGTTCCCCGATGCCTGCCCCTTCATCTGTATTCTGAATTAAAATTAAAAAAAAAATTTCCGTGACTCTAAGACCTTGGTGGGAAGGATGGAAGCCATTGGGGGCTCGTATTCGGAGTTCTTTACATGCAAACAGAGATTGGCTCTGTGGTCAAGGGAGATTACTCTGGGAAGACAAGAAACCGGTTTTCTTGGACATCAAAGGCGTCTGAGACGCCGCTTTCCCCTCGGAGTCTCCTTCCGGCACAAGTATATTCGTTCAATTTCTGCGGCTTCCTCCGCTCAGGTGATGCTAAATTAGAAATTTTTGTTAGCCCTTCGCTTACTGTGTTGGCGAGCATACGTGCTTGGCTTTTGTCTTTTTGACCTCAAGATGTGTGCTCTGGATCTAGGATGGTTTCGTGTTTCTTCCAGCTTCCTGTTGTTTAATCTACGGAAAACCTAATTTAGACGCCCTCTACGGAACTCAAAGCACCTTTTATTTTTAGTTTTTCATTTCCTTTGGCTAAATGATCATATGAACTTTTCTGAGGTGAAAAAGAACTATGGTAGTCTTTTAGGCGTTAATCGTGATTTTGGTCTTGTTTATGGTTATTCGCCAATATTTAACATAAAGTGTGGCATTCATTCATTGAACAAAAGCAAGACTGCACAGAGGAATATTTTCGGCCACTAAATCATCTGAAAGACAATAATAAATAGCAAAAAAAAGCCAATATGTAAGCTGTTTCGGATAATGCGCAGTGCTAACATTTTTGCAGGCAAATTCTGAAAGTGAAGAAATCCAGACAATTCGCTCAGGTTATCTTCATTTCATGGGTATTCCAACCTATCTATTTTTTACCTTCATATGTCATCTAAGCAAGGGTTAGTTTGTGATACAGACCAGCCTAAAACTGTCCGTGTCAAGTTCAAATTACACAAGGAATGCGCATTCGGACAGCATTTTCTGATAGTTGGGGATGATCCAGTCTTTGGATTATGGGATCCATCTGATGGGGCGCCATTAGATTGGTCTGATGGACATGTGTGGACTGCAGAAGTAGTAAGGACCTTAACTCTGGTCTGAGAATGGCACTGATTCTTTAGTTAATCAAAAGCCAGGATTTTCATAATCTATGTTCTTTATGACTAACAGGACGTGCCAAGTGCCAAATTGATCAAGTATAAGTTCATACTTAAGGCAAATAGCGGAGCTATATTGTGGCAGCCTGGCCCTGATCGAATTCTTGAAACGTGGGACACTGATAAGACGATAACAGTTTCTGAAGATTGGCATAATCCCCAACTTCAGAACATAGTTGAAGAAGAACTTGTGGGTGATCTAAATGAGGAGTGTCTGGTCAATTCAGATTTATTGGTGGTTGCTGAGGTTGCTGAGAACTTGAACGCAGCGATATTGGATGAGAGAACTGATTTTATCAAGGAAGCCGCCAACACTAATGACCACACAAATCACGAAGAGAAGCCGTCTGCTGCCATGGTTGCAGAAAACGTTGCCAAAGAAATGGGGGAACAAGATTTGAGTTCAAGTGATAAAGGGTCTGATCTAATGAGCCTAACAGACCCCAGTGAGTATGATGATAGCAGGACCATAAATGGAAGTAATTTATTGAGCACAGATGATGATACAAGTCCAGTTTCGGATGAAGTGGTTCCTGTTTTAGTACCAGGGCTAGCTCCAATGCCACCAGAAGAGATTGAAGAAGCAGAATTGGACCAGCTGGAGAATAACAATGTTGACAACACGCCAACTGGATCTGACGAAACTGAGGAGGATTTAACTGAGCCCAAGGTAATTACTTGAAGGTATTACAACTTAAGCGTTAGCTGCCTAGTCTTTCGTCCTTCTAGAAGATCTCTTGCACCAGAACTCAAAACAGAAAAAAATTATTGAAAGATAATAATGATAGTATTAGAGATCAAAGGGAACAATTGAAGAAAATATATGGGTCTTTCTTCTTGTATTGGCAGTCAATATCTTAGGACCAAGAAAGTGATGGGGTTCTCTTCTGTTAAAGCCTATAGGAACACTGGTTCGCTGCATGGTTATTATGGGGTGACCCTCGGGCATCAAAATAGGGTGAAACATGCAGAGACCAAGAATGAAATTTTCTTGTGTATTTCTTCAATCCATATAATTAAGTTAAGAATAGGAGCATTGATTGTCTGATAATTCTTCGAAACTACAACACTTGTCTGCTTGCTTCTTATCCTAATGTGAGCAAAACTCAAGGTTTAGTCCAAAATCTTGATGCAGAAAGGAAGACTTATAATGAAGAAAATGCTAGTTGTTCTGTAGGCAGAAAAAACAGTGTCAACCCAAACACTTCTTGTGGATGATTTGAACTCTATTTCTTTATCACCTGCACAAGTCAATCGTTGCCTCTTTCCATCGTTTTTCTGTCACTATTGCGCAGTTAAAAGACGAACAAGCCTCTGCATCACTGCATCATACAGAAAGCAGTGAAACTGTCATTAATGAGCAGCAGCAACAAACGGTCATTAATGAGCAGCAGCAACAATCACATGGTATAGAGCAACCAGAAACTGTCTTGGAGACCGATATGCAATGGGGTAGACAAACTCTTCAGAAAATTCTTGCCAGCTTTGGTTTACAATAACGTTGTAGCAAGCAAATCTCAAGCTTCTGGCACTTGGGACAGAATCTCAAGCAAATCTCAAGCTTCTGGCTTGGAAGAATATGTTGTCCGTTGACAGCTGAAATAAAGATGTGCCAATTTCACCTTATTTGATTGTAGCGCTTGTGTTTGGGAATGTAGAGTGCCTTTACTTTGATCTGGTCTAGCTATGTTTTTGGGCAATCTTGCATGCCAGCGCTTAAACCTCTGTGCTGTGTGCTATAGTTGTAAGAAACGAGAAAGTGGTCTATGTATCCCTGGTCCTAAAGATATGAAATAATTACACTAGTAATTTGAATTTTTGAGCTACATGTTGATTGTGTGATTATTACATAAGTGAAGTTGATAGGTATTGGGAGTTGAAGGTTACGAGGCGGAAGCAGAGGCCATATTTGGAGCTTCATCAGAATCAGTAAAAATGATGATAAGTTGAACGCGCACCGTGCGGCAGACGTTGGTGATTCCTCTAGTCTTGAGTTAAAAATTTAAACGTTTTCGTAAACAGTAATAAATATTATTAATATGATATCGGCATCCCTATCCCGGGTTGATAATAAATTGCTCAGATGATTGTGGGATTTCTACCCCATAAACAAATGAAATTTAAGAGGAGCTACGGGGCAGTAATTTGCGTAGACCAAAGCACTTCCTAAAGAACACAGACAGATTCTTGATATAAAGCTTACAGTCGAGATTCATGCGAAATGGAGTTACTGGTAACCAGAATGGAAGGATGGGGATTTGCTTAATTCTCTCGCCCTTTCAGCGTCTTTACATAACATCTTATAATCGCCACTATATGCATTTTTTAATCCCTCATTCAAATGAAAGCTGCTTTAAATGGTTTCCTAGGTCAATCGCAACACGGGACGCGTACCTCGTACGAAATCAGTATCACAACTGTGCGACTGGTCTGCTCTGAAGTCTGATCAAATAATCGAGCTGAGTCAAAAGCCCAATAAAGTCCATCGCGTTTATCTCTTTATTGCAGTCCTTTTTTCTTCCTCCCGTCGGCTACTCTGCTGCCTGAGGCGGTATTTGTGTTCGAAAATGGAGGACGTGCCTTTTGAATTTCAAATCTGGACATTAATTACACCGAAACGCACACAGTTCCTTTATTGGTGGCTATATGAAAAACCATATATTTTCATAGTATTCTCAAAATTTCAAACAAGAATCTGCAAATACTTTGATGCCCCATGTAGAACTGAAAATTTACCCTCAGACTGAGTAAACCAAACAATGAACACGTATTTTACCTGAATCAATTTGTCTTCAAAGATTCCTTATAACTCTTTTTACATTAAACAAGCACGGTTTAATAATGACAGTAGTGACTATCACAAGGACCATAACAAAAATAACAAGCCCGTGTGCAACACTAAAATAGCCTAATTCGTTTCACTCTCTCCAAAACGCATTGCGTGTTAAGTTCAATCCAACATTTCATATATGAGCAGTCCTCCAAGCCACAGCTTGGTCGGATGCGGGCTGAGTGTTTCACTAATTTCAGCCATCCATCTCAGTCCCATTGAGGAATTGGGAGTTAATTTAGATGCTAGACTTGGAACTATCACAGCTTGATGATGGAGGACTAAGAGACTCTAAAATACTAGCTTTAGCACTCTTGGAGGCACCAGATTGAATGCCCCGGGCAGATGACAATGCACCTGTTGCTACAGGGCGCAATTTATCAGCAGCGCCTCGTCCAATGTCCTGTCCAGAGGAAACTGGTCAGTCAACATGCATATAGATTTTGGACACCAGAATACTACTACTGCTCCAGCAAGCAATGTGGACAACATAGTTCACTGTTAAATTCAAGTTGAGTGTCCAGTTTTCTAAAGCAACGATATACGTTTCACTGAAAGAAAAAAGGAGAAAAAGATGCATACCATGTGCCTTATAGCCATGTCCAGCGAAGTCTTTGAGAGTGATCTCCCAAAGCCTGAATTCTCATGGGAAGATTTCCTTGGATTATCATGAGAAACATATTCATCATTTTTGGGAGGAGCTAACTTCCTCATGCTCACTACCCGGTTAACCATTTTCGTGCCCATCAACGCAGGGTTGACATCATCTCCACCATTGCCATGCCCTCGGCTTCCCGATAGCATCTTGCTGCCTGTCTTTTGAGCTGTAGTAGGAGGAGCCCGTAATTTGGCAGGCGAACATGATTTTTGTCTTGGTTTACCATGGGAAGAAGCCAAATGTGGAGCGGTTGGCCTTCCTCTAGTTGCAGATGCAGGTCTTTGAGTAAAGGATAGTTTTGGATTCTGAGGGCTATCATGAGATGAAGTGAGCATCTCTGAGGGTTTTGATGGCCTGGACTTCACGGTTGGAGAAGTTCCACGTGATGACACTGGATTCTTTGACGTTGTGGATCCTGTTTTTCTCCCTGATGAAGATCGATATGAAAAAGATACGCAGGATGCAGGCGATGGAGCAGTCAGTTTACTCATAGATGCAGGTGTAGGAGTAGTAGACCTTGGTGTAGACTTTGAACTGACTGGCATGGAGGATCTGGAAGTTGGAGTAGAAGAACGTGCTGGACCTCTTTTTGGAGTGGAGGATCTTGCTTGAGCAGCCATGAGTTTGTAAGAAGGTAACGTAGCTCTTGAATTAGGCATGGAAGCGCGAGAGGGCTTCAACTTCTCAGGCAAGGTTTGTTGCCCTGTAGGTGTTGCTGATCTGTGACCTGGTCTTCGGTGCCCTGATGATGAAGGCCTTCTGTTCCCTTCAGCAGAAGAATCTGCACAGTTGGATGTTGCCCGCTGCAATGACAGTTCACACGGAGAAGCAGATTCCTCAAAAGTGCTTTCTAGCTGCAGCATCATAGAGTTTTATTGTCTTAGAAACTGCCATTAATCAAGCCAAGAAGCATACTTTTAAGTTGTTCAGAGGTATAGACCAATGTGAGGGAAGATTTAATCACATGTATCTAATGATTCACCACCTTTCAAAACATTCAAGATGCTAAACTTGCCTCAGCTTTCAGGGAAACGCCTTCCCCATTTGAAATTTCAGAATATTTCAGTGTGGAATCTTGTGCGCCCACCTCATCCGAAGGAAGTAGAGAGGTATCTGCTTGCATGAGAAGCCTCCAGAAAAGGATTTTGTGTTAGTATCGTACAACACTAGACAGATTCCTCATCTTAGTATAATCAAGTCCATCATACAATGTGGAAACATGTCAGCTATGCAGCTCTATGTGAGCACTAACCGAACACATGTCTCAGAACCACATCTTTAACAAGTGCACAGACAGTTGTCTGGAAACTTAAGAAGATTGATTATGAAGATTCACTTAGAAGGTCTAGTTTTAAAATTCACCAACAAAGAATAAGCCCAGATCTTACAAGAATTTCATCCTATTCATGGACATCACCGATCATATCAATATTTTGAATGCTCATTCGTGAATTATCTAATGAGACAGACTGCATGGAAATTAAGAACTACAGATATGCTACAGGAAGAGAGAACAAGAAATGGCATGAATGAAATTGACAAGAAGTATCCGTTGGGAATAAAGTAAAATTTAGGGATTTGCAACTACTAGATTTACTCCGGAAATCTCACAAATCATATAGGCCACCAAACAGAATGCATCATAGAGCAGACATTCTATTATAACATCCAAACTTTACCAATCATAATCACTCCTTTCAATCTCCAGTTCGAGGAAATCATTGTCATACGCAGCAGGACCAATCTCTGCCAGACAGGATTTCGAGATCAACAAGCTATCAGGTTTTGGTTCTGTACCTACAAATTAGAGCAATCCATTAATACATATTGAACCACGATGAAACAAACAATGGAAAGGATACCTTCTGAATCAGCAAATTCATCAGATTCATCGACAAGAAGATGGTCATTCCCCTTCTCCTTTTCAGCATTCCGCATCCCCAAGAATATCGCCAGATCTTCATCTACTTCCCTCATTACCATCCCCAGATCTCTGTTCTGTGGTCTAAACTGTACCGAGGCCTACACTTGCCAGAGAAAATGCATCGCTATACAGATACCGACACACAGATGGAGACAACCAAAATGCCTCAAATGTAAAGTTACACAAGCTCACACGGGGCAGAACCCACAAAAAATAGAACCCTAATCAAGAATCCCATGTTCCCATTTCTCCGTTCACATGCATTTTCTCCTCCTCCACAAGACAAGAATCTGTAACCAGAAGTAAAAAAGGAAAAGAAAAGAAACACAGACAGACAACACTATACTTCTCAATGGAAAAAAGTTCCTTGCATGAACTAACTAAAGTTTCCGTCTTTATCACTGGTTGATGCCTCAAGAAAGCTACCACTCACAAACAGAGACCGCCGAATTAAAGACTAAGCAGAAAGTAAAGAAACAAACATGATGGTATGTACAAAAATAAATCAACAAAATTTGGAAGTACTCACCGCCATTGTTATTCAAATTTCAGAGGTATTATGAATTGCAGAGAGAGAGAGCGAGAGAGCGTGTGTGTGTATACAAGAAGGCTGTTGTTTAATTTGATGTAGCTTCAGTTTTATACAGAATTTGCGTTCTATTCTCGAGATTGTCTGTGACAACACTAGACATTGGGGCCAGTGAAATGTGGGGAAGCAAGAACGCTGGTTTGTAGTTTGATTTCACGGACAAGGGACACGTTTCGGTGTTTTTTCTCTTTAAAAAGAAAAATCAAAGAAGGATTTGAAATCTGTATGATCTGTCAATGGTCTTTTTTTTTTTATTTGATCTGTCAGTGGTTCTTGTTGAATAATTTCAAAAGTGGCCCTTGGGGAAACGAGAAAACTATCCAAGTGCTATTTTTGATCTTTACTAAGTCTCGCTTTATTACACTTTGTCCTCAGTTCATCTAACATTTCAAAATCATTGCCGTTTGATTGCTGATGGGGGTTGTTTGGTTACCTAATCTGAGTTATCTTGTATCAATTTCTTTCAGGGCAAATGTTTAAAATATTGTCTGCATTGACATCAAAAGTAATCGAGTGTGCCTAAAAGAGTTAATATTATTATTATTTCAAAGATAAAAAGTTAAGCCCACCAGCTGATATTTTTATCCTCAACAGGAATTATTTTTGAAAAGCAAATATAGTTATGTTTATTGGGTAAAATTGTTCCTTTGTTAAATAAAAAGTGAGGTACTTCATCGGTGACTTAGAGGAAGTAGAGTTATAAAATATGGAAGACAGCAGTATTCTTAATTCATTAACCTATTTCAACGATTCCTGGATAGGAAAATTATTAACGAATATGCCCTGAAAGACAGCAGTTTCTTAATTCATGAGTATGCCCTTCATAGTATTTTAGTGTGTTCTAAGATATGTTAGGGTTATAACTCTAAATTGACGTGCAAATTTTTTATGGGAAGGTGAATGATCATTTATCGATAACAATTTCTCAACAGAAAAAATGAATTCACAATACTTCAAGTGGGTGTTAAATACTTTGACTTCATTTCCCTTTTCAATTCTTTGCATATTACATCATTTCACTTGCGTTGAGAAAAAAGAATTGAGTTGATTGAGCAAATGAAGTGTGTCAATGGCAACAAACTGCAGCATTTTACCACCACATTTTTTTCCACGTAATAATAAGGGGAATGATGAATTTAACTGCATGCAATTAGTGGAATGAGGGGCAATTTCGTATTGCAATCTTCCAAGGGTCTATTTTCTAATCTTGAAAGGCATGTGAAAGGTAGGTGTTGCTAGCCAATAACGATGACTGATGGAAGCATAATAAAAATGATGTTCGCAAAGTAAAAGAAGTCAATAATAGAGTATAAAAGTTGAGTTCGTTAACATGGCGTGTTTTATTAATTTTTTTAACTTTTTTGGGGATAACATGGGGTGTCTGATTCCTGGAGATCCACAAAAATGGACTAATCATCAGACGTTTGGGGCCCACCCATATTATGGGCCTCGAGACTCGCGTGGTTTAAATTTATTATCGGTCCTTTTATATTCGCCCAAATAAAGATGCATCTTATACATAAAATCTTATTATTTAATTAATCTCTTATTTTTGTAAAATATAAAATTGTGACATTTACGAGACGCTTTCACAGCCTTTAATTAATTATTTACGTTGGAGAAAAAATAGAATATGCATCTAACAGGACATTTTATATTTTCATAATAGGACAACACTGCATTTCAATGCATTATGGATTGTTCTCCCCTGGACAAACCCCCAGACCCCATATGAGAACAATCACATAACGTGGGGGAAGTTATTGAATCAAATAAATAAAAAGAACGTTATTAAAAAGATCTAATATAAGAACGAGGAGGGATAATTTCAGTGTTAAAAAATAAAAATATCTTACTGTGGAGATATTATTTTACCGAAAAAGGGTATAACAATACAACACTCGACTGTTGTGGATGACTGATGAAGACGAGCCTAATCGGCTCAGACTTCATCTACATTCGGACTTATTAAAAGTGGTTCAGACCCAAGTCCAATCCCATTTCCCCAAGGCTTGTAAAGTCCAAATAATTAGCCATGTTTAATAAAAAAGGGGCATGCACCGTTGGCAAAAACTCGATTTAGAAGGTGTTTGGCCGAATCTATTATAAAAGTTTGAGAGTTAAACCCTTAATAAATTTTTTAATAAATGGACTTCTAAACCCCTTTAAAACAAGTTAATTTTCTCAACTTATTTTCATGTATTTTTTAACTATCATATATAAATATATATATATATATATATATTAAATAGGACAAATATCTTCTATTATATTATATTAATAATAAATTTATTTTATTATTATTACATAAAAAATTATAATTAACTATAATTATGAATTTTGACAAAATCTTATAATATATTTTATCCAAACACTTTATAAACTTATTTTAAAAATAAGATAAATAAACTCATAATTTTTAAAAATATTACAAGCTATTTAAAATAAATATAACCAAACACCTTCCAACTCCATCAGGAAAAAGGGCTAGGCTTTCATGATACCCTTCTTCCAAAGAATGGTTTCTTATAATGTCAAATTGCGGGAGTACCCAGAGGACACATCAAGCAGCGCAGTTACACTGAGTACAAGAAGATGGGAAGGTTTTGAGCATGATTATTTAATTTCTATTAGACCAAATGGCTATATAAAAATCATGCGGCAAAACTGGCCTCTACGCTCACCCGTACTAGACGCAGATTGAAATTACCAGCCAAGAATAAAAGCATGTAGTTCGAGGATGAACATTCCAAAAGATTTGATCCAAATTTTAATCACACATCATCGGCATCACTTCCAGCCATTTGGTTGTCTTGGCTGGTTGAATACTTGCTTCCATCGGGACCCAACACTTTAAACCTGCTCAGCCACAGGAAAAAGAATAAACAGGTTTGATATGCTTGCTACTATAAAATGTGTTGCACAGAACCACCACAGCACAAACACCATTGGGTATTACCTCTCAAGGATAAATTTTCCAACTTTATACTTTTGCCCCATCTCACGAGCAGCTTCCTGATATTAATAGAAGAGAGACAAACACAAAAGTATTTGAGCATTGGCAACAGAAACAGGAACAAAACAACATTAGGCAGCGAAGAATCTCACATATTTCCAGCCAACAATTGAGCCACACCCAACACAGAATATGTCAACAACTGTGTGCATTCCAGTCATCATCTCTCGTTCTTCTTTCTCCCCAACAGTTACATTCACACTATCATAAAGCAACATGATATCAGATATGTATTGAGAGCAATAGGCCCATGCATATAATCATTAAGGCCGGTAAATTTTTGCAGCTGATAATTACAGACTATTACAACTAGTAGGCACCGGTTCTTTCTCAAACAGTTGCCCAACAGAGGGGAAAACATATTTGTTCTCCCAACTATCTCAAAACCAAAACAATCACATACTGCAACCTCTCAACAAAAGATAAAAATATTGATCAGATAAGAAATATTAACGGGCTACATCAGAAAAACTCCTCGCAGGGAGTATGTAAATACACAACAAATTGACGTTTATGAACTGCAAAAATAATATGAGCCTAATTTTAAATGCAACCACAAGTTGGATCTTGAGAGATGAACTACAAAACTTATATCAGCCACAAGTGAACATATAATTGAAGGGCACTCACACTTTATTAAAGAGATACGCCTTCCCGTGCCTGCAGTGGAAAGACTGAAATCAGGACAAAACAATGTCAGGATTGCAAACCAATCCAAGGTTGTCTGAGGTGAACAGTTCAAAATTAGAAATATATAGATAAAACTACAAAACAGAAACATAAATAAAATTTTCAATCATCAACAATAAATTATCATTAAGAATCCGCATTAACGGTTTTATTTGAATTGAGAAACTATAAAAACTCAGAAACCTCGAGTAAGCGAAATGCCCACTTCAATTTTCTATTTCCTCAATATCTATCATATTGATTTAATAAAGGCCATAACTACTTGTCTTTATCCTCATGAGGCTTGCATCCCACTTCTAGCCCAGTTACACTATAATGATTGGAGCATCAACATTTCAAATACAACTGCATACAATAATAATGACCATAAGATTTAAAATCAACAACACATATGGAACAAGCCAAACTACAATTCACAAACATACTTTTCATATAATTTTTTACTGCCAGAATCATAACCCACTTAATAAGAAGATGAGCAGATTACAGAATATGCTGGTCAAAAAATTGATAGAAAAACAACCAGTAATATCTTCATAGATTGTGCGAGAAAAGAACTAATTTTGTGGGTGGGCAACGGGAAAGTTTTGAAAGATCATAGGACACTATGTTGTTACATATTTCATCATGAGGAAAGAAAATAAGACCCCTTGTGGTTCAAACCAGATGATTAGCGAAATTCGGAAAAAAATGAATAGTTGTAAACATAAAATGCATATTTACATGATTACTGAAGTGTAAATTTCCCCTTCTTTCTTCTCCTCTTTCAAACTATGAGCAATCAACCTCCAAATATGCACTAGCATTAGTGTCATAATTAAATGGCCAAGGTGCATAAAAAACACACAGATATCTTAAATAGATCATTTACCTACAATTCTAGTCATTTTCAACTTATAATTGCATGTAAAAGAAAATTGCCTCATTTTGGTCAATTTAATTTTTTGTTTTCAGAAATTCAGTTAGATGTGTTACTTTCAAGGAAATCCATTTATTGAGACCTTAACTACCAAAAATCCCTTGATTTCAAAACTAAACATAGAGCACTTTATGAATTTCAATAGACATATATCGTTTTGCAAGTTTCTTGAATGAGTGAAATTGTTGTATTAATTTTAGAAAACTTAAGAAGAAAAGGCGAGCTGAAGAGAGAGATAGAAAGGATAGCAGCGATATGATAGAATTGTTGCTTCAGTCCTTATGGCATATCTGGTGCTGAAAAGGATGTTAAGGAAAAGAGAAGAATGAAGAAAATAATACAGAAGAAAAGCAAAGGAAGCAAGAGGAAGAAGAGAAAGAAAACAATAAAAAAAATGATACTAGGAGAGCCATTTTTCAACAAGCATGTTTTTAGCTTGTTTCAGGCCACAAAAGAGAAGCACGAAGTGCTGATGTGTGTATCATGTTTTAGGCAGAAAATGAAAATAACAACTATAATTATGGTAAAGTCGTTTAAGATCTAAGGCTACATATGAGTTCCCTAAATCCTTAACTAAGTATTTAGACACCAATAATCAACACCTATGCAAAATGGGAACAATGTAGTAATCTATTAGCTTCAAACTCAAGCAATGTATGAAATTACCAAATATGACAATTTGTTAGGCAAAGTAGTTATGCTTTTGTTTTGACCCAAATTTGTACATTTATTTAATTTTTGTGAAATTAAAATTCATAAATTTCCTTGTTGAGCACACCATAGAAAGCAGAAAGCTTATGACAAAATTTCATTCGCTTACCTTGTTTACTAAAAATCACTTTTAAGGGTCAAAATTGTATAACTTGCTCACGATAATACAAGCTTAGCCATCTCCAATATGAAGACAAGAAGCTGAATTGCATCCCACAATTTTCTTTCTTTAAGTCGCATGCATGAGCAATACCATAGAGAATTTCAATGTGACATATGTAATACTGACATATTGTGAAAAGATTCGTAGTCACATTTTATAGATAAACTTCATTAAAACTCTTTAGTTGTTGGTATTTGTTATATAGCAACTACTGCCAACGAAATTGTAGAATCGAAGGAACAACAACCAAGCAACCAAATTTGACAACTCCTGACGTTCACAAAATGAAATTTGAATTTGTCTTTTAACAAATCAACTAGAGGCGCTCTTCAATGCAAATCAATAAATAGAGATTTATTCATGACTTAAATGGAAGTGGAAGAATTTCATAGTTGGATAGGCATCAACACCACAGAATGAGGTTGTGTGTAAAAGCACAAAGAGGATTGTATATAAGAGTTGAATTAACATATCAGGTAAAACACTTTCTGGAATGGATATCAGCTTAGAAGATACTTGACCAGGTTAGCAAATTGAAAGCACAAAGCTATCTTCACAGCAAATTGAAGCGTGTGTTCTCAATTTGATGAAATCTTCACCCAACAAGGTGGAGCTCAATCGTTAAAATTTCAAGTCAGCAATGAGTTCGAGACTTGAACCGTCCTTCACTTAGTCACAAACATCAGTCCTGACAAATATTCTGCCAAAAGGTTCGAAGCACATGAAATCCTTGCCATCATGTAACTAATAGCTTAACTACTTCAACCAAGATTAGCCCGGATTATGGCAGGCAAAAACCGTTTCCAACACTCAAGAATGAATAAGAAGTTTCAGTTTATATCTTTCAGCACAGACAAGATAATAAAATTCCTTGTACATGTTTCAGTAAAAAAAAAAATCATAAATACAAGTACTAAAGCCCAACCAGAGATATCCAGAGACTATCTAAATTTAAATCAGCACACCCAATGAACAACAAACATCGATTAACGAAAAATAACAAAGTGAGAGCTAGAAAAGGAAAAAAATAAAAATAAAAAACCTTAGAAAAAATGTCATCGGAGAGCGCGAGATGCGTTTGGCAGTGCTTGCAAGTGTATTTGTTCCCATCCAAATCAATCGCAAAAACCCTTCCCATGATACCTATCCAATTCTCTCTTCTGTATCACGATCAAAATCCAAACTCCTTATTTGTTCTTCTACCTAAACCACACAACAGGCAGCACCCATAAATTCCCCAAAAGCAAAATAAATAACAGAAAATTATCAAAAAATTACAATAAACACAGAATGCAAAACAGAAATACAAGGCGTGTTCATCAATACACATTAACATTTAAAAATCCACAAAAAAACAATGGAGGAAGTTAGATGAAGACGACGATGGGGATGATCTCACCTCAGCGGCAGCGGTTACGGAAAAAGAAAGAAAGCAGAAAGAAGAACAAGACTTTCACAATTCACGCCAATTGAGAAGTGTGCGTTTCCTGCATTTATTCGAGAGTTCTATAGAAGAGAGAGAGAGAGAGAGAGAGAGAACCCCCCACATGACCTTTTTTTTGTTTTTTTTTTCTGAATTAAAGAAGGGCACTTTTGTAACTTTCGTTCGCCATTTTATTTGTTCTTTAAACCATTACCGAAGAGTCCATTATCTTTTATTAAAAAAGAAATGTCATTATATGAAAAGCAGAAAGGTGACAAATTCAACGTCTCAATAAAATGTTTCAAAAAAAGCTAACAGTAACAGTGCAACGCATATCGTCAATGTCAGTTGGTACCAACCATTTGGACAGCTGGTACATTATTTGGGGCGTTCGCTTTTTGTTTGCATAAAAAATTTTTAAAAACGAGCACATGATCTTAGGTAATTCACTGATTTACTGGTCATTGGCATGGCTAGTCTAATCGATTTTTAAAATTTGATTGACCCAAACGCAAGTTTTAAAAAAATTAATTTATGTGTCATTACGTGTAATTAACACTCGTATAATTAGAATTATGATCCGGTCAAATTTTATTTTAATATTTATTATTATTATTATTTTTATTAATGAATTTTATTAAATAAGTTTAGCTATATGGATTTTTTAGGTCATAATTTTGATTGGATTTAATATAAATGGTAGTGTTATTCAGTTGAAACAGAGAAAATTTGATATTACGAATTTGAAAGTTATGAAATCACTTAATTTTATCTGAATCTAAGAGTGTTCAAATTGATTTAATATGGGTGATCCTTGTATGAATTGTAACGTATCAATCGATTTCGATATATCGATTGTGGTCGTTTTATCACGTCGATTATTCACTTTTGTGTTCAAATTTAGTTTTAATACGTTGAATCGAACACTTAGATGTATTATTCAGAATTCAAGTTGGGTTCAATCTCATCTTTATTCTTTTGTTGTTTTCTAATCCTGTCAATTTATATTTTCAAAGTCAACAAAAAGCTCAAAAAGAATGCGTTTATTTTTAAATCATCTCTACAATGATTAGTTAAATATTACTCTAATTAGTTAGAATATATTAGCAACAGGTTTTATGTAAAAATAATAATGAACAAATGAAAAAAATTAGTAACTGGACTGGGCCATGGGCTAGTTTGCCGTTAAACCAGCCCAACTGGCCGACCCAGCCTGGATCTGAAAACAGTGGTTGCATATTCCTTATCCCATATATACCATTTTAATTTGTTTTGTATTTCACGTCCTCCTTGTTTGCACATTTTATTTGTCAATTTGCAACTAAAATGCCTAACGAAACTTGAAAAAAAATAAAAGGACAGAAAGGAAAACACATTCTTTAAGCTCGTACACGGATTGAGTTAGTTAATGCAATCAAATAGATCTGATACGACATCAGGGTTGATTAAAATTCAGGCATGCAGTTGTGACCAAATCAAAGATGGCGTCTGTAACAAGAATTTTAATGGGAGTGGGACACCGGTTTTGCAATATGTTTTTTGGCCATATGAGAATGGAGTTTTTAATACAAAGTACAGACTGCATCTCGCATACCATAATCGGACAACCACATAAATTGCATATACTTCTAAAGTTAGTCAAACAAAAATCAGCGTCCCAGTGCGGGGGGACTTGATTGGGCCTGAATTTTTTTTTTTTTTTTTGAGTTTGGGCTATAAGATTTTAAAAAATTTGAAAGGGGGACAAAGGGTCTGGGCCCATATTGCTGGAGAGTCCAATACAAAGTGTATAAGAATGACATTGCTTTCCCAAGCCTAATCTATTCAATCTTACGCCAAGCTCAATTCTCCAAGGAAGACAATCAAAATAATCCACTGCAACAGGGAAAATACTTTATAACATAAATCAAAAGGGTATAACGCAAAACAACACAGCGCAAACGGTGAATCTCGAGTCAAAATTTTACCCCAAAAAAAATATAATCAAGAAGAGGATCATTTCACTGGGGAAAGGCAAATAAGCCACCACACAGCACCAGACAACAGGCGTAAATGAAGTGAAATCTTGAGAAAGGGGAATCGCAGTTGGCCATCTGCAGCATTTTAGAACTTATTGTTGGTTGGAGTGTCAACCATGGAAAATAATCAGTCTCTGTGTTCTTCTGAAAACGCCAACTTGCACTTCAGGCAGCATGCTGAATTTACTATTCAACTCCACCTATTCTGTGAGGGGGCCAGACAACATGAGTAACTCGTCCGCTTATCAACCCCAGAGGAACCTGCCAAGTTAGACAGCATTTTTTAAGTCAAGATGCATGCAATAAAATTACATTTAGAAAAGCTTTAGCATAAGTGATTGCACAACATGCAGAAGTAGTCTATCCTCCTGGCTCTGCTCTTACATTTAACAAGGCCTTATCGAATTGAAAGAAATCGTCCTCAAGAGCATCTCAACCAAACAAATATAAGCACCAATCAAACCTGTGCTGGGAATGATAGATAATTGCTCATGCGAGTTTGGCATGATTTTGGCAACTCTACATGAACAAATCTGCTACTGCATGTGGTTCTGGTCAATAGAAGAGTGGGGAGAAAGCAAGTATCACGTAGAATCACATAATCATGATAGATATAATAACTTTTACAAATCATTATCGATGAATCCCATATAATAACCGAACAATATCAGTGGTTTCATGGGTAACTACAATTCACTTTTATATGACCAAATTTAGATATCAGCAAAGCATAGTAGAGACGATGACTCAGGCCTAGGCCTATATGACATAACTGGTCAATAGAAATACTCCACCTTTGTTATATATATTCCATACATCACACTAGATAGATATCATATTCATGAAATAGGATGCACTTTCAAGATGCCTTGGTGGTGAAATGGTAGACACGGAAGACTCAAAATCTCACGCTAAAAAGAGTGGAGGTCTAAGTCCTTTTCAAGGCATAGTATTAAGAATGCTCATTGAATGAGTAATTCAACAAGAGAGCTCTCAGTGAAGAGACAGAAATCAGTAAAACAAGTTTTAGCCGGTGCATTTTCTAATGTTACTTGCAAAAGGAAGCAAATCAACCTTGAATGAGGTAAAACCAGAGTAAAATACTAAGGCAGACTAAATAGTTAAATGACACTGCAGAAGTTACTTTGTCCCTAATTCAACCAAAATCATAACCCATAGCCACCAGCATGAACAACAAAATCATAATTATTCAAGATACTTGGATTTTTAGAATTAACATGTGCTTCTATGCCAAATGAATTTAGCAACATACCGGCCCAAGAGACATTGAGTCATGGCTACAAGCTGCATTATCTCCAACAACCCAACAATGCCCTTCAGGGACCCTCAAACATTCCAGTGAAGGGCGATGGACCCAGTCGCCTGGCAAGGCTAAAATTCTCTTCACATACTTCTCTTTATAATTACTAGGGGAACTGCAAAATGAGGCAAGTACGATTTCATCAGCATATCCCATCATGTCACAGAAATTAAGTCGATTTAAGCATACGATGCGGGTTCTGTAAATTATATCATTTTAAAAGAAAAAAATTCAATTTTGCTAGATACATAGAACCTCCAACTTCATCATTGGGACTGAATAGGTTGCCTCTGACTTAGACTGCATACCTACCATGAATCTTACACAAGTATTTCCAAAAGCTGATCCAAACACTTCTGGCATCACTCAAAAACTGATATTTCTTCCACATCTTAAGGAAAGGAAGCAAGTTCACATGGTTTTGTACAAAAGACACAAAAGGCTGTTTGTGCCAGGCCAAGAAAATGAAGCTTTAGGAAATATTCCTTGAAAACAAACTCACAACCTAAGCCCGGGGAGAAAGAAAATCAAGCTTTAGGAAATATTCCTTGAAAAGAAACTCACAACCTAACCCCAGGAAGAAATTAGCACATCATATACGCATAATACTAATGTTTCAACAAATTTGTTCAAATTCCCAGGTTTAAGATTAAACCCAACATCTGGCATCCTTCACTGCCATCCTCTTTCATAAAGAGCACAAACCAAATTCAGCACACGCCCAACGGCTGTAGTTTTGAACATAGGACCAAAACATGAAAGTACACAATAAAGGATAAGATCAGGAACCAGTTGTCCACCATTTAAGAGGGATGAAATTTAAGGAGTAAGTACAAATGTAGGAAAATTAATCTTGACATTAAGAAAAAGCACAGTGGATAAACTTCTGCACCACACTATAAAATCTTATAAAATGGTTAGCAACCAAACAATCCACGATAGGCGTGTGTATTCCTATAGAATTAATTGAAACTTGAATATTAAAGTAGAAGAGTTTTCAGGTATGTTATGGCATTGCATCACCTACATCTACGCCAGAATCCAGATATCATCTTCAACCATATCCTTCGGTTGAGCTTCACCACTGTTATCAGAGTGCCTGAATCGATTGCCTTATTATAGTTCGCCAGATCAAATTAAGTTTCCAATAAATTTCAAGCATCCAGCCAAATTTACGCTAATTTAATAACCTGAGAACAATTAAAATCATCTTGAGCTTACAATGCTTATTCACAAAACTATTACCCTGAAAAACCAAATAATTCAACAGCATTAGACTCAGCCTAGCATAACTCAAGAGTGCAAAGTGCCAGTTCAGAAACTTCAACAAAGAAAAGAAGAGTTCTAAAACGAAAATCTGATGGCAGAACTGCAACTAAAATGACAATGAAGTTCACAAGGAAAAATCCTGATTCGGGTGAAACCTTCAAAAAAATAACACTAAAGAGACTGAAAAGTTACCGAAAAACCACGATATCACCCCTCGAAAACTTGTACTTGTCAAGGCAAAATTTTTCAACCAATACGTAGTCGTCTGCAACAGGACACACAGACAATGAGAAAAGCTTACTACAGTCAAAACTAGAAAGGGGATATGTATAAATATAATATGCAGGATTTACCTAACACAAATCGAGCACTACTTTTTTTACGGGGATTCAAAGTGGGAGACATGGATGAACCGCGAACAGCCATAAAACTGGCATATCGGTCGGATATTGTGAGGCCAATTAAACCAGCTGTTACATATTTTTTAATTAAATTCCAACAGAACCTTTGATTAGCCATATCTGTATACAGCTATTGAAAACTCCAGCGCTGCTATTCACTCGACATAAAAGAGAGACAGAAAGAGCAGCCGCAGTCGGAGGTGGAGGCGGGTTTCCACCGCAGAGTAGGGAAGAAGCCGCGAATTGGTTATTTCTTGTTGGATGGATTTCGGATTTCCAAAAGTGAAATCGCGCAATATGATTGGCGATTTACGAGTGAAGGGGGCATGTCGCTGAATTATAATTACCGCTTTTAATATCACTACTCAGCTTGACGGATGGTTAATTTACAAATTGGGACTTGCCTCCTCTTTATACCAGTTTTACAAGATTTGAGTTAATTTGCAATAAAAGTCTTACTCAAACTTTAAATCATATATATAATTTTAATTGTACTACTTGAATTAATATGATTTGAGAATCACGATATTCTATATAAATACATTACTTGCTATCATTAATTTTTAGTATATAGTGGTAAATTGTATTTATTATGAATCTTTGTCTAAAAAAATAAATTATATATGAATGTTATAATATTACAAAATAATATCGTATCGTTATGCTTAATATTTTATTAAAATCTCTTATAAATATCAAAAATATTGGAGTCATTGAACCTAATACGAATCCCTTGCTATGCTCATTATTCTTAAGTTTACATTTTTTATATTTTAAATAGAGCAAGATAAATCAAATAGTTTATACCAAATTTCATTATGTCCTAAGATTTAATGGTATTTCACCCAACAATATAATCAGAGTGACTATACGCAAATTAATAAAAAAATACAAGCTTAATTATTTATTTCTTGCTAGACCAACAAAAATAATATATGAATAATCTTAAAATACTTTAAAATAATTGATAGATCATTAAAAAAATTTTAAACCAAGCATATAAAGTAAAAAATATAGATACATATAAATATATATTTAGAAATAAAATTATATTGGTTCTTTGATCTTTGTTATTTCAATTTAAAGATAAGAAACGAAAAGAAAAAAAAGAAAAATGTACACAATGGAATCATATGATGCATTTAAAATCGTTTAAATTCTATATACAGGGAAAAATAAAATGAAAAGAGATCCCACGATTCATCGGAACTGGAGATCACAAGAAACCACCATTGAATCTGGAACAACGATTGGCAACTTGTCAATATAAATGAACAGTCTCTTCAGATTTTCCCTTGCAATGGCAGACAAATCAACGACGTCACAGCTGCCGGTGTAGATCCAGAGCTCCCCAGAATTCACCCTTTCCAGACAATCCCGACAGAACGGACATGACTGTGATCGAGCCCGCCTGTCCAGGAAGAACAACACGTAAGGACTGTAAAGGAAGATTAGACTGTAGCTCTGTTAGCTGAGTTGAAGCATAACTGAATTCCACCATCAACAATGCTAAGAGAAGCTACTTGACTATTTTTGGCAATCAGGCAACCGAGAATGAATTGGAAAAAAGACTAAGAATGTGATTAGGACCATGCCACGCAATCCACAACAAAACAAGGGATGCATTTTTTAGACAAGTTCATTGTTATCCATCTACAACAAAATGGCTGTGAGTGGGAAGAAAAAGGAGAGGAGTACATTAGAGCACCTACCAGTTCCTGTAGCAGGCCAAACACATGGAATGGCTGCAACTGGGCAGGACAACTTTCGTGTTCATTTCCATGCAAATTCCACATTCTTCCTGCCTCTCAATTTCAATTTCAGACAGCTTACCTTTGTCCATCTCATCTCTTCTCCTGTATTTAGTCGCGCAAATTTCTCGTTGTTTCCTCTCTTCGACGTCAGTGATTCCCCTAGAGAGTTGCAGCAAAGAGGGGAATATCACGCCTGGTCAATACCACCAGCAAAGAGGCTCAAATGTTTCTCAAGGAAGTTAGCAAGGCAAGATTTTGTCTTTGAAGGTGAACACGACACTTCGCAGAACAAGGCTAGAATGTAGTGTAAATTTGAAGCTATAAATGTACTCACCATAGAACTCTTTCAAACTAGCTTTTCTTTCATATACAGACATGGTTGTCTTACCATCCTCATATGCCTACAATTAGCAGCACGTCATCAATTTTCATGATTGCTGCAGAAAGCTATTGATTAAGTAATACAATGCACATCATGCACAAAACAGAAGATCACCTTGTAAATAAGGATCCTTATCAGCCCTAGCGCACCAGCAAGGTGACAATCAGCCCATTGAACCAGGAAGAGGAAAACGTGGGCACAAGGGCTGTATGATAGCCTCATCTGAAGGCAAGCACCGTCATATTCCCTTTGATAATCTGAAGCCCTGTACTCAAGAAAACAGACACTGCGTCAATGATCAGAACCAATAAATCAGTAAATCTAAATCCTTCATAAATTTGGACAGCCGCGGGATAAGTGGGCCATAATATAAAGTGTGTCAAGTCCAGCCACTAACTTGCAAAGTTAAAAACAAAGACAGGCAATTTTCAAAGAGGTCCAACTATGAATATCTTTAATAATGGCGTTGTCTTCTTGTAGCTACAATTAGAAGGAAGCTTGTGATGAGTTCTAACTTGACGCTCCGAAATCAAGATTTTTAGTACTATTAGTTTGGAACCCGACAAAGAATAGTCCAAACAAATCCTAGAAAGAAGTCATGGAAGTACAACGTTTTAACAGCATACATCCAAGGTCTTGATCCTGCTTTTTTCATACAAAGTTACCAGCACTATGCCCTCAAGAAACCATCAATCATATAAACATATCTATTTTCTTAGATATAATCAAAAATTCCGGTTTTAAATTTAATATATATACGTACAGCATGATAAACTAGCGAAGAGAGAAAATCTCAAAGAGTCCCCAAAGAGATGATAAATAATAACAAACAGAGGACGAAGAGCAAAAAACTTACACAGTGTTGGCATACTGAATATCAGCCTCAAGCGCTTTAAGAGAATCTTTGAGAGACTTCCTCATGACCTCCTCTCTTTTATTTCACTCCCATGTAATTTTGACCTTTAATTGTTTATTTGTCACCCTTCAGCAGTTCACCTCGCTTCTCTTTCCCAACAGCACCCCTTTAGCTTTCACACTCTCTCGAAGACTCCCACTTTACAGCAAAAAAAATCTCCACAATGAAGAGCAAAACAAAACCCACAAAACAGAACGATAAAATCTCGAATTCGCTCCTTTCCCTGAGGAAAATAAAAAACCTGAACTTTGCAAAGGCTTGTGCTTTTGCAGAAACAGAGTAAGGGCCGAGTTCGTTCCAGAAACCACGCAGTGCACACGCTTTGCGCCTTCTCGCTTGGATCGCACGCTTGTGTCTGTGTTGTTTACTTGTGCGGGTTGCTTATTAATTAATTGGGTTTGCTGTCTTTTGATCGAAGCCCGTAATTTTCTGGTGCCGTGTTTGCTTTGCCCGATTGCATTTTTATTTATCCTCTTTATAATCTCGAACTTGACCTGCTGATCACTCCTCCCACTTGACAATTTTAAAGTCACAGTACTAAGGCAATGTCCCAATGAATTTCCTTCTTTGTAATGATGCCAAAAGGAAAGTTTTTTTACCTCTCCTCCGAAACATGCTTGCGCCACGATTAATGAAGATTCTTTTACATTATTTTTCTCAAAAATTGGTAATTAAAAATCTAGAGAGACAAGTGTCATTATTTTTTTTAAATAAGTTATTCTCTTTTCCCTTTTTGTTCTTTTTTCAAATTAGGAAAATCATGCACACTTGATACGTATATATATTTATAAAATTTAAAATATAATCATATAAGTTAATTTTTTACACGTGTAAGTATTTTATTTTGTGAACTTCATAATTTTAGTGATGATAAAAATATAAGTTATTATGTTTTAAAATGCAATGAATTTATATAAAAAAAGAAAAAAGAAAAGAGTTTAAAGGAAAACATAAATAAGAAGAAAATAAAATCAATTGAAAATTAGAAAAAGAGAGAGAAATAAAAAATTGGCGAAAAGGAAAAAATAAAAGAGGCATTTTAGTCTTTCAATTTTGAATATTAAAAGATAGCTGTTTTCAAGAATCTAGTAGTAAGAAAAGTATAATTTTAAAAAAATATTGTAAAAATTTTCAAACGATCAAATAATTACTTTAGGTATTTAACCTATTAATATTAATACAATTATAATATGTCAACATGTGAAATTTTATGGTTTGATATTTATGACTATATAGAATAATTACTCAATTTTGGTTTGAACCGTTAAATTATCATATTCTTATATATTTATTTTTATATCTTAATTTTCAATTTGTTTCATATGTTTCCCTCAATAAGAAATTTAAATTTTGAGTTTTTTACTCTCACCTCTAATTTTCTTTTCTCTATTTTTACCCAATCTTTAAGCATAATTTAGTTTATAAATAATTTTATTTTTATTATTAAATTTTAAAAATATTATAATTTTATGTTATGTTATAATTAATTTTGAATAAATATACACACAGAGTGTGCATAGTTTTACTGATTTCTTTCATGGAAAATATGATTAAACTTGATCTTTCTGTCAGATACTTTTGAAAATTATTTATTAATGTGGGGTCAAGAAAAAAATGAAAATATAAACCGTAACGTGACTCAACGAACATGGACCAAACCGAAGGCCGGTTTTTGTCTAATATATTATTTTTATTAACTTTAGCACATAATGATGATTGTGACAGGTATCAATAGTTAATAAGGAGTGTTTATCTCAAATCAACTACGATTTATTACTAATTCAACCAACGCGCGCAACAATTTCCACCGCATGCCCGTAAAACCTGCGGTCTAATAATTCTTTTCTTACCAACCGTGATGGTGTATCAACTTTCTACCATGCATTTATTAACAACGCTATCTGCAATAAAATTTCGTTGAATTTAGCAACGCATGTAATTAATGTTTTTAGAGTACGCATATTACATGAAATGCAATAGAATGTGTTACTTTCTTTTTTAACTTATGATTATTTTTTATTTTACGCCGGGGGGGGGGGGGGGGGGGGTTAAAGGGACACCATGCCCTCTACTCCAGATAGAATTATCTTGGAAAATTGTAAATGCCCTTCAAAGTCGCACAAACCAGTAAATTTATTTATAAATTATAAAATTAATATATTTTTAAATAACTTAAAAATAAAAATATATTAAAATTAAATGTTAAAATATTTTAAATAAGGAAAAAAAGAAAAAAATTCAAATATTTTGAAGAGAAAAAAATGAGTTATAACAAATAAAAATAATAAATTAAAAAATTGAGAAACCAAGAAATAAAAATAATTTTAGATAAGTGTAATCGTGTAATTTGATTTTATACAATTAAAATTTACTAACTATTTAATAATATAACCAGTAAAAGTATCAGACTTTACAAGTGTGCATGTTTATTTATAAATTATGAAGTAATGTATTTTAAATAATATAAATAAAATTATTTTAAAATTAAAAATAACAAAAATATATAAACAAAAAATAAAAAAGATCAAAAGAATTTGAAAATGAAGAAATTGAGAGAAAATATAAATTAAAATGAAAATTTAAAAGAAAGATAAAAAGAAAATGATAGACGATATAAAATAATTTTAAATAAAGGTAATTATATAATTTTGTATTATGTAATTAAAAAGTTTTGTTAACTTAATAATATACTATAGATATATAGATATAGTTACAGTCGCCATGCCCATAGTTTCAAAACTAGTGGTCTTGGTTTTTGTGAAAAATGAAGAGCCAAAATTGAATCTTATACAACGGTCTCGGTTCAAATTCAGAAACCAACTATTCTGATTCTGGTTTTTCAGCGACGTTAATTTTGGTTCTTTATGGTTTTGGTTTCTTGCGGGTATGTTTAATTACTTCTTCTTATAAATTTTAATACAAAAGTAATGAGATAATACATTTTAAATTTTAACAAAATTTAAAATGTAAAAAGATTGAAGAAAAATTATATTTTGAATTTGTTATTATTCATGATGTAAAGAATAAGTGATACAAAATCTATAAAAATACATTATATTATTAACTGACAAACACTTCGAGTAGTTGAGACAATAAAAACATTACATTACATGATGCTTTCATTAAAAAAATACAATATCAAAATGAATATTTATTTTTCAATTTTATATGTATATTATATATATTTTTTATTTTTTCGCCGTGTTGTAACTGAGACCGAACCGGCCATTTCGATTTTGGTTTTATTTTTCAAAAGTCGGAATCGAGGCCTTTATTCACAATTGTTGTACGGTTTTAGTCTTATGTATGGTTTTGATTCCAATTCTGATTTCGATACCATTCCTAATTTCAAATGCAACGTGACAATGCTAGATATAGATACGAACGGTTCATTTGACTATCCACGAGCAACGCAACGTGGCATTCTACGGTTAGACCCATTTCCTTTCACGTCAGTACTAGATTAATCCTCTGATTCAATGATTAAGGTTGACTTCAGAACATTCAGGCTTTACCAGTAATTTTGGATTTGACTTTCATTAAATGTATACATATCTCTCAAATCAGTGTGAAATTATTGTCTTTTATCGGTTATACTTTATTAAGTTATCCATAAATTGGATAGGTGATTACCATTAACATTTTGATTGAATAACAAGATTAGAAAGAACAACCAACACTGATCTAAATTCTAAAGGGCAAGAACAAAGAGTAACAGCGGTGCTTTAATTAATGGGGCCACGTAATTATTAATCGGGACTGATGCAGACAGATTGTCCTCTTAACAGCTCAAAAAATGGAGATAACGTGACCAAAAACACAAAACAATAGGCTGCATCCGTGGAGTAGCGGACAACCACTTGCTTGTGAGAGCCAAATGCGAGTGTACATTTAGCGTGACGGTTGCTGATTTTGTTATCCCTCAAGGAACCATTTCTACTAAACTACTAGGATTAAAAGTAATTAATAAACCTTACAAACAGCGTCACAGTTTTTGATTTGATTTTATTTTATTTTTGGTTGAAGTGTGTGTCCGAGCAGATGCGATGAAAATGTCTCGAGCGGGGAGTTTAACGTTTATTTATTGCACAAACAGTAGGGATAGATACAGCCCTGCCTCCTAACAATCTAAACTCTGTTAAATTGCCTAATTAATTTTAATGCACATGTGTGACGCTATTGGGCTCCCAAAATTATAGTTGTAAATGTAATCGGGTATGGCCCTCTCAAAAGTGGCATATTCTTTTCACGCATGTCTTTTGGGTTTATATTTTTTAATATTACTCATATTTTATTAAGTAATACGTAAAAATACAGAAAACGAATTGACAGTAGGATTTTTCTTTCTAATTGGAAACTTCAAACCATATTCAACAAAACTTGTGTGTGTGTGTATTATATATATTGTTACTTTTTCCCTTGAAATATAAGATATGCATATATGTCATCAAAATAATATAAAACTATATCTATTATATGTTTTAACATGCATGTTCTTTAATTTATTTTTAGTTTCAATGTGAAAAATATGGGTGGAATAAATTGGATGCATACTTGATGCTACAGTTCATATTATATGGGATTTTGTTGGAATTTAATTTAATCATTCTATTAATTATGCGATTATTTTATCGTTGAAATGATTCATTTTGATGAATATTTCAAGTTGCTTAATATTGATCACATTTGTGAATTAAGATCTAAGTTTTATTCAACTAATTTCACAAAGCAGGATTCATTGCATTAGAGGATACAAGTACAATATTACGAACTCGATGTGCCTTATCACTTGGAGTTCAAGCATTCGTCAACAATTTATGAGTTATGCTAACAATTGAGAAGGATGAGAAAATCTTCGGTGTACCATTAGTTGATCGTTTGATATCGGCTTTTCCTGTTACTATTGCACAACTATTGTGAAATTATTTTCAACTATGAAACACGTAAAAAAGTATGAATACATTGCAGATTGTCTAATTACCTATGTCGAAAGAAAAATCACAAAAAATTTTGATGCATAATCTATCACAAATGAATTTTATAATATAAAAGAATGTTGTCGTGCATGGCTTCGATAAATATAGATATACAATTGCTTGTGTAACTTTTTATTTTTGCATTTTTAACAAAAAATTATTTTATTATACAAATTAATTATTCTTTTTATTTATTTAGTGAGCCTTTTTTAGCACGAATGTGAAGAATCTACTCCCTATATAATAGTGCCTCCGGAGAAACAGTGAAAAATGAGATGCGAATCTGCCGGTTATCATAATTGGAAGTTGGAATCCAGCATGGATCGAATAGGAACAGCTGCCTTCCATTATCACGATACATTAAAAAAAAAATCAACTCCCAAGGACAAATTGAAAGAGAGTCACCCAACAATATCGTTGCTACAGCTACCCCTTTTGGACACATACACGCATATTTATATCTGATGGGTCACACTGATTCTCGAACTTGCTGAGTTCATATCCAATAAGCAAAATATTTCTTTTGCAGCAGGAAATCCAAAACTCGAAAGCTAGCTATTCAGGAGAGTCTGCGTCCACATAAAAAGGCAAAACACAAGTTTGATCATCGGACACTTCAGATAATTCAGTACATCTTACAAATTTCTCAGGATTAATGCTTACTGAGTGGGGCCCTGTACACAAAAAAGCAAGCTCCAACAGCAACATAGCACAGTAGAAGAGCCAGCCCCTTCATGTAATGAGACGTTCCGTCCTGCAAAATTCACGAACTTGTTAGCAACAATTCATTAGTTGGAATTATGCATTGTGAAGAAGAAACGCAAACTTAGGAACACCTTGTGGCCTCGTTTAAGGAAATTCGTTATCTTACCTGTAAAGTGAATGCAGTTACAATTATTGATAGAGCAAGAGCGCTCGTTCCGAGGAGATCGAAATCGAGATCCATGTTGATTCCTATGATCCACGACACTATTAAACTTAATGGAACCTGAATAGTTGAAGAAGTAAACAAGATTAGCATCTGTGTTTGATAATATTGCAATCAACTGAGCTAAGAAAATTGTAGGTAGCGTCTATGCAGAACGTCGATAATCTTACCACCAACATCGAAATTTGAGTCGCTGATCCTAGAGCAACACCTAAAGTTATATCCTGCACGGCACGAATAGATATGATTAGAATTAATAACAGACGATTATTGATTAATTGTTACAATGATCCGTGCGAAAGGAAAAGGACAAAGAGAGAGAAGCACAAGTTTTTTCTTAACAAACCAATTTATTCTTGAATGCGAAAATGACTGCCCCTGCGTGTTCTGCCGCATTTCCAACTATTGGAAGTAGAATCACACTGATGAAGCTGACGGACAAGCCCCATGAATCTGATGCAGCCTAGTATGAAATTTTAAGTAACTTAGTACTAATTCTGTTAATAAATATGGCCGAAAGATGGAAACTTTGTTATATATATATATATATATATATATGTGCATGATGTGATGACCGAGCAATTCCGTTGCTAGGAAACTAGAAATTTGAGCTCTTAAACTTACTTCAATGGTCATAACGACGTACTCCGACAGTAGAGCTACAGCACCAGTCATAAGAACTAACCAAACAAATGCACTCCAGAATCCAATCACCGGCGATTCATCATCCGAGACCACGTCGTCATCTTCTTCGTCCTAATTATTTGCACTCACATGGGTTTGTTAAACAGTCTTGAGTCACACATTTTTTGGTATATATGTGTGGAATTTTCAAGTAAAAAATATACAAAAGATATGTTGGATGCAAGTGTTACGTGAAATATATGATACATTATGGGTTTAATTTTATTTCTTCATTTGAGCCAATGCAACAAGAACCCGTTTTAGAGGGTGTTTGGCTAATTTTATTTTCTATAACTTATAATATTATATAACTTATAAGATATTTTTAAAACTTATAAGCTAACGGATTTTATTTTAAAAATAAACTAATAAAGTGTTTGGTAAGATCATCTTATAAGATTTTATTAAAATTTTTAATTATAATTGGTTATAATTTTTTTAATGTAATAATGATGACATTAAATTAAATATTATTATAAGGATATTTTTGTTAATTTTAATATGTAAAAAAGTATTTTATAATATGTATAAAAATAAATTGAGAATAACCAACTCTTATAAAAATTTTAAAGTTTATAAGTTTTTTTTAAAAAAAATTATCAAATATTCTGAGGAGTTTATAAGATTCTAAACATTTTATACGATGTTTTGAATAATTTATTAGTTCACCTAAACACTTTTTTAGTTAATTTTACTTTCATTTCACTCTATTTTAATTGGTTAATTGACACATGTATGATGGTAAAACACACGATATAATGCATGATAGGGAAAATTTCATGAAAAATAAAAAAGGGATAGGCTAACCTCTCGTGCCTCAAATAATTGTCGATGAGTCCATAACTGAAAAACTAGATAAGCGACGTATGCAATAAGCATCAAAATGCAACTAGCCCTCGACAACTGAAGTGTCCCAACCGCGGTTAATTCTGGAGATTTTCCAGTAAACTTAAACATCAAGGGCATCACATGGCACAGCAATCCGAGCAACAAAAGTAGTGTGTTGATATCAGCTTGTTTCTGTCAGTTGCAAGACATACATACAATAATTAATTATGACATCAAATTTCAAGAAAGTGAATTCAAGGTTCAACCAGTGTGAATTTCAGAAATTCCAATCTTCTTTAAATTTCCCCTTACTCTCTCGAATTTTTGCTCTCTTGATATGTTGGCAATGCCACCACACAAAAGGGAGGTGCCCAGCACTAAAAGAAGGTTTGACAGAATCGATCCCAACAAAGAGCATTTGACAACTTGGACTTTGTGCTGAAAGAGTGCAAGCATGGCGATTATCAGCTCCGTGGCATTCCCACATGTTGCATTTAGAAGTCCTCCAACTGCAAAAATCCCACCAAGCAACAAACTATTATTTCCAATTTTAATTAAGTAGTTGATGCAATGGTATGGCTTGAGAATGTAAAACTAAGACAATGGAATTAAGAATTGTTGTTGAATCTCAGGAGACACTCCAATAATTTGGTATCCATTATGAGATGGCCCGTGTGAGTGCATATGTTCATTTTAATTACAGCTCATATGAACACACACACAATTTTAGAACACTCAATATTAAAGAGAAATTTAAGAGAAAATAAAATTAGGGAAGCAATCTATCCGGTTGGTTAGTTTACATTTAATTAAATTGCGATGAATTAATATAATTATATATATAATTTTACCTGTTGGCCCTGTGTAGAATGCAATTTGCCTGCATTTATTGATAAATTAATTAGCAGTTAGCTTTTGATAAAATACAATTTGTGGTAAAAATAAAATAAATATAATTTTTTTTAGAAAAAACATGGTCAATTTCTTACTCTGTCAGAAAACTGACTCGTTCGGCGAGCGGAGTGAGTCCAAGTAAACTCAAAGCAAACACCCATGGCTGTTCATTTAATTACAGTCAACAGAATAACACATTAAAAATAATTAATTGAGCTATTCATTTATAAAAATATTAAGAATGAAGAAAATTATAATATATATATATATAAATTAGTCATCATATCTATGTACATGCGAAACTGCATGCGTATATACTCAAATTCAAACTTGCTTAAGTCAACTACTGATTAAATAAGTCGCATCAAACAACAACTAACGAAACCCAATTAATTAATTTACTCACGAGCAAAGCATAAACAGGCAAAGCAAAGGAGAAAGACAGCCCTCTGGAAGCACTTACACTTCCAAAATTACTATACTGAGCAAGAATGGCGAAAGGGATCGCCAGACACAAAACAGAAAGCTTAGTCCCCAGAAAAACCTCTTGCAGGTTATCCAGAAACGACCTCAAAAACCCGACCCGGGTTTCCGGAACAAGGGTTCGATAGGATTTCTTGCGCAGGGAAGACGAAGACATGTTGTGGGCGGTGCGGCCATGCTTCATCTCCTTGCTCAACAGCTTAATGTTTCCGTTTTCCAAGAGCCACGCCTCCGGATATGATGACGCCATTTCTGCGAAATGATCTTTCTATCTTGTGTCTGTGTGTGTTTTTGTTTAGCATAAAAGCGGTGAAAGCTCACACACTTCGCAGAAGTGAGGGATGGCGTGGGGAGTTATTGTTTGCATGCATTTGTGTGTCTGTGCCTATTTATAGATAAATTTTTTTATCTAATTTAAATTTAGAAATTTAAAGAGTGAGTGTATGTAAAATTAGAGTTCACTGTGAGAGTTATTTTGAAAAGTTAAAATTCCTTCCAAATTCTTAAAATTATTTTTTTTTCTTATTTTATACACACTCAAATATAAAATGTTATATTTTTTTTAAACTCCTTTCTTCTTTTAAGTCTAATTTTTTTCCAACAAGTGTTATCAGAGCACGAGTCTGATATTTTGACTTAAGTAGCAATGCAGGAATTAATCGATAGCATGATCAAGTTGAACTCCAACAACTATGATATTTGGAAGTCTTGAATGGTAGACCATTTAATCATACAAGACTTGTGGGATCCACTACTTGGAGATGCTGCAAAACCCAAAGGTAAGTCCGATACCAAGTGGGAAATGAAGCACAGAAAAACGATAGACCAAATTCGTACTTGTATTGATCAAAGTATTTTTAATCATCTTTCTAAAGAAACAAGGGCTGATGTTTTGTGGAAGAAATTTAGAGCTATCTATGAAAGGAAATATGGTTTAAACAAAAATTTCATTGTTAAAGAAAAGCACCCGTCTTCATTATAAGGTTGGGGGGGGGGGCTCTAGTAAGTTGAAACATTTAAATGAATTTTAAGGGTTAATTAATCATTGTACAACCTTGAAATTACATTTAGATGATGAGGTTTAAACTCTTTTGTTATTTAATTTATTACCTGATAATTGGAAAATCTTGTTTGTCACTATTTCTAACTTTGCTTCAAACGGAGTATTGACCTTAGATATAGTGAATGAAGTCTCATTTAACAAAGAAACAAGAAGGAAAGAGCTTGAACAAGAAGTTGAAAGTCAAACCCTGGTTTTTGAAAGATTTGGAAGACGTGAACGAAATCAAAGTCGAGGACTAAATCAAATAAGAAGACGCTCAAGGGTTAAGTTTGTTAATGGCAAAAAAGTTGAATTCCTTTACTGTAAAAGGAAAGGCTACATCAAAAGGGAATGTTGGGTATGGAAAAGGGTTTCTACCAAAGGAAAAGAAGAGTAAAAGAAGCAAGAAAATATACTCAAAGAAACTACTATCACAGTTTCAAATGAAAAAGTAATAATAGTAAATGATGAAAATTTTTTGAATTTTACTTTTCAAAATTTTTCTTAGGTGATTGAGTCATGGGTTTCCTATTATGTTACTAGACATAAGGAGTTTTTTCTTCTTATTATTTCATGGAAAATGATCTTGTGAAAATGGGTAAAGTGGCACCTGTAAAATTCATAGAATTAGTGATATTTTGATAACTATAAGTTTGGGGTGTAAATTAAAACTAAAAAACGTAAGGCATGTACCGGACCTAAAGTTTAATTTAATTTCTACTAAAAAATTGGATGATGAAGGGTTCTCTAGTCACTTTATCAGTGGAATATGGAAGCTAACGAAGGGCAATTTGATTATTGTCAAAGGGAGAAAGGTAAATACTCTTTATATCATTGATGTTAAAATTGATGGTGATGTTTGTGCTATGTTGGAATCATCCATGGAGCTATGACACAAAAGACAATGGCGTATGAGTAAAAAAAGTATGTCAATTTTGGTTAAAAATAATTATTTGGCAAAATTAAAAAATTGAATTTTATGCTTTGTACTGACTATATGAAAGGGAACCAACAAGGAATTGCCTTCAAAAATTATTCCCCTACAAGAAAAGAAAAACCTTTTGAGCTTGTACAAATTGATGTTTGTCAAATGAATGAAAGAACTCTTGATGGTGCTTTGTATTTTGGGACTTTTATTAATAATTTTTCTAGAAAAGTTTGGTCCCATGCATTAAAATTAAAGGATTAAATTTGAAATTTTTCAAAAATTTCCATAAAAAGGTTGAACAAGAAATGTGTTTTAAATTGAAATGTGTTTAGACTGATAATAGTGCAGCATTCGAAAAATATTATAACAGCCATAAGATCAAATTGAAGAAGACAGACCCAAAGACCCTGCAGTAGAACGACGCTGCTAAAAGAATGAATCAGACTATTATTGAAACGATTCAATCTATGTTATCACATGCAAAGTTGTCAAATCCATTTTAGGGGGGAAGCTATGAGTACAGCTGTGGATTTGATCAATTTTTTTTGCTTTTAGTTTCTTTGAATAGAGATGTTTTAGAAAAAATTATAGTCCGGTAAGTCTATCAATTTGCAATATTTAAAAGTCTTTGGGTGTCAGACATTTGTTCATATTTCAAAAGATGAAAGAAATAAACTTGATTTTAAGTCAAGGGATTGCATCTTTCTGGGATATGAGTGTAAAGAATTTGGATATAGATTGTGGGATCTTAATGAGAAAAAATTAATAAAGAGTTGAGACGTTACTTTTTTTAAAAATCAAACTATTAAAGATATGAAGAAAGAAAACAAGAACAGTACTAATCAAGAAATTTTAATGAAAGATTCTCCTTTTTAACAAGTTCAATAGAAAGTTGAAATCTTACTAAAAAACATAGAAGATAAACGTGAAATTGAAACTGCTCCAATTCCACCTCAGCCTAGAGGAGATCTGAACAAGAAAGGAGGCCCTTAACAAGGGGTATTCTAACTGAATACCTAATGCTAACAAAAGATGGTGAATCAGAATCCTTTAAAAAAGCAGTAAACAATAAAGATAGCAAAGAATGGTAGAAGGCAATAGAAGATGAAATGAAGTCCATTCATAAAATCAAACTTTTGACTTGGTAAGTTTACCTTTGAGAATAAAGACACTTAATAAATGGGTAATTAAGCTGAAGTTTATAGAAGGAAGTTCTCAATCAAAGTACAAGGTAATGTTAGTGGTTAAAGGCTTTGAATAGAAATTTGGTCTCTCCTGTTAATAAATGAATTCTATTAGAGTTGTTTTGGGATTAACTGCAAGTATGAATCTAGAGATATAACAGCTTGACGTGAAAACAATATTTTTAAATGGAGACCTTGAATAAGAAGGTTTTATGGAACTACCAGATTTTAGAAAAACAAATGGTGATTATGTTTATATTAAGAATTTCTTAATTTTTTTATAATTTTATTGTTGTATGTTGATGATATGTTAATTATTAACCATGATTTGAATAAAATTAATAAATTGAAGAAGGAGTTGAATGAATCCTTTGAAATGAAGGATTTAGGACTAGCAAAGAAAATTTTAGATATGCATATTCTACAAGATAAGTTAAGTAATAAAATTTGATTATCTCAAGAAAGTTACATTAAAAAGATGATTGAAAAATTTGGGATGGAAAATGCAAAACTAGTGACAATTTCACTAGATGGACAGCTCAAGTTGAGTTTAAAGTAGTGCCCAAACAGTAAAGATGAATAGAAATATATAAATAAAATTTCATATGCTTCAACTGTCGAGAGCTTGATGTGTGCAATGGTTTACACTCGACCAAGCTTAGCTTATGTAGTTGGACAAGTAAACCGTTACATGTCAAATCTTGAAAAGGAACATTGAAAGGCTGTTAAATGGATTTTAAGATATTTGAAAAGAACAATCAAGCTTGGGCTTTGTTATACTCAAGGAAGGAATAAACCTATTTTGAAAGGATATTCTAATGTAGATACGACAGGTGATGTTGATTCAAGAAAATTTATTTCTGATTATTTAATAATTTTTACAGGTACTACTGTGTTTTAGCAAAGTAAACTCTTAAAATGTGTTGCACCTTCAAGCACTGAAGCAGAGTATATTGCACTCACCGAGGCATGCAAAAAGTTAATTTGGTTGAAAAAGTTCCTTCAAGAGTTGAGATGGAGTCAAGAAGAGTATACTATAAATTGTGACAGTCAGCGTGCAATCCACTTAAACAAAAATTCAATATTTTCAGTCCAACCATATTGATGTTCATTACCACTAGATTTGACAAACTTTGGAAGAAAAAGAAGTAAATGTGTAAAAGATTCACATTGACGATAATGGAGCCAACATGCTAAGGGGCTAGCTGAAGAGAAGATAGAGAAATGTAAAAAAGTTGTTGGATTACAAGAAAGTTCATAAATAACAACAAAAGAGAGGAATGTTGAAGATTGTGGCAATGTATAAATCAAAGAACCGTCCATTTCAACTAATAAGTGAAAGTTAAAATTGTTACCAATTATGGGAAATGTTAGAAGGAAGATAGATGACCTCCAAACTTGATCAATTAGAATGTATAGAAAATGCTAGAAGGGGAGAAGCTGACCTTCAAATTTAACTAATCAGTTATACGGCTTTCAACTATAAATAGAAAACGTTTTAGAGGTTCTTAGTATCAATTTAAGTTTAGAAATTTAAAAAGTAAACATGTATAAAGTTAGAGCTACTTGTGATACTTATTTTGAAGAGTAAAAGTTCCTCTTAAATTCTTGTAATTATTTTTATTCCTTATTTTATACACACTTAAAAATAAAATATTATATTTTATTAAACTCCTTTCTTCTTTTGTGTCCAATTTTTCCCTACATGTGTATACATACATGCAGCCCATTTCGGTTGACGGGGAATTTTCCAGGAAGCTTCCTCAGAATGATTTCATATATTTTATAGGCGTATGTTGACTACAAAAAATCTGAGTCAGGTATATGTGACGCAGAAATCTAAGTTATTTGTAAAATCTTATCTGTAAGTCTTAAAGTTTTTAATAAATGTCAAAAAGCTTGACTGGGTGAATTGTGTCTCAAAATCACTATTATTATATATTAGTTTCTAGTATCAAATGCTGCAAATATATGTAAATTAGGTTGCATTTAGATTGATAGATTTGATGGAGCCGATGCACTTTTATTTTAAATTATAATTTTAACAATTGTAGTGAATTTAGAATTTATTTTATTTTAAAATCATTTAAAATTCTCTTTAAATCTTTTTTTATAAAAAAAATTCAAATCATTCAATAAAATAAGGTCTAGAGGAAATCTTGTCTTATAATATTTTGAATAATGGGAACTCGAGTCAACTTTTTATTAACTTAGAAAAGTGTACCGCGACCTGGGCTTGGAATATATAACTTATAATTTCTATATAAATTGCATAATTAAACATAAATACGAGACACTTAAATTAATTAATCTTTTTGAGTAAATAACTACTTAATTATAATTTGAATTCATATGAGAAAGTTTATATTAGGTTCTAAATATTAAAAACACGATACAATATATATAACAACTAGTAAAAATGACACGCTTAATGCATGTTACTAAATTTTTATACTTTTAAAATTTTATTTATTGTGACAAACTGTAACAGAAAAATAAAATTATTTTAAAATTAAAACCACATGATTATATATATATATATATACATATATATACATATAGTAAATATGGAAGAAAAAAGTATAGAGTTATATTAAAATATAATGGAAAACAAAAAATATAAAATATTAAAATAAAGAGCATTATAGTAGTTCAACATGTGTGCAAATAAAATCTTCTGCCATTTGAAACGCTGAACAATTTAGACCCCTTGCATGTTCTGTAATTTAATTTGGCGGAAACATTTCTTTCTTCTTCTTCTTCTTTAATTTCAATATTTATTTATGTTTGTTTAAAATATTGATCAATTTCTTTGGCCAAAAATGCAGATCAAATTGGAATTCAGATCATATCCGTTTGCCAATTGTGAAAAGGTAGTTTCACGAAAGCAACAGGGAACAGAATTACGTAAGGAACTGCCCAACTAGCTAGTGAATTTCTAGTTTGATCTTAAAATGAAAAGATACCATGAAATGATTGCTTGCTTAAATAAAAACATGTAATTACAATACTCGAATTGAGATTTATTTATTTATTTTGATATGTTACGCTATTGTTAAATTTAATTAGGCTAGAAGACCTTTGACCAATTCTAATATTATTATTATTTTTTTTGTCTAATCTCATTTTTGTTGTGTGAAACTACTAATTCATTACAAACTGTCACAAGTATGCAGATAGGTTTGCATTGATGATATAGAATGAAAAACGACGTATTTTTGGGGAAGGGAAACAATGAATAGAATATATATATATATATATAAATATTTGTGTGATGTAAAATTTAGGGCAGATTCATGAAATTACATGGATGACAAAGAAGGTGTTGATATGGCACGGGACGGAAGAGCCCACGATCATGTTGAATTGTTAATTAGCTTTCGTATAATGGAGAGGGACGAGGCGGGCGGACGTGTACGTATGCCAAATTATATAGGTTGGTTCGGGGAAGCTTCCTACCTACTCCTATTCTTCTATCTCCACTGGAAAGCCATGTTCTCATGGTCTTATTCCATCATTGCCGTTTCCAAACAAGAATTCAGGCGGCTGAATACAGACGAAACGAATCACTTTATAGAGAGGATATCGTGAGGAAAAGAGTCTCCAGAAATTGAAGAGAATTTCAATTATTTGTGGAAACCAAGGATATCTGATGCTCATTGTGCATCCCCAAGTATGGATAGAGACTGACCGACGTCGTGTTTGGATTCTAGTCCAAAACCCGGCATTATTGACAGAGCAGATCGAATGCCACGTGACTCTCCTTCTTCACCTGCAATGCCTAATAGCAAACAAAAACCCGGCGATTTCCTCGAAGTTTCTTCCCTCCATGCAGTTGTGACAGCACACATGCATGCATTCATCGCTTGGCACTCCATCATCTCTCTCTATACATATCTTTCTTGTCTTGTGATCTTGATATATATATATATATATATATATATATATATATTTATTTATTTATTAAATCACCTCCACCACAAGTCATCTTTTGGGAAGAACAAGTAAAATACTTCTAACCGGGATGGAGACATGAATATTCCAACATTAATGCCACCAACGTATAATCTGGGGAAGCAATGGCTCCCAACATCATCAGCGAGATGTAAGACCAAAGATTGGTCATTAATCTATCGCACGTCCTCCAATCTCCTCCATGTCTATTGAATTCACGCATTAATCTCCCCCACATAACTAAAACTATATAGGGCCAGGCCAGTCAGCCGTATTCTTGCCTCTTTTGCTTACATGTATACCTGATTAGGGAATGACTGAAGTGGATGAGATATGATTAGCCGTATTCTTGCGCTTCTATTTGCATGCGCAAAGCCCTAAGCACCTAAGAGAATTGCTGCCACGACACAGTGCACTCAAAGTATAACTAGCTAGTGGTGCACAGTTGGCTCAGTGACGCAGTGATCAGATGCTTATCTCTTTCGTCAGGCAATCTTTAGCTTCCAAAATGCCCCCTTTTCTATCATTTACATAACCGACCATCCCAGGGAATTTGTGTTTTTTCTCCCCCAACTTTCTCGTGGGTTGCATTCCTTCACGAAAAAACTTGTATAGAAACAAAAATACCTTGAAAAATTAAAGTTGAGAGAATATAACATCAGAAAGCATGCATTAAAGCTGCGATTGGAGGCGGTGAACAGGGGGATTGATATATTGACTTTTATGGACTGAATTGGTTCAATGGTTGGGATGGCCCAAATCCTTGAGTACAGACAAGGCTTGGACTGAATACTCTTGGGTTGGGCTGCTGGATTTGAGCATCATTGGATAATGCATGAAAGGGTGCCATTGGTGTGGTGGGGACTAGGGATGGGGGCGTGCCAGTGCATCAACCGAACTACTTTCTCATTCTTTTTGGTCCCCTTGAAGAATTTTTAAGTTTGAATCAATATGTTTCATTAACTTGAACTAGGAAATTGATTAGCTTTTGTTCCTTTATTTTAATTAATGGATTGATTACACAATACCTTTGGTTATGCTTGTTTTGGTTTTTAAATTTGTATTTTTAAATGGATTTTTCTTTAAAAGTGTATAAAAATAAAACAAAAAAGAGAAAAATTTAAAATATATAATAATTAATATAGATATGTTTTTTAGGACAGAAATAAAACAAACATAGCCCTCATATTCATATTATCCCAACATTTTTTGGTTGTTCATTAGATGTACAAATTTCTTGACGAGTAATTCAAAATTATTTAAGTGAGTAATTTATGCAAACACATTCACATTTTAATTTAGCTTGAAGTGTTACAAAGAGAAGAGTGACAATTATTACATGGATTCTTATCTAAAACGTTTTTTACCCTCCATATTTGCCTTTAAAAAAAATATAAACATTTGTAAAAGATAATAAACTTCCTATACCCTCGTACGACAATTATTTGGATCATAAATGGGAATCTCATACTTACAACCCTTCACTGATAACGTCACTCGTGTGACTAATTAGGTTACTATTTTCTACAACGTTAAATAAACGCCAGGACTAGCTCCTTGATTACAACATGCATTTTTTCTACTCTTTCGTTTTGAATTTTGAAACAACAACGAATTTCAGAAGTGTCCCACACTGAAAGAACTTAGGTCCTTGGTTGCATGCAATTCCAACAGCACTCAAGGTTCAGATTTTAGGGCACAATAAATTCACAGAAGCGAGTAAATTTTATGACTTTATCCTTAAAGAATGAATAATTCCTGCAGGTCTGATTAGACGACAACCATCCTCCCTCCTTAAGAAACAGCAGAATCTCATAATTCACCACCACCTATGGATTTAAGAAATGCATTAAAACAAGGGAAGATATTACATGGCAACAAGGCTACAACTCAAACTCCAGCATTCCTTAAAGCTACGAAATATATCAGGGGGTGATTAATCCTCGTATATTCTCTATCCCAACTCAACTGTCACTTGTTAATAAAATACAATCAATGACGGAATGATTAAAGAAAGCAGATACATACAATGGGTAGAAGACAAGCAGAAGCAGCAATACTAACCCATGATCATGCAGATTCCTTAATCCCAAACATAATTGGTTCTCTAACATCGTTAGTCTTCAAGTAATCAAAACCAAGCCAAATGCATTCGGGAATGGTCACTCCATACATGACAAGTCAAGATATTCATCAGATTCAAGTTCAGGTCTTTTCCAGGCAATGTGATTATGAAGAAAGCTGGAACCTGCCACTAGGCTTTTTCCTTCTCCATCCCTGAAAAGTTACAACGCGTAACAGCATTGAGCTCAGGCTTCATGTGCAAACTATATATATATATATATATATATATATATAAATAACTCAAAATTTTAAAAACTTACAAAAGCCGCATAATATACAAATGTCAGCCCTGCTAAAACAATGAATGCAATTTGAAACACATTGTACCTGCAATGGCAAAACATTTTTATCAGACATTCTCATTCACAAAAATTTTTAAATTAACATGTGTCTCTGAGGTAACTGACTTGTATAAATATTTGATTCCACGCAAAGATTGCAAGGTGTGACCAAATATTTCTTGAGCTGCGGTAGCTTGGGCATAATAAGCAAATGCAGTGGCACAGAACTGAATCACGCTGCAAAATATCAACAAAATAATTATTTCAAAAGTGCACCACAGCACAAGTTCTGCATAAGCACATGCATAATTGTTAAAAAGAAGATAGGCCCATGGAACCGCATAGCTGACAAGTTAAACATATATCACCATATCAGTTCCTCATAATCACTAATACTCCTCACCAAATGCAGAATGCTATGACAATGCTGAAATAGAATTTATTAATTTGAATGAAACCATCAAACAGTAGGTAGACTAGATAAATATTTACAAGATGAAGTAAACTGCTAAAAAGGTAAGAGGTCTGTAACTTGCAGTGCACAATGGAAATAGTGCAAGCACATTAAAATAATTAATTCTTGTCCATATGGTGTTCGCTTATGAGCCTCAACCACATTTTGTCTGAAAAATGGTTATAAGTGTTCAGGCTTTCCATATGTAAGTGAAGTACTTAAAAGTATGACATTCACCTGATTGAGCATAGAAGAATGAGGCCCACGTTAAAAAGAAATGAGTTCATAAGTGTAGCTCCCCATCTGTAAACAAATTTCAAGTCCAATGTCAGGCAACAACATCAAATGCCATACAACACACGATGGGAGAGTCAAAACCATATCTCAAAAAAAAAAAAAAAAAAAACACGAAAAAAAACCCATAAACTACACTTACTTCATAGGATGGATTGTTATAAAAACTAATTTCAACCCAAGCATCATTGCTCCAGCAATCACGGCAAGTAGAAGATAGAAGCAGAAGCATGCAAATGCTACAGTGCCGAGAAGACCTTGAAGTACATGAAACCGTCAAACATATGCCTTACTTAAAAAGTTAAGAAATAAACCAAAAATAGAAGCTCTGAGATTACCCCAAGCATCATCCAATTTGATGAAAACCTCGTTAAGAAATGGGGAAGGAGGAGGATTGATTAGCAAGTATATTACAATATGTGCAACCCAAGCCACTGAAACAATCATCCTATTCAAAAGAAATGAAACTTGTTAAACAGCATTGTTAGTGAGCCACGGAAAACCACTAAGAATGAAGAGGCAAAATATAAAAAGTAAACATAAAAATAATTAATAAATGATACAAATAAAATAGTGATATGAATTGAGCATGACAGTGATGACAGCTCGTCCAAAAATAACCTATCAATAACTTATGTTTCTTCCAATCTCCATTTGTCATCTGCTTAACCAGATATAAAAAGAAAATCAGCACATGGATTCAGAGGAGCTACTATGGATGGCAGAGGAATGTGCAGGGCCAGGTTTTGGTCAGGTTGAAAATGGTTCCAAATGCATTGATCCAGAATGAGGCTGGGGTGGATCTACTTTGAGTCTGACTAGTTACAAGCCCAAAAATAAAAATTAAAAATAATTTTTCTTCTTCTTCTTCTTCTTCTTCTTCTTCTTCTCTCTCTCTCTCTCTCTCTCTCTGCTTTTGAAAATTCAAATGCTTGAATCCAAATTGGGTTGGATTAAGGTTTGGGTCCCAATGCCAAAAAAGCCTCTATCTTTTAAACATTCATTAAGGGATATACATGTGATCTTTTAAAGTTTAAACAATGGTTTTAAAATAAGCATTCAACTCCATTTCTTTTTCTTGGGATCAGACTAAGACCCAATTTGAAATCAAGATCCTTCAGAATCAGACCTGAACCAGTCCAACTCTATTCTAACAATTTTAAAGCCAACCAACTCAACTAGTTGGGTTTGGATAGGGCTCATGGTTCCAAACCCATCTTTTCACCACCAATAGTCATAGATCCATCCCTTTTTTCCAGTTTCCCCCACAGAGCAAGAATTTGGTATCCCAATTAGAGTTTCATGGGATGACTATATGGTAATCCATATATGGCAAACTATATTCCCTATAAAGGTTGAGAACAAAGACAAGGTAAACCCATTTCATAACAAAGCCAGATACGGTTGTATAGCAGAATCCCACGACTACAGTACCAGAAGTAGCTTGTTCATCAATATTCAGATGAACCAATGGATGCAAAGCTTCATAAATCCTATGCATAAGTCAAAAAATTTTGATATTCAGAGGACCAACAGCCAGGCCAAAATTTTCAAATTATTAGTTTTGCCAGTGTAATAGTAGCTCCTTTCTTTCAGTCTAATCCAGCTCCTATGATCAATAATCTAAAATATCTTACTGTAATGAAGAAGTTAAAATATAGACATCAGCATGCTGTAAAAGCAATTGCATATGCTAATGCCAGGTGAAATAAAAGTTGGCCACTGGTTTTGTTTATGTCACAATGAATAATTGATGTTTGGACAAACATGTTGACGATCAAGAGGTAAATTCAAAAGTTGTATAACCCTACCAGGGGCCTCTGTCACCAACCCCTTAGGCAAACAGGTAATTGCTTCAAAATGAGTAAATGAATAGAATTGCTTAGAACTAGATAATACGCCTCAAATTGGAAATCATTTCAAATGGACATGGGTAAACCTACCAGTATTTGACTTCAGAATCAGCTAAACAAAATGCTTCTACCTAGCACGATATTTAAATTTAGAATCGCATAATCATATTCCACGGCAACAGGCCATAAAGAAACATTGAAATATTGTAATGCCAATACAAGCTAATTTTTGAAGATGCCTGTTCAATTTTACATATCAAACAATTATCTGGTACAAGAATACCACTTGCAACCTGCCTGTAGAAACAAGAGTAAGAATTGGGAACAGAGAGCAAGCAGATATGTGAAAGCTCTCTAAGGAATGTTTTTATTTTCCAAACAACTATTCATATTCTAGGACTATTGAAAATTCAGAGAATGAAACTATGACAAGAATATTGAGCATGCTCCATAAAAACACAATACATTGGTCACAAGAAGTCAAGGACACACCCTAGAACTCCAAGTACCAATTTGGCAAGGTATCCAAGAACAGTCATAGCCCAGGCTGCTTCGGCCTGCATCAATATGAAAATATCATTGTTAGTTTTTCTGTATTCGGATCCTTTTCCACCCCTCTTTTTCTAAGGCTGGGGTAAGGAAGAATTAGAATCTATCACATACAAAAGATGAGTAGGAATACATATATCAATTTTGTTCCTCAGATATCACCTTTTCACCCTGAGGATACATCTCCTCCAAAGCCTTGACATCTTCTTCCAACAGAAGTAGCTCCTGCAAGTCAAAAATACTTAAATAGATAATGATTCGTGGTTACTAAACAAAGCCAACAATTCATGCACCCATACAGGTTGCTAAACGAAAGGAAAAACCCCAATGGAAAGAGAAAAAATAAACAAAAAGACAACAAATCACATCAAATCCGCCTTCAACAATAGAAAAGAAACTAGAACTAAGGAACAACAAAGTTAATATATAATAAAGCACCAACAACACAACAAACCTTTTCCACAGCTTTCACATTTTTGCGCCATTTTCTTCCCTTATTGCCACTCCTTTCTTCCTGGTGAAGGGCATCAGCTGTTTTTTTAAGTTCTCTGGCCTTTTTTCCCAGTTCGGTTGCTTCCTACAAGAGATGAAAATCATGCCTCACTCATAAATTCTCTTCAAAGACTAAAGTTGCAACTCATGACAATTATAATGTAAGAACATATTGATAATACAACAAAACACAATACCTTGATATACTGTGAACGCGTGATAACAGCCTTTGGACGCCGAATGAATGAAAATATGAGTCCCAGTGGAAGGCAAGCAATGCCAACACCACCAAAAATCTGGAGATAGTAGTATGCACAAAATTGAGCACAAGAAATATTTATGGAAGTGATGGAGCATTTATTTCAAAGACAGAAAGCCAAAACTGGGTACTGCAAGACATTTTTCATGTCCTAAACGACCATAATCAGTTTAAGTTCTATTCACTCAACTAGAATCAAGAAAGTCCTAGACCCTAGTATCAAACAAGTGTGCCTGAGCATGCATATTTGGTACAGCTGCTTAGGTATGGCCAGACATACTCCACAAGATTTCTAAGCATGCATTGAAGGACATGATAAAATATCATGCCAGACATTAGAAACAGACTGCACATGTTAATGCAAGAGGAAATCATGAATATCCATCATCTTTGTTGAGAACTTTGTCATCAAAAATTTGTAAAGTAGGGCTTACTGTGAAAAGCACAGATCCAACAATTGTAGCAAGTGCAACAACATATTCTGGGAAGGTAGTGCGCATGGTCCAAGTTTTTTCAGATGAAGCACTGGCAGAATATGCAGAGCACTGAAAATGAAAAAATAATGATAAATTAAGTATAATATTCAAGAATCAAAAATGACTACTAAAACAAATTACTAACATGCTTTCTTACCTGTCTTGTTCCACTGCCTACACATTGTTGACTGTTGGAGAACTCCCATGATGATGGGAAGGATGTAGTGGATGAAGAGAGGTGCCTAACCGTAAAGTCCACCTTTCCAATAAGTCCTAAAACATAATTAACCCAAAATTATACAAAAGTGGTCATGTTTGAGGTATCTCAATCGATTTTTATTCTCAGCATCCTCCTAGTTTTACAACAACAGAAATAAATAAACAAACTTGATTAAGTAAAAGTATAATCGCACTTCTAGAGAAGATTTACATAAGTATAACCAATCTAGCCGCAAAAAAATCCAAAAAACCTAAAGGTTGTATCATCCTATTAACGGCTATGTTTGGAACCTAACTTTCAACTCCAACACATCATCTCAAACTTCACACTACCAAACATACCATTCAACAACATTTTCATTCAAATTCAAATTCAAAATTTTCTTCTCTTATATATATAACTAACTAATTATTTTTTAATTATTATATCTAATCATAATCAAATCAATATCTATATATATTATATATATACTCACATTCATATTTATTTATACACTATAAAATAATCATTATCTCTATAAACTATCACATCATACAATTATTATTATATATTTTATACGTATATTCAAATGAATTATACTATTCATCCATTAAAACATTTCTTCTAAACAAATTACTCATCTCAACACAATTCTCACTAAACATCATGTTCAACTAAAACTCCTCTCCCAAACATAGCCAACATGACTAAAATAACAAATTATAACCAAATGGACTTAGACATCGTGATATAAGCAACAAACTTGAGAGATCACACGCTCAAGTAGCACAAACAGTATCATATGAAAACCGATAATAATAGCCACAATAAAGGTGATTAACATGACACCAATCTGCTTCAGATGCACCAACTTAACAATCACAACACATGCAACGACACACCAGCCAGACTTCAAAGAAGATGAAGCATCCCAGTTAGGGAAAAAAGAGCTGTAATTCAAAGACCACCTTTCACACTTTGTACCATATTCAAGCAAACATCTTCCTATTCCAAGACCCAGAAAATCAACATGACATGTGAGAAAGAATAACAGCGTTTACCATATAAAATTCCCAAAACAAGCGCGCAAACAACAGCTGTCAAAATTACCCAAATCAATGCACTTTTCATCCTCTTCCACACACTCCTGCAAACCCAAATGAAAAAAAACACAAATTCACATGCCTTCAGAAATATCATAACAGGCGCAATTAGATGTCGTTAAAGAAATAGGCGAAAGGAAAACACTAACTTGTCTTGGTCTCCTTCGTAATAAAACATGGCGAACGGAATGACAAAGAATACAAGAATTGCATCCACAATATAGACCGCAAGCCACAAATCCTTCATCGGTAGCGTAAGGTTACAGGCACCATTATATATGGCGTGGCGACAGGCCTGCCGATTGGCAACGTCTGCCGGGAGCATTAAAATAGAGATAGCGGCGATGGAGAGCCCCAAAACGACGACGAATTTGGGGAAGTAGGCTTGGTTGGCATCGTCGGGGTGCTGGTAATTGACGAGAAGGTAGACGTTGAATATGAAGACCAGCACGCACACCACTATCGCTACGATTACCAGCGCTAAATTGAAATCCCCCATTCCTCTGGGGTTAGAGATTAGGACGCCTCTTACGATTCGACTCAATGTGGGAATTCGATTGTTTCGAATCGAATTTAGCTCTTGCAGATCTGGTTTTGCAACACGGAGAGACGGAGAGAGAAGGCAGAGGGGGGGGGAGGGGTTAGCTCCGGTGACGGTTTGACGAGAGGTGTGGGACGAGTGGTGATAAAATTACCTTGTTGGCCTTGGCGTGTGGTTAATCTGTAGTCACTTGGCTCATTCGCTGAAGAGAGAAATTAAATGTAAAATTTTAAAAATAATATAAGAACACAAAATAATTTTTATAAATAATAAGTTTAAAAGCAATGTATATTGAGGCTATGTTTGGAACCCCCTTCAAACCTCACCACACTATCAAATTTTATCAAAACGTCACTAAAAAAATTTTTATTCAAAATTTTCTTCTTTTACATATATAACTAATTAATTATTTTTTAATTATTAAATACATTTATATTTAAATTAATACTTATATATATATATATATGCATAAATATTCTTATATTTATATATAAATATATACTCTATAAATTAATTATAATTATTATATATTATTATATCATTTAATTATTATTATATATTTTATATATTTATAAATAAATTAATTTAAATAAATAATACGATTTATTTCATCAATTTACCTTCTAAACATACCACTCGTGCATCTCTCGCCAAAATTATTTATTACAGAACACTGCTTCTAAACATAACGAATAAGAAAATAAGAAATAGGACGAATTGGATGATAACAACGAGACATTGCTGGTGATAATGTCACAGAACATACCGAAAAGGGGCGTAATTGACATATTCACCGTTAACCGGAAGAAGAAAATACTTATTTTCAACTATATATAAATCAATTGCTATATAAAAAAATAAAAAAAAAAAACTATGCCTGCAATGTCTCTGAGATATTTTGTTTGGCAGAAATTTATTATTAACCAGCCAACATTTTGCTTTGTCTGTGAGAGAAAATCTCACAGAAAAATCCATCCTGCAAATCTCATTGTTTACGCACATCACGTGGGATTGCCCCCACCTCTCTCTGTCAACCATTATTCTCCTGCTCACTCCGCTCTCTTGATCCGATCGGCCAAGTGGAGACCCAGTATAGGCAAAAGTGACCCATTGTTTGTCGGATTTCCTTGCACGACCTTCACTTCCAATGAAGAGTAGAACAAGATCCATTTTCTTGCAGTTTTGAGGTGGTTTGAGGGTACATCGTATAGTGTATAGCCTCATCTTGTCATTGCCACCAGAGGCGGTGATTGCCTCTCCTTCGGTGAATGTCGACTGCAGAGGGGGGTTTGGTGGCGCGGCCGGTGCCTGTGGCGACTGGCCCATTTTGTCGTGGTTTGGTGTATCTTGCTGTGCGCCGGTCGCTCTTGCCTGTGAAGGCTTTTCCTAATCAAATGGACTTACTTCGAAAGACCCAACAATTGATGAAAGTGATTAGTCAAAGAAGGTTGAAGAATTGCAAAGAGAGTTGCAGGCACTCCAACAAGAAAAGGTTGTATTATCACTCTTTGGCATGATCAATTTATTTTAATGGATATTATGTATCTCTTCTCTGATAGTTTCCTTGTCTTTGGACGGAGAGCAAACGTTGAAGCTGGTGGTGGACTGCTTGAGCTGTTTTGGTGCTCGGTATGGATGTCAAGAAAATTTTCGGTGATATTCATCCAAGTTCAGGGGATGCAGGGGGTTCAAAAGATACTAGTGATGGTATCATAGAGTAATTGGGGCCTGCTACTAGAAATAAATAACAACAACAAAAATAACTGCAATAATCATAATAAAAGCAAAAATAAAAATAAATAAATAAGGATAACATAAATAATAATAATACTAGTAATAATAATCGTAATAATGATAATTTGACAACAATTAAAAAAATATTAACATTACTAATAATAATATCAATAAAATAATAACTCACTATTTTTAATAATTATTTAACAATCTTTATCACAAAAAAAATATTTAGAAAAATACAAATACCGATCTACCTTATCAATTCCATTTTTAATGAATAATTACTTTTAGATCGATATAATCATTACACTGTCTTTCAAATATTATCTATTTACACTGATACTTTACTTTTTATATTTCATTTCTTACAAAAAATTTTCTCATATTTTCTCAGAAAAAGGTATTTTTTTGAGACGGAGTACCCTATTGAATCGCAAGTTATATATGTCGGGATTTTGAGACGACGCGCGGGAACTTCCCAAATACCTTTGTTCGCCGTAAGAGGGATTTTGTTGGTGGTGAAATTATAGAAGAATGGAGATGGGCGGCCTCTGGAAAATTGAGAAGGACGATTGAGCGAGCATGATAGGATTCTGCTCCGTTGAGCAAGACAGGGTGTTCATGGGAAAGCCAGGAAAGAAAGAAGCGTGAAAAGGCGGATTAAATTGCCCATATAAATGACGAGATCATCAAACTATTGTAACTCACTATTTACCATAATTACAGGCGATAGGCGCATTTTCGTGAGCTGCCAGTGTTTTGCAATACTACATATGATTTTGATTTTGATAAGCATGCTTGAGAGACCTGTTTTGTAAAGAATTTTATGGGCCGTGCTCGGGCATTAAACGCGAAACCACCGAAATCGGCGTTGAGGCAGCGTCAAACCGCTCTATGGGCGGGTCGGCCGGAACTAACTTATATACTCCTGAATCATTATTGTGGCCGTCACAACTAGCCCGGTATATTGGATCGTTGTCATCCGTTCTCGTTCGGGCCGATGTTGGAGCTATCTGGCGAGCCACGACCGATAGGAGACAATATTTCTGTGATATATGGGTTATATGCTACTCGAACTCTGTGGCTTGGACCTGACTCATCAATACCGACAAGGCCCAGCGACGGGAAAATTTTTTTAAGAGTCGCTAGCGCATTTAGTTTGTTTACTGTTGAGACGAGTTTTCACTTATCATGCTTGCACGGTGTGGTGAGCTACATTCATGGCTGAAGCATTAGTGTTGTCTAAATTTTGTACAAGTCCGTCTCTTGATTTTGTGATTGCGGGGTTCGAGATTTTGCACATATCCATGCTGCACTTGCTTTGAACTGAAGTTATTTGTTCTGCATTTGAAATAGTCAAAATGTGCAATTTGATTTCGACTCGGTAATGCCGTGGTAACTATTCATCATTTTTCATCTTATTTGACAGGAATGGATATGTTGTTGGCAGGCAAGATCTCAAATAAACATGTCTTATAGAGCTGACTTCATCGTGCTCTTGTTCTTGTAATTGCAAGCTAAATCACGTACATGTTCTTTTTCTATTTGCTGCCACTTGGTAAAAGCAAGATCCTTCCTTTGAGATTATCGAAAATGAAGGATGCAAGTGGATTAGAAATTCCATAGACGACATGTAGAATGTTTGACGGGCATCAGTTAGAATTTATTTGATTCAATGGATTACGAGGATAGGCCTATTACCTACTTTATGATGGTATTTTTTTAGCATAGAATGTGTCGCTCGATTTTTTACTCTGCATATGGCATTGTAAAATGAATGTGCCACAGAAGACACATTTGTTAAATTATCAGATGACTCCAATTTGGAAATCATTGTGGGCATTATGAGAAATTTTGGTCTTCTGAGGTGATCTTTTAGCTTCAAACTTTACCCCTGTTCTACTGTTTGCGGGTACTAGTTGCAGTCAAGTACAGTTCAGGTATGGTGTAAGCCCTCTCCTTGAACTTGATTCACGAATAAATGAAATTATTCGGTTTGAGGACCAACTTTGAACGATGAATCACCTTTGCCGGACGTTGCTTTTATTATCTATTTGGTGTAAGGCTCAAATTGGGAAACAAATGTGTGCAAGATAACAATTGACACGTAGAAGTCAATATTCATCTTCTTGGATATCAGGAATGTTTCAACAAGCCCACGCATCCTTGTGAATCTTCTAATTCAAGGAGGCTTTCATAATATATTGGAAAGGTGTCAATGGCCAGTGACTCAAACTGTGTAATTATCACTCTTCCCGGTTGTGTTGGAAGATTTAGGTGGATTTGGCCACTTCAAATTTGCTACAAAAGTTTTGAGTTCCGTGGGGCAATAACGGGTAAACATTAAAAAACGAATTGTGCATCAATCCGATCAGATGTTTGTAGGTTGTTGCTCTATTCAGTCTGACTGAAGTAGTTTCTTGATTATACGTTACCAGCTACTTGGTCTGTATCTCTCGTTCAACCTGACTTTGGTTTCATTGAGGGGCAATGTGTGCAAAATTGTTGCATTGGACGCTGGAAGTCTTGCAAAGAGTCATCAGGGCTTACTGCACTGTCAAGAAATGTAAGAAAGTGGCTGTAAATGATAAAATTGTTGCTGCCAAAGCACTTTAAATTATGAAATGAAGGAATTCTACGACTGGCCAAGAATCCAACGTTTGTTACGATGCATGTGGGTTTTGTCTTTACTTTCTTCTCCATCAAAAAGAATATGCTACACAAGTTTGAAAAATGTCGTTGCTTTTCTGATTACCCTTTCTTGGCTGTAACTAAGTATGCGTAGATTGATAGGAGACGACGTCCTTTTCTTACGAGCTGCTGGGTCGCAGCCTTGATTGGGAGCACAGACAATGACTCGGAATGAGTGTATTATTGATGGCAACCTATCATCTTTAATTTCGTTTACCATCACAGTGGAGTAATGTTGCATTCTCTCTCCTCTCCTGATATCCTTAATTTTCCATTAGATCTATCTTTGTGTGTGTAAAGAAACAGGAACTCAATAGTCAAAATTTACAAGAGTTTATTTGGATGGAATATTTCAAATTCATTATATTAGATAATTAAATATTTTAAATCTTTTTGCGATGGGATATTTTCGAGATGATAAAAAGTAAAAGCAATTATGGCAACGACTTTGCAGGGACTGCTGTCGCCAACATGTTTGGTATGGATTTATTACGGACGTCAGGCGTGTGCTGTAAAGTGGGCCACTTAATGAAAAAGTAGATGATGAGTCGTTTTCAAAAAACATCGAATTCTTTTGAAGTTTAGGGTTTCGTTGAATAATGCTATCATGGCACATTTGAAAGCTAATGAATGTTATTATGAAATGGTGCCGACATTATGCCTAAAATAATATATAACTGTAATCATTTAAGTAATTAGAATTTTAAGGGGGTTTTTTTAATGGCTACAGCTCTGAGAATCTATTTCTTTCTTTTTCCTTTTTTTTTTCAATAATACTGAGGGACTAATATGTACTCGAGCTTGTAAATTGTACAACAATTTTTTTGAGCTTGTTAGGGGCCTCTTACGTTTAGAATTTCAAAAAAGGATGTACGTGGGTATTCATTTAACTCAAAAAATTATTATTGGTTTGTTTCAAGTGCCATTCAATTGATATCACAGAGCCACGATAAAAAGGAAAAAAATATTGACTGTTCACTTATTAAAAAAAGTGAACATTAAAAGTGAGAGTGAAAAAAATAAAAAAATTGTTATTTTAATAATTATTATATTTGAAAAAATTAATTTGAAAGGTGAAAAATTTGCTACCAAACAAAGCACCCTTTTGAAAAATTCATTGCCAACATTTCGTTTTGTTTTTCTTACACATATTTCCATGCAAGAGAGTGACTGAGAACAACGACTCGGGATTTGCAGAGAGTCACTGTGCCATGCAGATTAGTTCCGCAAGACACTTGCGGTTCACGTTCCTGATGGATTTTGTAAACTCCTTCGCGTGGCACATTGTCATTAGCATACCGTTGAATTATTGCTCAACTGCACCGCTGAAGGCAATTAAGTTTTTTGTCTGATTCTAACGTTGCGCCTGGATGATGGGTCCTAATGCACAGCACATCTGCAGACTGAGACACGTGCAGGGACAGATACGACCCAATCATGTATCTCCTCACAGTATCACGGTAACGTCGACCAGTTCAATATTTTTACCATTCTGGTTGGTTACAGCCTGTTTCACTGTGCTTGCTTTCCCCCTGCTGGGGCGGTCAGGGAATTGGCACTGTTTGGTTGACTAACGAATTTTTATTGAGGTGTAGCCTGTTCCAGCTGTTGGCATTAATTGCAAGATAATTTTAATGATCTATTGGATTAATTTGCGCATAAACTATGCACTTGTGGACAGCACTGGCATATGTTCATGGAGTTTTACTTGCATAAGATTAATTAAGAATTTCTAACAGCCAAGTTAAAGACAACACGTGGGTGGTAAGTAGGATTTCCCATGTTGAATTACTCTCACGTAACCTTTTTGTTAATCCCCTAATTCATGTGACATAAAAGCCAAGTAAATCATTCTCTGCCCAGCCAAAATTGTGCCATAAATCTCTTACATGTCTTTCTCCGCAACTTGCCTAAGCAGTAAGGGAAACAGACATGTCAAAGCAAACATACAGAGTATGCTATTGTTTCAAAAGGAGATTCAGGGTTAAGGAGGCTGAAGTGCCTGCCGATCTCAAGGTTTCGTTCGATAACTACTCGGAAAATGGATTGATGAGTGTTGAGCATCTGCACAGATTCTTGAAGGAGGTGCAGGGAGAAAATAAGCTCACCAGGGAGGAAGCCGAGAGTGTGATGGAGGCTTTCCTCAACGAACACAAACACCTCAACATCTTCCACCGCAGAAGCCTCTACGTCAAAGAGTTTCTCCGGTACCTCTTGAGTGAGATGAATTCTCCTCTTCCTTATCCTCCTAAGGTGCGCCTTTCTGACTAATCCTTGTTCACTTCCAATGCTTTATGCAGCCCTCTTGCAGTTGTGACATATATCCATACGCAGCTTTTGTTTATGTGTAAAAGAAATGCTGTTATTGTTATTTACATTCAGAAATAGCTGCATTTGCAAGAACACAAAATTCTAATATTTCTGTCCTAATAGTGGCTGTTCTTTCTTTGTTTGTAGGTGCACCATGATATGACAGCCCCATTATCCCATTATTTCATTTATACTGGGCACAACTCCTATCTTACAGGAAACCAGATCAGTAGTGCCTCCAGTGAGGAGCCCATCAAAAATGCCTTGAAGCGAGGCGTGCGAGTTATTGAGTTAGATATGTGGCCAAACTCCACCAAAGATGATGTGGATATAATGCATGGAGGGTATGTAAGAGTTCAGATACGATAATTATCTAGAAAATTCTGTTAAGCGTTCTTGCATCAGTAACATGTCTGTTAACTTGGGAAGGATGATTGTTAGAAATAGAGTTAAAGTTGATGTGAAGTGAAGCTTCTCCAAATACAATAGGATGAAAATCCAAATGTTGAACTGGAATCTGTGTTTCTAAGTGTACATGTTACTAAATGGTCTTTCTTAGGCAGGACGCTTACGGCTCCGGTGAAAATAACCAAATGTTTGAGAGCAATCAAAGAACATGCTTTGGCTGCTTCAGAATATCCTGTAATCATAACACTGGAAGATCACCTTACTCCGGATCTTCAGGCTAAAGTAGCAGAGGTGATTGTGTTTCCCATTTATGCAACTCATTGTCTAATAATCGCGTGTGTTTTTTAGCGTCTTCCACTGGAATGGGCATGAAATGTACAACAGAATGGAAGTTTTATGTTCTTCTGATAAACCTTGCTTGTGTTTAACTTTCAGATGGTCTCTGAAATATTTGGTGACATGCTAGTGGGCTGTACAACAGAATGCTTGGAGATGTTCCCCTCTCCAGACTCGTTGAAGGGACGGGTGATTATCTCGACAAAACCACCAAAAGAATATCTTGAAACAAAGAGTTCAAAGAAAGAGGATGATGGAAGTGTAAAAGTGCAAAAATCATTGGAGGAAGAAGCCTGGGGGCAAGAAATCCCTGATTTAGTTCTAAAACCAGACCATGAGGATGACGAGTATCACGATGAGGATGATCATCATGATGAGAACCAGGCACCACCTGAATATAAGAATTTGATCGCAATCCGTGCACAGAAAATGAAAAGTGGAATTAAAGCATGGCTAAGAGTTAATTCACAAAATGCACATAGAGTTAGCTTGAATGAAGAAAAGCTTGAAAAAGCTGTGGTAACGCATGGAACAGAAATTATCAGGTGAGTACAAACTCTGCGATAACTTTTGAGTGAATTTAGTATGCAATTGGTTGTCTGTTGAAGTCATTGCATTGTAACCATGCATGGTAGTTTGAAAGGATATGATATTGTCATGTTTTGGCCTTCATGATGATTAACAGTTGCAGTTATTTTCAATCACCACAAGTCAGCTGCAATATTCTCAAATTAGTATCCGCAGATAGATAACTTTTAAATTGGCCAAATGTAATGCAATCAAGGATATTTTCTAACTTCTAGTTCATGAATTGGAGCAAACTATAGGAATCTGAGCAGCCTCTTCTATTGTTTTTGTTGTTGCTTCTGCTTTTATTTCTCATTGATTCACTTAGAAAAACAACAAAACGATGATGTATTACTTTTTCTTATGTTTTCCCCCTATGTAATGCTGAGTGACTTATTTTGTATCGGTGCGTGGCTTGTCAAAGATTCAATCAGAGGAACTTGATGAGAGTATACCCGAAAGGTACGAGGATTGACTCATCAAATTATAATCCTTTAGTGGGGTGGATGCATGGAGTTCAGATGGTTGCATTTAACATGCAGGTCAGTTTTCATTACTCCTTATGTCGTGAGACGGCAAAAGTAAGTTCTCATCAACATGCTAGCTTCCTACAATAATGGTTTTCCCTCCAGGGGCATGGCAGATCCCTCTGGTTGATGCAAGGGATGTTCAGAGCAAATGGAGGGTGTGGCTATGTAAAAAAGCCAGATTTTCTGCTACAGTCCGGCCCTCATGACGATGTCTTTGATCCCAAAAATCACTTACCAGTGAAAAAGACCCTCAAGGCAGCTGAAATTTTCCAAATATTTCCTATCTATATCTTATGAAACTCCGCTAATTGGTTTATGGAACTATGTTCAGGTGAAAGTCTACATGGGAGAAGGCTGGAATCTGGATTTTCATCGCACTCATTTTGATTTGTACTCGCCACCAGACTTCTATGTCAAGGTAGTCCACTGGCGTACAACATCTAAGTGAATTCATGTCAGTGAATATATTCAGTGAAGGGGTCTGTAATCTTCTTGTGCAGGTTGGCATTGCTGGAGTCCCTTCTGATTCAGGTATGAAAAAAACAAGGGCAATTGAAGACAACTGGATGCCTGAGTGGAATGAAGAGTTTGAGTTCCCACTGTCGGTTCCAGAGTTGGCATTGCTCAGAATAGAAGTCCATGAGTTCGACATGTCAGATAAGGATGATTTTGGAGGTCAAACATGCCTTCCTGTTTCAGAGCTGAAAACCGGGATTCGTGCTGTGCCCCTTCATGATCACAAAGGAGAAAAGTACAGATCTGTGAAACTACTCATGCGCTTCGATTTTGTATGAAGTTTTTTGCATGGTGTTTATGTCCAGAGCTCTTGAATGGCAGTAGTGATAACTTACCATAGACATTTGTAATCTAAGTTTCACACAGCCTACGCATGTTATTGTACAGTAAGAGCATGTTCTCAAAAACTGATGCAGTTATATTCCTTTGCCAGCTTTCTGTGAATAATGGAGGTGGTGTGTTCTCTCAGAAAGCAGTTGAAGCTTGAAATATTTTGCATTTTTACACTTTCTAGTTGAGTGGACACTAATTTCTCAGGGACCAAGAGGTACTTTCTCACAAACATTCGTACATGCTACCAAGCAAACTCAGCAAATTTGACAGATATGGGAATCAATTGCAGTTCCTAAGCTCACAGAATTGGCCGCCATGAGAACAACTTTTTCTTTTCCGAAGCTTGTAATAAGTCACTTGGGGAAGTGCAAGAATCCACCTCCAACCAAAAGAAGTAAATTATAGATTTGAACTTTAAGTTACTTTGAAAACTAGTAAATTGAAGTGTTGCAAATGTTGGAATGTGTGTTGACAAATTGTGTGTGCTTGATTATTTAAAAATTGTAAGATTAATTTTCTCGTTGACATTTTATGGCTATAATTGGATCTCATTCCAAGCACCATAGCCCTTTCCGCTACTGTCTCCCAAGTTAGGTTGGCCTTTAAGGCCGTCGCATTTTGGGTCAAAGGCCCAGCCCCCCACTTCGCAAAAAAACCCATGACAAGACGTCATACTCCAGCGGGAAATCAAAATTAGTTTTTTCTGTTGGCGGACGGAGGAAGCAATTGAATCTTCAAATTTATGAAAAAAGAGTGGAACGGGAGGAGGTGGTGTGATAGACACACAGACACGAGAGCAATGGGTATGGACTACTATAGGATTCTTCAGGTGGACCGCTCCGCCACCGACGACGACCTCAAGAAAGCGTACCGCAAGCTTGCAATGAAATGGCACCCCGGACAAAAACCCTAGCAACAAAAAGGAAGTCGAATCCAAATTCAAACAAATCTCCGAAGCCTACGACGTAATAATTGTTTCTTACCTGTTCTTTCTTTTGTTTGTAGCTCGAGCGATTTGTTTATTTATTTAATGCCGGTGTTAAGTGATCCACAAAAGAGGGCGGTCTATGATCAGTATGGCGAACAAGGTTTGAAGGGTCAGGTGCCGCCTCCCGGTGCCGGCGGGTTTCCCAGTGGGAGGGATGGAGGTGGGACCACCACATTCCGGTTCAACCCGCGCAGCGCCGACGACATATTTTCGGAATTTTTTGGGTTTTCGAGCCCGTTTGGAGGGATGACGGATATGGGTATGGGCAGTGGGTCAAGAGCGGGGGTGTCAGGTTTTCCGAGGAGTATGTTTGGGGATGACATATTTACTACGCTTAGGAATGCCTCTGCTTCCGGGGAAGGGGGTTCCGGTGGTGTGCCGAGGAAGGCGGCTGCTATTGAAAGGATGCTGCCATGTAGTTTGGAGGATTTATATAAGGGAACTACTGCGAAGATGAAGATTTCACGTGACGTTACAGATGCCAGTGGGTAAGTAATCGATCTTTTCTGTTAGTTGCGGGTTTCATTGCTTAAGCTGTTTGTGTTTGAAATGAACTTATTGTGTATTCGAAGCAAATTGTCAATATTTGGTGTGCAGTGATATTCTGATTGATTCATTTGGGTCCTGTAAAGAATCGGTCTTGGTTGGGTAGAAGACGCGATATTGGCACTTTTACAATTGTCAGGCTGGCGTGATAATGTTTTGGCTTGAGGAATCACATTTTCTGGAAGAGAATTTATCTTGTTTGGTAACTATCGCGTGCTGAGCAGTGTTTAAGATAGAAGCTAACATTTGTTAACTATGTATTCTCCTACTGATGCAAATGTAGGCTTGATGATACTAACAACTTCTCTAGTTGAGAGAATTGCCTGTTTCATGTCGAACTAAGAAACTGCATGAATGTACTATGTGTCCAGGATAGGGGCCAGAATGTATTCCTTGAATGAAGAAAATACACATGCAGGAGACGATAGATAAATTCTGCCAACAATTGAAGAAAACACTTGATTTTTGGTGTTCTGTCAACTGAGTTATCCGCCAATCCTAGAGATACAGAGACACGGGATATATTTTGTTACCGCAATACATTGTTGATTACTTTGTAGAGTCTTTGATCTGAATCACTTATCTTGCAAATCTGGCACATTCTTTAACTTGCTCTGTGAAGTTGCTCTAATGCATTGCCAAAATCTCATCTGTTTAAGGCCTTGCAAGCAGTATCATTGGGAAAAGAAACTGCAGCAATAAGCAAAAATATATTATCTCGGATCTTTTGGCTAGATGAGAACGGATATGGTGAAAATAACTGAGGCATCCAAGCAAGAGTTTTATGTTGATTGCTCTTTCTACCTTTCATTTTATCTCTTTTGTTTCCTTGTTATTGTTTTTAATGATTGAAATACACCAAGGACCAGATTGCAAGGCCTGACTTTCTTGCTATGTGAGTTGTCAAAGCCCCTGTGGGAAATGTGCACCACAAGTTAAGGTTTGAAATAAATTCATTATTAATCTCTGGTTTCTGAATGAAATTATTTTATGATATGGTGAAATTTTTGCCTCACATTTGTGCCACTGCTAACATCCTTCACTAAATTATCTCATATTTTTTCTGCATAAACATTATATGGTTAATAAGGACTGTTCTCTTTGGCAGCTTAGCATCCTCATTCGATTAGGATGTAGCATGTAGAAAGTATTTATCATCTACCATTCTACTGATAATTGCCATTTACTTTCCATGTGGGATTTCTCATTAACATATTTCATTTCTGTGTTCTTAGTGTCCACAAGAATAAGTAGTTGTCCACAGAAGTCAGTAATGCTTTTGATCAGGAAATAACTTCAAGTAATTACTTTGACAGTTAGTTCTTTCTATATCTTGACAGATTTTTTAAAAATAGTAAGGCTATAGGTACAAATTTAGGAACTTCAATGTACATTGAATTGATAAATTAGCAATGGGCTCATAACGACTAAAGGACATTGCATGATTGATGATTGATTAAAACTCCTGATTTTCTGAACTTGGTATGTCAGTGTTGCTCCTTGTGTATGAGCATCCACTACGCAACATCTGGGATGTTAGATTGTTAGTTATCCCTTTAGAAATTAATGCATGTATCATGCCTTTTTTGCGCTTGCTTGCCTTATATAATCTGGATATTTTAGTTGATTCTGTGTTATATTATTAGTGCATGCTTCTATTAATCAACGGTAATTATGGCTTAATTGCATAAATTTTTCTGTAAGCAGGAGACCCACTACTATGGAGGAAATTCTTACTATTGAAATTAAGCCTGGGTGGAAGAAGGGAACAAAAATAACTTTTCCAGAGAAGGGAAATGAACGGCGAGTTGTCATACCCTCTGACCTAGTCTTCAATGTAGATGAAAAGCCTCACAGCGCGTTCTAGAGGGACAGCAATGATCTAATTGTCACTCAGAAGATCTCTTTGGCTGAAGCTCTAACTGGATATACTGCACAAGTGACTACTCTTAATGGTGGGAATCTGACAATACCCATTAACAACATCGTTAGCCCCACGTATGAAGAAATTGTTAAGGGAGAAGGGATGCCCATCCCCAAGGAACCTGTTAAAAAAGGGAACTTACGGATCAAGTTCAACATCAAGTTTCCCAGCAAGCTTACTTCAGAGCAGAAGGCTGGCATTAAGCGCTTACTAACATCTTCATGAACATAGTTTGGTGGAGTAATCTACCTCACTTTTGTAAGCTTTGGGTTGTTTGTTGTGTTTGCTTTACGCCGGGTGGGAAATTATGCGGGGTATTTCCTTCCAAAACAGCTGTTAAGATTTCCCTCGCTTTTTTTAATGCTTATTGTCAAAATACATCCTTTTTTCAAATTTATTTGATTCGTATTACCATCAAGCATCGGTTGATTTCAAGTTGCATGTGTTAGCACATTCATCGCACCTTTGGCAACTCTAGCTCTCTCTTTAGTTAATTTTAACTTCTTGAGCACACATGGTCGTGTAGAATTATTGAATGCTGCTGTGTTTAAGATGGATCTTGTTATGATCCACTGGCATGCTGTTTTCTGGCAAGTAGACTATAATTATAGTTGAACCACTGACACTTTTAATTAGTGGTATCCTTTGCACGGAAGCCTTCTCTTACTGGTTCCCTGTTAGTTGTTACATAATCAAACATACAAGTTTTGGTGTTTATTGTAATTGAGGCCAACGCGATCCACAAAATTATTAAATACATGGTACTTTTATCATCCTCCTGGTTTTTGTAATAGCGACTTGAAGCTTTGACGGAGCTAAATTTATGGTGCCAATCGTTGACAAGATTGATACAGACCCTCTAACAGACTAATCCTATTTTATTTTTTAAATTTTAATTATCTCATGCTTTAGTAGTTAAAGAACAAGTCCAATTATTAACTCTGAATTCTACACCTAAATTTGTTGTATTCAAAAGGACCTTTTTTCAAAAAAAAAAAAAAAATCTGATTTATACCCACTTAAAAGGGAGAAAAAGGAATATGATAAATTATAAACTATGAACAAAAAAATTGCTTATTAATGAACATTTTAATATAATTATAACCAAGTTTTTAGCTAATTGATTATTGAAACCAACGAATTTGTGTTATAAAGAGAGACAAATTATAGTTATCATATAACAACCAAATAATAAGGGAAAACCTAAAGCGAGGGAGTCCAACATTCTAAATAAACCCCCACCCGTCTCTACTTTATTTATACCATATTATCAACCAAATGAGATATTTCAGCTACAAAAAGTTACGTTACTATCTTATTTTAAATTTTTCATATTTTTCTATTAACTTTTCTTTTCTTTTACTATATTATTTTTATTTATCTGTCTCTCAAATTTTCTTTTCTTGCACTTTTTAAATATTTTTAATTTCACATAATTCTATTTTGATATTTAAAATGTAACAACTTTACAACGTATAAATAAAATAATCAATTATACTAATTATTCAAAAATACAAATAAATAAATAAAGAGGTTAAAAAAGGAAAAATGTGGGGTGTGAGAAGCAAGAAAGGGAGCGAAAATAGCAAGCCCTCTTTCATCGCGGAGTTAAAACGATGACGTCTGCTTCTGACTTCTCTGGCCTGCCTCTGTTTTTTGGATTCTCACGTTACATGCACACCCACCGTCGCTCGGCAACAATTTCATACAGTTAGATTGTTGGTATATTGCTGTAAATTTTAGATCTTGTAATTTATATACAGAAATGGCATCGGTTTCTTCGAGCCCCCGAACCGTAGAGGAGATCTTCAAAGATTACAGTGCTCGTCGTGCTGGGATCATTCGTGCTTTAACTTACGGTACTTTGCTGTAGAATTAGTCTTTATACGAAAGAAAAATACAAGTGTTGGGACTTTTTCTTTTCTTTTTTTTATAACAAATATGTAACCTAGTCCGATTCGTTTTCCATTTTTCTTTTTTCTTTTCAGATGTAGACGAGTTCTACGGGCTCTGTGATCCAGGTATTTTTGTTTTTAGTTCAGATTTAGTTTAATTGACTTCCAGAAACTTGATTCAGGTTGTTTAATCTGTTGTGCATAAAATTTATGCCTGTTTGACTTGGTTCTGATCTTGTGAATTGATGAGTGAAATTGGAATTTCGATGCCTCTGTTTATTTGGGATCTTTCCTTTGTTTAAAGGCTGATTAATTGCTGATGATCTAGATTTGTTGCTTTTACCTCCTGGTTTGCAAAGCAGCCAATTGGGAATGGAGGTTTTTTTTTCTTTTTTTTTTTTTAAATGATCTTTTTCATAATTTGGGCTGCCTTTTTGTTTTAAGTTTTGATTGACATGAGGATCTATTTTGGTATTTGATTTTTGAGGTGATCCTAAGGAAGACAATTTTCAGTAAAATCGCTTTTCATTTCCTGAAATTGACCAATGAGAAAGGTTTCTGTTTCCAATTTAGGTCCATTTTAGGTTCTTTTTTGTTATTTATAAATTGATTAGGCGGGTGTGGTGCTAGTTGGTGGGACTATAATCTTTGATAGATAAATCGATGTATACCTTTTACCAATTCTTATCATGTAGTCTTTGGTTTCTGGCAATTAAGTTGAAGTTGGTTTCTTGACAACTAGAAAGTGAAAATGTGAAATTTAACTACTGTTTAATGCCATTAGCTTCTTTACTTGTGAAAAATTACCATCACACAGTTCTTATTTATTATCAGGAAACTTCCAAGAGAGCCAAGTACTTGCTATTGATTTATTATTTCAGTTCATTACCTTTTCATATGCCTATGATTTGTGAAATTAACTTCTTTTTAATTTTTTGTTCAATTTTTTCTTTCTGAATTATCCTTATTGCAGAGAAGGAGAATTTGTGTCTATATGGTCACCCAAATGAAACTTGGGAAGTAAATCTCCCAGCTGAGGAAGTTCCACCTGAACTCCCCGAGCCAGCACTTGGCATCAATTTTGCCAGGGATGGTATGAACCGAAGAGATTGGTTATCACTGATTGCTGTGCACAGTGATTGTTGGTTGCTCTCTGTGGCTTTTTACCTTGGGGCCAGGCTGAATCGCAATGAAAGGTATAATCTATGTTTCTGAATTCTTCAAAAAACCATACGTGTGGTTCCTTTGGGTGCATGGGTTCGCTCTCTTTTCATTTTCTTAGATGTTGCATGAACTAGGAAATGCTTTTGAAAATCTTGCAGTTTGAAAGCTGATTTGGTTCAACAGCTATTAACTTTGTTTCATTCTTCTAATAAATTAATGGTCGTGTCAAGGACCTAATAAAAAAATTAAACCCTGAACTCCAATCTGTGGTAAATGAGGGCGCTAGCACTTTTTGTGGGATAATTTAAGTGTTTAAGACATGTTCTTTTTAGCTTTGTGAAATAGATTACGATGAATGTTGCATATACTTTTAAGAGGTGACAGGTTGGGCAGCCATGACCTGAGATAAACAAACCACTTGCAGAAACCTTTCTCTAAACTGTTGTTGTCTTCCTTTAACTTTGAAACTGTAGTTCCCAATATTTTTGTGCTGTGGTCTCTCTGAAGAAAATTATGGTTTCATAATTTTATCAATCAATGATCAAAAAGAATATATATTTTGATAAATATATTTTTTTGGTTTTGATGGACCAACTTTTGGCTGCATTGGCTGATATTTGAATTCAATTATTGCTGTTTTAATGCTGCACAATGTTCTTTGAAACTTGTGATGATGATGTTTGTTGAGGCTGAAATTTATTACATATGGCACATCATTGGATAAATGAAATGTTTGCAGGGTTCATCATGAACATATCTGGTGTTTTGACTCGCAGGTTTTTTTATTCTTCTTGGTAGTTTTCTGGCTCCATTTAGATCCAATGACTACCCAGTGGAGGTGGACTGCTTCCACAATTTGTTGTTTATTTGACTATGTATCTTGTTTCTCTGTTAGGATGTGTATGCTTGGGGAGGGAGAACAATTGTCCATCATTTCTCTTGATGAAAGCCATGGTTGCATATAATTTGTTAATTTTTCTTGCAGGAAGCGGCTGTTCAGCTTGATCAATGATCTGCCAACAGTCTTTGAAGTGGTAACAGAAAGGAAGCCTTTAAAAGACAAACCAAATACTGATAGTGGAAGCAAATCTCGAGGTGGCACAAAGGTAAAATTGCCTCAAGTTTAACTGCTTGTTGCCAAGAGATACGTACATACATATATATAAATATATATAAAATATTCTTGATTTTATTTTCTTCCACCCTTACAATGTAAGGTTGACTGAAGACATGTTAATACTTATTTTACAAAAAGCTTTAGGTCTTGAAATTAAAGTGTTAAATTAGTATTTGGATGATGAAGGCTAATCTTTGAGCCTGGCTTCTTAGGAGGACGTGGTTTTGTTTCTGTTTAACTTGTCCTTGATATATGTCACTGACTATGTGTTATCCCTGGAATTAATTGAATCTAATGTTATCTTTATTTGCAGAGAGCTAGTGATGGTCAAACCAAAATTACCCAAAAACCGGAAGAGGAAAGTTATGAAGAAGATGAAGATGAACATAGTGAAACACTCTGTGGAAGCTGCGGTGGAAACTACAATGCAGATGAGTTTTGGATTGGCTGTGACGTCTGTGAGCGGTGGTTCCATGGGAAGTGTGTGAAGATAACTCCTGCTAAAGCTGAGAACATCAAGCAATACAAATGCCCTTCCTGTGTGAAGCGAGGCAGGCAGTAGTAGTTACTGAGTCACAACTGAGGACGTAGAGTTCATTTGGGGCTGACCAACTAGTTTAGTAATATCACTCTTAAATGATATGTAGTAGATAACTTTTATTAACGTCAATTTCAGCTTTTCCTGAAGGGGATAAAGCCTTGCTTCATCCGTACTAGGTGGTTTGTTTCAATGTTATAGCTTTTATACAGGACTGTCTATGATTCATTCAGATGATATGATACTATATGGCAGCTAGACCATGTGCTTGATGTTTCATTAAAGTAATGGGGGTGAGTTTTCTTTATTTGTGTTCTCTGAACTTGGAATATATGCTTGTATTTTGAAAAAAGGGATATTCTTGCAATGCTTGTCTCTTAACGAATTAGTTTCTTTTTTCTATTTAATTGAATAACACAGGTAGGATAAAAGATTTATCGAAGATCTAAGCAGATCGGTGGCTTGCAGCACACGCTCGTTTCTTTGCCGTATTGCTTTGTGAAATTTTCAATCTTACATGCAGTTGTCTAATTGTTAATGCGGATCAGGACATGTCTATTTTGCTTATAGCTCTTGGTCTTCGAATAATTTGAATATTGCAAATCGCTAGCATACAAAACTGGCTGTCTTCTTGCTGTTGTGATTTTTGATTTCATCACCAGGTGATACAAGCAAGGGAAAACATAATGTTGAATTTGGGGAGTGTAGAACTCACACGTATCTCACTTGGTTTGCACCGATAATTTCAGACATTGTACAGAATCTTGGCAGCTATGCCACCTTAGCTCTTATCGCCTGCATTTTCCTGTCAAGGGGTTTTTTTAGATCTATTTTAATGGTGACAACCCTTTTTATCTAAGCACCAATTGCGCTGCCATTGCCTGGAAAGGTGCAAGTTATAGCTTGGTGGCAACATGGGCTCCAATCGTTGTAATGGTTCATCAAAGGAGAGGTTGAAATGGACCAAAGAATTGCACGATTTGTTAGAGAAGGCAGTCGATCAGATTGGAGGTCCAGATAGTTCGTGAAATATTGAACGGAGTCATTGTGCAAATAAATTCAAACCATCACTTCTTATGTGCTTTTGCTAATTCGTTTTCTTGGTAATCGGTTTTCATCTGATTGCCATCCAGGAGCTACACCAAAAGGTATTCTGAGGGCTATGGCAATTCCGGGATTGACCATCTTTCCTGTGTTACAGGTTTGTTTCTTATTGATTTTCAGTTTTTCTGAGTTGATGATATCTGTCATATTTTATCGAAGATTACTTCTGCATCCGCCGTATGAAAATACGATCAAGTCATTAAAATATTATGTCTTCTGCACATCTGACGCCATTTCTACATGTCTGATTTATCTGTGTCTCCGCAGAAATACAGAATATCGATATTTCCTCGAGAAGACCACCACATCAGTAAATCTAGTCGTTCACATTCTTTTCGTCCTCATCTTCTCCCAGCTAATCATGCCCTCTCTCTCTCTCTCTCTCTCTCTCTCTGCAGGAGGCAAGTTTGAAAAAAAACGTGTATCAGAGATGCTTCCGAACTTCAGTGCAACATCGTGAGTTGATCACCCAATTAAGGCTAGCTTCTTGTTTATATTATCTGGGTTCACGCGCGGCTATTGATTTACTTCCAATTGCATGCACACACAGGCGTGATCAGTTAAAAGGAAGCGTTGCTCATTCAAAGGGACTCGCACAGACGATTAAGCGATCAACTTGAGGTAAATAAGCCACTCACATTGTAGATTTGATAAGCAAGAACTTGGAAAGCTGCGGTACTTTTTCATCTTCACTCTTCTCTTCTGCAGGTCCAGAAAAGCCTGAAAATAAAAATCGAAGCACAAGGAAGATTTCTGGACAAAATCATGGAGGAATACAAGAACCGCGTCCCCAGCACTAAGCCCGTCAAGCCCTATTCTCCAATCCTATCGCTGCCTTGTCTCAGTGACGAATCTGACGAGTCAAATGGGAAGGAATTTGAATCAGATTCGGAAGAAGGGGACAACACTGAGATAACGTCCAAACACGAGTCCCGGGCTTCAAAGAGGGTCAAAATCCAGGATAACCGCGTGCCCCAGGTACACCAACTTCCATCATTCAATCCTGATTCACAAAATCCAAGTATGTCTTCTGTTGATGGAATGAACAACAGTCTGTATGCCGAACAAGAAATGGGCTTCCCGGCAAGCGTCGGAGCCTTCCAGCCACCCTTGCTGCTGCCAGCCATTTACAGGCCCTCGAATTATCAAAAATAATACAATACCGTCTCAGTTGCAGATTCGTGGCAGTGTCGGGTTGAAATTAAGGGTCAGTTTGTGCTACTACAACATTGACCATCTCGATAAATAAGCTCATGGGGTTTTTAATATCGTAGTGAAATATCAAATGACCTTGAATTTCTGTCCCCTAATCCTTCCAGGATAATAAAATATTATAGTTCTTTATTATGGTCTCCAAGATTCATAATTAATGCGTGTAGGTTTTTAGATAATCCATAAATTAGTGTCGCAGTAATACGTCTTAGAGATTTTGAAATCATGATGATATCGAGACATATATATATATATATATATATATATAAAACAATATTTTTTACTAATTAATTATATTGATTGTTCTTTGTATCAACTGTTAAATTGATATTTAAAATGTATCTACTCCCTCAAAAAAACTATTAAAAGATCAAATCCTTTGTCCTCTTTTTTGTGTTGTCTTCATTTTTCCACTAATATACTTGAAAACAATTTACGGTACTTCTCTCAATTAGCAGATCAGCCACAATTGTGTTATACACACACACACACACTAGAAAATATTGAATGCTTTGCACGTATAGTATATAAAATACGTTTTAAAACTAAATCAAATTACCCAATTTTAGTATTTATTCATTTTAATTTATTTTATTTATTAGCTTATTTAATTTTTGAAAATTGAGTTCATATGCTTACTCTCTTGTGTTTGTCGTATGATAAATAATATTATTGTTTTACTTCTATAGAAGGTTTACTAAATTAAGTGAAAACTAATAAATACGTAAATATTAGATTTTAACATCTTGAGCTTCAATAATATACTAATTTTTAATAGTATCTTTTTAATAAATAAAAATAATGATTAAAGAAAATGTCGTTTAAATTTTAATTTTTATAATAAATTTTTAATGATAAGAAAATTATTTGATCATATTTGCCATATTGAAATAATTAAGTAGAAAGATAAATAATATTTCGATTGCCTTATTATATATATCATGATATGACAGGAAAAATAATCTTTCGATTATCTTATTATAGCATCAACTTTCACTTTTTCTTTAAGTTTATTTATTAATATATTTCATTTTCAAATTGATATACTATATAAACTAAAGTTTATTAGTTGTTTAAATAGGTTTGAAATAAAAATTATCTTAATATTTACAGAATTTAGATTATACTTTGAAATTCTATATCTAAATTATTGATATTAATTCTCCAATATTTTGCATTGATTTGAAACCTAATTACTTGTATCATTGTTAATTAGTTGAATTTCAACTTATTATTTCACTACCTTTGGCATATAAACATTAAAAATTCTTAATATAATTTTTTGTTCCTGCATTACTATCCTTTTATTTTTTTGGAAATCCAAAACATCACATCAATCTAATTTCAATTAATATTTTTAAAATTTTTCAGTATTTGATCCGTCGTATTCCATCATCATCATCATCATCATCATCAGATGCCCATTTTTATCACAACTCAATTTAGCTGTATTAATGCCCTAGGAAATAATTGACAAATCTCATGCATTTTCATACAACAATGGCACGATTATAATAGCGTAAGGTGTCTTTATTTATTAATTACCATACACGATAAAGTTTTCAAAGCATTATATTGTCACGTACGTACTTTTACATGTCGGCTCGAGTATGCAGTTTAATCTTTATGTTTGATGAATAAGATTTATATGTTACTCGACCAAAAAGGGGGAAACGGAAAGATGTAAGGAGTTAATAATTTAGGAGTAATTGGCTCACGAAGACAGCACATTATGTTTTACACTTTGTTATATTTCAATTGCCCAATCACCATGTGGTGCTTTATAATTTTTAACCATAATTATGTTGACGTCTTGGTATTCTAGACAGGATTTAATGTTTCTTCCATAGTAAACGCAAAAACACGACTATATATGCAGACACAAATATAGCGATACATATAAAATCATGGAGAGAGATGAAATTATTGGAATTCACCAAAATTACTCCATCTGCCATTGGCAGTGATAATTTTGGTGGAATGAACGAGAGAAGTGTCTGAAAACATAATATTGGCCGACATTCGTTGACTGCTGTTTTTCCTTGTTGTATCCGTGTCGCGTGCCCAAATGAGTTGAAAATTTTGTCGATGTCGAGTGATGAAGTGAATATACTGTGTCTAATTAAAATATTTTAAGTGGCACAGAAATTACTCTATATGTAAGAGTTAGTGCAAATTCAATTGCACGTTAATCATATTTAAGTCTCACTATTAGTAAGTAGAGAAGCACGCACAACGATAAAATCTTGACACAGATTATAACAATAGTGTTTATGGCCATTAATCGTATTTATATATATCTGTCTAATTAACAATTAATAGTGAGAATTAAGACAGTCCACGCTTTTCATTAGATGTCTAACGACTAAAAATACTTGCTTTTGTTATCTTTAAATTCATTAGTACTATATCATCATGTCAAATTATGACAATCTTTATTTTGTTCACAATCACATTACCGTGTAGCGTTCTTGACATTAATATTTTGTGGAGTAGTGGTTGTAGATAAATGTCAAAGTCAAGGTCTCCATTTATGTGCCGTGTGCTTTCTTCTCCTTCTTTTTTATGATTGAGTGTATTAGAATGATAATTTTCTGACATAATTTAAAAATATGATTTGAATTTAATATAAAATTAACAATTTGAATTAAACCCTTATGGCTATAGGTTAACGTTGAGTTGAACTTGTAAACTCGAAAAAAAAATAAATTGATTTTAGATTATCCGATGGTTGACTCATGAGCCCAAAAATATATTTAAAATAATTTAATAAGTATATTTATTAACTATTTTTTATTCTATAATCTCCTTAATTTATTAACTATATAAATAAAAAAATAATTAAATAAAATTAAATGATAAAATAGTAAATATTTAAAAACTCAAATCTAAATGCGATATTAAACTTAATCCCATGTCTATATTCTTAAATTTAATTTCTAATAATGAGCACCAAAATTCAAAGGCTAGAGCGTCGTCTAAACTCCACACCGTCGTCTAGTTAAGTTTGGGGGCTCTGTTTGATTTGTCTTACTCCTTTTTCTTCTTTTTTTTTTTTCCCTTTCTTTTTTATTTGCATGATTGTATACATTTTGATAAAGTTTAATCCAACAAAATTTAAAGTGAAAAGAAAGTAGAACAGTTCAAAATTCAAGTGCAATTGGAATTATAGTTTAAAACAATACTATTGAAATTGGAAGAAAAATTGCATTGTATAAAAATTAATTTCTAACTTTATTTTGGTCAAAATAATTTTTTTACCATGGGTTGCTTGCCAATTAAGTTTAGATCAACAAAATTGATTCGTGAAAATAAATGATCAAGTTCGAGTTCGTGGTTTACATGAAATACAGGATCTCAACTTGACTTGTCACTCTGACTCGTTGCTACCATATTGGCATGGGCATTTATACTCTTCTTGTTTCTTAATTTAGCGAGTTTATTAAATTGATAAATATAAATAAATTCTTTTATTCAAAAAGCTAGCTTGTTTTAAATATTGAGAATGGGAATTGAGGTGAATGCATGATAATATGTAGCAAGAGCCAATGTTCTTAAAATTAAATTGGTAATCAGATCAGAGATTTAAATGGGTCATTGGTTGAACTATTTTAAGAAAAGAGATTATTTTACGTTGTGTATAATATCACACACACAAACACACACACATATAATAATAAATTAATTTTATAACATAAATTCAATAAAGTTTACTAATATGCTAGATAATTATTTTTTAATGTAATATTAAAAAAATTAGTAATTCGGGAAGAACAAAAACTTATTGTACAAGTTTGAAAGAAACAAAATTAAATCTAAAGAAAAAAAAATATAATAGAAATATTAAGAATTAATTTTGTTAAATAAAACAACTCATAAAGAATTTTAACTTGAAAACGTAATTTTTAAACTTTTATTAACTCGATTAAAAGATTGCATAAATAAAAATAATTATATAAATAAACATCAACATGAAAAATAAGCAGTGATGTTGAACAATGGCATGAGCGAGCAATAATCCAATGCAGGTTTCAAGCTCCATCTATGTCGGTGTAGCCACCTATGCTTTTCCACGTCAGGTTGAGAAGCGCCACGCACGCTTTGCCATGCTTTACAGACACATATTGGCTCAATTACTAGGGGCGCAGTACGTACATATAAATAATATTTAACCAACAAGAATAAATATTAGTCTAAAATTATATCTCTATATTTTATTATAAGAAAATAACACATCTTGATTATACAATGCGAAATTATAAAATTATCCATTGTTTTAATTTTTTTATCTTTTTTCTTTACTTATAACATATTGTTTTTCTTTGTACTTCCTTTGAAATTCTTTTGATATATTTTTTTTTATTTCAAATGCTTTCAATAGTTTTCGTTTTGAATAATTTTATTTATATTTATGAATAAATCTGTCCACTTACAGAGTGTATGACGTTTTTACTTATGCACACACATACATGCAAGTAATATTTTTACGATATATGCTGTTAATATACTGTTTTAGAAAACAAACCTCCAAAGAAATCTTCTTTCATATTACAAGCTCCAATATATTTTATATGATACGATATATTCATCAAATAATAATAATTAAAATATAGATAGGAAGATTAGTTAATTGAGAGTTTGTTTCCAATAAAAGTAACTGTGTTTAATGAAATTATAAGCTTTAAGGTATCTTAGAAGATTTTTAAATATTTGACCGCTATCACAGCATGATTTTTAAACCTAGACTGGAGTCGTTGGTTTTCATGCATCACAAACCTAGATATCTCTTTGACCTGTCAAGGATTGATTTTTATGTATTCATTAATAAATATTTTTAAAAAATCTGTTCAAAATAAAATTAAATAAAATCTTTTTTTGTTTTATAAAATTTGTACCCCATAAAAAAATTATTTTTGTTTATAATTTTCACTGATTATTTTTATTTTTTAATTTTATTTATTTAATTATTTTTATCTATATATTATTCTAATTGAGTTGTTGAAAAAATAAATATTGCATCATTTAGTTAATTTTTTCATGTTAATTATGTTGTTTTTATTTTAGCAAGCTAAATTTTCAATATTTATTTTTGGCTTTGAATTTAATTTAGTTTCTTTTATATTTTTATAATATTTTTTGTTTTTGTTGAATTATAAAATTTTAATGTTTCATTTGAAACTTATCATTAGGTGACTTAAATTTATTTTGTCAAATTAATTTAATATTATTATGTGTACATATATAATATTATACATAATTTAAAATAATTAATTTTTTAAAACTGATTCAATTAGTCAGATCAATAATCCAGTAACCTAAATAGTTTTCTAATTCAATAACCGATTTGGTTTTTTAAAACATTAGTTGACAATGTTTCTAGAGTGGGATCATATATAAAATTGAATAACATACCAATTTACTAATTTGACCAGTTTAATCAGTTCAATTGAATCTAAAAATGAGTCAATTAATAATAATATGTTGTTGTTGTTGTTGTTATTATATATGTTGTTTTAATAACAAATATTTAAAATTGCGTAACTAATCTGTGTAATAATCAATGTAGAGTCATTATTTGAGCAAAAAAAAATATAATTTATGATTTATCTTCAAAATTCAAACCAATTAAATATATAATAACTAATTTATTAGTTTTTTGTGACTTATTCATCATGTATAAATCAAGTATATAATTATATACAAAGACAACAATAATAATAAATACTTGTTTAAACAATTATAATGAAATAATATTTTTTGTTTTATGCACTTTCATTTTTCCTTTATTTGTTATTCCTTTTTCTTATATTTGAATCCAATGATTTACTCAATTTTTTCTATCCCCCTAATTCCATTTTTTTCCTTCCCTTCCCTTTTCTCCTCGTCTCTTCTTCTTTTCTTCCTATTTCTCCTTCATTTTTATTCTTCTTCTTCTCATTCTTCAAAAAAAAAAAAAAAAAAAAAAAAAAAAAAAAATTGACAACAAATAAAAAATCAAAATGATTGTCATTTGGATTGAGCCATGGGTTGGTTCTCTGCTAAATCTGCTGGATCACCAGACCGGTCTAGGTTTAAAAATAATGGACCCTAAAAATAAAAAATTAACATTTTACAACTTGTTTTGCTTAAAAAAGAAGAGCAATTCAAGCTCAGAATTAATACTTAAGCGCGTAACAAACCGTCGTCTAGATGCATGAATTATGAAACTATCATTATTACTAATATGTCATAATTTTAAACAAATTGACGCATGTTATTTCATGCATCATTCAACTCAAATACACTCAATGTATAATTCTTAAAAAAATTTGACATATGTTATTGCACGCAACACTTAACACAAATACTAAGCGCATGATTGGTATGAAGGAATAAAATAAAAATGGAATGAGCATGCCTAATTTCATCGCCAAACAAATGATTAGTATAGGTTTTGATTGGGAATGGTCATTCCACTAGGAATCATCATTCCTAAAAATATGAAATTAATGATTCATTCCAAGAAACAAGTGTTTACTTATCCCTAATTTAGTAGAAGTAATTTTCTTCTTTTTTTGGCAAGTTTTTTCCACCAAATTTAACAAAATATGATATAACTTATCAATTAAATTATAAACTTCTTAACATATTATAAAAAATATTGATTAATTTACATATTTTTTACACAAATACACTATATGTTCTTATCTTACATAATAAAATCATTGCTAAAATTGCAATTATATAATTTTTAAAATAAATGTAAAATTTTTATTGTAAAATAACTTTATCATATTTGTCATGTTTATTTTTAATTACACATAAAATTAAGTAAAACTATCATTCCATTCATTTCTCAATCATTATTAATCCAATCATGAGATATACTAATTCATTCATTTCCTATTTTTATTCCATTCATGATCAATTGTATTTTTATCTTATTCCATCTTCTATGACAATCATGCTGTAAATGTATAATTTATGGACGCATGCAATACACACCCAACAAAAAGTAATTATTGCCACATTAATCGAAAATGCAAGCACAATTTTATTTTCAACAGACATAATTTTTCCTGTCTAATTATAATTATTATTAGAATTATAAATAGTAATAAGTACTTACATAATACATACTGCTGTAAACCCATGCTATGCAAAGAATTTTTAATTTCAAAATATAATATATTTAAACAAAAACAAAAATGGTAGTGAAAAAGTTCAGATTAAATTTTATATTTAAATATATACATTTTTTTAAAATTATTATGACATTTTATATTAACTATGAATATATTTATATGCTTCTTAAGATAATTATTTCCCGGGTGCTTATGGAAAATGATTGTTTAATAGATTTTTTGGTTAAATTCATATTGACAATCTAATAAAATTGAGTAAAACTTTAAATGTCATACATAACAAAAAAGGAAAGAAAAACAATTTTTTATGTAAAATCATAAAAAAGTGTTCCAGAAAAGTTAAATATAACATAGAGTAATATAGAAGTGAAATTATATGAATTAAAAATACATATATAATCACATATCTTGTAGTTTTTCATATTTCTTATATCTACAGGTAAAAGAAAGATAATAAATTAGTTAACATATCTTTTGGACAATGTGAAATGTAAATCAAATAATTTTTTTTTTACATACCATATGATATAGATATAGATATATTATTTCCAAATAACAAAACAAAGATGCTAATCATTTAATTCAAACTATTCCATAAGATAGTCAGTCATTTTGATTATCATTACTTTAAATGAATGTATTGTGTGTTTTGTAATAAAATAAATAAGTATTAAGAAAAAAGGCTTTACTTTCAAAATTACAAAACTTTTTATTTCACATGTAAAAATACATTGATGATACTCTAAAAAACTTTATATTTCATAAGCAAAAGTTATAAAACATTATATTTAAAAAATTTTAAGGCATTAATTGAAATATAATTTTTACATGTGAAAAATATTTTTGAAATTATGAACCTTTATTTTTCTCTAGTGCAATAGAAAGCTTTAAGATAGTGTAAGTAATTTTTGACTGTATCAAAATATTTATATTGCTAAAATTTATTTTTGAAAATTAAAAAATAGAATTTTTACATGTGACATATTTCATTTTTGACATGATTGATTCCAAAATTGATTCAAATTTTAGATGGCTATTTAGTATGGAATTAAGAATAAAAAGGAATTAAGAATAAAAATAAAACTTGAATAATATTTAAGACATAGAAGACTGTGGATAACTTTTTTTTTGTGACAATATGAAAATGAGATACAATTACATTATTTAGAATGAAGAAGAAAAAAACATGGAAAATAGAATGATTATTTTGCATTTTAAAGTATTTTAAATAAAGAAAATCATTGAGAAATAGCAGCGGAAGAGCATGGGAATTGATTGGCTAAAAATTAATTATTTTAACGCAGCAAATGAAAATTTAGCAAATGGACCAAAACATGTACCAGAGAGAGAGAGAGAGAGAGAGAGAGAGAATAAAATAGAATTAAATGAAAATATGGCATGTTTAAAAATATATTTGTGGATGGAAAATTATAGTAAGTAGAAAACTATTCACTAACCCTTTTCAATACATAAAATATAATTAGGCCAAAAATATTAATCGAGTCAATAATTAAAATACAAATAGAGTATTTGCAAAGAAATACATATAATTTTGATATACAATCATTTTCTTAGCCCATAATAGAACTAAATAATGTGAAAACAAAATTATACCTTTGGTGAACATAGAAAAATTAAAATTATTACAAAAAGGGAATGTAACAAATTTTATTAGATAAACTCTATTTCAAAAATGCGTGAGGATATCTTATATAAATAAAACTTACTTATAGATGTGAAAATCATAAATAAATTAAATAAACCTATAAAAACAAGTGAAAATGAGGTAAAAGAATATAAAAAATATATATGAAGTGGAATTGCTACAAGCCAATGACACTCTTGCGGCGAAATAAAAAATTAGGAATAATTCAAGCTAGTCGATCTTTGATAGACTTCAAAAAGATAAACAATTTGAAGAATTTAGAAGAGAGGTACAAATAAAGTATTTGCAAATAATGTGAAAACAAAATTATACTTCATCGAACATAGGACAAATTAAAATTATTGCAAAAAATAAAAGGAATGTAACAAATTTTATTAGATAAACTCTGTTTCAAAAAATGCACGAGGATATGTTATAAAAATAAAACTTATCCATAGAAGCAAAAATCTTACATAAACCAACCTTAAAAAAAAAGGGAAAATTAGGCAAAGGACTATAAAAAATAAATATGAAGTGATTTTGTTAAATTAGGAACAATTCAAGCCAGTCATTGCTTTTGATAGACTTTAAAAACATCTAAGATTGAAGAATTTAAATGAGAGAGGAGCTATAAATCCTAGAAGAATTCAAAAAAAAATTCAAAACCATTATATTCAATTCATTCTATAACCTAAAAAGGGTAACTTCATAAATTAATTATTGTACAATATATTTACTGCAAATAAATTACTAATAGAAGAAGTAAAGTTTCACAAATTAAATGTTCTGTAATATATTTTCCGTAAATAAATGATAATGCAACAAGGGAATTTGGATAAATTAATTATTTTACAAAATATTCACTGCGAATAGATTGAAAACGAAACTTTCACAAAATTAATTATTAAACAATTTATTTACTGTAAATAAATTATAACTCAAGAAAGGAAATTGCACAAACTAATTATTTTAAAATTATATCAACTCTAAATAAATTACACAAAAAGAATTTTTTGTAAATTAATAGTTCTCTAATACATTAACCATAAATGAGTTATAACACAAAAGGACAATTAATTTTAACTCAAGAAAGGAAATTGCACAAATTAATTTTAATCCTCCGTTTGTTTACATGATAAAAAAGGACAATTGCACTATATACTTAGTTTAATTTTTTTTTTTTTTAGAAAAAAGAGATCTCAAATTTTAAAAATTCAGAATTTGATCAAAATTCCATAATTGCAGTCAATGGACCGCTATTATATATAATATCTGATATGATATATGATTCCATGCACGGCATTGAAACCAATTGATAAACAGTCACCGACCAAATTAAATGCCCCCTCCACTTGTCTTTTATTTTTCCCATAAACCTGCCCGCATGCAGATAAATTGCTCAAGATTTCAACGTTTTATTTTTCTTTGACCAGGATCACCTCCGAGTAAAATGCTAAATATATGTGCCCGTCTTTCATTTATATTTATTTTACTATTTATATACAAGAGAAATCAATGTTCGACGTATATATATAGGAGCATTATTATCCAAAGAAACATGTATGAACTCGTCTACTGTACAATGTACATGCAATACATCATTGGTTAATTACCAACTCAATATCTCTGCCTCCGCGATTTACAAATACATAAAGAATGTGCGTCGGACAAAGATTCATCATAAGAATTTAGTGAAAATATACAAACAAAAAACAATCATTGTAACACCTAAGATGCATGATAAATTTCTTTACGGGAGATTCACTTGCCCGTCTTTTTCACAATAAAAAATAATAAATACAATTTTTCATATTTCACAAAAATCTAAATTAGAGTATTAAGGAATGTGCATATGTTCTCCTTCGTCTTGTATTCTCGCCAAGACACACTATCGACACACAATCAGCCACTGTCATGCCAAGTCTCCATGCATAGTTTGGTATTATGTTTGAATATATATACACCATAAACTTAGTGGGGAGTAAGGCGTCCTTCTAAGCCCAATAAATTCTATAAAATGGGTATTCTAATTATATTGTCGGGTACGTCGGAATATATTTTTGTGAATTATGATTAACAAGAAAGCTATACTTGTAAGGTAACATGTATTCTAAACGAAATTAATTAGGCCCATCAAATGCGAACAAAACAATCCGTTCCTGGGACCTCTTCGTATATGTGGTCAACGATAGCTGCATGAATAAATGTGGACGGTCCAAAAATTAATATAAATATTAGCAGCGTTGAGGAGAAGCCAGCTTTCGCGTTGCAGGGTCTGAGAGACAGAGAGAGACGATTAAGGGTTTTTACTTCACAACTTTCATTCCCATTCCTTCCATTTTCATCAACATTGATGCGTGAAGGAGAATTACAGATGCACACATCATTTCCTTTTCTCGATCTTCATTTAATTTGTTTTTTGTAAACATACACAGTATTAAGAAACAGGACAAACACACATGGATCAGGGTTATCACCACCTTCCGCAACTAGCACACCACTCGTATGTTGCGACTGGCCATATCGGTATAGTTTCCGGTGTGGCAGATAGATTTCCTCAATGGAGTGTTCCAGAAACCAGGGAATTCTTGACCATACGGGCCGACCTCGACCCGGCTTTCATGGACACCAAACGCAACAGGTTTCTCTGGGAACTGGTCTCCACTCGGATGAAAGAAAAGGGTTATAACAGAAGCCCCGACCAATGCAAGTGCAAGTGGAAAAACCTCGTCACTCGCTACAAGGTACGCTTGATTAAACATATCTACGGATACTTAATCTATAAGTGCAATTTTCATTTTGAATATCATATAGTAAGTAACACGAATCAGATATTACAAGATTCGATTGTCTTGATGGGGATTAGATTACAACTTTACAACCACCAGCTTTATGGCGCTTAATTTGGGACATATATATCTGCATGTAGGGACGCGAGACGATGGAGGCAGCAGGGATGAGGCAGCAACAGTTCCCATTCTACAACGAGATGCAAACCATATTTAATGCGAGGATGCAGAGATTGCTGTGGCTGGAAGCAGGAGCCGCCGGCGGAGCGGGCAGCAGTTCGAAGAAGAAGGCGGCCGCGCAATTTGAAAACGGTGAAAGTCAAGGAGGAAAATTTGACGCAAGAAAGAAAAAGAAGATGAAAGGAATCGCAAACCCTGCAAGAGGAAGCAGTGAGAATTCGAGCAGTAGTATCGTTATCAGTGGAGTAATAGAGATGATGGATGAGTTCATGAAGCAACAGATGGAACTGGAAACGCAGTGGGTGAAAGCTTATGAAGATAGGGAAGAGGAAAGGAGAGTAAAAGAGGTGGGGTGGAGGCAAGCAATGGAGGCACTGGAGAATGAGAGGAAGATGATGGATAGGAGGTGGAGGGAAAGAGAAGAACAGTGGAAGATTAAGGAAGAAGCCCGGGCTCAGAAAACAGAAGCCCTTATCACAGCTCTCTTGAACAAGCTTAGAAGACAAAATATGTAATTAATTAGTTTCTTCGGCCTCCTTAGATATTCTATATTTTTCTCCTTTTCTTTTCTTTCGTTTACAAAAAGAGAAAATATATATCAACTATATGTATGTGTGTGAGTGTTAATGTGTGTGTGTGTGTGTGTGCACAAACCTTGTAGATGGCTTGTAATTTTTAAGTGTTTTTATGATATTTTAATATCATATTTATTGGTTGAAAGTAAATCGATTTTGCGTTTCTTATTTTGATTAATTTAGGACTTGAACTTTGATGAGTCTATGCACAGACATTGAATCTTATTTTTAATGGTTTGAATAATTAAGGGTGTTTTGGTTTAAGGGTTTCGAGGGGATAAAAATGATGGTAATTATTATGTTAATGGTTAATTATAAAATTTTAATGAGATAAAATTTTTTTGATTTGTTGGAATTTGTGTATAATAATGATTGAATGATATAAAGATAATAATTAATTTGTTGAGTGCACATATGTAAATATGAGCTTATATGTATATATGCAAAAATTTGAATACGAATATATAGAATTGTTGTATTTTGAATAAATACACTAATCAATGGAATTTAAAATAAATAAAATAGTTACTTATGGGTGCGGTTTGGATTCGCTGATTCGGAGTAGTTCTAAACGCTTCAGAGACGCATCTCTACAGATGCACTGTTCCATGTCTGAAATTTGTTTGCCAATTGTTGCTCTTGTCAATGGTTTATTGAATAAAATTTTGACAGATCCTTTAGTTGTTGGTAAGGACCATCATGTGCGTGCCATTATTAGACCATTTAATCTATCATAATCTTGGAAAAGAAAACAGCCAATACTTTCGTGGTGATGCATAATTACGATTAATTCATAGTTTGAACACATAAATGCAAGTAACAAAATAAGCATTAACTATGTTTGTTTTCAAATTACTTCAAAAATACATACTAAATTATTACATTTTTTTAAATTTTATCTCTCTCTCTCTCTCTCTCTCTCTCTCTCTCTCTTATTTTTTAACAATTCTCAAAACAAAAATATTAAAAAATACACACTAAAATTAAAAAACAAGCATTTTGTTTTGGCTTTGTTTGTTTTTAAGTTTTGGTATATGTTTTTAGGTATTTTGGCTCAAGAATTATACAAAAATAAGAGAGAAAAAGAGAAAGAGATTAAAAAAAAGTAATAATTAAATGTGTATTTTTAAAGGTACATAATTACAAAACAAACATGTGTGTTTTCTCTCAAATTTCACTCTTTTTTAAAAAAATTCATTCGATATTTTAAATCATTTTAAATATTCTTTATACTTTTGGAGTATTAAATAAATAATTTTTTGTTAATTCAAAAAAATATATATTTTTATAAATAAATCTGCACATGTACAAAATTTTACTAGTAAACTTGATGATTTTCCTTTTATCAAGTGGCCAATTCGCGTTTCATCCAACGATCATAATGTACAGTACTCGCTAAGCAAGATACACCTCTTTCATTCTCATTTTCTACTTTCACTTACTATATACCCACCTACGTCTGGTTTAATTTGAAGTTTTTGCCCTTTTTTTTTTTAATGAAAATGGTTTTCATTCCTCCAAATTAAACGAGTGCCCTCAAAAATATAACGTTAATTCTGGCATTTTGTGGTTGGCTAAAAGCCGACGTTACTTAAGAACTTAGGTATGTGTGTTTATAATTAATTAATCATAACATGTGACATCCACATCGATATTTTTTTCCCCGTCGCTAGCACTGTGTCCGGTTATGTTTAATTTTCGTTTTTACACTCAACGAAATACACAGCTCGAAACTTATTATTTATAAAAATAAATTTTTTCTCTCTAACTTTTATATCTAATTTTTTTTTTATTTTCATCCATCAAAATGACTATCCAAACATGACTAAGGAATTTTCGATTTTATTTTTTCATTATTCATTTTAGAATGTCAGATGGGAATTTCCTTAGCTGCCAACAGAGGCCCTATTTGGGTCATCATGTTAGGAGTAGTGGTGTTGCCATGAGCAGGCCCATCAATGGCCAAATATTACTGTACTGACGTTCATTTCCCCAAACATCTCGTACAACATCGTACCCATTATGGGATGGCGACATAAACTCCGGCGCTGGGTCATAGAAAACCATACGAAACCCTCAAGGCTCGGTCACTACCTAACGTCTCATATGCAGCTGAGGTAAGGTGTTGTGTTGAGTTAAAATGTGATGCAGCGGGAAAGTGTGAGTGGGTTTTATTCACACAAAGAATCAATCCAACCTTACACAAACACGCACTTGGAATGAAGAAAAAAACTCATGAATCCACGTGTGGTGTGGAGAGAAAAAATTATTCAAAATTCGCATGAACATTCAGCTGTAAATTTCCAAGAGCACTAGCCACCTATTTTTAACTGAAAGTACAAAGGCTATGTTTGTTTTGTAATTATACATCTTCCAAGAATACATATTCAATTATTATCATTTTTTTTTATCACTATCTTATGTTTTTACACAATTCTAGAGATAAAACACCTACAAATACGTAGTAAAATTTTAAAACAAACAAAGTCTAAGAATTTGCTTACCAACTTTCAAAGGGTCCTAAATTAATAAACAATATCAAAATGGCTATTTTTCCACTCCAAATTTAATCCTAAAACTCTTCTGGATAAATGCTGTAATTTCTAGAAGGAATCCTAATGAAAAAAAATTACAAAAATATAATTCTTGTGAAAATCTGTCAGCTGGATCGATTTGACTTGTCTTCAGATCGATATCAGACTCCATCCTCTATCGATTGCCCGCCCCTCGAATTGATCGCGTTCCTTTGTGATCAATATGCTTGCTGGTCTATCTGCCGCCGGATCAATCTCGAGTCCCTTCAGGCCAAAATCAGCCCCTCCGATGACCACGTCAAAATGTTTCATGCACACTGCACGCATTAGAAGAAGCAAGAAAAATCACACTCCCCTACGTATAGTCATGTTGGTTTTTTCAATTAAGTAAATGCCATTGTTGGTCTAGTCTATTGTAAGATGCTTGCTAAATGCTCACGGCTTCTTGTAGTCTTACACAGGACACAAACCAGAATAATGGGTTAAGACTTAAGAGGTCATATTTTTCTACTCCTTGATCGAATTTTATTCCAAGCACAATCGATGCTTTCCCCCTTTTGTGTGCCTGCGATGGCTGCTGCCTGATGGGGGGAAGCATTTCACGCCAGTCAGAAAAAAGAAAGAACTCTTGCATGGTCTTTTTTTTGTGTTTTGAGACTGTTGATGTTCATTTTCGTTGATACAAATAAAGTGCATCTTAAAGAAAGAATTTGACAGCGCTCTACATGCTGCGTACAATCAAATATTTATTCCTTGTCCCATAAAGAAGCATAAGTTCATCAACAGACTGTTGCAACAAGGCTTCCAGAATTTCTTGTCCAAACTGTCGGCACATCTCCTCAAAATCTTCGAACTGCACAACCGCCCAATCCTTTTTTACGTCTTCTTCTGTCAGCCGACAGATTTCTTCCACCATTCTTTTGTAGTAACACTCTTCCTTCTTTATTCCATTTTCACTTTTCCTTTTAACGATAGATGTTACCTCCCCATTTTCAGAACGCGGACCACTTGCACACGGCGCCCGAGAGCTGGCAATTTTAGATCGCAGAGGTTTTCTTGAAGCAACTTCTGCAAGGCATCAACAGAACCCATGAAAAAACATTGACGCAAACAAATCAAAGCAATGGCAGAAGCAGGACCGCTATTTACAGAAGTCAAAGAAGTGATCTTGCCCAAATGAACAATACAAAGACCTCCAATTTCATTAGATGAAGCCTATATATATATATATATATATATATAAATGTACCTGGTACAGAGCCTTCATAATGCACTTTCTGGGCCAAAATCTTGTTCCTTTTCTTCATACACTTGGGTTCGACCAATTCTTCCTTATTGCTCACCGACTTGATAGTTGGCCCTCTTTCCTTTGAGCTTAGTCTTCTATCCTTCTTCTGAGATGTTGCCCTTCCAACTCCCGAAGTCAACTTTTTACTGGGCTTCTTAGCAACTTCCTTCTGTTGCAAATTCTCACTGTTTTGGATTCTGCTCGCTTCCTCCTTCTTCCCTTGCTGAAAATTATCAGTGGCCCTCTTCTTCCTGGTGACCAACTTGTCGTCGCATTCATACCCTGCAAGCTCATCAACTTCCTCTAGGTGTGGAACTGCACCCGTATAATCACCAAGTTTTCCTTCACGAAATGAAATCGACGTCCTTACTCTTCTGTGCTGACAATGCCCTGGTTTTATTGGATCAAAGTAGGAGAGAAAATCAATGGAACCGACCGACCTGCTTCTGAAAAGAGAAGCCAAAGTTGCGTGTTTTGGCACCAACGGTGTGCTGGGAAATGAATCCAGGCCCATTAGTCTAGCCACCACTCCTGGCGTTGATGCTGCAGCCTGTTTCACATTAGCCTCGTGTTTCATCGGTTTCTCAGGCTCTTGATAGCCGGTTTGCTCGATATTCGGCTGGACAAATTGATCGGACGGGTGCGTTGGGAGGCTCCCGCTGCACAACAGCCGGCGTACAATTCCCGTGTAACATTTGCTGGAAGTTGCCTTCTCAACTGGAGCAGCCATGGCTGATTAGTCAGTGATTAAGTTTTAAAAAGGATGAAGAGTCAAATTAGAAATGGTAATTGTTGAGTCACAATTGGGTGGATATAATTAACTAAGCAATGGGAGGGGAAATGAATTGAAATTGGAAGGACGCTGGATTTGGATTGAAGGAATGCAATGGACATAGGAGTGGATGAATTAGTAAAGGTTAATTAATAAGTGAAAAGATTGGTTGGTATCGTGAGGAAGACTGGAAGAGAAGACGGCAAAGGGATGTTTGGTCTTTGGGTTCACATTGCACGTATAGAAATTTGGGCAATTTTTGGAAGTGTCCGTTCCTTTGCGAGCTCTGGGAAGTCGGTGGAACCTTGAAAGCTTAGTGTAACTAATCACGTATTATAATTCATTTGTTCCTTTAATTTTGTTGATTCTCATCACCTCTTCAGTCAACAAGCCGTGATCTTACGATTCTGCGATTGTGACGTAGGGATATTTGTATTATTTTATGGGTGAGGACCACTTTCTTATAACTAATTTACATTTCTTTTGAATTATTTAATCAATTAAAATATTTAATTCATTTTGTGATGTCTTTTAATATATACAATTATCGATTTTGTGAAAATTTTCTTGTGTTATAACTACGTCCAAAAAATTGTTATGATTGTTATGTTCCCGCCTACTGTTTTAGCCACGAAACTCTTGGACCGTTTCTTCAACATGTGGACTACGATTGTACAATTTGTGTCAGGAAAATGCTGACCCGACTATTTTTGTGGAGTGCATCGCGTGCAGACGGAATTGTTGACTTTTTCAAATCAGAAAAGGCGCATGAGTCCACGTCAAGAAGCATTTTATTGCATCGTGGTCTGGTTGTGTGGACCCACATGTTAAATGATCTGACCCCATTGGGCCTCATACAATTTCCCACATATGCTTGTTTATGCATTGTTCAAATCCATTATGTTCTTACTTGGTCTTCAATTTTCAGAAAGGGTTTCCCATAGTTATACGAATATGATAGCTTGAAGAAAGGAACCCAAAAAATCGGAGCATGACAGGATGAAGTTCTACAAAATAAACATTTGTATCACTCTTGTGAAGCTACATCACATGCAAGCTGCTCCTTTTAATATCTGAAATTATGAAACAGCAAGTGGTCCTTTCTGAAATTTCATACGAGTACTGGGCTTCAGCATACAAGCTTAAAAATCTTACAATTAAATCAAATTTGGGTTGATGCTGGATGATGATTGATTTATATTTTTCACTGAAAGTCATTATGTGCAACACATTTGGACAGAGAATCACCCACTCCGCCTAGGTTGCTACTTTCATATGAGGGATAAATGAGTACGACTACGTGGATTAAATCTTAATTCACTGTACTCTATGACTTGTTCTACTTGTATTTTGGACGACTGCGACGCATTTTGTTTATTTTTTTATTTTTTTTCCGGTTTATTTCGAGCTGTGTGATTGGATACTTCTCCCCGTCAACAATCAATTCTTGACATAATGACAAAAATCACACTAAAAAACTGTTATGTGGGGAGCATACGTTGTATTGATACGCATGATTCATGCTAGGGTTGGAATCGAGTCGAGTTGAGTCGAACTTGAGTAGTACTCTACTCGAGCTCGATTCGAGCCGGGTTTTAAAGAGCTCGAGCTCGTTAAGCTCGATATGAGTACGCAATTCGAGTTATCGAACCCGAGCTCGAGCCTAATCCTATCGAGTCCGATCTCGAGCTTATCGAGTCAATCTAGAGTCTGATCCTGTCAAGCCCAAGCTCGAGCTTATCGAGCCCGAGCCCGAGCTCGAGCCCGTTGAAATCTATGTGCGTGTGTGTGTGAATTTTGTTTAATTTAGGAGTGGGTATATGAATGTTATATTAGTTGATGGGGTAATCAACATCAATTTTACAATTAAATTCATTTTATTTGAATTAAAATAATCACTAGTAATTACTTATTTTATATCGCAACCCATACTTTCCCTTTTTTTGGGTAAAAAAATGGATCTTAGCGACTCAGTATGTAACATTATTTTTACAGGTACTCTAGTGAATATGATCATTCCTTAGTCACTTCTGAGTGGTGACATTATATCAGAATTAGAGTGCTACAGAAGCTTGTCAATGACTAAATGGGAGGAAATTTAGAGGAAATGAAGTTGTGGCAGTCTTTTATCCAAAAAATAAGTTCTCTCAAAGCGAATACAATAGATAATTGATGCAGCTTGCAGTGAGTATTGAGTAGCTTGTATTTGAAAAATTGTACATTCCCATGTTCAATGGACATATTATTAGAATCAGATATTGTGGGCTTCAACATCTATTAGCATTGTGAACTTATGAATATGTTAAAATAGACTTGTTGATGTTGATGTGTTGATAAATTTAGCACTATTCAAGTGTCATTATTTCCTCTGAACTTTATAATTGGGTAATTTATAATTTTATTATATTTATCCATATAATTTTCCTTTTTATAAATGAAATCCTTTGAAATTGTTGTCAATCACTCCTTACACTTGTGTTAAAATCTGATGTTGGCAATTTATCTGCATTGTTGGTTTAGTAGTATTGCATAGTGGAAGATTGCCTGCAAATTAGAAAAATACAATCAAATGGAATAAAAACAAATTACTAACTTTAACTGATATATGAAACTAAACCATCCAATTCAAATTAGTTTAGAATTAATATTAAAATACAATTTTCTGTTCATGGTTTGACAAATGCATGTTTAATTGGAAAGACCACTTCCCTATCACAAACATCCATCCTAAATTCAAATTCCACTTTCTTAACCAAAAGAAAAAATATATCAAACTTGACAGTAATATTACAATTACAAACAGGTTTCAACAAAATTCTTCTCAAACCAAACCTAGAAACTTAATACTTTCCACGATTACAACCAATCAACAACGTCCATGAAATAAATTCCAATAGATAGCAAAACTCCACTATATTGTAACTGCAATCCTGTAACAATCTATCACCATTGCAATTTTCCACTTGAATTACTGCAACAATTAAACAAGACAACACTATAACAATTAACCAAAGCAACAATATACTGTAGTTACAAGCCTGTAGCAAACCATTCCCATCACAATCCTCTATATGATTCACTGCAACAATTAACTAAAACAACACTATAACAATTAACTAAAGCAACATTACAATATGGACAATATGGGCTCATTTTCAACAACCAAGATTATACCATAACAAAATATTGGAAGAAAAAATATGTGCTCATTTTCATTAACTCAAAATATCATCTTAATTTAATAAGCTCATTTCAATAAAAATATAGTCTCACTGTCTAACCAAACTAAACTAAATAACAAACCTTGTCGTCTAACACATGTAGCAACCCCGGCACCTAAAAAAAATGCAAATGTTTATGTTATTAATTCAATAACACAATAAAACAAAAATGAAAAAAATAGTTAATCCATTGACATACTCACATATTTAGTTTTTCATGAAGTTGAGTTTGGTGTTGGAAGCTCAAACTCTATAGGAGAACCACTTTATAAATAATACTTATACTGAGACGTAAGAAATTTAAAACTTACTTTCATTTTCTTTTTCACTCCACGAAAATGCCTACACCAATCACCTGCACACAATAACATCTGAACAGTTTCAGGCGCTAATGAAGCTCGGTAAGAATCAATCACCCTAGTTCCAGCACTAAAGGTGGCCTCAGATGCTACTATAGTAATAGGAATGGCTAATATATCAGCAACCATTCGAGACAACACGGGGAAAGATGCCTCATTCATCTTCCACCACTCTAAGCAATCGAAATTTTTTGGATCAGATGTAGGTCTAAGTCGAGGTTGATCAAGATAATCTGTCAATTCAGATCTCTAGGGTTGACCGGAGGCATCAGAAAGCTCTTGCTCATTAAGTGAATCCCAATATAATGATGGTTCCCTAATTAGAACATTGTGGCTAGAAGATGAAATTGAGCTTGCTCCTTCAGAAGTAGGATTCATGTTCATATATTTTTCAAATAAGTCAAAAATTTCTTTTACTTTGATTAGGTGCTCCTGTGCCTTAAGGGAAGAGTATATCTTCGCAAATGAAAACTCCACTCCTTTCATCTTTTGTCTTGGATCTAAGATGGCAGCAACACCCATTAACAAATTGCATTCCTTCCAATATTTATCAAATTTCATGATCATTTTGGCCACCATTCTTTGAATGAACTCATCTTCATCATTTCTTCGAGTCTCCAAAGTCATTCTCACCTTAAAAACCTCTGGAAGGAATAAATTACTTGTTGGGTATTTGCTCCCTGAAATGATATGCGTAGCTGTATAAAATTTTTTTAAAATAACACATACTTTTTCCACTTTTCTCCAATCATCACGGGATGGACATAAGATATAACTAGGCTCCATATCTACATACTGTTCAAAAACCTCTTGAAACTTCAAAGCATAACTTAGCATTTCAAAGGTAGAATTCCACCTTGTTTTGCAATCATGTATTAACTTTTTTCCTGGGACTTGAAGTCGTTGAGCAATATTAGCAAAGTCTAAGGCTCTCTTATCTGTGTGAGCTATAAAGTCCACACTATCTCTTATACTGTCACAAATGTCACCAATCTCACTCAAACCATCTTGAACCATAAGGTTCAAGATATGTGCACAGCAACGAACGTGAAATAGATCGCCACCACCCAAAAGATTCCTTGTTTTTGCAAGATCATCTCGTAAACTTCTCACGGCCACATCATTATTTGAGGCATTATCAACATAAATTGAATGAATTTTTTGTTCAATGCCCCATTCATTCGCACACTTAAATAACTCGGCTGCTATCTCAACTCCACGACAAGTTGGTAGAACTTGAACAAAGTTAAGAACCCTTTTTTATAGTCTCCACTCCGAATCAATCCAATGTCCAATTACAACCATGTACTCAATCTTCTGGTTCTTTGATTTCCACATATCAGTTGTAATGCTAATTTTATTGACAGTCTTCAGTAACTTCTTCAATTTCTTCTTGTGGACATCATATACACAAACACAGTCATCTTTTGCCATGTATCGGGATATCAGTCTCCATTCTGGCATCCCACTTTTTTGCATGTCATTGAAACCTTCCTCCTCCACAATACTAAAAGGATGCTCGTGCATCAAGATCCAATGAGCAGGTGCTTCTCTCATTTTCTTCATATCAAACTTACCATCATGCAATGCTGACACTTGTGTAGAAGTTGAACCAACTGGCTGAAAATTAATTTTTGTTTGTTGTGCTTCTTTGCAAACTTTAGCCTTTCTAACCGAACAATTATCACGATGCCTTAACATGCTTGAAGTTTGTCTAGTTGGGCCTCGAGCTATTTTAGTGTCACAATGCAAACATATACCATAAAACTTCCCATCCTCTTTGATTTCCTTGAAATCCTCCCATACCTCGGATTTCTTTTTTCTTTTTGGAAGACGAAATTCAGGTTCTTCTTCATGTGCAGCTCTTTGTTCTGCATCATCTCCACCATCATCTTCATCACATCTTTCTATATTTTCAATAGATATGGATGCATGTGAATCATCACAGTATTCAAATGGATTATAATCCATTTCTACAATAAACAAAAGAAAGAAAAAATTATAACAATTACCAATTACCACTATAAGAAAAATTATCATATTATCTTAGCAGTCTCTTGCATTTACAGTTATAGGCATTTCCTATCTTAGCAGCCTCCTACATTCTTAATTACACGAATACCATATAGACAATTACCACAAATTTCTAATTCACTGTCGAATGATTTATACCATACAGAGTTACGGACAATTAGCACAATATCATACAGATTATAGACAAAACACGAATACCATACAGGGCTCGACAATTATTTTGAATGATTAATAACAATTTCTGTAAATATTGAAGCAAAAGACTAAGACATGAAAAAGAGTACTCACCACCTTGAACTCCTCCAGGCACGCTACTTGCCGTCGCTGATGGTGGTCTAATGCTAATTTAGTGGTCTTCTTCCATTCACGTAATCTCGTTCTTGCTGAATCTTGGAGGGAGAATCAGTTGAGTCAGGCTTCCTTTATTGCTCCAAAGCAGTTTTTTAACCAGCCTTTAAGAACTGGCAAAGAGGATGAGATAACAGGGTTTAAGCAGCCAAGTAATATCAAGAGACTTGATATTTGTTCCAAAATAGCATGTGGCGCTGAAGTCATCAGTGCACAAATAAGCATAATTCCAGTTATTTCGTCTGTTTGGAACAAATATCAGTGAAGTCATTAGTGCACAAATAAGCACAAAATCAGCTAAGTTTCCAGTCAAGGGCCGCACACCCCAACACCCCCCTCCCTGGTCCCCTGCGCACTCTCTTTTGGTTCTTAAAGTAAAATAGAATTTAAAAGGAGGATCGAAGAAATAGCAAAAACTTAAATATATTGTATAAAAACTGCCGTAGTCAAACATCTCTAAGTCCAAACAATAGGAAAATAAATTGAACTCCATTTCCTTTGGAAAGTGATAACTACAGATTAAGCCATACGATAACGTCTTATACTCTATGATCCAAAATATACAAAAAACGAGCGGAAAAGTCGAAAATTGTCATAAATACAAGCCATTTCACTAAACAAGCAAACAACCATTTCATATCAGACCAAATAAACCCCACAAGCAGATCAACGCCAAGTGAATAAAAAGAAAAAAAAATAAAAATAAACCTTGGGAGATGGTGGGAAGAAGGCTAAGACAGGTTCTGAATTCTGATTGGGATTTACCTGACTCGACTCCTGGGATAAGGAGATGGGATGCTACCCCGACACCTGGGAAAATTGGGGATGCTACACCATCGATTTCAAGGAGAAATAGATGGTATGAGACTTCAACTCCAGGGCGACTAAATGATTCTGATGCAACTCCTGCTGGGATGCAACGCCAAAGATGGGAGGGCTTGCTGCTGCAATCGGTTGAGTCACGGAACACGCAATCGGAGATTGGAAATTCGAAGGGAGAATTAGGAGATTTAATCGACGCCTTGAGCTCGGCGGGAGTCACAGGACAGTCGACAGGACTCCGGCGGAGATTTAACGTGGGAATTTCAGATGGGGAATGGCCGAATGGATTGGGGAATGAGATGGAGAATTAGGGATTCGGTGTTCGAGCTGTGTTTCTTCTGGAATTAGGCCGATTAGAGTCATTAGACCGTGTTTAGCCGAGTGGTTTGAGCTGTGCAAACTTAGGCTGTGTTTGGCAATTGACAAAAATCAGAAAAAAAAAACTAAGAATCGAGCTCGATCTACTCGATCGAGCTCGAGTCTCCCTACACAATGATCGAGCTCGACTTGAACATTATGTCGAGTCGAGCCGAGCTTTGATCGAGTTGCTCGATCGAGTTGAGTCGAGCAACTCGGTTTCAAAACACCCCTAGTTCATGCTTGTGGACAGTGACCAATCGCGAGGAATGAAAGAATAATTAATTGATTAGAATTAACAATCCAATAAATAAGTCTAAAAGCCCCAAGTTTCCGTGGTTACGTTTGGAACCCATTTGGAACCCAATTTCCAGCTCAACTGCCTACTTTTAAATTTGATATTATTAAATATAAAATATTATTCTAAATTTAAATTTAAATTCTTTTTTCATGTATATAATTAATTAATTATTTTTTTAATCATTACATATCTTATTAATCAAATTAATACTAATATATATATATACATATATTTACATTTATTTTTATTTATACTATAAAATATAATAATTATTCTTATATATTATCACATTATTCAATTATTACTACATATTTTATACATATATTCAAACAAATCACATTATTCATCTCATTAAAACATTCTTTCTAAATATATTATTGTTTTAACACAACTCTTGTTATATACCGTTTTTAACAAACACCCCACTCCCAAACATAGCCTATGGGTTAAGCTATGTTTTTCAAATTTTAAAGGAGTAAAATTTAACACAAAAATTTAAAAATTATATAAATATAAGAAAAATAAAAAAATAAAATTTTAAAACAGGGTACGTTTGGAAAAATGATTTGAAGGGGCGCAAATTTGGAACCAAACTACTGATACGGTCGGCTAAAATTATCAAAGTAATTGAATGAATTAAGCTTTGATAATTAAGAAGTTATTTCAAGTTACTTAGCATTGCCCTGTTGATTTTATATTGCGTTTGCTTTCCATACTTAAAAAATAGATACGAATGTTCTTTTATTAGTAACTGTTAATTGCAGTTGATCCCTCGAATCCAAACAGAACAATCACATCCCAAATCCAGGATTATATTCTCGCAAGCAAGAATCGGTTTGTCTGGAGAATAATTTTATTTTAAAATTTTGGAAAAATTGGCATGGGAATGTTCTCAAATCGATATCCCGCATCTCAAGTCCGGGTAATTGATTTTCCTCCGTTGCATTTTCAATTTTATATTTTGGTAAACAAGGAACAAATGAAGATTAAGAATCCAACGTAGCCATACGTTGCGTCCCACTTCAGTTGTCAAACTACTGTGATAAGTTAGTCTTCGAGATTCCAAGATGAGTCAATGATCTTGCACCATTTTGTTTTCTTTTCACCGATCGAAGATCCCCTGTCTATTTTGGAATCATCGCCACGAAAGTTCCACTAAAGGTTTTTCTCTACACCATCTTTCTCCATCTCATCTCCCTTATTCAATTGATTTTGGGTTTACTTAAGTCATTAGTCATTAGAGCTTTCTGTCTGTTTGCTCGCAACTTTTCTTTTCTTTTCTCTGTTTGTCTTTTTATTTTTTCTCATCTCTTTTTTAAGACCGAATTCTGCACTCTACGGCTGTCATATGTCAAAGTTTGGGTTTTTCTCTTTCGGGTTAATTTTAAACAGAGTGTGATTTCACTGTAATGTCTCAAAGTTTGACCCTTTTCAGATGGATTTCAACTGAACAAGTAGAAAGGAAGAGAATATGATCGAGTTCTACAGTGTGATTTTCAATAATTGAATCTGTTTTAATGACTATTACGAAGACTAAATGAATCATGTAATGGAAGAGGCTAAATATGCGACGGTACAGTAGGAAAATTCTGGGCTGATACCGGGAACCAGTTTATTCGGCATATGCCGTCGAAATAATTAATTAATGTGCATTGTTGTTTGTTTTTTCCTACTTTTAAGATTATTTAGAATTATCGTTTGATTCAGATATTGTCTCAAATCTTCTGCGGGGGATATGTATAAGGTCGCGAAGAGCGCCTATTTTGATTTGCCAGCCTTAGATGTGTCCGTAGCGTTTCCCCAAACAACGCCAGCTTCTGCATTTCCCTCTTGTGGTAACGTTGTCATGACCCGTTGAATTTATTTGGAGAATGCTGTACACATGTGTTAGAACATAATATTTATTATACTAATAATGTGTAATATCGATCTGTGTGTGTTTCGCATTGGTTAGCCGCTGCGCTACCTTTAAAATCCTGAATTACTGCATCAGAGTATTATATGTTTGATGACCTGTTGACTCCTGAAGAGCAAGCTATCAAAATGAAAGTACGAGGGTGCATGGAAAAAGAAGTAGCTCCAACAATAGCAAAGGTGTTCCTTATTCTCTGATCATACTGTACATCTTCCACTTAAATCATTCTACCCTTGTGTTGTTACTACACAAATCTTTTGTGGGTTTGTTTCCTATTGTGATACATGTGCCCCAAGATGTATAAATTTGAATTTCACAAAATATTGTGGTTTAGGATTCTGGTGCATGATATATAATAGCTCCTCTTACATCTCATATTTGGCAACTGAAAAGATGAACTGCATATTTCTCTTTTCAGTATTGAGAGAAGGCAGAATCGATTTGAAATTGTTCCAAAACTTAGTGCCATGCAAATTGCTGGTGGAATTATCAAGGTATCTAAATTTCAGCTTTCCGTTTTTCCCTGTTCTTGGGATTAAGAATATGAAATTTGAAGTCATGTAATGTCTGTCTGGGTGCAATATTCAGGGCTATGGGTGTCCCGGCCTCTCCTTTATTTCAAATGCTGTTGCTGTTTCAGAAATTGCAAGAGCGGATGCCAGCTGCTCTACTTTCCTTTTTGTCCATTCTTTGTCAATGCTGACCATAAGTAAAGTCTCGCTATTTTTTCATGATATGCTGATATTTTTTCAAAGAAATGATATGATTTATTGAAAGTACTTCAATGTATGGTTTGTATGACCTTCATTATTATTGTAACTAACTGTGAAGCAACAATACTGACTCTCATAACCTGCAAACATGTTTGAAATAGCCCTTTTAGGGGACTGTTAGCCAACGACTTGGTCATTTGTTGAGACATCAAGTTTTGTCCAAATGGGAGCTTTATCTGAGAGCACCATGATAAACCTAGGTAGCTGGGTTGCTTTGTTTCTAATTAATAGAGATTGCTTCTAATGATATACATTAAATTCCTATGAGTATTCATGTTTGTTTGCAAAATCTATGGACCTGATATTACTTAAGGTTTATCTCTGGAATTACAATTTCTATAACAATTCACGCCCCCACCAACAACAGAGAAGAATTGGAGGTAGAGGATGTTGATACTTGGCGTTTTTGAATTTTCTGTAGAATATTCCTTTTAATTTCCTTAGGATTAATAAAATTTCAATTTTCTGATATTGGAAGGTACTTGAAAGAGAGAAAACAATTTGAAGCTCCATTGGCAGCCTTCCAGATCAACCAACGGAAACTGGTTCGCCTACTGTGCATTGTTCAAGCAATATTTCTTACAGGCTGGCGGCTGTGCAAGTTGTGTGAGGGGCAAAAGGACTATTGGCCAGGCCAGCATGGGCAAGGTGAGATGTTGCCATGGACCTTTTTTTTTTTTGTTTTTTTTGGCAAAGTTGCAGAATATCTGATGTTTGGTTGGATTGATGAGCTTCTGTTCAAATTCAGTCATGGATTTCCTTAAAGGCAAGGGAGACTGTTTCTCTTGGTTATGAATTGCTGGTGGAAATGGAATCTTAACTGATTTTCTTGTGGCAAAGGTACAGTCCCTCTCATGCTTGCACTTTTCAATTAGATGTTAAAAGAGTTTTAATCATAATTTGTGACAGTGATCTGAATCTTTTCCTTGGGTCCTTTTCTTTCTCAGGCATTCCGTGACATGGAGCCCATATATACATGTGAAGGTACTGATGACATCAACACCTTGATAACTGGCAGGGGGATAACTGGGATTGCCAGTTTTAAACCCCCGTCCATTCAACAAGCAGAGCCGTCTGTAAATGATTGGAAGCATTATGTTGGCTAGGCACAAGGAAGTTATTGTCACAATTCGCGGTCAATATTGGAACTTGTTGGGAATATATATTCCTGCGGTTCAAAACAATAACTAGACAATCAAATCTCAGAAAATCTCCTGGTATGCGTCCGGTTTTTTGTTATATTGTGTTGTACATTTGTCAATGCTGGAGGTAAGAGCATACTTTGCCTATTTGAGCGGTTTTCGTTCTGTTCTGTTCTGTTCTGTTAGAAAACATACAAGTGTGCTGTTCTTCATGGTCAGATGACAAAGAGGACGAGCAAAACTGTATTCCTGGACGCGTTTCACCTGAGAAATTTCTTATTCCGACCCGCACTACAATTGCATTCATATTCCATCTCCATGGCTTATCTTCAGCAGAAATTACGTCAGAAATGGTTTGTAGAATTTGCATCCTCGGATGAAAAAGCCAACCAGTTTGCACAATAGAAACTTTGAAATCGACGGCTTTAGATAGAAATCGGCATAGGGAATTTTCAAGGTCTCCATGGCGAATTTTGGGCCAGCTGTGTTCTTGTACAAACGCTGAATGTTGGGTTACATGGCACATAGCTAATAGATGGATGAGGAGCCACGGGCCAATTTTCGAATGCGGGCCGGACCTCAACAGATACAATACCTATGAACCCACCAAACAGAGTGGAAAGGGGCCCACCTTCCTATACTGGTTTTGTTTGATGCAAAAGAAGCTACAAACCACGGTGGGTGTGGACCATTGCGTGCATGCTTCATGTTTAAGTTTTATTACATCCCAAATTTGGTTTGTTGGAAACAAAAAAATTTAGAAATAGTGCAAATTAACCGGACCTTAATTGAATGAATGTTTGGAAGGCGTGTCTTTGGCGTTGGATGAAGAAGTGAATAGAGTGGTTTCCAAACACAGCCATCTGCATTGCTGTCGGTCGCGTGTGGATTGTCCTCCCAAAAATAAAGGTTCTATTAGTCTTTACGTAATGACAAATGGTCAAAGTATCGAGTAGAGAACTCGAATTCCTACTCCTCGGCCAGCAGCACATTTCAGTGTTGATTGCTACTTGTTTCAAATGGAAGCAGATATAAAGCCCACGTTTATAACCATTTTGTTTTTTTTTATGAAGATCAACCTTGGACCACACTGCAGCTACCGTCTGTCCTAAATACCAATGACTTCTCAACCTCTTTCCCATAATCCCCCATCCACCAGAAAAATAAAAATAAAAATAAAAATAAATATATGTGTGTGCGTGTGTGTGTGTGTGTGTTGAGAAACCCGCAGGAGTTGAGCAATCCATTCAAGATTTGAAGCATGAACTGCTGAAGCCGAATCGAATAAATTAAAATAGAAACCTTTCGTGATCAGTTATTACGAGAGATGAGAAAGCAAAAGCATATTTCTTTCATCTGTGATGGAATCTAATAGTGAATTTGCGGATTTACACAGCTTAATCCCCTCTAACTGAATGATTATGATCACACGTGCATTTCAACTTCTCATTTACCTTCATTATTTCTGTGTTAATTTGTCATACGAAAGTAGAAATAACGATTGACGTGTATATAGTTAGACCCATTAAATTTACTGTGGATTGGCCTAACCACAATTTAAAAATAATTGAACTATCTGTTTTTAATAATCAAACCAGTGATTAAACCAAATAATTTACTGACTCACTCTCAATAGTTCAACCACTTGGATCAACTGGTCTCAAATAACGGGTTAAGAAAGTATATATAATATAATAGATATATATATATATAAATATGCATGCACACATATATATAATGTCTTTATTATTATATATAATATCCACATAAATGCATTTATATTGTCCAAACTATATCATTAATTTGTATAGGGTCCAATACATGCATTTATTGTTGTGTCGTTAAGTCATGTGAAGTTCCAACATTATACATTTACTATTTGCTGAAAATTTGAAATCCTACAATTTTAAAATATTTTGGTTATTCATAACATTATAAATTTATTTATGCATTATTTGACTCAATCAAAATAATATATAGAATTTAATTAATAGAAGCCAAAATAAAAAAATAAAAAATGAAAATTACTCAATACTTCGGCAGATTAAAAATCTCACAAGAAAATTTAAAAGGTTATTTTATTTATCTTTTTTCCAAAAATAAAAGGTTAAAATTATTTATTATTTTTTATTGAAGAAAAGAATAAAATCTGTTTACCCGATTTTTTTGCTAATTTTGAACCCTTGTACACATTTTTTTTATTATTTGGGTTTTTTAAAGTACCGGAATCAATCAACGGACCAATCCGATTGAACGAACTGGTTAAAAATAGTCAATTCGGTCCAATTTTCAGAACAATAAAATGTACATATAAATCATGAAAACACAAGTATTTCCCGAATTCTTGTCCGTCAAATCATTTTAACTAGATTGTTAATTACTTTTAACATTCGTGATAATGAACAATTTTGTAACTAAGTAAAGCAGATGAAAAAGATGTTTCATTGCCATCTACCTCATTCCAACGCAATGTGGATGTGTTTTGGCCAGTTGAAACCGTAAACGCAGAGTAAACTGTTCATTATGGAAATCTTAAGTGCAAGTCATTTAGAAGAAAGGGAGAGAGAGAGAGAGAGAGAGGCGCCAAACATTTGACTCTCTTTCAATAGAAAACCTCTCCCACCTAATAATTTCCCTCGCTGAAATGGGATGTCAATTTGTCAGTAGAATATTTTCCAGTGGGTGGAGCACCAAGTAGCTTCTTTTACGTGCAAAAGACAGGAGGAGCCCGGGATGTGGAGCTCCCTACTTGCTTCCCACTTCGCTTGCGTTTTGTGCCTCATTAATGAGGAGAATGTATTGCTCAATCATACATTGCTTTAGCTTCAACACTACTCAAAATCCCATAAAATAATCACCTCTCTTCTTTTAGTTGAAATCACCATCATTTTGTTGCCGGCCTTCTCCATTTCCCTCGTTGCCTGTTATCCCCCCTTTCCCATGAGTACCCATCTGTCTTTAGCAATGGGCGCTCTAAAGCCCCTGAGAGGAAAGGCACCTCTGTCACTGATGGCCCTCATAGTTTGCGCCTTGGCCTTTCTCGCCCTCTTGTACACTGAAAGAAGTACTTATATTTCTTCCATGGACGTTTTCAGGTTTAAGCCGTGTGCCAAAAGAAATGCCGACAAGAAGTCTAGTACAGGTAAACACAGGCCAAGTTTCTATGATTTTTCCAGGGCAGCTAAAATAGCGGATGATCTTGATGATACTGGTCTGTTGGACAGATAAGAAACATGCTGGTATTATTAGTCCGGTGGATGATGCAGCAGACGATCGGTTTGTCTTTGATCCAGAGGAGTGCAGCCTAGTTCAAGGGAAATGGGTGTTCAATCGCTCCATTACGCCACTCTATTCGGACACGACGTGCCCGTATCTGGAAAGGCAGGTTTCGTGTGTCAAGAATGGTAGGCAGGATTTGGGTTACCAGCACTGGGAATGGCGGCCCGATGACTGCATGTTGCCTAGGTTAGTTGATCGGTCACGAAAAGCTGTCATTAATTAGATGATAAGCAAGTAAATCACTCATTATTTTTTTCTTAATTTCCCGAAATTTCTCTAGTGATGCAATGACTCTCTAGTCCAGGTTTGATCCTATAAAAGCGCTGCAATCACTTAAAGGGAAGAGGCTAATGTTTGTCGGGGACTCGCTGCAAAGAGGACAGTGGCAGTCCTTTGTTTGCCTGGTCGAATCTGTAATCCCACAAGGAAAGAAATCCATGAAGCAAGGCCGTATCCATAATGTCTTCAAAGCCAAGGTGCGAATGTGTCATCGTTGGGGTTAAAATATTGTCCTAATGACGAGTGGGAAAATTAAAAAGCAGAGAATTCTTTTGGAAGCAACATTTCAAATGATGTGTTGCCTGAAAGACTGAAGTATATTTGTATGTAATACCATTTTTTTCCTCTATCAGGAATATAATGCCTCGATTGAGTTCTATTGGGCTCCATACTTAATAGAGTCCAACTCGGACATTCCCATAATATCTGACCCCAAGAAGAGAATCCTGAGAGTCGATTCAATTGCCAAGCATGCCAAACACTGGCTAGGAGTGGACATCCTTGTCTTCAATACTTACGTTTGGTGGACCACTGGCTACAGGATCAAGTCACTGTAAAATATCTCCCCCTGTTGATTTCACTGTTTTAAGTATACATCAAGCAAGCAGGCACCAAAGAGTCTCTTACAAGTCTAAGTCTAATAAACCGCAGATGGGGCTCATTTGCAAATGGAGAAGAAGGATACCAAGAACTGGATGCACATGCCGCCTACACACTGGGATTCAAGACATGGGCAAACTGGGTGGATTCCAACATCGATCCCAACAAGATAAAGGTGTTTTTCACGACAATGTCCCCCACACACCAGAGGTAAGTCTTTCCCTATATGCATCAAGATGCCGATCAGGCCTGACCAAAATTGGTCACACCTCTTTCCTTTTTACTGTCGCCCATCTTCAGAAGCGCCGACTGGGGCAACGAGAAAGGGATAAAATGCTTCAACGAAACGATACCAGTCAGAAAGAAACGACACTGGGGGACTGGCTCGGACAAGCGGATCATGAAGGTGGTGACAGGTGTCTTGTCGAGGATGAAGGTCCCCGTGACTGCGATAAACATCACTCAGTTATCGGAATACAGAATCGATGCTCATTCGTCAATTTACACCGAGTTGGGAGGCAAACTTTTGACGGACGAACAGAAGAAAGATCCGTTGCACCACGCAGATTGCATCCATTGGTGTCTGCCCGGAGTGCCTGATACCTGGAATCGAATACTTTATGCACACTTGTCGTACCAGAAACCAGTGCCAGAACACAGAAAATCGAAAGAAAAGCCCAAGAACTAATCAACTCGCCTTGCCACGTGGAATTTTTTTTTGGGTCAATGGTGTTTGGTTTTCTTATTTTTTTGTTTGACCGTCAGTTTGTTATTTCATTACCATTATTAATATTTTGTAAAGCCATTTAGATTATATGATAAAGAAATACGTCGATTGTTCTTGATCTTCTCTGTAGAAAAACGTTCATTCTCAACTATTTCTACGGTCAACTGAAAATTCCAAAAACAGAAGGAAAAAAGAAATGCCTTTCCCATGCCGAATGGCGACTAAAGCCTTTCTCGGACAAAACTAAATGTAATTAACGTTGGTGCATGTTACAATCAAAATGCCTATTAATAGGAAAGGCTGAATCTCATAATACATTCTCAATTTACTACTTAATCCTTTTTTTTTATATAATTTACTTAAAAAATCACTCAATACATGTGGACCATATGGTTAAATAAAAGCCCAATAACCTCTCATTGAGAGTTTTAGGATTAAAGTGACGAAATATCCGCTAAAATTTAAGACACATAATCTGACTGAATGATACGGCCCACCACTTGGAATCCAAAAAGTGTCAAGATTAAGTTGGTCTGATCCGCCCATCAGCCCAGCCCACCTTATTCTATAAGAGAAGGTGCCCTTCGAAAATCCAGAGCTAGGGTTTCTTCTGGGACAAGAACTCCGAAACTCTGGCATCTACGACATAAAAGTCTCTGTATAATTCATTTTTGAATTTTTGCTATATCATTGAAAGAAATGGCCGGAGGTGGAAATTTCATTCACAGAGTGATTTCTTATGTAGCTAATGAGCTTATCGTGAATGGACTTGCCAACAGGTAATCTGATTTCAACCTGAAAATTTCCGTTTTCTTTTTGCTACTCACGTCAATATTTCCTTTTTAGATTATATTTGAATATGATGGGTTGAAGTGTATATTTTCGTGACGGGTGCTTGCCGATGATGACTTCCGTAGGCTTGTACTGATTGCGGAGATGACCGCCATCTTTTTGTCAAATTTTATCGGTCTGAGGCTTGTCTTGTATTTTTATAAATTACGGGCAGATGTTGTTGGATGGGTTCCGACATTTGACGTTAACCTGCTGTTTCTTTTATTGGGTGTTTTTTTTGCTGTAAAAATCATCGTTGATTGCCTGAAGCTCGTCTTATTCTGAACTTTGTATTAGAACCAGTGTTTTAATAGCTGTAGTGATGCTGATAAATTTTATTTAGAAACAGTGTGTATTTAACATTTATTTGGTCTTATGAATTTTTCTGAATGCCTGATAGAGACACGTTGCCGTATCAAGATGATAAAACTATATTCTTGTTGGTTTCCTGCTTTAAGTTGATGCAAAATGCAAATGGGTGCCTGTGAAAACTTTGTAGGCTTCTGATGATTGCAGAAATTACCTCAATATTTTCAGTAGGCTAGTTTCTCTGTTTTAAGCCTTCTGAAATACATAAACCAGAAAACCTAATCTTAAAGATGCGCTAATATTATGATTGAATAATTGTTCTAACACATTATATCTCATTTCCTCTCAGTCCAAAATTCCAGAGGTTTGCAGTGAGGACATCAAAGAAGATGGAGGAATATTCTGATATTGGTATCTTGATTTTCGTATTCGATATGTTGCTTTTGATTTCAAATATTGTTTATCTGGATGATGCCCTTTTCATCAAAATCTTTATATTTGCTTAATGCAGCTGCGCAGAAGAAAAAAGAATTAGCTGAGCAAATCAAGGATGTGTCAAAGAACTTTGAGGTTGGTTTTCAGAACGTATCACTCATATGCCATCTGATTCTTGTGTCGTTTGTATTTGCTGAATACGCATTAAGAATTATTATGTTTAGTAACATGCAACTTTACATGCTTGCAGTCATTCAAGAATCAGTGATGTTTAAGGTTGCTGTGCTGGCAAAGAGTGTTTATGTACAGTGTCTTTGATTTTTTGCTTCAGTATGGATGATGATGATGTTCTACAGAATTTGCTCCAGTAGGTAGGGATTTTGTCGACCACAATTATGCGGTGTCCAATTACGCAGTGTACCAAACTACCAATAATGTAATGTACTTAGCCTTGGAAGCTTTCGCATGGCCAATTTTTTGGTGACGGGTGTATTTATCTACATTATGACCATAATAATATGACCAATCATACCAGTTTTGAGACTATGTTTGGGAGAGAGGTTTTTGTTGGAAAAGATGTTTGGTAGGATTTATGTTGAAATGATTACGTTTGAAAGGAAAAATTTTGACAGGAAAAATTTTGTCGAGATAAATAATATAATTTATTTAAATGTATGTATAAAATATATAATAATGATTAGATAATATGATAGTATATAAAGATAATAATTAAATTTTAAGATATAAATAAAAATAAATGTGAGTGTATATTTAATATATATGTGTGTTATGTATGTGTTTGTGTTAATTTGATTGTTAATAAGTGCAATTTATTAAAAATTAGTTAATTAATTGTATGTATGTAATAGATAAAAAATTCTAACTTAGATAAAAATTTTGTTGAGTAATATACTTGACAGTCCAATGTTTAAAATGATGTTTTATAATTAAAAGTTAGCTTTCGAACATAACCCTAGCGTTTTCTGTTTCCAACTTTCCTTGTTTCTCTCTTGTTAAGGGTTCGAGCTCACATATGAAAATAATTAAAAAAAATAGGTTGCAATCTGTGGTTTTTGAACTTCAACATTTCAATTATAACCTAAACGAATCATGGTGGTTCTGCTTATTAACGAGCATATGTTTAAAACAAAATATTAAGTAAAAAATCTTTGTTATATTTTTTTGTTTTCATGTGCGAGTTTATAGGAAATTACATATATATGTAATTGCATAGAAGTAGAAGGGAAAAGAATTTACTAAAGATAACGATCACTTCAGTATTGAGAAAAGTAGTTGTAGAGCTCGGAAATTTCTATAGGGGTTTGTTGGTGTTCCATTTGGCGTGCAGATCCCATGATGCATTGCTTGATCATTTCATTGGCCCGAGTTACTAAAGAGCGTATGGGACATTATATGGCACAATGATCATATGATGCATAAGATCAAAAAGAATTATGGCTGACAACATTATATGAGGCACCTGACGTCTCCTATATGCAAATTTTGAAATCTTTAGGGAAGAATTTGGAGGACATTTCACTTGCAGATGGAGTGGTTCAAAAAATAAAGCACAAGAGTGTGAAAAATATGTTCCTGACCAAAGAAAGTTTTAAGCTACATTTTGGATTGCATGACTAGGATATACCTTCCAACAATAATCACTCTGGTGTTCTATTTTTCATTTGAAAGGGGCGGTCGATTATGGAGAACATTGAAAACCACTTTTCCTTTGGTTCTTTTATTGGCAGACGTAAGGCGTACCATAATACTCTTCAAATATGAGCACAACAAGCTGCAGCTTATTGCTTAGCAGATACTACCAACGAACCCCATACAAGTCATAGTGTATAGTATAATATACCGAGGGTAGAAGTAGAACTAGTGCTGCAGCCATGGGTTGTATTTGGATCCAGATACCCATCTCTTGTCCGGCGACTTAGAGATCCAAAGCCAGATTCATTGTTATCAGACACTTCTCATCTTCCATCACCTGTCTTACACTACATAACATGCGCCTTTTCACCTCAGCTCTTCTCTTATTGCATGTAGTGACTACAACCCAATAATAATTAAGGTAGCAAATATCTGCAACATGGACAAGAAACAAATTGTCTTAAAATTTCACAAAGACAATCAATCCAATGCGAGCAAAATAAAATGTTTCTTAGGCTAACCTTAAGTGCTGGAACCTCGAAAGTGTGATTGCTTGATTTTAAATGTTAAATGAGACAATCTCGAATGGATTCTAATGAATAAATCAAATTCAACTATCTTAAAATTGTTACATGGATTCTGGTAATTTATTACCAATTGTAGAAACATAAAATAAATAAATAAATAAATACCATAAAAAGAAATTAAAATATGAATCAAATAATTTTATTTCAGAATTTTTAAACAAATACACTTTTTCTAATAAATAATTAATCAAACAAAATTATTCAAATCAAACGGTAACAAATGGCATAATCTGGTAAGGAGGCAATAAATGATCAGTAAGGCCAATCAGAAGGCGACAAGTGGCGCAGTCCAGTAAGGGGCCAACAACCCCAGCCAATGAAAACGCTCCACGTCAGCGAGTTAGGTGGCTGCACTATATCTCCTACAACTATAAGTAGGGGTCAAAACCCCACAACAAAAAACACACAAGCCAAGGAGAAAAAGAGAAAACACAAATCCTTTCAAGGCATTCAAGAACATTCAAGGCGTTCTTCATCAAGTTCAAGAGTTCATCTCAGAATTCAAGGCGTTCTTCGTCAACGATCTTCAAATTCAACGTTCGATCCAACATCAAGGCGCCAAGCTCGAAGATCAGCGTTAATTGAAGAAATCCACAAGTTTCAAGGAAGATCAAGCACAAGCCCTTTCCTTGAAGACACTTCAAATTGAAATCACATCTTTAGAGTAAGAATCAGAGGACTAAATTAGAGAACAGAGCCCACACAAAATTCATTTGATTCAAGTTGTAATCGATTTGTACAAATTTCTTGTTAGTGGAAATCTAAGAGCAAGATTTTGTCCTACAAATTTCTGGTACGCCCAGTGGGACCTCTCTATCTCTCATCTCTTTCTTCCTCAGAGTTTCAAGCTTCAAGCAAGTCATCATGGCTAGCAACAAGGGAAAAGCTGTCAAAGCCGCCAGTGAAACCGCCACAAAGAACGTTGGGGTTATCACTAGGAGTTTGGCAAGGAAAGCAGCATGCTCAGAACTAGCCCCATCCATGAAGATGTCAACAACCCACTCCTCACGAGCAAGAACAATGAGGACGACTCAGCACTTTCAAGCCCTCGCTTTGACGCTTCATCTGCCTCCAATGACACCCCAGTCATGACGATTAACGTCTCGAGCTTGGAGGACCAAATCGCCGCACTGGCTAAAGTCATTGAAGGGCTAGCCAAACATGTCCAAAAGCAAGATGTTCGGATCTCAAGGGTGATGGATAAAATAGACAAAGCCAAAACTAGTCAAATAGCAGAAAAGGCGCTCGAAGTCCCTCGCAGGCATCTACCAAGCAACTGGCCAATGACCATGAGGAGTCTGTAGCCAAAGAGCTACAAGTATCCTTGGACGGCTCATTCCTATAGATCAACTTAAAGACTTCATTGAAGATACCATCAAGAACAAGCTCGACGGAGGCAATAAGTCGACTCTGGCATACGCCAAGCCTTACTCAATAAGGATCGACAACCTGAAGATGCCAACAGGCTATCAGCCTCCTAAATTCCAACAATTCGATGGCAAAGGAAACCCGAAACAGCATGTGTCACATTTCATAGAAACATGCAACGACGCTGGAACATATGGAGATCTTCTGGTCAAACAGTTCGTCCGCTCGTTAAAGAGAAACACATTCGACTGGTGCGCTGACCTCGAACCCAGGTCCATCAATAGTTGGGAAGAAATGGAGTATGAGTTCTTCAACCGCTTCTACTGCACAAGGCGGACCGTCAGCATGATTGAGCTTACCAACGCTCGCCAATGGAAAGAGGAGCCGATCATTGACTACATCAATCAATGGAGGAATCTAAGTCTAAACTGCAAAGATAGACTTTCCGAGGCTTTAGGCATCGAAACATGCATACAAGGAATGCATTGGGGACTACGGTATATCCTTCAAGGGATCCGACCTAAAACTTTTGAAGAACTGGACACACGAGCTCACGATATGGAACTAAGCATTGCCGCAAGTGGTATCGACGCACCACCTGTTTCAGAGTTCTGCAAGGCGAAAGATGAACAAGAAATAAGGAAGGGGGCAAGCCTCCCCGCAAAGCTCCAACAAAGGAGTCCATGGCAGTACACGCCAGGCCCGTCCCAGTCAAAGGAAAAGAGAAGGCTGATGAAAAGAAAGAAACCCAATGAAAGCCAAGAACGCCAATGCTAAAAGAAATGCAAGCCAAATCCTATCCCTTCCTTGAGTCAGACGTTCCCGGGATTTTCGACGACTTGCTGAAAGCGAACCTTATCGAACTCCCCGAGATGAAAAGGCCTACAGAAGCCAGGAAGACTGACGATCCCAAATATTGCAAGTACCATCGTCTAGTCGGGCATCCCATCCACGATCGCTTCATATTCAAAGAGAAGATTATGGACTTTGCCCATCAAAGAAAGATTACATTGGAAGACGATAGCACAAACGTTAACACTATAGTCTCTAATGACCAGATGAAGGAAGTTCACGAAATTGACCCCTCTCTAGACAAAGCCGGCTGCTCCCATAAGAGAGGCCAACCTTCTGAAGATTACATGGCTACAACGGTCTTCACAGACGAAGACCTAATGTTGGGATCCCAACCCCATAACAAACCGTTGTTCATAACTGACTACATTCACGAGCAAAGGATTAACAGGATGCTGATCGATGATGGCTCATCGGTTAACATCTTACCACTACGAACACTGAGAGAGTTGGGAATCCCGACTCATGAGCTTTCAAATAGCCACTTAATTATCCAAGGGTTCAATCATGGGGGGTAAAGGGCCCTAGCCACTCTGAGGTTGACCTAGCTCATAGATGATATGGAGTCGACCACTTTGTTCCACATCATCGACGCTAGGACATCATACAACTTACTCCTCGGACGGCCATGGCTCCACGAGAACGGAGTAGTCCCTTCTACTTGGCACTAATGCTTCAAATATTGCCACATTGGTATCGTCAAAAGCGTCCTGGGTGATTGCAAGCCATTCATCGAAGCTGAATCCCATTTTACTGACGCAAAATATTACTTGGATAAAACCAAGGGTTCGGCGGTTAGCAACTCCCAGCAAAATGACAAGACAAGAGGTGCTCCGGCAAAGAAAGACGAAGCCGACAAAGTAAGCCCCAAAAATCGTCCATGGTGCTTTAAGGGGCTTGACGCTGCTTGTAACTCAAATTGACGGCAGCACACTTACCCAACCACCTGAAGACATCATAAGGGAACGCCCTGAGGCTCGAGAGTTGAGAACTACAAAGGCTTCAGTCCCAATGCATATAAACTCCTCGTCAAGGCGGGATACAATCCGCAAGTCAAAACCTACGAGCCGAGCTTGGATACGAGCAGTCAAAAGGCCCTGTGCGCATTGCTATAAGAAGAGCTTCTACTAACAACATAAGGAGAGCTTCCACTAACAACACCACAGTAGAGGACTGCTCTTCAGAAGTTGAAAAGAAGCCAGTGCAAGTGTCAGTTTTCAAAAGACTTGGCTCATCACAGAAGCGAAAATGCTAAAAAATAAAGAATAAAGCTGCCGAGGCACCAAAGCGTGAGGAGAAGCTCCATAGCCGAATCCCCTCCCGTATGAAAAGAAAGACGGACTTTGTCGTGTCATGTGGCAAAGTCCTCAAAGCCAAATTCCAAACGATTGTTTTCACCAAAGTTCAAACTGAAGAGGACGGTGATAGAGACAGTGTGGGTTCATCCAACCACACTCCTGGCCCGCAAGAGTATAAACTGCGAACGGCCTTTACTTCTTGCAAATTTAAGAAGTTCCGAACTACGTTATAACTTGATCCCATTTTTGGGTACGTAGGCAGCTTAGGCGTCCTATAAGTTCAGTCATAAAAATTTATAAAGGGGTCATGCTCCAGTAGCCACCACTAGGGACATTTGCAAAAAGAAGCAGCAGCAAACAGTAGAGCAAAAGATCACATTTTATTGATAAGACCAGATGTTAACTAAAGATCCTGATAAAAGCTAAGTAAAAGGGTTCAAACCCTCTAGCTCATCTTTGGCCGTCACCAGCTCCTCCTCAACAATACGCAAGGCCTCAGTAGCTCCCTCACCTGAAGGTTTCATGGCTTGTAGGGTAACTGTCTCCCTATGAATCTCTCCAACTTCGGCCGCTGTCTCTCACAAGAACCCCCTCTGATGCACAAGGGACAAGAATAGCTCCTGCTTCCGCTTCATCAAAAGCTCAAGCTATTCCTCCACTCTTCAGTTCAGCCTAAAAATGCTCAAGCTCTTTGGCCCCCTAGCTTCCTGGTTTAGAGCCTCCCTAAGCCAGCTATCAACTTCCTTCAACTGACGGGCTAAAGATCAAGCTTGGTACTCAAAGACTCAAATATTCAAGGCTAGCCGGTACACGTGGGCAAAGATCAAGCCTAGTACTCAAAGGCCCAAAAGTTCAAGCCTAGCCGGTACACGTGGGCAAAGATCAAGCCTGGTACTCAAAGGCCCAAAAGTTCAAGCCTAGTCGGTACACGTGGGCAAAGATCAAGCCTGATACTCAAAGGCCCAAAATTCAAGTCTAGCCGGTACACGTGGGCTAAGATCAAGCCTGGTACTCAAAGGCCCAAAAGTTCAAGCCTAGCCGGTATACGTGGGCTAAAATCAAGCCTGGCACTCGAAGGTCAAAAAAAAAAAAACACTATTGGTCACGCCAAACAGGGCCTTAGCTCCAAAGCCAAACCCACGCCCAAACACAGCCTTTTCTTGGACTCCCCAATTAGCATCAAATGCCGCTCGCTTCCCCACACGTGGAAATATGCACCAAATGTTTCCCCACGCGTGAGCATCAACACCAAGCGCCGCCATGGCATCTCGTCCTCCAAGCCTCTGCCCATCAACATCTCTTCCACCGAGCATCGCCGCATCAACCCACCAGCAACTCCCTCCATCAAGCGACGCCGCATCTGCCACTCCAGCGTTCCCTTCACCAGGCGCCACCACGCCTCGCCGAGTCTGCAACCTTTCCCCTCAACGCAACACCACCACAACTGCCCGTCACCACTGCCGCTCTCGTACCACGAAACCCACAGGCACCGTGCTGCAACCACCGCTCGAAGCCGTCGAGATCGTTTCCAGATGAACGCCACCACCACCATTGTCGCCAGCGCCGCGCCGCCACACTGCCACAACAACCTCCGCGCACCACATCACCTCCAGTCACTGCGCAAGCCCGTGAAAAGCAGCGGAGCTCGTACCTTCGCCAGACATGCCTCGATTCCCCTGCCGTCACTTATGTTCTCCAAACAACGCCCTTGCATAAAACAAGCACTACGCCACGCAACCAGACGATGTGCACATATGCCCGAAGACCTGACTGCGCAGCGCAAAGCGTGGCGCGCACACACGCTCGCAAACCTGGTCTCTCGTGACTGCCTTCCCCGCCTGCCCCGCCGACGGCATTAACTGCTGCTCCAACCGCTACCCTGAAAAAGCACCACGCGGCCAAGCGGAGCGGAGCGACGCGCACGACCCATTAGAGGGCGACCATGACTCCACCGCCAACGCTTGCCCACAGCGCCTCGCGCCCTCAACCTTTGCCGCCCTATTGCCATTCGAATGCACCTCTTCTGCAGACAAGAATGATCAGGCGTTGCCCCCCAACCACCGTGCGCTTGACTCGTTGGTTGCACCGCCACCTCCTCAAAAAAAAAATAATATTAATAAATAATATATACATATATATATAAAGAAAAAGAATAAGGGAGGAATATGAACGGACTCACCACTTTGTTACGGTAAAAGAAAAGGGGAAATGAAAGAAAAGGAGAAATGAAGAAAAAAAAAAGAAGAAATGAAGAACAAATTCCTTTTTTCTTTGATCGGATATGGCTATATAAAAGATATTTGTGGGAATTGGAAACGACGCGCGCGATCTTCAACACAAGATATAAATGACGTGTGTGATTTTCAATACAAAACATTAATCAATCTTATTTAAGGAATTAAACATAGGTGACAGAAATAACTAGATATATACTTATTAATCAATCTTTTTTTTGGTTGTTTTATTTTCTGACTCTCTTTTTATATATATATATATATATATATAATAATAGAAAAATAATAATAATGAAAAAATACATATATATATATAATCGAGATTTATTCATTCAAAATAAATAAATAAATAAATAATAATTTTTTTTTCATGAACAAGTCTTAAGGGGACATTTTGTAGACACATAAAATAAATAAATAAATACCATAAAAAGAAATTAAAATATGAATCAAATAATTTTATTTCAGAATTTTTAAACAAATACACTTTTCCTAATAAATAATTAATCAAACAAAATTGTTCAAATCAAACGGTAACAAATGGCATAATCTGGTAAGGAGGCAATAAATGATCAGGAAGGCTAATCAGAAGACGACAAGTGGCGCAGTCTAGCAAGGGGCCAACAACCCCAACCAATGAGAACGCTCCACATCAGCGAGTTAGGTGGCTGCATTATTTCTCCTACAACTATAAATAGGGGTCCAAAACCCCACAACAAAAAACACACAATAAGCCAAAGAGAATAAGAGAAGACATAAATCCTCTCAAGGCATTTAAGAACATTCAAGGCGTTCTTTATCAAGTTCAAGAGTTTATCTCAGAATTCAAGGCGTTCTTCATCAACTATCTTCAAATTCAACGTTCGATCCCACATCAGGGCGCCAAGCTCGAAGATCAACGTTAATTGTAGAAATCCACAAGTTTCAAGGAAGATCAAGCACAAGCCCTTTCCTTGAAGATATTCCAAATTAAAGCCACAGTTCCGATCCTAAACCCAAATTCAAGGCGTTCTTCATCAACAGTCTTCAAATTCAACGTTCAATCCGAAGTCAGGGCGCCAAATTCGAAAATTAACGTTAATTGAAGAAATCAACAATTTCAAGGAAGATCAAGCACAAGCCCTTTCCTTGAAGATACTCCAAATTAAAGCCACAGCTTCGATCATAAACCCAAATTCAAGGCGTTCTTCGTCAACAATCTTCAAATTCAACATTCGATCCGAGGTCAGGGCGCCAAGTTCGAAGATCAACGTTAATTAAAGAAATCTACAAGTTTCAAGGAAGATCAAACACTAACCCTTTCCTTAAAGACACTTAAAATTGAAATCACATCTTTGGAGGAAGAATCAGAATACTAAATTAGAAAACAGAGCCCACACAAAATTCATTTGATTCAAGTTGTAATCGATTTGTACAAATTTCTTGTTAGTGGAAATCCAAGAGCAAGATTTTGTCCTACACCAATAACTCAGGCTACAGCTTAACTTTAAAAGTAATGAATGGCATAGGCCATTACAGCTAGATTTGTTAAGTTAATTTACTACGTTAGATATCAACATCTAACGGAAACTCAAGCAGTTAAATTCATCTCCGGATTCTGGCTAAAAATTGAGATAAGATGACAGAGCCAATTACCTCTAGGGTGAAGCAATCTACATTGCATGAAGTACATGTTAACCGAGCATGTCATGTGTCAATAAACTTGAGAAAGTTTGCCTTGCCCAAATAAACCAGTTGCATTTCCTCTCTCCATATCTACAACAGTAACGTATTTACAGAGTGTGAAACTTTTAATGCTTTGCTTGTTTCACAAGGGAATAAGCAGTGGACTTAAAACTGAAGCACATACCATGTCACGAAATTCAAGCCTTATATGAGGTACATTTGTCTTGTGGATGTCATTTCCATCTGGTCCGCGCTTGAAGTACTCCTCACCAATCCAGTGAGACTGCAAAGAAATTGATGGCCATTTTTTAAATCATAATATATATTCAGCAATAATGCAGTGAGTGTAGTATCCAATAAAGCCCATACCATAGCTTGTTGCAGGGCAATAAATTCTCACCCTATATATATACCAGCTTTAAAATAATAATTCATCTACCATCAATTTGATAACAAATGCTGGCACCCATGTAGAAGACAAACATAATCCAACTTATGATGGTTTAAAAAATGTTCAGGTCAAAATAGCTCTTTTCATGTGCATATGCAACCTGACATCATTAAATTGCTCACATAGTACCTAAATTAATTGCAACTGACAACATGAAAATTCACATCTCAATAGTTGTATGCGGATTCAAACCATCACCAACGATATAGGCTGAAAGGACTTTTATGCAACTTCTTGTATGCTTTTTTTTTTACAGTTTCCCGAATATCAATTTCTCAAATTTCTTTTTTTGGTTTGAAATTAATTTGAACAGGCAACTATACATGGTGAATATCAGTCCTAGCACGCCTAATTAAATAATCCCATCTAAATATTTGGATATACATTCTGTATCAAGCTGTATCTTTGGACAAGGTATCAAGCTGTATCTTTGGACAACTGATGAATCAAAGCCATGCAATAACTCATAACACTGTCAAAATGATGCTAAGTTCAAGAAATATTGCACACCTTTAACACATGTGAAAAGCCAGACTGATACACCGAATTACGAGCAATCTCACATAAATCGCATGAGCTTAACTTCCATACCTAGAAGGAGTAAGGGATTGTAAGAATACTAATAGCTCAAGTATTCAAAGAAGAAAGAAAAACAGATTTAGCATCCTAACTGAAGCAGCTATACTGTATTCCTCCACTAGAGGCTCTTTCGTTAAGTGAATTTGTAATGGGTCATCGGTTGAGAGGGATACATTGAGGCCCCGTAAGAAAAACATGGGAAGCGGATTACGATGATAGTCCAAGAACAAAGAGTTGTTGCTCAAAGGAGACATTGCCAGGCCAATCTGAATTTACAAGCTAGTTTAGAAATAAGAAACTAAGTATAAACAGGCAATTAGTTAATTTAAAATTTTTCACGCTTGCCTGAGCTAGGTAGTATAAATATTGAAGAACAGGAGATTTTCTAAGATTGATCCCATGTGCAATATTATGAGCAGTGAGAAATGTTGCTGCCAGATGGTCTATGTCACCAGCCTGACCATGTCACAATAGCTTTAAAATGTGAGCAATCTAAGTAAACCCAAAAAATGAAAAAAAGAATGGAAATTGAATATCTACCTCTCCAGAGTGGGGCCGGAACTTAATTGTTGTCATGCCTTTCAACTCACGAAGCTGAAAAGGCACAATTGAAAACTTCAAACTTTAAATTTAGAAGATAACAAATAACTGAAAGGGGCACGACCAAATCAAGTAAAAGAATATTTTTTCTTCTGTTATAATGAAATACAAGAAGCTTATAATTTGGCATGTCACATCTTGTTTAGGTCATTTCAGCTCAATGATACAATGCCATATAAAGTATGAGGTATTGTTGTTCATGGAATTATAGTTGACAACACGGTATAGTGGATTGCATTACCCAATAACCATCACCACAGTGTTATATCTATTTCATAAGTGGAGATAGAAAATCCACTCAATCTCAGTGAAAATCAACTCTATCCCAAAGTGGGCATGTTCCCACTTTACCCCATCACAATGTGAACAGGTGGAAACAATGTATCATCCGTTCCAAAAAGACCTTTAAGCTCGCATTGAGCGAAATGAAAAGCGTTATGAGATGCGTACCTTATTAAGAATATAGAGGTTTGCATAGCAATAGTAAGCATAGTATGAGAATGCAGGATTAAATATATTCATCCACTGAGACGGAGTAGGCATGTGTTTTGTAGGCCGTCTTTCAGGCTTGCTTTCATCATCCACAAGATCTAGTCCAACGACCTGTTGAGACCACCGAAAATGGTAGTTCAAAAATTCAAGGTGAGAAGGACAAGGAAAATGACACTAATTTTGGAATTTAGAATCAGCAATTGAAGTTTGAATTTCAATAGTCATGCGCATCAAAGAAACATAAAATGTTAACATGGAATCAGAAGGGGCCCAAAATTAAGGTGACATAAAATAAACAATTGAAAGGAGCATGAGCACAAGTGCTTTCGTAACACAAAAAGCAAACTGGCTAATCTTGCTCAGTACACAATATATGCAAAAAAAAGTGCTTTTCCGAATAGCCAAGTCATTCAGATCAGTTGAATAATCATATAAATTGCAGATATTGAAAAATTTGCTTGAGAACCTCAAAGATGACCTAAATGGTTTGCATCAAAGTATTGATATATGATGGGATCTGACACACCTGCTTCAAGAAAACATGCAACTGTGGATGTGAATCAGGATCAACAGTAACCTCAAATAATGGCAGAAAGATATTGTCGAGGATGTTTTGAAATGAGGTCACAATACCCATCTCCTTGTACACATTGTAGAGTCTGGGAAGCTAAAATGATAGAATAACCACAATTAGAATAAGATTGTCCACATTTTCACTCATAAATAAAAGATACACGTGCACAATAGACGCAAAAGGGAAAATGACTTCTTTGCATAGATGCTAGACTTAAAGGGTGTTGGGGTGAGTTCATAAGCTCCTCCAAGCATTTTATAAGATACTTAAGAATTTTAAAGCTATCCTTAAATTTGTTTGGTAAAATATTTTTATTGAGAGCTTACAAGATGAAAAATAAGATGTTTTACATCTTATAAGCTGCTAGAAAATAAGCTAGCACAATCCTTGTTTTTTTAACAACTTATAAGTAACAAGCTTCTTAAATTTTCAAAAGACAAAAATATCATCCTTAAATTTCCTTATTCCAGTTATGGCCTTCTCACAATTAGACCCACTCTTAGAAATCAACGATGAATTTTCTCTCCACCCAATCTGTTCTCGAACCTAAATCGTTGTTTTCACCAAATCCATCTGATTGTTTTCAGCAAATCCAGAGATATTTCAGCAAAATACATTATCGAATCATCTTGTAAGTTGTTCCAACTAATGTTTTCCTCTTTAATCCATTACTCTTAAAATTCTGAAAAAATTTGGTCTATTTTCTTTTGATCTTGTAATCAGATGTGGGCTTTAGTTATCCTATACAGAGCAGGTAACCATTCGAAGCATGCTCGTGTAGATGCCTTATACTTTTGCTAACCTTATGCCTCTGTGAAATGAATTTAGAAGCACATACTTTGTCATCCTTAAAATTGTTATAAATTATTAGTGAATCTAAAATAGTGTATTTTTCATAGAAAATTCTTCTGATAAAAAATAAACATTTATGTAGACGTAGAAGTGATCATCTGGAAGACAGAGAACTAATGCCACTTAACATGCATCAATCATGCTTCTTGTATTCTTCAATATGCATATTTTAATTCATCGACTGAAATGTTGCTATACATGTAGGCTACCTATACGATTCAGTAAAATATTGATGCTAATTAATTAAGAAGTGGCTGATGGCCCTAAGGATTAACGGGATGGTGTAGGCATACATATAGTTTAACATAATAGCAAGATGCTATCTGTTTTTTACTAAATGGGCATCGGTGCTTTCCCTTTCATTTTAGTCCAATTTGCAACTTGCATTAAGAAAAGTATACTCTAAATAATATGCAAATGCTCGAGTGAAAATGTTGGTAATGTCGAATGATTTGGTACACAAATTAGGCTGCATGAGGCTAAAATTTGTTAGCAATTTTCTATCCTTGTGACAAGCAGTATTAGAGTTTAGTTAGGTCTAATTCGGTTAATTGCGGCTATGAAACCAAAAATTTGCTATAAAATGACATTCAATATCTACAAGAGACGATGCTGTGGGTGGGGCTCACTTGGATAGTTTTCTAAGTCTTCCCTGCTTGGCTTATTCCTTCAGATTGATTAATTTCAAAAAGAAATGTTTTAAAGGTTACAAAAGATGGTGGATTGAACTTCTTGATTTTGTTGTGGGGAGAGTTGCATCTGTCGTAAAGGATATTAGTTTTTGGACTAACTCTGTTGATGTGAAATTCTAGGGTTTGAACAATGAATTGTCAATTTTGAATATACATGTGGGTAGTAATGAGTCAAACAACCACGTTGCCACATCTAAGTCTAAAAAGCCCAACTTGAATCTTTCGACATCTCTCAGAATTAAAGAAATAGTTGGCTGAGCTACTAGAAGGAGGCTGGCCCTCTATTGCACCATAAGTGTTTAATCGCAACACCATGAATCAAGATATTTGGCTATATTTAGGATGAGATATATACGGATCTCTCTTGTTCATAGGTTTTAAAACCATTTTTGTACATTTTCATTCTTTCTTGTATGATCCCAAACCTCATGCATTTTTTTCATCATTCCTGTGATTGCTATGGTTCTTATGTGTCTTTTAAACTTTCGTTTGCTGTTTTGCATTCATGGGTTAGGGCCTGTGCTGACCGAATTTTATTATCAATAGATGTAAAATTGCTAAAGGGTTCTTACATCATAGATCACAATGTGTATGAAAAAGAAAACAAACATTCTTAGAGAAACTACTAAAATGTGGATGAAAATAAATTTACATATGAAACTAATTTTTATTGTGTACATGAGCTACTCTGTGCTATTATTACGTTGAATTAACAACTCTATTCTTGATATTGATTGCCAATAAAAATTTTAGATGGAGAATCAGAAGAATAAGAATATAATAAAGGAGTTATTTCAAATGCATGTCGTGGTAAGGGTGCATATCAAATAAATCAATTGATTGAAGGGCAATCCTCTACAAAATGGGATATGCTTCTATCTATTAAGTTCATTGAACCAAGTGAGGAAGAAATTGGAAAAGGCAACAAACCAAATAGCCATTTTAATATGAATGGCTGAAAAAACTTGGTCAAGAAGTTCAATGAGACAGTTGGGATAAATTGTGTACATGAGCAACTTCAGAATCATTGGGAGTTGGGACAATATGAAGAAAGAGTGGAAGAGTGGATACTCTTTAAGAAATTAATGCACAATGATACTGGGCTTGGTTGAAATCCTACAAAGAACTCAATTGCCACTACTGATAAGTAGCGAGAGACAAAAATAAATATTATCTTTCTAGTGCTAATTTATACAGTCACTACTTTTTAGGAATAAAGATTCGTCTTTGATTTGGTTATATTCTCTGATGTGGCTGCAACTAATGAGAGCAAGCACGAAGCCAAATATTTGGAAATGAGATGATGTTGGAGAAGAGATGCAGGAGAATAATGGTGCCGAGCCACGAATTGATTGTGTTAATGGTTCATCTAGTAGAGTTGCTATTGTTGAAAATGAAAACAATGTTAGCAATGCTTATTGGATGGTTGTGCATGACTCAATTGCTATAGCCATTGCTTGTAGACAGTGAGAATCTTACTGATAGTACCTGAAAAAAATTTTTGTTAAATGTGAATGGGGTTTGAAATTTTGATAGTACTTTTATTTTTGAATAACCCCTTATTTTATTTGTGTATATAATTTTGTTTTATACACTAAAATAATTGTTCAGAAATTCTTTTTGGAGATTTAATTACAAAAGATAAAATGATACTAATATTTTGACACGCATAGTAAAATTATTTGTGATTATCATAATAATTTCAATGAATTTTTCTCGAATAACTTTTTTCAATGTTTGTTATTGCATTAGAATAATAGCATACACATTTTCTCACAAATTAATTAAATAAAAATGTTTTCAACAAGTATTTTAATTATTGACAAAACTTGACTTCAAATAATTTATTCACGACAATTAAATCTATCAAAAAATTATTAAAATCATTAATATTTTTGTAATTTCATAGTAAACCTTAATTTAAAAATGTAGATGAAATTTTGTGATTTTTTATAATTATTGTCAAAAACATCAAACATTGCAATTTGAGTTTAAATAATTTGTAATATTTATGAAGTATTAAATGAAAAATGGATTCAAATATTTTCCAAAAACTGGATGTTCACGTCAGCCTAATGATATTATGTCCTTTTTAGTCATTATGACAATCAAAGTGCTAATAATGTCGAATACTCTACAATCTTACAAGATTTAAAAGCAACTTATAAGTGGAATCATCTTATTTTGACCAAACACTTAAGCATCTTTATCTATAAAAGAAGATCTTACATCTTATAAGATCTTATAAGCTCTTACAAACTCCTAATAATAAGCTCAGCCAAACAACCTCTTACTCCTAAAGGAAGTCCCAAATTCCCGATCATAAAAGTTCTAATATTGGTGTATTATTATCATATCAAATGTATTATAACCTGGACACAAAAATCTGTTCTCATCCCATGTTACAAAAAATACCAGCCAAAGTTTCAGAGGCTCAAGATCCCAATAATCTGAGACGTCCACATGTGGTGATTTTTATCCCAAAAACTATTAAGCCCCATGAAAGAAAGGTTCCACTCCTACCATGACACCACGTTAGGCACAAAGCAAAATTACAAATCAACTATGATGCAATCTGACAATTAAAGGGAACTTGGCAGCAAATAGCAACCTTTTGAGGTATCTCACAAGGTCATCTCTCTGATGATCAGCTCTAACAAGTCCGTTTATTACAATGCATGACAGGATGATCAAACTTAATAAAGCTTTGTTTTCAGCTCACAAGGATTACAGAATAACATCAAATTGATTGGGTTATTTGTGGTTAATATTGTGAAACCTTTTTCCTCATATACGGTTACGCAATATTCATAATACAAATTTTCAATGATGCAGGCCACGATTTGCATGCAAGTTGCTGCTCAGGCTGAAAAACAAAGTAACTTCTTATTTAGAGAGCACGTAATCTAATGCCAGTAATTTAAAATCAGCATTCACTGCCAAATTAAACGGATGGGATATAAAACACATTTTTTTACCTGAATCAGCCATACAACATTCTCACTGTACAGGTCATTGTTTACTATCCAACTTGCCAACTGGTCCCACTCACTCATCTTTCGGCCATATATTGATATTCGATATTCAGCCATCTGACAAGGGCAAAACAACAGTCTCAGAAGCTAAAATTAAAAGATTAAAGTACACAAACATATATAGCAAAAACTGCAAAAAGAGTAACCCTGCTTGTGCCGCATATATTAATCACTGCAATCTTAACTTTAGCATCATAAATTTCAGAATGAATGTAACACACAACATCCTGACAATTAAAAATTGTGAGCATGTTAACTAACATTTTGGAAATGTACTTCCCATTGTCTTGTTTATATTGTTGGGAGTATAAATGGAATCACAATCGCCAAAAGGGGAGACATACAATATTAAAAGGCAATATTAACAGGATATCAAAGAAAACATGCAATTAAAAAAATTAAAATACATTGATAAATGATGGAAATAAGAACATGGAAAATGAGTAACTCATAGGCACAGGTATTATAAATTGGGCCTACCACATTTGGCACAGGTAGAAAGCAAATCAATCAAATCCTACCTTTCTCCCATCACCAAGCCCAATAAAAGAATAAGATTCATGTTCCCATACAAACCAAGTATACAACAACAAATAATCCACCAACAGGTTATCATAGACCCACTTGATATTTACTTGCAACCAGATCTGAAAATACTTCCTTAGTCAATTCAGCAAGGAAGCGACCTGTTTGAAGCATGACAGTTTAAACCAGGAGTCCATCAGTAGAATTAACCAAACATTCTATAAGTGAACCAAAATAAGAAGCACCATGAAATGATCTAGCAATAGCTCTTTACTACAGCTAACACTGATTATGCCTCAATGATTTGATGTGTAACTTCACTGTGCATAGACTTGCAACGCAAGCCCTGACAATTAAATATCAAGACTTTTTCCAGAGTGAAGGAAAGAAAAGAATGTACCCTGTATGAGATTATCTTGTTTCAGAAAGATCTCTCTCAGTCTACTTTGGCCACAGGGATTATACTTCAAATTAAATTTGTCAAAGCGATGAAAGGTGCTCTTGTCAGCATGAACATCTAATAGGTCAACATTCAGATCATACCTGTCAATAGGAAATAAATTACAATAATTTACATGGAGAACAGTAAAAATAAAGACCTAAAAAATTAACTATGCAAAACAGCAATATTTTCCCTATTCTTATTTATAGAAATCGTAAAAGCTATGAGTATACCCAGATAAATCCAAGCTCCGAAACACCTCTTTCAGGGTCATATATGTTCCATCTCGAAAGATAACCACCTGAAGATGAGCAAATGACTTTTGTTACATCAGCATTTACTGTGAATTATCAAAAAAGTCATTACCTCATCAGGTTCCTTCTTCAACTTTGATTTTATAAACCTCAAAAGATGTCTTTGGTTCATGCAAGCTGAATGATGAACATGTGTGTCGACCTTCCTAACATTATAAAAATCTCGATGTGGTGCACTTTTCTGTGCCAGGAATTCCCTGTCTGCATTAAGCATCAGATGAAGGTTGAATTTCTGTTCCCCATAGATGGGTCGAGAGAGTTAGATGGATCTCCTATTACAAAACCAACAAAACATAAATCATAGTTCACAAGCAGAAGGAAGCATCAAACCTGTTCTAGAAGAACAAGCCTATGGTGGCACAGAGTTCGGATATTACCAGCTGCTATAACCTTAAGTATATGATGCAGATCAGTGAAAAATGTTGTTGCATTAGCTACAGGAAACAGTTCTTCATTTGCTGAGGAAATAAAAATAATAAATATTAGAAAGAGGAACATTTATTTTGGAAAAGCACTAATTACTGAGGAATAAATTAATCATTTTTTTTTTGCAGCTTACAATCTTTATTTGCATACACATGAACCACTCCATCTTCCATTTGAAAATAGTGCTGCACGGATTTGTTAAAAAATATCAAAAAGAAAACAGCATGGCTTAATAACCCCACAAGTAAAATAGAAAAAGAATTTTGGATAGACAAGATCAAGAAGAAAAATACAGATGCATTAATTTTGATGATGATACTTACATCAGATTTCCCCTCTGGCGTATAATCAAATGGATTCTGGATTGGCTTTGGAGTGCTAGGATCACATATAATTTCCTTTTCCCATGGAGCAACAGCTTCTTTAAAAACATAACTTTTCCGCATTTCAAGGCAATCTCGCAGTGTACAGTAGACCTCCGTTTCTTCTGAAGATGGTATTTCTAACACCAGTCGTATCAAAAAAGAGTCAAAACTACAAATCTTTTGGCCAGGACAATACTTCTAGACAGGAATTAAAATATTATGCAAGATGAAAAATAAAATGTGTGATTTAAATTTTGAAAGAATGTGAACAAAAAGTCAAGCACTCAAATGGAGGAGTACTTAATAATATTAGAAAATGTTGACAAGAAATATATCAACATCATGCAAAAAAAGAAGTTGAGATGAAAAAGATATAATTGCTGCCAAATGTATGCTTATCTAGAATGCAAATGGTAATCATGTGAATCAGCAGAAGAAAGTAACATGTTGATTAAACAGCTTGCAAAGGTTTTTCCTTCAAGCTATGTCTACAAACCCTCGAAAGGGCATTCCAGCGGACCTAAACAATGGCCAAAAGGCATTCATCAGAAAGGGCATTGAGGGGAATACCGCTGGGTGAAATCCTCATTTGTACAAAAGTCTCTTGCTCAGGCCCTTTCCTCAAAATATCAGCCGCTATGGGGGCAGGTTGAACACCATGCAGGTTGCCAGGGACACTATGTGAGCGAATCATGTTTGATGCATTCATGGCCATTGCTTCACCAGTTGCATTCTGAAACATGCATTCACACTCAAGTTTCCTATAGAAATCCAACTAAAATATAGGAATCTTATTGAAGGATGTGGAAAGCATATCAAATTTCATTACAGGTAGCAAATATCTGTGCTAGCTTTCATGTTTCTTCATTTAAGTGAGAGTGGGATAGGGAGAAGGTGAACCTGCATAAGCATTTCCAATTTATTAACTTACCGCATTTCCATCAGTGTGAAGATAAGTGGACCCTGGCTTTGCATTGTCAGTAATATTATCTTCATCATCTGAACCTTCTACACTTTCAAACGCACTTGCACTAGCAACGGGTGATTTAGGAGAAATAGGCCAAATAAAATGTCCCAATCTGGTTGTTGAACTCATATTACCAGATTTTTCTGAAACAAATAAAAATGATCCTATGAAGCAGAAACTGAGAAACCTAATTGAGAATCAACTATTGAGGGAAAAGGAAGTAATGAAAGAAGGAAAGAACCTCTGCAATACAATTTATTGGCAGAATTCTGCTTTCAACAGAAGATTCAAGATATAACTTTAACGTCTTGGGAAAACCTTGTTATTAAAGAAAATATATCCACTTGCTTAAGTATAATTTACAGGAAGGGCAATTAATGTAACACAATATGGACCTAAAAACTCTAATATTTCTCAAGACATCAATTTAAAGTTTTGGGTATGATTTCCATTTTGACATTTAATTTTCCCTCTTTTTCCTGTTGCGTTGATGTACTAAGAGACAGAAAAAGTAATGTCCTGCATGACACCAGTACAATATCCAAACCTAATATGTGGCAGTAACACAGATGCCAAGTAAGAAATCAATGACAAATACACCCATCTCATCTCAGAACAAAGGTAATATGGGTGCTACTGCAAACCTAGTTATCAGAAATGACATTCACAAGCACATTCATTTCCCTTCCTCTTTCATTTGTGAGAGGTTTCAAGGAAAGAGAGCAGCTTCATTTAAGGAAAAAGGTTATTTTAAATCACTTCAATGCCTCAAAGATTGTGGACCATGTGCATTTGTATACATCAGCTTTCCATTTCAGCTTTGCCAGTAAGGGTCAAAGAAGGACAATTGCTAGCATTACAAACCATTTTCTTTTCATACAGAGGGGTCAAAGAGAACAATTTCTCCTCTTTTGATTGACTAACAAGAAACTTTGGGATTGATGAATTGACAACAACAAAAAATCCAATTAAAACAAAGAGCGAGAGGCGCCTTTCACTGCCATAAAATAACACAAGCTTCATTCAAAAGATCCTACTCGGTTGCCTAAGGTCTTTTGTCTTAACGCATGTATGCAACACCAAAATTACACAAACTTGTGTATCAAATATACAAGATTCTAAGAGCTATAATAGGGAATAGATTAAAATTAAAGCATTAAAAAACTTTTTTCTTTAAAAACTTAAGCACTTTTTTCTTATGAATGGCTGCTACATGTTCTTGAAGCAGAGTTGCTGATGAAGGTTTAAGTATTTAGTACTTCTATATTTTAAACATGCTTCGTAAATTCTTTCCTGAAAGGACACAAATTAAGCTGGTAAGTAATGACAATGCACACAATGATTTGCACAAGGATCCATGCAGGGCTGGCACCTTGGCATCAAGCCATCAACTACACGGGATCAACATAATAAATTAGTTTTCCTCTGTTTGACGGTTGCCTTATTTTTTTCCCAATAGGCGAAAATAGAACAAGTGATAAAATAGCAATCTCAAGTTACAGAAACAAATCAAGTAATACCAGGGCAGAAACCAATCTTTTCTTTGATTTATCCTTTTTTAAAGTGCAAGAATACCTACCAATGGTCATTGTCCTTGGGGAAGACTAACAGCTAGCTAACAACTTCCAACTGACACTAAAGGTTCACGGGAATTTATAACAAGAAAAAGGACTTGTTAACTTCGTGCTGGGTAGAAATTATAGCCGAATAAGGAACCTAACGACGGATTATTTCACAGTACGCATAATTCAGCTAATTAAATTTTGATTGGACGAGAATTTGAAATACAGTTTATAAAATAATTCATGCTTCGCCAACCCAAACACGTGAATTTCCATCCTCCTAGACAAGTATAATTCTCAATTGGTCAAACGAAGTATATCAGTACACCACCGCCATCCCGCTAAGTGCGGCATATCATTTAACTCGTATGTAGAATGACTCCTCGAAAAGAACGATTTCGCAACTTCCAGCCAAGTTTTGGATTACTTTCCAAAAGTACGGTAGCACCGTAGCAGTCCATTTACACATAACTCTAGTCACTAAAATTTGATTAGAAAAAGGGAAATAATTTGGCTTTCCTTTTATTTGGGAGCAAGGCCAACGTTTTCATACCTTCGGGAAGCGTGTGAAGCCTCGGCAACCCGGCCGGAATAGAATCCACACGCACCGGACCATTTCTCCTCTCATCCACCTCACCTCCGCGTCCGCCTACAGCAAACGTCGTCACGTCCGGCAACGATACCGAACCGCGCCGGTAGTAACGGCCGTTCCCCTTCCTCCGGCTCCGAGAGGGGTGCTTCTGAAGGCGCTCCACCGCGTCGCCGCCGCCTTCCTCCTCCACCACCGCAACGTCGTTTCTATCCCTCTCTATCGCCTTCGCAAACTCGAGCAACTGGTTTAGGGTTTTCCTGTGCATATAGTACGCCGAAACAGCCACCAACGACGCCCCAAAGAATGCGGCCATTGCTAGGTGCAGCGAGTAGCTATCCATTTCTCCGTATATGTAGTGATACAGAATACTTTGTAGTTATACTTGTATCCGTAATGAAATACACGTAATTGCAACAGAGAGAAAATTGAAGAAGCCTGCTGATGAAGATAGCAGAGAAGCCTGTTTTTAAGCTTTGTGAGGAATGGGAAAGAGGAGAACTCAAAATTTATGGAAGGCAACGGAGCAAAGAGAGCAATGCCACATTAATTAATTTTCGTTTATTTATGCGTTTAATTTTCTCTTCCATTTTTATCATATATTCTTTTTGTGTTCTTTTCTTTTGAGTGTTAATTTAAAAAAGATGGCACGTGAGCAAAATAAGGTAAATAAAATAGAAAAAAATTATTTTTTTTCTTATTTTTTCATTGCATCTCCACTTTCATTTGAGATTTGTGATAAATGAAAAAATATAATTTGGAAAGAGCTGAATGATTATAGTTCTTAGAACATTATGTTTGGTTTTATTTTTCTACCAAAAAATAAATACACTTAATTATTATAATTTTTAAATTTTATATCTTTTTTTTATTATTTTTGTATAAATTTTTTAAAATTTATTTTCAAAAATACATGTTTAAAAATAAAAATAAATATAGTCATTAAAACAATAGAGAGAATCGAAAGACTGATAAAAGGTGATTATTAAATGTTGAATTTGAATGAGACTTTTATAAGAATACTATTTGATGTTTTAGAAATTTAAAGAATTTGAAAAAATTTGAAAAATAGGTTTTGAAAGAATTTGGATTTAACACAACTTTATTTAAAAAGAGTTTAACAATTATTAATATTTGAGCAAATTTAAACTTTTGATAATTGATTTTGCGAGAAAATGCTTAAAATTCAACTGTTAGATAAAATTTGTTGATTGGATAAAGAATCAAAATTTATAGATTTAAAGATCTAAAACTTGGTTGGTCAAACACTTAATACATATGTATTGAAAAACTATACTTGTTTGTAAATTATATTATATTGTACACAAATATAGTATTGTATCTCTAAATTATATTAACAAATTTTAGTGTTTTATATTTATTATTATTATTATTATTGGGACGTGTCTGCTTGCGTTTTCAATTGCATTCATTAAATTAAATAAAATACAGTGTTAGAAATGGTAACATTGAAAAAAACGAAAAATAATCACGGAACAACAAGAGAAATGCATTGGACAACACTTGAAACCATTTATTGCGAAAATAAAGTTAACTCGCCAAATTCATTTTTAAAAAAATATTAACATCAATCGCTTTAAGTTTGTCACGCCTCATTTAATAGCGTAAATATGGATTCTTAAAAAAAGGGATAAGCAATTTGTATACTCATCCAAGATTCGCGTCGTTTATTTAATTTAGAAGACTGAATAAATCTATGCTAAAACGTTTGGCAAAAAATAATTTGTTTATTTACTTTATTTACAATGAAAGAAGGAAGATTGTACAATTGTCCTTTGCGGTTACAAGGTTGTATTTGCATTTCTATAATCATTCTTTTTAAAATTTATCTCTTTTTTTTATTATTTTTATATAATTCTTAAAGTATATAACTAAGAACACATACCCTAAAATCAAAATAAATATAATCTAAATTTCCAAATTTCCAAGTGCCCCAAACCCAAAAATTTCCCCACTTCAGGCAAGGCATGCATAAATAGGAATGTCAATAAAATAAAATTTTAATTCAAGTTAGAATTTGATAAGTTAAATTTTAAAATTCCTCTTAGAATCGGGGCTTGCTGTTTAATTTTAATTCAAAATTGAGTCTACAAAATTTAGTACAATTGGTTATTGAGCTCCAGTTACATTTAAACTTAGATTTGTTTATCAACATATTAGGTAATCCTCTTGCTATTTGTATATTATTTTTCTCGAATATAAAAATATCACAAAAGAATCTTTAAAACTAAAACTAAAACCAGGAAAAATCCAAACACTTGTCTTCGATTCAATTGTCTGTGTCATGAAACAATGTTTCTATTTAGTTTTCTTGTAGAAAATTTAAATTTAATGGACATTGGAACTTCAGGATTTAATTCATTCCAATCTAATAAAATGTAATATTTGGGGATAAAAAATTATTTAGAACTGCATAAGTATTTTAATTAAGTTGTAAAAAAAAGTGTAATTTTTCCTTCAACTCAATTAATTCTCGCATTAAATTTTTCGATGATTTGATCAGTACGATATATGTTGGGGTGCCGTGCGTACACCGCAGTAGCATTTAATGTCAATAATCATAGTTTAGAATATTGGTTAATTAATATCGTTAATTAAATTGCACTGGCTTTTTCTAATTTTTAAATTCCGAATGTGGTGGGGACAGGTGAGTGGGTGGGGCCCTATGGTTTGTGATCCACGCACCACTATGAAAATAGTTTTTTTAATTGGGTGGTAGGGCCCACCATTGTCAGCTGTCTGCCTCTCCACTATTTTTGGTTTATCCATTGTCCCTTGTTCTTTTTCATCACGTTTGATCTATGTAACATAAAAAATTGGAAATCATGGATTAATAAGATAAAATTTTAGTTGGCCCCCTTTGGCCTTTTTCTTCCAACACATTCACTAACTTGAAATTTGTATTTCAATTTTATATTTCTGTCTTATCAAATTTCTTAACATCTGAATACGTAACACTATTGTCTTTGTATTTTCAAAATGCATTTTTCGTATGTTGGCTAATATTAGTTTCGTTAATAGTAAAAACCATAGAAATTGCAGGTCTCATTTAAATTATATATTAATATGTAAAGTTGTTTAGGGCCCGCAGCGTTTTTCTGAATGGTAATACTTTACTCCATGTCCTAATAATTTCTGAAAACTATGCACAAGTAAATCAATTTTAATCTCAACATATGCGCGCCTCTCTCTCTCTCTCTAACATTTCATATTAAATGAATTTCTCCAATTAGTTCAATACATGCTGAAATTGTTTCAATGGTTTTTTTTTTGAATTGAATGGACAATTTGGTAATAGTTTATAGTATTTTATTATTTTTAAGTTATCTATTGATTTTTTAAGACACCGTTTTTGACTAATTTATGCCTATAGGTATATTGGCAACACTCAACTCATTATATATATATATATATATATATATTTAATTTAAATTGAAAGACAATAACTCTATTTTTTAAATATCATTTTAATTTATAGTAATATCAAAGCTATGTTTGGTTGCAAATTTGTAACTTATAAATTCAATTCTTTCAAACATACTAATCATTAAAATAATATTTTTTATTTTTTTCTATTCTATTTTTACATTATTTTTAAATTATGTCAAACTTTTTACCCCTAAAATTTTCATATAAAAAAAAGATATAATGCTAATATTGCAGGGTGGTGGCTACTCGCCTGATCCTGTTAGGTCATATTGGCTGTCCATTAGAACGGGCAATGCGCCGGGCAGAAGCGCCCATTTTTGCTGTCCCTTCAATTTCAACATGAGTGGAACTGATGGGACGAGACAAGATAAGGGGTGAGAGATGTGACAAAATGTCAAATACCCAAACCCAGTCATTGTAGTAAGTCGTTTCGATATAATGAAAATCATCCAGCTTTCGGACTTTCAACGGATTAAGCAGAGTGTTGGCAAGGTTACTTACGGTCTCCAGATAATTGTAATCGTGAAGAGATTAAGATTGGCTCCAAGGAGAAATGTAATAAAATTTTTGAATCATAATATGTTTTCTTTTTGTTTCAGATTCATTGTTAATATACAGTAGTATTGTGTACGGTGTTTCTTTAACGCAAAAAATATCATTATGCTTGTTTGTGTGAAAAAAAATATACAGAGAAGACAAAGTTGTACAGCTAAGGATACCATCGGAACAGCACAAAATGCACCCCTATCGAAAGAAGGTTTGACCTGGTCTGGTCTTGACAAGTGAGGCATCGCTGTCACTTTATCTCAACCACGTTTTTGGATTTTTTGATCATTTGAGGCACTGATATTTTATATGTAGCTCAAGTTTGCATTTTTACGTGAGAATTTGCGAAGCCCAACTTCGCAAGTTCTAACACTCGCCGGATTCTCGAATTTAAATAACATAAATTATACTTGAGTTTGATAGTTCACGTGAAAAAAAAAAAAAAGGTTGCATTTAGTTATTACCCTGAGTTCCATTACGAGGATATGCGGATTCCACTTTTCAGATTCTTCTGCGTAAAAGAAATTAAAGGGAAGGTGACGTGATCAAACCGTGTCAGAAAATAGCGGTGTAATCGGACCTCAATCCGATAATCTTAAAAACGCAAACCGGTCGAAGAACGCCGACCCAACGTGGTAAGATTAGATTGAACCCGATGGAATGACCACAATTAGCACACAGATTGCTAATTGATACGTTACGAATCACACAGACCAATTCACAATGAATCGATTTGGGATAGAATATTCACGAGAAATTGAAAGGCTTAATTTAAGGGAATTGAGAAGAAACTTTAATTAATTAAAAATTTTCTATTTTTATTGTCTGCATCTGAATCTTTTTTAATTGAATAACAAACTGTTATTCATACAAAACGCCATCAGATTCTGACTTAAAAGCTCATATGGCCCAATTTATTAATAAGGTTCATTTACAATAAAGTTGAAATTAATAAATATTAAAATAAATTTCGATGGATCCTTGGATCGCGTCATACCCCTCCTCTTGAAGGTGAATTGTCCTCAATTCGAATTTGTGTCATCCTGGATCAAACACGAATCTCTAGAAATTCCTTAACTTTTCATCGCTTCGCTGAAACTCCAACTTCATCTTCCTATGAGTCCAGCACAAAAATACTAGCAACGAACCATATAAAGGAATATAAAAAGGCACTAACGACTTATCCGAATATACATATGTAATCTTTGCAGATAAAACTATCTTCCCTTCTTGTGCAGTACAATTGGACAAAGCATCTGTTAAAAGGTCAAATGGATCAACGTAAACGTGATCCTGTAGAAATTTAATCTCTCAATCCTTAATTTGTTATTCATTCTCGTGACTGTTCTCAACTTCCACTTTAATTTAGATGACTTCTTCCATCTCAACTTTATCCTTTTCAATTTCTATTGATTCCATTATTTCTTTCCATTCACTTTTCTCCGCAATTTCTAGATGTGTGCTTTCACTGCCATTATCTTCATATTGTACTTCATCCGGTGGTATCTTCTATGTAATCCTCACTTCAGTCAAAGATGGCATATTTATGGATGGGCCTTTCTTCTCTCCCATAACTTTGTTAATGCCGATATGAATATCAACGTCCTCATTTCGACATTCACTGATGCTATGCCTATGCTAAAAACAATTAAGACACACTCAAATTTGACCTTCAATATAAGAATCCGATATCTTAGATGTCTCGTCGTACTCATTCACATTCGATCTATAATCTTTGTCACAATGGGATTATAACGTGGATACCAACCATAAACCGATCTTCAGTAAAGTCCATCAAAAAGTATTTACCTGACACGTGCTTCTTTAACTTCTTTTTAAACCGTAAAAGTGACACAAATTTATATCTAAATTATTAATTTATTATATTTTAAATAATAGATATAAAATCTATACTATATTAAAAAAATAATGAATATTTTTGTCAATTGTAAAATGATATACATAGTAATTCTTAAATATTTATGTTTATTATAATAGTTAAGGTTATAAACGTAAAAATAAAATTCTATTAAAATATTTATCTTTTAATATTATAAAAGATTAATAGGTTCTAATGTATCTAATTTACTTTTGTAACTATCTTTAAATTATATAAATAAAAGTCTTTTAGTTGTAAAAAATTAATAGAATTTTTAACTAATTTGTATTTTAGTAATAGAACATTAACATAGTCCCAATATATTCAAACTATTATAATTATTTCTAACTTGTGTAAAATAGAAATTAAGTAGTAGAAAATTAATATAATTTTAAATTATTTTATAAATCAAAAAAATTAAAAAATTACTATGAACATAATTTTTTAAAATTATTTTTAAGTTTAAATTCATAATGAAATTATAATTGCATAAATGTATTTAAAAAATAATAATGAATTTCATGAAGGGTATTAACTTCATAACTATATAGCCTGATAAATAGACAATAAATATATATGATGAAAATTTATAGGTATAGATATCAAATTAGTTAATTAAACTATAAATCATAAAATAAATAGTTATAATAGTGAACTAAAATTTTAAAAAATAACAAATTCTTTTACTTAATAAAAAATTTGAATAGCTTGTTATTTATTTATTTTTGACTTTACTTAATAAATTTAAGATCACATATATATCAAAAAAATTTCTTATCATTAAAATTTATTATAAAAATTTAAATGAAAATTTCCTTAATCATTATTATTTTTTAATTAAAAGATATTACTAAAATTATTTATCATTGAAACTCGTGACATTATAATCTAAATTTTTAATTTTTGTTAGTTTTTATTTAACTTAATAAACATATTTTGAAAGGAAGACAATAATGTCATTTGCCATATGATGAATACAAGAAATTAAATATATGAATTCAATTTTCAAAAAAAAAAAAAACTAAGCTAGTAAAAATTTGAAATTAATAATATTAAAATTTTTTAATTTGATATAGTTTAAATTATTTGATTTTAATACATATTTTATAATATATTTGCGTAATGTTTTCTAGTTATTTAAAAAGTAGCAAAATGTATAATAAAAAATAAAAAAAGTAAAAGAAAGTGAAAAGTTAGAAAATTTAAAAGAAAATACAAATAAAAATATTGAAAAATAAAAGAATTTAAATAAAGATAATTATGTAATTTCACAATTTTCATCCTAAAATCTTATTTTTTAAATAATAGAGTATAAATAGAAGTTAAAAGTAGAAAAATAACAAAATAAAGAAAGATAAATTTTTTTTGGAAAGAGTGAAAATTTTAAAGTAAAATAAAATACAAGTAATTAGTTAGTAGAAAAGAAAAACTAAAAGGATAAATAGGTAAAAAGATTTATAATAAAAGGTATTTGTATAATTCAACTTTATGCAATCCAAAAATTTTAATGAAATAATAATATAATATAAATATATGCAAAGATGAATCTCTTCATTTTCGTATCACAAATTTTATTTGTCTTCCATCCTACTTTCTCCCTAGCGAAAGAATGTTGGTTTTTTTTAACAATGGATATATATTATTATATATTTTAAACATATATTAAAATAAATTAAAATTTTTATTAATAAAAATCTTACAATTAAACACACTATTCATCCAACTCAACTCCTGCCAAATATTATTTCTCAACAAAACTCTTATCCCTCCCAAACATGGCACAAGGGTATAACCTTATGCCATGAATCTTCTCTTTCTTTGTGAAAATCGAAGATAAGAATTGGTGAAAAAAAAATTCGCATATCTTGTGCAGGTATTTTTTGGGAATTTCCACGTTACGTCTGTACAAATAGTGTAACTAATATATTATGACTGGTTTAACCGAAAAAACAAACCATGATTGGTGGATTTAGCAATTGCAAGCTGTTGGTGAACTAGCGAAGAGGTGAAGAAAGGCTAACAATCAAACAAGTTGTAATGGAAGTAGAAGGGCTAAGACGACATGACAAGCACCCTTCGTTCCAACATGAACTCCCACGGAAGAAAATGAGGTCCTTCTTGGCGAGCAATCTGGGCTGGCCATATTTTGATGCAGTCAATAGAGGTCCAGAACACAGTAGCAGTACTGGAATTCATTCTATTTGAGATGGTTTGTATAGTACTTTGATTTATCCAGATGCTTGTTGATTGTTCCTATGATTGTAAGATTCTACCTTTCCTTCTCTTTGGTTACAGTGAAAGCGCATATATGTTCTCCCACAGCATCCCTCTCTGGCCTATCGTTCATTGACGAAGCACACATACCGACAAGACAAATTGTTTTGTGGCCTGATTTTGCGTTATTTAGACTCGGCCTAAATGCTGACGATTTATACTTAATTTTTTCTAACAATTAAATTTCCCAAGTCCTAGTCAACGGATTCTATTGTGTGTCATTTGGGACCAAAAATCTTTCGAACAAAAAACCAACCTCCCAATTTCCATGGGTTTATGCACGTGGTTTTTGATTTCTACATTAAAGATATATATAAAATCCTCCAAGTCAACGTCGGATTCATACATCATTGAAAGAAAATATCGATACTGGAATGCATCTATCCGTAAAGGAACCACAAGTTACTAGTTCAACGAGAATGAAAAGGGAACTCGTTCCCTGACATGTAATTGTATTAGAGCAATTACATTTAACGGATCCTGCTTAGAGGACATGTATCAATTACTATTTCCAATTCCAAGCGTATGCCTTGCGCAGACTCCACTGGCTAGATCCGAATCGGATAGAATTTCATCTCTATGATGACGGGGCCACAAGCACACACATTGTCCAGCCGCAGATCGTACCGTTCACATTTTATTTGCAGCCAGTCAACATTTCACGGCATAATGATAACGAAAAATAGAATGAAGTTGACTTTGTTAGCGGCTCCCAGGGCCGGGTCAACTGGTTGAAAACTGTATCGACACTCGGCCTTGTGTAGATATAGCCGAAGCTGTAACCAACCAATTCTAAATGATCATCGAATACCGCTGAATTATAACGCGTAATTGAAGTTTCCTCTCCTTACTCCCGAGCCAATTAATACTGAGATACATCTATGTATATTAGGGCCGTGTGCATGCAGTGAACCCGCCAAGTTGTTCCGTTCATTCATTTCATATTGCATCTAATCTTTGTTACCAGAATGTTTCTGCAGTCTATCTTTCTCCATCTAATCTTGTGCCTTCCACTGGCTTCCGCAAGATCAAGCTTCAACCTTATCAGCGAAGGAAGTAGCATCACCAAGCCTAATTGCCCAAGCAAATGCGGGAACCTGACAGTTCCTTACCCTTTCGGCGTTGGCCTAGGAACAGGTTGCTCGCTGGGCACGTGGTTTGACTTAAACTGCAATACTTCGTTCAGTCCCCCGAAACCCTTCATCGGTACAGGCAATCTTGAGGTTCTTGAAATCTCAGATAACGCATTACGCGTCAGGAACTTGATGTCCTCTAGATGTTACGACCGACTTGGCAATGTAACGCATCAAAACAGAACGCTGATCGATCTTACGGCAACCCCTTATACTTTTTCCGATGTCAACATATTCACTGTCGTCGGTTGTGATGAATTTGCACTGATTGTTGGATCTGAAGGACGCAATTTCACCAGTGGCTGCGTGTCCATTTGCTCCAACTCGGTGGATCTGATTGACGGAGATTGTTCTGGCATTGGATGTTGCCAAACTGCCATCCCAAAGGGTCTGAAAAGGTTTAATTCGAATCTCGGAACCATCTATAGTCATCGAAACGTGTGGTCTTTTTCCCCTTGCGGATATGCCTTTCTTGGAGATCGTGACAGCTTCAGATTCAGTCCATCTGATCTAAACGACCTGGCTTTCCAGAAAAGGACCATGGCGAGTGTGCCTGTTGTTCTCGAATGGGCAATTGGAGCCCAGAATTGTAGTGAAGCTCAAAAATCGAACGATTTTGCCTGTCTTCAGAATAGCCACTGCGTTGACTCTGATACTGGTCTTGGGGGATATCGATGTCGCTGTTCTGAAGGATATGTGGGGAACCCATATGTTGCTCCGGGATGCACAGGTACTTAATTTGCTCTTATCTTTTCCCTTTTTCCTTAATGATGAATCAAATCATATGTTGACAGCCCAGAACCAAGAGGCAAAATCCTTCGCTTGACAATGAACTAATGGGTGCTGATTCTTGTTTGGCAGATAATAACGAATGTGAAGAAAACCCGTGCGACGAACATGGAATATGCACAAATACTCCAGGCAGTTACACCTGTTCTTGCTCAAACGGGTACGTGGGTGATGGGAGAAAAGATGGCCGTGGTTGCATTGCCAAGAACTCTGAGTTCCCAGTGGCTAAGTTTGCATTAGGTATTCCTCGCGTAGCGTTCTTGCATGCCTCTATTCTCATGCTATGACAGAAATATAGAACTTCAGATCATTTTGTTCCAGAGTCAACAAACTAATTTGAGAAGTAGTTGGAAATTTTTATATGGAAACCTGGTTTAAATTTGATTCCAATCAGAATTCCGTAACACAGGTCTACATATCATGTATGCTTATATATCAATTCTGTTTCGAATTGTATTAAGACGGTGTTGGAATTATCTGAAGAACTGAAATAGAGCTATCACAGTTTTTAATTCTGGTCTGATCTTCGTTCAATGTGTGTGCTGCAGGCACGAGTTTTGGCTTCTTGGCCTTAATAATAGCAGTGACTTGGCTCTACTTCAGCATTCAGAGAAGGAAGGTCATACACCTACGGGAGAAATTTTTCCAGCAAAATGGTGGACTTCTGTTGCAGCAGCAACTTTCTTCAAGCGAGGGTGGTATGAAATCAACAAAGATATTTACGGCCGAAGAACTTGAAAAAGCCACCAACAATTACGCAGAAGACCGCATCCTAGGCCGAGGTGGTTATGGCACGGTTTACAAAGGTGTCCTTCATGATCCACCGCAAATAGTTGCAATAAAAAAGTCACGGATACTGGATCAGAGTCAGATCCAGCAGTTCATTAATGAGGTGATCATTCTAACTCAAATAAGCCATAGGAACGTTGTCAAGCTATTGGGATGTTGCTTGGAGACTGAAGTTCCTCTCTTGGTGTATGAATATGTCTCAAATGGCACCCTCTTTAACCATATCCAGAATAATGGAGCAATGCCTAGGTTTTCGTGGGACGATCGCCTCAGAATTGCAACAGAGGCTGCCGATGCATTAGCCTATCTTCATTCTGCAGCTGCAAAGCCAATCATTCACAGAGATGTCAAGTCTCCCAATATTCTGTTGGATGAGTACTATACTGCAAAAATTTCAGATTTTGGGGCTTCAAGACTGGTCCCCATTGATCAAAAACAAGTTACTACGCTAGTCCAAGGGACCTTAGGTTACTTGGATCCCGAGTACTTTCTCACAGGTCAGTTGACGGAAAAAAGTGATGTCTATAGTTTCGGGATAGTGCTCGCAGAGCTTATGACGGGAAGGAAACCAATTTCAAACACGAGAAAGGATGCAGAAAAGAGCCTGGCTACATTTTTCATCGTGTCACTGAAAGAAAACCGTCTGTTTCAAATTCTCGATCCTCGCGTGCTGAGAGAAGGGAGCATGGAACAGGTCCAGGCTGTGGCTGATCTCGTGAAGAGATGTCTTAAGTTGCACGGTGAAGAGCGGCCGACGATGAAGGAAGCGGTGATGGAACTCGAAAGCTTAAGGAAGTTCACAAAGCATCCCTGGATTCAGCAAGAGGTTCAAGAGGAAGCTGTTGGGTTGATGAGGGGGGAAGCGTCAGATTTGTACACAGTTGTGATTGATCCTCAGCTTAGCACCGGGGAGTACTCTGGACAGCACAGTCTGGGCACAACCCCTTTGATCTCTCCAGGTCACGGGCCCCGCTGATAAGTTGGTTTTGTCGTTTTATTTATTCGAGAACAAAGTCTTGCTTGCCTTTTTTTTATTTTTTTATGTGTGTGTTTGGGTCACTTCATTTCTGAAATGGCTTATCAGGTGATTGGTTTTGGGGATTTCAATTTTTGGAAGAACTTGAATTTCAATTCAACAATGTTGTATCAACATTTCTTCTTGTTGTAAGAGCACGATGCCTCACCAATTGCTTGCAGCGTTTAAGTTGTGATGCATCCATCATCTCTGGGAGCTAGATTCAATATCTTGTCGCCGGGTGTCATTTCAACACTTATGCTTCAAACTTTGATTTAATCCAAAATTCAATGAAGCAAATTATCAACGATAGATTAAAAGAATAAGAACAAGCTAAATCTCTCTGTGGTGTGGAATTCACTTTCAATTATCCGACCCGGTTAAACAATCCATCTATAACTATATAAAAATACGAGTTCTACAAAAAATTTCTTGCAATTTTTGAACTGATCTGAAATGTCCCTCAAATAATTAATTCTAAAAGGTTAGTATAGGGATAATTAAATAATAAATGGTGTGTTGGTGGAAAAGACACATTAATGTTCTATTATTAATGGCTAATCACTAAATCTGTGTAACACTTTAAAAAAAATGAAATCCGTGTAACTTATGGAATAGGGAGAGGATTGGTTGCTTCCTATTTTCTTTACCATAAAGCATAAACTAACTTTAGAAAGCTGTGAAGTGAATCTCTCCATAGTCTTTTGTTAAAACACTCTTGCTGTGTTCTGTTTTATATATTTTTTGGATTTATATATTGTTTACACTTATATATAGTTAATTTTGAATTAAAAGAGAAATCTAAAAGGGGTGAGGGTTATAATAATCTCTTTTAACACTTAATTTGAAAGCTTAAGATAACAAAGTAGACTATGATTTATATATCATTGAGCTTGTATTGCTTTTGAATGTTGGAAGCATATGAATTAAGATGCTTGGACTTTTTTTTTTTTAATTTTTTTCCTGCTAAAGAAATATTATTTCGGTTCTTTCCTGTTATTGTAGGTATATTTAATAACATTTTTGTATGTACTTTGTGATGTGAAGCATCATTTTATTATGTAAATTAAATAGTTTATGTGCACAAATATTATTATACTATATTAGTATGTGGATTAGTTGAAAATTGAACTTAAAAAATTGTGTTTCATTTGTTTCCAAAATCGTCTAAGGTGTACTTTAGTCACGTGTTAGTAATTTTTATATTGCTGAATATTGAGAGTAATTATATTTATTTTTCTACACTTAGGATTATAGGGTACATATATTTAATATAATTTTTGAACAATTTCTGTTATTTTTAATTGTAATAAAACAACTTAGTCATATCTTTCAAATGAATTATTTGGTGAAGTTGAAAAAATAACTAAGAATTGGAATTATCAGTCAATTTTTATAAACTACAGTAAGGTAAAATAAAATATTAAAATCTCAAATAAATTCGAATAAACAATTTTACAACACAACTCTAAAAATTTTGATACCTTCTGCATCTCAAATATAAAATCATAGTGATTAATTTTAATTGATCATAATTCTTGCATCTCAAATATAAAATCATAGTGATTAATTTTAAATGATCATAATTCTATTATACAAAATCACTTATAGAACATATGGCTATAAAGAATCGCATATCTATATGCCACGTCAATTAAATTAAATTAGAAAAAAAATAAAAGTATTTTATTTAGTATGTATCAGTTTGACACATAATGAAACTGATATTACATAAAATATTTGATGATTCAATTAATCATATAAGTATCTATGATAAAATTACATACCAATTTTACTATTTAAAGTTGTTATATTTATTTTGAGTATGATGATCAGAACATTCTACAATTATTAATTATTGAAAGATAATGAAATAATTTATTTATTTATTTATTTTTATCATTATTTGTAATAATAATAATAATAACAATGATGATGATGATGATATTGAATTTATTTATTTAGTCAGTATTATTTTGCTCTTGACAGTTTGTTATAAAGACCAAAATATATTTTGATTAGTTGACTATTGAGTATAATAATGTCTTTCACAATTTCAATATTTAAAATAAATATAAACTATTAAATTCAGACTTCACAATAAAATATAGAAAAAGAGAATTGAAAATACACTTAAAAACAACTATATTTCAAGTGATTATTTTGTTGTATAGTGAATCAAATGGTGAAAGAATATGCAATATAATATTACTGACAATGAAGAAGTTATAAATTATTTTAATAAATTAAAAAGTATGTTCATAGTTATATTTACAAAATAATTTTATGTGCGTGTATCTTTTCACACGCATATCTTCAAATGCAACCATAAGTTCTAAATCTAAACGCATATTAAATTAAATTTTCAAAACAAAATAAGTATTAATAATGCAAGCATACCATATGACTCTTTGGAGTGTAAAAAAACTCAAATTAAAAAAATAATAAATTCAAGTACATATTTTTTTATGAATATTAATTAAAAATAACAAGATTTTGGAAATGACAAAATATATGTATTTTTTATTACAACTTAAAAATCCAAATAATCATTTACCAATAAAAAAATAATTTAGTCTATTCAAGAACTAAGAATTCTAGAATTTTTAATAAAGTGTTAAGTACGTTTTGAAGCGAGCGTGCTACTTATTCATTTTTCATGTTGTATCTAAAGAAATGTCACGAACATTTCTTTCGAAGATGACTTAATGTTGACATGATGTAAAACATTTGATAAATATATCTTATGACGTCCAATTCCACAATTCATGTAACTTTACATTTCAATATAATTAATTTTTATAATTGTTTAAAGCATGTTATTTTGCATATATATTATTCATTGTGGTGTTTTTTTAACTCGCCGAAATTTTGGTCATTTAATGAAAATTAAATGGTATCTAAGAGAACCTTACGTCATGGGTTCTTTGCTAGCAATTTTGCAAACTTGCAACACATAAGTTGGTAAATTTAAAAACGGTATTTGAATTTTTTTTTTATTATTCTCAAATAGATTTATGATTTTGTAATAGTGTTTTAATTGGTGTCTAAATTCGTTTAAAAATAGAAAATTTAATCATATTAATTGGGTTTACTTCATTCTTCATCTAATATCCTCCTTCAATTATTTGAAAGCAAATATGATGACTTATTAAATTTAATTTTTAAATAATTTGATCATAAAGAAAAAAATTAAGAGATATATATACTGTGTACATATACTACTTGTTCAATGTTATTTATCATTATCATATTAATTTATGGTTTTTCTTCCTACTTATATTAAGAGAAAAAACATTTTAATGTTCATATTTAATAAAATAATTTAAAAATAGTTAATTTTTGGACAACATTCAAATTAATTTATTTTGTGAACTAAAAATGAATTATAAGTTACACATATGTGTATCCTCTGTATAAATATAATGTTAAAAATAATATTGCAAGTATTACCTTTTAATTATAATAATCTTTTAAATTAAATTGTAAATATATTCTATATTATATAATTGTAAATAATTATATTATGGCATTTAAGAGAAGAAAAATTTGCTTCCATACAAAACTAGTTTTCCAATTATTCAAATACACAAGAAAAAGATCAAAGTGTACTATTATTGAATGATTAATTAAATCGAAGAATATTTCTTTGATTAATTTATGAGCTATTTTTATAACATTTTATTAATAAATTTTAAGTAAGATGTATTATATATAAGGTGTGCTAGCAATGAGAATATGATCTATGCATATAAGAATAAAGAGAATACAAATAAATATACTTAGATAATATGAATATAGAAAAATATTTATTTCAATTATTCTACATGTCAAAACTTTAGGTACAAATGTAAAATAAAATTAATTAATAAAAGCAATGAATAAAATTCTAGAAAAATAAAGAATTCTCAATAAAAATTGGCTTATTTTTGCAAAATATAAAATTCAAAAAAGTATACATATTCAGTTGCAATATACTTTTATGATTTTTAAGTAAATGAACAAGGAATAAAAATACAAGTTTACAAGAAGTTTAGTTTTACGAAGCTTTTTATGATTTTTAAGTAAATGAACAAGGAATAAAAATACAAGTTTACAAGAAGTTTAGTTTTACGAAGCTTTTTATGATTTTTAAGTAAATGAACAAGGAATAAAAATACAAGTTTACAAGAAGTTTAGTTTTACGAAGCTTACTAATTCGCATTTTGCACTTTCCACTTATACTATGAGATAAAATTCTAAAATGCTTATTTTTAATAACATGATTTAGATTTAATTTTTTTCTATCCCATTTAAAATTAATATTGTAAGTATTTTTCTTTGATATAATTTTAAAATTAAATGAGCTATAATGATGATGATTATAACCCTTATTATAGTAAAAAATAGTGTAAACAAAAGGTGCTATTGAAATTTGATTATATTTAAGATTATATGATAAAAATATAATAATGAATTTTTCTTTTCAAAAACTCTCTCTTTTATTCTTTTTAGTATAATTTTTTAAATGTATTGAATTTTCTAGTGAATTTAATTTCATGAAAGTAAGCATCGAGATATCTTTCTGATCATATATCATATGATATATAAAAAGTTCTTCATGATTATTGAAATTAATTACTATAAAAAATTGTATTGACGAACGAATAGATATGAATTAGTAGGCATGAAGACATGATAAAAATTACATATAAATTATGCAACTTTGGATGTGTAAACTCATAGAACAAATTAATTGGAATTTAGATTAAAACTTTTTATCATTAATCTAGTTTCCTAGAAATCAAAATGAAGTAAAATTGTAGTATATATCAAAGTTATTAAATTAGATTAAAATAATATATCCTTTATTTTGCATAAAAATAATAATATAAGAAATTTCAACATGTAATACAAATTATAATTTTTTAATTTTATATAAGAAAGATAAATAATAGTGATATGGTATCACATAATCCTTTTTATGTTTTCATATTCTTGTATATTCTAAACTTAACAAGTTTGAAGCAATACACACACACATAAATAGACATAAATAGTATACAATTAGCTATTAAAGAATGAACTATGTACACAAAAATGAAAAATATTGTGGCCACCAACTATCGCCCCAAGATTTCTTAGACAAACAAATAATATGGTTTATAAATAAACATGATAATAAAAATACTTTTACTCAAAATAACAAAAATATGGAAAATCCAAATATATTAAACAAATTGATCATTGTACTAGTATTACTTATTCACACGCAACGCTCGTGCACTTCACTGGTACATTATAAATAAGAAAGCTGAGAAGCAAGGAAGGAAAACTTTTCAGTGGAAACTTTAAATAAAGCTAAGATGCCAGTTTGTGCACAAAATTTCACGGAAATGCAAGGGACAAAATGGCGCCAAAAAAAAAAAAATGATTGAGAAAGATTGAATGGAAGACTAATATATTACAACCGAATAACGTTTCATGGTTAATGGTATAAGCTGCAGCCGTTTGTTCGTCCTTCAGCGAGGGCTGTCGATAGGATGAATCATGCGGCTGTCCAAACTGCGTTGTCCCGAGTACACCCCAGTACTAAAATCTGCATCCATTGGCACAGCATAGAGATCAGATTGCTCGCTCATCAACCGTACGGCTTCCTCTTGAACTTCTTGTTGAGTCCAGGGATGTTGACTCAGCTTCCTTAAGCCTTCAAGTTCTATAGCCACTTCTTTCATCGTCGGTCTCTCCGTACTTTGTAACCTCAAACATCTCTTCACAAGCTCAGCAACAGATTTAATTTGATCCAAGCTTCCTTCTCTCAGCACACGAGGATCCAGGATTTGGAACAAACGGTCTTCTTTCAATGACATGACGAAAAAGGTAGCCAGGCTCTTTTCGTCTTCCCTTTTGGTGTTGGAAAGGGGTTTCCTGCCCGTCATGAGCTCGGCCAAGACCACACCAAAGCTGTAAACATCACTTTTTCCCGTCAGCTGGCTTGTGTGGAAGTACTCAGGGTCCAAATAGCCCAAGGTTCCCTGGACTAGAGTGGACACCCGTGTTTGACCGATGGGGACCAATCTGGAGGCTCCAAAGTCTGATATCTTGGCAGTGTAATACTCATCTAATAGTATGTTGGGGGATTTGACATCCCTATGAATAATGGGCTTTGCAGCTGCAGAGTGAAGATAGGCTAATGCACCGGCAGCTTCCGTGGCAATTCTCAGACGACTGTCCCAAGAAAACCAAGGCATTCCTCCACTGTTGTGGATGTGGTGGAAGAGTGTACCGTTTGGGACATATTCATAGACCAAGAGAGGAACTTCTGTTTCCAAACAGCATCCCAGAAGTTTTACAACATTTCTGTGGTTGACTTGAGTCAAGATAATCACCTCATTAATGAACTGCTCTATTTGAGTCTCATCCATTATTTGCGACCTCTTGACTGCCACGATTTGTTTATCTTGGAGGACTCCTTTGTACACCATACCATAACCACCACGGCCTAGTATACGATTATCTGAATAATTGTTGGTGGCCTTTTCAAGTTCTTGGGCCGTGAAGATCTTGGTAGATTTCATATTCCTGTCGTTTGAGGGAAGTTGCTGCCTCAACAGCAATCCACCATTTTGCTGGAAGAATTTTTCTCTGAGTTTCATGAGCTTCCGCTTTTTTATACCGAAGTAAAGAACAGTGGCGGCAATTATAAAGGCCAAGAAGCCAAAGCTTATACCTGCAAATTTCATCTAATATAGTCAGTACAGATGAATCAAGTAAGATCAAGCAAACGTCCAAGCACATCGCTTGAAAGATTACCTTAAATATATGCTTAGCGTACTACGCATGTGATCAGTTATACTTGCCATGCCAATTAGACTTCATTTTTAGAAGAATTACTGTGCCTATATTCAGAGTTGAAAAATATTTATGGTTCCAGATGATGATAAATGATCAGATCAGGGGTGCTTCTCTCGTATTTGCACCAGATAGTCCAACATTTTGAAAACCTAAATTTGCTTTGTAAAATGCAATGGTTTTGGTATGATGATAGCAAGACGGCAGAGGTACGAACATAATATTATTTAAGATATACCTAATGCAAACTTGGTAACGGGAAACTGAGAGTTCTCAGAAATGCAACCGCGTCCATCTTTTGTCCCGTCACCGAAGTATCCCTTCTTGCAAGAACAGTTAAATCCGCCTCGTGTATTTGTGCAGATCCCATGTTCGTCACACGGATTATTTTCACATTCATTGATATCTGCAAAAGAAAGCTCCACAAAATGTTAAATTTGTCTATTGATTCTACAGCAACGTGATATATTAAACTACCAAAAGAGAGAGGCAAATTAATCAAGTACCTGTGCAGCCTGGACTAAGATACGGATTCCCCTCGTATCCTTTGGGACAGCTACACCGGTATCCTCCAAGACCAGCGTCAGAATCAACACAATAGCTGTTTTTATGGCAAGCAAAATTATTGGATTTCTTAGCCTCAGTGCAATTCTCGGTACCAATTGCCCACTCCAGAACCACAGGCACGTTTTGAATGGTCCTGTTCTGGAAACTCGGGTCATTAAGGTCGGACGCACTAAATCTGAAGCTGTCGGGATCTCCAAGAAAGGCATAGCCGCAGGGGTCAAATGACCAAATATCTACGTGACTTTTGAGAGAGATGGACCTTGAATTGAACTTCTGGAGACCCTTCGGTATGGCAGTCTGGCAACATCCAAGGCCAGAACATTCCCCTTCAATCAAATCGTGGCTATTGGAACACAGAGAGACGCATCCGCTGGTGAAATTACGCCCAAAACCTTGCGATCCGGTTATCAGCGCAAGATCATCGCATCCCACTACGGTGAACTTGTTTTTGTGGGAAAAGGTGAAAGGCGTGGTTGAAAGGTTGATAGACGCTGGGTTTTGGCGTGTCTTCTCGCCAGATTGGCCGAAGCAGGTTGCGCCCACCCAGTTCTTGATGAGTACTCTGTCGTCCGTGATGCTCACGATCTCTAGGTTGATCGTGGAAATGAAGGGCCTTGGAGGATCGAACGAAGTGTCGCAGTTGACGTCAAACCAGGTGCCTAATGAACACCCCGTCCCTATGCCAATCCCAAAAGGATATGGAACAGTCAAGTTCCCGCATTTGCTCCGGCAATTAGGCTTCGTGATGGTTGTGTCCTGGGCCAAGGCCACTGGAAGAAGCCAAAGGGAGAGATAGAAGACAGCAGAATTCAGAGACGTGCACATTGCAATGTCAACTGAAATGAGCTCTAGCAAGCAAATACGTGCCCCGGTGTGTCAGCTTAAGTATAGGGGTGCTACGAGTTCTGAAGTCTGCGCTGACATGGAATAAATTTTGTGTAATTGAACAGCATTAAGCCGTAAACTATGGGTTTGTGTGTATACGCCAGCAATTTCCAGGAATGTACGCGGGTAGGAGATGGTGTGTTGGTGGCCGGTGTTCATTAAACAAGAACAACTTGACCATGTGACCGCAGCACGTAAACCTCATTCTTGGCATTTGTTATGGCTATGTTTGTTTTCACATTTTGAACCCCCAAAAGAAACACCTAATCATTTTTCCTCTTTCCTATTGTGGAGCTGACTGAAAAAGGAAAAATGGCATTAATCCGGCGCACGAAAAGCCGAATCCTCGAAACTTTCACACCTTATGCAAGTTGTGATATGTGTGTAGTATTGATTAACCATGCATCAGCGGCCCTGTTGAATGGCCCCTCGATCCCGTGAGTTTTTGTGCATCTTTTGGATTTACAAAAAGGAAAATGTTGTGGTGAAGAAAACAAACCACGAAAATCTGCTGTCTTTTCTGAAATCCAACAATCTAACACGCAGTATGTAGGCGTAGAATTAGTCAGCTTGGGAGATTGGCGTCCGTTTGTCATTGTGGTTTGAAATTCTACAAAAAAAAATGAAAAAACAATTGTACGAAGAAGTCGAACATGCACGGAGAATATTTCATCAAGGGTATTCATTTCTACCCATTGACTACGTTATTGCGCAAAGACCAGCGCAACACTTGACCAATCCTTTGCTATTGCTGCAACGGATTTACATATTTATTTGTTTTCTGAGCCAGCTAGGCTGGAGTAATTTTGGCTAGAGAAAAGTAAGTGCATCCCTACGCTGCTCCAGCGTGGTTCAAAATTGATGAATGAACAATTTTTTATGAAAGACGAAGTCTTCGAAAACAAGAATTGAAGAATGAAAAATATACCATAAAACTTTGATTTTGGATGGCAAGACTTTACTTACTTAAAGTATTGATTTATTTCCTAGTATTTAATTTTTTTTTATTATGGTTGTTTAGCAGGTTAAGTAATACTATCATTATATTACTTTGTATCTTATAAATAGAGGCATTGCGTAGAGAATTTAATTAAGAGAATAATACAGAGGAGACAGGAATTAAGAGAGTAATACAGAGGAGACAGGAGTAAAATGTGTGAAAGGCAGCAATCTCTTTTTTCAAGAACGATAATAGGGGCGAGTGACTGCAACGCCCGCACCACAGGGTATAAATGGGTTGGGGCTTTAATTAAATAAATAAATATATACATACATACATATATATATATATATTATTTTTATTTTTGCTTATATTTTTGAGAAAATAAATTGTACCATATAAATTTATGTAATTATTTTAATTTTACATTCGTTCATTTGTTAATAATTTCATTTTCCTTCTCTTCTAATTTATTTGAAAATTAATTAATGTAAATTATTTTTCGATCATTATATTATGAAAAAATTGTTTGCCCCTATATTTTAATATTTTTTATATTAATTATAAAAGACACTTTTCATGTAAATTGTTTTTTGTAGAATTAATCGGTATCATTTAATTTTGATAATATAAACAAATAAGATTAAAATTTTTTTTGAAATTTAATTTTTTAAATAAAATTAGATTTTTTTTTCCCTCTAACAAGATGCCTGTAAGAAATCAGGGCGAGGTGAGGGGAAGGAAAGGAGTAACAATAGCAAGGGATGGGGCGGAGGCGGTATTTGATCCGGAGTGGGGGATGGGAGAGCCATCCTACGTTTTCTTGTATAAGTTAGGCCTTATTTGGTTGATTTTTTCGCCTTTATCAATAAAGTTTGTTTCTTTATCCATAATTTTCCAACTTCTTTGCTTTCTTTCTTCAAACCTTTTACTTTTACTATGTTTCTTAACAACTCTTCGCACGTTGAATCCATCACAAAACTAACATTGTGATACACTAAATTTGACTTAGTATAAGGCGGGAATAAGATTTTCAATATGCTTAAGTAAGATTAATATAAATGGAATTATAAGTCGTCTGACTTACATACAAGCAGACTCATAACCTCTAAAGTCAGAAGGCAAACGTGCACCAGTGCAATTTTGTAGGATTTTCCAAGGATAACGACCCATTCTCTCGCCGCGTAGTGTGCTCCAAAAGACCTATTTGTCCCCGAGAGACATGCACTGGAAGTCTACCGCCACGTTATTCTTTAGCTCATCATGTGTAATTATATCTTTGGTTTGTTACAATATCCTGTAGACCAATATTATTCCGAGATTATGCAACATCATAAATATATATATATATATATATATGTGTGTGTGTGTGTGTGTGCACATATACATAAAAACAAACAAGTCATGAATATAATTCATTTCTTTTACACTATTCATAAGATATTTCTAACGAAAACACATTTTTAAAAATAGGTTCCAACAAACCCCAAACATTTTCGATGAGAAAATCAGATTAAGCAGTGGTATCCATCCCAACGTTTGGGTTTGAGAGTCTATACCGTTTTGTATAGATTCGGGCAATGATATATTTTGTTAATTTGTTGAGGACATTGCATAAAGATGATCAAAGAAGAAATAAAATTATTTCAGTAATATCACTGCTGTTATCCCCCCCCCCCCACCCCCACCCTCCTTGTTTTCTGCTTGCCTAGTTGTTTACATTTTGGTGCCATCGATGCATTCACATAATTGAGACGTTTGCCAACCCCTATTTCTTCAATTGCAAAATTTGTTAGAAATGTGCATCTCAGTACGCACCCACACTCACACAAGTATCTGGGCAGGGACACCTCATTGCCTCAATCTGGACAATTACATACTCTCCTAGAAAGTACTTTTAATTATTAAACTTCTGTTTCAAGGCGGCAGCAGCAGCAGCAGAGAGATTGAGCCCCGAATTCTTGAAGTAGTACAGACTTAATACATTATTTTAGGTTGGATCAATAAAGTTGACAAAACATTCACAAATGTTGTAATAAAGTTGGGAACACACAACCACCTAATAATAAATTAAATAGAGTGAGACATAAAGTTTTTAATGCAATTAGAGCAATGTTTTCCTCACCTAGGAAAACCCGTTGATCAATCTCTGTTTGCCTTGAAGTTAACACTCCCATCCGATTAGCTTTGTATTAGGCTCTTTACAATATAATCTTTATTATTCCAAGTTGAATGATATCTCCAATGACTTTCCCAAAGTAATTGTCCCTATCGCCCCAAACTCCTCGCTCAAGTGTATTAAATCTCATTCTCAAATTGTACAATTAAAGAGTCCACCAAGTTTGTGAACTCTAATCAAACCAATTTTAGTCCACGTTGTGCCAACTCCTTAGTAAAAAATGTCTTCAACTCCTATGCAACGCAAATATTCAAAGAATTTTCCAAATATTCAAATGGATCAATATATACATGATTTTGTAGAAGCTCGATTTTCCATCATTTTACCAGTTCTTCATTTTTGTACTCGTTTTCAACCTCCACTTCAAATTTTATGGATTTTCCTTCTTAACTTTATTCTCTCCAATTCCTATTAATTTTGTTATTTCTTCTTGTTTAACTGGCTTGTCATCAATTTCCAAACATTCATTATGAATGATATTATCTTTGTGTTGTGTGTATTTAAATTCTCTGTCTTCTTTTTACTCTCTTCATTTAAAGGAGACATTTTCATTGATGAGTTTTGCTTAGCATCTCTGAGTTGACTGAAACCAATATAAGTATCAATTTCTACATTTGGACATCGACTAATTGAGTGTCCTCTTTTAAAATAATTTAATCACAATATGTCATTATCAAATACAGGATAAGCAGTAGAAATATTATTAACTGCCTCAATCTTCTGCAATTGACAATCTATTTTATCTATAATTCTGGACATCTGTTGAATTACTTGAGACATCATCTTCAATTCTCCAGTGAAAGATTCACACATAAATTTAGTATGATTAAGATTTTCAATCTGACATGCATTATATATAGCCATAATAGGGTAAAAATACAATTTAATTTCACAATTTCTCAACTCTCTTTTTTTTTCCTCTTCATGTCCTTTTCTTTATGTTGTCACAACGTTGCTTTTAAGTCTCTATTTTTTTGCTTTTTCTAATTCTGTTTTTTTTTTTTTGCTTCTTTTGTTCTGATACCAACTGACGTTGTCAGATGGGACAGTCGAAAAATAAAAATTAATTGAACCCAAATTGAATTTCAAGAACGTGAATTGTATATTAAAGTGCTCGACTCAACATGATGAAACCAAAATGAACTCAGAATTGAATAATCAATGTGATAGGACAGTCACAATTAATACGTTGAGATCGATAGATACGTTTAACCTACTCAAGAATCACTCCTATAAAATTGATTTGAATGTTCTTATTTCTAGATAAAGTTAAATGATTTTATAATTTTTAAATTCAATTATCAAGATCTCTCTCTACAACTAAATAAAAAAAATTATTTATACTAAATCCTGTCAAATCATAACATAAAAAACTCCTAATTTATTAATAAAACTCATTAACAAATAAAAATAAAAATAATAAATATTAAAATGAAATTCCACGTATATCCCTGGATCCGTCAATTCTGCTCCTGAGATTATTTATATTGATCAATCGTGAAGAAGGCTTTCTTCGTCTGTAGTATGTGGGCCGGAGCTGGTGGCCCCGACCGTAACGCGCAATGAAGAGAGCCAGATTGCTGCGTTCTCCGCAGGTAAGGCGTTTTGATGGCTTGCCGTGGAATAAGCATGAAGGCGACGGGGAAGTGCTCCTGCATTGCTGGCTAGCCTACGACATCAAAAATTCTTGCTCCATTTGATGACGTCCGTAGGAACAAGGTTAATGGCTCAAACTTCAAAGTGGTGGGAGGGGCTGAGTTGAAACACAGAAGGGCATAAAAAACAATATACGTGGATGAGAGGGGTGAGGGCAGCGTGGAGGTGACTGAAGGGCAATTGCCGCGGCCAATGAGGATTCTACCTTGACCTCGCCACTGGCCAGCCCGTTTTTTGTTGTAAATTGTTGGCAGAAGTCTTGCACTGAGATTAGGTTCGCCTGTCCATTAAGTTACCAGAAATCTTGCAACAGAAAAGGAATCACTTCTTGTTTGCCCATGCAAAGGTCTTTGTTATTCATCACCTTTTCTACATGCACGAATACGATATTTGCTTTCTTTTAGAAGACTTCTTAGTTTGACGAAAAAGTTGACCTCTTCATAAAAAGGAAAAAAAATGAAAATTATGTTGATTTAACTGTAGTCAGGCGCATTATTCTTCGTCTCTTAATATCTGATCTGATTTTACTGTCTCAAACATACAATGTAAATTTTTTTTTTTAATTTAAAATTTTCCTCCCATAAATTTATTATTTTTCAATTATTATGCTATATAAATTAATACATATATTGATATAAATTAAAAATTTTAAAATATAAAAAAATTTATAATTAAATATATTATTTATTCAAACCTAACTCCAACCAAATATTATCTTCAACCAAACCCCCTTCCAAACATAACCCGAAAGATTTAGGATATCCATCAATAATTTTTGGTCAGGCAATTTTAATGTTAATCATCGTTTCCATTTTATGGCGAGGGGGTCGCCAAAGCCCAATCCCAACACTCGTTTCAATAAATCCCCCAACACTCGTTTCAATTAAGGTGCACGCTTTTAATTGCCGGCTTCAAAGCCTAATCCATGATCGCGCGTGCAGTTCTGCACCTCTAACCTCCTAAACCTTAACTCCATTCTTTAATCAGCTTTTTCTTTTTCCTTAATTTGATTTCTACTGGAAATAATTTAATATGACATTGTCCATGTTTGTTTTTATTGAAGTTTGAAGGATGTCGGATGAAGAAAGGGAGGAGGGGGAGTGGGATCTTACTTCTCCTAAGGTGGTCACGAAATACAAATCTGATGCTGAAATTCTTAACAGTAAGACATTCTTTCCGCGTATACTATTTATTGTACATCACATTATTCGGGTGCTTGTATATTTGCGCTTAGTAGCGTTGAGTGTGTAAAATTTGTGGTTGCTAACTTTGTCTATAAGAGAACGTGTTTATCGAAAAATTTAATTTTTTTCACGTCCTGGGATTACTTCTGGGTGATTATGATTTATTATTTATTTACGTATTTATTGAATTTATGAAAAATTTGTCGAAATTCTGCAGAGGCTCTGCAATTAGTATTGTTCGAAATCCGAATGCAACCCGAATGCCAGGATTGTCGACCTTTGTGAGAAAGGAGATGCTTTCATCAGAGAGTGAGTAATCTCAATTGCTTAGTAGCATGCACACATGAGCTAAGAAATATGGCGTTGAAAAATTTTTGAAGTACACAGGTAGCCATGTGAATTACTCGTACCGCCGTATGTGTTCTAATAGCCAAAAAGGGAACTTGTACAAGAATGTGAAGAAGAAGAAGATAGAAAGGGGTGTTCTTGCTTATCAGTGAGCAACACGGTCTGCCACCTTTCGCCATTGGCTAGTGTTAAGACTGTGTTGGAAGATGGAGATATTTTGAAAATGTAAGCCACGTCAAGCATTTCTGTATATCCAAATATGTGTGTATATACACAAATAATATACCATAAGCAATTATTGATGCACTTATGGAAACTGGGACGGCGGGAAAAATCATGGAATTTATTTAGAGTGATATCGGGTGTCGTATAGATGGATTTATAGCTGTAGTGGCGCACACCAATGTACTTCAGCAAGGACCAGTCACTGGAACGGCAGCTGATATTATTCCAGCTGCAAATACTGCTGCAGAAGTTGCCTTGAGATTAGTCAGGCCCGGGAGAAAGGTATCCTACCTTACATGAATAAGTATTTGAGTTTTTGGTTGCTGGGCCTGAGTGCGAATACGTGTTTCTGAGATCTAATAGATTTTGAAGGTGTGACTTACTCAGCTACGAGCTAATTTATCTTAAATATTATTTCTGCTATTAGCTTATGCCTTCAAACTGATATAATTTCTCCAATCAATTGTACTCTTATACCTGAATGAGCCTTTGGAGAGAGCATGCATGCTCATGCCTTGGTTGGAAAGGACAGCTATCCATTTATGATCTTGTAGCTCCTGGATTTTTTCATATTTCCCAGTTCCTTACCTTTTCATTGTCTGTCATACTTCTAGTCAGACATTGCATGAATTTTACTAGTGGAAATGAGTGGTTCTTATGGGATTATTCCTTGCAGTTTTATGTCACACGTGCATTGGAGATGTGAAATATTCAGTTCCAGTCATATCATACTGATTTCCTCTCTCTGTCATTATTATATTAGTGGCATTATGCTAATTTGTCTTAGCTCTAGCCTTTCATTCTTGGCTCCGTGAGAATACCTTGTAAGTCCAATTAGTCGATAGCGAAATGATGCTACTGTCATAGTTACTCTGATAGGGTACATTGTTCATTGGTATTTGTTTTAAATCTAATTGGAGCATTTAAACAGTCGCTTCTATAGAAGATAGTGATAATTGAATGTCATTTTCCTTAGGTGATAAGTAGGGAACTTTTCCTAGGTGGTTAAGCCCTTGTTTATCTCCCCATTTGCCTGTTGTCTATAGTGCAATTGGCCAGCTTGAATGTTCTGGGGTGAAGTTAGGGTGTCAGCTGTAACTGTTGGTCCAACATCAGACTTGTTACATTAAAAAAATATATCCTTCACTTTGTAACCAAGCATGCATGCTTATGTTTTTTAAGTTGGTTTGAACTAATTGCAGATGAGCTTTTACCAAAATCTGATTTCAGAATCCAGCTTATTTAGGCCATTTGAATCTAGTTGCTTGTATTACAGAAAAAAGTCTGCAATACTTGGAAGGACAAGCATGATCCTTGAAATGGTTGATTGCATTAAAGAGTGATTAGAATAGTCTTACATCCAAGAAGTTCTTTGTAGTCCTAATCAGACTGAGAGATTTGTGTTTTCCTTTTTCTCAGCGTTTTCAGAATCCAAGTGTTCAATTTTCTTCTGAATTTGGTCTGCTTATCGCTGTATGTTACTGTTGTAGGTGAGTTGTAATTCTAGTAAACAAAGAAGCTTAAAAAGAATTTCCTTCCTTTCCCTTGTTTGAAAGAAGAGGCAACTTTGCCCAGGGGATCAGTTTTGCAATTAATTTCCTCTATTTTCTGTTGCCAGATTTCCTGTAGGCTGGGCGTCTTAGGTATTTGCAACTGATTTGCATGCCTTCAGTCTTTTGTCTTGCGAAGCCAAGATCTGATTGTCTGTGAATTTGACATTTGGTGATCGGGTAAAATGACTTGTACGAATAATTAACATGTAGTTGCTGTTTGATTTAAATCATTGGTGGTTTCTTCGATTCGTTCTTGTTGAAATACATTGTAGCTGTTGTAGTATAATGCAGTTCGTTGATTTTGCCCTACACTGTACATTTTATAAAAGATTTTTATTTTTCCAATTAATTGTAGAACAAGGACATTGCTGAGGCGATTCAGAAAGTTGCTGCTGCTTAGGACTGCAAGATTGTTGATGGAGTTCTGAGCCATCAATTGAAACAATTTGTGATTGACGGAAACAAGGTTGTGTTAAGCATCTCAGGCCCTGGTGCAAGAGTTGACAAAGCAGAATTTGAGGAAAATGAGGTGTATGCTATTTACATTGTTACAAGTACTGGTGAAGGCAAGGCAAATACTTTGTCTATGTATTTTGTACATGTTCTTTAATTAATTAAGGGTTAATTACACCGACTTATTTTTCAAGTTAGTATAATTACAAACTATACCTCTTTTTTTTAATATTAAAATGACCTCCCCTCTAAATTTGAAATGATAAAACCCTTCCAATGGAATGAATAAAAAGACCATATTTTTACTTAAATTTTAATCTTGTTTTGAAAAGTCATCTTAATCTATGTAATTTGAGCAGTGGAATAATTTTATTGTTGAGTAAATCCTGAAGATGTTATTGTTACTTCTTCTAAACTTTATCAACTATGTAAGTCAAAACAAAAATTGCAGAAATTGAAAAAAAAAGTCTTATTATGAATCAAAGTGGCACTTGAATAGATAATATCAGAGTGTTTAATAACAACATAAAAATGTGGCAATATAAATAACGAATTAGAAATAAAATAATGAGGAGATTTAAATTGAGTAAGTACAAATAATAATAATAATAATATGTTAAAATTATAATGAATTGCTTTAAAATCTTAATTTATTGTTAATGAGCCCCTCTAAATTGGCCATATTCTTAAGGGTATTCTTATCCATAAATTTATTTTAAAAAATAAAAAATGAAGGTTACAGGTAAATTAAAAAAACAAGTTAATCTTTTAAATAGCATCATGAAAATACAAGGAAGTAAACATTTCAAATTTAGAGAGAAAGTTATTATAATATTGAAAAGGAAAGGGGTATAGTATAGTTTATAATTGTTTTGATTTAGAAGGAAGTGAGTGTAATTAATTCATTAATGAATTTTTTAGTAACGAGATTAGTCATAGAATTTCATACGGAACTTGCTGCCAGAATTATTGGATGAGAAACAGACAACGGATATGTAAAAGAGATGTTGACAAGAATTATCACTAAAAGATGAAGGCTTCTAGGTTCGTAATTAGTGAGATAAGTTAGGAGTTCCCAATCATACCATTTTCTGCTGGGTTTGTCGTGTTGCAGCTCATTTCTTAGATAGATTGCTTTTTTCCTTCCGAGCGAAGATAATTACCAAGAGGATTGGATAGCAGGGTTTGGAAGACAAGCATGTCCATTTGGGCCTGGTAGAATGTGTAAGCCACAATCTTTTACAGCCATATCCTGCACTTCCCGAGAAGCCTGGTATGAAGTCATGAATCTCAAAATATCACTTACCAAATCCATCAACCCCCTATGATTTATTTTCTATGCTCATGAAGGTCTACTACTTGTTTTGAAGGTGATCTGTTAGCACACATCAAGTTCAATGTTTTGCTGATGCCAAATGGGTTTGATTGAATCAAATCTCACCTCTACAGGGGCTGCAACCCACAAGAACAGTTGATGATCCCAAGATCAAAGCTTGGCTAGCATTGGGCACAAAGACCAAAAAGAAAGGCGGTGGCAACAAGAAAGAAAGGTTTGTTTGGATTCATATAGTTCATTTGGGTATCTTGTTTTCGGCAGGACTTGCATGTTCTCTCAATCTTTTGTGCTTTTAACATGAGTAAATATAACTGGTACAAATGCGCGTGGAGGTAAGAAAGGGCCAAGGGGACAAATCTGAGGCAACAGCTATGCCCTTGGATACGGCGGCACCAAACGGTGCAGTTTCCCAGCAATGAGCAGATTTATGTTTTCAGTTTTATGTGCACCATGAATGCGTTGGCATGTCTTTTAGAGTATGCGGCTTTGCTGACGGCACTTTGTTTTTTCAGAGTTCCGACAAAACGATAATCAAACAAAATTATCTAAAAGAACAATTGCAATTGATATCTGGCAGTTCACCGATGAAATATGAAATTAATGAGGCCTTGCACCAGACAATAGTTAATAATAATATTAATGTTGGAATGAAAGTTGCCATCCTCGCATGAAGGGTACCGTAGTATCTGGGAAGTCACAGGCTGTTGGAGGTTAGCCTTGAGCCTATCGTCCTAGAATCAATGAATTACAATAATAGACGAGGAGACTGTTCTGTTTATTGAGTTTATTTTATTGTCTTCGAAACCCCCGGAAAAGCCAACCACACATGGTTGGGCGAACCAGGGTTTGACGGGCAAATTCTGCGTGTGCGCCTCGTTTTGGTACCACGCGAATCCAGACGAGCCCCAGGTTTTCCACCGTCGCCCACGCGGGTGATAGTGCGTAGATTGCCCAGCAGCATTCCTTTGAACACCGGGAAACCCCCAAACTTTTCGTCCAGCTGGCTTGCCAATTTCCATTTTACTTTCCCATTCTGATCGTTTGTATTGCAATCTTTTTGTCCCCCGATTGGGCGAGGCCATGGGAATGAAAACCAGCAGCTATGTGTCATTTTCACCTGTCCCGATTTCCTGTGCTCTAGTGCGGGTTCAAATCCCACTTGTATTTGTAACCTAACCAATCAAAAGACGCGTATTTTGGGGAACCCAAAAGCGAACCGCGCGGTTTAGTAAATGCGGCCGGCGGAGATTGCCTTGTCGCTCTCTTTTCTTTCCCTTTTATGACAAGGAACTTCCCTCTACGCAATAATTTGTTTTATATTTGATTAACACACGTATATCATGTACCGACAGCGAAATAATTTGATTGCGGATCGTGTCCCATCACTTTAAAAATTCTTAACAAAATTGTTGATTGACTCAAATCTTTTGAGAGGTTTGATTTCCTTGCCATATCTTTCCGACTTGTGAAATGTCTAAATATCATACTCTGAGGCTTCTTCACTTAAAATAAGACCAACAATTGCTCACGAGGAAACCAACGAAAATGTACACACAAATGTATGTACTTTTCTTCAACAATAAATAGATTTTCAAATAAGACTAAAAAAGCTCATAATCTGAAGTCTTGTTTATTTTATTCAATCCAAATTTGATCCGTAAAAAGTTTTTTGTATCTTTTTAAATGAGATATAAAAACGTGATGTGACCCAAGTGGAGAAGTAAAGTTGATCAACTGAAGTCCGTGTTCTGCATGTGTGTGACTTAATTATTTCAATTCAAAGACAATAACCGACAATAAAATTAAAATTCTCTTTAACCATTCTATTAATGAGAGTAATAATGTTGGGATCGCCGCAGTAACATAATATATAAGGGCAGCATAGTACGGCAGCTTGACACTTTGATCCAGAAAATGCATACGCAAATCTCCAACCCCGCAGCTGTACCCCAAAATAGAAAAACCCTCCAACCCCGCAGCTGCACCCGAAAAACAAAAAAACCTCCAACCCCGCAGGCCCCGACATTATTTAACGTTGTTCCAGAATCTCGACTCCAAGTCTTGTTTTTAAAAATCAAAAAATCTTTGACTCCAAGTCAAAGCACCACGGCCCTTGAAATGATTCCATGTGCCTTTATTCCTGCTTCAGAGCTGATAGCGCCCCCAGTTTACAAATTTTCCCATCGCCTCTCCATTCCTCATCCTCAACTATAAATTGCTCTGCAAACTTGTAAGATATGTAACACGTCCAGATTCACTTCATTTCCTCTCGGTTTCCTTTTCATCTCCTTGTCTAGCATCTACCGACTACCAAACGTTTTTTTAGCATTTGTTTTCTCGCCATGGACACAAAAATAGGTTCCTTGGATTCTTGCAAGCCCGTCACGTGTAATGGCATCGGTGACCTCCCCTCCAATGGCGTTGTTTCAACCATCCAATCTCCCGCCATACCTTTCAACTCAGCCGAGGCTACCCTCGGCCGCCACCTCGCTCGTCGGCTCGTCCAGATCGGCGTCGACGACGTGTTTTCCGTCCCCGGCGACTTCAATCTGACGCTGCTTGACCATCTCGTCGCCGAGCCGGGGCTCAACTTGATCGGATGCTGCAACGAGCTCAATGCAGGGTACGCTGCCGACGGATACGCCAGGGCTCGAGGAGTCGGCGCATGCGTCGTGACGTTTACTGTCGGAGGATTGAGTATTCTGAATGCCATCGCCGGCGCCTATAGCGAGAATCTTCCGGTAATTTGCATTGTTGGTGGCCCCAACTCCAATGATTACGGTACTAACCGGATCCTACATCACACAATTGGGTTGCCGGATTTCAGCCAGGAGCTACGTTGCTTCCAGACCGTTACCTGCTATCAGGTATTGTTTGCGTATGCGTTCATTTGTTTCCGAGGATCTGAGCAAGTGTTTTAAACTCGTTTTGCTCGATTTAATTTTAAAAACATGCGACAACGTTTTTCGAGTTTATTTTTACTTCCGTTGTTTTCAGGCGGTGGTGAATAATTTGGAGGACGCGCACGAGTTGATAGACACGGCGATATCAACGGCGTTAAAGGAGAGTAAGCCGGTGTATATAAGTGTGAGCTGCAACTTGCCGGCGATTCCACATCCGACGTTTAGTCGTGAGCCTGTTCCGTTTTCGCTCTCCCCAAAGTAAGGTTCGGTTAACATCCTTGTGTCGTTATTTCGGGCATGGGGAAAGTTTCAAAAAATAAAAAGGCGAAACTTGGGATTCCTTTAAAAAAAAAATTGCTTTCAGAAGTTGGTGGAAATATTATTTAATTTTACACTTCTCCTGCCATATTTTAATTTGCTCTGTGTGTAGATTGAGTAACAAGATGGGCCTGGAAGCGGCAGTGGAAGCAACAGCAGAGTTGCTGAACAAGGCCGTGAAACCAGTGATGGTAGGCGGACCGAAACTGCGAGTTGCTAAAGCGTGCAATGCCTTTGTTGAATTGGCAGATGCTTGCGGGTATCCTATTGCTGTTATGCCATCGGCCAAAGGACTAGTGCCAGAGCACCAACCCCATTTCGTCGGTACCTACTGGGGTGCTGTGAGCACTGCCTTCTGCTCTGAAATCGTGGAATCCGCCGACGCTTATCTGTTTGCGGGGCCAATATTTAACGACTACAGTTCAGTTGGATACTCTCTGCTTCTCAAGAAAGAGAAGGCAATTATTGTGCAGCCCGACCGCGTGATCATCGGTAACGGGCCGACGTTTGGGTGCGTCTTGATGAAAGATTTCCTCGCCGCCCTTTCAAAAAGGCTGAAATATAATCCGACTGCGTATGAGAACTATTACAGGATATTCGTTCCCGAAGGAAATCCTCTGAAAAGTGAGCCCAATGAGGCGTTGAGGGTTAACGTTCTGTTTCAGCATATTCAGAAGATGCTGTCCGGGAAGACAGCTGTCATTTCGGAGACAGGGGACTCGTGGTTTAACTGCCAGAAACTCAAATTACCACAGGGATGCGGGTGAGCAATAGCATATAACACATTCGGTAATTTGTTTGGACCTCCATGCACCTACTCTGTTTCTTAAATGGATATTTGGTTTACAGGTACGAGTTCCAGATGCAGTATGGATCTATTGGCTGGTCAGTCGGTGCATCATTGGGTTATGCCCAAGCTGTTCCACAGAAACGAGTGATAGCCTGCATAGGCGACGGTAGCTTTCAGGTATGCATCTTAATGTCGAAACATGTGCGCTCTTTCTGGTCTCTTAAATCTGGAAACCCAAATCCTTGCTTGGACGAATAGTAATAATACTGTCGTGTTTTGTTTTCGCCACTATTAACGGAAGGCGATTCTAAAATGTTTCTGACCTCTGAAACATGAAATGCTACGAGGAGGTACGTATGTATATATGTGCTATATGTGTATATTTACTAGCATTTTGGTGAATGGGTGTAGATGACGGCCCAGGACGTAGCAACAATGCTTCGATGCGGCCAGAAGTCCATCATCTTCCTGATAAACAACGGTGGTTACACCATCGAAGTGGAGATCCATGACGGGCCTTATAATGTGATTAAGAACTGGAATTATACGGCCTTGGTGGATGCAATCTGTAACGGTGAAGGCAAATGCTGGACGACTAAGGTGAGTGGTTGTACTTGCTTAATTATTTAATGGCGTAGTTGCTAGTGATGATGGAGAGCATGGCTCCTTCCTACTGATTCAATTCCCGTGTGCATGCACTCTTAGGTCCGATGCGAAGAGGAGCTTACAGAAGCAATTGGCACGGCTACGGGAGCCAAGAAAGACTGCTTGTGTTTCATCGAAGTCATTGCTCACAAGGACGACACGAGCAAGGAACTTCTGGAATGGGGTTCCAGGGTCTCTGCAGCTAATAGCCGCCCGCCGAACCCTCAGTAGATTGAATCTCTTATTGCTCTACTTCCTATGTTGTGCCTAATTGCCGATACTGAAGCGGGATTACGCTTAATGTTGCCCAGAGTTGGATCTGTATACGTAGGGGTACGGCTGCGCGCAGATGGTGGTGCTCGGCCTTGCCCTTTTCATAGTTCTGGTTTTTGGAAGTGACTTGTCTTGTAAAACTGATTTGACAATACTTCGAAAGGAGTATATTTTACAAGTTCGCACGCTATTCATTTATACTTATGGCGTAGTATATATGTAAAATGAAATACAAGTGTGTGTGTGCGTGTGTGTGTACAAAACAATTGGACTGATTATCCATGGGGCAATCCTTTTTACTTTCAAACCACCCAGGCCCATTTGTCAAACTGAGAGGTGAGAGGTATGGAATGAATGATTTTGAAATATGAATAATTGGATAAAAGCCCATTATATGCGTCTTCTTGTATAATGTATTTTGTATGCTTTCTCGAATACCATAATGTTCCCGAGTTCCCCCCTTTTTTTTTTTGTTTTTTTTCATTTAGCCTGGAATAAAGTTATGTCTAGAATAATCGCTGCGATTCAGTGTCCTTACGAAACAACTAGGAAATCGATACTTGTTTGTGACTAGGGGTGTACACGGTTGGTTGGATTCATGCCATTTAATAATAAAAATTCTATCCAACTTGATACAAACGGGTTAGAAAAAATTTAAGTTATTGTGGGTTATAAATTTTTTCAAGTTGAATGGTTTGATATTATTTGACAGTCGGAGTTGGCCAATTGACGGGTTATAAATTTTATACCCATTATTTAAAAATAAAGTTGAAATATTTTAATTGTGTAAATATAATAATTTATTATCAATCAGTATGTTATGGAAAAGAAAATTCTTATTAATTAAATAAAACTATAACTTATTTTTATCCTACATTAACTTTTATATTTCTTCTATAATTAGTTCCACATATAAATTTTAAAATGTTTCATAAATTCAATCAAACATTTACATTGATGTTGAAAATTTTTAAAACTACTTGATTCTTTAAAATATTTATACATAAATCAAATTATAGAATAAAATCTAAATTCATTATATCAAAATTATAAAAAAAATGTTATTGCATTATTAAGATATTAAGCATGAAATAATTAAAATAAAAATCGACTTAAATATAGTAATAGGTGCATTTTAAATTAACCAACTAAAATGGTGCAATTATAATTTAAACCAAGAGAAAAAAACAAATATAAAAAGTATGAGTACATATTATTAAACTAATATAAATGATCATCATCCAATGGGTTTTAATATTTATAAATTATTATTATTATTTATTAAAAAATTTAAATTGATGATTTGGAAGCGGTTTTAGTGAGTTGACAACTGCGGCTTGTAAGTTCTATTTGAAGTTGTGGGGCCACGCCCCATATTTGTATGCGAATATACTCCCAGATTCCCAAGACAAATCATCCCCGAGCAGCAGCCATTCTAGAGACTCTTGACATTTTGGGGCTTGATAGCCCAAGCGTGGGCTTCTTGGCTATTTATATTTATATTTCCTTTCAAAAAAAAAATTGAGTGGAAGTCGAGTAATTCCGGTCTCTTATTCCCTGCCAGTAATAGGAGCCCATCAATGGTCCCAACCGTACTTAATAATAGAAGGATTTGGCAGAAATATGTAAAATTGTGTCCCCCAAAAAGATTATTCCAGGATCAATAGGCAATAGGATTAAGTCAATTCAAGCTGTTTCAAATGTCAAGCAAAACCGACGCCGGACGAGCGTCAATTGTGGAAATTTGTAGAAGAGAACAACAAAGGTATTAATTACTCTGGCCTCCGTGTTTTGGCGTTTTGGCATGGTGTGGGAAAATATCCACCACCCGGTTCAGTGTGCCGGTTACAAATTGTGCAGTCTTGAAATTGAAGCGAGAGGACCCAGCCAGCAAATGCCCGTTGCTTTCCTAGCCCCAAAAGTCTCACATGTCTTTCCTTTTCTGACAATTTATTTCTTATATTCACACTTCTTTCCAATTTCCTTTTTTATTTTTCAATTGTGAAGTAAACTGGAGAAAGGGATGACATTTTTGGGGAAGTTATGCTTCCTATTTTTTCTTTGACAGATATGCAAGGTACGAGATCATTTAAGATCTTACATTACTGCAAATTGGCATCTTCAAGGTTGATACATTTTCGGCATTCTATTCCATGACAATGAATTTCACTGCCAAAAAGTAGATAAATTTAGACGACAAATTTGAGACGGTCAATGTTGTGACAAAGCCATCCCAAATGAGAACAGCTTTGACAAAACTCTTTCCAATGGATACTGTAGTCGTCCTAAAGCCGTCTCAATTTGGAGTCATTCCAAAATATCCATCTCAAAGCTGTCCTAACATTAGGTGTAATATAGTTATCTCAAAGCCGTCCTAAAGTTTGAGACGGCTGAACCCGTCCCAAAGTTGTCCCATAATGCGACATATAATAAAATAATCCTCATTATTTATACATTCGAGTGAGGTTGAAATTAAATATTTATTCACACTTTAAGCACGGGAAATTTCAATTCTAGGTGAGCTAATAGATTTATGATACAATGCCATGGATTATTAATTTCATCAACATTTTACTAGATTTATACCATGTATATATATATATGTGTGTCTATGTTATTTTTGTTGAGTTATACTCTTTTTGCAAGCAATTTTTGTCATTGGGCTGAATGTAGAAGATGGAAAAAATATTATTTGTAAGCAAAAATGTTGGTGTTGATTTTCTATACTTGCTTCATAATTTCTATAAAATAATATTAGTAAATTTCATATTTTATAATATTGTTGGTATATATATATATATGTATTGCTTGGGATTTAGCAATAATGAATTATACTTCTAATGTTATTGCAAATTTATAGTGAGTGGAAAATCTAAATTTAATATGTCATGTCAGATTGAGAATGAAATTTGTTAGGTGATTTCTATATTTTTACTGAAGGTGTAACTAGGATTTAACTTATTATGAAAACCTAAAATCTATTGTTTTTATCTTTCAATAAAATGTTACACAATATTAAATTATAGATATATACAAAAGCTTACCTGGACGTGGAGAGTTGACACCACAATTTGAAACTAGGGTTAATGAATTTGTTAAATGGGCAATGTAGCAACATGAGCATATGGACGGTGTTAAAATTAGATGTCTATGCTCTCGTTGTAAGAATGCACAATTTCTTGATCCTAATGAAGTTAAGGTTTATTTATTCAGAAAGGGATTTGTTCAAAATTATTATAATTGAATTAGTCATAATGAAATTCAATATCACGATGTAGTGCCAAATGTAGAAGGGAGTATCATATGAACCACCTCGACATCGGAGGACTTTAGAACAACACAAAACTTTACTTAGTAGCACTATATAGTATATGATGCAGTTAGGTGTTTTAGTGGCCCCACAAATTTTGGACTGGTTGGGCATTCCTTAGAGATAAGAGAGTAGCAGAGTTACCTTGAGCCATCAACCATCCAATTTCGTGAAAGTACCACATTCAGTGCAGAGGATGTCGACAGGATGAATGGGGACAGATTTTTGATGTACTACATGCGGCGAACCAACCACTGTATAGTGGTTGTGAAAATTTCATGAAGTTGTCTACAGTTGCCTAAATAGTGAATTTTAAAGCGAACTACAACATGTACCAAAGTTGTTACGATGATATTTGTAAATTAATTGGTGAGATGCTCCTAAGTGATCATCAAATGCCTCCTAATTTTTATAGTACTAAAAGGCTAATACGAGAGTTGGGTCTTCCTGTAGTGAGAATTAATTATTGCAAATTTGGCTGTATGTTGTACTGAAAAGAGGATGATCAGTTGGAGCATTACAAATTCTGTGGAGATGCGAGGTTCAAAGTGAGAAGGATACCCTTATCAGCTGGAAAGCGGATTCCACACAAGCGTTTGATCTACTTGCCTCTTATTCCAAGGCTACAAAGATTGTATATGTCGCAAATGACCGCTGAGCATATGACTTAGCATGCTGCTCACAAGACGTCGAGTGGTTGCATGTGTCATCCTTCCGACGCTAAGGCATGGAAGCACTTTGACAGGACCCATCCTAATTTTACAATAGATCCTTGTAACATACGGTTGGGTTTATGTGTTAATGAAGTTGTCCCGCATAAGTCATATAGAAAGACATATTTGTGTTGGTCTATTATCATGACACCGTATAACCTACCACTATAAATGTGTATGAAGTATCCATACATGTTTTTAACAATGGTGATTCCAGGCCCGTCCAATCCAAAGAAACTTATAGATGTATATATGCAACTACTTATAGACGAATTACTACAATTGTGGACGAAGGGTGCAGTCACATTCGATGCGCATCAAAAAGAATATTTCAACATGCGGGTTGCTCTTATTTGGATAATCAATGACTTGCCTACTTATTCCATGTTGTCTAGGTAGAGTGCAGCCGGAGTCATGGGATGTCCAATTTGTCTTGATTTAAGTAGAGCTTTTTACCTATACCATGGTAGGAAGGCTAGTTACTTCGACTGCTAATGCCAATTCTTATTGCTCAATCATCCCTTCTAGAGGAATAAGAAGCATTTCATTAGAGGTCGAGTTAATATGCATATTATGTCAAGGAGAGAAACAGGTGACCAGTTATGAGAGCATGTGAGGAACCTACCACGAGTGGTGGATGATCCATACAGTCGATGCCCAGGATTCAGGACTAATCACAAGTGGACCAAAAGAAGTATATTTTGAAATTTACCATACTGGAATACAAATATACTACCGTATAATTTAGATGTTATGCATGTAGAGAAGAATATTTTTGATAAAATTATTAATACAATTATGGATGTCAAAGGCAAATCAAAGTACAATCTTAATACTCGAAAGGACATAGGTATTATATGTGACCATCTTGAGATTTCAGTCTTAGTGGACAATGTGGGTCCAAAGCTAAAAGTTATGTACACCCTTTCTCGAGAGTAAAAAATAAAATTTTATCATTAGTTGAGAAGTTTAAAATTCCCAAACGAGTATGCTGCCAACATTGGGCGATGTGTCGACTAACTGAGTTGAAATTACACAACCTTAAGTCTTACGACTGTCATATTTTTATGGAGAGGCTGATACCCATAGCATTCAAGGATTTGTTGCCTAAGTTTGTGTGAGGTGCCTTGGTGGAGGTTAGCTTACTATTTCAACAGCTTTGTATATCAATCCTTCATACAAAGTGGGTAATGGAGATGGAGGGTAATGTAGCAGGTATAATGTGCAATTTAGAAAAGATATTTCCCCCACCATTCTTTGATTCCGTGGAGCACCTGATCGTGTATCTACCACATGAAGCGAAGGTTGGGGGCCTAGTCCAATACAAATGGATGTACTCCTTTGAGAGGTATGTTAATACTATATTGTATTTGAATGACGTTTTAGCTAATCTTCAAATTTTGTATAGATTCCTACACATTTTGAAGAAAAAGATGAGGAATAAAGCCTATGTCGAGGCTTCGATTGTGGAGGCATATATTGTTGAAGAGATAGGCACTTTTGCATCACACTATTTCAACACAGATATGCCGTCTCGGCAAACTAGGCCACTGAGAAATGGCGTGGAAGTCATTTCGACAAATAACCCCATTTTCTCTATATTTAACCATCTTGGACGTGCATTAAGAGGACAGGATGTGAGATATCTCACTATAAAAGAAAGACATGCTGCTGCGACCTATGTATTTCTAAATTGTCTAGAGGTGGAGCCACTTTACAAGTAAACGGATTGTAACATGTTGTTTCTTTTAATGAGATCCCATTTAGGATAGTAGATTGCTTACTGGTACGAGTGAATGCACTATTTTTAGGATAGGCTTTTTTTGCAACACTTTGGAGGCGACACATGTTGATGTCGATGCTGTAGTTGCAGACTTATTTGCGAAATAGTTTAAAAATTATGTGAGTCTTCCTTCCCATCTCATTTATCTGCTTTGTTTGCCTTTACACCAATTTAGTTCTTATCCACTAATGGTGAATAGGTTGACAACCCATCTAACAATATATTGGACCTATTGTTACGTAGCTTAACTTATGGGCCTTGCAATCACATTACTACTTACTCTACCTACTTCGTCAATGGTTTTAAATTTCACACCACACGTCATGCATGGGGGAAGCAAACGCAAAATAATGGGATTTATGTCCGTAGTACATGTTATGACAACTCAGAATATGATTTTTATGAAGTTCTTGAGGATATAATCCATCTTGATTATATGCTCATACCGAATATGCATGTAGTATTGTTTAAGTGTCAGTGGTGGATCCTAAAAGATGACAAAAGATGCACCCAAAGTACAAGCTAGTAGAGGTGAACCATTCCCGAGTTTCCAAAAAGAATGAGTCCTTCGTCTTGTCCCAATAGTTCGAGCACGTATATTATATTGATATTCCTAGCATGAGGAGAGGCAGGAGTGATTGGTTGGCAGTATGCATGATGAAAGTCAGAAAAACCATTGAGAAGCAATGGGAGGATGTGGCATATCAACTAGTTGAGGATCTGGGTTGCCCCCACTTAGGTAGTATGTTCAACGTGCCTAGATTATATGATCCTACTGATGTACAGTTGCACATGGATGTCAATGAAGTGGTAGCACATGGCCATATCCACTTGCCTATTAACCAATTGGATCATTCATCTATTAAGAATGAATCCCCATTAGATAAGACAGATGACAGGATAGACTTTGAGAGTGAAGATATGTTTTAAGTATCTTAATATGCTTACTATTATTCGAATATGTACACAACTATTAGGGAACATGACAACTCATATTTTTATATATGTTAAAAACTAGTATTATTCAACATAGCGATAATGCATCTAAGGCCGAGATAATACATAACATGAACACGTCATTGTTAATGAATCATATTAGGTCAATATATAAAATTATAAGATGCCTTTGTTTCACCAGAAACAACAACAAAATTCTGAAAAATTACCAACTTCTTCATCTGCATTTATCACGGCACATTCTTAATCTTGCTCATCATCCTGGCCATCGTGCGGCATGGTGTTTCCCTCACCAAACAGGTATGTTTGACCAAGTGGGATGTCCTCGAGAAAAGGAGTAGGAGTCTAGCTTGATTGACCTGTGTGTGGGCCACCAAAGATAGATGGTCCCACTGCTGACAGTAGGTGTATAGATATGAATCCTATAAAATCACGTAACTGGCCCATAGCATGCGTCTGTTGGCACTCCATTTAGTCCATCTGCACATGCATGTCATGTAACTCAACCTTAACATTACCTTCCAACTGGTGCATCTAGGCTTGGAATTGGTTCAAAGGTGGATGCTCCTCATTGCACCGGGGTTAATATTGATGTACACGCCATGGACATAAATTGCTTCTTGTAGATGCTCTGCCAGATTCGCATAAAACTCCCGCATTAGTAGCATGTTAGCATTGACCTTTGGTTGCTTGGGGAATTGGGTCTATTGCCATTGTGTTATCATAGGAGATAAGGTGGGGTTATTCCTTATTACACAGCCAAACCCCTCTCGAAGACGACTGACCGATGTTTGGTAACTTCCTTAGCATGGTTGAAAGCATTTAGTGATACATATTTTTGGCGGTCATATGATAGGGATGCTCTTTTCGTTTTGGGGGCCATCAAACTAAAAGAATCCTACATGAAAACTTCAAGTGTTATATTAGGATAACTGGCTCACAAAGGATACAAAATCTTCAAGTAAAGCAGCCTATCAAACCAGATATGCAACCACAGGTAAAAACTCACAAAACCTTTATCAGATGTTTCGATAACTATCAATTGGGTAAGACCTTCTTCACATATCCACTATTGTGGTTAAAATTCTATAGTATATGCTTATAAAACAATAAAGTAACATGTGTCCTATATAGGCATTTCATCAAACTGTTCATATGTCTGAATTAGTAATGCCTTGAGATTTCTAAAGTTTTGACATGTTCTTCCCCAATTACAACAAGTATAATATATAATTCCCTCTAATTTTTACACTCCCACACCAAAAAAAAAAAAAAAAACCCATTCAATTGGCCATATTTCAATTTAGTCCACAATGGATACCATATAAATTTCATGCCAAAACTTAACAAAAAAACCAACACATTGCAAAATATATCGGCCAAATAAAAGTATAATGAACATGTACAAGTAAAAAACAACAATACTTCAAAGAAAATAGTTCAAATTCAAGAAATTTGAGAACACCACAAATGCACCTATAATCTTGCAAATTTGGGGATTTCTCTACAAATCATATTAATCCTACGAGTTATATGTGAAGAAATTATGCACAAAATACCTTATCAAATGATCTACAAGCTCCTTTGCGATTTGGGAAATGAATCATGTTGAGACGAGAAAGGATGGAATGAAGAAACTATTGGATCTGCGCATATTTAACCTATGTAGTCTACACGTCGCGCCCGTCGTTGTGACGACGCAGACGACGTATGCGGCCCTCGCGCGCATCGTCGTGACAATGGGCGCGACGTGCAGATTGCAATGAAGACAAACGCCACATTGCACACCACAGCGTGACGCTAAGCGCGACGTGCAGACTGAAAGGTACGTCGTGACGTCAAGTGTGATGTGTAGACTGCAATGAAGACAAATGCCAGGTCGCGCGCCACTTTATGATGCCAAGCATGATGTGCAAACTGAAATGCATGTCGTGCCCCACGTGCAGACTGCAATGCACATCGCGCCCCACGTCGGGCAACTGTGCACTAGTCCACATGTATAATTTGGGATGGCTTTAAATTTTCCATCCCAAAACCATCCCAAATTGTAAAAATCAAATTTTTAAATCCCCTTCTCACGCATTTCATTTCCCATAATAGAAATTTGCCCAGACAGAACTCACGGATTGCATTCGGTGGATTTCTCACAACTCAATCGGTTGTTTATTCAAAATCTTCAACTTTCTTCTATATTTTAGCTCTACTTCAAAAACAAAAATGTTAAAGAATTTCCCAATTTCTATGCAAATCCATATTTGTTATCTCTCAATGTAAATTAGAAATTTTAGAAATATTCATTTGGGTAAAATTTAGGCTTCTTATTTTGGCTTATTGTAATTGTTAGTGAAAGATATATACCCACTTTTTTGGTCTTTATGTCTTGGCCTATTAGCTTGATTTGTTAAACAATGAATGTGAAATTTGTTAGAGAAATTCATATTTATACCGTATTTAATTGCATGGTGTTGCTTATTGGGTGGATTGAAACCCTTTTTTTAGAGTAGTTTTTTATTAAAAATACCTGCACATGTAGTGTTTGATGAAATGTCAATTAATCTCATTATACACAACCATTGGTTGATAACTTAAATTATAGCATTATTTAGTGGTGAAATTTATTAGTATATTAAATTTGAATAAGGTCTACTATAGGTTTGTTTCATTTAATTGGTAGATATTTGGACATTAAATTTGACATATTAAATATCTATATTCATGCACATGACATGTTTGGTGAAATGCTATTGAAAGATGTTTTTCGAAATGGTTTGCTTGTATATGTTACACGCCCCAAACTAATATAATTACTTGTATATTTACTTTTCATTATTATAGCCACAAGGTTTGTCTTTATTTACATGCACAAATTATTTGAGAACATTTATCACCCCAATTTCGAGTAGCATATAATTTGGTAATAGATGTATCATTTCTATTTGATTTAGTAAGATCATATAGTAATGATAGAACCTTCACTTGGTTTATATATTTCAAAATGACTCGGGGAGCCTTTTTTGGGGGTAAAGCCAACACCCACGTGCAAGAAGAGGGGAACAAAATATTAACATACCACGCTTTACGCTTATTTCATCTTCTCCCCCAGTTGACGAAGATGAGACCCAACCTCCAAGTCCAATACAAGGTGATATACCTTCCATATCGGCAAACAACTCCAACGAACCATCACACTCATACAAGGAGAGAGAATTTCTTATTGTACTTGCTACATTTGAGGTGTCTGCTGCAGGTGGACCATCCCGACCCCGAGTAGAGGACCAAAATATGTGACACCGCGTCAGTTTTAGTGAGTATAAATTTGATTCGATGTATATATAATTAATCACGTCGACCCATACACATAAAAAGAATAATTAATTTAATACACCTACATTTTAACTTATTATTGCAGTGCATGAAAAGACGTAATAGAATTGATAAAGTCCATTGTATTTGGATATTATAATAGACCATGGATCCGTTACACTAACGTCCCACTGGAATAAAAATAAGAATAGCTTCGAATTTTCAAGATATGAAATATCTAAAAGTACAAGAAAGATGTTTTTGATATTTATCTGAGCCTTTTCCATAATCACTGTTTTGGTTTTCTACTATAACTTAAATCCATTTCACACAAACTCATAGTTCTTGTACTTTTATGTCATTATGTTTATTTACAGAATGAATTTAGTTGGGACCCAACAGATAACATGGCAATAGAACGTGCCTTCAAGAAAAAAGCCGCTCAATTAATACGGAAATATTTGCACCAAGCAAGAATTTTTAACAAAAAAGCTGATTGGATCCTACAGAAAAAGTGGGATGAGATGTTAGGCAAATGGCAGAGGATACATATCGAGTAGTATGTGAAAAGAACCGTGCCAACCGAGCAGCTGACAATGCATCTGTATCTACTACTTATACCGGTGGCTCGATTTCAGTGACCGCATATTGTGAAAGAATGGTAAGTAAGAAAGAATATCTGTTTCACATCTTCATTTTTTTGTAATATGGTTTATATTCATTTCATTACATTACAGTTATATTGGACAATATGGGAGGCACAGTTAGGACGGTCGTGCGACTCCCCTTGAAGTTTACTCTAAAGTTTGAAAGAACGCAACTAGTGAATGGACAGGCCCTCGTGCACAATCTCAGGGGATAAGTACAATTACTTAAATATGTCAATGTTACCTCACCATTATGTGCAACAATCTGTTCATTTTTCATGTCTATAGGAGATGATGTAAAAATTACAAACAGATCAAAACGCCGCCAAAGGCCTAGAGGGATAAGAGTTAGAAGGTGGTGGGACTTCATCTAACTCAACTAATAGCAACATGGTTGTCCTCAATGTGTTTGGTGGCTTTAAAAAAGGCCGCTTGCCAAAGATGGGCTCAGCGTCTTAGTCTTTTAAATAGTTGTCTTGTGGGTCGACTAGCTCTACTACTTCCTCACTTAATCTTGAGTTACAAGCAATACAAGCTACATTGAAATGTATTCAGCAGCAACTATGGGAGAGAGATGTAGAGATGGATGACTACAAAACCAAATTGGCCCAAACAGAGGCGAGATTAAACAAATTTATGCAATTTGCTTCTAAAAAACTCAGCCTTAACTCCCTCGATGACGATGAAGGTAATGAAGAATTTGAGGACCTTGATTCATAGATGTAGATGTTGATTGTCTAACATTGACCATTTTATATGTCTTGTGTTAATGTAAAAAGATGGGATTGTATCACACTTTTAATTGTGACTTTATTATGTGTAAATATATCCACTGTTTTGAAATTATTATATTACTATTAGTACATTTTCTCCAGTAAAATTGTGTATAAAAAATTAGCACATTAATTGAATTGGAATGACAAAAATTTTAATATAAATTTAACAAAATGTTTCATCCAATGCATTCTCAAAGCCATCCGAAAGCCGTCCTAGAGAAGCCATCCTAAAGCTGTTTCAAAAAAACCGTACCAAAGCTATCCCAAAAAGGCCATCTCAAAGCTGTCTCAGATTTGAGACGGCTCCATTTTAACCGTCCCCATTTTTAGTGACGAGGTAATAAGGACGGATTATTATCTGTCCCAAATATGCTAATTATCTCAAATCCATTCCAAAAAACTGTCCCAAATTACACACTTTTTGGTAGTGTTTGTAAAGATGAGGTTCATTAAAGGATTAAAATAAATAGATAAAAGGATCTAGAAAAATAAATAGTAGACGAGGATATGGTTGAAGTGACAAAGTGGAGGCGTTGATACTTTGCAAAGATTAGTTTTTTTGATATTCTTTCACTTTAAAAGAAAAAACGATGAGTTTGGTATTAAATCTTTATTATCGGGATGTTTATTTTTTCAGTGATATTTTTTAATCAAGTTAGAAGTTCGCTTTAGAACTCTTAATTGTATTGAACTAATTAGGCTTTGAAACACTAATGTGTTGAGTGAATTAATTCATCATTTTTTTAAAGGTAAAGAATTTACAAGGAAAAAGGAAGGAAGAAAAAAGAAGAAGCAAGAGCAAAACTAAAGCTTGATTTTGTTCTTTTTGGAAATGGTTTATATTTATACTATAAATTAAAGGTTAAGTTCTATTAATAGCTAATGGAAGAAGTATAGTGGTGATGCTAATTGTGGAGTGTGCACTTGTAATTGCCTTGCGAACATTATTTGTTGAGGTCGACTTTCATGGATGGGTATTTACAGAGAGAGAGAATCTCAGAGGCAGTCCTAGTCTCCGCTAATCTACGCCAAAAGCCACAAGGATATGTTTGGAACCCCAATTTTCAATCCAATATTTCTTCTTAAACTTCATCCTACCAAACATACTACTTAACAAAATTTTCATCTAAATCTAAATTCAAAAATTTCATCTCTTATACATATAACTAATTAATTATTCTTTAAATATATTTACAATCAAATCAATACATATATATATCATACATATAGTCATATTTATTTTTATTTATAATTTAAAAATTAATCATTATCCTTTTATACTTTTACATCATGTAATCATTAATATATTCAAATAAATAAAATTTTACAACTAAACATACTAATCATTTCAATATAATTCCTACAAAACATTGTCCCAACAAGAACCCCTCACCCGCAAATAGCCCAAGTCCTCCAATTTATATTCACTTTATTCATAAAATAATATAGGCTTTATAATTTTATTTGAATTAATTAAATATTTTTAGTTGATCAAATCAATTATTATTACATATGTGTGTCTGTATATATATCATTTTAACTTTATATTATTGTCACACTTCCAACCCAAAGTTGTGATATAATAGTATTTGCAAACAACCTTAACAATTACCAAAGTCCAAAATATCAGAAACATACTAATCCATAGATCGCAATTCAAATTAACTAGCAGGTCTTATATACTTGCAGCGGAAACAAAATGATCTAACTATTACATTGCAGTAGAAATTACAATAACTTTTGTGATTACAATGCCGTCATATACGTGAGCAAAACTATAGTTAAATTCTTACTTTCCTAAGCTTTTTATCATCTCCACATTTGCTCTTCCTCACAATAGTCTAATGTACGCCATTAATACATTTGAAACAATTTAGAGTAAAGTTTATAGAGTACTTGTTGACATTCAAACATATTTTGAATAAAGTATTTTGAAGGAAAAACATGCCAATTTATAAACTAGACAAGAGAATTTGTTGAAAAACATGTCAAAATAATTTTAGTAAAAATATAAAGTTTTTAGAAATATATTTCAGCGATAGGCAAAATTTCTAGGAGAATAATTTATTAAAAAGGCAATTTTAAAGAGTTGCAGATAAACCACCTATGCAATAAAGAATTCATTTAAGAAATTAAACCATTTTCGAAGGTAGTGGCAAAATGTTGCAGATAACCACTTACTGGTCTTGAAGCTCATTGGTTTAAGTTTTTTGATTTCTTATTTAATCAAATAATTTTTTATTTAATACTCAATTCAACCACAATTTGTTTCTTTCAAATGCCATTGTATGTATCCTACATGCCCTATATTATTGCCCTTTCAAATTTTTGGTTACTAATTTCTATCCGAATTTCATTTGATTAATCTCTCCAGTATCTTGTCAAGTCTTAAACCATTTAGTTAGGCTTATTTCAACCTTAAAATTGGAAAATTAGACCTTAATTAGGCAAAAATAACATTTTTCCACTCTCCAAGTTCTGTGCTCATGAAAACAAGTCTCGCGACTGTGAAAAGTAGCTTTACACTCACAAAACGAAGCGCAACACATTCTGTCCAATGTCGCACTTTGACCTCACAACTGTGGAAAGAAGCCCCATAATCGTGAGAGATCATTCTGCAACTGTGCCAAGAATCACAGTAGCTTTTGGTTGGCATTGTGCCCACGCCTCATGACCACAAGTAGCAACATCGCAACCTCACGCTGAGACTTCGCACTTGCGACGCCAACCTGAGAGGCATTCTACCTAAGCTTGTGGTCTTGTTTCACACTTGTGGGGATGTTTGCAACAATCGTGAGGGCTCTCCTTGTGACCGTGAAAGAGGCTTGCAAAGTGGCATAGAATGCGCATAAGGCGTTGGTTGTGATTTCTCATCTTATGTAATTCTGAATATCAAAACTCATTATACAATGATTTCAAGGGTCCCAAGACATATTTCCACAAATCATAACCATCATGAATCCAACTAATCATGTTTCGAAAATTTTTAATCAATTAAAGCTAAGTTTCAAAAGTTTACGGACTTTACCAATGCACGTTTTTTGTCTATTTCCTACACCTAAATTGTAACTTTAGCAGTATTCTCGTGATTTAATCCTGGTATAACCCCACAAATTCATATTTTATGTGCCTATAACATGCGAATTAACACTTTCTAAGTATATGCATGAGGAATAGGATACTTGGATAGGAATTTATCTCAAATTATCGCATTTGGAAGTCGAGAAAAAAAATCCTCGAAACTGTTGAATGATTGTTGCCTCCAGTGGTGAAAAATTTTAATTTTCTCCACCTCTTAACTTGATTCATATTAGGGTTTTACAAGGGAGTTTGGAAACAATTAAAAGTCTTGAATTTTAAGGGTCCAACCTCTCATATTTTGTTATTAAAATTTCCTGAAGTATTCCATGAAATTTTTAGCCTAAAATTACTAATTCTAGCTTCCTTATGCATGGCAAACTCTACCCATATGTATCCAAAATATTTGGCTAGATTTGATTTTCAAGATGTGTACATATCTTCTCCCATGCACAGTTTAATATTACCACATTTCACACGGATTTTCTAAAGTTTTTTCAGACCAAAATCAGCCTTGATCCTCCCCACATTCAGCTCTGTTCACCATGGTAACAAATCTCTTATCACTTCTCAAATTTTTGGTAAGGTTGACTTGCTTGTATATAGCCTTATTTTTTTTATACATATTCTAAATTTTATCTCATTTATTTCATACGAAAATAAATAAATAAAATCAAGAATTTACTAATTAAATCTTTTTGCCATTATTGCTAATAATATTTAAAAATATATTGTTAGTATAGCCCAAATTTGGGGTATTACAATTACTATTTTGAAAGTATGATCATAACGAAAAATCTATGTATGAAAGTCAACTTTATGCGCATAATTTTCAATGATTAAATAATCAATACAATTATAATTAACCTTCAAAATAGTTATGTAGGTTATAATTTTAAAGTGCAGTTACACATGGTTGATAACTGATTGTATTCAGTTAACCAACACTGTCAGAAAATACCTAATTCCATTAGGAAAGAAAGAAACCCTTTTTAAGTTCGACACTCAAGTTTTAAAAACACGTGGGCATTTGGTACTTGTTAACTTATAATTATTGAATAATTATTCATAGATTAAAACAAGGACAGACTGAGCTAGGGCCAGCAGTTCTTGTGGTCATTTTAAGAATTTAATTGGTAATGAAGTTGAAGAGCCACTATCCATAATATATCTTTGAAATAAACTCACGAGAAAACGGATGTCATCAATTCAAGACAAAATAGTTAATGTCCTTGGGTAAGTTGGCTTGATATTAGAGTCAACAAAATTTTTTGGGTGATTTAACTTGAAAGATAATTTATATTTGGTTTATAAGATTTGAGAAATTTTTGGTGATTCAAGTTGGAAGGTAATTTATATTTGGTTTTGTAAGATTTGTGTGAGATAGAAAGTTTATATATATAACTAGCAAAATTTACACATTCTGCAGATTTATTTATAAATTTATAAAATTATTGTATTTTAATTAATAAAAATAAAATTATTTAATATTAAAAGGTATAAACAATATTTAAAATAAAAAATAAAAATATCAAAAAACATTAAAAAAATTTGAGAGAAAACATAGATAAAAAGTGAAAAGAAAATAAAAAATTAAAATAAGAAAATTATGTAATTTTATATTGTGTAAATATATTTAAAATGAAAAATGATGAAAAAAATAAAATAATTTAAAAATAATAAAATTTCAAAAAATATATAAATATAAAATATAAGTTGGATGAAAAGAGAGATGCACATGTTAGAAAGAATAAAAGTACTTAAATTAAAGATAATTGTGTAAATTTATTTGACAAAACAAAGAATCTTTGTTAAAATTATAATATAGTATAGATACATAATAACGAATAGATAATATAATAGTATACACGGTTAAAACGTCGTCGTTGCTGCAGCTGAGAAACAGCCTTGTGTTCGATTTGTCTTCTTCCACCAAGCTGGCGAATTGGAACCCCAACGTGGACTGCCGCAACTGGACAGGGGTTGTTTGTAGGTCAGGACGTGTGATCAGCTTGGAGCTTGATAACGAGTCTATTTCCGATGGCCTTGAGGACTCCAGTGGTCTTTTTGCTCTTCAGTACCTAGAGACATTAAATTTGGCTTTTAACAGATTCAATTATTCTCAGATTCCAAAGGGACTTCGAAATCTTACCAATTTGGCATACCTGAATATGTCGAATGCTGCTTTCGGTGGACAGATTCCTGTTGAAATTTCTGAATTGAAAAGTTTGGTTAGTCTTGATCTCTCCACCCAATTTCAGCCGGGTCTGCCTCTAAAACTTGAGAATCCAAATTTGAGGATGCTCGTTCAAAATCTCTCAGGCCTAAGAGAACTCTACCTTGATGGCGTTAATATTGCAGCTCCGAAGAGTGACTGGGGCCGAGCTTTATCTTCGTCTTTACCCAATTTGAGAAACTTGAGCCTGCGCGGTTGTAGTCTGGCAGGCCCTCTTCATCTTTCCCTTTCGCAGCTTCATTCTCTTGCGTTGCTCCAACTGGACAGGAACAATCTGTCGACAAAAGGTCCAGACTTCTTTGCTAATTTCTCAAGTTTAACCAAGTTGACTCTCAGCTCTTGCTCTTTAAGAGGTTCCTTTCCAGATGCGATCTTCCAGGTGCCCACTTTAAAGGATCTGGATTTATCCGACAACTAGTTTCTCACCGGCACACTACGCCAACTTCCTCAGAACTGATCTCTTACGACAATGGTGATTAGCAACACTAACTTCTCAGGTTTGTTGCCAGGTTCAATTAGCTATCTTAAGTTCTTGTCCAACGTAGACCTGTCTAATTGCAGCTTCAGTGGGCCGATTCCATTCGCTATGACCGAACTGGTTTATCTGGATTTCTCTTTCAACTCCTTCACTGGTTCAATCCCACATTTTCACATGTCCAAGAAACTAACGTACATAGACCTCAGTCGTAATAATCTGTCAGGTTCAATTTCTTTCAAGCATTTTGAAGGCCTCTCCAACCTTGAATATGTAAGTTTAGGGTTCAACTCACTCAACGGGAGCATTCCCCCATCTCTCTTTGGCGTTCCTTCACTAAGGAAACTTCTGCTTTCTAACAATAAGTTTGGTGGGCAACTTATCGAATTCTCCACACCAAATTTTTCTTACCTTGATACACTAGATTTGAGCTGTAACCGGCTCGAAGGTCGTGTCCCAAAATCTTTGTTCAAACGGGAACAACTTAGTGTTGTCCTGCTTTCTTCCAACTTCTTCAACGGGACCTTACAGCTGGAAACTTTTCGGAGGCTTCACAACCTTACAAGACTGAAGCTTGGAGAAAACAACTTGTCACTTGTTGCAAGCAGCAGTAATTCAAATCTTTCCCTGTTTCCCCGGCTAAGCAGGTTGAATCTGGCTTCCTGCAACCTGCGCAATTTTCCGGATTTGAGAAACCAATTCAAATTGACATTTGTGGATCTCTCAGACAACCATATTGACCGAGAAATACCAAGTTGGATTTGGAAAATTGGAAATGGAGCACTCGTTCATTTTAATCTTTCTTTTAATTTCCTAAACAGCTCGCAAAAGCCTTTCCGTATTTCCAGTAGCCTGAGTGTACTAGACTTACACTCAAACCAACTTAGAGGACCGTTGCCCATGTTCGCAGCATCAGCAGTGTACATGGATTACTCGAGCAATAACTTTCAAGGATCTATTCCAAAATGATAATAGGCACTTTCAGTTCTACTTCATTCTTCTCTGCTGCAAACAACAGCCTCACTGGAGCTATTCCTAAATCCCTTTGCAATGCAACAAACCTTCAAGTTCTTGATCTGTCTGGCAACAAGTTGAGTGGAGTTTTACCTTCGTGTCTTGTGCAATTGATGAAGAATCTTGGGGTATTGAATCTTGGGAGAAACAACATCAGTGGTGACATTCCCAACGGGTTTCCTGTCATTTGTGGTCTGAAAACGTTGGACTTAAATAAAATAGGTGGGAGGATTCCAGCATCCTTAGCGAACTGCAGGTCTTTGGAAGTCATGAACATTGGAAACAACAGAATTGATGATGTGTTCCCATGCATGCTGAAAAATTTAGACAGCCTGCGCGTTCTCGTGTTGCGCAACAACAATTTTCATGGAGACCTCAGATGCCAGGGGGCCAAAGCCAGCTGGCCAAATCTTCAAATCATTGATATAGCTTCAAACAACTTCAGTGGGTATCTATATCCAAAATGCTTCTCAAGATGGAAAGGGATGACACTTGACAATGGTGCGCGGCTGGGGGGGTGCAACCACCTGGGCTTTAACTTTCTGGATCTGAATAACTTCTACTACCAGGACACGGTGACCGTGACAGTCAAAGGGCTAGAGCTGGAGCTTGTCAAGATATTGACAATCTTTACATCCATTGATCTCTCTTCCAATAACTTTCAGGGGGAGACACCTGACACAATTGGTGACCTCAGTTCACTTTATGTTCTAAACTTGTTCACACAATTCCCTGGCAGGCACAATCCCAAAATCGATTCGAACCTTGAAAGAGCTTGGATCTCTGGACATCTCGGAGAACCAGCTGACAGGGGAGATACCTGAAGAGCTGACAAGTCTCACCTTCCTTTCATTCTTGAATCTCTCCTACAATAAGATAGTAGGAATGATCCCAGATGGTCCCCAATTTCAGACTTTCTCTTCACGGAGCTACATGGGAAACACGGGACTATGCGGATTCCCTTCAAACACGAGTTGTAATTCTAATCAACCGGCAGTCCCAGAGTTGGACAATAGATTTCACAGGATATCCATTTTCACCGGTTTGGGATATGGGATCGGGGCAGCATTAGTTATCGCTCCTCTTGCATTGTGCACGCGATGGAGGGAACAATGCAACAAGCACCTGGATCGATTTCTGAAGCTGATCTTTCCCAGGAACGGATTCAGTTACGTTAGGTGTGACGGCGAGGTTGAAGTGGTGGGAGACATTGAAGATGAGACGACGAATGACGATGAGGAAGATGAGGAAGAAGCTGAACATCAATCTTACTATGGAAGGTACTGCGTGTTTTGCACAAAACTGGACATTCAAACGAAGAAAGCCATATACAACCCCAAATGTAGATGTCACGACTCACCACCCGCGTTCTCCCCCTCCCCCGCATTATCATCTTCTTTATTACGCATGCATAACCAAAACCATTGAATCTTTTCCTTTTATTATGTGCTTTGCACATATATTATATATTGTGTTTATCATATGACAAATTATACTAATATTTATTCATTTTTACATTTTTATTATCTAACTTGGTTTTTTCTCCAAAATTGAGCTATATAGCCTGCGATTGGATGGAACTTTGTTTTAGAGAAAAAATTTTCTTGAGAAATAATGAAAAAATTTTTTATGAGAAATGAGATTGAGAAAAGAAAAAATTGTATAAATGAATAGTGTTTTGAATATAATATAATGATTACTGTGATGTAATAGGTAATTATTTATTAAAAAATGTAGTTGATGTGACTGATAGTTATATATATTTTTGTGTATATATATATATAAGATGTGATTAAAAATTATATAATTATTGGTAATGTTGTGAATATTTATTTTAGTAATGTAGTGATTAATGTTTATATTATTGTTATTATATATTATTGTATTATTATAAATATTAAACTGATAATTAAACTAATCATTATTATTGGTATGATTATTGTCATTAGTGTTAATATTTGTATTATTTTTAATTTTTTTTATTATAATTGCAATCATTTTTATCATTTATATTGTTGTTTTTGTGTATATTTCTTGCCATTGTCATCATTACTTTAAATTATTAAATTATACTAAATTTCATAAGTTAATACCAAATTATTAAATAATTTAAGTATTAAATAAATAAGGTAATAATTTAAATTAATAATTTAAAATTTTAATAATATTAAATGATGTATTCATGTTAATGTTTAAATAACATAAATAAAATATTAATTTAAATAGTAATATTAATATGAATAACTTAAATAATAATCTATTTATTTAAATATTAAATGAATAAGGTAATAATTTAAATTAATAATGTAAACAATTAATAATATTAATATTAATAACATAAATAATTTATTAATTTAATATTAAATAATATTTATTAATAATATTACTAATTTAAAATTTTAAATTATCAAATAATTTAATATACAGGTTAATAATATTAAATAATTTAGTAACATTAATATTTAAATATTATTAATTTACATATTGAATAAAAAAATTAATAATTTATTAATTTAAATAGTAAATAATATTTATTAATAATGTTACTAATTTAAAATTTAAATTATTAAATAATTTAAATAACCGGTTCATAATATTAAGAATAAAATGAAGGTGTATAGAATAAGTCAAATACGGTGGCTGAAGATTTTTTTTCCCTTCTTTTTTGTAAGTTTTTCCCTTTCTCTCACAGATATGGCCAAACAGGCCATATGTCAAAAACAAAATTTACCAAGATATGAAAATTGGAGAAATAGACACGGGCCAGTTGCGGCCATAGTTTCTTTGTCTTTTTTTTTTGTGTGCGTGTGTTTATCATATGATAAATTATACTAAAGTCTTACTTTCAAAAATGGCTCAATAAGTTAAATAAAAGATTTAAAAAATTTTAAATTTTCGATTTTAACGTTAAAATTTTTTGATAATCAATTAATTTTAATAGTATCTTTTAATTAAATAAAAAATGATTTCATTTTAGTTTTAATTTCATAATTAAATCTTGACATGTGAGAAGATTATTCAATCATACATTTCATCTTAATTCCATTAGCAAAGCTAGAAGATTAATAAAGAAAATGGTATTGAATTTTGATGCATACAAAAAACTTAGAAAACTACATTTATATTTATTATGAAGAACTACATGAGTGAGGAGAATTGAAATATTTTTAAAATTGAAAATCTCTTGTATTTTAAAGTACATTTATTTTTATAAAATTCAACTTTTAAATATAATAAAAATTAAAATTGATGATATTTGGTTTAAATGAATTTAAAAATCAACTAGTTTAGATGTACCACTGACAGATATATAATTTAAATAGAAACGCGCAGTGGCTCCAGATTGGATTGCTTACTACATATTCTTTAAGATGTTCGCTAGCTGGCAGTTGAACTCGCGGGGTTGGCCAGAGATAATACCCTAGGAATACACCACAAACTCATCGCAAGAGGACTTTTAATTGGGTCCTTCGGTTCCTTGCTCCAAGTGGCATATTGGGCTTCCATCCAAAGCTGCCCATTGGCCCAACCAGTCCTGCTTCAGATCCACAATCCATCCATAGCACGGTGAAAAACCTTGGTGACAATTATTATGTCCGAAAAAATGGGAGTGGCAATTTTTAGCATTGACTCAAATCGAGTTTAAGCTATTTAATTTATTAACTAATCATATTAAAATATTTTAGCACATGAATTATGCGATTGAGTATTTGATTGTTTGAATTGAATTCAATAATACAAAATTTGTTTTTAACTTTATTATCACCCAAATGGACTGGTATTTTTTTATTTTATTTTTTGTATTGCTAATTAGTGGGTTAGGTCGAAGTCATCCGCAAAAAGTGTGGACTGAATTAATGCAGAAAAACTAAACCGCAAATATAAATGGTTTAGATTTAGGTTGAGAGAGAGAGAGAGAAAATGATGTTTAATAAAAATTACATTGAAATAAACAACAAGCTTGGTTGTAAGATTTTTGTGATTTAAAAAGTTTAATCTATTTGAATATACATATAAAATATATAATAATGACGAGACAATTAGATAGTATAAAGAGATAATAATTAGTTTTTATAATATAAATATGAGTTTATGCATATATTGATATTGATATAATTGTAAATAAGTATAATAATTTAAAAATAATTAATTAGTTATATATGTAAAAGATGAAAATTTTGAATTCAAAATTTGAATTAAACTTTTTTTAAATAATATATTTGACAATATAAAATTTCATAGGAAGTTGGGATATTGAAAATGTAGTTCCAAACATAGCCTTTACGTCTTAAATTAATAATTCTTTTTTCATGTTCTATACTTTTTGTATAATTATCTATACTATTTTGCCTTTTTGAAAGGCTACGTGAAATTACATAGTGGTTCTTATTTTATATTCCTGTGTATTTTTATTTTTTCTCTTTCTTTTCAACTTATTACTTTTTATTTATTTTATCTCTCAAATTTTATCTCTTGTCAAATTCTTTTGATCTTTCATTATTTTTTTATTTTTATAAAATTATATTTGTGTGATTTAAAATAATAACTTAATCACTTATAACATTAAATTTGTACACATATGTTTAGTAATAAGCTATTTTAGCGTTATTTTGTAAGTTCTTTTATTTACAATGCAGCATAGCTGTTAGGAAAAAAAAGGTTTTGTTTTTAAAATGGGAGATAAAGCAAATACAGGTGTTTGCTTTGTATGGGTTGTCCAGATATTATTATGTAAACTAAATATAAAATATAAAAGACACCAAAATATATGTGGTTCGCCTTAAAATGGTCAATGCTTTTGGGTTGGGCTACTTTTTGTGCGTGTTACTTTTGTACAAATTATAATAAAAGGACACAAGCTCCATTGTTGCAGAGGAAGAAGAAGATATGAAGATGAATAGTGTAATAAATGCTGGGAGGAGTAAGAGATATGCATATATAGAGAGATAGTTGTGTCTATGTCATGTGAAATACTTCTCTTTTAAATTTGTGGTTGAGGTTTGTCTTGATGAATGGTGCATATTTGCCTACATCAAGGTGTAATACGAATAGTGTATTCAAAACTACATAAAGAAAAATGCCAGAGGGATCGGTGTTATGTGTCTCGGGGAATAGTTAAAATTCATATTCGATGCACAGAAATTCCACCTTCTGTCTGCAAATTCGTTGAAGTCGTGAAGTACAAATTTCTTGTTAGTCAATAATTAGGCTTCTTATTTCTTCTTCTCGATTTGTGAAATTAGTGTTTCAGCTAAGTTGTTATCAAATAAAGAAAAAAGAAAAAAAACTGAAACAAAGTTGTGATCAAGTAAGGAAAAATGAAAAAAAGGTGCAAGATCTGCGCGTACACAGACGCACGCACGCACGGATCGGATATACAAAGGCGAAAAATGTCACAGCATTCTTCAGGGATTTATTGGAACAATACAAAATCAAGGAAGTTCCGAGTCAAGGCGAAGAATGGGCGCCCTGCAAAGGGGACAATTGGAGCGAGTAGCGAGCCACTTGCCTACGCAGTCCGAGTGGAAACCGTGGCGGCAGAGGGGCAAAACCCTCACCTTCTCGCCCTCTTGAAACACGCTCAAGCAAATGGCGCACTCCGTTCCCGGCCGAGGCTTCTTGTTGCCAGCTGACCCATAGGAAAACATGGGCAAGTCGCTGATGCTGGCGGGGTCAAGCCCCGCCGCCCGACCTGGAGGTGTGTTTGGGTTTCCGCCGGCGATGTTGGGACGGAGGCGTCGGATGCACAAGTAAAGAAAGTACACAAACAAGGAGGTGAAGAACAACAGCAGGAGCAAGTACAGGGCACTCATAAGCGAGTTCCTCTTGCCATCATCTTCGTCACTGAGGCCTAGGAATCTGACAGTATCCAAATTCTGGGATGACATCAGTCAAAATCGCCGAAGAAAACTGGCGATTGAGAGAGGATATAGGAATCTAGAAAAAGGATGAATGCAGATGTGGGCTTTGGTAACATGGATTGTAGAGTTTTAGGAAACATTTGTCTTTGCTTTAATTAAAGCAAAAATTGGGGATGTGCCGATGAAAGTCACCTTTTCCTACTTGTTCTTTTGGAGGGGAAAGGATTTATCCATGGCCACCCTTCAATAATTAAATCCGTACATGTACGTGCACAAAGATGCACTAATATTTTTATATATTCATACTCTTAACATTATTATTATTATTATTATTATATCGCCTAATTATTATTATACATAAATATAAATAATTAAATTTAAATAAATTCAAATTTTCTTGTCGACGTAGATTCGTTTCTAAATCTCTTTAATTATTTAAAAGTAAATAGCAAAAGTAACTATTTGCTAAAAGCAACAAAAATTTTTCAAAAATGATAAAGAATATTTTGCAAATAGTATCTTTTAAGTCGAGAAGAGATTACTATTTATAAAATATCTTAATTGCTATAAGTTATCATCATTGGTCAACTTATTATTGAGCTAACCATTCATTGATAGCTTTGCTGACTAAGAGGGAAAAAGTATTGTCAGGTTAGATTATAGGTTACCATCAAAAGTAATGTTATCACATATTACCTCTTCTTTCTTTTTGTTTCTTTATTTATACTAGAGTACTATAAATAGAGGATGATTCCTTGCATTTATTGTGTTTACAACTAATCTTTTAAAATTTCACAATTCTCCTTCTATTGCTAGCCCCTATACCTCTTCCATTTTTATTTTTTCTTTAATAAAGGACTTTTACTATTCCTTTAGCTTTTATTATGAGAAAGTTTCGGTAACTTAGGATGCCTTTTATGGCTTTGAGCACATTCAAATAGAGTATACTAAACTTCATAAGATATTAAATGTGGATCGCTTTCTCTCTTAATGGATAGAGCGTTTTCAACTACAATTTGATGATGCACGCTTAGAGCTAGATAAGTGCTTGAAATGGTGTAAAGCTCTGAACAAGTTTTGAGAAGGGATCATCGAAGACTACCATCAGACATCCTAGGAGTTGAGATAGTGCTAAGTTGCTTATAGAAGTTTGGTGTCGAAGTAATTGTCAAGTTCTAATGGATAGTGATACTTCTAGCAATTTTGTGAGGACGAGGTCGCCCGTTACCATGCTTCTCCCATCTTTGATCTTTAATAATTAAAAATTCTACAATAGGGTTAAAAATGCAGCCTCCATGATTGTTTAGATCAGCTTATTTTAGAAGGTATAGTGGAAGCTACTGTCACGGAAACTCTGAATGGGAATTAGGGTTGGGATTGATTCCACAAGGAGATAATGTACCGAGCTGATGGTAGAACTCCTAATTTGGCTAGTCTTGTGTAGCTTTTAGATAGTATTTTTTGTTTTTATGAAAACGGGGTTTTATTTTGAAGGATGCTTTTTCCAGTCTTCCTTCTGCTTATGTAAAATGACATCCTTTCCTGTTAAGGGAAGTAGTGCTGATTTTGTACCTTTATGATTAAAGTTTATATTAAGAAAAATTTTTAATTTTCTTCCATTGAGCTGCTTTTCTTCTTGAGAATTTTTGGGCCGAGCTAAAGAATACTAAGCTCTAGTAACGCTTTGGTCAATTGGTTCCATTCCAAGCTTAGGAGTATCGTGCTCTGTAGGAACCTCAGTAATTAGGTTAGATTTTTAATTGTTACTGAGCTACACACCTTTTTCCTTGTAATCGTGCCTGTTTTCAAATTAGTTGGACTTTTCAAGTCCTTTAAGTGGAGACCTTAGGTCCTTATGTATTCTAAGACATTAGTCATGCTAAGGTCTTATTTATTAAATGCTTACACAAGCATTTTGTTTTTTACGACGTTTTTTTATCCCAGACCCATGATCTCTATACATGCGTGTGACCCAAATATTAACCATTACTTCTGCATAATTCTTTTGCTCCCTAACAAAACCATTTTTACTGTTCCTTCTAAAAAACCTATATTTACAAACTTCATTCGCAGCATTTTCCCCAAGCCATTTTTCTTCTCTCTCTCTCTTTACTGAGATTAGTAGTTATGGCGGCCAAGTCTTCTTATAATGAAATAACAAAATGCCACTGTAGTAAAGATACCATAGTAAAATATGTTGATAATTACTGAACATAGCTATGTGTACGTAGTTCCCTGTGAGGTGTCTCGGTCCCATAAACTTCCCACTAGTGATTATATTCTGGTGTTTCTTCACCAACTTAGAACAGGACTTCTTTTTTTTCCTTCCACCCTTTTATTTTGATGTTACTAGGACTTTCAAAATAACATTAATACAATTGATGCCTAACTCTTTCCGTTTGCTCAAGGGATTTTAGATGTTGTGTCAACAAGCATTAATCAAACCTTTGAGTAAGCTTTTGTTTTATTTATGTACCTTAAAAACTGCCTAGCTTAGGATATTTTATTTTAACCCTTGGCTAAGCATGAAGTGTTTGAAAAACCTGGCTTCCAACAGTAACAAATGTTGGAAGGAAGAATATTTCTTATTGAAAGGTCTTGAGCCCTGAGATTTCCTTACTATTTCTCGGCCCAACCCTTCCTCACCCTCAAATTTTCTAGAAAATCCCTCCTCTAATTAGTGTAGGAAGGGCTGAGCTCAAAGGAAAAGTAAAAAAAAAAAAAGTGGAGAAGGGCATTGGTCAACCTACTTCCCCTCCCATTTCTCCTATCAGGTGCCCTTTGTCAGGGCAGGGATCCAGCACCCACCTTAGTGGATATTTCTTCTACCCCTCCTCCATCTCTTCCTACAAAATAACCTATTCTCCCTCCCCCACCACAACCTCTACTTCTTGAGATCTCTATTACACAGTTTCAAATTGTCTCACCCCCTGTCGTTTCTATACATTCCCAATCTATCATTTCAACCCAACCCAACCCAATCCCTTAGTCCATCTCATCTCCATTACTAGGGCCAATTTGATCTGTATTATGGGATGAAACTCTGGCTCATAATCACAATTGTAGGGGAGTGATGCCTAATAGCCTCTCCCACAGTCAGATTATTCAGCAAAATGTGCTAAATGCATCTTATGTAAGTTTTTTCCTTCTTTACTGCATTTTCTTTTCCTTTGCCGTGGCTTTACTGATTTGATCTTTTAATTTGTTGCGCAGCATGTCATCTGGGTGAATGAGTTGGTCACATGCCTAGAGGTGGAGCTCCACCAGTCTTGTCAATACATTGAATAAATTAAATATATGACTAGTGGGAGTGATTTTTGGAATCAGGAGAATGAAACTCTTTATGTTTGGGTCAAAGTCATTAATGAGGAGTTAGCTAAAGCTGAAGCCACTACCAACGCCCGAGCACAGCAAGTGAAGTAATTAGAAGCCGAGCGAAAAAGACTTGCTGTGGAAATGGCTACCCGAGTCAGATGTGAACGACCTAGACCCTGGGGAGGGTTTTGACCACATTCCAAAGGACAGTTATCTTAACTTGACTCATATAGAGCTATTTGATAAAGAGTTTGAACACTTTGTAAAGGAAGTACACAAGGCAGAGGAGAAAGTTAAAGCTCAATCAAGAGCTGGCACGATTGAAAAGGTGACTGAGGGGGAAGGGGATGCTTTCTATACTTGTTTATTTTTTTCGTTCCTTCTTTCCTTCCTTGTATTTATTGAAGTTTATAAATGAAAAGTTTTTTCTTCATTAGTCCTGTTTTTTGTATCACGTTAACTTAGTACAAAAAATATTTAAGCAAAGGTAACTATTTATTTAATTGGAGAGGAACCCATTGCATAAAGTCATAAGAATGTTTAAGGAACTTTTGGTTTGTTCTTCCCTAGAAAAGTTTAGTTTATAATCTTAAAAAAGGTAGCTAAGGGCAAAGTGCACCAAGTAATGTTCAATTTAGAAAGAGTTTGGGCAATTGGTGATTGATTAAGGCTTGGTTAACTTTGTAGTTTCTTGAGTAATTTAGGGTTCATAAAGGATTTAGGTAATCTAGACAACTTATAGCTTAGCAGATTTGTTTGTAGCTCAAAAAGTTTGGACAATTTATAGCTCGGTAAATAACTTGTAAATTAGATGGTAATTATGCAACTAATAACCTGGTAAGCAATTTGTAGCTTAAAAGGTTTGGACAATTTATAGCTCAGAAAGTTTGGGTAACTCATAATATAGTGAGTAACTTGTAGTTCAAAAGATTTGAGTAACTTGTAGCTCATAAAGTAATTGGGCAACTTGTAGCTTAGAAGGTAATTAGACAATTTGTAGAACAATGAGCAACTTTAGAATATTTGGGCAACATGTAGCCCGATGAATAAATTGTAACTTAGAAATAAATTAGATAGCTCATAGCTTGGTGAACAACTTATAGCTGAGAAGATAATTAGGCAACATATAGTCCAATAAGCAACTTGCAGTTCAATAGAAGATTATATCACCTAGAAATTTCATATGTAATATCTTTTAAAGTACATTACATGCTCTCCCTAATTCTCTCCCACTCAGGTTGATCAATCTGTACATTCTTGCTAGCAGAACTTCCTTTATTATATATGACCTTCTCATTTAATTTCCAGCTTCCCTACGGGCCTTATTGTCTGTACTTTCTGTAGCACCCTTTCACCTTCCTCAAACTTCTTTTTTTGTACTTGCCTATTAAATAAGGTAGTAAGTTGCTATTTATATTTCAAATTACTAAGGTGAGCGTTCCTCCTTGTTCCTTCTATTAGTACTAGCTCCTCCTCATTGCTTGTTTGTTCTATTTTAAGTCATATTTTAACACTGCTAAGATTCTTCTCCAGTTTTCACAAGGATCACATCTACCCTATATGTTAAGGTATATGGGCTCTCCTAGTTTGTGTTTGTTGGTGTTACTTGGTATGCCCAAAGGACTTCTAGTAATTCCTCCACCCAACTTCCCTTTGGTCCTTCCAACCTTGTCTTTAAATCCCGAATTATTATTTTGTAGACCACCTTTACTTGTCCATTCATTTGCCAATGATGTGCCACACAAAACTTTTGATTGATCTTCAAATTTTGACACTAGTCTTAGGTGAATTTCTTTAAAAACTACCTTCTATTATCCATGATCAATTTTCATGATATGCCGTATCGACATACCACACTTTTCCATAGGAATTTTATTACTTTTCTCTAGGTTATTCGAGTTGTGAGCTCTGCCTCAACCCACTTTGTAAAATAATCTACTACTATGAAGTGGAATTTTTTCTATTTTGCTGCTAGCGAGAAGGGCTCTACTATGTCGATCCCCTTTTAGACGAAAGGTATTAATGACATCTTGCTGTTCATTTCATAAGCTGGAATGCTAAAATAATCACCATGTTTTTGTTATTTATCATAAGCTCAAACTAGTTGCATTGCATCTTCTTTTAGGGTAGGCCAAAAATACCCAATTGAGATGGTCTTTCTTGCGAGGCTTATGCCTCATATGTGGCCATACGATCTCTTATATAGGACATCACCTATTTTTACAAATTTGATTGCTTTTCACTATGTCTCTTTATCCACCTTTTTGTCCTATTAAACCTTAAGTATGGAAACCCACCAATTATCTTTTTCCTCTATTTTTCCCACCACTATATCATTTGCTATGTGTAACATGATTCTTCTATGGGCCTTCACCTTCAAAGTTACTGCCATTTTTCCTAATGAGTCTGCCTTGTTATTTTCGTCTATAGAAATTTGGCAAAGCTGGAAGTTTTCAAATTTTCCAGCTAATTCTCTAACCTGCCGAATATAGTCCTTCATGGTTTGCTCTCTCATGTTGAATTTCTTGCTATATTGCTTTGCCACTAGTTAAGAATTTGAATACACTATTATCTTGGCGATTTTTAGGATAAGAGCGATCTTAATTCCTTACAAGAGCGCTTCAAACTTGGCTTCATTATTTGAGGCATGGAATTCTAAGCACAATCCATATTCAAATTCTTCTTTTCTAGGTTGGTTAAAATGTTTCCTACTTCACTGCCACAATAGTTGATGAGTCATCTATATGCATTATCCAACGTTGGTTGTCACTCTCCTGATACATTTCTACAATGAAGTTAGCTAAGGGTTAGTTCTTAATGTTAGCCCTTTGGTTATAACTAATGTTTAATTCTCATAGTTCTACTGTTTATTTGATTATTCTCCCAAATGTTTGGATTTTAGTTAATATTGCTTTTATAGGATGTCTTGTAAAGAAAAAGATGGGATGGGCTAGGAAATAAGGCCTCAACTTCCTAATTACCATAACAAATACAAGAATTATTTATTTTTCTTTTTTGTTTTGAAATACTTGAGCTCCACATCCTGCAAAATCTTTTTCACTTAATAGATTGGGACCTATTAACCTTCGTTATTTCTGGCCAAGACCAAGCTAACTACCTTTTCAGATAACACCACATATAGATAGAGTCTTTCATTTTTCTCTAATTTTTCCAGTAGTGGTGGGCTAAATAAATATTACTTTTAGATTGTCGAAGGCTTGTTAGCTTTCTTTTATCCATTCAAAAGTCTTAGCCTTTTTTAAGACTTTAAAGAAAGGCAACTCTTATCAGCAGATGGGGAGATAAATCAATTTAGGGTGATTAAACTTCCTATTTAAGCTTAGATCTGCTTGACAGTTCAAAGGGGGTAGGTTCAATACGGCTCAATTTTTTTTTGAGTTTGGCTTCTATTCCCCTCTTGGTTACTATATACCCTAAAAACTTCTTTCTCTAATGTCAAACGCATACTTAACTAAGTTTAGCTTAAGTCTAAATTTCCTTAAAGCTGCAAAGCTTTCCTTCATGTCAGTTATATAATCCTTTTTTACTTTGTTCTAACCAATATATCATCTATGTAGACCTCCATATTCCATCCTATTTAGTGCTAGAATATTTTATCCATTAGCCTTTAATATGTAGTTCTGACATTCTTGAGTCTAAAAGGCATGGCCTTACAATAGTAGGTTTTGAAGGGGTAACAAAACTAATCCTTCTCCAATCATCCTTTGCCAAAGGGATTTAATGATATCCTTAGTAGGTATTCATCATGTTAAGCAACTTTCATCCTTTGGGCGGTATCAAGCAACTAATCTATCTTTGGAAACACGTAACAATTTTTTCTAACATGCTTTGTTCACGTCTCAGAAATTTACACACATTCTCCACTTTACCCTTGCTTTAAGCATTATCACCATGTTAGACAACCATTCCAAAAACTGTATTTCCTTGATCTACCTTGCCTTGATTGGTTTCTTTATTTATTTCTTAATAGTAGCGATATTTTCTAACATTTAGGTTGAACTGCCTTAATTTCTGTTAGATAGGCTTGACTCTCGGGTTCACATTTAACCTATACTCTACTACCTTTGGATCGATTTCTCTCAACTCCTTTGATTATGACACAAATACGTCCATATTATTGTTCAGAAAGTAGACTAGTTGTGACCTCCATGGTTCTTCTAGCTTTGCTTTAACCTTCATGGTCATGTTTGTGTCCAAACTCACCTGCATTAATACTTCGACTAGTTCTATTTGTGAAAGCTGCTTGGCTTTATCTTCTTTAATGAGTCTTTTGTTACTTTTTTTGATTGTTTTGATGTGACATATATTGGATACCGGCTAATCTTCGGTTACTACTTCAACTTTATTCCCTATTAAAAATTTCATAGGAATGCTACTACTTGAAATTCCACTAGCGTCGGTAGCCCTAAAATCACATTGTACGCTAACATTATTTCTACCACAAAGAATTGTACGAACCTAATTTTGAATATTTTGATCTATCTCATTATGAAAGGCAATGCAATTTTTCTTAAAGATTGGACAACCTCTCCTATGAATCCAAAAAGGGATTGGTTCACTGCCTCCAATTTTCCTTTATCCAGCTCCATTTTTTCAAAGATGATGAGGGCTATTGCATTTACTGAGCTCTTGCTATTCACAAGGCATTGTGCCACGTTATATCTGGCTATTACTACAGTTACCATTAAAGCCTCCGAGTGGGGAGTTATAATCCCTTGAAAGTCATCTAGTACAAAGGTTAGGATTGCCCCCTCTACTTTTCTGGGCCTAAGCTTCACCCTTTTTTCCTACATTTTCTATTTTATGGAGGTTGTTTTTGTTCATCTTCTGAGACTGTAGTTTAGTTATCATGCTTATAAGTCTCTAAGTTGTTGGTCTTTCTTCCTTGTCATTTTCCTTATCTTTTTTTTTCTTTTTTTATCTTGCCTATCTAAATATTCTTGAAGGAATTCTCTTTTGATAATTTTTTTTTTGAAGATTAAAAAATCCTTCGACCATGTGGCCGAAATCATTGTGGAACTTACAACATTTATTACTTCGTGGATTTTTTGGGGGCAGAGATGCACCTCGAGACCATCAGTTTATGCCCAAATCTTATACAACTCCAAGAATATGCTCTCTACTTATTTTTAGAAGTGTAAGGTTTCCCCACGTCTTTTCTTCAGTCACGATAGTTGCACGTTTATGACTAGCCTCATTCTCCAAGCTTCACGAACCACCTTCCTGCCCTCGATCTTTTCCTGTTATGCTTCTTCAATGTTAATGTATTTCTTAACTAGGGGTAAGGTCTCACTAAAGTCCTTTTTCGGTATCTTAGCTAAAGATTTGAAAAAATTCCCTTCCCTAAGTCCTTGCGCGAACACGCTGGCCAATACATCTTGCGTCGTCGATGGGGCGTCTAGGGCTACCCTCAAGAAACAACAAACATACTCTCAGAGTGATTCGTCATTTCCTTACTTCATGTTGAACATAAACATTAGTATTTTTTCATATCCTTTACAGATTATAAATTGGTGAAAGAACAAATAGGTAAAATCATCAAAAGTTTTAATAATTTTCTTTGGAAACTAGTTGAACACCTTTGAGTTAGAGCCTCCTAGAATGGTTAGGAAGATTCTACATTTAATTTCATCAGGGTATTAATGGAGTAATGCTTGATGTTTAAATTTAGCTAAATGTTTTGTTAAGTCCGACATCCCATTTTATTCAAGCATACTAAGTTGTCGAAAAGTATCCGACACTGGCTTTGGCAAAATTTTCGACATGAATGAGAGATCTTCCATAGCTTAAGAATGCTCTTCTTGCCTCCCCAGCTCCTCTTGAAACTCGACTAACCTTTTTCCCACCTCGTTGGAGGAAGCTATGCTTTAGGATTCTCCCCTACTTGCAACTCAGGCACCCTCCTCTTTCCTAATTAGGGTAGCATTAACCACCTTGAAAATTGTCTCATTTAATTGATTTAGGGGAATATTCACCATCTGGTTAGCTAGTGTGGCCGATTCTTCTTGAAAATGGAGGGTGTGCACCTGAGAAGCCGTTAGGAACGCTCTTTCGGTATACTTCCTTCTTTTTTCCATTTATATTCCCTTCTCTTTGTATTTTTTGAGAAAAGGGATTCCCACAGACAGTGCTAATGATGCGGGTTTGTTTTTAAACCTCCTTAATTATCTAAATATAATTAACAAAAGTAACAATTTGTTAAACATAATAAAGATTTTCAAAAATTGTAAGAATATTTTGTAACTAGTGTCCTTTAAGTCAAGAAGAGGTTATTGTGTACGCAATACTCAAACTGTCTATTATCACTACCTAATCTACTGTAAGGCTAAGCGTCCTTCGATAGGTTTGCTGCCTTGGCTAGAGGGAGAAGTGTCAGGCCATAGGTTGTCGTCATGAATGTCCTGAAATTTTACAATTCAACACAATTTTTGCCCTTAACAATATCTCTGTTATTTTTATTTCTCTTGACAATAAGTACACAAACATAGCCCTTGGGATTTTACATGGTATATTTGTAGAAATGCTAATGGCTATTGAAACTCAATTTTTATATGTATGTACGTATACTTTCAAATGTCTTTTGTTTAAAATATTTCTATTGCGAAAATTTATCCTTTATTTATTTAATTTGATTTTTATAATGTATTTTTAAAAATTTCTTTTTAATTTCAACTTTGATTCCCAAAACAAAATAAAATAAAAACATTAATTTAGTTATATATTAATTGTGTTCTAACAAATTATTAAATTGTATAAAATATATTTTATAAATACAATTGTTGGTATGGATTGAAACCATGTGAGCTGTTTAAGCGTGTGAGGAACACACAACACGGTAGAAAGTAAATGATATACGAAATTGATAACGCAATTCAAAGTTCACATTTCTATGTTTGCGGGATCTATCCCAGTAAATATATTCTACTAAGCAAATGAAATAATGAGATAAATAACAGAATCTCTCATTCACTTTATTAACCCAATCTCAGAATTCCCGACTGGTTGATAACATGCCATTCAAAGTGCATACCTAAATTCTCTGTAGGGTCAACTGTTCAAAATATTAAGACTGAATAAGTTTGGATAAACTTGAACTCTTGTGGTACCTCATTCATTTAATATCTAGAGTTTGGGGAACTTTGATAGATTCAACTACTTTAGAAACTTTAACTACTTGGATTAGAATAGGTTGTCAATAAATTAGGATTCTGTAATATAGTTTATACTGTGTACAATATGCCAACATACCAACAACAATATTTGGCTCACGTGAAAAATTTTGTTCAATTTAGTTTTCTTTCTGAATATATTTGCACAAGAACCATTTTTAAAATTAGATTTTAAGAATCCAACTTTAATTTTATTTTATTTTTATCTTTCCTACTCTTTAATGTTTTTTTAATAATAAATTATTTTTTATTATTTTTTATTAAGTTGAAAAAATTAATTAATATAGAATAAAAGCTAATCTGAAAATTGAATTTTCAAAGTCTTATTTTAAAACTAGATTCTAGAAATTTATGTGAAACGGAATTTTTAAAATTAAATTTGGATTAAAAAATGAAAATACATGTACTTGAATATTATTATTCTAAAGTTAGGATGTGTGTCGGTTTGAATCTCTTGAATGTTGAGAGTTCAAATTCATTAAGTTATCGATAGATGAGTGTAAAAAAGACATTTTTCTAAGTTGAAAATTCAAATTCAATAAGTTATTGGATGCATAAGTGTAAAAAAAAATTCTAAAATTGACTTTACCACGATGATACCGTGGTAATCTAAATACCATCAAATAATTATAATTTTCATACCAATTAAAAAAATTATAAAAAAGAGGTGAAATATGAGATGGGGTCAAAACTTAACCAACTGTCCATAAAAGATAAAAAAATATACTTACTAAATAATCTAGTATTGTATGCATTAGAATCATGTATGAGTATCATATTCATAAATTAATATGGATAGCGAAAAATCCTATCAATTGACCTTGTTTAGTATCCTTGCGACTCTTATATAGGAAACCAAAATTTTGCATCACTATATCGTAAACTAATTAATGACAAAGAATTCCCACCAAAGAGGCGTGATTATTCTCATCCATAACGCAATGGTCCCGGCGGGGCTCGAACCCGCGACCTTCGGCTCATAAGACCAACGCTCTAACCAACTGAGCTACGGGACCATCGCCCTATAACTGTTTACTACAATATATATATTTTTTTATAAACGTGATAACCATGAAATATTTGAACTCTGAACTACTTGAACGGAAGGCGACGTGAGAGAAGGATCTACATAAGAAGTGCACGAATACAACCAGCCCACTTGCATTTTCATCTTAAATCCTCACAAGGGATTTGAACATTAGCATAACTTAATATCAACACTAGCGCAAAACAAAGTACAACGTTAAACCAACATGATCGATTTCATCGTCCGAATTTACTAAGCTGTTCTCAGTGACCTTTCACCTAGGACAGACGTACAGCTAGCTTGCTAGTTCAGCATAGACGGATCAAAAGGCCCACTTTCTTCGCCGCCTGTAAATGTCCCTGGATATGGCAACCCTAGGTGAGTCTGTGCTACCACTTGTCCCCCTGGGTAACTACAATACAACTCAAGCGGCTGATGATTCAAAGGAAGTACAGAACAATTATTCGGTGGAAAAATCAAAGCGGGATCGTCAGCGTTGTCAAATAAGCTGATCATGGCCTGGTGAAGCCATATCTGAGTCTTGAGAAACTTCACGTACTGTATGGCCTCTTCGAGCATGGAAACGGTATCCATCTTGGAGCCTCCAGGTACCAGGCTCTGCAAAATCTTGAACCTGTCGCTGATTCGATGGCGCCGCTGCCTGGCCGCCACACTTTGAGGGTCCGTCGACAGCTTCACGGTGCTGCCGCCCTTCTTCTTCTTCTCCCTGCCACTGTTGCTGGCGCCTGAAGTGGATTCACAGGAATTGGGGTTCGAAAACGAGGAGGATTTCATTGAAGTCTTCCTTTCTTTTTCAAGGTTAAAGGGATTCATTCAAACATATATTACAAGCATTGTAGATACATTCACGCCAGGGAGGTGAATTTCAGTGAGGGGGAGGAAAATTTCAGGATGAGGCAAGGATGGAAGCCGCGCATGTGATCTTGCGATCGTATATATAGTGGGAGATTGGTCGGGTTAGGTGCGTTGAAATAAATGATGAATGGATGCGTGCTTTTCTTTATTATTATTTATTTGCGTATATGTATGTGAACATATCGTCATTTCAAGGCAGTCAATCTCTGGCTCGGATTCGGGTGCTTAACCTAGGAGCCTAGGGCAGCAAAAGGGGTTCGGAAATCAACCTTTTTTTTAACAGATGGGGGGTGGTTCTTCTTTCTTTATCTCCACATATTTTCCCTGTATACAATGCTTTTCTTTTTAATGTTTAATCTTTTTACGATCTTACAATCACTCGATATGCTGGATAAAAATCGAAACAGCACAACTCTCCTTTTAAAACAATTTTAAAAGTTACACCCCAATAATAATCTGTATGCAGTGATGAGATTGTTACTTAAAGATCGATAAAAGAGAATGCAGCGAGGGGGGGTGGGCAGGTAAAAAAATGGGATTTTGGGATCAACAGTTTGTCCTGTTATTTCTTTGGTGGGTTGGTTAGAATTGAAAGGAGGGGCCAAATCCCAATGAAAATTTAATGAATCCCAAAGAGAGAAGAGGACCCCCACGGCCCCTCCTCAATCTGGTCGACGACGACCAAATCCTTGCGGGGCATTTATTGTTTTGTGCTCTGAATTTTTGACGCCTAGGATTCACGGTCACACATTTCTCAAAAGAAACCAGAATATTGTTGTTCGTGTGTCTTTCTTTCAAAGCCTGTAGCTTTAATTTCTCGATCGTTTCAGAGGAAAGTGCTTCACCCTCCATTAGCACTTCTTTTCATCAAATTAAAGGGCTTTTTGAACATGCATGTATATTTAACCTCTTCAAAGATCACACCATTATTAATATTCATATTTTAGGGCCCCTCGAGATATTTACTTTCTAGCCGTTTGATGCGGAAAAGGAACTCAAGATCGAATAAAGTGGAATCATATGATCTCTTTTTAATAAATTAATACATGAGGTAATTAAGTTTCTTTTGATTGGAAATTTATGGTCATATATGTTGGCTTTATTTCCCGGTTAGTTTTTTCCTTTTCCTTCTTAAAAAAATTATTTTCTTGAAAATTTTATTAGTTGAAAATATAAAATATTATCATTTTATTTTAATTATTTTTTAAAAAATAAATTAGAACATAATAATTGATACACGTGCTTCTATTTGAAGAATAACTATATATTCCTAGCCATGTTAAATTTATATATATCTTCAATAAGGCTGTGGAAAAAACTCTAGACTATGTTTGTTTTTAAATTATCTACATCTAAAACACACATTTAATTATTAAATTTTTTTAATTTTATTTCTTTTATCCTCTTACTTTTATACAATTTTTGAAATAAAAATACTTAAAAATACACTTTAAATTTTGAAAATAAACAAAAAGCTAATATATCTATACTTCTATATAATATTATATTACATAATTAAATCAATAAGAATTTTTTGTGGCATAGAGTGATTTTACATGACTATACATGTCTTTATGTTAAATTATACTTTTATTCTTTCTATCATTTTTTCTCTCTTTTCATTTAACTTACAAATTATATTTATATGTTTTTTCAAATTTCATCGTTTTCCAAATTCTTTCAATCTTTCATTATTTTTTATTCTAAAGATTTTTGCATAGTATAAAATCACATAATTTTCATATTTTTTTAATTTATTGTTATTATTTATGATTTTCTCAAATTTCTCTGTTTTTCCAATTTTTTGATATTTCTATATTTTATTATTTTAAATATTTTTTGTGTATTTTAACATTAAATAATTTTATTGCATTAATTAAAAATAATTTTATAATTTATAAATAAACCCACACACGCATATAATGTGTAGATTTTACTAGTGTTGTATTATTTTTGTTCTTAGCACTTCATAATTCACCTTTAGGATTCATGGCAACCAAATTTAAAGAATTTCAAAATAGATATATAGATCCAGTGTCATATTCAAGATACATATCCAACACTCCCATGTGTGTTGTACTTTGTGGTTGAAAATTTGTGTACAATATTTTCACAGCCAATTGATAGAAACGATTCTTTCGTGAGGAAAATCTGGTAATCTATATTTAATCTCTCGCATGTCATCGACCTACTCTATCTATCTATCTATCTATTTATATATATATATATATATATATATCTCTCCATAATATACATTTAGCTATCTCTTATATATGCTAATTTTTACAATATACATATATATACGTAAAGCGGCACTTAAATTAAATTTTCAGTCTGATGACTACTGCTGCTTGGATTGATTTACAACATAGAAATATCGAAATGGTAAGCTGTAGATATTTTAATTTCTTTTGAGAGAATCCGAAAGTTATGTTTGGAACTCTACTCTCAACTTCAAAACATTTTATCAAATTTCACATTATTAAACATACTATTCTAACAACATTTTCATTCAAATTTAAATTTAAAATTTTCCTCTTTTATATATATAACTAACTAACTATTTTTAATCATTAAACTTATTCATAATTAAATTAATACATATATATATCTCACATATATACTAACATTTATTTTTATTTATATCCTATAACATAATTATTATCCCTTATATTATCACATTTTTCAATCATCATTATATATATATATATATGTTTAAATAAATTATATTATTCATCTTATTAAAACATTATTTCGAAATATATTATTTATATTAATACAATTTTTACCAAACTTCGTGGCCAACCAAAACTTCTCTCCCAAACATAGCCAACTTGTTCTCTGAAAATTTTGTCCAGCCACTCTTAATTTCATGCAAGTTCTTTTCATATATACGAAGCAGTCAAATATATAAGTCTGTGCATTCGTATTTGCCGTAGTATATCTCAGTATATCACCTAAAAATGGTGGAGATACGGGAAAAATTAAAGAATGGTGCAGGCAAAAGCACGTGACGAGTTTCCGTGTTTTTCTCGTGGTGACGGGAGAGGGAGAGGGTGAGGGTGGGCTGGTAGAACCCTAATTATTGTTACTTGTTCAACTGAATTTTACTTCCCAATCGTCAACGCCAGTAGTGTCTCTGATCATCAGTCATCTCTCATCACATGGACTGATATGATGTAACAGATTTTGTTGTCTTTAATTTCTTTTCGTTAAGTTATATATATATGCGTGTGCGTGTGTATGTGTATGTATGTGTGTGCATGTAGTGATGATGATGATGACAATACGAGACCATGCATAACATATCTACAAGTATGATTAGACATTTTAACAAAACTCATATCAAAGGAAGATAAAACCATGACCAATAAACAGTGGCTGCGACAGACTAAGGAGTGAGCATTTATGTACGGGGAAAAAAAGAACAAAAAGAATGATTAGGAAACTAATTTTTTCGATTACTTGATCGTCACATACGCTCCATTAATTGTATTTAGTAATTTAGAGGAGAAGGAGTGAATATATTTTCTCCTTTTTTTTTTTTTTTGTCACTGAAATTGAACAGTTACCAAATCAGTATAATTTAATGTATTTACTATTATTTATTAATATATAGAAATGATGAATTATATTAACTAATTTTGTGTATTATGACATTAGAGATTTAATAAGCATATATATAGTTGCTATTCAAATAAATGATACATGCATGATGGCAACATAAACTTAAATAAATAGTAAACTACTATTAATTAAGTGGAAAAACTATTCAAAATATAGATAGGTTTAGAGCCCATAATTAATCACTTATTAATAAAGAAAGGATGACATAACCTTGATCTTATTTATACTACATTACTAAGAATTTGGGACTACTTTCATTGCAATAAATGCATTTATATATATATATATACTAGTCAACATAATCTATATTATATCAATATCTATACCATCACCTACTAAGAGTTTAGTTCTGATAGATTTATCTATGTATTTTCTTTCAATTTAACAACGACAAAGCTGTCTATTTTACCATTATTTTATTTCAGGAATCCCAGGGGGCCAATCCCTACTTGAATGTTCTGATCCTCTTTCTGGTTCATCCCACGACGCTAGAACGGGTTTTTCTTTTTCTTTTTATTATTATTTAATTATAATATTTTCTACATAAGTATAAAATAATCATCTAAAGAAACTGACATATATTATAAACAAAATAAATTAAGTGATTATTTTTAATTTTATATTATATAAATCTAAGCGCATATAAGCAAAGTGTGACAAACTGCTTAGTTAACATTGGATAGTCATATGCATTACCATGATTCCATATAATTAGTACCAACTACTGGCAAAACTTGTTTAATCCGTATGGTAGATAAATGTGGTAATTATCTTTTGGCAGCAGTTGCGAATGTATGTAAATGCTGTGAGCTGATGAGGATCCATCGGAGTACGTTGTGGACTTTGAAGTCATTATCAACTTCCTCAATTTACGCAGGCACATTAAAATTCAACGGGGGAACGATGGGCCAAGAAATGAATTCATGAATTGTTGACAGCCACATGTGCACAAAAAAATGAATTAATTGCATGTCTTCCTATACGCTTGCCCTTTTTTGAAGTTGTCAGCTCCTCATGTGGCTTTGCTATGCCTATCCATGTGGAGTCGAGTAATATTGTTCTTATTCTGGAGCGCTCCCATGTGATTTGGAACAATTAAGAAACAAGTTTTAATATGAAACACATTTAGAATAAAATTACTGTATAGTAATATTTATATTTTAATTTCATGTGAAAATTATGATAGACGGGCACAATTTTTGAGAATGACTAAAATGCCGTTCTAATTTGATAGATTTATAGTAGTGAGAGTGATTTCGTTGGACACTCAACTAACCAGAGTACTAATCGACTATTGCTTCAAACCTCACCTTCAGTATAATTGCATAACTAGCTGCAAGGCTGATTGTCCTAGATCAATTTCTACCATGCAAATATTTTGTTTGATTGATTTGCAGGATTGATTATTTTATTAATGATAATCAAATGCTTAATGTAATTGATTAAAAGTTTTGATAAAATAAGGACTCAATTTAAAATTGTGAAATTGTAGAATAATGATCCTATTTAATAGCCAGGATAAAATAATCAAGATGTTAAAATTTATTTATAAATAATTTAAAAAATTATTTTAACTTTATACTGTTGATTGAATAATTTATATATTAAACTTATAACAGAAAAATAAATATAATTATCCTGAATAATCAAGCTCGCTAAATAAGATTGTTAACGCAAAACTTTTTTATTCTTCAAAACAATCATTTGAATTAAAAAATGTAACATTGACTTCAAAAGCTAGTTATTTTTAATCCATGCAGTCGTGCACTTAATAATACAGTTAAATAATATTGATTAAAAGTAATTGTGTAAATTGAGGGCACATTGGATGTATGTACTTTCAAATTAAAATATGCATAATAAAGATAGTAATAAAATATAGATGGGTTAAATATTATTGAATTTTAAAATAAAGTATAAAGAGAAATTAAGTTACTGGAAGAAAAATGGTTGTGTGTTGATAGCAGGATTGGAAAATGGAGAGTGAATGAATAATAGTTGTAATTAGAGGAGTATCTTAGAAATTCAATTAGAAGACTAATTGCCCCCATCTCTAATTCTATAATAGTATGGATATAGATGGATTAACGTTACGTGCCGTCAACATTAATTCGAGGATGGGATAGCTCTCAATTATCTTTTAATAAACTTTGGTTACATTCAGTTTCAATTATTAGATTGAATAAATCATTTTATCAAACTTAATTATATATATTTTGTTATGAATAAGAGCTCTTAATAAAACACAAGTCTAGTATTAAATAACTAAAATAATAGATAATTAATTTTATATAACAAATACGATAAAATAATTATTAAAAATAATTTTAATGAGCATTAAGCCCATCATTTAAAGTTACAATTAATTAATTAGTTGGATGAAGGCAAGAGACCCCATAGAGAAATATATAAACATATTGACCTTGGATTAAATTGGCTTTCCATCGCGGGAGGTGAGGCAATGCGTCCCTCTTTTCTAAACTTTTCTTTACATTTTACCATAAGATCTCAATTTCCTATTTTGTCTATGATTTTGTTTTTATAAATGATGTAAATTTTATATATAATAAATTATTATTATTATTATATTTATATAGTATTATGCGAATAACCCCTGTGTCCTGTATAGTAGTATATAAATGGTCATTTAATTCATCAAATACAAGATAAATTACGTAGTGAAAGTAAAACAATCTTCCAAGCCTTATATAAGGCATATTGACTTGGAACAATTTGGAATAGAAGTTTGGATGCCTAGATAGGAATTGACAGACAAACAAACAAAAAAAAAAACTAGGCAGAGCACAAAGCTTACTTAAGAAGGCATCCACTTGTTGAAGTCCACCGTCGGCCCATCAAGCCTGCGCTTTGATCCGGGCCTTTGTGAATTCGTTAAGTTTAATACAGCAAAGCTGCACAAGATTTTCACCGTTTTCATCTATTAAAATTTACACAACTCTAACGTACAATCTAAAAAAAATTATTTAAATTTTAAATGCAAACTATTCTTTCTTTTACATATGAATATTATACGAATATCCACAATTCGATTATTACATATTTGTACAATCAAATCAACATTTATATACTTACAAACATATAACCACAATTATGTTTATGTACTTTAAAAATTAATTATTATCTTTATATACTATTAAAAAAATTCTAATTTTTATTCTATATATATATGCATTTAGCAAAAATGTCCATTAATTTTCATCATTGATAAAAATGTCTTGACTTTTAAAAATTTTAACAATTTTGGGACAAATTTTTCTAAGTTTGCCGGATTTTCGCACACCTAAGGCACTAACACATGAATTTGGAGCTTTTTGGTGATGCATCGTTATTAAAGAAGATGCCAAGTGAAATGATGACGTGTAAAAAACGCTACCTAGACGTCTGACATGTAAAAAAGAATTATAATTTTTGTCGCATATATACAATAATTTGATAAAAATTTTCATTAATATTTGTTGTTTGCAAAAATGTTTTAACTTTTTACATAACAGACATTATTACCGTAAAGCACCAAATTAATGTGTCCCATGCATCAAGCGTGCGAAATACCAATGAAATTAAAGCAATTTCTCTTAAAATCACCTAATTTTTTAAAAGTCAAAAACATTTTTATCAGTAGTGAAAATTATAGGACATTTTTATTACATAGCTATATATGTGAGACAAAAATTGCATTTTTTCTTATATTGTTACATTATTCATTCATTATTATATAAAGTATAAAACCCCAAGGATTGAGTGATTGGTTAGAGAGACACAGGGTGTGGAGGGCTGCCTATCTACCAAGCCCTCTTGATGTTACGCCAAGCCCCATAGCTACCCTATGCTCGCCTGCATCAGTATGTGAAGTTCAATGTCACTACCATTTGAAAGCTATTAGGTCTAGGTTTTGTTCATTTGCATTATAAATATTTGAAAACATTTTATATTTTATATTTAGGTGGGATTTTGCAGATTTTTAATATATAGTTCTAACATGTTTTATTTTGTTAAGCCTGCTATATGGGGAAGGTGACCATTCAAAAAAATATACTTGCATTTAGTTGCCCAGTGCTCTGGCCACCGACCATTACATTTGTGGTGTTGATGCAAATACAAAACAAGCTTTTCTCGCAAATTGTGTACGATTTAGTAATTTACCGCTTTCTATACTTTCTATCGTAGGACTATACTTCTGAAGTATTTATGTGAAACGTGGTTGTGATGTATAGTTAAAACAATGTACAAGTTCAATTGGATATAATCGGACAAGAAACTAAAAGTTGCACAATATCTCTGTCTCATCTTTGCAAGGAGCCCGTGACACAAGATAAAGCCTAAATAGTTAGCTCTTATTTTAAACTATCAATATATACAGGCTTAGGCTCTTAATAAATTAAAAGTAAAATTGCACAATTTGTGCACATGCAATTTATTTAAATTTGATATATTTTAAATAATAGAAGCATAATTATTAAAAATCAAAGGTATAAAAATATTTAAAATAAAAAAGTAAAGAATAATAAAGAATCAGAGAGAGCACTTGAAAGGTAACACATATAAAAATAAAAATTTTGAAAAAATGGAAATGAAAGGGATATAAAAATAATAGAATTTAAAACAAGAGTATTTGTGTAATAAAAAAAATTTATTTTGATTTTAATATAATAAAAATTATAATATGTCAGTAATTATATTTAATTGTGTTTGATCTTGTTATGAGGGTATTTGTGTATTTTTAATTAAAAATAATATTATAAATTTAAAATATACAGTAAAATTAGTCTCAATCTCTTCATAATATAGTATAAATATTAATAAAAAATAATTATAATACAGCATGAAAAAGGTTAAATAATTTTTATCCCTTCGGCAGTGTCACATCCAATATAATCCCCTGAACTGTCAAACTTATCCCTTCCGCTCTTTGAATTAAATATTTACGCAGAATTGTCCTTATATATAACGCGCAGAGTATTTTGATTGAATATTTTTTTCCGTAATCTAATTCAATCCAAAATTTCTTCTCATTATATATATATATATATATATGTATTTATATATATATATTTGAATCATAATGCAGAATAAATATTATTCTTCTCATTATATGTAGAGGGCCGTCTACCCAACAGGCATTCTTGACACAATGCTGGCCCTGTGCCGAACGAGACATCACCCGTTGCTGCTAGGTCTAGGGCTTTGTACATATTTGTAAATACTTGTAATTATTTTGTATTTATTTTTAGATGTGCTTCCTCGGCTTTTTAATGTCTACTGTTGTCACTTGGCTTTTTTTTGCCAAGCCTATTATAGGGGGGCAAGGTATTACTGAAGTTGAGATTAGTCATCGTGTTGTCATCGTGTGATCGTCGTGTAGCTTGCGATTGTTAGAGTGGCCCCCCTCTCTAACCGTCGCCCATTGTAATTCGATTTATTTGTGAAATGCAAGCAAGTTTCTCTCGCACACCGTGTACATATTTACTGCTTTCTGTACATACTGTCGGAATTGTCGGGATTGTGCCCTGAGGCAGTGCACAATTGGTTTTGCGTGCGGATTCAGGCGGACGTAGTCGGTCGCTGAACGACTACTAGCCGCACGGTGCCCCTTTGTCTCTATCCTCGAAAGGAGTCCCGTGACAGTTGGTATCAGAGCACGATTTTGATTGGGACTGAAGTGTTGGATCATGGATGCTACAGCATCAGCAAATGTGCCTGAGGGCCATGAGGCGGAAGCCCCGCCACGTAAGAATCTCACGACTAAGCAGCGACTGGAAGCCCTGGAGGAGCAAGGCTCCCGAATGGTTTTTGTCACAACGACCTTGGAGGAGAAGGTCGAGAGTCTGGAGGTCGAAGTTGCCGACCTCCAAGCCCAACTTGCTGAGAGTCGGGAATTATATCAGGAGTTGGTTGAGAACCAATGAGCTAGAACTATCGGAGAGCTCCGAAGAGAGATGGAATAGATGTCCATCCAAATTGGACTGCTCCAGCGGGCAGTCGACAATGCCCCAGCAGTCGCCCAGGACGTTGGGCCAAGAATTCGAGTCCCCAAACCGTAGCCTTATGGAGGTGCCCGAGATGCCAAGGAGGTAGAGAACTTCCTTTTTGACATTGAACAGTATTTCCTGGCGGCCAACATTATTGATGAGGCCAGGAAGGTCACCACCGCCACCATGTACTTGATGGGCGATGCTAAGCTATGGTGGCGCACCAAATACGCTGATATCCAGGCCAACCGAGTGCGCCTGGATACGTGGGAGCGGTTGCGGGATGTTATTTGGGAACAGTTCTTCTCAGAGAATGTAGAATACAATGCCAAGAGGGCATTGCGAGAATTGAGGCAGTCAGGGAGTGTTCGGGACTATGTGAAGTCATTCTCGATGCTCATGTTGGACATCCGGGACATGTCCGAGAAGGACAAACTCTTCACTTTCTTGGAAGGGTTGAACCCACGACACAATTGGAGTTGCAGCGCCAGCGGGTTGTGGACTTGAGCTCGGCCATGGGTGCTGCCTAGTGACTCATGAATTTTCAGGATGAACCCCGTAAGGAACGTCCGACGGTGAGTGCACCCCAACAGAAGGGGAACGGTAAGCCGTTCAGAAATAATTCTAACAAAAGTAGGGGAGATCAATAGTCTCAAACGTCTGTCCATCCCCAAAGTCACCCTAAGAACAGACCTGCCGACAGTAAGCAAGGGACTACACCAAGAAAGACTGGGTGCTTCCTTTGCGATGAGCCACACATGCTTCGGGACTGCCCGAAGAGGAAACTAGTGAATGCTCTATCAAGCCTCAAAGATACTGGACCATCAAAACAAGCTCTGGCCCTGGAGCCCGAATCAGATGAAAGTGAGTCAGATGTTGAGGGAAACAATCTTGGGGCCAACTCCCATCGGTGCGGGACCATTTCATGCCAAGCAGCGGCAAATCGTAAGAAAGGGTCTGGAGCCGGACGATTTGCTCCTACCCTAGCAGAGAATCCTCCCAGCGAGGGAAGTTCTAAAGGCCGAAAAAGGAATGGACTGATGTATGTGGATGTGAAGATCAATAGCAAGTCCATTCGAGCCATAATCGACACTGGTGCCACTCATAACTATTTGGCCACCACAGAAGTGGAGAGATTTGGGATGGCATTGGAAAAGACGGTGGGGCAAGTTAAGGCCATCAATTCAGCAGCCCAGCCGGTTGCTGGTGTGGCAAAAGGGGTGAAAATAAAAGTTGGGCCATTCGAGGGTAAAATCAACCTTTCTGTTGTTCAAATGGATGACTTCAAGCTTATCCTTGGGCTTGATTTCCTACGAGAGGCAAGGGCGATGGTCTTGCCGTGCGGAGAAGCGCTAATGATGGTAGGAAACAAACCCTGTATTGTTCTCACTGTTTCTGGCCGATTGGAAGGGAAGAGCTTGTCGGCTATCCAATTTGAGAAGGGATGCAAGCGCAACGAACCATCCTACTTATACACCCTGCGATTTGAGGAGATGGAGGAATCTGGACCTATCCCCGATGTTGTGAAACATCTTCTTGAGGAATTCGAGGATGTGATGCCTAAGGAACTTCCCCCTAGACTGCCACCCAAGCGATCAGTTGATCATGAAATCGAACTTCTACCAAGCACTAAGCCACCTGCTCGGGCCCCATATCGCATGACTCAACCGGAACTTGTGGAATTGAGGAAGCAATTGAGGGAGATATTGGAGAGCGGTATCATTCGACCTGCTAAGTCACTATATGGAGCACCGGTCTTGTTCCAAAAGAAATCAGATGGATCCCTAAGAATGTGTTGTGACTATCGAGCCATGAACAAGATCACGGTGAAGAATAAATACCCAATACCTTTAATTGCTGATTGCTTTGACAGGTTGAGTCGGGCAAAGTACTTCTCTAAAATTGATTTGAGGTCAGGATATTGGCAGGTTTGAATCAAGGATGGTGATGAGGTGAAGACTACTGTGGTGACTAGATATGGTGCTTATGAGTTCTTGGTTATGCCATTTGGCCTAACGAATGCACCGGCGACCTTCTGTACCTTAATGAATCAAGTACTCCATGGGTTTCTCGACGAATTCGTGGTGGTGTACTTAGATGACATTGTTGTGTTTAGTGGGACCCTGGAGGAACATTTAACACACTTAAAGAAGGTCCTCGTTCGACTTCGAGAACATGAGTTATATGCAAAGCCATCGAAGTGTTCCTTTGCTCAAGAGACCATTCACTTTTTGGGTCATATTATTGAACGAGGAAGGATTCGAATGGACCCAAAGAAGGTGTAAGCTATTGAGGAGTGGCAACCTCCTAAGGATGTCCATGAGATACGGTCATTCCTAGGATTGACCAATTATTACTAGAGATTTGTGAAAGGATATTCTGAGATTGCTAGGCCACTCACTGATCTTACGAAGAAAGCGGAGGAATGGAAGTGGTCGTCGGAGCGACAGGTCGCCTTCGAGAGATTAAAGATGGCCATGACCACCAGACCCGTGTTATCTCTCCCGGATTTACAGAAATCATTTGAGGTGGAAACTAATGCCTCAAATTTTGCAATTGGGGGAGTGCTAACACAAGAGGGACATCCTGTGGCCTTCGAGAGTAGGAAGTTGAAGGATGCAGAAAGGAATTACCCAGCACATCAAAAAGAGTTGCTAGCCGTAGTCCACTGCCTTAGACTATGGCGACATTACTTGCTGGGAGCACCCTTCATGGTTAAAACGGATAACAGTGCAGTAAGCTACTTCCTGACCCAATCGAAGCTTACACGGAAGCAAGCTCGATGGCAAGAATTATTGGCAGAGTTCAACTTTACATTGGAGTATCGAGCAGGCTCCAGCAACAAAGCAGCGGATGCCCTGAGTTGAAGGGTAGACTTGGCCGAATTGAGGATGGCTGCGGCCCTCTCCTCGAGCAAAGTGGCCACCTTCGTGAAAGACCAAATACTGGAGTTGCTGATGCGAGATCCTGCTGCAGAGTGTTTGGTCAAGCTAGTGCAACAAGGAAAGGCAAAACAATTCTGGCTGGAAGAAGGATTGTTGAGGACCAAAGGTAGCCGCTTATATGTTCCTAAAGGTGGTAACTTAAGGAAGTCACTGATCGTAGAATGCCATGATACCCTTTGGGCGGGACACCCTGGAGGAGAGCGTACATTGGCCCTAGTACAAAGGACTTATTATTGGCCTCAAATGCGGGATGAAGTTGAGGCATATGTGCGGTCTTGCCTGATTTGTCAGCAAGACAAGGCAGATCACTTGAAACCGAAGGGCTTGCTGGAACCCCTTCCTATTCCCTCACGACCCTGGGAGAGTGTCTCAATGGACTACATCACTGGGCTGCCTAAAGTAAGAGATTTAGGCAGCATCATTGTCGTGGTGGACCGATTTTCAAAATATGCCACATTCATTGCAGCCCTAAAGCACGTGACAACAGAAGCGACCGCGCATTTGTTCTTTGCGCAAATTGTCAAATATTGGGGACTGCTGAAGGATATTGTCAGTAACCGAGATCCTAGGTTCGCCAGAATATTTTGGACTGAACTCTTCAAACTCCTTAGGTCCAAATTGACTATGAGCTCGAGCTACCACCCACAATCCGATGGTCAAACAGAATGCTTCAATTCCATGTTAGAGGAGTACCTTCGACACTTTGTGAGTGGTAATCAGAAGAATTGGGTGAAGCTTCTGGATGCTGCTCAACTGTGCTTTAATGCTCGAAAGAGTTCCACTACCAACCGGAGCCCTTTTGAGATCGTTACTGGGCAGCAACCGCTACTCCCATACACTTTAGAGTCCCTGCAGAGTGCGAGATCTCCCCTTGCACGGAGCTTCACCGAAGAATGGAAGCGTAACTTGAAGATCGCAAGAAGCTACTTGGAGAAAGCTCAAAAGAGAATGAAAAAGCAGGCCGACCAGGGACGGCGCTTCGCTGAATTTAATGTAGGGGACCTTGTGTTGGTAAAGGCACCAGACCCATTGCTCACCAAGTGTGTTCGAGGGAGAGACCCTTGATTCTTACAGAAGTACATTAGGCCGTGCCGGGTGGCAAAGAGAATCAGAAAGGTGGCCTACAAAATTGAGCTACCCCTGTCGTGGAAGACCCACAGTGTTTTCCATGTGAGCCAGCTAAAACCTTTCACAGCAGACCTAGAGGATGCCGACCGTATCAGAGAGACCCGACCCCAGCGTCCATTTGGGAAGGTGCCGAAAAGAGTAGCCGAAGCAATTTTGGATCACCGAGTCATAAGAACAGCGAAGCGGGAGATCAGCGAGTACTTGGTGAAGTGGGAAGGCTGCTCAGAGGACGAGAACACTTGGGAGCGGGTGACGGACCTCAAGGTGCTAAAACCTCTAGTGGAAGCATTCCTAGCTTCAAAGGCACCGAGGGCGTTGCCATCTTAAGTGGGGGAGAATGTGGAGGGTCGTCTACCCAACAGGCACTCTTGACACAATGCTGGCCCTACCGCAGCCCTGTGCTGAACGAGACATTACCCGTTGCTGCTAGGTCTAGGGCTTTGTACATATTTGTAAATACTTGTAATTATTTTGTATTTATTTTTAGATGTGCTTCCTCGGCTTTTTAATGTCTACTGCTGTCACTTGGCTTTTTTTTACCAAGCCTATTATAGGGGGGCAATGTATTACTGAAGCTGAGATTAGTCATCGTGTGATCTTCGTGTAGCCTGCGATTGTTAGAGTGGCCCCTCTCTCTAACCGTCGCCTATTGTAATTCGATTTATTTGCGAAATGCAAGCAAGTTTCTCTCGCACACCGTGTACATATTTACTGCTTTCTGTACATACTGTCGGAATTGTCGGGATTGTGCCCTAAGACAGTGCACAATTGGTTTTGCGTGCGGATTCAAACGGACGTAGTCGGTTGCTGAACGACTACTAGCCACACGATATCCCTTTGTCCCTATCCTCGAAAGGAGCCCCGTGACACACAGAGTGTGGAGGGCTGCCTATCTACCAAGCCCTCTTGATGTTACGCCAAGCCCCATAGCTACCCTGCGCTCGCCTGCATCAATATGTGAAGTTCAATGTCACTACCATTTGAAAGCTATTAGGTCTAGGTTTTGTTCATTTGCATTATAAATATCTGAAAACATTTTATATTTTATATTTAGGTGGGATTTTGCAGATTTTTAATATATAGTTCTAACATGTTTTATTTTGTTAAGCCTGCTATATGGGGAAGGTGACCATTCAAAAAAATATACTTGCATTTAGTTGCCCAGTGCTCTGGCCACCGACCATTACATTTGTGGTGTTGATGCAAATACAAAACAAGCTTTTCTCGCAAATTGTGTACGATTTAGTAATTTACCGCTTTCTATACTTTCTATCGTAGGACTATACTTCTGAAGTGTTCATGTGAAACGTGGTTGTGATGTATAGTTAAAACAATGTACAAGTTCAATTGGATATAATCGAACAAGAAACTAAAAGTTACACAATATCTTTGTCTCATCTTTGCAAGGAGCCCGTGACACAAGATAAAGCCCAAATAGTTAGCTCTTATTTTAAACTATCAATATATACAGGCTTAGGCTCTTAATAAATTAAAAGTAAAATTGCACAATTTGTGCACATGCAATTTATTTAAATTTGATATATTTTAAATAATAGAAGCATAATTATTAAAAATCAAAGGTATAAAAATATTTAAAATAAAAAAGTAAAGAATAATAAAGAATTTGAAGACAGAGAGAGCACCTGAAACGTAACACATATAAAAATAAAAATTTTGAAAAAATGAAAATGAAAGGGATATAAAAATAATAGAATTTAAAACAAGAGTATTTGTGTAATAAAAAAATTTTATTTTGATTTTAATATAATAAAAATTATAATATGTCAGTAATTATATTTAACTGTGTTTGATCTTGTTACGAGGGTATTTGTGTATTTTTAATTAAAAATAATATTATAAATTTAAAATATACAGTAAAATTAGTCTCAATCTCTTCATAGTATAGTATAAATATTAATAAAAAATAATTATAATACAGCATGAAAAAGGTTAAATAATTTTTATCCCTTCGGCAGTGTCACATCCAATATAATCCCCTGAACTGTCAAACTTATCCCTTCCGCTCTTTGAATTAAATATTTACGCAGAATTGTCCTTATATATAACGCGCAGAGTATTTTGATTGAATATTTTTTTCCGTAATCTAATTCAATCCAAAATTTCTTCTCATTTTATATATATATATATATATATATATTTGAATCATAATGCAGAATAAATATTACAGATAAATTTTTAAAAACTAGGTAAAATGAGTTTAATCAACACAAAAAATGAAAAATGTAGGGTTATATTACGTTATTTGATCGTAAAGTTAATTTATTATGGAATCTTTATGAGCGATAGAAGTTTCCAGCTATTTAATATGTAGGCTGTGTTCAAACAACTACTTAGTTGAACATTAAATATTTTAGGCACTATTACTCATAAAAATTGATCCACTCGCTTGTTTTCTCAAAAAATTCACAAAAAATTTCACGCGATTTTTGCCTCAAGGCTACTCTCCCCCGTGCTCCACTTGTTAACCATATATTATTCAACAAACACATTAAATTATTCTTATAACTATTACATCAAAGGACCCTTTGCTCTGTCATACAAAACCATCAATAGTATATTTACAGTGTTCATCTAATCACATCAGATCTTTTATTCTTCATCCCTAAAAATTGAATCTTACCGAATCACTCAAAATATTTTTGGGAGTGGACATCCCATCAACTTGCAAACATGGATTCCATTGCTCAAAAAGGAAAAACTACTTGTCTATCTTTAAGAAGTATTCATTTACAAAGAAATATTGAATTCAAGATTCGTTCAAAAATATATATATGTTTATTGGATTATGTGTGTGGGGGTGTAATTTTAAGTTGATCAAGTCATTGTTAAACATTTTCAAAATAAAATGAAAAATAAAAATTTATTTGATAAAAAGGTAACATCTTTACTTTCAATTTAAGCAATTAAAATAATTTTTCCACGTTCAATAATTTAGATTATGAGTTATTCTTCGACTTCAAGAACTATACTACGCCTATATTATTCCAGTGCTTTTAGTGAAGGTGTATCCAATTTGGTGATTGATCTGGTTACTTCTTTTAATGTTCATTCATGTGCAGTTACCTCATTTCCATTGTTTTTACACAACAAATGACGCACGCACTCACGCAGGGAGACCACAAGCCGGTGGAAGAGGTTGATACAAACGCAGACACTAATAAATTAATGCAAACTTAAAGATCTATGGTGACTCTACTAGCACCATTAATTGAATAGGCCCGTTGACGGCAATTCCACCGCATGAATTTGGTTGTGCACGTGCTTTGCAGAGTCATATTTCTCCCCATCACCCCAAAGGGCATAGGGTTCCTCTCCATGGACTGTGTCATCTCCGAGCATCAGCGGCTCTTCTGGCATGCGCAGTGGTATCAGTAGCCGAACGAACAGAAGAATCACCGTTGTAGAGACGAAGTTCCACCCGATGATAAAAAGTGCCGCAATTAATTGCTTGGGGAGTAGAATCCCTCCGCCATAAAGTGCCCCTTTTGTGTTTTTAACTGGCAGAATCATGGAGCAGAGGGTGGGCTCCGCCGGCAGCCCAGTTAAGAGTCTCCCAAGAATGCCAGCCACCGCGTGTGTATAGAACACCGCCAGCGTATCATCAACCTGTATTATTCATGGGGTTTCCACATCAATGTCATAATAATAATAATAAGATCTATTAAATCGCATGCAAGTAATAAAACGCTCGTATCATCAATAATTGTCGGCCTAAAGATATTGATTAGAACCCAAATATCGTGATGCTGATGGAACAATGCATTTGTGGTATAGATTGTAAGTTGCCTAAATGTTGACCGTTTTATTTTTGCCTCCGGAAAGAACATCAAAATACTGAGAAGAGAAATATGTGCACAGATTAGGTGAATTTTTCTGAAAGTTGCTGAACTAGCAGCCGAACTAGTATGTCCCAAAAATGTCAAACAATGCAGGTGGAAAATGTTAAAAGATTTGATTTATAAAGTATGGAATGAATTAATTTCATAATTCTTATAATTTGGAAAGTAAGAATGTGCAAGAAAAGAAGAAATTAAGACCTACCATAATTCTTGTTATTTAGATAACAATTTTTATTTATTGTTTGATTTATTTTCTTATTATATGATTCTTTAATTAATGTTTAGTATTAAGTTAGGATATTAATTTATTTAAAATTAGTCTTAGTAGTATATATATGAGGTTGAAAGTTTGGAATACACCAAAAAAATCAGCCGGCTATCTCCCTTTTTCTTTCACTATTGCAATAGTGTTAGGCTTTATTTGGTTTGTTTTTTCTATGAATAAAGTTTGGATTTTTTTCCTTTAATTTTTCTAATTCTTCAACAAATTCATAGTTTTGTTTTCATACTTTTTGTATTCAAAATCCACCATTGTGGTATCAGAGCTATCGATTGGCATTGTTCCACATCCAACAAGTAGTCCATAAGTTTATCTTTTCAAAGATAACGGGAGCTTCTACAGCAAATGAAGCTAGAACAACCTTGAGGATGGCGTACTATAAATCATCCACTGTGGTAAGAATTAAATTACAAAACTTTAATCGTGAATTCCAAAATTTGTATATGAAGGATGATGAAAGTGTACAAGAATTCTTGACCAAAGTTGGGAGCATGGTTAACTAAATGCGGTCCTATAGTAAGGAAGTCTATGAATGCACTTTGGTGTCAAATGTACTCCGTAGTTTCTCCCCTAAAGTTGATCATGTTGTGGTTACTATAAAAGAGTCAAAGGATTTAGTAATATATTCCTTTGATGAGTTGATAGGGTTACTGCAATCTCATGAGGTAAGAATCAACAAGATGGAGGAGAAAATAGAGGAGAAAACCTTTCAGACAAAAGGCAAAGGAGCTAAGGACTAAGACAAGGGAACCGAACATGGTAAAGGCAAGGGAATTTAGCGTGGCAAAGGTAATTACTGTGGAAAAGGTAGGGGTTCGGACCAAAAGTTCAACAAAAACATTCAATATTTTAATTGCAAAAAGTTTAGACACATTAAGGCAAATTGTTGATATAAGGATAAACAAGCAAACTATGTAGAGGAAACTAACGAAGAAAGTAGATTGTTCATAGCCTACTCAAACCTAACTAATGCGTGGAATGAAGTGTGGTCTGTGGATTGTGAATGACTCAAATCACATAACTGGTAAGAAAGATCTCTTCAAGCATATAGAAGATGACCAAAAGAAAAAAGTGAAGCTAGAGGATGACCAAGAGATGAATGTCGAAGGCACAGGCATCATGGTCATCCAAACTTGCCAAGGTAACACTAAACTACTTCACGATGTTCAATATGTCCCTAACTTAGCTTACAATTTGCTTAGTGTTGGGCAATTGATGGCAATTGAATATTCCTTGACGTTTGACAGTGGTTAGTGCATCATCAAGGAGATACAATCAGGACAAGTGCTGGTAAACATTCAGATGACCAAAAATAGGATGTTTTCACTTGAAGTGTCAAAGGTTAGAGACTTTACCCTTGTTGTGGGAGAAAGCAACGAGTCAAAGACATGACACTTGAGGTATGGGCACCTCAACGTTAAAAGATTACAACTCTTACAGAGGAAATGTATGGTTTATGGTTTACATAAAATTCAAACTTTAGACAGGTGTGAGGGTTTTATTTATGAGAAGCAAAGTAGGAAGCCATTCTGCAAAGAAAAGGCTTGGAGAGCAAAGGAGAACTTGGAGTTGGTACATACGGACTTGTGTGGGGCAATGGGGACTATGTCACTTGGAGGTAATTACTATTTTCTTCTTTTCACGGATGATTACTCAATAATGAGCTAGGCATATTTCTTGAAGACAAAAAAGGAGACCTTTAAGCACTTCAAGAAATTTAAAGCTATAGTGGAAAAACAGAGTGGTGCGAACATCAAGGTTCTAAGATCTGATAAAGGAGGCGAGTTTCTTTCCAAAGACATTTTTCAATTCCTTGTTGTTAATGGTATTAAAAGGGAACTCTCCGCACCACACACTATTGAGCAAAATAGAGTAGCCAAAAGGAAGAATAGGACGGTTGTGGAGATGGTGAAGAATATGATAAAAGAAAAAGGCTTACCTAATAGCTATTGAGCTGAAGCCATTGCAACTGTCGTCTATTTGTTAAATATCTCTTCAACAAAAACTATTCAAGATAAAATCCCTCATGAAACATGGAGTGGAAGGAAGCCATCGGCAAAACATTTCAAAATATTTGATTATGTAGCCTATGTTTGCAAGAGGATAGTAAAAACACAAACTTGATGAAAAATTCTAAAAGTGTATTTTTGTAGGCTACTATAATGAAACAAAAGCATACAAATTGTATGATTCTACTAATCACAAAACTATTTTTAGTAGGAATATTGTTTTTAATGAACTTGTAGGATATAATTGGAAAAAAGAGGAAGAAAATTCACCCCAGAAGTTTATTATGAAAAAAACATAATTCTACCACAGGACAAGCTGCGATCATGAGAGTCAGAGTCGCGACCGTAAGAACCTAATGATTTAAATGGTGATACTCCTCCAAGAAGATGACAAACTTGGGATCCTTGCATTATTTTCTTGGATTTGAAATTTTGCAAGTAGATGATGGAATTTTTATTTACCAAAGAAAGTGTGATGGACTTGTTGAAAAAGTTCAACATATCAAAGTATAAGATGTCATCTACCCAATAGATGTTAACTAAGAGCTGAAAGTTGAAGATGGGTTGGAGAAGGCCAATCCAAAGCAATTTAAAAGTCTGGTTGAAGGTTTGTTATACTTAATTCACACTAGACTTAATATTGCATTTTCGGTTGAAGTTGTTTCAAGATTTATGTCTAATCCGTCCATGCAACACTTTAGAGTTACAAAGAGGATTTAGGGATACATTGCATGCACTTTAGACCATGGAATATGGTTTACATTAGTTGAGGACTTGGAGTTAATTGGTTTAATTATAGTGATTGGGTTGATTGTGCTGCCACTGATGGTGGCGCGACACTGAAAGGTGGCACGATAGTAGAAGAATCTGGGGCATTGATGGAGTAATGTGGGTTGAAGGGACAGAAGCAGCACTAGCTTGGATAGTAGGGCATAGAGTGGGAGGTGTGACTAATGAAAGGGGGTGGAACGGTGCGATTTTCTTTTCCACACATCCTCTCTTAAAATGACTTTTTATTTCAATCAAAGTGCACTCAGCTTTTCTATTAACCGAACAAGCAAGCGCAGATACCTAGGAATGTTTCGCGCTTCCACCATGCGGGGTTGGTTTGCAACATGTAGATCGTCAAAAAATCTGTCTGATAATGCTATTGCTTCACCAGAAATAGTTGCTTCCCGTCCCTAATCTTCACTTGATTCTGGTGCACAATTTGGAGTTGTGTGATTATAAGGTATTCCTCCAACACTACTAGGTGTTGACTTATCAACATCCCACAATGTTCTTGAGCTACTACCAACTGCAACACCACATCCAGTACTTGTTCTTAGATCAACAACATCAAATAAATGACATTCTTCGATCCCAACTGAACTTGTTCATTGGATCATTAATGCTTCGATCTTTACCTGCAAAATTTTAGCTTGTCCTTCCTGGAGGTGCATCGTAATGTTCTTGTTTACCATGTGACGTCCAACTATAGTAATTTTCTGTAATCCGTTCGTATATAGGTGAACTTTGGCTTCATCTGCTGTTAAGTGGGTTTGATTTTTACACCAATAATATGGGCATTTTTGTCTTTTCTCCATCCATAAATTGCCTCTGTTTAATTGCCCAATTTATAAGCTGGTTTACCCCAACTTCAGACTTCGATGCAAGACCATTTCGTCCAGGAAGGATCCTCCATGCTCTCCGCTCTCTTAACATTATTACTGCAAACAAGAACTAAATAAATAACAAGTACACTAAAAGATCTAGTCACACTGACTAAAAATCCACGAGAATACCTCGGAAAACTGCCATCCTTGAGTTTAAAGAAAAAACAGAATGGTAAATAATAAACTATTTCCTCATTGTGCATGTAACTGGGCAACGTGTTTATGATATATTGATTTCATATTAAATCATATAATTAAAGGAAACAAATAAGAGATACTTAGATGGGACCCAAACGTTGTAAACTAAAGAGGAAGAGATTTTCTTACCTTCTCCAAACAGTCAGGGACTCTAAAGCTTAAGACTGTCTTTGGTCTAGAGAGGAGTAAGCTCAATGCTGATAGTGGTAAAGAGCTTCCATTACCTTCATAAATCAGTAAAATTATCAAAGAACATATATCTCCATCGATCTTTAACAAGAAAAAATGTAATGGGGATTAGCTAACAACTAATAGTATAAAACAATGTTAATCACTGTTTGGGACTTTCAGAAAAGTTAAGAAGAAATCCAATTTGGGATGGAAAATGAGAGACCTACAGTTCGCTGACCAGATATGATCCTTGATACATGACTTAGTTTCAGGTATTTCTATTCTTTGACTGAGAGCCATATCAGAACAGACTCATCCCGAGATCAAGTGCATCTAATCATTAGATGTTTTCAGTGTTCTCAAGCTTTTACATGGGAGAACGAAACATAAAGTAATCTCCAATAAGCAACAAATAAATGCTAAACTTACTGAATTTAACACAAGAAAATTTGCCAAGCTTCATGAACTATGTGATCCATAATTCAAGTTGAAAGTCGGGTTGGCATTGCACCTTTTAGATGGAAACAAAAGGATACTTCATGAAGAAACGCAAGGGAACTGATTGGAGCTCCAATTAGAAAAGGACCAGAGAGAATGAACTGATTAGGAGCCAATGAAACTGTCAACTTTTGCTTCTCTTTTCAAATTATGGACCAACTATTCACATTTCAGCTCAGCCAAAACTTATCCCAAATTAATCTCGTCTGCTTTCTAGCTACTTGGCAGAAATCAATAATTTTGTTACCGATTGCACGGCATGTATAAGTTATCTTGAACAATGAATTATGCATTCGCTTAGAGTTAACTGATGAATCCCACAAAGGTAGGCTGAAAAAGGCTTGAGATCAATCCTCCAAACTTAAGGCCATAAAACAGTCAATTGCTCCTTATAAAAAATACTATATTATGACAACCACAGACAGTTTCAGAAAACTATAAGCAATTGATTCAAACTGTAACATTTTGACATTGTTGAGAAACTTGATTCCATCTAGGTACTTTATCAAAATTTAGCAGATGCACAGAAATCCGAAATCAGAATCTCTATATATACTTCCAAGGCCTAACACTATTATTAAAAACCAAAAAAAGGTAAAAATAACTCAGAAAAAAGTGTAGTATAGATGTATACATATATAACAAGAAAAAAAAAAAGACGTAGAAAAAATCATTGAAGTGATACTGTCGTAAACGTTTTTCGGATTTTTCAGAAAAGTGAACTCTTTTAATTAGGAGATCCAATTGATGTTATTCGATTTATTGCACATGGTAGTTGAAATTAATTCACACCACAGTATAGGACCATCTTTTATGGCCATTGTTAGTTTAGTTACTTAAAACTATTATCATCATTTAAAATTTTACAAACTAAATATTTTATCTTATAAATTTTATTCAAATTTAAATATAACATTTTCTCTCCCATAACTTTTATAACTAACTAATAATTTTCAATCATTATACATATTCACAATCAAATCAACACATTTTTCAAAAATTTTCCTGTTTATATTCATTCCTTATAAATTTATATACTATTACATCATCCAATTATTATATATATAATTAATTTTTCAACCTACCCAAATCTTACAAAATAAACATAAATTTTCCTCCCACTCAAATAGCCAAAATATTCATACTCACCCCGACAACCAACTAAACATACCCATGATATTTTAAAAATCAAATAGATGATAAAATTCAATAACATGCAACCATCTTTGTATAGTATTTTGAAAATTAAATAGATGACAAAATTGAAAAACATATTAATTTATTTGTTAATGAGCCAACGGATTTAAAGAATTGGTTGATCCGCCTTGTGACAACATTTATGTACATATATGATTTAACAAAAAGTCATAAACTTTATTGATAATATTTTTACATTGTATAAACTCAATGTCGTATCATTGTTAGGTTAAAAAACATGTGATGCTCTCCCTTTCCTCTCTATGCTTTTAACACACCAGTTTATCGAGTTATGATCCAATCGATCTATTCAATCACAAGAGAAAGAAAATGCATGTGGAAAATATTTATTAAAGTAATTATATTTGAAATAGATATTTTCTTTTCCTTTTTTACTTTTTAATTCTCTGTTGCTTTGGCTTTGCTTTATATTTCTTGTGTTTTAGCATTTCTCCAATCATTTTTAACATTGTTGGCGTATTTGTCATGCTCTTAATTCGATTTGTTCGATTTGTAAAATAATAATAATTTTAATTTAAAAAATTCAAAAATATCAGAGTCAATACATAGAGCACGCTTATCTATAAACATTGTCATTCCAAAATAATTTGAAATTATGCCTTCAATAAAATAATATAGCTGCAATGTTAAACATCTTTACTTCTTAATCCAATCTTGCTTAAGATGTCACTCCAAAAACATGTACTACTAATAATTAAATAAATTTATATCTAACTCCTTTGTGGTAGTGCTGTCTCCAAAAGTGATCATTGTCTCCATTTTATCTATAACAGTTTATAGTGTGACGAGCGATTAGTCGTTGAATAAGTAAATTCAAGTCTCTAATATTGGGTGTGAGTGAAAAAAATGCATAACATCATTTTAAGATAACTTGTTAAAAAGATAAAAACACTTCACTTGCTCAAACAATTCATATCAACTTTCCAAATACATAAACATACAGAATTAATTTTATCCATTTAATTACATACTCGTGGAATATTAGATAATTAATATTTATTATTACTGTTCAAAAACTTAATCTTTAACCTTGGCTAAAGATAGTTTGGTGCTCACTCTTTAACTTCCATTTTGAGGGTCTAATACTTAATCTTTAATCTTGATTTGACAAGGATCGGTGCAGTGGTTATTTCCACATAGGTGTTAGAAACTCTTACTTTTCATTAGTTCCAATTTCAGGAGCGTAGATTCATTGTCTTGCTTTATCAAATTGCTGATGCTTTCATGTAGCACTTTAAATAAAATAATTCCTTCACATACGCACATCCATGTTGTTGTACTAAAAAGAACTTACAAACTTAACAAATAGAATCATAATTTTGGTGAAAAGAAAAATCACTTAAATCATAGAGATCGTTATCTGTAAAGCCATAGAAAAAGAATCCACCTAATAAATAAAAACCAATTTTTGATAACATACACAAATCAAGGAAAGATGAATCCACATAATATAATAAAAATCATTTTTTTTATGACGAATAGAAATAAAGGAAAGATGAATCACTTACCAGAATCTGACTTCAAATAATTCAATTGGGAATTTGTTTTATATGCTTAAAATTCTATAAAAATGATTTTTATTCAATATCTAACTAAAGTGAAAGCATAACTTGAACACGTATGTCTAATTATTAAATTATAATATTATATGATCGTGTTCAAACTTAATCTCTGAATTCATGGTTCTGCCAATTTTTATTGCTAATTTTTAGTTATTTACATACATTGTGTCCTTCATATCAACAAATGATTATAACTTATCTATCATGTCTTATCTATTTATTAACTCTTGATGATTTGTATAAGCATTGATCTTTATCACCGAATACTTATATTAAAAACTCTCTCCTAATATTCGATTAACTATGTAAGACATATACACACATATATATATATTTATCGTCCATCAAATACATAATATATGTAATAAATGTATACTGACCCAAGTTTATGCTTCCCTAAGTCGCGGCATGTACCTTTTCTTCTTAATCATTAAATGCGTATTATCTTTTCTAATGTTTCATTAACTATGGAATTCATATTTAATTATATAAATACATGTTGAATATTACCCTTTTATTATAACTATAATATTTTATATGTATATATTCTAATCATTCATTAAGTTAGCATATTCATTGTACTATATTCTAGAATATAGTCAGAGTTTCACACACACACACGCACGCACGCACGCACACATTATAAGGATTGTTCATGTCAGAATTACCGACGCTATTTTTCTTTCCAAATGAATACGGGATGCACTTTGCACACACATGTTTGTTTTATTCCCACTAAGTCATAAGCCTACACACATATAGCGTTTTCAAAATCCTTTTTTCTGTTTTCCTTTCCTATTTCCTAGAATTAATTCGAATCCCTATTTGAATTATTACAATTTTAATATATTTTGATTTCAAAATTTTTATGCACGCGCGCGTGTGTATTTGGGAATCAATTGGGCCGTTTAATCAAGAATTGAAATTTGTGAAACTCATATTAATTAATAAAATTCACAATTTAAATCTCACCTTAAGGAAGTGTGGATCTACGGCTTAAGGAACTCCAACTGCTTCTACAACTCCTTAACATCTTGGTGTGTCAATTTAATTAGGGTGTGGTAGCATCTATTTATATATTGTCACTCACACTAGTTGGAATCCTTTAGGACTCTGGAGATGGAGATTAAGGTAAATTAGGATACTAAAGATAGTGATTTAATTATTACACATTCTTTGATCTGAGGTTTATCTGAATTCTTCTAATTTTTCTTATATAAATATAATTCTTATCCAATTGATTGGGTATTACATTATTTCTTCTTTTTCATCTCTCTTTCTACTCTTTTTCTTTTTCTTTTTCTCAAAAAAAAAATCCCATTTCTAGTTAAATTGTTCAGACCAATGAGTTGAAAGCATTGCTTATGTTTGTTTTTATTTTTGTATATGCATTTTTAGGTGTGTTTTTTTAAATAAAAATATTAAAAAAATAAAAAAAGTATAAATATTATAATGTGTGTTTTGTGATAGCTAACACAAATATAGGCATTGTTACACACACACACGTAAACAAAGGCGATTTGATTGCCCATCCAGGCATGAAGAGTCCTCTTCGACTTCAAGAACTTCACCGCGCCCGTATCATTCCAGCGCTTTCTATTTGGTTATTAATTTGGTTACTTCTTCTAGCGTTCATGTGATGTTGATTAAAGAAATTAACCTCGGTGTACGATTACCCAATTCCATTTTGTCTACACAACAAATCATAAACACTCGCATGCACATTAATTGACAAACCAGTGGAAGAAGTTGATACAAAGACAGGCACGAATAAAAAATTCAATGCAAACTTAAAGATCTATGGTAACTCCCCGAGCACCATTGAAGAGGCCCGTCGATGGCATGTCCTCCGCATGGGCTGGGTTGTGCCAGCCGTGCTTCGCAGAGTCGTATTTCTCCCCATCACCCCAAAGGGCATAGGCTTCCTCTCCGTGGACTGCGTCATCTCCGATCATCAGTTGCTCTTCTGGCATGCGCAACGGTATCAATAGCCCAATTAACAGAAGAATCACCGTGGTGGAGACGAAGTTCCACCCAATGATAAAAAGTGCTGCAACTAATTGCTTGGGGAATAGAATGCCGCCTCCATAAAATGCACCTTTTGTGTTTTTAACCGGCAGTATCATGGAGCAGAGGGTGGGTTCCGCAAGCAACCCAGTTAAGAGGCCACCAAGCATTCCGGCCACCGCGTGTGTATAGAACACCGCCAACGTATCATCAACCTGTATTCATGGAGTTTCCACATCAATTTCATAATAATAAGATCTATTAAATTGCATGCAAGTAAAAAACGCCGATGTCATCAATCAATCGTAGGCCTAAAGATATTGATTAGAACCAAAATATCCTAATACTGATGGAATCACGCACGTTGTAGAATAGATCGCAAAGCCTAAATGTAGACCATTTTTCTTTTGCCTCCGGAAAGGATATCAATTGATGATAACAAATGATACGGGTTGATAGTCGGTTATAGGTGTATCACTCGACAGTTATATTGGGAAGAGAAATATGTGCATAGATTTGCTGAATTTTTGTGAAAGTTGCTTAACTAGTGGTCAAACTAGGAATTCCCAAAAACGTAAAGACAATGTAAGTGGAGAACGTCCAAATCATCACGCAAGAAGATTCGTGCTCTTCTTCAACTGAGATGGATTCAGCCATTCCGATTCACAACTAAAATAAACACGAATTGGAAATAAAAGAGATCGGAGTGATTAACACAAAGCCAAAGAAATTTGAACAAGCAAAATTCTGATCTGTATATGGAATAATGAAGTCCATTAGAATACATGATGGGTCGTGGACTTGAGACAGTTGAATAAAAGAAAAAGGAGGGGGGGGGGGGGGGGGCGGTGCAAAAGGACAACGAGAAGAGAACCAACGAAAAATTATGGGCAGGTTGTTTAAACAAGAAAATAATAACTTTATAGGAGGCTTTGGAATGAGAACATCGATCTAAGTTTTTAAAAACCAAAAACAATTGTTCACTAGCCACCTTTCTTCTTCATGATAATTTCCCAGAGATGATTGGAAGAAAAATTTGAAATTGGAAGCAACTTCTCAGAAATTAAAGCCCAGAATCATCGGATAACAAATAAATGGGTCTAACTCAGAAAACAACAACGAGTGAAGGGGCAGTACAAAAGTGTTACCTTCTGTAGCAAAGTGGACTTTTTGTGAAGAATCATCATGGAGTACCACGGAATGCTCCCAGAAACCCCTCCGTACACCATTGCCGCCCACGATTGCACCACACCTTCCACAAATATCATAAACCGATTTGTAATTTTAATTTGAAGTCTCTTTCTTTTCTAATGAAAACAATAATTGAACAAACACCAATCATCATTGTACTCAAATTTCATACTCATTAAAACCAACCAGTACCTGCACCGGGAGTAATGCAAGCAAGGCCAGTGATCATCCCCTGAACGGCCCCAATCACCGAGGGCTTTCCAAAGTAGAAAACATCAAGTGATGTCCACACAAGAAGACTCGTTGCGGCAGATATATTCGTGTTCAAAACTGCAACAGATGAGATTAAATTTGCAGCATAAGGAGCCCCACCATTAAAGCCGGACCATCCCATCCAGAGCAGCCCTGCTCCTGCAAGCATCAGCAATATATTGTTGGGAACATATCTTTCCCTATCGGATTTCAACCTCGGCCCCACCTATTAATCCAAGAAAAACTCTATCAAGAAATCGGCGATTACAACCAGTTTGTCTTCTGTATATGTGTTCTAGGCAGATTGAGTCTAAAACTGATTAGTTACCCAATAGGCAGCTGTGAAACCAGAAATTCCTGACGCGAGATGAATGACATAGCCGCCAGAATAATCAATTACACCCCAATGGTACAAAAACCCACCACCCCAGAGACTATACGCGCCAACCGTATAACAGAAAGTCAGCCAAAGGGGTACAAACGCCATCCACGCCTTGATATTCATCCTTCCCAACACTGACCCCGCCAGCAAAACCGTAGTTATCGCTGCAAAAGTGAACTGAAAATAAACAAGCGAAGCCATCGGAATAAACGGTCGGTTCATTGGTGTCTCGACTGTGCCGTTTGAGTAGTGGTGCGTGCTTTCTGGAACGACGGCGCGTTGAGTTAGGTACCTGCAGGAGTATTAATTAATTAAGTTTGGCAACATTTAAACAATAAGAAGGAGCGGAATTGGTGAAGCTAATCTTTAGCTTAGACTGTTTTTAGTCAATGGTTACTTTTGGCCGAGGGATGGGGCGCCTTTACCCCAGAAAGGGAAAAGCTTATCTCCAAAGGCCAGGCGGTAGCAGAGGAGGACCCAACAGATTAAGACGGCGGCGAAGGCGTAGAGCGCCATGAAGGCGGAGTTGACGGCCCACTTCTTCTTGACGATGCTGGCGTAGAGGACGACGAGGCCCGGCATGGACTGGAGGCCGACGAGCGTCGCAGCCGTCATCTGCCACGCGTTGTCGCCTTTATTCAGCCACGGTGGAACCGCCGGCCCGTGTTCTTCATATGCACCCGCCAGATTGCCCATCACTCGAAAGGAATTGAGATGTGGGTACGGATATCACTTTGCGACGATTAATCCGAGGTTTCTCCTCTCCCTTCACTTTTTTATCTGAGTGATGTAGTATTGTGTCTGAAGAAAGGAAGAGACTGACAAATAAACGCTGATAGTGGCAGCTACAAGCTATGCGTTTGTGAAATAGATCGGCGATGCTCCTCCATAGAAGAATGTTGGAAGTCGTCGCCGTCGATCTTAGATGAGGGGGGTGGGTACGGATCGGAAGCACCAGTCAACACCGTTGGTTCGTGTGGTGGGCCCCACTGGAGGAAGCTTCGTGTGAAATGCAAGGAGCGTATTTAATTTCAGACCAGCTAGGGTTGTCGTGCTCGTTTGGCCATCCTGCATAAGATGGTGGATTATTTTGACTCACTTTCTAAACAAACTCATGGGGACACCCGACGCCTTGAGATAAACACTAAATGATGGGATCACGAAAATATTTGCTAGAATTTGAATCTTACACGCTATGTTTATTTTGCTTTTTTCTTTAAAAAAAAAAAAAATATATATATATATATATATATATATATTAAATTTTATATTTTTACTTTTACATAAATTTTTGAGAAAATACATTAAGAAACACATGTTTAAAAACCAAAACCAGCATAACAAGCGGTATTCAAGTTTATTTTGGACTAGCAACTACTTATGGGAGTGTAGCATTTTTCCCGTGTGCTTCTTGTTAGATGAATAATTACATCTGTGCTGGAAAATAAATTTAAAATGATACGGCTATGTTAGGAAGCTTACTTTACATCATTACACCACCTATCAAACTTTTTACTATAAAAAATATCACTCTAAAAACCTTAATTCAAATTTAAATTTAAATTTTTTTCTATTTTATATATAATTAATTAATTATTATTCAATCATTAAATATATTTTCAATCATATATATTCACATTTATATGTATATATACACACACACTATATATAAATTAATCAGTATCATTATATATTATTACATTATTCAATCATTATCATATTTTTATATATTTTTAAATAAATTAAAATTTTCAAAATACTAAAATTTACAATCAAATATACTATTTATTCTAATACAAATACTTCCCAAAATCATATTTCGACAAAACCCCCCTTCCGATCAAAGCCTAAGGGTAAAGAATTTCGGTGAAAAAGATTTTCCAAGCCCATGTTAAATGTGGGCAATGGCGTAAATTAGTGGATTGAAATTGCAGTCCAGATGCTCCCTTTATATGATTGGCTCTTCCAAACACGATACAATCTTTTGACCTGCTTTTTAAACTTTTTAAGATGGAAATTATAATGCCAACTTCTAAGCTAGCCACATGCTAAAGGTTGACTCCCTGGCAGTGTTTGATTTGCACCATGCAATCGGATTTGAATTTGAAATCATTCTTCAAGTTTAGAATGAAATCATTCCGTGCAGCACATCTCCTTAGTTCAACAGGTGGAATAAGTGTTATTACTATAGCTAATATTTGGTTTATTGGCTCTTTAAAAATGCAACATGAAAAATTTTCAATTTTAATTTTCACTTAAATAAAGTTGAAAAATAGACAATTGAAAGTAAATTTTACACGTGTAGTTTATTTATAATTTTTTTATATTTTTTATTAATCATAATATATTACAAAATTCTTATATTTTAATAATAAAAATAAAAATTATTTTAAATTAAATAATATCCAAAAGTAAAAAATAAATATAAAAGAAGTTGAAAGAAAAATAAAATATCTATGAAAAGTAAAAGCTATATAATAATATAAAAAGAAAAAAGAAAAAAAATTGATAAGTTTAATGCCCTCAAGCACAATTTAATAGTATAAACAGTTTATACAAAAAATCTTTAAAATAAAATTAAAAAGAATGATGGAAAGAAGTTAAATGGAGGATAGAAAAAATAAAATATATTAAAAGATAGATGAAAAATATAAAAAATAAAAAAATAATGGTAGTTAAATAAGCTGAACTTGAAGTAGAAGGAAAAAAATGAAAGGAAAAAATAACAAAACACAATAAATGGAAGGGAAAAATGATTTTTTAATAAATAAGGTTAATTTATTAAATTTACATTTGTACACATAAAATGTAGGACTCCTCTTTAATTATATGGTATGTGTATGTGTATTATATATTTATCAAACTAGTATCATAATTTAAATAGGAATTGGTGAATTTCACATTTTAGGTATAATTCTCAAATTTGAATTACGATAGCAGTAATCCAAACATAAATCATGGGATTCATTCCAAAACTCTTTTACCAAACACCACCTAATAAATTTTTATTTACTTGTATGATATTTTATTTTTTATATTTGATATATTTGTTATGAACATAATTTGATTGTACTTTCTAAACTTGATATTGAAATATAACGGCTGAATATATTATTCTGTTTCTATTAAAATAATAATTTTACATTTATTATAAAGGAATGGATTACGTAATATTCTATTATTTTCTTTCCCATTTATTATTCATAATTCACACAATTTTCTTTTTTGTTTTCACAGGTTAATTTCAAGAAAGTTCTTATTTGGAATTTTCAAACATTCTCAAGTTTTTATGGATAATGCATAAACAAGACGCATGTTTGAGTAATCATGCAAGTACAGTTTTATTTATGCACACACATATAAAAGATAAAAAGCAAACGTAGGAAAATCATAGAAGCGACACTACCATAAAAGTTTTGTCTTTTATCTTATTTTCGTATGGGACTTATTAGGGACGAGATTTCTTTTAATTAGGAGACGCCAGTGACGTTATTCCATTTGTTGCATACTCTTTGCCATAAGCATCGTATATCATATATTCCATCGTATCATATGTATTATATTATAATAGATTGGTCTTTAATTTGATCAATTTTGACCAACAAAATCCTTAATTCCATATTTTTAGAATTTTATGTTTTTTTTTAAATGAAAATTTTCTAATGGTTGTATTATTCGCCAAAGCATTTGATGGTATGTTTTTTTTAATTTTTTATTTATTATGAAATTTTGTATTAATTCGCACATTTATTGGCTTTTAAAGCTAAAAATAAAGCCTAATGCATATATGTCTTTCCGTGAGTGTGTGTATTTAGGAAACACTTCAAGTTAACTATAATTTTTTGCAAAAATAACAATAGACAGAAATTACTATTTTAAAATTTTGACATTGTTTATTAGACATATAATAGTCTATTGGACTTTCAATTTCCCGTTGGATCTTTATTTTAAACTTTAAAATGTTTTTAACTTAGTCAACACACTTATTGGAAAAACTTGAAAAATATATCTATATATCTAAAAAATAATAAGGAGCAATACAGTAATAGTTGACATTTTTTTTCTCTATCTATCACAATCTTAAAAGAAGCACATTTAAAATTTTTAAATATATTTATTTGCTTATACAAATTATGTATCCCTCCTATGTATACATTAGAAAATGACTTAACATGGCATTGTCACTTTATTTTGTCTCATTTTCTATTTTCATCTTGTATTATTTTTCTTATCTTTTAGTTCATTTGTAAATTACAACGGTATTATAGATAATGTTACAAGAACTTTGCTCAATTTGAGAGAACCTGTAGAAACATATTCATATGCACACGCACACACACCAACAGTAAAAACAAAGTAAGGAACACCCAATTTTTTAATGCAGTTCAGGGCTCATCTTCTACGTTTGTGAGCACCAAGTCAAACTTATTTTACTATTACAATTAAATGATAGTGAAAGATAAGATTTGAACTCTCAAATCTCACCATAAAGACCTTACCCCTTCTCCCAAAGGTGGCCAAATGGTTGATAATACCAAAACACTCTTATTTTGTATTTGACTGAACTATCTTTAAGTCCAACTCTTAATCCTCTTAACTTGTGTGTGTATCAAAAGTTGCTCACACTCTCAAAGGCTCATAAAGATTATGGCCAAAAGAACGGAGTTTTTCTTCTATCATTGGATAATCTACACGCCTTGTAATAAATTGCTATTTATAATTGTAGGATATGCAATCCTAGTTCATTCAGACTTTGTCATTCCTTAATTGACTCCAAGTAGGATGTTGGAGTTGATTTGAAATTGTCTATGTAACTTCCTCAAGTCCTATTCAAGATAGATTTGTGAGTCCAACTAAACTGCAAGTCGTGAGTATCTTTAGTTGCATTGGATTTTGCATAGTAGTGTTTGTATCTAAATGTGACAACATATATATAATATCAATTTCCCCTTTTGACACATTTACAGCACAACTCATGCAACAAACACATAAATTAGAATAAGCAAAAATTGAAATTCATAATGTATCCTTCACAGAGTAGTTTGCCAACAATGACCATTACAGCAATGTCCAATTACCGTGGTTATTGTTACAACATTGTTCAAAACACAAAGTCTTGTTTAAGATTCCATAGAAAGAGATAAATCATTCAAAAACAAACTCTCCCTCAGACGTAGCTTCCAATTTATTCCTTCTTCCAGCTTCAGGAGCTTAGATGCTTGGATGGGTTATTATTCTCCTTTTGTGCCACATATTTGCTAAAGGAATGGCAAATAAGCAATAGCTCTCATATCAGTTAGGTGAAGAGCCAGCCGATGAATGGCTGTAAAGTAAAGGGTGAGGCTGGGTTAGCAAAAGAATGTGGTCTAAGATAATCAGTTGTAGTAGCACTAGGATCAGGGGTCTCAAACAAGTCCAAGTCTTCATCTTGCTCAGGCACAGTAGCTTCTAGTTCCTACTTAGGCACTGTAGACATATCATCAGTTTCAACTACAGTCATACTTGAGTTTAGCTAATTAATTGATCTAAAAGCATCTCCAATATTAGCAGTAGGATGGAGCACATCAAATTTATGTCAGAAATTTCAGCTTCTAGTTCACTAAGTTCTTCCCTTGGTAGAGTCACACCCAAAGCAACCAATGTTGCACATATAATTGTAACATTAAGGTCAATACTTTCTATTTCAACCTAAAGATTGTTAACCTGATTTCTCGAGACCTTTCTAACACTTAGAAGGATTGGACCATATCTACCAAATGCTGTCTAGATAGAGGTGAAGGTGTTGTAGAAGTAGAATTAGTTCCAGCATAATAGTGCAGATGATCAATTTTCCCAATGCTTCCATAACATTATCCTCAAACTTTGAACATGATCATTCTTGCCACTCCCAGCTTGTTCCTTTCAGCAATAAAAATCTTAGTGATCAATCTAAGAAAAAGGAGATAAGTCCTCACATTCTCTCTCCCAGTAAAATGCACAATGCCATGGTAAATCAAATATTCTAGATTCACCACATTCTCATTAACAAGTGAGTAAAGCAAAGCAGTCATCTCATGTGTAACTAATATAACATTGGCAATATGTAACCAATTATACGTATCAAACTTATACAATAGAAAATACTTCAAGGTAAGTAGGGGTGACTTCAAGGCATTTGATTCTGCCTACTTAGTTATCCTTTTTCCAGTCAACACCCTTGCTATTCTATTAAATCTATGCAATGTTCAGGCTTATATGGAGCATCCAAATCACATTCAGGCTAGCCCAAAATCACATTGATCACATTAGAAGTGAACCTAATGAATCTCCCATGAACATACACATGGTGATACCATCCACAGTTAGGGTCATCAATTCTCTTAGATAAAATAGCATAAAACTCATACACAATTAAAGCAATATAGTGATCATAGGGTTTTACCAACACAAACAGTCCAAGTTGTCTCAAAAAATTACAAATTCCACTGTGTGAATTTTTCCTCATTAATAAAGCATTCCAAGATAAATTCAAAAGAAGAGACATACCTATGGTGTTGATGCAGTTGTTCTGAGTAGAAAAATAGCTCTAACAATTTTGCTAATTTCAACAGCTTTGATTTTTTAAGTGGAGAGGAGGAATTATCAACAACCTTTTCCTTCTCTTTTTTAGATTTTGGTGCTTGTGGGTTTCAACAACCTTTTCCTTCTCTTTTTTAGATTTTGGTGCTTGTGGGTTTCATCAACCTTTTATTTTCCTTTGTTGGATTTTTTTAGCTATTGGAGGTGATCGCAGAAGCACTTTCCCCTTGCCTTTGGAATTTGTTAACCGTGGCCCCCTTTTTCACAGCCTTTGATTAGTCTTTCCTGTCAATAGCTTTGATTTTAATTCCTTTGTGCCCTATCTTTTATTTTTCTTTGTCTTCAAAGTGAATCAAAGGGGCATCAACCATTATTGATTTCCCTTTTTTGACCTCGGCCTTCTGTTTCTTTTCCTGTCATAAAGAAGTTCCTTCCAAAACTTTCTATTTAGTCTTTAACATTTCTTTTAAAAGCACATCAACAAAATCCTTCGAAGACACCTCTTTTGTTTTAGAGGGTGTTGGAACTTTGGCTTTCGACCAATAGATTTTCTATATATAGTTCTTCGCACAAGCTTTAAAGAATCGGCCTTCTTCCTTACTATCTTTTTCTTTTGTAGGCTCAACAATGGTATCACAAGCACTTAACTCGTAATTCTCATACTCACCAGTACATACGGCTGGTCGGCTTGTGGTGGAGGTATGGTATTGTCAGAGTTAGTTTCTACCCCTGAGTGGACTAGAAAAACTATCACCAAGGGCACAGCATCCTCAACTTCGTCTTCAAGAGTAACCAGAATCATCGTGAAGTTTTCTTCAGTAGGCATTAGGGATTCGTTTGACACAGTGTGTTTTCTAAACTTCAATTCTTCCTAGGGTGAGAAAGAATTGGTGGAATGTGGAGGTTTCGATGGTGATTTTGAGCTAGACGTTTGTTTGCCATCGATCTCTTGTTGTGGCAAAAGACGGAGCAATACTAAGGTCCAAACGAGTCGAAGGTTTTTTCTGGGAAAAGGAAACACCTCTTGATCATGCAATGATGGTTTCCTCAAAAAGTACTGTAGATTTATGTGACATAACCGCCATTTTGAAAATAAATTGTCATTATTTGCAATTCAGTCTTTAACAATCTTAAGGACTTAATTCTGGCAGAACATAAAGAAAGTCCCTCCTTTTTGCTTTTATTTGTTGTTCAAAAATCAAACTAAGCATAAGCCTAATGATTTTATTAGGTAATCAAATTTGGTAGCATCCAATGATTTTTGGAATATGTCAGCAAATTGATGTTCTGTCGCAACATGATTTACAACAATAGTTGTTTTCCATAAGCTCACAAGTAAAGTTATATCAATATATTTTCTTCTTGAATGCTATACAGGATTTTTTATAATATCAATTGCACTTTTGTTGTCACATAATACTGCCATCCCTTCAATATTTACTCTATAATCATTCAACGTTTGCTTCATCCAAAGTAATTAAGCACAACAAATTACTGTAGCTATATAATCGATTTTGGCTCTAGAAAATGATATACAATTCTGCTTACTATACGATGAACTAAGGTTATTTCCAACAAAGAACCACCCTCCAGTGGTACTCTTTCTATCACTATAATTTCCAACCCAATCAGCATCAGTATATCTAACCAAGCTAACCTTTGAGGCCCTTGTATACCATACCAAAATCAATAGTTGAATTTACATACCTTATAATCCAATTTACCATAACCAAGTGACTTTCTTTTGAAGTAGCTTGATATCTAGCATACACACCCACATTGAAACATAAATTAGGTCTACTAACTGTTAAATACAGTAAAATTCCAATCATGTTTCTATATAGGTTTTCACTCACTAATTTTCTTTGATCATCCTTATGAAGTCTCATTAATGTTGCCATCGATGTTGTAGCATATCTACTTGTTTCAAGGCCAAATTTTTTTCACTAAATTTCTAGCATAGTTGGTTTGAGAAATAAACATACCTTCTTTTGATTGTTTCACTTGAAGCCTCAAGAAGCATGTTAGTTCTCCTACCATATTCATCTCCAACTCCTACTGCATGCTTTTCACAAAGGCATCCAACATATTTTGTGATGTAGACCTAGTGACCATGTCATCAACATAAACTTATATAATAATCATGTCTTGCTTTTTCTCTTCACAAAAAGTATTTTATCAACTCTCCCTCTCTTGTAGCCATTCTTCAACAAGAAGTTTATCAACCTTTTATACAAAGGTCGAGGAGCTTACTTTAAACCATATAAAGCCTTTTTTAATTTATATACATGATTGGGATGATGTATATCAATGAATCGTTTAGGTTATTCGACATAAACTTCTTCATTCAAGAAACTATTCAGAAAAGCACTCTTCACATCCATTTGAAATAGCTTAAATTTCAGTGATCATACTATGGCTAGTAGCAATCTAATGGCTTCTAATATGGCTATAGGAGCAAAAGTTTCATCAAAGTTTATTCCTTCAACTTGTGTATAATGTTAAGCTACTAGTCTAGCCTTATTCCTTGTTATTATACCATCCTTATTTATTCTATTTTTGAAGACCCATTTTGTACCAAGCATATTAACATCTTTAGGTCTTTCAACACAAGTCCACACATCATTCCTTTTAAACTGATTTAACTCATCTTGCATGGCTACTACCCAGAATTCGTCTTGTAATGCCTAGTCTACATTCTTAGGTTCTACATTAGACATAAAGCATGAATTACCAGCTAGGTCTCGATAGTTTACCTTTGAGTTTGTTTTGAGTCCTTCTTTATCATTCATATTACTAATGATTGCATTTGTTGGATGATTTTTATGAATTTTGGATGAGGGTTCCAGAGAAGTTGTTGATTCTGCGGTCAATGTTAGTTCTACTGTTGCAACAAGTTGTTGTAGATTTTGGGATTATTCATTCAATAAAGTACCATCTTCCTTAGTAAGTTGTGGATTTTCATCCTCAACCAATTTCTTGTCTTCAGAGGGTTTTTTAATGACATTATCATCATTAATCACCACGTTGATAGTCTCTATCATAGTTATGGTTCTATTGTTGTATACTCTGTAGGCTTTGCTATTAATAGAATAACTAAAAAAGAACCCTTTATCACGCTTACTTGCAAATTTTTCAAGTTTTTCTTAATCCTTCAATATATAGTTTTTGCTGCCAAAGGTGTGAAAGTATGCAACTATAGGCTTCCTTCCTTTCCAGATTTCATGGGGGGGCCTTTATCAATGTAGTTTTTGCATACACTCTATTTATGATATAACAAGTCGTACTCACAGCCTTAGTCCACCATTTTATGTTAACGTCTTTTGTAGCCAACACAAATCTAGCCATCTCTTGCAAGGTTCTATTTTTACGCTCAACAATACCGTTTTATTGTGGTGTCTTTGGAGAAGAGTATTCATGGTACATTCTATGTTGACAACAATATTGGTCAAATTGATGATTTTCAAACTCTTTTCTATGATCACTGCGAATTTTGACTAATTTTCCTACAGTCCCACCTTTCTCAATTGTGAATTGATTTCACAACTTCTCGAATGCTTAAAAAAGATTCGATTTGTCCTTCAAAAAGTCAATCCAAGTAAAATAAGAATAGTCATCCGCATATACAAAGATGTAACTTTTTCTACCAATATTTACAACATCAGTAGGTTCCATCAAATCCATATGAAGTAGTTCTAATACTCGTGATGTACTAAATTGTTGCAGCCTTTTGTGAGATTGTCTCATTTTTTCCCAAGTTGGCATCGTCTGCATATCTATGTTGATGGCTTGACTATCTTGTGTAGTCCTTTAACAACTCCAAACTTTGATAGTTTTACCAGCTTTTTTTGGCTCATATGGCCAAGTCTGTAGTACCAATTTATTCCTTCGTCGTTGGTAGATTTTAGGAATGATATACTATTAAAGGTATAGCAATTGTCATCAAATCTACTTCCAATAAGAATGCACTTGTTTTAAACTTTGTGCACATGTCACTAATCCTTCATAAATTTAGCGAATAAATTCTGATACCATAACTGATTTATACTTAATGAGTTAGCTTTCAACCCATCAACATGTAGTACTTCTTGTAATTTAGGCATTCCATCTACTAGGAGTGTTCCTTTACTAACTGCCCGATACCTTTGTTCATCTCTAAAGATTACATGTCCTCAAAAAAAGGTCATGTAGCCAGTAAGGATCTTTTGATCCCCTATCATATATTTTAAACAACTATTATCAAAGTGCCATATTTCATTTAAATAAGCACTAAGAGAGGTATAGGTAATAAGGTCTTAAGTTTAGACTTTTCCGCCCAAACCTTCTCTGCGGACCTCTTTTGCCTTTAGTGTTGGCAGCGTTCAGTATAACATGGCTTCCTTTTAGCATGTGATCAAGCAATATGAAGCATTTTCCAATTGGATATCTTGGTTTCTTGTTGAAAAAGCAAAAGTCTTTTGCATTTCTCTTCCTTCTTTTCTTGAGATTTTTTCTAATCAGTGTCTGATCAAGATTTGGTGGAACAATTTTTCTTACAAACTTGATTTCTTTTAATTGTTGTATATTGGTCTGTTCATTCTCCACAAAGCCCAAACCTATCCAATCTTTTGCACTCTTTCTCATAGACAGAACACCCTCTAATTTAGCTTTTCTAGGATTCAGTTTTGTTAAAGCATGCTTAGCCTCATCAACTCTATTATTAGCTTCTTGACACACATCTTCAAGTCTCTTATTTTCAATATTCAACTTATGATTTTACTCCATCAAACTCTGAATTTCGTTATTCAACTTATGTACATCTTGAGGTCATCATTTTCAGCTTGAAGAGACAGTAGTTTATCACAAGCTATCTAATAAGTATTAAGAATGTCTTCATCAAAATCACTACTGCTGTAGTTTGACTATCCTTTAGATGTTGCACCTAAGTTGCAACATTGTAGGCCATTTTTGAGCTTTCTTGTTAATTGAATTGAAAGCAATGTGATTACTTGTCTGATTCTCTTTTTCCTCAAATTCTTCTGATTCTTCTTCACTCCAAGTGGTATTCATGGGTTTCCCTTGTTTGTTAGCAAAGACCTCCTGCTTGTGACCATAGCCACCACATTCATAATATTGTGGACCTTTATTTTGTAGATCAACTATATCATTCTTCTTGACATTCTTAGGGTTATCTTATAGAAACTTCTTGGATGAATTTCTAGACTTATTAGGTTGATTAAATTTCTTCTTTTGTAGGAATCGCTTTTTGGCTAGGTATGCCATATCAATATTAATGTTGGAGCAACCACTATCCAACTCACTAGATTCCTCACATTGAAAGGCAATATCCTTCTCCTTATCTTTCTTAGAAAAATTCAAATTCAACTCATATGTTTGCGGGGATTCCATGAGTTCATCTAAATGCATGTTGTCTACGTCTTTTGCCTCTTCTATTACAGCTACTTTGGGAGCAAATTTCTCAAGCCAAGAACATAGATTTGTTCTTACCAGATTCACATCAGAATATCTTTTTCCTAACTGGAAGGCTTGATTTGCTATGTGACAAAGTTTGCCATTAAAATCTGCAATTATATCATGTTCTTCCATCTTGAGATTCTCAAATTCAAACGCTAGCATCTGTAACTTGGAGCTTTTAACTACAGTGGTTCCTTCATGCGTGTTCTAAAGAATCTCTCAGGCCTCTTTTGCAGACTCATAGGTAAAGATCAACTTAAATTGTTCTTCATCAATACTTGTGAAAATAGCATTAATGGCTTTAGAATTACCTATGGCAGAATGTTATTCTGCAGCAGTTTAGGCCTTCCCATCCTTCTTAACTTCTACGCCTTTGGTGTTCATTTCTATTGGTAGATTTCATCCAAATTTAATGGCATTCCAGGCTTCCTTATCTTGCGATCTAATGAAAGTATGCATTCACACCTTTCAATATGGATAATTAGATCCGTCAAACAATAGGGGACGAGTAACAAAAGCTCCTTCCTAGGTGCTCATGTCTGTAGGTTCCCAAGAGGTACTAGGATCACACCCATTTTAAACCAAGCACTTTGGGCAACTTGGCTCTAATGCCATGTGTAGGTCACAACTGTATTGTAGGTAATGTAGCAACAACTTTGTTCAATTTAGGAAACCTACAGAAACAAATTTACGAGCACATGCACACACCAAAATTAAAAATAAAGTAAAGAACATCCAATTTATTAATGCAATTTAGAGCTCCTCTCCTACGTCTGCGAGCACCAAGCTAGACTGATTTCACTATTACAATTAAATTATAGTGAAAAATAAGGTGAACAACTTTAAAACCTCACTACACAAACCCCACACCTTCTCTAAAGACAGCCAAACAGTTGATGACACCAAAACACTCTTTTTTTTGTATTTAACCTCACTACCCTAAGGCTCAACTCTCAAACCTTTTGGCTAGTTTGTGTATTAAAAGTTCCTCATACTCTTAAAGACTTATAAAGATAAAAAATAACTCTAGCACTCTCACGGCCAAAATAATGGAGTCTCTCTTCTATCATTAGATAATCTACACACCTTGGAATGAACTTCTATTTATAATTGTAGAATATGCAGTCTTACTTCATCTGGGCTTCATCATTCTATGATTGACTCTAAGTAGATTTCTAATGTAGATGAGTTTACGACACTTTGATTCCAACTTTGCATGAAAGTCTTATACAAGTAAAATATTATAATTGATTTGAAATTATTCATGTAACTTTTTCAAGTCCTACTCAAGATAAGTTTGTGAGTCCAATTAAATGTCAAGTCTTGAGTATCTTTAGTTGTATTGGATTTTACATAGTAGTATTTATATCCAAATGTGCCAACATATATACAGTAACACCATCAAATATTATCTTTTTAGATTCTTTGTTTTTTGCATATTCATTTTCTGAATTATTTTCCTCTTATTATTCCTTCTAGTTATATTGTTACTAGGGGTGTTAGTCAATTGAGTTGCTTGACTCGACTCAGTCGAGCAACTCGATCAAAGTTCGACTCGAGCTCAGTCAATGATGAGATCGAGTCGAACTCGACTCAACTCGATACAGTCACCAAGTCGAGATCGAGTAACTCGAGTTCGATTCTTTTTTTTTTTCGATTTTTGCTAAACATAACCTACACTCTGCAGTGCACTTAACTCGAGCTTAAGCTCAGGATCGGCTCGATAAGCTCGAACTCTAAGCTTAGTGAACTTGAGCTCTAGTTGCAAAATTTTGCTTGAGATCGACAACATGAGTCGACTCGATTCCAACCCTAATTATTACTAGTTTAAAACCATGCTCCATATAAAAAATTATATTTTATTTTTAATACTATTTGTTTCTAAACTTTTTAAATAAATCATTTATTTGATTAAGGAACGTTTATTCAACAATTTGACGGAGAAAACTACTATACGTAATTAGTTGTAGTCAATAAAATTTATTAGAAATGTTTTTATGAATTGAATTTATGTTGTGAATCTATATTTGTTAGATTTTATTGTAGTATACGGAAAAAAGGCCACTTGATATATAAAATAATTTTCTTTTAAATTAAGAAATATGATTATTATTGTTTTATTATTACAAAAATAAATACATTTATTTCTAAAACATTTTTTAATTGTTTTCTTTTTACTATTGTGGATGAAATTTCTATACAATAACAAGAGTGTGCATGATAATTTTAATTAGATTAAATATAATATGTGGGTTATATTTTTCAATTCTAAGTATCTTATTCTTTTTTCAATTTGAAAATTTTGACAATTTTAACAATATTCTAGAAGGATCTGTCGATTTCATCTTTCTCTTGAAGTTGACAACATTAATTTATAGCATTTGATGCCATGCATGTGGATCAAACACTAGATTTGGGAAGCATTATGACAAATGCTTTGAATTTTGCTATGAATATTGAGAACCTTCATTTAGGAACACAATTTAGTATTTGAACAATTTTGAAAGAAAATTTTACTTTGATCTCTCTTAAAGTATGTTTTCTTTGGCATGAAAAGAAAAGAAAAGATGCAAAATAACTTAAGAAATTTTAAAATAAAGTGTAGGTATTTAACTTATGGCATAGTCCCTTGCGGGACACTTCAATGAGTTGAATGTTAATATTCCATCCTCAAGATGTTGAGTTAAAATCCAATTAGGAGCGCGTGTCTTAGTAGGCGTGTGAGGTATGGCATAAATTATCATTATGTGAATAGTTTGTGCAAATGAAGAAACGACGTAAGATATACAAATTGACATATAATGTGTCAATTAAACTAAAATGTTAATATAAAAAACATATGACTAAATTAATTTGGAAGATTGCAACAACAAACTTAATTAATTCCCGAACTTATATCAAATTTTGGAAATTCAAATAAAAATTAATTGATTGTATTATAAATATTTCCTAGCTTGCCAAATTCACAACAAATCAAATTTCGTTATGGCATTAAAAATTAAGATTCTAAAAATACTGGATTTATATAGTGATATTTTTTTATTCGATAAATCATAAGTCATTCATTCATGAGTAGGAGGAAAAACTGAAAAATGCATACATTGACAAAAAGAAAACATAATAATAAATTAAAAATAACAAATCTATCAATTAATTTTATTATACAAAATTTTAGATAATTTAATTTATAGCATTTAGAATGTTAATAATATAGTAACTTTTATCTTTTAAAAAATTAATTGGTACATCATTTTAAAAATTTATAGCTGTGACTAGATCAAAAATTTCATTATGTGGTAAATTACACTTAACATATTATATATGAAAAAAAAATTAAAAGTTTCTTATATAGCTTGACCAATTCTTGAAAAGTAACTATAAAAATAAATTAAGTAATATCTTTAAAACTGACGAGGTAATTTATAACAAAAAGAGAGAGGAGAAAGAAAAAATCTCAGGTCCCCTAAAAGTTGAGAATTTGGAGAAAATTGACAATTAGAGGGTGTTGGAAAGAATTGTAGATCGATGTATAGAATTAAAAAAATAAAATAAAATTCTTGCAAATTTCCTTAATAATTGCAAATATTTGGATAGATATAACTACATATTTAATTTAATGAATGCCTAAACTTATGGCAGATTTTAGGAATAAAAATCATAAATTATTTATTTGCACCCAAATGAAGAAAGAGAAAAATGAAAAGTGTATTGTTTTAAATAAAAGTTGATAGATTTTTTATTTTTAATTTATTATTATATTCTCCTTTTGTCCATGCATGCATTTTTCAGTTTTCTCCCTTACTCATAAATGAATGATTTATGATTTATGGAATAAAAGAATTTTATTATATAAATTCCAGATTTTTAAAATTTTAATTTTCAATGCCATAAAGAAATTTGATTTTCTGTGAATTTGGCATGTTAGGAAATGTTTATAATATAATCAATTAGTTTTTGTTTGAATTCCTAAAATTTCTATAAGCTTAGAATTAGTTAAGTTAAATGTTAAATTATTGCAATTTGCCAGATTAATTTAGTTGTATATCAAGAGAAATTATGAACCAAAATAGAAAAGCTTCCCCCACCATGACTAAATTTTGGTAATAGTCTCATTAGACTATATATCTTTCTTAGTATATTTAGATAAAAAGTAGAACATAAAATAAAAATTTTTTGGAGCTACAAATATAGTTATTAAATCGTTAACACAGTATAAAATCATTCCTTATTGAGTGGATGTTAATATGAGTAAGAGAAACTTTGTAATAGCCATTTCGGTACAATTCTTTATATATTAACTTTTCTATTTAATTGAAACATTATATTTCATTTGTATAGCCTACTTCTATAAGGAATGTTAGGTTGCTTTCTCATTTCCACAAACTATTCACATAATAATACTTTATGCCATAAACTTAATACATGCACTTTATTTTAAAGTTTCTTAAGTTATTTTTTTAATGAGTGCAAGCACATATCATGCCAAAAACACTTGGATATCTTTTTTGGTAGAATTGTTAATTCATAGCATATACCAATAAATTTTCGATTAAGAATTATGAATCTGTCGTTTGTATCACTTGGGCAGAATTTAACGCAAATATTTGTACTCGATATTTTGAAAATTCAATCAGTGATAAAATTGAATAACATACTAAATGATAGGTTAACGGTCCACCTAAATTAAAAAAATTGGTCGATTCACCTTTTAATAATATATACATATTAATGATTTAATTAAAGTTATAAAATTTGTTGATAATATTTTGAAGTTGCATAATTACTTAATACAAAAATAATGTTGTTTCATTATTTTATTAAAAAATATATATTTAATTATTTATTGTTAGGGATCAAAAATCAAATAAATGATAATTAATTTATTTTGTTTTAAGAAAATCTATCATTCAATCATAAGAAAATTAAAGAAAAAACATGAAATGTATATAATAAAACAAACTTGTTTCTTATTATTTTTCGTTCTTTTTTGGTTTATTTTATTTTTTCCTTATAGTCTTTATCTTTAATTACGTCTCACATTTGCTTTGCTTAGTTTCTTCCCTCTTCTCAAATTTTTTCTTTCTTTGGTTAAAATTTTAAAATAATAAAAATAAGAAGCAAAATGAAAAAAACTAGGTCAGCTCGAACCGATCAGCCCAATCAATTCTCGGTTAAACTGATTGGATTAGCCTATCCAATCCAAGCAAAAATTAACAAAGTTTCATTATTTGAATAAAAATTATTTTATTATTTATTATTAACGATTGAAAAATTAAATAAGTGACATATGTCTATTATTTCCTAAATAAATAAATAATTTATTCATTCAATTTTTTTAAAATTTTTCGTTCTTTGTTGCTTTCGCTTTTCTTTTCCTTTTTTTGGATTTTTGTATTTTCCAATCTTTTCTTATATTGTTGGCGTATATCTTCTTGTTCACCTCTCCTCGTCATCTCCATATTTTTTCTTTCTTTTTCCTTTGTTTGTAAAAAAAACTTTCCGATCACCTGGCCGATTTCTACTTAAAACTGCTCGGACCAAGCCACTGGAAAACACGTGCTATTTGCAGCCATGTATAGAGATCGGGTCCAGTCGTAATACGGGGACAGCTTCCGTTTTCCATTTCTTAGCAGACGCATGGCTTCTACGGATGGGCCTTTCTCACCGTTGACTGAAATTGGCACAATGCCTGAATCGCGCAAGTTGACTCCGCATTCTACTTACGAAAAGAAAACTACGCTTCAGCACAAACTAAAATGCAAATTCATACAAGAAAAAAAAAAATTGCCGAATTCCTCTTCCTCTCTCAATATTCACAGAAAGGGAAAAAAAAAAAACACTAGTACTTGCATCAAGCATTACCAATTGGGCCCCGCCGGGGGCCCCTCAGAATTTACACTGACATTTTAATATTTTTTTAATTAAACCAAAGAGGAATTATGAGAATGCTCGTTTATCACTAGTTATATTGGGCAGCCTAACCATGTTCTACTTACCAAATCGAATCTGGACCCAGTGACCGATTGCCTGGACTGGACTGCTGGTCACTCATGTCTATGTATTCTTCAGAGCATCAGCTTTATGTTGCTTCACGTTCCATTAATTTCTCGTCATCCTTTTTCCATAATAATAATTATCAATTCAACTCCACACGCTTAAGAAATTCACGTATTTTCCTCATTGATTTGTTGAGAAAGGTGCCAGTCAAGCGTAGCCGTTATCAGCGCTTTTCTTTCATATCTAGTTCATTTTTCATTTATATATAATATAATATCATATTATTGCACTCGTCAAAATGCGGCAGGGGTGGACGGAGTAAGTTCCATTGGTTAATTGCCTTACTTAGCGCATTTTAGCCGCTTGAAGTTTTCAAAACCTGATTGTTCGGAATGGCGCATAGCCTAGAATTTAATTCTACAAGTTTTTTCCACGTAAGAATTAATATCTATGATCAAAAATACGAGTCGATTGCTTGAGCTCGACTTGCACGGATTTTTAATGAGCTCGGTAGAAATATATGTGTGTGTGTGTGTGTGTGTGTGTCTATGTTGGTGCAAGTTGGGATTTAAACTCCTTCCACCAACTCTACTCAACCAAGTGCCCATATTGGGTTGATACAAGTAAATTCTTATATTAAATTATTTTCGTCTAAATATATATCTATAAATAGGTGTGGAAGTTGACGGAGACACTCGAGTCGACTTATCAAAGCTCAACTTGATTTTAATCATATCAAACTTACTTGAGTCGAAAGCTGTTCAGATGAATTAATTTAAACCCACAATTTTTTCCCATCGAGAAGTCATATGAGGACCCACAAAAAGGAAAAGAAAAAGAAAAAGAAAAAAGCATATATTTGTAACATGAAATTGTCTGTTGAGATATATGCCTCAATATTTTAAAATTAATGGATTGGAATTCAGTGATTATATTTGCGTAAAATTGAGTAGGTCTTTAAGATAGTCATACGATAATTAATGTCTTGTTTTAAACTATTATGTAGAAGGCCGAGTAACGTTTCTAGGAAGGCTGCTCCATTGACAGTAGGATGAGGACTAGTTTTTACAGTCAACAGCTTGAGAGTTATTCATTTCGCTTGCCAATGAAAATAGAAAGATGTCCCAACAAAATTGGAAAGGGTAAAACGCCGTGTTTGTTTTGCTTTAACACCCAATATATATATATACTTTAATTATTATATTTTTAAAATTTTATTTCTTTTTCTTCTTTATTTTTACATAATTTTTTTAAAAAATACATGCAAAAACACATACTTAAAAATCAAATGAAACATCCTCTGTGTACAAGCAAATGTTTTATATATACTCTAAAGCATGTATAAGCAAACATACTTAGTATTCGCATTTACATATAAATTACATCCCGTTTAATGTTATATAGATATTAACAAATACAACGTTTCTTTTTTATTTTTTAAGAGTGTATTTTTATATGTATTCTTTAAAAAATTATGTATGAGCAAATGAGAAAAAATAAAAATTAAAAAGTATCGTAATTGAAGATTGCGGACTATTTTGATAAAAAGCAACAGACTAGGGCCAAGCGCAATAGAACCATTTATAGAAGTCAAAAAATGCTTCGATTTTTCATGCATCAATATTTAACAGACGGTAGCATATTAAACCAACACCAAGCTATGATGGAAAGCAAGAAACGGAGAGACGAGTAAATTGCAGAAAACAAACTAAATTGCTAGTGCCATTTTATAGTAATTAATCGATCAAAGTCTGCCCTATTCCATCTGCCAAATCAACTCGTAAGTTATTACAAACTAAACGAGGCCAGACAATGCAGTATACTTGATCAAACTAAAACGTACGGGGTGATCATGTTGTGGAACTTAAATGTTCATCTACCAGAATCGAAAGAAGCGTAAGATACTGTCCCCACAGAATACGGCCTGTATGCTGACGACGAAGTTATAACACTGTCAGCCAATTCTAATGCCGAGAATCTTGAAGTAATCTCATCAGCTCTCCTCGAACCAGCCGAGCTTAACCTATCGAACACCGGCAGCAACTCATCTCCATTGAGGTACTTCCCGACCTGTTTCATAGTAGGCCTGGCTTCTGGCTTCGGGTGCGAACAAAGAAGCCCCAGTCCCAATACCAATTCCATCTCTTCAGTTACGTACATGGAATTCAGTTTAGCATCAACCGCATCAAAAACGTTTCCCATTTGCATGCACTCCACCACCCAATCCACCAATACCACGTGTCCGTCTGCCTCATAAACAACAGGCGCCTTCCCGCAGGCCACCTCGAGAAGCAGAATCCCATAGGCGAAGACATCAGTGCTTGCTGAGGCCTTTCCCGTCCGCGTCAGTTCCGGTGCTATGTAACCTATTGTGCCCACAACGTTGGTCGTGTGTGAGTTTTTTCCGTGGTCGTACAATCTTGCCAGCCCGAAGTCTCCCAGCCTTGCGTTCATGCCACGGTCTATCAAAACATTGCTAGACTTGACGTCTCGGTGTATCACGACTTGCTCCCACTCTTCGTGTAAGTACAGTAGCCCAGAAGCCACGCCCTTGATTATGTTGAATCTCTGCTCCCAGGTCAACACCACGCCGTTCTTGGGATAGTAGAGTAAAGAATCAAGACTCCCGTTTGAGACATAGTCATACACTAGGAGGAGATCATTTTTATGCTTGCACCATCCCTGAAGATTGACCAAGTTCTTGTGCCTTAATCTCCCCAGGCACTCAATTTCTGCGGCAAACTCCCTCATCCCTTGCAGTGGATTGTTGGACATGATCCTTTTCACTGCAACTTCGGCCCCTGTGGCCTGCAAGACTCCCCTGTACACGGCTCCAAAGCCCCCAACTCCAATTTTCTCACTTTCTTTGAATCCCTTGGTTGCCCTGTAAAGATCTTTATACCGGAATCTGTGAGGGCAATCCAATTCCCAGTCCTCCAGCGCCTCAAACTGCATTAGCCTCCGATAAAAAAACTTACTTGCAAGGGCCCCGAACAAGAAGAAGAGCACCACAGAAAACGTGGCAATAAGCGCACTTTTCACCTTCACACTGGAGGAAGATGATTTCTCGGTTGGCACAGGAGGAAGCTGAGATAGATCAAGTTGATCGGCCACCCCATTAAGCCGGAAACTCCATCCCAGGATGTAATGAGCGCTTGCTTTTTTACCCGTGGCTGCGGAGAATCCGGCGTACATGTTTTCCTCCACTAAACTTGACAAATCAATAGGCTCAGACATCAGAGGAATAGCCGGCTTAGGAACATTTAAGGGAGAAATTGTTACGTTCACAACCTTATTCACTCCATCATACTCGACCCATGCCTGGAGTGGCCCTGCCTTCTCCAGTACAAAATCCTCCTCTTTGTTTTGCGTCCCTGCTTTACTATAGGCTGCCGCTCTCGTAGCATAGGAATCCATTCCATTGGTGTTGATCCCGATGTGATTCCCGTCTGTGTCTGATACCTCATCGTGTCCGTTCACGGTGTCAAATTCCACCATGAAAATATGGTTTGAAGGCTTCCCATCATTGGATGGGTTGAAGACTCCCAAATAGTGGCCGTCCGCTGCGCCGGGGAATCTAGGAGAGGGAGACAAAATAAAGGCTAGGCCATAGCCTCCACGGTTCGAGCCGGAAGGTACTATTTGCAAGACAAAGCAGGTGCTGAATGAAGAGGCGTTGCGGCTGTCGTTTAACATGGGAAACGGAGTGGGGTAAAATGCACGCCCCATAACATTATGGGATTTGTTAGTAAGCTGTAGTGCGCCTTGTTTCATGACGCTAGCTCCGTCCAGATCGAGATTCGAGTCATTGAATCCATTGTAAACAAACTCTAATGACTGGGACGAAAAGGAAAGGCTGAGGCTGCACAAAAGCACGAGTTGGATCAAGGAATTGCAAGTAGCCATAGATAGCAAAATTAATTTAGAGAGATGCAAATCAAGATTTCTGTGGGTGTTTGTGAATATGAATGGTTGCTTGGGGGGGATTGAATGACCTGGGAGACGGACATCTAGAGAAACAACCCTTGAGAAATTGCAAGAGTTGAAAAACGCGCATGGATACTTGCAGTGGCATTGTTGTTTGGGCATAGAAATATACACCCACGCAAGAATAATTGGCAAAGTTGGGTCACATCGCTAGTCCCCACATGCGAACGGGATTGCAGCCAAGTTAAGCGACGAGTTTAACAGGATCTGACTAGTCGGTGGTTTCCAGAACTTATTTTATAATCATAAATATGATTATAATTAGAACCATACGGATTTGAGGATAAACAAGTATTCCTCAGAATCTCATGCTGCAGTCATGTCACGTTTTTGGACCAAACCATGGCTTTGTTTATTTATTGGTTTTCATCTATACTCTTATATTATTATGGTTAAGACTCCCATTGCTCTTTCAATAATTTATTTAAAATATTCTTCATAACTAATTTATCCCTTAATAACTATCTTTATTCTTTTAATATTTTACAAATTATTTTTTATTGTCTCAATTAATTCACTAACATTAATTAACTTATCACGCACACATATATTTTTTAATTTTAGATTGAGACTCAATGATGTTATTTTTTTAATATTACGATCAATTCATTTTTAGTTATTAAAATATTAAAATTATTTATTGTTGCCGCACACATTATATAACAAAAATATAATGTTAATTATAGTATAGTTTTTTATTTGTGTTTCAACAAAAAATAATCATTATTTAAATTTTTTTATCTTTGTTATAAAGTTTTAATAGTAATATTCAATATTTATATATTATTTATCATAAATTATTATTAGAGATTCTATTTTATTAATAAATAATCTTTTTTTAAGTTTTTTTTCACATTCATAGATGGTGCTCCATTAATTGCCAGTTTTGATAACCCAAACGACTTGTCTCCTTCCAGAAAGCGCGTGCCCCTTGAAAGCAGTATTAATTAGTTGGTTCGTTAGTAACTTGCACAAATAATTGTTCACATTTAAATGGACTTTTTCTGAAAAAGAAATATCATAATTAAGTTATCACTAATTTTCAAAATCAATCATGGCTTATGGTGACTGCTACAAGTTGGTAGTCTGTTTCTATGTATTGGCAGCCTTTCCAACCTACATTCTGCATAGACTATTTAATATTATAAAAAAATAATATAGAGATGGTAGTGGATACTGAAAATGAATTTACTATGAAACTCAGTCGAATAACAGCGTCTTATGAGACTAATAATTTCATTCCCCAGTAAGTTGTGGTGTAGGTCAACCATTACTCAGGTTTATTTATCCATCTCTTAAATTGATCAGCCCAATCGTTCTAATAATTAAATTAATGAAATGAAGTCAAACAACAGTGGTGAGATGCGTGAGGATGTAGAGTTCCCGTTCAAACAAGTTTCCCCAGATGAACGTTTCACTGTTTGAACTACGGCTGGAATCGAGCCGAGTCGAGCTCGACTAGTTCGATTTTTTACGAACTCGAGCTCGAGTAAAATTTTACAACTCGAGCTCGAGCTCGCTGGGCTTGGAGCTCGAGCTTATCGAGCCGAGCCCGAGTCGAGCTCGAATTAAATGTTAAATCATATTTAAAAAAAATTAAAAAAAAAAAGTCGAGCTCGAGCTACTCGATTGAGCTCGAGTATTTTTTTGAAATACTCGAGCTCAACTTGATAGGTATATCGAGTCGAGCAACTCGGTTGAGTCACACCCCTCGTTTGAACCCTTCCACGTTTAACTTCGTCACCCCATCCAATCCCTCATTCCATCAACCAGCAAAATTTTGGAGTCTAAGGTCATGTTACTAGAATGTTGCATTATGATTTAATAATGCATTACAGTTTCTAATGGGCATAAATCAGTTTAACAACCAATAACTGGACTTTTTTTTTATCCAAAATTACTTTAGTCATTGTCAAAATTAGCTATCTAGTCAAATATATCTAAAAAATTTATAGATTGTTGAAAAAAAAATTGAATTTACTCTACTTCCCATGCAATACATGCTTGAGACATGACATTGTATCTAAAAACAACTGATTTGTTTGTTTTCAAATTTTGACGCGTGTGTCTTTAGATATTTTTGTCTTGAAGATTATGTAAAAGAAAAAAAAGATAATAATTAAATATGTATTTTTAGAAGATGCATAATTACAAAACAAACAAAACCAAAGGATTGAGTTCAATTTTGTAATACCTCGAATTTTTAGGGATAATAATAATGAAACAATATTATTTTAATGAATGATTGAATTATTTAGTGTTTATTTTTTTTATTTTTGTATAAATAAAGTAGGGTAGTATTGAATGTACATGGAAAGTAATATACACATATTTATGCTAGTCAAATCTTATCAAAGCTTGAGAAGTCAATGAAGAGTAATTTACATGCACAAATAGGGACCAAAGTTGGAGAGATTGAGGCTGATTTTTTACTTGAAAATGCAGAAAACTCATGTAGATTCATTACCAAAAATATAGAGCCCAGTTTTCCTTAAGTACCTTAATACAGCCTAGTGTATATATATCATACCAAACCTAGAAGCAATAAAAGAGTTCACCCACCCCAAAAAGAAGTACAAGGCTGCAGAGACAGAACAACGAGACGAAAATTCCACCTTCAAATCTTGACAATTTGAGGTGACTTTCGACTTCAAGATTGAATTTTAGGATGTGTTCTTAAAAATTCAAGTTCATGTGCACATAAAACACGGGATTTTAACCTTGCACATAATTGAAATTGATATGCATAAACGAAATGTGGTTTAGCATTCGATATGCGTAAACCTTGATAAAAAACACGATATAGGCAAACGAATTAAATTTTGGAAAATCCTTGCATTTCTTTTGCAAAATTTGCATAAACATAAAATTGGAATTTTTATACTTTGAATCCATTAGAAAAGACCCCAAAACCTATAAGATATACATAAACAATGAAAAAGAGGATTAAAATTGTACAGTTGGTGAGATTTGGGTCAAACAGTGCCTTACACACAAAATAGTAATGCCCCACTGTCACACTTAATGGTGGTAAGACTCACCCTCACGGTTGCGGAAAGTATGCTTGTGAGAGTGATACCCTTTGCGGTGACCAAGTTCAACCACAGCAAGGATTGGAACATACTTCTACCGTCGTGGACGTGAAGGGGTTGCTCACAAGCATGGACCTGTTCCATGAGATCCAAAAGCAAATACGACCAAATCATCTCGCAACTCATTGTGCTGGCAAAGAATCCATTTTTGCGGTTGCCAACCACGTTTTTGCGAGGGCAATACCTGAAAAGTAGTTAGAATTCGATTTTATGTAATTCATGTCAAATTTTATCACTTTGAACTCCAAAACAATCTAAATTACTTAGAATAAGGCCCTACCAAATATAGAGAATTGCAAATATGAAATTTGAAATAAAAAACTCTTTCGATAAACAAATCTTATTTTGAAACTAACAGAAATTAGCATAAAACTTATAGGGAAGAGTTAACGTATAATTTAGCGTGTAGGATTGCATTGAGAAGTATGTAGGAATTGAATTTTTATTGAAATAACAATTAAATCAGAAAATTATTCTAATTTGTATGAGGAATCTAAAAACTCGTACCAATGAGCTTAAGAACAAATAAGTAGATATCAAGTAAATGGTTATCTGCAAGTTTACATAACTATTTTTTTATATAAGTTTTTTTCTTAGAAATTTGATATTTTACTAAAATTATTCCAAATTATTTTTTGAAAATTTTATACTTCGTTGAAATTTATTTTGTAATATTTTCTAGGAAATATTCCTATTTGATTTATGCAAATTAGCATGTTTTTGGTTTAAAATGTTCTAACTAGAAAATATTTTAGATGTGAACAAATACTAACTTCTTATATTATAAATTACTCCGAACATAAGCTATGAAATATTGAAGAGTGTGATGGAATGTCCACGGGACTAACTGAGATAGTATAGAAATTAGTTTTACCCACTCACAAAAAAATAAGTGAAATACGTAATCTTTTCAATCGAGATAAAAAAATTTAACCAAGTGAATATTTTACTTGGAGTTATAGATCAATTGGGTTTATAAATTGATAAGATCGCACGTGACCTTTTTTAATCGGAATAAAAAATTAAAATTCAAATTAATGAATATGATATACGAATTACTTGAATCCCTTAACAAACTAACAGAAAGTATAACAAAATGATTATGTGATCAAGTGCATGCTCAATTATTGTTTGTTATTTTCATATAAATTTCCAATCAAATACATGAATTTTTGTAAATGATTTCATTATATACATATTTTGACAAAAAGACAGGTAATCGCTTACTTGGTGATTAATCGTTTAGATTTTTCAAAACTTCTTTTACAAAAGTCCCCAATGAAAGAAAACAAACATAAGAATGGTATAGCATGAAAAAAAAAAGAATTAATTGTAGAATTGTCAACTAATAAAGTCATGCAATGGTATAAGTTCTATTTATTTTTTTCATTGTAACGTAACAGACGCTTTCTTGAAATAAATGATCTTTATGGATTAATTGTTTTGATAGTTGAAATTTTATTTGAAATTTGATATTTATCTCGTGAGTATTGATATAATAGTATTTAATTGTTGTGTTTCAATTATTTTTTTATTATCAGTTGGATCAAATGTTTGTAATCTGACATGGGGAGGAATAGGTAGAAGGGGGGCAGTCTCCATGGTAGGCCATGGATCGCATCCTTGAATTGTCGTTTACGTAATTTGGGAATTTATTGTTGAGAGCTACAAGGATATTGTTGTAACTTGCAACATATTGCCGTTCGCTTAATTTGGGAATTTATTGTTGACATTTGTAATGATATTATTGTCAGAGTAATATTTTTAATTTGAATGAGTGGCTGGAGGAAGAAACGAAAAGTCGATAATGGAGGCGACGTGGATGACCTCCCAAGGCCAAGTCAAGCCAAGATGACTTCTAGAGTCAATTCATCACCACCACTTGCCATTTTTCCGCTCTAAATAAAGGTCCCCCCTTTCCTTTTGTCAAGACCCGGATTATTATCATATTAATTATTGATTGATGAAATTTGAGCAATAATTATTAAGAAAGTTTGAGTTATAATTGCTTATTAAAATAATTATTGATAAAATTTGAGTGGTTACTAGTAAAATTGGACACACATTTTAGTTGTGCGTGCGCAAGCACACACTCCTAAAAATATATAAAAATTAAATATATTATCACATTACACAATTATCACATAATACTTTAATATTTCATATAAGAAATAAAAAACAATCAAATCAAATATGCATACTTATTATTTTGCTCTATTCATAAAATTTCGCCCAAAAAGCACATGATTTTAATTCATAAAAATTTGCAAATAAAGATTGATGAAGATTTTTTTTCAACGTGTAGGCTATGTTTGTTTCCTTTTTCCTCATTATTAATCACTACTTAAAAATCTTACAAACCAAATAAGAGTTTTTTATTCAAATTTAAATTCTAAATTTTTTGTATTTTATATTTTATAATTAACTAATAATTTTTCAATCGTTATACATATTCACAATCAAATCAACACATATTTTTTTAATTTTCTTACTGATATTTATTTTTTATTATCCTATAAATTTGTATAATATCATATTATCTAATCATTATTATATATATTATAACACACACACAAAATTTCTCTACCTAACTAACTGTTACAAACTAAGTATAATTTTTAATTCATATAATCATAATCCTCGTCAAACACGAGCCCTGCACCATCTTTCACATGTGATTTTCATGGAACAAGAAAAAGAAAAATGAACAAAGAAGATGCACGCAAACAAGATGAGAAAGAATCATTGCATACTCCTAAGGTCCAAGAGTAACCCAAAGCTGGCCCAATCCATATGTCATAGACGAGGTTTATACCAGGAAGGCCCAATATTTCATAACACTAGATTTATGCCATTATCCTGTTCTGTCATCACTGTGTATGTGACGAGTGAAAGGGAGCGTTGTGGGGACACGGATTTGAAGGCAAGCTCTGTTACTGTTCTTCTTCTAAATTCTCCAACCTTTCCCTCTCTTCTCCGCCACTTTCGCCCTTGAAATCTGACCCCCCATGGCATACGCGACCCTGCTTCTAAATTCAGTTTATTTAAAGGAAAAAACCAAAAACCTTGTACAATCACCACCAGCTGATAAGTCTGGCCGCAGCGGGAATACGGTGAGACATAGAAAACAATCAACATGGAACAGCTGATAACTTACAGTAACAATTTGATGAAATTTTTTGACCAGAGAAGGATATTTATGGTCTCAAGCATGCTCTGAACCAATCCTGTTCCCTCCAGTCCCAGTGTCGCAAAGACTTAAATGAAGTTCAGAACATCCTCCAAGGTTTACCTTTTCCCCCTTCATGTTTCGGTTCTAAACACAGCATATTTTGCCGCCTCCGTTGTTCTAGCTGTTGTAATATTAGTATCTGCTTTTTTTTTCTGGTGTTAAATTAAAGTTTTAAATCAAACCGTTTGAATGGTAGTAGGGGTGGTTTTATCCACTCTTGGATGGGTTTGGTTTACCTCCTAGACGTGATTGATTACTTTGATTTGGTGGTACTGCGATTATGTTACTAAGTTGCTACCCCTAAGGATATTTGGCTGGATTTAATTTTACTTTTTCCTCGTTACATTCTTGAATTCGTGCCTTTCCAACAACAGAAGCTAAAGTATAAAAAATTAACATCAGACTAACCAGGTTATGTCTTTCTGAGTTCTCCTAATTAGCTGTTCCAACATGTTACCTAGGATTGATCAGAAAGTAACAAATGAGATGAGAATAACTGTCGTGATCTCTAATCTGATTTCCTTTTTCACCATTTGGTTTTAGCACTTTATGTTTAAGCTAATGTCTTTGAAATTATCTAAGTGATTGCAGAACACAGATACCAAAAAAATGGCCAAGGGGATCTACTTCTGGAATTGAATTTACGTAATATTGCTCTAACTGGACGTGAAATGAATGCCTCTTTCAGCGTCTTAAGACTGTTAATATGTACTATTTTGCTTGAATTTCATACCTGCTCCTTGAATTCTTGAAATCCTATGTATTCTATTTGAACCCTGGGAATGCAGCGACTTCTATGATTTTATTTATTTGTTTATTTTTCTTGATACTCAACTGGAAACTAATTTTGTTTTCTGTATTACTGCATCCGTTTGGTTTGATGAAGTAGCATGGTATAAGATTTGGAAACAAATTTCATTCAGATGGTATAAGATTTGGAAACGAATATATTTTTAGGATGGAAGTTTACTTCTGATAGATGATGCCTGTCCTAGACTATGAAAGGAAGATAGATGCATGCAAGCAGAAACCAGCAGCCTCGGAGTCTGAGAGTGCTGCTGATGAAGGATTAGAGTTACTGCAGACAGAGTTGCAAGAGGAGCTGAAGCTTGAGAGCTTCAATAAGTATTTGGATTATTTATTTGCATATTTTCTGATTTGTGGTTTATTTTCTAACAGCCTGGATTAGGAGTTCTGTTCTGATGAGCACGGTAATTATCAATGAAATTGATGATCTAGAGCACCAGAGGGTTTCTGCGGAAGAACAAACGCAAACAATCAAGAAATTCAGGCAAGATGAACTGAGAGCTCAATAAGTCATGTGATAACTTGAGAATCTTACAGTTGTTTGCATACTCTGTGGTATCTCTACTGGTGTTCCTACATAATATTACTAGTAATGTTTATTGGTGACATAATAATGCTTGTCGCGCAATAACAGGGACGTCCAAAACATAGTGCTATTTGTTCTGTTTACTTTATTGTATGGCTTTTCTACGACTTCTTGGTTTACAGCAGAGAAAGTATTACTTATGGTTTTCCCTCTTTGGTTGGTGCAGCTCGTGCAGTTTTCTTTGATCTTGTAGGATAAAGCTTTCCATGTATGCATCTGTCACGGATATAATACTATACTTGGATGATTCATCCAAGATATCAGACTGTATCCTTCTTTGCTGAAATAGCTAACTTCTGTATACCATTTACTTTTGGTCGTCGCTCATGCATCTGGATTTCCTTTACTAGTTACACATCCCCCTGTGAATGTATCTTCCATGAACCGTAAGTTATGTTTGGAAGCCAACTTTAAACTCCAAAATATTATTTCACACTACTAAATATACCATCAACAAAATTTTCATCTAAATTCAAATTCAAATTCTCTCTTTCATTTATATAACTAATTAATAATTTTTTAATTATTATAATTATTTATAATCAAATCAATATTTATATATATTACACATATACGCACATTTATGTTTTTATTTATATTTTAAAATATAATCATTATCTTGATATACTATTACATCATCTAATTATTATTATATATTTTATTTATATGTTCAAATAATTGCACTATTTATCCAATCAAAACTTTCATTTTAAATATTATACTTATCCCAATACAATTTCTACCAATTATCATATACAACAAAAACTCCTCTCCCTAGTATCATATCTCTGATATTGTAGAGAGACATAAAAAAACGTGGTTAAAATTTTGAGTTTAATTTATTAAAGATTACCTCCTCTGAAACTTGCAACAAGATTTGGAAGATGAGGAACTTGCCTTCAATCTAGATTGTATTGTATATTTGGATTCAAATCTAATTTGTGCATAAATATGCATTATTTCTAATGTTCACTTGAAAGAGGAACAGGATTCATACTTGAAGTTGAAATGTTAAAAAGTTTTATCCCGATCTAGACTTCATGTTATCCGGTCTCAATCTCTCTCTTCAGTTTCTAATATTGGAAATCTTAAATGTTGAGCATGTTAAATTACCGAACAGCCAATGGACTATTAAAATTATTATAGATCTACGATGGTGTCTATGAAGCGGATTTCACTTGCCATGGAGGCTGCTGTGCTAAGCATATGTATGCCCGAATCGTTTCATGTGACAGATCAAACAGTAGGGCTGTGTTGTAGCTACTGTGTCACTTGATACATAAATATTTTAGTAGATTCCATGGGACATAACAAGTGATATTACATCTCGGACTATGTTGAACACAAGAAGCACTCAGGGTATTGAGGCAGATTCTTTGCGTCATAAATGGACATTATTTTGAGCTTTTGGCATCCCTCAGCTTCTGTTAACAATGTGAAGTATTCACCTCCCCTGGGGGCAAAATTGAGGTGCTGAAGTTGCAGCCTCTGATGAGTTTATTTCAAATGAACTTGATTTGCAAGCGTTGGGAACCACGTATCCTCTGTAAGCTCTGCAAATGTAACCTATAAAATTCTGAAAATCCTGCATCCACGAAAGCAAAGAGTACTGATAAATGAGTTTGGTGTGTTTTGGGGGGCTTTTCGCAGCCAGAAAGAGGTTTGAGGGCTAACTTCTTGAAGAGGATAATTATTCACGACTACCCAGGGTACAAATCTATGTCGAGGTATGAGATTTGCCGTTTCATCAGCATACGCTTTCTCAAGCTGCATGGTAAATTTAGATCTGACGAGCATTATCCACGATGTCAAAACATAATCGTTCGTGGACAAGTGTAGAAGCATGAAAACGTGATTCTCACTTGTCGATCCGAATAAGAATTAATGTTCAATGTGAACATGCCGAGTGATAGGTGTGGCTATTAGGAATATGAACAATGCGAAGTCCAGCTCTACGCAAACTAACCTGATACCCAAGCCCGGTATTGTGGCAGTTATCAAGGGGCTTGCGGTTCAAATTGTTTGCACTAAAACAAGATGGCCACTTGGCGTGCCTATTCATCAAATGCAGGCGCTCTACGCAATGTATGAACTTGAAGTGTGTTTGCTGCACCAATCGTAGACCAGAAAGAAAATAATTTAGAGCAAAAAATGAAAGCAACCACCCGAAGCCTGCTGTCGGCACTGTGTGGGCGGCAAAGGGTGGCACCTACCACTCTAGGCCATGCATTTATGGCACAAGCTTCTGTAACATCCAGCTGACACTCGTCTGCACCATGCTGCAGAACTATAAGGCAAATGTTAGATAAGGAGATGCATTTCAATCTATTCCCAGGTAAGATTGCATTGTTACAGCGGGTGGGAGAGGGAAAACATGCGACCTGACAGATCCACGTGTTGTTCGGCAGAATTTGAGTGTTGCCCCATGGGACAAGCCTGAGATTGACAATGTCGATGAGATCTGTCTGGAAAATCTTCACCAGATGATTCACAATGAATTCGGCACAATACGGGCACAGGGACTCATAGTACACGGACAAATTAACCCCGTCTTTTGAATTATCTTCCGAGGAGTTGTCAGAGAAATCATCAGGTTCAGATGCACAAGCAGCAGCTTGAGATATTAACGAAGCTAGTGCTAGCGAAGAAGTAAGAATGAAAGCACAAACTTGCCTTTGGGAAGCCATTTACTCCTTCAGATCAACTGAATGATCCCGCATACATACATACATAGAGATATCCTTAACAACTAATGTCGTGCCTATCGCATCAAGCAAAGATTGCTTCTTTACAGTTTTCTCTTTATCCGTATCTTGTTCTCCTCAACCCCCCCTTTAAGACCTTTTTCTTTTTCAGTTGGCTTCACTGTTAGGCACCGCAGTCTGGTTTGCCGCTTTGCTGCCATATAATTAAGCACTAAATGTCTAAATAAAACAGTTTCATCTCTCTCTCTCTCTCTCTGTGAATTATTTAATTGGAGTAGGTGAGTGGGTGAGTTTATTTAGTGAACATTGATGGTTGTGGGCCACGGGCCGTCATACAGGGAAAGTTGAGCGGCGGCCATCTCTGACTCCTTTAATCCGCTGGGCCCACATGTATAGACATTTCGTTTGCCATTAAAAGGGTATTCTCTATCACTGGATGAGATGTCTTGGAAGCCCAAGAAGATGTTAACAATCCAGCCTGTTGGAGACAAGAAAGCCCAACCTAGGTATGTGCCGAAGGACTGGATCACTGTGATCCCACGAGGCCGTCCGTCAATCGACTTTGCAGTACAATAGCTCCTCTCCACGAGTGACAGGAAGGAACACTGTCTGGCCTCCTCTCGAGGGGCACGACGAGGATATAACCTTGAAAGATGCATATGAGGGCAAACGACGGGGTTCAATCAGCTGTGCCAGAGGCATACAATGGCGTGAGAATTCCTAGTCATGCTCTGTTTCTTTGGGCCAGCGGGCTCAGAGCTATCCTGGCTTGGAGAAGGGGAGGCGGCGAATATTTTCCGTTTCTTCATTAATAAGTTCAATTTCACTGGGAATGTGTGGTCCATCGCCTCATTTCCCTCATAACATCAGTGACACGTTGTTATAGGATTACAACATGCCATTTACTGATTTATTGACCTTTAATTCGAAAGATGGTTTTGGCTTCAGACTCACGACAAATGGGTGCTGTAAGTATTTTTAACTTTCCCTATGGACGCACAACTTATCTTAGTGGAGTCGACACGAAGTTGCTATGCATTGGATGAATACATTGACCTTTTGCTATTCTTTGTGTTTCTTTTACAACGAAGATTGAGCGATCCAAAAGGGCGTCTTTGGCCAATAATTTTCCGAAAACGCGAAAACCCTTGTTGCTCATCTTATTTTGATTTACACACGGCAAATATATATTCAAGATTATACTTGTATATTTGATGTTCTTAAGTGAACTAAAATTATAGAGTAAGGTAACAAATTATAAAAAAAGAAGGAAAAAAAAAAGGGATTCTAGCCACCGTTCAATAGCAATTTAAAATGAATATTACTACATTTGTTACGACTGTGTTTGTTTCCAACTAAATAACTATTTATTACTATTTAAAAATTTTATAAACTAAATATCTTACTATATAAATTTTATTAAAATTCAAATTAAAATTTTTCTCTTTTTTACTTTTTATAATTAACTAATAAATTTTCAATTATTATATCTATTCACAATCAAATTCATGCATATTCTTATAATTTTTTTATTAATGTTTATTTTTTTGGCTACTCTAGAAATCTATAGGCTATGTTTGAGAAAGGAGTTTTTATTAGATATAATATTTAGTAGGAGTTGTGTTGAAATGAGTAATATGTTCATAGATAATGTTTTAATGAAATAAATAGTATTATTTAATTGAATACATGTATAATATATATAATAATGATTTGATAATTTGATGGTTTATAGGGATAATAACTATGTTATATTATATAAATAAAAATAAATGTAAGTATATATGTGATATATATATAGATATTGATTTAATTATGAATAAGTGTAATGATTGAAAAATAATTAATTAGTTATATATAAGAAGAAAAAATTTTGAATATGAATTTAAATAAAAATATTATTGTTTCGATGTTTGGTAGTGTAGAATTTGAGTTGTTTTAAAGTTGAAAGTTGGCTTCCAAACATAACCACATGCTATGACATCATTAAATCATTATTATATATTAAATATATATCTATAATACATTATTATTTCAATAAATATTTTTAGTTGCACAAAGTGAATTTACAAAACTACTCTTATGTAAATACTTTTATTCCTTCTATCATTTTCTTCTATCTTTTCATTCAATTTAAAATTTATATTTATATGTTCTCTCAAATTTTATTAATTTTTAAATTCTTTTAATCTTACATAATTTTTTTAAAATATTTTTGCACAACGTAAATTTACATAATTTTCTTATTTTAGTTTTTTATTTTTTATTTTAATTTTTTTTAACTTTTTTATTTGTATTTTCTATGAAATTTTCTCTTTTTTTAATTCTCTTGATATTTATTTATTTTATTATTTTAAATATTCTTTACACATTCTTAATATTAAATAACTTTATTCTTATTAATTAAAATATAATAATTTTATAATTTATAAATAAGTTCACACACTCACAGATCTTCCAATTATACTAATAAAAATAATTTTCCTGCACACTTAAAATTATTACAAACTAAATATAATTTTTACCTGAATCCAAATTGTCTTACCCACCTTAATTAGGCATCAAACTTAGCTATGCATTTCAAGAGTTGATTTAGGTAATATCTTTTTCCATGCGTGGTCTCAAGACAGGTTTCAACTCGGATATTCTATTTACTTTGCACGCGAAAGCTTTAAATATTTTTTTCACACAAATAATGCTTTGCATTCAACATTTATGAGATGCAATATGAATTATTAACTTAATTTTGTTTATGAAAAAAAGGGCTTTGTTTGTAACTATTCGCTCGTACTCTAAATTTTACCATTCAAACATTTTATCACACAAATTTAAATTCAAATTTAAGTTTAGATTTTTCTCTCTTTTACTTTTTATAATTAATTAATTATTTTTAATTATTATATTTGTCAATAATTAAATTAACACTTAGTTTCATAATTTTTTCATTCACATATATATTTTTGATACCTTATATATAATTCAATTATTTAATTATTATTACATATTAAATATATATATATATATAATTATTTTATCCATTTAAATTTTGATATTAAATATAATTTTTACTTAAATCCCTGAAATTTTTCTATCTAAGCTAGTAAAGAAATAAACGCAACCAAGGTCCGTAATGAAACCCTCCTGAAAGGCATACATCACCCGGGAGCTCCGAGCCGTACTTCTTACGGCTCAATTTAAGTAACCGGCCTATGAAAAGTCCGAGACAGGGTCAGATGCATGTGTCTCATTGGCTGCTACTCTCTCTAACTTGGAAGAAACTACAAACACCTGCGGCAAAGTATACGTGGAACTCTTTCATGTATCGGCCTCGATAAAAACGACGTTTGTCCCTCCATAACACACATCCCACAGCCCTAATCCCAATTCCTGCTTCAACATTCTTGAACCGAACTTCACTTCACCGAAGAGGAGTGATTCTTTCAATTTTGGAATTAACAGAAGGATCAAGAAGTAGGCCGGGGTTTTGATTTATAGCTACTTCCGCGTCTGAGTGAGATGGAAGACAGCGCGGCAGAAATTCAAGTCCTGGTATCCCCCGAGAAGAGTGGTTGTTCGAGAGAAGCCGAAGAAGACTATGAAGTGGATACGGAAAAGGAGAGAATTGCTACTAAAGAAAGCGAAGAAAAAGAGCAGCGTTCAACTTCAAGCGGTGGGATGGTAAGTAACTTGATTTCTGCCTTGGTTTCAAAAGATAGCAGTGATGGCGAGCAAGAGAAGGGTGGTGGTGGTAAAGTGACCCAAGAAGAAGAAGAGGAAAAGGAAGGTGGGCTTATAAACCATTTGATTTCTGATTTGGTTTCACCTTCGAGTCCCAAAGGAAAAGAGGATGGTTCTGCTTTTGAGGAAGGAAAAGGTGGAGGGATCCTCCCCAATTTGATATCTGGCATTTTACATCCAACTGAAGATGGAGGCCTGGGAGAAGGTGAAGAAGACGAAGGAAAGGCGGAAGGAAGTGGCGGCGACGGTGCTTTGGTTGATAACTTTGTGTCTCACCTGCCCACACCTCTTTCTGGTACTTTCTTACCACGCAGAGCACTTGTAGTTTATTATTTATTTATATGCAATCAATCGTATTCCCTCCATCCCACATACCATATGCGTTTTAAAGAAAATGTGAAAGGAATGTTAATTTCTCGGGCCTTCAGGTTTGGGTTGGATGATCAAGAAATTGACGAGGGATTTGTTATTTTGTGGGACAGATGGTGCAGCTCCTGCAGCAGACGAGGCTTGTATTTTAACTCATTCGGTTGTTCATGACTGACTAGGATGCTGATTATGAGATTGGAAGGTGTGTCTCGTTTTTCCATTTCCTTGTCTTTTCTGCAGTTTTTTGGGTGCCTCTTGGCAAAAAACTCCTGCCTTGTTTTCTGAACGCAAAGCAGGGTTTCACTTTCATTTGCCCGGTTTTCTCTCTCTTTCCATTTAGAGATTGCAACTTGTAAACAAGTAATGAGAATTTGGAAACTGGCCGAAATTGTCAAATAATAATCTAAACTAGTTAAATTATTGGAGGTTCTCACACAAGGAATCCAAAATGGGGGTTAAAAGATCTCATTGGGACAGGCAGCCGGGAAATGCATCTGTATTCGCGCACACACGGAAGATCGACGGATAAAGGATCAAAGAAATAGCTCGGCCGGATATTTTGAATTATGCACTTTAGGCTTGGGTTTGGAGGCTGGAGCCCACTAAACAAACAGTTTGCGGTTGGGTTGCACAGTCTGGGTGTCAGGTCGTTGCTGCTTAATCCGCGGTTCTGTTCGCGTACCCAAAATCCAATTATTGAATCCGAACCCAACATAACCACGTCATCAAAAGTCGGACAGCCGTTGTGATTCTCTCTCCCACGAACCAAAGATGGGAGGCATTTTTCTTGCGTCCCTCGCATTTGTTACGGAAGAATTCAACTATTGGTGCCGTGGTATTCACGTGGATTTTAGAAACGGTAGCGGCAACCAGTATGTCATGGCGCGCACCCATACATTGACGTTTTTGTTGTTTTCTCAAAGCACAATGTTCATTGGGACTAAGAGATTGGGAGAGTCCAAATAGGCATATAGGTATCCAAAGAAAGTCCAGCCAACCGTCTGACAAGGGAACAAAATCCGAAGCCATTTTGCGACTACTTGAGATGACGTTTTCTGCTCCCACTAATGTACTGATTCTCCATTGTATTACAAATTTTGATACATGGTATTGACTATTTGACGCGGACGAAGGCAGGAGGAGATGGAGGGATGCGCTGTCTATGCGGACACTTCCATTGACGTCACGATACCAAGAAAAACAGAGGCAGCAAGTGGCTTTTATGTCAACTTTCCAACCAATTTGACAACTCAATAAAGATTCGTCCCAAACAACACCCTAAATTTTTGCCGGGGAAACCACGACGGTATGGAAATGCCATTATGGGGTACTGGCCATCCGTTGTATGTATAAATTAATTAATAGTATCTTTTATGCATAAATTCTAATAAAAGGATGAAAATCAAAAAATATAATAAATGAAATTGAGGGATAAAGGTGAAGGAATAAAACAAATAAAAATTGAGAGAATGAAGGAAAGGATATTTTGGTATTTTCGTATCGTGCCGACCAAGATAAATTAGTCTACGGCCATGCTTCTAGGTAAATTAAGGTTTTCAACTTAGAAAACAGTGTGGATTGTGCCCCGCGACGGGATTCCTCGACCACAGACTATTCGAAGTGGCCTGCTAAGACCATGAAATGTTGCTGCCTTGATGCTAAAGCAAAAATAGAAAGACATGCTGGGTTACTGATTGTCCCTACTATATATCTCCAAAGCAGACTAAACGTGTATAAATTAACAGTGTGTGGCAGCAACTAATAACAATGGGCGGGAGTAACACATCAGTTGAGTTGAGAAGAGAAACTAGTCAAGGAGATATGGCAATGACTTTGCCTTTTGGTGACTGGGCACTCAATTAGGTGACTACGATGCCAAATTTTGGTAAGAGTGCACGTGCTTACCTTCTTCTGAGCTGCCACCCACAGCGTTAGAACAGGAAGAGTAAGTTAACGAATCCTGCTTTGACAACGCATCAATAGGATAGTCAAAATTCCGAATATGCACCAAAAGGCAATCTTTTAGCTTCCGGTGGTTGATTACCCCCCTCCCCTCAGATGGCACATTAAGTCCGCCAAGCAAAATGATTATCTAATTGTTGAACTAACTAATGAGCTTTTAGTTAGAGATGGGGCAGTTCAAGCAAGCAGAAAGCCACTGTCAGAAAATCCAACCAACTGTTTGACCAGGGCCCCGTTGGCGTCCTGAAAACAAGTAAGAATATTTGATTTATCGAATAAATCGGATAAGCAAAATCCAAAGCAATTGCTCCAGCTCAGAATGTCGGTTTCTCCTTAGATTGCCTCTTATTTTCTCCATCTCACCTTCTCCTGACCTCGATTTCTTCTCGTTCATTTTACTTGTCAGATTACAATTCTGTATGGATCTGGCTTTCTTATAAATAAATTCATGAGAAAATCACTGACCAAATTGGATTACTCCACTTAACCCTTCCCCTCCATCCCATCAAAGCGGTTAGAGAATTAGAGGGAATAAAAAAAAAAAAAAGCTTTCAAAAGTTTCTGACTCATCGATTGTTGCTTTCTTGTTTGTCTTCGGGCTTTTGTTGTCTAGCTCAAAAACTTGACTTAATAAGCGTGAAGCTGTGGCTGAGTGAACTAGAAAAGATAAATAGAGAAAGGATCGAGTATGAGTTTTCATGGAGATGGAGAGGAGAAAATGCTGGCTAAGCTCCATGATCAAGAACTCATTAGTTCTCCCAGCAAAGGATATAGTTGCTAATGCTGCTTCACATCTCGGGCACAGAGAAAAAGGTAAGGTGCAGCGCTTGGAATCAAATTTTCTCAGCCCTTCTCTTTCAGAAAACCTGAGACTTAATTGTGTTTCATTGCAGAAAAAAATGAGGGGCTGATATTGGTAACTCTGCACAAGGATATGGAGGCATGCGCAGGATATGCAGATATTCAGGTGATGTGGGAGATGATACATTCCTCACGTAATCCTAATGTGCAGAACAGCAGAAGCAGAAAGCAGGTCAAAGGTTGGAAATTGAGAAGGCTGTTTGGCTTTTCTCCAGCAGCTGCGAGAAATTTGAGGGTTCAATAGGGAGAATCTATGGACAGTGTCTGTGTGTGTTTATGGGGAAACTAGGGTGCTTTTCCAGCTGAAATGCTTGATCATATACAATATATTCATATCTTTGTTTGTTTATCTAATTATGGGGTCCGCTATTTTTAAACCATAACTGGCTGTCATGTGAAGTAGGGTTAATCTTGCTGCAGGTTAATAAATGCACGTTGGTGGGTTATAAATGAAACAGAGAGTTTTGTCATTGTCGTTGAGATCGAGGAAATTAAATCCATATAATTTAATCTTTTATTTCAACTTTGCGTTGGACCATCAAACTTGAATCCACAATTTTATTGAAACAGCTTAATTCAAACTCATTTAGAGGGGTGGAAACCACTTGAAATCCATTGACCCAGTTTTGTTCCGGTCCCTCTGTTCCAGTCATTAAATGGATGCCACAAGCAAGTTAACAACTCCATGCCACTTTTACTGTTGAGCCGAGCCGTGAAGCTTAGGAGTGTTAGCCAATCGAGTTGAGCAACTCGGTAAAGATTGACTTGAGCTCGGCTTGACTCGACATAGTCACCAAGTCAAAGTCGAATATTCCCATGAAATGCTCGAACTTGATCAAGTAACTCGAGCTCAATTCTCCATTTTAATTTTAATTTTTTTGCTAAACATAACATCAACTCTACAGTGCACTCTCGAATTGAGTTCAAGCTCGAGCTCGATAAGCTTGATAAGCTCGAACTTTGTACTCATACACCGAGCCTTGAACTCGAGCTCCAGCTTCAGCTCGAGATCAACAACTTGACTCGAGTTCAAGCTCGAGTCAAGCTCGTAAAAAATTAGCTCGAGTCGAGTTTGAATAGTAATTTACTCGAACTCAACTCAACTCGATTCCAACTTTAGTGAAGCTGAAGACAACTCTTTCTTTCCTTCTTTGATAGCTAATTTGATTCTTCCATACCTTTTTGGATTGTTTTTTCTTTGTTGATGATAATCATGTTAAGAATATGAATATCGTTTGTAAGTTAAAAGACAAGCAAGATTTACATGGTTCGATTCAATGTAGCCTACATTCATGAAAAAGAGTAAAGTTTAATTTTCTTGTATTTCTTTCTCTCTCATGGTACACATATCCTTATTAATATTTATAGGCACATTAAGAGTAGAAGTTTTTCCCCTCATTTCCCTGTACTTGGTAGTTACACTGACATGGTTGAGATGAGGTGGCCTTCTTGAGTCTCCACATACTCGACCCAGATAAAGTAGATTAGGCCTTCTAATATCTCAAGTCTATTTCCTTAGAGTTGAGACATTGCTCTTTTTATGGGTTCAATCTTCTAGGTTGGGTGGTCAAGCTAGTTTTTCTCTCAAACACATCATTACTCCCATTTCCCCTAGTTTTAGAATTATGTTCTTGAGTTCGATAAGGATAAAAGTAAATTATTTGCTTAAATGTATACTCCGATTGTCACGTACACTCAAATATTACTTTAATTATCAATCCGTGACTATCCAACTCCTCTAGAAACATGTGCCCCTTCCACTATAAAGAAGGAGTGGTTGCAATTTGTCTTCTATATCAATGGTGGCTACCTTTCCTCATGGTGATTTTCTTTCTAATAGCAACACCTCTAAATCCCCCTTCATTGGACTGGTGGATTGTTGGACACAGCATACTGAAGAATTAAAACTTGTAATGAACCATATTGAGTATCAAGAGATCGATAATTTGAGACTAGAAGAGGAGAACCAACATTTGAAGAATAACGTCTCTAGTTGTAAGCAACTCCAGGATATTGAAGAAAAGTTAGAATGTGCTAGTGCCGAACTTGATGAGCATTGTGTCATAGCTCAGGAGACTTATGAATCCCACCACAAAGTAGAGAAGGACTACCAAGCATTGGCCCATAAACTCTATCGCTTTCATGGAGAGGGAAGTAGTTGCCCTAGGACCCCCTAAGTACTATTTTCACTCTTATAGGCATCCGAAGAGCATCAAAACATCCTTGACTCCTACTTCATGCGATAGTTGGAGGAGCTAAATTGCTCACACTTACATTACTCTAAGCAAGGTGAAATGCTTTGTTCTGTTTTTCATTAAGGGTTCCTCAAATGCCTAGACACCCTCACCAAGGTCGGCCATATTTCTCCCTCATCTCTTTAATATCTCTTAGCAAGAAAGTTGGGAGAAACCCTCCCCCCCTGACTGGTCACTCCTAGACCTTTCCTGGGGCTCAAGTGAGGATTAGATGCTCTTCATTTTAATGTTTTCCCATTCCAACTTTATATTTTTTTTCAAAGTAATTAAAGCACATTTCCACACCTGAATTGAGATGGCTGGCTACCATGTATGGTTTTTCATTTTTCTTTCGAATACAAACTACCCCTACCTCAATATTTAAGTGTACATTTTCTCATGGCACAAATGAACAAACGTATAATAAAAGATAACTTGCCCATAGAATTACTCTTTTTTATTGGCGAAGCCTCGTTTTGCCCTTAATTGAACGTGTTTCCTAGGCCCCTATTCTTTTTCTATTCCATTGATATCTGTAATTATCTTGGGTTCCATCATATTTTCTTAACATCCATTTGCCATTTTTACAACCAACTTTATATTCTATTGCCCTGTCAAGGCCTCGGCATAACCATAAAGCCCTTCATAGGTCCCTTGTGGGGTTTCATACTGTCAACGTAACTGGTCTTGGCTTGTTGTCCTATAAACTTATGCAAATTAATGTACTTTCAATTTTCATGATCTTGTTACTCGATTATCATTGACTAAGTCATTTGGGCAATGTCTCTAACTCAAGCGTTTTTACCTCACAGGCTACTAAACTAGCTTGAGTTATTATAGGCACTCCTATGACCTAGGCATTCTCACCCCATGGGCTAATGAATTCGCGTGGGTCATGGTGCCTTCCTGATTTTGTCCTTTTGACTAGCGATACTATTTGGGTCATCATGAGTAATTCTTTTAACTTAGGCGTTTTTTACCCCATTGGCTATTAAACCCGCCTGGGTTATTGTGAGCACTTCTTTTGCCTAAGCATTCCACCCTATGAGCTAATGAATCTATTTGGGTCATTACGGGCACTCCTTTGGTCTAGGCGTTCTCACCCTAATTACCAATGAATCTGCCAAGGTCGTGATGCCTTTTTGATTCTGCCTCTTTGACTAGCGATACTGCTTAGGGTACTATAGACAATTCTTCTGACTTAGGCATCTCGGCGTTGTAAGCTAAAAAGCCTATATGAGTGGGTAAATTTGGGTATCACACACTTTCTCAGGCATTCCTATTGCTACTTAAACCCTATGAGCCAGCTTGGGTAGCAATGTTCACCACTTATGACCAAGGCAACCCACTTACCCTTAAGGCTCTGTGAGCTTGCTTGGATCATTACTATTATTACCTATCACTTAATCAAAGCTACTCATTTATGCCTCAATTAAAGAGTCCAACAAACTTATTTCTTCCAATATTTTGCACCTAGTTTGCTATTCCTTTTCTTGCTCAACCAGTTTTCCTAAATGACTAGGTCTCAATTAGGATGGACTAGGCATAAAGCCAGTAATGCTACACTACAATCCCCTACTAAATTTCCACTCCTGATCTTTATGTGCAATTAACATCCATCCTAAGTAACCACGTGGCATTCACAATAATTGAGAAACTTGCTTATATATAACGCTCATCGCAGATGAATTTCCACTCTTTTCCTCCTGCGTTTCTCCTTTAAAGCCCTCTCTCCTTTATAGCCCTCTTAGCATTCGAAGCTTTGCATTTCTATCGCACCATTTTCTTCAACCTCTTACTGGAATACTTTTATATTTAGGTACGATAACTTCCTCCAAAAGTCGCCCCTTTTCTATGAGATTACTTCTGATAAGTTTAGGATGTCAGAGGAGAAACTTAGGTTTACTTATGGTATACCCCTTGAATATAAAATCATCATCCAACTCGATGCTTCCTCTGCTTGCAATAAGCTACCCCAAACTTTCTTATAGTATTCATCCACCAATTAAAGTCAAGCCTATCCTTCTCCCTAAACCCCCTTCACATGGACATCTTAAGGTAACATAACATTTGTCTATCCTACTCATCCCCAACTCCTTTCGCCTCATGGCAGGCATTTTTATATTTTGTCAAGAACTAGGTTTTGGTCTTCAAGTAGAGTTGTTTTATTATGCCTTTACTCTTAAGTCCCTTGGAAAAGCCATTTTTTACTTTACCATAGAGGCTTGGTTATAGCTTTCCTAAATGTCTTCTTTTGACTAATAAGTATTATAAGGAGGAGTTTATCTTCCTTTAATGTCCAGATGCTTGGGTCATCCCTACCCAATTTTTCTCTTTTACCATTAGTATTGATTTTAGTTTATGCAAGGAATTTACTGATGGACAATCTATACAGAGCAACTTTGGAGTGCAGATTGGAAAGGCGTAAGAGAAAATTTCCAAAGCCCTTGGCCAGCCAGTTAACCCCATCGTGCCAGCCTTACCACCTGAACCTACTCTTGAAACCCTTCTAGAGAAATCCACCAGTAGGTCTACTTAGCCTACCGAAGGCTTTGACCAAACCCTTCCATGAGAGTCTTTCGAGCGACAACCCTCCAATTAGAGCCCATGACTCCTTAAATAGTTAGGTTTAGGAAGTCTAGCCTTTATATCAAAACACCTAACTCTTTTTTCATAGTGGGATCATCCATCAATTAGGACCACAGCCTGGCACGTGAGTATATCAGGGAAGGTGTCACCAATTATGATAATTAACAGTGTAAGTAATGAAGGTGAAGTTGGATAGGCTAGCAATTTAGGAGCAAATCTGTCACTAAGTTTCATTTATTGACCTTTAGTTTTGTGCTCCATTGCTTGCTACATTCACATTTTTATTTCTTAGTTTTGGGATTTAGTTTTAATTTTGTTGTTAAGTTGTTGAATCATGATTGGTATAGATCTAAGATGATTAATGGTTTCTCTTTACTAAAGCTCCTAGTGTTGCTGGATGTATGTGACGTTTCTATGATATTTGAAGCTAATGTATTACTTGCACCATTGGTTCACATGCCTAAATTGATGGACCATTTTTGAGGTTGCTTCTCCTATGCAGCTATGCTTTCTTGCTGACTAAGTAGACTCATGGTTGCTATCAAATTCATCATGGCAGACAATAGCAACAAGTCGAGCCATTTATGGGTTAAGAGTACACTATCTAAAAGAGAAGGCACTTTCATACTTATACAATTTATGAATGATATTTCAATCATTGTACAATGAGATTTTGTAGGGAAAACACTAAAATCTTGCAAAAAGGGGAATTTACACGTGTTGTGCACCTCTGCTTTATTCAAGACATGGCACAATGAGCATGCATGGCAAGCTTCTGCTTTGGTCGAAATGTGGCATGATGAAGCAAGCCCATTCACCTTTACTAATGCCATGACAAAGTATGCTTATGCACCTCTGCTAGTGCTATGATGAAGCATGTGCCACGTAACCCTAGGCAATTGCATGAAATGTCGTGGTCTCCATATCTGTTAGGATTATGAGTGGGCCTAACGATATACTCCTATTGGACCTTTAGATCCAAAACAGGGCCCAACCAAATTAGCCCATATGCTCTTATTGGACCTTTAAGCCCAATACAGGGCCCAACTAAATTGATCTATATCCTCTTATTGGACTTTTAAGTCCAATACAGGGCCCAACCAAATTGGTAACCTCATTCATAAACAACGCTTATTGGGTTTAGGGTGAAATCCAATGAAATTGAAGAGGATCGTTCATGTACCTGTGTATGAATACATATATAAATGAACTTGACATCACATATTGATTCAAAACCTTAAGGCTATGGATGATGGACCATATATCCACTTATATACTTGTTATTTTGCCTACCTTCTTCCAATGTGAGATAAACTTCATTCCTTTTTATTTTAAACTCATACTTATTTTCTCAATAATATCCTGCACATCCGTGAAGAAGAAGTGCAATACCTCCCTTACGTGATGCTCGCATTGGCTCTTTTTTTTCTATCTACATCTTCAAAAACCCTCGACAAAGCATACCATATCTATGATCCCTTACATGGATACGAGTATATATTTTTTCAACGTTCTTCTTCACACTATTTTTTATTTCTCTATTTGAATCGCAATTTGGGAGAGGAGTTATTACAAGGAAGATAATATATATATATATATATATATATATATATATATATTAAAGGAGATGCAAGACATTTCTTCTGAGCAAATCTTATGGCCAATTTTGTATCATTTTACAGATTGATGTTGCATTTCATTTTATTGATTAGGCTGTTAATGAAAATTGGACAAGAATTGTTGCTTTATTATTTCTATATATGTGAACGTATGGAGGTTTGAAAGATGTCTTTGAGGCATATTAACATGAAATGGTAATGTGCAGGATGTGCCATTAAAAGTCATAGAGTTATGCAATAACTTTAGAGTATGATGATATCTATCTTTAAAGTTGATAGTTCGGTTCTCACGAGTCTTAAGTTATTGTCTGTTGAATTTGTTACCTAAATAAAATTTGACACATTTGTACACAACCTTATCTATTATCAAGTTGCAAAACAATCCAGACTTTTAATTGATGATTCACAAGTTAAACAAGTGGATGATGAGCTAGGATGACATTCATACGTCCAACGGGATAAGTGATACAAGTTTGCAATGCTGTGAGTTGATTGGCTAGAATCGCCAATGGATATACATGAAGAAATCATGCTTGTCCCCAAACAACTTTGCAATGTTGTAATCGTGTTACGACATTACCAAGAGTCCATGCTGAGCGACTTCAAAGGAGCTGATGCTTATCCACATGAATTTGTTAGACTTGGGAACTTCTAGACGACTACTAGAAATACCTCACATCCCCAAATGTCCATCAATAATTTAGAGAAGATTCCAAGACCTAGTTATGAGAAAGCTAGCACTTTTTAGCTTAAAACTTATTCTTGAGTGAGTTGGATTGTGAACAACTTGTGTAAACATAAATTAGCCATGAGCAAGAGTGTTGAGACCTATGGATAGATAGATTATATACAAAATTACTTATTTTTAGTGTTACCAATCAAACGACAATTTTGAGAGAAGGTAATTGAGTTTGTGTGCTAGGAGAGTGAGTCGTTCACTTTATTATTTCACTATATTTTTGGTGATTATAGTTAATTGATCTTAGTTTAGTGTCTACAGATGTAAGAGTAAATTTTGAAATTGCATTAACAAATATTAATGTTCCTTATTTTCCTTATTTTGCATTATTATTGCTATTAGTGTGATTGTGCACGTGCTTGAGCAACTAACACTGCAGGACCTCCAATTTTAAGTCGTATTATTGTGACACTGGTAGCAACGTTAACCACATAGAAATTTATTTCATAATTTGAGCACTTTCAATTAATAATTTTTTACTGTTGCACATATTTATGCATCCCCAAACACTTACATGATTTATATTTTTTGTTTGCGCACACATCGAGCATGTATTGCTAATATATATAATATATCACTGTCCTTTTTACTGCTGCGGTGAAGATTTGGTCGTGGGAATTAATACCAGGTGTGATGGTACCAACGGCAAACCATCAAACCAATGAGTGGCACGGTTGCGTCCATTTCTTGCTACGTTTCGCGTCTGAGTATCAATTACTACAATGAAACGGCTTAACCGTTTAGCTTGATTGATATAGTATTAACAAATATTAATTAATGGTTTGTAAACAATGAACGCTTGACAAAGTATCGTCATTATAAGTAACAAATTAATAATAAATAATAATCAAACAAGTAAAAATAATAATAGTTAATTAAATAGTAACTGATTAGCTCATTGCCAATTGAATCATTACAAGATAAATAAATTTTCGGTTGAGAAAAGCAATATTAATAACTATAGCAATTTGTGTTTCCCCGTTTCTTCGGTTTTTCCTTGCCCTCCTGTTTACTAATTACTTGTCTCCGGCACCCACGTTTTTTCACGCGCAGAGGATCACCTCCTCAGCTTTCGTTTTTGTTGCTCCAACGCCCCAGATATCGAAGATCCAGCCGCCCCACGGCCCCAGAATTCGTTAGTTCGATAAGTGGTGACAGAAAGATTACTATGTGTTTTATAGCAGATGGGGACAAAAGACCAAACCAGGACGTGTGTCATCCAAACAGTATCATACCACAACAGGTACTGCCCGCGTTGATGTGTTACCATGCATTTCGTCATAGCATAAAATTTGGCTATCCTATTGTGCGGCGGGGGTGGTTGGGCAAGATAATCAGTTTAACCATTTTTTTTTCAATCCTCCGTATCTTTTCCTTTATTCATGTGATCACTTTTGTTCTTGAACTTTCTTCATATGTGAAGCTGAATGTTCTGGGTCAGTTGGGGCCCGAAACTGATGTAGTCTAACTATACATCTGCTCCGCATCCAAACGTGGTCAAAGTGGAATTTTGCAACTGCACTGTATATTATTAAAACTATTTGTTGACTCTACCAAATTATCAAGCACCAGTGGTCTAGTGGTAGAATAGTACCCTGCCACGGTACAGACCCGGGTTCGATTCCCGGCTGGTGCATGCGTTTTTGCTTCACGAGTTCATGCACGCACCCTTTCATCAAAACCGCGGCCTGGATCAGGCACCAGTGGAATTGCCGGAAGTCGTTTCTACGCATGTACATCAAAATTTAAACCGCATTTACAAAATACTATTGATCACATATGGTAATGGATAACAGTAACCATACATGCATCACTGAAAAGAGTCGAAATCCTTAGGAGAAAGTGTCGCATCAACTAAACCACCTAGATTAGAACTTGTCTACGATTATCCCATCTCTAACAACCTCATATGCTTTTCTGTCCCTGCATTTCCTGATACCGGCGGCGAAGTTGAGTTTTGATTCTTCCGAAGAAATACAAGTCACCTTGAGCCAAATAATCACCTTAGTCTTAATTCCCTCTATATCAGCCAGCTTACCTTTCTCCAGATTACCAGTCACCGTGGTTCAGAAGCGCAATACAGACTGATCCTTGTAGCTCACTTCGCAGACTGATGGAATGGAAACAAGAAGCTTTTTCGTCTCCTCGTTGAACTCATAATTGGTCACGTCAGGAGAGAATATACCTACTGGCAGGTCATACTCCTTGAGGAGCTCAGTTAATGGTTTTTGCACTTTGCCTGACGAGGATAAGTTTGGTGTCATGAGTGACGCAACAAACTCCCAACGGGTTACAAGGTAAACTTGCTAAACAGAGGGAGCGCCTATCTCAAACAACAAGCGATATATTGTGAAGAGAGCGAAAGTCTCGTGGCCTCGATCGTGGCCTCGATCATCATATGGAAACTTTTTTTGAGAAATTCATAGTTATTCCAAAGCTCAGCAGGGGCACAACTTGAATTAAAATTAAACAAATTTTAAGACTAATAGCGAAATTTTCTTGGGCTGGTGGGGGCTCCCCATGTAGATTGTAGATCCGCCACTGCCTAACCAGTTCAAACAGATTCTGTGAATGCTTTAAGCTTACATAAAACTTCCAGTTACTGAAGATTGTGAGAGTAGAATATCTTTCTGCATCTACAACTGAAGCAGCTTAGTAATCCAGTTTACCAAATTAAAGAATATGGAGCAATGATGCCTTAGCTGAAAGTTTGATATAGAGGAATCCCTTTTTCATAAGCAAGTAGAGGAAGCATGAAAGCACACTGACAGAGCAATATGGAAGAAGGCAATTAACCTTTAATCTTGTTAACCAACCATTGGGTTCCTCCTTCGATGCTGGTTGACAATGACTGACAAAGGAAAAGAAAACGAGAAAATTAATGTTGGCGGGCCACAATAAATTACCAGGAATATTGAACTTCAAAACATGACTTCATTGGAATTGGGTAAGAATTTGCACAAGAATTTAAAGGAAAAAAATTGAGATCTGGTGAATTTAAGACCCTGACTCCCGAGTAATCTACATTTCTGTACCTCTTCCACAGAATCTCGGAAAAAGTCCCACTACTGTTCAAGCATCTATCCCCGAAACTTATGATTCTTCAAAAGTGATCAAAACTCAAATGAGATTCGGTAAAAATAATAGTTCAAGTAAAAAGGAAATCATAGATAGCATAATTGTTACATTAAGTTTCATATCATAAGTTTTCAAGGATTAGAGAAACTGATGGTAGTTGTACGCAACACTCGTCAAGGCTCCAGCAGAAAAACACCACGACTAATGATCTGGAATCCAAGTAAAAACCAAATACAATGGCTCTAAATATGATTTTTGCCATGCCAAAATAAAAATCCACCTCATCTTTTATGAAGATTTCTAAAGCAAATACTGTAAATATTCCTCCACCACGAAAATCTATTATCGCCTGAACTAAAACCAACAGAGAAATGCAAGGAGACAGCTATAGACATTACAGTTCGTATCTTTTGAGATGCCGTCAGATAAAATTATAAAAGCCAAAACGTCTTTAACATAAATAGTCTGAATGTGGGTTATCATGCTATTCTTCTAGTTGCAATTTCCGTTTAAAATATACAGTTTGGACACGTGCTGTTCACTTAATTGATACGTAACAGCGTACCGTCTCTGCATTGCAAAAGAAAAGGTGAATTCGATTCGAGGTATAAACTGAATTACAAAATAAAATTGCAAAATTTTTTAATTCATTGAAAGTCTTACGAAACAAAGATTGAAAGTCTTACATTGATATCATCGCCTACGGAGTTTAATTGGTTACTAGCTTTTTAACCCAACCCATATGAACCCACCTTGTTCACTCCCAGATCCATTTACCGATGGGTGTATGTTGAAGAAAATGCTTCCTCTTTATCTCTCTGAGCCCTAATTTCAGAGCAAGAGCGCAAGCGAGAGAAAGGGAGGGAGGCCTCAGCTTTCTTCCATCTTCCCGACTTTTTAGCATTCTGCATTCCTCTTATTTGTCGTTAAATTTGTACTCCATTAATTTTTGCCCCTGCGGGAATTTATGATGAGAGGTGATAAGAACGCGGCCAGCCCACCATTAATTTGTTGACCTGAACTGAAGGTAACAATTCATATACTAATTGAATGGTCACCCATCAATTCTCCATAACACACAGAACAGGTGGGGGGACAACTCATTTTGCGCGCAATCGTCCTGGAACTTCTTAAGAAGACAAAGCGAATAACTTAATAACTAAGATTCTCTAGAGCCCTTACCGTTAGATAATTAACATTACTGAAATCTCAAGGTCATTTCTACGGTATTTTAAGTAAATTTCACTTTAATATTTTTATTTTTTTTGCAAATTTATGAAAAACCCTAGTGAGTCGACTGAGAGTTTAGGGAATTTTTCAGATTAAAAAAGGCATATGTATATAAATAAATTAAAGTGTAGAGTATTTTCAAATTCCAGTTTTAATTTGCAAGCATGGAGATAATAAAAATGGACGCGAGAAGAAAATCATCACCAGTTCTAATTTGCAAGCGTGGAGATGATAAAAATCTCCTTTCTGCAGGCGCTTCATAGAACATCATTTTGGAGTTGCACAAAAATATTGTAACAAATTTCCGTAATAATGATGTCCGCAGTGCAAATTGAAATAACAGGCATTGGTTATGTTTGGAATCTAACTTCCAACGTCAAAACAACTTGTTATTATAATTAATTAATTATTATATTTATTTATAATTAAATTAATATACACTTATATATTTCGTTTTATGTATATTTTATAACATAATTATTATCTTTATAAATTATCATACTATTTAATTATTATTATATATTTTATATATATTTAAATAAATTATATTATTTATTTTATTAAAATATTTTTTTAAAATATTTTATTCATACTAAATTAATTTTTATCAAATATTATATCAAAAAAAAAAAACCTGTGCCAATTCGGTTTTAATTCCCGAAGGAACAAAGAGGAGAGAGAGCGCGTGGGAGGACAATTTTGAGATTTTCACGCGCCAGGATTAAATAAAAAAGATAAATAAAGAAACTACATTTTTATATTATATTATATTATATCTATACAATACAACTATATATATAAAAGTGTGTACGTTTTTACCAGGACATCTATATTCTTAGTTAATAGCCTTTATTTATTTATTTTAATAAATAAAATTATTTAGATAAAAATAAAATTTTATTTAAAATATATATCATTTTTAGTAGTAGCAACAAATGAAGTTTCAACAAATCTAAACTAGCTACTTATGTAATTATTTTTATACAATAATATCAATTTATATTTAACGAAGTTATCTTTATAACATTCTTTAATAAAACTATTTTTTTCAACATGTCATTTAACTCTTCATGCTATAAATTTATTTTCATAATATTATATTTAGATAGATTTATTGATAAAATTTTTAAACAAGTAGTATACTTTATCCTTGCAAACAAAATTTCATATATTAATAATTTTATTTTGTGTCCATAGTATTATATTATAGATAATTAAGCTTTAAAATGAATTAATTTATATTAATTAAATATCACATATTTAATAAATTTTATATTAAATTTGCACATTTGAAATAGTTTATAACATATTATTTATTTCATGATAATACTTGTTTCTGATTTTATTTATTTATTTGAAAATTTAACTAATTGTTGTAACATTATTTATACTGCTATTTGTTTTGTCTTTTGTGATTTTATTTGATTGAATTTTATTTTTATAATTTTTAACACAATAAGTTTTTATATTTGTTAAGTGATATAAGTTAATCTCCTCCGACAATTTTATTATTTTATTTAATCGAAAAAATAATTAAACACTTTATATATAATATAGATAATTAATAATTATAATACCTAGATAAGTAGTTTAAATAATTTAGGAGTATATTTTTTTCAACTGTGAAATGACATCTATATCTTTAGATAAAATCTTATAGTTTTTAATAGTAAATACGGTTATTTCTATGAAAATGAAATTCCATTTATATATTTATATATATATATATATATATATATATAGTATAAGATCAATAGAGTTCCATCATATCTAAACTTATTATGTAGCTATTTTTTAAAATTATGTGAAATAGAAATCTTTGAATGGTAAGAAACTAATAAAATTTTAAATTAATATATCTTTTAATAACAAAAGAGTAATGGAGTTTCAACATATCTAAACTAATGTAATTATTTTAGTTAAATAAAATCAAAATCTTGTAGAATTGAAAAAAAATTAGAATTTTAAATTACTTATAAATTAAGTAAAATTAAAAAAAATTAACAGAATCCTAAATTTAATTAACTTTTTATAAACCTAAATTAATAATAATTACATAATAGTATTTTTAAAAGTAACAATACATTCATTAGAAGACAGTGACTTTATGACTATATAGCTAATAGATAGAAAAAAAATAAATATGTTAAAAATTTATAAGTATAAATATCAAATAAATTAATTAAATTATAAAGATAAAAAATACCTATAATGAGCTAAAATTTAAATAAATAAATTTCATAGATAAAGTAATCACAAGTTTTAGAGGAATATATTATAAAAGATTTAAAAGAACTCAAACTTTGGTCATCAAATTAATTAAATGTGTGATGATTCATTGTTTATTATTTTTTTATTTCATAGTTATTTAAATTTAAAACAATACTAGAGAGAGAGAGAGAGAGAGAGAATTATAACAATGTTTTAAAATTTAGATAAATAAACAAATTACATTTGCAAGAAATCAACTTTCTTATGAAAATAACATTTCTAAAATATTCAAAATAAATTAATTTATAACTATCAATTTTTATTAATTGTGTTATCATTGCACAATTATATCTTTAGAAAAAAGCAATAAATTCATTAGAAGACATTAATGTTATTATAGTATTGCCTAATTGAAGGTTTATAAATACAAATATCAATTAAGTTAAAATATGAAAAATGAATTTAAAATATGAAAAATAAATAAATAAAAATGTAAATAAAATCTATAATATTGAAAAATATTTAAAACAATAGAATATTTGAACTTCAATTTTATTAAATATATAATGAGTGAAAATGCTAAATAAAAATTAAGTTTTTTGTATAAAAACCACTAATCTTATAACAATATATTACAAAATATATAAAAGCAAGTCACTTTTTGACGTGTTACTAAATATATGATAGTTCTTTGTGTATTATTTCCATTTATAGTTAATTGTATTTTTACTCGATAGCGTATAAAAGAAAAGGTAAGACGAATAATGTTACAATAACGTGTCAAAATTTAAAACATATAAATAAATTGTGTATAAAAAATCAATATTCTTATATAAAAAAAAACCATTAAGACAAACAAGTTTATGACTATCAACTTTATCAAATATGTTATAATTTTTGTAAATTTTTATTTTAAACCTAATTATTTGTAGTATATACCACAAATATAAAATAAAACTAATAGGTATATTGAATTTGAATTGTAAAGATAAAATGTAATGTTTAGTTAAAAAATTATCAATAGATTTTATGTGAATTAAATATAATAAAAAAATATAAATTTCTAGTACAAGAGAAAAATTATATGTTAAAAAAAGGCAATTGTATGAAAAAAAAAAGTTGAAGAAAAGTGTAAATAAGGTTTTAATTAGCAAAGAACGTGTGTAGGTAATTAGTCACAGTATAATGATAAAAACTAATAAATAAAATATAATCTACATGTAATAAGAATATTGTTATAAAATAAAATAAAACTTATAAATAATAAACAAATATTAGATTACAATATTTGATGGTGAGCATATAAATGGAGAAATTCACGGTAAACTTTATTATTGTTGCAAACAAACTTAGTAAGGATAATGTGTAACAAATAAATAGTAAACTAATGTCTTGGAAAAATATTTAAAAATACCCTTCCAATAAAATGCTACAAACTTTGGGTTTCATATCGCCAATTTTTAATATAAATATCATAAACTACATTAAATAACATATGCTTTAAGAAAATTTAGAAGTTCCAAGGTCAAGAAATATTTAATAAGTTTTTATTAAAAATCATATGATGAGATATTGTGAAATAAATTGAGGAGACAAAGGTAAATATATATATATATATAAAATCAAATTTAGAAATGCATAAACAAAAAAATATATTTATAATTTTAGATATTTATACGGAAGAAAGTGTTGAAAAGATAAGTAAAAAATTAATTCAAATAATTTTGACATAAATAATGATGTTCAAAGTCTTTGAAAGCAATATAGATTTAATATAAATAATTTAATTATAGAACTTCACAGTATTATCTAAATTCTTTCAATATTATGATAGTGTTTGATTTGAATAATTTTATTTAATCAATTAATGAATTTTAGTTTATAGTATATCAATCTATTTAAAAAAAGAATATATATTGGTAAATAAAATTGAGAAAAGAGAAACTTATTTCTGTACTATGATCATTAAAACATTCTTTTTTAGTCATGAGTTAAAAAATTAATTTGATCTTTGTATTTAATTGCTTAGAGTAATAATAGAGTAAAACAAATATTACTCGTAATATATGTATGCGTGTTGTGTGTGTTTGGATTAAATGGTCAATATATCGAATAATAAGAAAGAAGTTTTGATTCAATACATTTCACTAAAATATTGTATAAGGTTTTCCAAAATAAGCTATAAATTTTTATACAGTGAATCTAAAATTTTTCTTCAAAAAAATATAATAAAGTTTATATGTCATGGTGCTGTATCAGATGTTTAAATTGAAAAAGCAATTATATGGGTATGAATAATTTTAACAATATGTCATCACCTTGTTTGTCATATTTAAAAGGTAAATTGTGCATAACAAATATTTAAATCATAACAAATACAAATACATTTTTTCATAACAAATACAAATATATTTTTTCTCATTTATTTGTATGAACCATAATTTAAATATCATTTTCTTTATTGATATTTTTAACTTTACTCAATGAATTTAAGATGAAATATATGATCAAATAATTTTATTATCATTTAAAATTTATTTAAGAAAATAAAAATTTAAATGAAAATTATTTTTAGTTTAGTAAAAACACAAATAAAAATTAATTTATTATCAGAAATTTTGATGTTAATATCTAAATTATTATTTTTAATTCACTTTTGTTTAACTTATTAAACAATTTTTAGGAGCAAGACATTAATATTATTTGTCATATGGTAAACACAATAAAGAGAATATATAATCCAATTTTCAGTGAATAACTATGCTGTGTTAATAAAAAATTGAAATGAATAAAAATAAAAATTATATATATACAAAGCACGTGATATTTTCTAGTACATATAATAGTGTGTATGTTTTTGTAAATTGTAAAAGACATTTATACCCTAGATTAAATTAATAAACATATGTTTTAATAACTAAGTTTAATAATGTGAAAATAAAATTTTATTTGGAGTAGAAACATTTTAGTAGTAGAAAACTAATAGAAGTTTAAATTATCTAAACTACTTCTATAATTATTTATAGATTATGTAAAATTAAAGGAATTAATATAATTTTAAATTGTTTAATTAACATGATTACATAGTTGTTTATAATTTTCAATTATCTAAACTACATATAAAAGTGATATGTTGACAATTGAAACAAAGTAAATTAAAATCAAATAATAATATTTTAAATATATAATATTATATATTTTTTCACAAGGGTACAAAAATAATGTACACTTTCACATGTAGAATAGATAAACGTAAGCTTATTTAAATGGAAAAAGATAAAATTATAGAAATATAAATAAAGATCCAATAACGAGAAAATTGGTTAAATAAATTCCATATATAAAGGAATTTCAAATTTTATATTAGTAAGTCACAAGATATTTGAAACTAAGAAATCTTTGACCTTCAATTTTATAAATAAACATGAAATAATTATTTGTATATAATTATTTTTACATGAGATTTAATTGTATTTAATACAAAAGGAACAAGTAAAAACAAAAATAATGGCAAGATAATGTTCTAAAACTTTGAATAAAACAAAGAAAACTTACTGTTCATATGAAAAAAATAATGTGTTATAAAATTTTTAAATTTAATAGAATTATGGCTATCAATTTTAATAAATATATCTTTATTTTTTGTAAATTATTTTAGTTTTAAAATTAATTATTTGTAAAGTAATGCAATAGGAAAGAATAACAACTACTACTGTATCAAACTTTAGATTGTAAGGATGAAATATAATATTTTAATAAATAATATATTAATATTTCTCTGTGAATATAATATTATGAAAATGTAGTGAAATACAAATATAAATTTTCCAGAAAAAGACAACTGTTTGAAAAAAGATTAACTGAAGAATAGTACTGTAAACAATGTTTTAGTCAACCATCAAATATAATATTTAGGTTATTAATTTTAATATATTATAGATAGAAACTAATAAATAAAATATAAAATATATAAAATATATATTGATAAGAATATTATTAAAAAAATACTAAATATACCCAATAAATTCTAAAAATAATAATCAACAATAAGTAAATGCATATATACATGAATAGATTGATGACAAATCATATTATAATTGCATTCGTATTTAGTAAACATAATGTGTAAAAAATAATAAATTGACTAATCTCCTGAAAAGTTATAAAAAAAACAAGGACAAATAAATAGATTATATTATATATATATATTTGCATATATATATATATATATATCACTTAGAAAATTAAACTAAAGTTAAAAAAGTAGAAAACGGATACTTGATAGTCTGAAACCTTGTCAATAAAATTTTATAAACTTTGCTGAATCAAAATTGCTTATAAAAAATTAGAATAAATGCATTTATATTAATCATTTTGAAAACAAATATAATGAAAACTTGAATATGAAGAGAGTCAATATTTAATTAAAAATATTAATAAAACATATTGATTATATATTTTGGAAGAAATTGAGAAAATAAACATAAAAGGTATAGAATAAAATTTGCAAATGCATTGACCAAAAGTATTATGTTACAAAATTTGATGTTTATACTCAAGAAAATGATGAAATGAGAAGTTGGAAAAAAAAAAAGACGACATTGACATCAATAACCATGTTTAAACTACAATAAAAATATTATATGTGAATAATATAATTGTATGACTTCATGGGATAATCTAAATTAATTTATAGCTAGGGCATTTATATTTGAATTAGGTTATTATTTAAATAATTAATAAATGTTTAGCTATAGTTGATCGATTTGAAAACGACAATTTATGTTGAATTGCTTTTGAACCTCAGAAAATGAACTGCTTATACATTTTTACTTTTAAAATTGCATAAATTGCTTATATATATATATATATATATATATATTATAACAGAGGCGGAACAACAAATAAATGCAATATAAAGGTTTAGCTTAAGAGGTAGAAAACTTTGAGTAACAAGAAAAGTTTTAAGTTCAATTTATGTAAGTGAAATATCATATAAAGTTATTTAATAATTTGCTACAAAGAAAAAGAAGAAATGTTTAGGACAATTTAATTCATTTATATTTAAGACCAAAAGTAATTATTAAGTAGTGAAAACAGATTTATTAAGAGGGGTATTTTATTTATTAAAATTATAAAAGTTGGTTATTTTAGGAAATGAACTCCAGTAATTAGCGATGAATGGTATTTTAGGAAAATCCTTTAAATGTAACAGCCGAAATTTTTTTAGCATTATTAAATAATCATGTTAATTAGGACGATAATAGTGATGCCGCTGATGATGATAATAATAATACTAATATTGTCTTGCACGGAAGGAGAATAAAACCTCAACCATACCAAATAAGGGGATGCAATTGATTCCATTATAATACCCTAGAGAAGAAATTTTGGCAGACTAGGGATTGATTTTGTGAGGATTTTGTAGGAGAAAAACTAGCCACCACGAGGGGTGAGGCTTACTTTATGAGCCAAATAGTTGCCCTAGGTGTAAAACCATAAACCCCAGGAGAGTGCAGAAAATTCATGACATAAAAAATCTGCTCTGGATGGCTACTAACAGTCATGAAAAGCTGTCATTTTCAATTGAAATTATCGATTAAGTACATAATTTTTTTAATTGAAATTAAAAATTGAAATCTTCTTAATGGACAGAAGACAGAAGCCTACAGTAAGGGAAGCAATTCTAACTCTCTTATTTGGGTTTAAAATTTGATACTTGTTCAACCGAACAAAAGATTGCAGCCTTCTGTTGGCGAGGTTGTTCTGTCTACTTAATTAGAGTTAAAGATTAAAACATAATCAATTATGATAGAAGATTGAAGCTTTATGTTAGGTGAAGCTGTTTTGATCGTCCTTAATTAGAGTCAAATACTAAAATCTTAACTAGTGGTAAACAACACAAGATATTTGAAATTCATGAGCATGGGTTTGATTGTACAAAATGGATTAAATATGCTTTCTGTGTTTTAATGTTTGACCATTTATTTCTATCCTTCTTTTGTGATATTTCAGTTGAAAAAATATCTCTTGTACTCACAATTGTAAGTTAAGCAAGTCCCTTTATTAGGTGGGAAGTTGCTTATAAAGTTTTGAAACCTTTTGTAGACTACAGGACTGAAGGCCCGCACGTAAATCTCACCTTGGGGGATGGTAAGATATGGAGGTTAAAGCAAGAGCCATTGGTTATATCTTCTCCTTCTGTTGAGCAAGAGTTGAGACACATGTTGAATAACATTAAGTATTTGTTTTTCTGTTGTTACGTATAATCGATGCAATATCTTTATGGATGTTAATTCTAACTCTATGGTTTAGTTACTATGTTTGGGTTTTGATATTATTTGAAATAATTTTTACCAAGATAGTGTCATGTTGTGTCTAAAGTAGGGGCATGATAGAGAGCACTGTATAGCTATTTGTTATATTAATTCATTTGAACTAACATTTTTGTTTGACATGTGTTAGCCACAAAATAGAATTTTATTGTTTTAATGGATATTGCATTTATTTTTACTGAAATAATTAATTTTATAATATTTATTAATTAAGAATATATTTACTTGTTGCACTAACATTTATAACAACAATAATAAATAACACGACAATGGGGAAATTGATAATAATAATTGATATCAATATGTTTTATCAATCCGTGACTAGCATAGTTATATACTAGTATATAGCAATATTAGAACAGAAGACAAATCCACTCACCTTGACAGGAATGATGATCTAGTAGAAAATCTTAAAAAGTATGAATAGGTTTATTAAACTGAATGATGACGGTGTTAAGTTTTTTGCTTATGTGTTTGCATATCAATCTCTGTAAATTTTTTCTCGGTGATTAGAAAACCAACTAACAAATGCTTTATATAATGCCCGTCATTTTCTCTTCTTGATTAATGAGCCTATATTATCTTAATATCGGATTTCATTCATCACTTACTTGATAATCATCAATCAAGGTGGATGCAATCACAAAATTGAAAAGAGCAGTAACCGCCGCATAATTAACTAAACTGCGTCACAATGACGACAGCATTTATCAGCAAAAATGGCTCAAGTGTTTCCCACTTCAAATCTTGATAAGCTCAGAAATATTCTTACTTGCATCCTTAATTAAGGACAAATAATCTAGAGCATCTGTCACAGAACACGGGGAAGCTTTGTTTTCATAATTATTAAAAGACAATGATGGATCCGGATTTAAATTTGGAGGGACTAAAATAAAATTTTAGAGGGACCAACAATAGAATTTTGTATTATATTATTATATATAGTGCCAATATATGTATACAAAATAAAGTAGGTTATATTTGGATCATCTAAATACAAACATATCATACATCAAAATATTATTTTTTATTTTTTCTATTTTTATACTATTTTTAAATTTTTTTGTCAAATTTTAATCCATTTAAATTTGGATGTAAACATAGCCTATATGTTAATCAGCTATGGAAGGAGTTAGTAATGACCGTCCGAAGGGTAATGAAAGGAAAGAGAAAATTGCCGAGAAAAACGAAGACGTTTCAATTCCTCACGCCGCGAGAGTACTGCCCGCGCGAGTCGCGTCTACCAAACCAACGGCAACAACCACGCAGCCCAGGATCCTCACTGCCCGGAAATCAAAGCAACCAACACTCTGATTGAAGCTGGCCAGATTTATCCAAAGCTAGTGGCAATGTTTGGGAGAGGGGTTTTTACTTGACATGGTGTTTAATATGAAAATAAGTAATATATTTTTTAAAAAAAATTTAATAAGATGAATAATAAAATTTATTTGAATATATATATAAAATATGTAATAACAATTAGATGATATGATAATTTATAAGAATAATAATTATATTATAAAGTACAAACAAAATAAATGTGAATATATATATGATATATATAATTATTGATTTCATTGTAAATAGGTGTGATAATTAAAAAAATAATTAATTAGTTATATATATGATTTAAAATTTGAATTTGGATGAAAATATAATTGAATGATATATTTAGTAATGTGAAGTATAAAATGTTATTTTATGGTTAAGAAGTTGGGTTCCTAATATAATTGATAATAATAATAATAAATACTAAAAACTAGTAAAAGTAGCGGGGTGTGAAAATTTATTTAAAAATTATAAAAATTTTATATTTAAGTAATATAAATAACATTATTTTAAAAAATGAAGTAAACAAAAAGAAAATTACAATAGAAGATAAAGGAATATAAGTAAAATTATTTTAATTCATTCCTCGCGTACCAACCAACGATAAATTTCCCAAAACTATGCTTCACATTCAAGAACAAGAATTACTTAAGTGTTATTATTTTATTGGTCAAATTTGCAATAAAGCGTCTTCCTCGGATAAATTTTTGCCTGCTGTTGACATTCTACACACACACACACACGGGTATAGCTAGCAAGCATCCTTGTTTATAGAAATGGGTAAAACAAACCACAATCAAAGGCGTTTTTGTTATAAGACTGCCACATTCTTCCACGTCAGGGAGCTTCTTTTCTGAATACTGCACGCACATCATTTTCCGAAAATAAAAGAATTCAGTCACATTTTGGAGCCGATTATTGCAAGCTCATCGAAGTTGTGACGATGATGCTCATGCAACAATATGCTTGTATATGAAGAATAGTCACGAGTCTCGTGTCTCTGTCTCCCATCTTTCTATATTCTAAGATAAAACGATAAGTCCATAGTATTTCTTTCTAAATAATCATCTCGTATTGTGATCTTCTTCCAAGATCGATGGACTACAGTCTACATGTAGCTACACAAATTCAACCTGGATTACCCAGAAGTAGAAATTAACAAGCACAGGAAGAGAATACATAATCTTTGACGTGACTGAGACCTGTCTGTCAAACGCTGGTCTGAGGTCCGTGATTGGGTACGTCCCCTTGATTGTCCAAGGGCATGTACTGAGCCATGATAGCCCGGATCTCTGAGTCCATGTACCTCTGCATAACAACACGCGCGTATACATATATACACAAACACACACATATATAATTATATAGCATTATTAATTTACTATTAAAAACGACAAGAAGAAAAAGAGAACACAAAGAAAAGTAGAAAATATGAGGAGCATACGCTTACCCTGATCCTATATTTATAGACAGCGTATCCAGCGATTCCAGAAACAGCCAAGCCAAGAATGACCACCCACAAAATGCCCCACCCAAATTGTGCCTTGGAATCTTTACGAATACACGTGTCGTGTTCGTGAATGTATAGTAAGTCGCCACTGCAACGGCATTCATAGCTTCCCCAAGTGTTTTTGCATTTGCAATCTGGACATTGACACGCCACCTTTTCCTTGCATTCATCAATATCTAAATACATGTAAAGCCAATCCAAATTTATATTGATCAACAACAACCAACCTCTTTCTCTGGTTATATATATATATATAAATTCTGATGGTTAAAATTGAGAAAAATAAATAAATATCATTTTTATCTAATATTACCTTCACACCGCGTAACTCCATCACCCCTGAATCCCGGCGGGCACTTGCAACCTTTTCCATGGTCATCCTGGTAAAATACTTAAAAACTTCTACGTAACTTTCATCACATTAACCTCAAAACAACATCTAAGTTTGACTGTAAAAGCTGAAAGGCCAGCAAACTCACAGTGCATGCAGAAAACGTCCGTCCATCCTTGCTTCCCTTCCAGCATCCTCCATTATTTATTTTACATCTTAATGCTCCAGAAGCTGTCAGAGAAATATATATATACATGCATGTATTCGAGAACAAATATACGAGTTTAACACATTCATAATGATTCCTTTTTAGCTATTTTTCCTATAGATGGTTCATTGAAAGAAAGTAGCAGCAACAATTGTTGGATTCGTACGGGACTGCGTATATTTGGGTGGTATAGAATTAATACCTTCACAATGAGTGTAACCATCACCAGTGAATCTGACTCCCTGCACAGTGGGGCAATGACACACCCTCCCCCGAAAAGTATCCTGCACCCAACATATGCACGGATTAGATGCGAATTAGCAGCCAAAAGTTTTTGTTAAGAACAATTAGATTACCCTGCATGCAGAAATATTTGCAGCCTTATCCCGCCAGCATCCTCCGTTGTTCTCCGCACATTCATTTGTTTCCATATCTGCTCCAATTTATCATATAAATATATATGTACATGTGTGTGTAGAAAATACCAAGTGCGGGGTTTGGGTTATCTTAACATTAGATGTTTCCACTTTGATTCTTAATTATCAGAGAGAAATAAAAACGACGATGGCAGTTCATTGCAGAAGAATGGAATAGAAACGATGACCTCTTGTCAAACAAATGGCCGGCTCCGTAGTCTCCTCGAAACCTGAACAAATGGCCTTGAGAACTGCTGCTTTGTCCAGCTTACCTGCGTATAGAATTCTTATTTACACAAAAATCTTCCGCTTCACTATGCACCATGCATGAGACAAGGGGGTGCTTGCTTAACGGTTTCTACCTCTATATTGCCTGTTGTTTATAAGAAGAGTTGGCAACATAGTAACATCTCCCCGGGAGCCCTTTCCAATCTGGCAATGAAATGCATCTGCAGATTTAAATGGCTTTGCATGGGCTGAAACCAAAATCCTAGATCTTGTAAGAATACGATTAATTAGACCTGCGCTTCCTGTTCTGCTTTCAGGACCGGGTTGTCAACATCTGCCTCAATGTCTCCAATGCATTCATCTATCTTCTTAATATCGTATCCTGCACGAAAGAATGGTCAATTACTCTCAAGAAAAAATTCTTGGTGGGGCCATTCATTTCAAGCATGCCGGGCCATGACCCACCTAGGGACCGAATCACTTGATCGGCGCACTCTTTGGTGTACTTGTTGCGTTTCATTGGACAGCGGATTGAAAAGTCAGTGACATAGTCCCACCACTGCCATGGCTTTCCAGTTTCCTTTGCCAGCTTAAAGAAGCAGGCTTGGCGCAGGTTTTGGACGACAACATCCTTGCCATCATATCCCCTGCTGAAATCCTGCTCAGGGTCCGGCGCACAATACCTCCCATGGTTGATGCACTGTGACTTGCACTGTTGGCTGACAATAAAAGCCTCAGGACAATACCAGGTTATGTAATGCGGAGTGAACTGAGTGTAGCCTTTCTGCTCCAGTATCTGGGCAGCCCCTTTGAAATTTCTGACAAAATTCAGCTGGCTTTCGCACTTGGCACCACATTCGTCATTACTATTTGTCCAGAACTCATACTCAACGCGCTCATCCGGATGTGGAAGAGCCTCCCTCCAATCAAGATTTACGTTGACCATTTCTCCTTTTGATAATACATTTTTGATTCTGTCCCCTAGTTCCTTGCTGATCAGTGCTGAAGGGATACTTATGTTTTGCACATAATTTGCCCGTGCGTCGGCTTCCTCTGGGGTGTCCATGGTAATAAGAGGCTCCACCCTGTCATCAGCAACAAGAATGGCTGCTGCTACAACTCTCTGAGCATTCCATGCCTTCAATGTGAAATAGCAATCTGCCAGGGCGTGCCATACAACAATATAAAGAAAAGAAAAACAAGAGGGGGGGGGGGGGGGGGGATGGAATGCTCGAATGTAGTAGTAATTAGTCAGATAGGAAACGGACAAATATTGACCTCCTCTATCGGCAAGAAGGATAACAGGAATGCCACCAGGCTTGTTCTTCCAGGGTATATCAGCATCCTGAAAAGATCTGCACGCCTGGTGGTTGGATTTTGGATAGAAAACTGAACCAATCATTGTCCCTCCGTACTGAGGAACTCCGAAATTCCCTATTGCACATTCATACACACCTCTCATCGACGCCGGAGATGTCACCTTCAAGTTGTTCTTCTCCACAACAAACCTTCCCAAACAACATGATGATCCAAACACTATCACGCAAATGCCCATCAAAATTCTGAACTCTTTCCCCATCCTCGTATAAATTCGACTAACAAAATTAAATTAAATTCGCTCTATCTTCTGTACTATATAATAGTTCTTATCATAAAAGATTTAGCACCCTCGTCCCTGTTGTCGAACTTTAATTTCAATTAATGAGAACCCAGCTGACACTGATTTAACGTATCCATATGTTACAGCCAAAATTCAAGCTTTTTAAGTTCACGGACAAATTGAGAAACCAAAAAATAACCTGAGAGAAATGTTGCGATTGCAATAACATTGAAGAAGAAAATTACAAACTAGTTCAACTAGTTATTGAGCGAAAGCAATCAAGTATATAGATCTAGGAAACCGTTAGTTGATCAAGTCTTAATCAGCAAATGAAGTTATTATTCACACGTGGAGGTTTCCACATTAATAATTTTTTATTATATCGGTAGTGCCCGTGCCTCGTGCCCTTTGATTCTCGTCCTAGGTTTTACTTGCATTCTCGTCCATACAATCAATCGTAAAATAACTTATAATTAAATTATTTGTAACTTTATGTTTGCTCATTAGATGCAACCAGCATACCATTTGAATTCTGATTATGTTATTGAAAGTGGAATGATCGTGTGTTACATAGAGGCTGAACATCCTAATAAACATTTCGAGTTGAGATATTTACCGTTCATTTTCCCAGGAAAGCAGAGACGGTGAAGAGAGTATCAGCACACATTTCCTTTTGACTCTCGTTTTCATTTCAAAGCAAACCAAATCAGACCCAAACGTCTGATGTTGAATTAGAGTTTTATCAAGACTAACAATTTGTTATTTTAGAAAATATATAATAATAATTAAATGATATGATAGTATATAAAAATAATAATTATATTTTAGAGTATAAAAAAATTATGAGTATATGTGTGATATATATTAGTATTGATTTAATTCTTAATAAGTATCATAATTAAAAAATAATTAATTAATTATAAATATAAGAGAGAGAAAATTATAGTTTGAATTTCTACAAATATTTTATTAAATTATATGTTAAACAGTATGAAGTATGAGATAATGATTTTAAATTGAAAATTAAGTTCAAAACATAACCATAATGAATAGAATAGATATATATATATATTTATTTATTTATATTTATATATCATATATACTATATCATAAGGCGGGTTTTTTAAAAAAAATTCCAGTTTTTTTATTCATTAAAAACTAACCCAAAATCTGGAGAGTTTATATAATTGTGCCTTTATCGGATCGGGGTTTTTGAAAATAATCCCAACTTTAACAACAAAATTGAGATTAAAGCCGGGATCTCAGATACGACTTTTGTATTAAAAAAAAGAAAAAATAGGAAGTGAGTTTGTTTGTAGGCGAAATTGCCGATAGACATAAAAAGCCTTACGGTTTGCGGAAGGAGAGGGCTGTCTCTTCTCCAACATGACTGATGACTATCACATCAAAAAGTTTTCAACGTCTTCATAAATAAATAAAACAACAATACTTTTTGTTTAATTAGGTCGTAGATTATTAGATAAAAGAATATGATGATATAAAATAATATAATGAAATTATTTTAATTTTGCATGATACTTTGGCATGTCAAAGTAGTTATTGGAACTTTTATCCTACCAATCAAAGGACTATTTACAATCTCTAAAAATAAATTAAAGGAAGTGTCTTGTAAAACATGATTCTATTTTTAAACCTTTAAAATGGGCAAAATTGAAAATATTGAGATTAATTTTTATTTACATTTTTGATATTTTTATAAATAACTTTAAAGTTAATTTACATACAAACACTGTTGTTATACATGGTACGTTAGTTTGTCTGTGTGCCATCTGCATGTGTTTTTTTCATTGACTATTCAATGATTAGTAAGTACCAAATAAATGTCATATTTTCAAGAGTAACACTCAGCCTCATTTTGTGCGAGGTAGAACGTGTGATCTCTTGACACTATCTCTTGACAAAAGTTATAATGAGATGATGCTGTATAGCAAACTATATTCGAGGAGGTCCAGATACAGCAAGTCCACGCGTGTTTTGTGACAAAAGCGGTTTGGGTTTAGTTTTATAATTCACTTTGTATATTTTGATTATGTACAATTTTAAAATAAAAAAAAATTCCACCCACAATTTGAAAGTAGTGAAGAGTAGAAAAGGTGAAATGAGAACAGTTTAATTAAAAAAATGTAAAACGGTAATGCTTGAATGTAAATCAACTTTAAAGTTATTTATAAAAATATCAAAAAAATAAAAATAAAAATAATAACCTCAATATTTTCAATTTTGCCCATTTTAGAGGTTTAAAAGCATAATCATATTTTACAGACATTCCCTTTAATTTATTTTTAGAGATTGTAAACAGTCCTTTGTTTGGTAGGATAAAAGTTCCAATAACTACTTTGACATGCCAAAGTATATCATACAAAATTAAAATAATTTCATTATACCAAAACCCCCAAGCTACAATTACTCATCGAATTACAAGTTGTCCAAATTCTCTCGAGTTATATGTTGTTTACCAAGCTATATGTTGTTTAGACATTCTTGAGCTATAAGTTGTTTATCAAATTATAAGTTGTCAAATTCTTCTAAACTATAAGTTGTTCATCAAAAATCTCAAGTTAGAAGGTGCTCATCGGGCTAAGAGTTGCCCAAGCCCTCCTGAGCTACAAATTGTTCACTGGGTAACAAGTTATCCAAACCTTCCTAAGCTATAAGTGGCTCATTAGGTTACAAGTTGCTTAAGTACCTCTGAACTACAAATTACTAAAAATATCATTTTGTGCATAAGTTTGCTAGTTGATCATAGATAGGACGATAAGTTGGTTAAATGTCCCGAGATACTATTTGATTATTTACTAAGATTTAAAATTAGGGTAGTTTATCAATTGCTTAGCCTTGGGGTTGGCTACAACTTGTTGCCTGAAGTGCTTTGTTACATTGAACTTAGAAAATATTGCAAAGACACCAGCAATTGCTAATCAAGGTGCTGTAATAATTAGATAATACAAAACATGCAAAGGACGACAAGACAATATGATAAAAAAAACTTTTCTATTTACAAAAATTTCAATACATTGAAAAAAACAATCATGAGGAAAAAAAAAACAACTGAGGATGGTTGTTCCCCTATTTTACCTTAGCCTCATCTTCCGCCTTGCGCACCTCCACTCATAAAGTATTCAAACTCCTTATCAAACTCCTTCATATGAGTCCAGTTGATGAAGTCACCCTCGGGAATTCGGTTGAACCCAACTTTGGGATTAAGATCATTAAGATTTGACCCTATCTTCAACATATCCAGCTCTAGCATTGATGTCAGCACTCATTGAAGTAGAGATCATAGTATGGGACAGCACAAATAGCAAAGGTTTGCTAGAACTCCTTAAATTACTAGAAGTCCTTCAACTTAAGTTTTCAATACTTAGCCAAATATTCCTAACCTTCAAGGCATCTTGAAAACTATTTGAGGCCTTCCTCTATGGCAATGGCACATGCTACCTCCAATTCCTTAGCAAAATCTTGTTTCATGATAGCTATCTTCTCCTTAAGTTTTTTACGTCCAGCTTCCAAGTGCTTTACCTACCATGCTTAAGTGTTAGCCGTGGCCTCTGCATTATTAGCCTGAGCCTCACCTCTTTGGGCTCAGGCAATAAGGACCTTATTTCGAATTCAAGGATCTATTCTTTTTTTCTTTCCATGAATTTGATCTTCTTAGCAAACTGTTGAGACCAAAAGAGCTCTACCTCCATGTAGATGATGAACCTGTTCACCCATATGACATGCTACAACAGATGAGATAATTTAAATACAGAGATAAGCACACATATATCACCAAAAAATTAGAATAGAAGTCACTTACCAATGAGACCTTCAACGCTTTATTTTGAATGACTTGGCGGTAGGGAAGGCTACAGGCTAACTCTATATCGTGAGACATCACACTCTTGCAAATGTGGTTGTGTGCCAGGCTTTCATGCCAAAGAACAAAACATATTGGCCTTGACAATGGGGGCATACTGAACTGAGAAGGATAAGAGAGGTAAGAGAGAAGAGGAACGCTATAACGATGGAAAGTGAAAGTTTGGATGGGGGAGTTGTTTGGGAAGAAGTAGGTTGCGAGGGAGGATGAGGAGGAGTAGGGTGAAACTGTTTTAAAGGAAAGAGTTGAGATTGAGAGGTGTTAGGGAAAGGGATGGGTGAGTCACCCACCAAAATAAGTGGGGGATTTCTTAAAGAGGGGAGCCCGCTGAGCTTAGAAATGACAAAGCTCAGGGTTGGGAGGAGGTTGGGAGAGCCGTAAGGGAGATCGAGGAGGTGAGGAGGTAGAAGAAGCAGCTTCTTCTTCTCCTCCTTTTTTCCTCTTATCCTTAAAGTAGCGGTGGGAAACTACTAGCAATTGCTTCATAATCTCACTTGCAAATTACAAAGATAAGTAAGCAGAGCATTATTCTAAATCAAATAAACTAGTGTACTTACCAACTTCGTCATGGAGATCCTTAGGGAGACAATTTTAATTAAAATAAAATAAAAACCTTAGGCGGGTTATCACCTCCAAATTTATAAAAAAATCATTCAAGGAAAACACCTTTGCCGTAATGTTAGGATTAGGGTTTTTTTCAATCGTGGGGAAAAGGAGAATCAGGGTGAAAGACAATAGGAAAATCCCACGGCCTAGGTCCTTTCAAAAAGAAGTATTCCAACTTTCAACCCCTGTTGTTGTTGGAAGGCAACTGCTTTAACTATTTTGTGATGAGCTTAGGATTGAAATAAAAAACTTCAGGCTTAGCGCTTTTTAAGGGTACAAAAATAGAAGAAAAATATTGCAGTGGGTTCAATCAAGGCATGATAGTATAGAATCATGATCCCAGAGAGCAAGCGAAAGGAGTTAGGAGTTAGGAGTTAGTTGTATTAGAATGTAGTCTTGTTCTAAGTCAATGAACAAAAATAGGAATACAGTTGCCGAAAGGGAGTTTATGGGGGTGAGACAATATACACGTAACCTTCTCGGATTTTGTAGGTGTTAAAGTTAGAAGCTATAGAATCCTTACTGCAATGGCTTTTAGTCATCTTGTAATAAGGAGTTTTTCTAAACATGATTATTAACTTGGTTTTGAGAAAGGAAGAAAAAATGAATTGGGAAGATTGGTGAATGTCGCAAACAAAACTTTTGCAAAGGGGATTTTTATGCAAATAAAATAGTGAAAGTGATCTTGTTCGAGAGAGAAGTTTATATAAGGTAATAGTAGTGATCTATGTCGTATGTGTGTAATGAGATTACGGAACCTTGACATCCCTCATACTAGAACGAATAGAAATAAGGGATGTACTAGGGCTAGCCATGAAGGAAGAATCATGAATATAGTGAATTTAGATGAAAGAGGAGTTGTAAATCCAATAAATGCAAGTGATAGTCCCTTATTTATAGTGCTCTAGTATGGCTAAAGTCCTCTCTAACAAAGCTTATTACTTAGCCTAACAATACTTTTTCTATTAGCTTGAGTGACTAGTATATTATTGGGCGATTAATTTAGTAATAGCCAAAGCAGTGGTTGCAGGCTATAACAACTGATGCATTCTATAAATAGGAACCCCACTTATCAAAATGACACAAGTTACAATATCTTTTAACTTTTTTTAACTATAATCCTTTTCGTAGTTTTTATTTTTAAACATTTATTATCATTTAGGGAAAGAACCCATCTCACATGGCTTGGAAGTGACTTTTGGAATTATAATTAATTCATAAACTTTATTTAGAAAGGTTGTAAATATAATTAGTGTGTATATTTTGATTATATGTATATCATCTTACTTCTATTTTTTATATTGACATGTGCAAGTAATGAATAATACAATATGATAATTTGAAAATTATTCTTGCAAACTTATTAATCAAGTAGTTTCTAATAAACATATGAATATTTAATATAATATGATCTAATACAAATCTCCTATGTCCCCCAGTGCTACACCTAGGAGCATGTCGATCTGTATGAGGTCTCAAGTAAGCATTATCCACATGTTGTGACGTGTTATTATGCAACAATGTAGTAGACTGCTCTGATGTATCATACTGTTGCACATTCTCATGTATTTGGTGGCTACTCCATAGAGCAGATAATATATAAAATGTACATTCATAATCCTCGGGTGTTCCAAAGTGTTGCATAGACGTCTAGACACTATCTCCTTAATAATAAGGTCTTTGCATTACCTGTAGTAAGTATGAACTCTATAAGGATGGATCCGGTGGAGAAAGTATGTAAATATCGTCATGCTGTTACGATGCAGTAGGCATGTAGAAGACATGTGTTGCACCGTAAATTGAAGTGGATGGTCTAATAAAGCCTAAAGATGCTGCACTACGTGATACAGAGCGGTGGCTACTACCCTGCTCAACTCTAGGCCTACTCGTCAAGAGATGCACCTCTGTAGATGTATCATGTGTCATAGGAGCAACATCCATTTCGCTATAGGCACGCAATCTCCTAGTTTGCCTCGCATGACCATGCTTCAGAACCCGCATATAATGATTGGTATCACTGTCTATAAAGAATTGCTCTATCTCATGAACTTAAAATAGATATATGTTTCAGTACACACTAAATTTTGACTATAAAATACACATAAATTAAGTAGATAAAAAATAATATTTAAAATTATATATCATGTAATCAGTCTAAGTACTATCTTCAAGTTGAAATCCAAACTCTACAAATGCAGTCGGCAGATTAATCGTGCGGCGAGTGATCTAATAATACTAATCAATGTACCCGCTCACTACTTGTGGTACGTGATGGTGGTGTATTTGTCTTTGCACAACTACTGCTAGGTTGCGCCAATGATCCACGTATGGTTGATGATACATCACCCAATCTCTTGTCAAACTCCATCCACGACGGTCAATATTGTGTAGGTGACAGAAATGGATGATCGCCCTCTCTGGCAAGCATTGCAGAGATTTTGGTACAAGCATACTAAAACTGCACTACCCCAACTATATCTATCAATACTATTTAGATCAATGATTAGGTCAAGGTAAAGTAGCCTAACCCGATTGTTGGATGAGTTAGGAAACAAGTCGCCTTCGAATAGTAGTAAAATAAAGCCACACACCCACTATTGTACATCTAGTTATGTACTATCCGCAAGCAATGGGTGCAAGTTCATGTGCCGTAAGATCTGTGCAAAGAAAAGATTGTAATTTTTGAAATCCTAATCTCTAGGTGCCCAACCTAATGCCTCTACCTAAATATGCATCCACTGTATGCGTGTCAGTTAGGACTTTCTACCGGTGACTGGGTCGCCCTCCACTGTTAGATGTCATATCAATGGCATATCCTCTAACATAACAGTGGCCTCTTCAAGTACAAAGTAAAATATGTGTCTCTCGCTGCCACCTCTCAACTAACTTCGTGAACAAGTGACGATATAACTACAATGCATCGCATTTGTATACGCCGTACAAGCTGATGTGGTGAAGGATATGAAGCACTATGGGGTCTACATCTTCAAAATGCATCCAGTGGCTATCAAGGACCTATGGAGTAAGTTATCTATCGAGGGTGCCAGTCCAAACGTCTTTTGAGTATTGATTCACCTGTAGGCGTAACACTGAACTGTCATTCGAATCAGGGTGAGTTAAGGTATTTGCTGACATCCTATAATTATAGTAAAAAACAAGTGTTAGCTTATGTCCAAACAAATTGATAGAAAATATATGTCTATCAATATATATATATATATATATATATTACTAGATAATAAATTTAATACTCATGTAACTTGATTCACATATCAAAAAATTTAAAAAATAGAAAATGTCTTCCATTAAAATAAGTATTAGATCAATTCTATTAAGGAACAAAATTACACACCCCATAAAATTTTCAACTAAATATCTTTATGGTAGTGAACAATATATTAAAATATAAGTAAAATACTTTTGACAATTTAAACTCTCCTACGTGAACTCTTTGCCTTTGCATGTCTAAGAGCCTACCTAGTTAGTACTTGCTCACAATCCATCTCATTTTTATAACGAGTTGTTTGATCTCGCCCTTTGCGACGAATTTGTTGACGTTCTGCATTGGGCACCAACTAAAATGGTGTAGGGTCCCAATAGTTTTCGGGCCATTCTACTTGAAATTTGTCATAGTAGGTATCTACCCATGCATTAATTGAGTGTTGAGCGTTGTCAAGGTCTTTTGGGTTAACACGATATCGACAGCACACATAAATAGTATCAGAGCATGGAATCCCACTCGAAATTCATTTACCACAACTGCATTCATGCCGTATAGGACAAACAACATAATTGGTCCCACGACAACTATCATGGTACACTGTTTGTACATCAGCAGAGAGCACACACTTGTCAATCAAATGCGATGTATGCCTAACGGACTTGCTCTCTAAAAGTAGCTATTTCTTTATAGGCCATGTTAGCCAATCACGACCCTCTGCCTTCATGTTTGTCGCATTTGTCTGTCTATCTAAAAAGAACCCAATAACATGATCGAATATAAGCCGAATAATGTTATTGGGAGTTATCTTGCAACTTTCAAAACTCCATTAAGGGATTCTGAAATATTGGTTGTCAAGATCCCTCTTTGCCATCCTCCATCATCCAATAGCGTCCACTTTGCCTGGTTGATTCCCTTCAACCAATTCCATGGATCATAATTGATTCTATGTATTTCTTCCATGCATTTATTGAATTTCGGTAACTCATGCTCAAACCCCACCTTCCAACATAAGTCTTTTAGAGTTTGACTCTTGAATGCTTTGCTGAAGTTCGAGCAAAGATGTTTCAAACAATAACATGTGTCTCATATGGTTTTTAAAAGATAGGAACCTTTTCTATTACTGCGATTAAGCTTGCATGACGATCAGAGATAAGACAAGTGTGCTCCCTATCACGCACAACATAACGGTTAATCAACTCCAAAAACTATTTCTGTGACTCTATACTCTCCTCATCCACCACAGTAAAAACTAATGGCAACACTTTATGGTTCACATCCAGTGCCACAGCAATCAACATTTTATATTTGTACATCGAATACAAGTGTGTTCCATTTATACTAATTACATTGTGGCAGTATTGATACCCATCTAAACATGGTTTGAAGGCCCAGAAAATATACCCTAATGTGTATTAACTTCGAGCACTACTCTCAATGTAGCGCCACTCCACAATGGTTCTATGGTTGTACTTCTGTAGGGCAGTCATATACACAGGTAGCTTTTGAATTGAACTCTTTTACACACCATACACTATTTTAACAGCCTGCTTTAAATCATGCCATGCCTTAGCATAGCTAACTTCAAACCCATACTTGTCCTTTATTGTCTGAATAATAAATTTTATCTCGTATAATGGGTTTTAGCGAACTATGCCTAAAAGCGATCGAGCTATGGTGTTTTTGTCTAAGTTTTTATGATCCATTGACATCGCATTCGAGAAGCAAGTGTGTGGACCTTCATATTTTATAATTTTCCAGAAACCCAACTTCGACTTAAGAGTTACCCTTAAAACCTACTTACAGGCTTTTTCATATAGCTTGCATTTCACTCTCCACAATATTGGTGTGCTCTTTACCACTTTATATTCACACTGTACAACAGTGAATAAATGTTCTTTAACGATAGAAATTACATGATTTTTATCACTGAAGTTCATACCCATGAATAGGTCCCCACTTTCCTCATAAAATCGGCCCCACGTACTAGGAGAAATATCTTGAGAATTTTGATTACAATCATCATGAATGCTTTGCAAGAACACAATCGATGGGTATGTAGGTTGCCTAGAACCTAAATCCAACTACATATAAGGTTGACTAGACATACCAACATATCCTAGGTTAATTCGTTCCTATATCGATTCCATTGTACTTACATGTGCAGGCCTTCGTCATCATCTAGCGGTGAATTTGTGGCACCCCAATTTTATCTAAAACTATTATCATATGTCTCTGACACATTATCATACAGTTTTGTCTTGAAATTATTCTCCTCATCTAATGTATCATCTAACTACAAAGCCACATATGAAGGTCCCACATCAAATTATGCACTCCGAGACTTTCATGAACTCCAATCCGTGCTAAACCTTCTATAACATGAGGTAGCTCATTCAACTGCTCATTTGTTGGAGGATGTAGCGCTTCATTGAACTCCAAATATAGCTCCAAGATATTGAATCCATTTACAGGGTTTACAAAAAATGTAGGTTGTCATTGGTGTTTAGGTTAATTACAGTAGCTCTCTCTGACCTATGTTCATGGCTTAGCAAAAATGACTTGTAAACTCACAATTCAAACTGATTACTGTCAACATTACTCAATTAGTACAATTTTGTGAAAAGTTGCTTTAAGTTCGTGTCGCGGGAGATAATATCCAATGCACTTGACTCACGATCGTATATAACAGAATTTACATCTCGTAAAATAGTGTCACTCCAATAGGGCACGATTTACACATAATCTCCACCAATCGACATATCTTTATAAAAATAAGTCACAAAGAAAAATATTACAAATTCCACGGATTATGTAATTATGCATTTAAAGTCTCAATCGATTAATTATACTTCTAATTAATTCAAACTATTCAATGGATAGTTTAATTGTTATAAAACGATATACAAAACTTATATATATCTTTAAAATAAACTCTAATATTCATTATATGCATCGTGCTTACTCAAATAAATTTATTAATAATATTTTCTGAAGGTAAATAAGGTTTTCAAAATGATTTGATTGCTATTAAATAATATGTAATATGTAAATAGATATTTCCAACATCCTCTACATATTTTTATATATTAAATTAAAAAATATTTTCAAATTGTTAAGATAAAGTATAAGGTGGATATAATTTTTGTGAAAAATACTCACATACATATGAAAATTATCCAATAAAAAACAAATTTCTGATTAATTTATATACACGTATCAAAGAATAAAGTAGCCTATTAAATTATGAATTATACTTATGATTAATTCAAACTATTCAGTGGATAATTTGATTGTTATAAAATGATATATAAAACTTATATATATATATATTTTAAAAAAATAAATAAATAAATTTTATGTATTCATTATACAATTATGTTTACTCAAATAAATTAATTAATAATATTTTCTAAAGGTAAATAAGATTTTCAAAATGATTTAATTGTTGTAGAATAATATGTAATACATAAATAAATATTTAAAATAGCCTCTACATATTTTTTTATATTAGATTAAAAATATTTTTAAATTATTAAATTAAAGTACAAGGCATATATAATTTTGGTGAAAAATACACACACATACATATTAAATAGTAAAATAAAAAATAAATTTCTAATTCATTCAAACATATCAAACATCATATTTATCAATAGTTAAGCAACCTACTAAAATTTTTATTAATTCAAACATATATATCATACAACAAATAATACAAAAAAATTTCAATTGCAACAATAATTTTCCATTATTAAATTATTATTTTTCCACTAAAATAGTATATTTAAATATTCAACATGTATAAATATGACAATATTTTTATATATACCAAAAAGCATACACACAAAATCAACAAATATGTCTGTATATTATATAATAAAAGTTCTGTACATATCTTACAAATTTCAAACCAAATGTTGTTTTCAATTAAATCAACCAAACTTTGCTTGACTCTAAATTTCAATCGCAGCCTTAAATATCAAAATCAACCAAGCACTACCTATCCATATTCAAACCAAATATATTTATTCACTCTAATATATAATATATAATATGTAAATAGATATTTGTAATAAATTTAAATTATTTTTTATATATTAAATTGAATATATTTTAAAATTGTTAAAATAAATTACGAAGCATATATAATTTTTATGGAACATTATAACATGTAAAATATATAACAATTTTTTGATTAATTCACATATGAGAAAGAAATAATAAAGTACAACTATTCAATTATTAAATTAATTTAAGCATATTTACTCACTAAAGTAGCATATTCATATATTAAATATGTACAGATATAAGAATATTGCTACAAATACTAAAAATTATAAACATATAATCAAATAATATAAGATTATATTATATGAAAAAAATTGTGTAGATATCTTAAAATATAAATCTGAAAATTTAAAACTTTATACAAACACAGTCTTAAATAAAATTTGAAAATGTAAATTTAATTCCAAATCAATCATTTTCTTTGTATAAATCTGAGAATATAAATAAAAATCAAACCAAATACAATCTTAAATCTAAAATTCAATTAATTAGACAGTAATTTATTCTAACGAAATGTGATGTTAAGCTAAAGATTAACCAAATATTAAATTTAAAAATAATATTTCAAAAATCAAATGAAATAGTGATTAAACAACTACTTATCAAGCACAACTTTAAGTATACAATCTAAAATTATAAATAAAATTACATGCCTTATTAATAAAAATCAAATTTTAAATCAAAGCAGTATTGTAAAATATTACTGTAATTGAGAATTTAAAAAAAATAATTACTGTAAATTGTTGATTATTGAAAGATATGAGTAATATATTTGCTGGTAACAGAGTGAAAAAATTGTTTGTTGCAAGTGAGGTGAAGAAGAAGAAGAATCAGAAAAAGGAGAAGAAGTTTTTGAGAGAAAATCGTTGCTGGATCAAGGGGAGGAAGATGAAATAAATGCAGGGAGGGGAGGAAGAGAATATAGAAGTGATCAAAAGCCATTAACGACGGGTGTCAAATTTCGTGAATTAATATCACAGAATCTAACACTAATTCTGTGATATGAGTTCAAGGAAATATTTTCGTAAACTCATATCAGAGAAATATTTTATTTCCTTTTTTTTATTTGGTTTCATGATTTAAACTTTTTTTATTTTTTTCTTGGTTCCGTAGTTTTGAATTATGAAGTTAATATTTTTTATTTTTATTTTTCTAATTCCGTGCTTATGAATAAGAGAATCCCAACTCTATGATCGGAGAACACAAAATGGGTTAGATTTTTAAAATTCTCGGGGACTCGGTATATTTAAGTAAATAAAACAAATATTTGAAATAAATTGTTAAAAAACCCGTACAGAGTGGCCCACCCTCAATGCTCATCAAGTTTAATTGTACTAAAAAACTAAATAAGCAAATAAATAAATTAAGCAAGTAAAAACTAAAAATAAATGCGATTGACTTTGTTTATGTTTGGAAGAAGAGTTTAGGTAGAGACAATATTTAGCAGAAATTATGTTGGGATGGATTCTATATTCAATTGTAAAATTTTAACATTTTAAAAATTTTAATTTATTTAAATATATGTATCAAATATATAATAATAATAATTGAATAATGTAATAGTATATAAAAATAATGGTTGACTTTTAAAGTATAAATATATATAAATGTAAGTGTATGTATAATTATAAGTATTAATTTGATTGTGAATAGGTGTAATTATTGATGAATAAATAGTTTGTTATATACGTAAAAAAAATTGAGTTTGAATTTAAATAAAAATATTATTAAAATATATGTTTGGCAGTATTAAATTTTAAATTTTAATGATTTGTGTAAAGTTGGAAATATGGAAACAAACATAACCCAAACGTATTTAGCATTTTGTCTTCCGATTTATTTGTTCTGTCATTTTCTTTTTGCCTATTTATGTACTCTCTATCTTCCTCTCAGGCCTCAACAGTATTTATGAATCCAATTTGAGCTTCTTCGATTCAATTTATGTAACTCAAATTCAATCTATAATTTAGACCAATAGTTATATAAAAAATATTAAATCGATAAATTCTAAAAAATTTTAGAACTTAATCAAATTGGAGTAGCGTAACTTGATTTATCGAATACTCTTACCTCAAACTCCCCAACCCCGAACGCATATCCGATTTGATTGTACCGAAAAATAAAGCAATTAAATAAAAATAAAAATAAACGTGACAGATAATAATTTGGACTTATTTAGCTGCTCCCTTCCAACATCATTTTACTTTATTTTCTTTTCTGCGATTCATAGACTCAATCTTCAACTTCTTGGTTCAGCGAATGCTCTAGGGCTTCATTTGCCTCCGTCTCCATTTTCAACTAACGGCGCTTCCTATCTTTCGATCTTATGCTTACCATTTTGTGTTTCCGTGGGTTTTTCACTCTTCCTTTCCGTCTGATCGTTTGCTTGGCTTCCCAGTGAAACAAACTTTACGCAGTCAAGTGAAAAGAGATTACTTCTTCGCACTCATTTTTTTCCTTAATCCCTTAATGGCCAATTATCCCTTTTGCTTCGGTTGCTAATTCGTCAATGAAGTAAGTTTATTCTAGATTTTCTCTTTCAGTTTAGATTTTCTTAATATTCGTTCTGTATTAAGACGATTTATTTGAATAGTATTCTGCGGCAGATTATTTGAGCCTGCAGACTCAATTATGTGAATATTAAGCTAAAAAATTGTGAATGGAAATGTTTCTTTTTTTTTTCCTTAAGTGCGGAGTCCACTGTTCCAAACTCTGTTTTTATCATAGTTGTTTATTTGTGGATTTGATTAAATTGGAAATTATGACGTGTGAATTTCTGGCGCAGCTCAGAATAGTTTTCTGTTTTCGTTTGGATGAATGGTCCTTTGCAATTACTACATTGGCGCTGAGGCAAGTGCTGATGTGTTATTCGCCCAAGAAAATTGCTCTCAGAATCCTATTTCCATTTCCGAAGTACTTGATCAAATCAAAGCAAAGAATGTCATAGCGATGTCTCAACCTTCCACACTGATGGCCAATCAAAGACCTTTAATGGAGCCTGTAACTCCAGAATCCAAGTTAGAGAATGGAGAACAAAACCGTGATTGGTCGTCCCCACTGACGTTGGTTTCCTCCCCTCCCAGTTCTCCTTGCTTCAATTCTACCCAGAGATATTGTCCTGGATCTACAAATGTAAACACGCCAGAAACCGTCAAAGAGACCTTATTTGATTCGTTTGCTCCGGGTCCTCAGAAATTCATACTTGCTCCTGACCACAGGAAATATAAGAAAGGATCTAGGGCTCATGTTGTGCGACGGCTAAACTTTTCGTGTTTGACAAATTTAGTCAGAGATATTAATCTTGAATCACAGGTAGAGACAATCTCTGATGAAGGGAATTTGTTGGAGACTGTTTATATGACTATACTGGAGGTTGTTGTATCCGAGCAGACGGAAGACCTTGATGCCAAAGTTCCTAATTGGGTTTCAGATTCAGATGGTGTTAGGACACCTGAAACTGCTTCACACGTCTGCGGCGTCACTAAAACGTGTCCTGGAGCTCCAAGAAAGTCTACAAGAAAGTACCAAAACATTAACAAGGAGATATGCAAAAGGCTTGAATTCTGATGGCTTTTATTGGCAGGAAGTAGACATAGTTCAAAAAGTAGGTAATTTTGTCTTTCTTTCGTTTATTTGTGTGCCGATACTTTTATGGCGTATTAACTATGCCATATGATAATGGGGACATTGTTGTAAGCTTGTTCAGTGACAAGCTTATGTTGTTCGCAAGTTCACGGTTTTCTGTTTGCAAGTTCGTACTGTAATGGCGTATTTTACTCCTAGGTTTTGAGATTACTGTTGAATTCTATGTTTGATTGCTGGCTGTAATTTTTTCTGCATGCTTTTAACCAGGGCCCCTCAACGCCCCCCCCAACCCCCCCCCCCCCCCCCCCCAGCTACATCAACAATTGCACACATTTTCTCAATGCATGTTCAGCTGTTCCAAATCAACAAGCAATAGTTTTTCTGAAGCATGGTAAGAAATCAACAAAAAAAACAATACCTAGATGTTCCAACTTCCTGAACAGAAACGGGGTTACTTTCGCCGTCATTAGAGCGATAGAAGGAATTGTCTCTGAATGAAATCGTACCTAAGCAATCCAGCAGCGTCTGGCTTATTCAGTCAGGCATGGGAATTTGCTTGATCTAGTTTTCCCACTTTCAACAATTCCTCCTTCTGTAATTTGTTTTGATGCCTGCACGATTGCCTCAGGATGGTTATTGCAATTTTCATTTCTCATTGGGATTCGTGATGACCTCTCTCAAGTCCCATGAAGAGTCAGTTGTGCAGCATGCGCATCATTTAGCAACTGCGAGTGTGTGAGGTAAAGTCCATGTGAGAGTCAAATGGCATGGAATATTTGCAGAAGCTTGGACTGGGATGACCTAGATCTATGTTCAATCCACTTGACTTCGTTTTGACTTTTGAGAAGAGACTCAACTGTGCCATGACTGAAGCATGCACGGTATGGATTTTTAATGAGAATTGAGAGGCCACAAATAATATTGAACTGTAATATGAACACAGGAAGGAGAAAAAAAACGCACAACACGATCTACAGCCACAGAGATCAAATGGCTAGATCGATCTTTGAACTTTATTTAGTCAATTCCAAGATGTGGATGGATGACTTTAAGTGGGGGCGCAGAGAGTTTATCTGATGCAATGGTGAATAGTTCAGCAGCACTTTCATTTTATGCGACAAATTGCTGTTAAATCAAAATTTCAGGATATAATTCTGTCATTGACAGTTTGCTGGGTCAAGAAAGTATGTCTGAAATTTGAGGTTGGAATTTTGGTAGCAGCAAGGTTATCAAAGCATGGAAATGAAGTTTTGATAAATGTTATGAATTTTTCATGTGAATTAAGTTGAGGACGTTGGTACCAGTAGTTACAGTAAAAGGTGTTTGTGATTTCTTTGGTAAAAATAACGTTTAAATTTATTGGTATTTGGTAACAGAAAGAAGGGATCGTCCCAAAGAAGGCTTCTCCTCACCTCCTTCCGAGTGTTTTAACCTTTCGTCTGTACATGCTGAAGGGAAAAAAATAGATCAACATAAACTTGGGAAATATTTATTTAATTTTATTCTCCTACCTCCCCTAACTACAATAAATTGATCAGCTGATTTTCACCCTACAGTGCACAGAGGTTTCTGGTCATGCTTTCTGTTGTAGTTGATGCAGATGAAGAGCAAGGTACAAGTGTGAAGAGCAAGGTACAAGTTTCTGGTCATGGTTTCTGTTGTAGTTGATGCGGAACTCGTACAATTGTGCGTAACTTAATCTAGTTCATTCATATACGTACAAGTGTGAAGGGGAAACTATATTATGTAGCAGTACTTGTGATATGACTGATACTGATATATGCTAGTAAAGACTAGAAAGGGACTTTGTGTGTGTGCGTTTCAAGTTTGGGTGGCTTGGCAGATGCGTGCAGAGCTGATTTTGATTCGGTCTTAACAGGGGATATTTTGTTCTAATAGCTCTGTTTTACTGAGATGTTTGAGGTCAGGATTCCAGTTGGCAGGTCAGGTGTCCAGATTGCTAGTGGTAGCTAGTACTTTAGTTGATAAAAATGGTCTTTGCCGTTTCCTCGTTCATGGTACTCTTTATGCAATTCTGTGAAGACAGTACAGAGATGGTCACATCAGAGTGTAGTTCGAGAGGAATAAAGTGAGGGCAGGGTAATGTTGAAGTGAAGGCGTGATGGTAGTGCTTACGTGAAGGCCTACGGGTGCCAATATTGCTGGCGTTGATGGGGACCTCGGCTTTTGCTGACGTGCCCATGTACAGTGAAATTGAACGCGACTATCAACCTCCCTCCATGTTTCCAGGGAGCTAAGCTACGTTGCTGCCTCTGCACCTGAGGGAAGCAGTGTTGTTGCTGTACTTGAAACCCAGCATGTTGGGAGGTTCTTGATGAAGACGCCCATGTATGGTGATGTTGAACACGAATATCAACGTTCCTGTTTCCAGGGACAAAGTCGGGTCCCCCAGAGCAACAGAATTGACCGCCATCACCGAACGCTTCAACTGGTGATAACCTAGCGGCAAAAACTACGATCTCCTATTCGTTTGGAGGCAACTTATAACTTGTAATTAATGTTATTTTATTTTTCAAATTACTATTTTATTTCTTTTTTTTTTAATCTCCAATCACAGCATATATTAATTAATTACGCTTGAGTCCCACTGTAATTCATTTGTACCTGAGTACAAATTAGCAGCCCAACGAATACCAATAGGGACTAGAAAAAGAGATCATTAGTGCTGAAAGTCCAAAGTCTTGAATATGTTAAACACGCACGATATTAGTTGAGGCGTATGCCGGGTGCCATTAATAAGTTGGGACAATTGTGATTCTTGCCTGCAAATATAATAATACCAACGAATAGAGATCGTAATCAATATCTTGTTTGTATGCATAAATTCACTTGAAATTCTTCTTCGCTATTACCTGTCTTTCCTGTTTTTCCGATTTTCATCTTTTTGGGCCAAATAGAGTCATTAATACTTGTGGTGGGGCGCGCGTGCGTGTGATTGTGTGTTCTCAAACTTTCTTCAGAGGAAATCACTTTCGGAATCCTTGTATCCCCTCTAAATGGACAATGAAAATCCATACGAGATTTGAGTTCAATTGTTTTTGATAGAGAGAGTTGCGCCGTGCCAGAAATGACAAAAGTTATAGTGGTAAATAGGCAGTGTTGCATGGGTGGGATAAATTTCTTATGCCATCAGCCACATTGCAGGCACTTTGCCTCCAGAGATGCAATTGAATAATTTGTTACATCAGCAATAAGAATCGGCCAGTGAATAAATCTGTTACAGCAAACAATAAAAGCCGAAAGTCACAAACGAAAAGAGATTCTCTTACAGAAGCAGTAAGAACCGAGGGAACGACAAACAACAATACTCTTCTCTAAGTCTAGCATCCTACAATCAAAACATAGTCCACTCACCTAAAAAGAGTGCATTCCTAGATCTCATGTAGCAAATTTTAAACAAGCATGGAGGCAGATATTCCAGAAATGGAACGAAGAAACCATATGAAACAAAACCAACTTCCATGTAAAGCTGACTCTGACGAGCTCTTAGATTGCAATTTGATTCACAATTAAAAAACACTACATTTTCCTCGCATCAACAACCAACAAGCATGCAGTGAACATTGACATAGGTCAGAGAAAGCAGTAAATGCACCCCCAGCCTCTAACAAGTGAAGGTGAGCTAAGTAGCTGACACAGTAACATAATAATAACATATCATACAAACATCTCTCATCTGACTCGGCAGGCAGCAGGGCCACCTGGGGAACAATTTGGGTTGGAAGATCGACAACGAACACCAGCTCCGACTGCACCAGCAAATCTTCGACGCATCCGACAATCGGGAATTGTTCCTGAGACAAATGCACCACCACTGCATAGGAGAGTAGGAGTTGAGGATGAAAATAAAGAGACTTCGTTGCTACCACTGCACTGCAGAGGCTCCAGAGTCTCAACAACATCACTCATCAAGGGTCTAGCTTTAGGGTTTTGGCTCAGACAATAGTATGCCAAACTGCAAGCTTTCTGAGCTGCCCTTAGAGAGTACTGGTTCTCTAATCTGGGGTCTATAATTTGCAGCATTTTTTTCTTATCATTGAGCTTCGGCCTGGCCCAATCTACCAGACTTTGTTCCTTGCTTGGCCTTGCCTTGTCCACAGACTTCCTGCCTGTCAACAACTCAAGAAGAACTACTCCAAAGCTGTAGACATCACTCCTGGCAGTAAGGTGACCTGTGGATCTCATGCAGGCACAAATAAGCTAAGTGCGCAAATGTACATTGAACACTCGGTCACACTCATTTTCATGGTATATAGAAAACATAAATGTTAAAACTGCTACACAGATGAGTAATGTTGCAAATTTTTCATTGACATGTCAGAAGCAACCTTCTAACCCAGGTATCCTGAATATCCCGGGTAAGTTTTCATTACACTGACACAATCAAAAGATGGGGTTGATTTTGTAAAAGGAAATTGTAGCTCTGCTAGGATGAGCTATTAGAGAAAAAAACTCTGTAAATTGAAATGGTGATGTTGACCTGAAGTGTAAATCTAATCTGAAGTACAAATGCATAAGGCTGGAAAAAAAAATGCAAGAGGTTCTCTCTCTCCCACAAGTTGCTGAATCATTTCTCATACCTGACACCATTTTATTTGATTTTTAGCAACCACGCCAATAGAGCAAGAAAACAAAATAAGCCATATGATAAATTCCTTTCCTTTCACAAGATAATACCGTTAATTTGTAGATAGTGCTCATCCCGCACAGTACCAGTACAAACATTTCGAGGTCATAACTCATAATCTACAAAGAAAATTCAATTAAGAGAAGCATCTGAACACAAATGTATTTTGTTGTATTGCTGAAGAAAAAGGATTTGCAAAAAGAATTTATATGTGACTGAATAGCAATTAGGGAGACAAATAAACTAATTGCAAACTAAATTTTGCAATAGATTAAAATAAAATTTTTAGACTGCATACAATTTAAGAGAACTTTCACCTCAAGGACAATTCTATAAGAATAAGATTGTAGGAGCAAAACAACATCTTGCTTCTGTAACAATGAATGGATTGTTTATGTGAATACCTTGTAGAATAGACTATTCCTATGGATACAATCTTGATAAACTTTAATGTGACATTGATAACCTCTAGTTCAACAACATTCTTTAGCACTAAGAAAAAGATCATGCAAAGATCAAGCAACCCCTCTCATTATGCATGCAAATGCAGGCCTCAACTGGACATTTTCATTTTTTGGTATTGAGGGTGGGGGATGAAAGGAATGGTTGCTTAAAAGTTTGTATACCAGTTGGAAACCAGTTTACTTGACATGTTCTCAAATCTCAACACTAGTTGGGGCATTTCTTTAGATATGTTCCGCCTGGGCCATTGAATCCAAGACATGAATCTAATTAAAAACAAGAAATGTCAAAACTCAAGATATAATTCTTAAAATGAGCATAATTTATCCACAGTATAAATTCCTTCTGCTATCTGAAGTTTTCAGACAGTAAAATCTGAAAGGCGATTTTAGAATGAGATGATAAAAGAACTAAGGAAAAGGCCATCTGAAGTCTACCATTACAGCACTAAACAAATTGAGTCTTCTGAACCTTAGTATTGAGATAAGATAGCAAGCTAAACATGCATATCCCTCATCTTTCTCAATCCACTAAGTTCAAATAGATGGGCATATGTCACAACAGTAGTGTTATAAAAGAAGATACTCTGGTCTGAAGGAATAAAAGTCATTAGTCCTACCAGTCATGACGTATTCAGGGGCAGCATAACCATAGGTACCCATAACCCTCGTTGATACATGGGTCTCATCACCTTGTGGCCCTGCTTTGGCAAGCCCAAAATCAGAAAGCTTGGCCGTATAATCCTGTAACAAAGAGAATTAACATAAACTGTAAGATGTAAACTATCTTTCATGAAAACCAACAGTTTCGAAGTCATAGTGATAAGAAATACAAGTCTGTTGATTGTAAAATCAACTAATTGCTTTATTAACGGCTTCCAAACAAATTCTTCAAGGAAATAGGTCAGAATAGGATGATGGATCCAGTTCAACTCAAACAGGGGTCACTGAGAGAGAAAGCGGGAGAGATTATAATGAATAATTTTAAAGACATCACTCACTGAGTCTAGCAGAATATTAGATGTTTTAAAGTCCCGGTAGATAACAGGTCTTTCAGCATTATGAAGAAAAGCAAGCCCTTTAGCCGCCCCAAGAGCAATCATCATCCTCGTCGACCAAGATAATGGAACAGTTGCTTCTGGATGCCTCAGAAAGTTTCAGGTTAATAGTAGTCAGCAAAAGATTAAAATTAAAATAATAATAATAATAATAATAATAATAAAGCTTTGTGCTGATTGCCATGTTAGAGGCACTGGGTGTTCACATTCACTAGTATAGAATGGAATGAGGAAACAGAATACAGAAATGTAAGCATCACCCAAAGCTTTCAACCAGCAAATTAGATAACACTTTTTAAACAGAGAGGATGACCAGAGATTAACACAACCAATTGGAAGCAAATATATAACGTGTGTCACCAGGAGATGGGAAACTAGCCGCCAGATCATCTCACTCAAATAATGATTTAGTTCAGAGAAATCACAGATTTAAATGCCAAGCATTAAAGCTTTGTTTTATATTGTGATATGATGATATATTAGGTGATAACACTGTTTAAATAGAGAGGAAGAAGAGAGCTCAACACAACCAATGCAAAGCAAATAAATAATGTGTAGGTGTCTCCAGCAGATGGGATAACTAGCCATGAGATCATCTCACACAAACATTGATTTAGTTCAGAGAAATGTTAAATGCCAAGCATTAAAGCTTTGTTCTCTCAAGCAGAATTACAACTGGTTTCAACAAATTAATCAACTGTGATGAGTGCCAAACATTGCCCACATAAACCCTTGCAGAAAATCTCAACTTAGGAAGCAAGCATATAATATTCATATCAAATAAAATAAGACAGTTTTTTCACAAGGACCAGCTTTGCATCGAAATTTCTCTAAACTCACTTCTAGATAAAATGTTTCACTGCATTTGAGCAAGTACAATTTCAAGCACAATAAGATAACGAGTGGAATCTAGTAGCAACAACACCAATAAATAATTATTTGAAAGATATGGTACATACTCCGAAACAGGTGATTCTCAAGGCTTCCGCGGAACATGAATTCATAAACAAGTAACCTGTGATCATCCTCACAGCAATAGCCAATCAACTTTACTAAATTTGGATGCCTTAGCTGTCCCAGGAAGTTGACCTCAGTCTGCAAAAGGAAATGACATATTCAGAAAAATAGTTCAGTAGGGTTCATAAAGCAAGCATATCATACATTAGATAGATAGGATATTGCAGCTAAGAGTTAATAATAGAGCCAGAAAAGGGGCATAGAACACCTACTAGCCATTCACGGTGGCCTTGAAGGCCTTCCTTGTTAAGCACCTTGACAGCAACAGGGAGAGATTTAAGTCCAACCCGAACATTCTCATCAATATAACCTTTATAGACCGTTCCAAAACCACCCTCTCCAAGAATGTAGTCTGAACGGAAGCTCTTGGTGATGGTCTCCAGCTCAAAGAGAGTAAACGCAATGACGTGGGTGTAAAGCAGAGCATTTTTGCGGAAATCCTCGAAGTTCCGGGGCGTTAAAGGATCACCTAGATCTGACGTGGAGCGACTGTGCTTCTTATCTGTAGCTGGAGTCCTAGTGGGTAATGTCAGCACCTGGAGCTGCTGCTGAACTGCTCAATTGTTTTCTATTTTTAATACCTTTTCAGGAATTAAATTATAGTTGTTCAAAATGACCTTAGCCAAAACAAACGTAAAGAATATGAAAACCCTAAAGAAGATCTCTCCATTCAGGCTGACGGGTTGTGCTGCGACTACAGAATTTTTAAGGGCAACAGTTCCCCATTGTGTAGTCGAATATCTAGTTTACGGTATAATTGTTTTCTCGAAGTCAAATTTGAGGGGGGGACCTCAAAACAACTAACTGCTGAAAGTGTACGGAGAGAAACAAATAAATCAGTGAATTTTCAGAAGCAAATTATTACCAGTCATGGAGAATGAACGGTCAGAAACCTAGATCTGATGGGCGGGACAAACAAATATAAGATATTGTTTTTCATAAAAATAAAATGGATAAAATTGAACCTTGATGAGCAGTAGATACGACGGCTGACTCCTCCCTAGTGCCGCAATTGCCCATTTTCTCTGTTAGGCAGAAGAGATCCTCCAGGATTCCGTCTCATTCTTCGCCGCCAGCCAGCCGGTCTCTGATAGTTGACACTTACAAGTCTACACTAGTCTCTTGTGACGACTCCTTTCTTTCTTCCCTTTTTGTTGTGTCCTTTTTTTACAATATTATAATGAAAGTTGGCAAAGGACGAGCGATGTGCAAGAGCGGGATAAATTTTTGACAGTAGCGCGATGGGTGATGGCTGCATCTCCGCACCAATTGTAACTAATAAAAATGATAAATTATAAAGTTATAGTATTTTAAATAATAAAAAATTATTAAAATAAAATTATATAATATAAATAATGAAGTAAAGATAAGAAGAATGTCAGAAGAAAAAATTTTGAAAGAAAAATACATAAAAATAATAAATTAAATAAAAAGGGAAGAATAAAAGAAGTGAAAATAAAAAATAAAAATAATTATGTAATTTTGTAATGAATAATTAAAATAGTTAACTTTTATAATAAATATAGTATAATCACAGTTGTTGTTCTTTTCAAAAAATTTTAATTAAAAAAAGAAAAAATAAAAGCCTATCATAGCACATTGATTACATATCTACACGATGTTCGTTTACATTATCGAGTACAAAGATCGTAGTGACTTTTTTATATCATTTTAATAGATTTTTTAAAATACTCTTTCATTAAAAAATTTTAATCTATGGTATTTATTACAATTAATCAACTTTTTAAATGTCTCTCTTTTATTTATTTTTTTTTATCTTTTTCTCACTTTTTAATTTTTTTTATCATTTTCAATTAAATTTCATTAAATTTATTTCTTATTATTTCTCTCATTTTAAATAAATTTTAGTAAAATTAAAGCATAAAAATTTATATTTTATTGTCATTAATAAAATTATAAAATTTTATTATATTTAAAATAGAAAATTTTTGTCTAATGATAAAATATAAAATAAAATAGACGTGTGTATAATTCAAGATAGTTATATAATAAAATTCAATTTTATGTGTATGCATTATAAATTATATTTTAAAGTTTAAGAAAATAGGCACGAGTTACCAATCCATACTATTTATATATTATTTATTAATATTTTAGTAAAATGTCCAAAATATCCTTTTTCTAAATGCTTTTCAAATCTATGACCCCCTCTCAAAAAATGAGCTAAGGGTTGAAGTCCACACTAATGTTCATACCAAAATAAGCATTCTTCATTTTTGAATACTTAAAAGATTTGCTCTTAGGTTACATCTTTCATTTTGTGAATTCATTTTTAGTCGAAGCTATCATAAATGTGAACTTTCAAGTTTTCAAGAAGTTCACCACAGTACTTTGTTGCATATAGAAATAATGCCTAAAGAGATTTTTGTTTTCTAAATCTCCATTAGAGTTTGCAAGTAAAGGCTTTGACAATATTGACTTGCGAATGCCCAATCCACCTTCTTCAACTTGGAGGTAGATTTTGTTCCAAGAGTACCAATGCTGCTTCTCTTAGCCATCAAGAGAGCCTCGAAAGAATTTGGTCTTGATTTGATTAATCTTTTGTAATATATTTAAAGGGGGCTGCAAGACTTAGATTAGACAAAGAGGCATTATTGAAAGGGTGCTTTTGATGAGTGTCAATCTTCCACCATGAGAAAGAAGGAACTTTTCCTGTCCCAGCATGTTTGATCTAATTTTGTCAACCAAATCAAAAAATAGGGAAGTCTTTCTATTACTTGTAAAGAGTGGGGCTCCGAGATAGGTGAAGGGAAGTGGCTTGAGGGTGAAGGTTGTGATTAGAGTAAGCCTATGGGATGACAATTTAGAACCAATGAGCTAACCACCAATAAGCTTTTGGAATTATCGATGAGTTGCCCTAAAGTTTTCTCATAAACATGAAGAAATTACAAAAGTTTCTTAACACTATCTTGCCTAGTATTAGTGAAAATAATAATATCATCAACATATGCCAAGCGAGAGATTTTGTACTTTCCTTTATAGCGATAAAGCATTTTATTGTTCTTGTTGAAGACCATCTCCAAACCCCTCGAAAGAAATTCTATAGCTATAATAAATAGAGAAGGAGATAAAAGGGTCACCTTGCCTCAGAGCTTGAGTGATTTCACCATTGACTAAAATTGAGCAGAAACAATTTTCAATACAAATGAAGACTAAGAGAATAAAGTGTTCTAAAAATCCAAACTTCTTAAGGACCTTATACAAGAAATTCCATTGAATTCTGTCATAAGCTTGACATATCCAATTTCATCACCACATTTGAATGCCTTTTGGAAGATTCGAATCATGCATGAGCTTTTAGGAAAGGAGGATGTTATCACTAATAAGACAGCCTTCCACAAAGCCACTTTGCTTCGGTTGAGGTTGCTTGGATTGAGCTAAAGCAATTTTCAAGTTTAGGGTTTGGGGTTTAAAGTTTTAAAAAAAAAAAAAAAAACAGCTAACGCTTTAGTGTGAAGGGCTTTTCGGGGCCTTATACCCATCTTTATAAATGGAAATTGAAGAAGTCACATAAGAGGGAAGTTTGAAAGAAGAAAATGAGGAGTATTAGTCCCTTACATTCAAAAGGTTTAAAAGATAAAGGGAAATCCCTTACTTAAATCTAAAGTCAGGATAATTTATAGAGTCTAGTCTAGTGATTCCTTTTAAGTTACCATGAATTTGTTCTTTGGTCATGAGATTGAAGCTTTGACTATTGCATGCCTGAGCTGCAAGGAAGTTGGCTACTTAGTTGGCTTTTCTATAGATATGTGAAATGCAAGTCTCCATTTTGTTCATCATCTCTTTAATACATTGCAAGGTATTTTGGAAGAGTCATAAACCAATTTGATAGGAGGAAAGAAGAGAAAGAATAGAGGAAACATCAACTTCAATCCAAACCTTGTTAAATCCCTTTTGCAAACAAAGCTCTAATCCTAAATGAAGTGCTTCCAATTATGCCATTGTGTTTGTGGTTTGCGACATCAATTGTTGGTAAGCAAAGATCACTTCCCCATGATGATTCCTTAAGATGCCTCCCATGGCACCAATACTCGGGTTTCCCTGATCTGCACCATTCGTATTAAGTTTGCACCATCCAAAAGAGGACTTTTTCCAAATGACAACTTTTATTTGAGGTTGCTTGGATTGTGGTAATGCAATTCCAACTTGTGATGCAAGGTTGCAGTCCCCTTTCCAATAAGATTCTTTCCAAAGGTTGCTAAGTGTAAGAGCATGAAGATATGAGTGAACCTTTTGGATGATGGAGTTAGCTCTTATTGGAATGCCTCTATATTTTGCATCATTCCTTGCACACCAAATAAACAACAAGATCAAGCATGGGATGGCGTTACGAATGTGAGTTTGATTGCTGCTATAGAGGTTCTCCCAATTTGAATGAAGAAAAAGGCATTTGATGTTTGTGGGAGGGAAACATTGAGATAATGAGCAATGTGTTTCCAAACTGCCAAAGCTTTCAAACTGTCAAGAATGAGGTGCTGAAAAGTTTCCCTCTCATTGCAACACCAACATTTAGACAGAAGGAAAAAGCCTTTCAGTTGAAGCTTTTCATATGTTGGAAGCCAATCCTTAAAGAGACGCCACAAAAAAACTGAAATTGTTGGGAGAAGAAGAGGAGACCAAATTTTACGAAACACCAAGAGGACCTGCACTTGTTCCTAAATGTAGTTCCAAGCTGATTTGGTTGAGAAGGGTCCGTTGGGGGAAGGTTTCCAAAATGCCTTGTCCTTACCTCAAAGGTTAATAGGTGTGGCATTCACAATTTAGCAAAGGTGGATTGGAAGAACCTCTAAGAGCTTTTCAAGATTCTAGCCTTCTTTGTGCTAATAATATGCACTGGTTCATGGGAAACACTTTGCATGTTTGTAAGAACTTACAAGGTTCCTTCTTGAAGCCAACAATCATGCCAAAAAGAAATTGCTCTTTCTCCAAAACTCTAAAACATATTTTCTTGAGCAATATCCCTAGTCTTGCAAATCTCCTTCCATGGTGGTGAATCATGTATTGAGACTTTGATTAATCCTGGGGAAAAACCTTTACAATATTTGGTGAAAAGAAAGGAAGCCTAAAGGGATGCTTGTGCACGAAATTTCTACCGTAGTTTCAAAGAGAAGACTAAAACCAAATCTACTAATTTCCTGATGCCAAGGCCGCCTTCTTCCTAAGGTAAACAAATATTGTTTCATTTAGTCCAATAAATTTTTCTTTAGTTGGCAATGGATGCCTAAAAATATCTTGAGAACGTCTTCTTAACTTGATTAGTAACCAAAAGAGGAGGATTAATAACTTGGAATAAGTAGAGGGGCATAGATGAGAGGACACTTTGAATAATCTGTAGCTTGCCTCCATGAGAAAAGAAAACTTTTTCCCAACTACTTAGCCTATCTTGGATTTTGACAGTCAATTTATGAAATAAAGTTCTCCTCTTGTTCCCTTTGTAAAGAGGTGCACTAAGGTAGAAAATGGGAAGTTCTTTCCAGGTGAAACCTATAATCATTTTCACCCTTTGAATCTACTGGTGGGAAGTCCTTTTACCAACCACAAATGAGCTTTTAGAGTGATTAATTTATTGCTTGATATCCGTTCATACTCTACTAAAAATTTCATAAGTTTCATAAGAGCAGGTTTTTTTGCCTTTGAAAAAATGATCACATCATCTGCAAAGGAAAGATGACTGATTGATATACCCCCTTTTGTGTCAAAGAACGTATGAGGATTGATTCTGACAAGGTTGTCAAGCTTACGGGATTCAGCTACAAAGATAAAGAGAGCTGGGGAGATTGGATCACCTTGTCTCAAACCTTTGGATGATTTGAAGAACGTTGCATTGCCTGCACTTTATTTCCAATATCCACTTGCTAAATGTGAACTAGGCTGCCAGTGTCATTTTCATCGATGGGAAAGGGCTCAGATTGCTGGGCAGTGCTGTAGGCTTTATCCAAACCATAAATTCCTCTAGTTTATGGAAAGGAGACAATAGTTTGAATTTTCAAAGTTTCCTCTTGGTGATTCGTAAAGAAATCAGGAGTTTCCTCATCTTGAGAAGATTGTTGGTTCTGGTTTTGTGATGAACCAGTTGAGGAATGCTGTGAGGAGTTGTTCGATTCTAGTTCATCACTCAAGACCACATTCAATTTTTTTTCCAGAGGAGCTCACTTTAAATCAAAGGTATTCATCTAAATCAGAATCAGTGATAGGAACCAGTTTTTGGCCAGTGATAGCAATCCTAGCGGGGGCAGCTTTTTCACCCATAGCTTGTGCAGACTCAAAATGCTGATTTTGTTCTTCCCATCTTTTTTTTGAAGGAGATTTATAACTGGCTAATTGGGATGAGTTAGCAGCAGTAGACATCTCTTTCTCAGCACCAATGTTAGCTTCCACAAGTCGCGAGATAGTCCTAGTACCATTTTTAACTCTAGCGTCATTTCTAGCAACCGCATTCATTTTGGGATAGAAATCAGAATTTGCAGAGGCCTTTCCTCTTTTCTTATCTAAAACCTGCTGTAAATCTACAGGCTGCTGTCGCTGTCCAGGTGAATTGTTTTCTTTGAGCTCATGGTTAGTAGGTTTTTTGGAGGGATCCCTCAAATAGCAAGAAGCAGCACTATGGCCAAGATGGCGGCAAAAAGAACAAAATTCTGGACGATTTTCAAATTGAATTTTTTACACAAAGGTTTTATCACCAATCCTTAAAAAAATTTCATTAGTTCTGTCTTTTAGTAAGTTTAACTTAACAAAAATGCGAGTAAGGTTAGGGCGTAAGAGATCAGCAGTAGATTCATTAATGAGTAGAGGTGTGCCAATGAGACTTGCAATGCTAAAGAGGGCCTACTTGTTAAACAAATAGCACAAGAGCTTAGGGAGATGAAGCCAAACTGGAGCAATGGATGATTTAGATGAGGGATCAAATTCTCGGGTCCATTTGAACACCCTCATCGGAAATCCCTCAAAAATCTAAACACCTATAAGCTAGATTCTTGAGTATTCTTCTTCATTTGAGAGGGTAATAAAGACATGTTTAGGATTGATAACACCAATCTTAAAAGCACCCTTAAGGCCAAGTTTGGTGAATCTGAAATTGAGAGCTTTTAAGGAAGGAACACCGTGTGAAAACTTGCCAACAAGAGAAAACTTCAAAGGTTGAACAAGTAAAGCAGTTTCAGCAATCGAGAACCGAATACTAGGTTTCCCTTTATTCTTGGAAATAGTTCCAAAGACTGAAGAGTGATAAGTTTCGTCAAAAAGTTTCTTAGTAGCCCTTCAAGGATCTAATTAGAGCTCAACACATTGAGGACATTGAGTAACAGAGGCAAAGGTATGAATTGGCAGAGATTCAACTAGATTAGAAGGATTTGTAGGCTGATCCATTATCTCTGCCTTACACCTATAAACGACAGCATAACCACACACTACCCTGGCTCCCTTAAATCAACAACTCCAGCAACCAAAATCAACACAACACCAATGAACACCAGCAGACACCAGAGCAGAGCAACAACAAAGCACAAGCAAGCCAGAAAACATTAAAGAATACTTGGAGTACCCAATTTCAAAAGTCCAGCATAGTGCAAAAAGGCCTACGAAATCCAGAAGCATCAAATGAGACCCGCTGGGTGGTGGGGAAAGAGTGATGAAAGTGGTAAGCAACTATGCAACCCAAAGAAATGCATAGTTGTGAAGGGGTTGCCAGCGTGGGTCAGGGAGAAGCCGATGAAGCTCACAAATTGTTGAGAGAGGACTGTGAAGTCCAGGAGAGATTGCTGAGCAACAAATTTAGGAGATCGAAGGCCACGAAGAAAGTTGGACAATGAAGGAGATCTGCAGCTGAGCAACGTGCTAAGGGTCAGTAACCCTCCGACGAACCTAGGCACGACCAACTGCCAGTGAAAAGCTATCGGAGGAGGTTGGAAATTGACCGAAAAATTTTTAGAGAGAGAAATTCACTATGTTCCTAGAGAGAAGGCAGAGAATTTGTGAAGGTGCCCAAATGGCTTGGGGTTTAGGGGTTTTTTTTAAAACTGCCTATGTCGTGGTAGGAGCAACTTTGGGGTTTGGGGTTTAAGGTTTAGGGTTTGGGGTTTAAGGTTTAGAGTTTGGGGTTTAGGGTTTTTTTTTTTTAGAACAACCACCAAAAGGTGGGAGGAACTTTTTGGGGTCCTCAGCCCATCTTCATAAAGAAAATGGCAAGTACAAGAAAGCTTTAAAGAAGTAAATGAGGAGTACTACTCCCTTACAGCAAAACAAAACAAGATGAAGGGGAACTAGTGAAATCTAAAGTAGGGGTATCCCATCGAGTCAAGTCTGGAGATGTCGAGAAGTTTACCCTGTATCTGATGTGGAGTAATGACGTGAAAGCCCTGTGTGTCAATCGCCTGTGAGGCCAAAAGATCAGCTGCCTGATTTGCTTCCCTGAAGATGTGGGAACTTTAGTCTCTATTTGACTCAGCATTGCCTTGATTCTCAGTAAGGTGTGGTGAAAGAGCCAATGACCATAATGGGTTGAGGAAAGAAGAGAGAGAATAATCGAAGCATCAACTTCAATCCAGAGGTTGTGAATCCCATGCTGCAAGCAAATTTCCAACCCAGTTTGCAAAGCCTGTAATTCGGCAGTAGTGTTGGAAATGAATCCTAGTGATTTGTGAAAAGTAAAGATCACTTGCCCTTTGTGGTTTCTTAAGATGCCGCCGGCACCTCTAATGCCAGGGTTCCCTCGAGAAGCTTCATCAGTATTGAGTTTAAATCAATTGAGAGACGGTTTAACCTAATAAACAACTTTCGGTTGGGGTTTATAAGGCTTAGGTAAGGAGATTCCCAAGAAGGAAGCAATGCAACGATCTCCTCTCCAATGTGAAATTTTTCAAAGTTTACTAACTGTAGAGTAGTGGAGATAAGAATAAACCTTGCAAATGATGGATTGAGGCCTCATTTGAGTTCCCCGGTATTTTGCATCGTTGCGAGCACACCAAATGAACCACAAAATTAAGAATGGAATAATGTTTCTAATATGGTCTTGAGAATTGCCACCATGGATCTCCCAAGCTTGAAGAAAGGTGCAGAATGCCTCGCAACAAGCCCAAAGTTTGCTCCCTATGGAGAACAACAAGTTGGGTCTCCTCACAAGCCTCGGATGCAAGTAGATCAGCAGTTTGATTGGCTTCCCTAAAGATGTGAGTGATGCGGACCTCCATTAAATTAAGGAGATTCTAGATGTTAAAAAGAATGTGCTGAGAAAGCCAGTGTCCAGTATGCTTCGACGATAGAAGGGATATAATGGAGGTGGCATCCACCTCGACCCAAATTTTAGTAAACCCGTGCTGCCATGAAAGAATCAAGCATCGGTAAAGGGCATTCAACTTCGCCAAAGTATTGGATGACTGTCCCAGAGGCTCCTTGAAAGCCAAAATGACTTTACCTGTATGATCCCTAAGTAGATCGCCAGCTTCAGCAAGTCCTGGGTTACCATAAGAAGCCCCATCCGTGTTAAGTTTCACCCACCCGATGGCGGGTTTGATCCACTCAACAACTTTAGGCAAAAGCATTTTAGGAGGAGGCAAAATAATTCCAAAGTGTGAGGCGATGGAGCGGTCTCCAGTCCAATGTGAAGGTTTCCACAGATTGCACCGAGAAATAGTATGAATATAAGAATAGACCTTATGAATGATATGATGAGCACGCACTGGAGGGCCACGGTGTTTAGCGTCATTCCTGGCACACCAAAGAAACCATAAGGTAAGGAAGGAAACTATGTTTCTGATATGAACCTGATAATTGCTTCCATGAACATCCCAAGCCTGAAGAAAAAGCACCATATTTGAAGTCTGTGGAATGGATTGATGGAATATGGAAGCAAAGTGACTCCACACAGCTCGGGCCTTCATGCTAGAGAAGAAAATATGCTGAGAAGTCTCTCGTTCACTACAACACAAACATTTGGATGGAAGAGCAAAACCTTTCTTCATCAGCCGATCATTTGTTGGGAGCCAACTCCAAATCAACCTCCAAAGAAAGATAGAAATGGTAAGAGTAATGAGCAGGTCCCAAAGTTTATGGAAGATAGCTTTACATTCCCCCTTATCCCTAACAAGATGCCAAGCAGTTTTGGTAGAGAAGAGTCTGTTTGAGGCCAGCTTCCAAACAGGTTGATCAAGCGTACCCATGCTGATGGGTGTGTTGATAATAAGTTGGCAAAGATTCTCTAGAAGCACTGTTTGCAATTTATCAAGATTCCACCTACCATGAAGCCAATAATGATAATCTGGTTCAAAAGATCCAGATATGGAAGAAAGATTGAGTAAGGTGCCCTCATGAAGCCAACTATCATGCCAGAACGAAATAGAACCCTTTCCAATATTCCAGAAAATGTGCTCTTGTGTTACTAATTTGATTTTGGAGAGCCGCTTCCGTGTGGGAGAATCATGGATAGAAACCTTCACCAGACCATGAAAGAATCCCCCACAGTATTTTTGAAGAAGAAAATGGGCCCAAAGAGAGGATTGTAACCGAAATCTCCACCAAAGTTTGATGGAAAAAGCCTGGACAATGTCTCCCATCTTACGAACACCCAAGCCACCTTCGTCACGAGGTTGGCAAATGTTAGTCCACTTTGTCCAATGAATTTTCCTATGATTATCTATAGACCCCCAAAAATATTTCGAGAAGTGTTTTTCAATCCGATCCAGAGTATAAAGAGAAGGGTTGATAACTTAGAAAAGATGAAGAGTCATGGAAGAGAGGACACTCTGAATAAGTTGAATTCGTCCTCCATGAGACAAAAATTTATGCTCCCACCCCCGAAGCCTGTCATAGATCCGGTCCAAAAGATCAGTGAAAAGGGGGCACCTTTTATTGCCCTTGAATAATGGCACACCAAGATAGGGGATTGGCAGCTGCTTCCAACAAAAGCCAGTGAGGTGTTTGATATGGTGGATCAAGGCTTGGGGGGCTCTTTTACTGACGACAAAGGCACTCTTTGGGGTGTTTAACTGTTACCCTGATAAGCATTCATAGTGATGTAAATATTGCATAAGTTTTTGAAGAGCCGGTTTTCTCGCCTTAGTGAAGATAATAATGTCATCAGCAAAAGCCAGATGAGTAATAGGAAGACCTCCTTTGGTGTCAAAATACATATGGGGATTTTGAGAGAAGAGGTTTTCCAATCCACAGGAGAGAGTCTTCGCTGCAAGAACAAATAAAGCTGGAGAAATCGGGTCACCTTGGCAAAGTCCCTGCGAAGATTTAAAAAAGCCAGCGGGATTGCCATTAATAAGAATAGAAAACCAGTAGTTGTTGATGCAGTTTTTGAGAAGATTAACTGTTTGAACAGGGAAGCCCATATGAGAAACTGCTGTGAGGAGAAAATGTCAATTCACTCGATCATAAGCTTTCTGCATGTCAAGTTTGATAACAAGGTTGTCAAACTTCTGGCGGTTATCAATGTGATGGACCAATTCTTGGGCCAAGAGGATGTTATCACAAATAAGACACCCAGGAATGAAGCCACTCTGTGAAGGAGAGATAAGGTCTGGGAGGAGAGGAGCAATTCTTTGATAAAGTAACTTGGACATAATTTTGTTGATAACATTGTAGGGGGAAATAGGCCTGTAATCATTCCACCCCTTTGGACCATCCTTTTTGGGAATAAGCACGATAGAAGTAGCTGTATAGCTTCGAGGCATAGGGGTCCCACAAAAGAAATCAGTAACTGCTTGAAAAACATCTTTAGCAATGACTGGCCAACAGGTCTGAAAGAAAAGGGCAGAGAAACCATCCGAGCTTGCAGCACTATCTGGGCACAAAGAAAAAACCACTGCCTTAACTTCATCGATATTGGGAAGTGCAGTAAGGGAGCAAGCCTTATCTGAGGAGATCTTGGGCAATAGCTTCATAAACTCATCCAAATCTGAGGAAGAAGAATTTGAACCAGAGTTGTTCACTCCAGAATTTGTAAATAGCATCTGAAAATAGTTCACTAGTGATGCTTGGATATCGTCTCTTCTGGTATAGGTATTGCCCTGATCTGTAATATGATTTATCATAGACTTGGCTCTCCTTTTCTTAACAAGAGTGTGAAAAAATTTGGTATTGCGTTTGCCCTCTTCGAGCCATCTGCAATTACTTTTCTGCTTCCAAAAGGTTGCCTCAATGGAAAGGGCACGAATAAGCTCAGCATTGCACTTGTTCAGTTCTGCAGAGTTAGCATCCTGGGGATCTTGGTCAAACTGCATTTCTGCATGAGTAGCTGCCTGTTTTGCCTGTGCAACCAGCTGAAACACATTTCCAAAAACATCCCTGTTCCAGCTTTGAAGAGTGCGCTTCATTCGAAAAAGTTTCTGTTGAAGTTTAATCATACCGAAGCTGTGAACAGGCTGCATCCATGTCTCTTGAACAATCTGCATAAACTAATGGTGTTTGGTCCACATATGTTGAAATCGGAAGGAAGGCTTGACATTGAATTGTGGGTTAGAGGAGTGAATAAGAAGAGGATGATGATCCGAGCTTCTTCTAGGGAGATGGATAACCCAAGTATTCTCAAAAAGCTCACTCCAATGAAGGGAATAAAGAACTTTGTCCAGCCGCTTCCAAATTTTATTATTAGTCCAAGTAAAAGGATTCCCTTCAAAACCAGCATCCAATAAATAGCAATCCATGACCATGGAGTTAAAGTCAGTTGATCCAAGACGTTGGGCTGAACCTCTAAGAGTCTCAGCTGAGGAAAGTGTGGCATTAAAATCTCCTCCGATAATCCAAGGTCCGCAAGAAAGAGACAGCTGCTGGAGCTCGGCCCAAAGAGTCTTTCTTTCTCCTCTAATATAGCTGGCATAGACAAAAGTTCCCCAAAAACACTTATCCAAATCCTGAGAGTGAATTTTGACATGGAGAAATTGATTATGGTCCTTGAGCACCTCGACATGGACCCTAGTCTTAGCAAAACACCAGATTTTGTTGGAGATATTAGCACAAACTGAAGAAAAACCAAACCTTCTGCACATGAAGGAAGGGTCGAGATGTATGAATAGTTCCAAAATAACCAGAATTTCTGGGTGATGATTTATGCATAAGCTATGTAAAATTTTTTGTTTACTACTTTTCCCAATTCCCCTGACATTCCATATAAGAAAATTCATCAAAGATTACTTTTGGGGGGGCTGAGACGAAGATCTAGATCTTCGTTTAGTAATTTGATTGGCTGTTTGCCTTCTGCTGGTTTGGGAACGGGTCAATGGTCCTTGTGATCCTTCATCAAGTGATTTGTTTCTTCTGTGTTTGGCACTAGAAGTAGCATCCAGAATTTCTACATATCTCTGAATGTCTTCAACTTGATTGCCAGAATCATCAGAATGCTGATTGGAGGTGGTAGGCATGGCAGCATAATGAAGCTGAAATTTCACAGGAAAGGTTGTCTACTGTCGCTCCTCCTCTGCTTGGGCGTGATCAAGGCCAGCATTAGGATGACCAAGAGAATTTTCACTCAGCTCCACTGTTGAATTTAAATCAGAATAGGACTGATCTTCAATCTGCTGAGAAAGTGGAACTGCTGTTCTGGAATTCAAGCTGTGACCTGTTGCTGTCTTCTCCTGTTCTGAGTTGGAGGGGGAGTTTTCCATGGAAATATCAATGACCTGATCACTGACAATCACATTAACATTTTTACTAGGTTGAGCAGTTTTGAAAATGAGCGGAGTTGCTGAATCGGAACAAGTATTTTTCTGGACATATTTTCCTTTAGCAACAGTCTCGGTTGGTGAATGAGCAGAGGCAGTGCTTGATTTAGCAGATTTTTCCCCACAGGCTCGATGATCTCTTTATTGCAGTGACGCATGAACTGGCTGACTAAAATCAGCATCATCCTTCTCTTTTGAAAGTCCATTGGCTAGCTCAATACTTTTGTCCCTGCAATCATCCCTTGGCGTAACCTGATTTTTCCCCTGGTTGCCTTAGGGATTCTCATCCACTTACACTCCCTTTCCACGTTTTTGATTCAGAAGCTGTCTGAGATCAAAACCAAAGTTTTTGTTGTGGTGCTCAATCTGTTCGGTACTGTCATTCTCAACCTTCTTACCAGTTGGATCTTTAAAAGAGCAAATAGATGAGTTGTGCCTAGGGGTGGAATCGAGCCGAGTCGAGCTCGAGTAGTAATCTACTCGAGCTCGACTCGAGTCGATTTTTTACGAACTCGAGCTCGAGCTCGAGCTCGAGCTCGAACTCGAGCTCGAGTTAAATTTTACAACTCGAGCTCGAGCTTATCGAGCCGAGCCCGAGTCGAGCTCGAGTTCAAGCTCAAGTTAAATATTAAATCATGTTTGAAAAAAATTTTAAAAAAAAAAAGGTCGAGCTCGAGCTACTCGATCGAGCTCGAGTATTTTTTTGAAATACTCGAGCTCGACTTGATAGGTATATCGAGTCGAGCCGAGCTCGAGTCGAGCTTTGACCGAGTTGCTCGACCGAGTCGAGTCGAGCAACTCGGTTGAGTCACACCCCTAGTTGTGCCCCATATGACAGCAGAGATTGCAGAACTCAGGGCAGTTTTCATAAAGAATTCTTTGAGTAAAAGTTTTTTCCCCAATTCCCAGAAAAATTTCATGAATCCGTTCTTTCATCAAGTTTAATTCCACACAAACTCTAGCAAGACTAGGGCGTGTTAAATCTGCTGCTGGTTCGTCAATAAGTAAAGGAGAACCGATGAGAGAAACTATGCTGAAAAGGGCTTGCTTGTTAAATAAATGGCATGGCAGTTCAGGAAGTCTAATCCAAACTGGAGCAATTGAGGACTCAATGGAAGGATCAAAATCCGGCGTCCACTTAAATACTCGCATAGGAAATCCCTCAAATAGCCAAACACCTCTCAACCAAATCCTGGAATAGTCTTCTTCGTTCGCTAAAGTGATGAGAACATGTTTAGCATTAATAATTCCAACTTTGAAGGTTCCCTTAAGGCCAAGTTTTATGATTCTAAAACGAAGCACATTTAAAGAGGGAACACCGTGAGAGAATTTTCCAATGAGTGAGTATTTTAACGACTGAGTGAGAAGAGTAGTTTCATCAGCTGAAAAATTTAATAGCCAGTTTCCCTTTGTATTTAGAGATAGTCCTAACCAAAGAGGAAGATTCATCAAACAGTTTCTTAGCTGAACGACGGGGATCAGATTGAAATTCAACACGTTGAGATCCCCGAATAACAGCTGCATAACTTCGGGGAGCAGCTAGTTCGGGTTGACCAGATTCAACCATGATCAATCACGTCACTAAAAACCAAACACCACCAATCTCCCTCAATGTAACAACTCCCACAACACGACACAAGGTAACACAAAGAAGAAATTCCTTGCAAGGGAAAGCCAAAGTGTGGGGTGTAGCAAAATACCTAGAACAGGGACAGTTACGGTCTGTGCAGGAACAGTGCCCGTCAAAAAAGTTGCACAAATCGAGCGAGTAAGCGAACGCAATCCAAGCAATTGATGGATGGGGAAGGAAGCCCAGCGAATTGCGAGTCTGTGAAGCCCAGAATCACAAATAAACAGCTCTAAAAACGCGTGGCCGAGGATAGAAAAGAAAATCGAGATGCGCAAATCCGCGAAAAATGATGAGCCATGACCAGAAATTTGAGGTGAAGGGCCACCGAGAGTTGGGGAACACTTGGCGACTGAAGCCGGCGGCCGACGACGACCGGAAAGTGATGAAAAATGCGAATTGCTTTTTAAAGAGAGAAAATCACCCAAATCGCCCAGATTTTAGAGAGAAGGAGGAGAATTTGAAAAAAGTCCACACTGATCAGGGTTTAGGGCTTTAGGGTTTAGGGTTTTAGGGTTAAGGGTTTAAGGGTTTTAGGGTTTAGGGTTTTAGGGTTTAGGGTTTAGGGTTTTAGGGTTTAGGGATTAGGGATTAGGGTTTAGGGTTTAGGGTTTTTTTTTAAAGGAAAACCACCATGAGGTGGGAGGAGCTTTTTGGAGTCCTCAGTCCATCTTTATAAAACAACTAACGCAATTACATAGAAATGATGAAGTAAAAGACTTGGAGAACAACTCCCCAATAGCATAACATGTCCGAAGACCAAGACTAATGAAACCGAAAGTAAGGAAGTTTCAGAGCGTCCACTCTAATAATTCCAAGGAGTTCCCCTTGAATTTGGTCAGTTGAAAGCAAAGTGATTCCTTGGTGATGACAAGCAAGTGTGGCGAGGAAGTCAGTTGCTCTGTTACCTTCTCTATAGATGTGTGTAATGTGAATCTCCATCTTACTCATAGTATTCCTGATCCAACTCAGCATATGTTGAAATTTCCAACAGCTAGTTTGGCGATGAGAGATCAAAGTAATAAGGCATGACGCATCAACTTCAACCCAAACTTTTATAATGCCTCTCTGCACGCATAGCTCAAGACCTGTGTAAAGTGCAATAAGCTCGGCCATTGTGTTAGTGATGAAGGGAATGTGTTTTGCAAAAGCAAAAATGACCTTCCCTTGATGATTTCTCAAAAGGCCTCCTGCTCCACTAATTCCAAGGTTACCTTTTGAAGCTCCGTCTGTGTTAAGTTTGAACCAGTCTGATAAAGGTGCCACCCAAGTCACGATTTTAGTCCTATTTCTGTTGGGTTGCGGAAGAGGAATACCAAATTGGGATGCAACAAAACGATTCCCTTTCCAATGAGATAACTTCCAAAGCTTACCCTCAGTCAAAGAGTGGAGGTATGAGTGGACTTTTTGGATGATGGAGTTAGCTTTCATACGCATGCCTCGATATTTAGCATCGTTACGAGCACACCAAATAAACCACAAGATAAGATAAGAGATGACATTCCGAATGTGGACAAGAGGACTTGGAACGTCCCATGCTTGAAGAAACAGTTTGGCTTCAGAGGTTTGAGGGAAGGGGACCTTGAAGAAATGTGCAAAGTGATTCCAAATTGCTCGGGCTTTGGTGCTGGAAAAGAAAGTATGAGGAATGGTTTCATAGTCATGACAGCACTGACATTGTGAGGCGAGGCGGAATCCTTTCCTTTGGAGTCTTTCGTCAGTAGGGATCCAGTCATGTAAGAGGTGCCATAGAAAGATCGAAATGGTTGGAAGAAGAAGAGGAGACCAGATTTTCTGAAAGATGCGCTGTTTTTGGCCAGCTTGTCTAAGTAAATTCCAGGCAGACTTGAGAGTGAACTTACCATCATTTGAAGCCTTCCAAAAGGCTTGATCCCTAACTCCAAGATTAATGGGAGTGGAAGCCACAAGATACGCAAGCTGATCTGGCAAAATGCTGAATAATTTGTTGAGATTCCAGCCCTCGTCATTCCAATAATAGTTGACAGGTTCAAGTTGAGAGCCTTCTTTGTTGGAAATTTCATGAAGTGAGCCCTCTTGTAACCAGCAATCATACCAAAAAGAGATTTTTCCATCACCAAGGCTCCAGAAAATATTATTTTGGGCAACCATTCGGTTCTTGCAAAGCCTTTTCCAAGAAGGAGAGGCCTACGCTGAAACTTTAACAGAACCTAGGAAAGCTGTTCCACAATATTTCTGTAGAAGGAAGTGACTCCAAAGTGAAGATTGCTCTTGAAATCGCCACCACAACTTGAGAGAAAAAGCGGAAATAACATCTTGAAGTCCTCTGATTCCTAGCCCCCTTTCTTCATTTGGAAGGCAAATGTTCTTCCATTTAGTCCAATGAAGTTTCCTGTGTGATGCAGATGAGCCCCAAAAGAATTTAGCAAGCATAATTTCGATCTGATGAATGGTTGTGAGTGGAGGATTCAGAACTTGCAGTAAATGAAGTGGCATGGTAGAAAGGACACTCTTGATGAGTTGGAGTCTACCGCCATGAGAGAGAAGATGATGTTCCCAACCATCAATTCGATCACGTATCTTCTTCACAAGATTATCAAAGAAGACTTTTTTCTTATTCCCTTTAAATAAGGGGGTGCCAAGGTAGCAAATGGGGAGGTGTTTCCAGCTGAATCCTGTTAAGGATTTCAGCCTCTGAATTTGAAGAGATGAGGTTTTCTTGCCAACAACAAAAAAGCTTTTGGAGGGGTTAATTTGAAGCCCAGAAGCTTCTTCAAAATCTGCCAGCAGATTCATGACTTTGTTGATGGCTGGTTTTCTAGCCTTGGAAAAGATAATGAAGTCATCAGCAAAGGCTAGGTGAGAGATAGAGCCTCCTCCTTTTGTGTCAAAAAACATGTGAGTATTGTTCTTGAAGAGAGAATACAATCCTCTAGAAAGAGTTTCAACTGCAAGGATGAAGAGTGCTGGGGAGAGGGGATCTCCTTTTCTCAGTCCTCTGGTGGACTTAAAAAAACCTGCAGGGCTGCCATTGATCAGAACTGAAAACCAACAATTTTCCACGCAATGGCGAATGAGAAGGATGGTATGGGCAGGGAAATCCATGTGCTCCAAGACTTTAAAGAGAAAATCCCAGCTGATCTTGTCATATGCCTTAGCCATATCAAGTTTCAAAACCATGTTATCAAACTTATCTCTGTTTTCCAAACTATGCACCATTTCTTGTGCAAGGAGGATATTGTCACCAATGAGTCTACCTGGAATAAAACCACTCTGGGATGGAGAAATGATATGAGGAAGGGCAGCAGCAAATCTCTTATATAGGAGCTTAGAAATAAGCTTATTAATCATATTGTAAAGAGAAATCGGCCGGAAGTCATTCCAAGTTTGTGATCCTTCAGCTTTAGGAATCAGAATAATAGAGGTGGCTGTAAAACTCCTTGGCATTGGAGTGCCAGAGAAGAAGTCCACCACAGCCTCAAGCAAATCAGCAGCTAAGAAATTCCAGCAAGATTGGAAGAAAAGGGCGGAAAACCCATTCGGTCCAGCTGTGCTATCTGGGCAGAGGGAAAAAATGATATCTTTAATTTCCTCCAAGGTAGGGACAGAGTTAATGGACTAGGAGATAGTAGCTGGGAGTTTGGGAAGGAGACTTAAAAAACCATTCAACTGTGGAGAGGAACTACGTGGGGATGTGTCTGTGAGCAGTTTTTGATAGAAGTCAGCAGCTGAAGCTTTGATTTCATCCTCTGCTGTCAAAAAATTACCGTCAAGTACCACTCTGCTAATATGAGATCGACTCCTCTTTCTTTTAACCAAGGAATGGAAGAACTTTGTGTTCCTTTCCCCTGCTTCCAGCCATTTGCAGGCACTTTTTTGTTTCCAAAAATCAGATTCCATAGTGAGGGTGCGAATGAGATTAGCGTTGCATCTGTTCAACACTATAGAATTAGATTCTGAGGGATCTTTATCAAAGATGAGTTCAGCTTCAGTAGCAGCTGTTTTGGCCCTTTCAACTTGCTGAAAAATGTTACCGAAGCAGTTTTTATTCCAGTCTTTTAGGGTGTTTTTGATACGATATAGTTTCTGTTGGAGTTTAATCATTCCATATCCCTGAACTGGTTGCTTCCAAAAATCCTCTACCGTCTACAGAAAGGAATGGTGTCTTGTCCACATATTAAGAAACCTGAATGAAGGTTTGAGCCTGCTAGCAGGGCAAAAGGCCGACACTAATAAAGGATGGTGGTCAGAGCTTCTCCTAGGTAGGTGAAGGACTTTGGTGCATGAAAAAAGATCAATCCAATGACGGGAGTGGAAAACTCTATCCAGTCGTTTCCAAACTCTTTTATTCGTCCAAGTGTATGGTTCCCCTTCGAAACCTGCATCGGTTAATCCGCAGTCTATGACCATATCACAAAAATCATCACTAGGTCCTGTTCTTTGAGAGGCACCACTAAACACTTCAGAAGAAGAAAGAGTGACATTAAAGTCTCCCCCGACCAGCCAAGGAGTAGTGGTATTAGACAGGGTTGAAAGTTCTTCCCAAAGCAAACGTCTCTCAACTCTAATGCAGCTGGCATAGATGAAGGTACCCAAAAACTCCTTCCCTTGATTAAGAGAGTGGGCCTTGACATGAATGAATTGGGAGTGGTCCTTTAAGACTTGGATACAGGTCCCCTCTCTAGTGAATAACCAGATTTTGTTGTTGATGTTGGAGATGACAGATGAGAAGCCAAGTCTCCTTCGCATAAAAGACTCATCAAGATGAATAAACGGTTCCAGAATTGCCAGGATGTCAGGTTTGTGTTCTTTACACAAGTTGTGCAGAATTTTTTGTTTACTTGTACTACCCAATCCTCTAATATTCCAGATGATAATCTTCATGTTAAAGTTGGTTAGATGGTTGAGAGGAAGCTCTAGCAGACCGTCTCAGAGGTTTCATGGATTTCTTTTTCACCTTTGAATTGGGAAGTTCTTGTAAATCAACTGCCACCTCCTCCACAGATTTGTTCCTTTTATGTTTAGTGTTAATGAATGCATCCTCAAGATCTTCTTGCTGAGTGGAGTGAAGCTGTTCTTGGTTCTTAAAAAGGCTGCACACCTTTTCAAAACCAGCCGGCCCTTCAGTTTGAAAAATCTCTTTTGCAGAATTAACTTTATCCATCTCCATTACCAGTTGGGAAAATTGATCTGTTGGGGTCTCTGGAGGAGTGTTACCAAATGTTCCAGCCTCAAAGGGGGAGTTATTCTGTGAACTGACTTCATCTTCCGACTGCAGAGTATTTTCCTGGCAGTTTGTCGATAGAGTGCCTTGTGAACTCTTTCCAGTTTCTGTGTCAAGATCAGTTTCACTAAGGGCAATGTTGATCCGTTTTCTTGTCAAACCAGATTTGTCTCTGATTCTGAACATTCCAGTTGGTTGGCAGAAGTATGGGTTGCATATGCTTGTGTGTCCTTGGTTTTAACTGCTTCCAGATTCGAAGGGGAGTTAATCTCAAAATCTCTAAGTTCTTGACTGTAATTTTGCTCTGTAATTATTTTATTGGGAGATCCAGTTTCTGCCTTCTTTTGCTGTGGGGGAAGCTCAGTATCACCATCAGCAGAATTTCCAAATCCTCCAATATCACCAGCTGTATCAATTTCCTGCATCACTTTCCCAGTGCCAGTTTTAGACCCTTCCTCATCCGCTGTGACAGGGTGCTCATGTTCAGCAGCACAAGCAGAATTTCCAAATCCTCCAATATCACAAGCAATTGCCTTAGCTGTACCAGTTGTGTTCATAGCAGCCTTAAAGGATCTGTCAAAATTCGCAGAAACAGGCTGGTTGGTTAATATTTCTTTTCCTCTCTTCTTGTCTAAAACATGCCTCAAATTTGATATAGGAGACTCCCCACAGTCAGCCGTTCCAGCCTTTGGATCAACACCTTCCAACTTCTTGGAAGGGTCTTTTAAGAAACAGCCAGATGCTGTGTGACCGAGATGGCAGCAAAATGTGCAGAATTCTGGGCAATTTTCATAGTGAATTTGCTGAGCAAATGTTTTGTCACCAATGCCCAGAAAAATTTCATAGATCCTTTCTTTCAATAAGTCCAGTTCAATGCAGACTCGAGCAAGGTTGGGCCGAGAGAAGTCAGCAGTTGGCTCATCAATGATAAGAGGTTTCCCACGAGATTAGCAATGTTGAACAAAGCTTGTTTGTTGAAAAGGTGGCAGGGAAGTTCTGGAAGCCGGATCCAAACAGGAACGATTGAAGATTCAATTGCTGGATCAAAGTCTGGAGTCCATTTAAACACCCTTATAGGAAGCCTTCGAAAATCCAAACACCCCGAAGCCACAGTCTTGAGAAATCCTCTTCATTAAATAAGGTGATCAGGACATGTTTAGGATTGATGACACCAATTTGGAAGGAACCTTTAAGGCCAAGTTTGGTAAGTCTGAAATGAAGGGATTCAATGGGGGGATACCATGAGAAAATTTGCCAACAAGAGCAAATTTCAGAGATTGTGCAAGCGTAGACGTTTCAGTCTCAAAGAATTTAATCCCCGGCTTTCCCTTGAATTTAGACACATTACTAAGACTGGAAGAATGCAGGGATTCATAAAAAATTTTCTTAGCAACTCGAATAGGTTCAGACTGAAATTCAGTTCGTTGAAGTCCTTTAGCAACAGAAGCATAACTACGTTTCACAAATTCAGCCATCACACCACCCTTACTCCATCAAAACAACAACTCTAACAAGAATACAATAAGATCAACAACACACAAAGATAAAAGGAGCAGCAAGTAAAATTCAAGGAACCATCAGGCAGTCAGCCACAAGTTACAAGAAAGAAACAGGTCCCGGCAAGGGACAACAATGAGAAATGGCCCGAGAAACCTGGAAATTGGAGAAACAGTGCAAGTCGACGCCTTGGGCAAATCCAGTCCAAATCGAGCAAGGAAACGAACGAGACATGTTCGAATCAGGGCCAGACGATAAAGCCCAGACAAGGACGAGTCTGTCGAGCCCTAAATCACTAATGAACAGCACTGCACCAGCCCTGCGCAAGAAGGAACGAAAATCGAGAAAACAAAAGTCGACGAGAAACAGTTGTGGAAGGTCAGAAATGAAACGCGAGAGGTCGCCAAGTGCTAAGAAACCCTCGGCGACAGTCTCTGAGTACCGGCGCAGGTCCAAATCCGGCGAAAAATGAAAATCGCCATGAAGAGAGAGAAAATCGCCAGAAATCGCCTAGAATGAAGAGAGAAGGCAGAGAATTTGAAAAAAAGCAAACGAACGCAATCCAAGCAATTGATGAATGGTGAAGAAAGCCCAGCGAATTGCGAGTCTGACAAGTCCAGTATCACAGATAAACAGCTTCAAAATCCCGTCGTCAAAGATCGAAAGAAAAATCGCGGTGCGCGAATCCACGAAAATTGTCGAACCACGACCAGAAATTTGAATGGGGTGACCGCCGAGAGTTGGGGAACACTCGGCGACAAGCGCCGGCGACCGACGACGACCGGAAAAGGACGAAAAACGCGAATCGCTTTTTAGAGAGAGAAAATTGCCCAAATCGCCCAAATTTTAGAGAGAAGGAGGAGAATTTGAAAAAAGTCCATACTGATCTGGGTTTAGGGTTTAGGGTTTTTTTTTCATTTAATTTCCTCAGACAATCAAATTCTTGAATGGAGGGGATTATCAAATGAATGGAAGACTCAATGTTGTTTGCAAAGGCCGCAACCAGACCGGAGAATGCAATCCCCATTCCCCCCGTCCCAAAGCATCAGTCTCCTGACTAGTCCTCATCAAAACTTCTATGCAAAAATAATAAATGCATAAAAGGTCGAGTATCATGTTCAATCTTCCGACATCTGATAAAACTGCATATACCTAAGTAAACATATTCTACAGTTCATCATGGGCATCATCATCTTCATCCCCTGATTTGCCGCCAGGGGCACCACCAGACCTCTGATAAACAGCAGTGATAATTGGATTGCACACTGCTTCTACCTCCTTCAGCTTCTCTTCATAATCCTCCTTCTCGGCCGTCTGGTTGTCATCCAACCACTCCAGGGCCTCCTTGGTCGCGGTCTCGATCTTCTCCTTCTCATCAGACTCCAGTTTGTCTGCCAGCTTGTCTTTGTCGTTTATCTGGTTCTTCATGTTGTAAACATACGTCTCCAGGCTATTCCGGGCATCAATCCTTTCTTTCACTTTCTTGTCTTCCTCAGCGAATTCCTCTGCCTCCTTGACCATCTGCTCAATCTCCTCTTGGCTCAAACGGCCTTTGTCGTTGGTGATTGTGATCTTCTCGGATCGCCCAGATGCCTTGTCTTCGGCCTTGACGTTCAAAATACCATTGGCGTCAACCTCGAAAGTCACTTCAATTTGAGGGGTTCCTCTTGGGGCTGGAGCTATTCCTGTCAAATCAAATTTCCCGAGCAACCTGCAGTCCTTTGTAAGACTTCTTTCTCCCTCAAAGACCTGAATTGTGACGGTGGTTTGTTGATCCTGGTAAGTGATGAAAACTTGGGATTTTTTTGTAGGAATAACAGTGTTTCTAGGAATCAACTTGGTCATCACTCCTCCAACAGTTTCAATACTTAGGGTCAGTGGTGCCACATCTAAGAGAAGAATATCTTTGGTTTCATCACCTCCCTCTCCACTCAAGATTCCTCCTTGGACAGCAGCACCATAAGCAACTGCCTCGTCAGGGTTAACACCCTTGTTTGGTTCCTTACCATCAAAGTAGTCCTTCAGAAGTTGTTGAATCTTGGGAATCCTGGTGCTTCCACCAACAAGTACAATTTCATCAATTTGGCGCTTTTCCAAGCCAGCATCTTCCATGGCCTTCTTAACAGGACCCATGGTCTTTCTGAACAAATCATTGTTGAGTTCTTCAAAACGAGCTCTCGTAAGAGGTTCAGAGAAATCAACACCGTCAAACAAACACTCGATCTCCACCCAGACTTGGTGCTGACTGCTCAGAGCTCCTTTAGCACGCTCAGCTTCTCTCCTCAACTTGCCAAGGGCCCTGTTATCCTTACTGATGTCCTTTCCATGTTTTTTCTTGATCAACTTAATGAAGTATTCCATGATCCTCTGGTCAAAATCCTCACCTCCCAAATGAGTGTCTCCGTTTGTTGCAAGAACCTCAAAAACTCCATTGTCAATGGTCAAGATACTGACATCAAATGTTCCACCACCAAGGTCAAAGACAAGAATATTTTTTTCACCTCCTTTCTTATCTAAACCATATGCAATTGCTGCTGCAGTTGGTTCATTAATAATTCTTACAACATTCAAACCAGCAATTGTGCCCGCATCTTTGGTTGCTTGCCTCTGTGCGTCGTTAAAATAAGCAGGAACAGTGACAACAGCATTCTTAATTTTCTTCCCAAGGTAAGCCTCTGCTGTCTCCTTCATTTTTGTCAATACCATGGCACTGATCCCTTCTGGACTGAAGACTTTGGTCTCCCCATCTTTGATCTTGACTTCAATGTAGGGTTTTCCATCCTTGTTCACAATCTTGTATGGAACAAGCTTCATGTCCCTTTGAACTTCTTTATCCTCAAACTTTCTGCCAATGAGCCTCTTGACATCGAAGACAGTCCTCGCTGAATTAACAGCTGCTTGATTCTTTGCAACCTCTCCAATCAGCCTCTCATTGTCGGTGAAAGCAACCCATGAAGGGGTTATGCGGTTACCTTGATCGTTCGCGACGATTTCTACATGTCCGTTTTAGTAAACCCCAACACATGAATAAGTGGTACCAAGGTCAATACCAATAACTGTTCCAATTTTGGCAGCCTCCTCTTTAGCTATGGAAAATGCAAACAAACTTCCAAGCAAAACGATCCCGAATACAGCTGAAGATGCGCGCATTTTCCACGCACCAGCCATTGCTGCGAAGTTCTATAACTAGTGATATTATCCTCCCCTTTTATTAATCTGTATTCTTCTTCTATTTCTTCTCGCTTTCCTTTCATCGTTCCTGAGTTTTGATTTCTGAATCCTAGGGTTTAGGGTTTAGGGTTTGGGGTTTAGGGTTTGGGGTTTGGGGTTTAGGGTTTAGGGTTTAGGGTTTAGGGTTTAGGGTTTAGGGTTTTTTTTTTTAAATTAAACCACCAAGAGGTGGGAGGAGCTTTTCGGAGTCCTCATCCCATCTTCATAAATAACGCAGCCATTTACAACGAGGTGAAGAAGTATAAACAAAGGAGAGAAACTCCAACAGCAAAGGTAGGCCAAAAGCCATGACTAGCGAAATCTGACATAAGGAGTTTTAAGAGTGTCTAATCTAAGAATCCCAAAGAGTTCTCCCTGGATTTGGTCGGCTGAAAGCATGGTGATACCGTGGTGGTGGCAAGCAAATGTGGCGAGGAAGTCAGCTGCTTTGTTAGCTTCTCTGTAGATGTGTGAAATGTGAATCTCCATCCTACTCAAAGAATTCCTGATACGATTCAACATGTGTTGAAAATTCCAACAGCCAGCTTGATGATGAGAGATCATGGTAATGAGGCATGACGCATCAATTTCAACCCAAACCTTCAAAATGTTTCTTTGCAAACAGAGTTCAAGACCAAGGTGAAGTGCAGTAAGCTCGGCCAATGTGTTATTGCTGAAGGGAATGTGTTTTGCAAAGGCGAAAATAACCTTCCCTTGATGATTTCTGAGAAGGCCTCCTGCTCCACTAACTCCTGGATTACCTTTTGAAGCCCCATCTGTGTTGAGTTTAAGCCAACCTGGAGAAGGTGCCATCCAAGTGACGATTATAGGCCTACGTTTGTGAGGTAGAGGTAGGGGAACACCAAATTGGGATGCAACATTGCGATCCCCTCTCCAGTGTGGTAACTTCCATAGCTTGCCAACAGTCAAAGAATGGAGATATGAGTGAACTTTTTGAATGATAGAGTTAGCTTTCATGCGAGTGCCTCGATATTTAGCATCATTACGAGCACACCAAATAAACCACAAGATAAGATAAGAGATAATATTTCGGATGTGGACAAAAGAACCTGGAATGTCCCAAGTTTGGAGAAACAGCTTAGCATCAGAGGTTTGAGGGAGAGAGACCTTAAAGAAGTGTGCAAAGTAACTCCAAATGGCCCAAGCTTTGGTACTAAAGAAGAAAGTGTGAGAAATTGTTTCATTATCATTGCAGCACTGACATTGTGAGGCAAGAAGAAATCCTTTCCTTTGAAGTCTTGCATCTGTAGGGATCCAATCATCTAAGAAGCGCCACAAGAAGATCGAAATGGTTGGAAGGAGCAATGGAGACCAAATTTTCTGGAAGATGAGTTGTTTTTGACAAGCTTGTCTATGCAAATTCCAGGCAGATTTGAGGGTGAACTTACCATCATTAGAAACCTTCCAAAATGCTCGATCGGTACCGCCAACAATAATGGGAGTAGAAGCCACCAAGTGAGCAGTTTGAGCTGGTAAAATGTTTAACAATTTGCTGAGATTCCAGCCCTCATCATTCCAAAAAAAGTTGACAGGTTCAAACTGGGAGCCTTGTATGTCGGAAAGATCATGAAGTGTACCCTCTTGTAACCAGCAATCATACCAAAATGAGATTTTTCCATCACCAAGACTCCAGAAAATATTATTTTGGGCCATTGTTCTGATCTTGCAGAGCCTTTTCCAGGATGGAGACGCCTGAGCTGTAACTTTCACCAAACCTGGGAAAGAGGCTCCACAATATTTCTGCGAAAGGAAAAGACTCCAAAGTGATGATTGCTCCCGGAATCGCCACCATAACTTGAGAGAGAAGGCCGAAATAACATCCTGAAGTCCTCTAATTCCCAGCCCTCCTTCTTCACATGGAAGGCAAATATTCTTCCATTTAGTCCAATGAATTTTCCTGTGAGATGTGGACGAACCCCAAAAGAATTTAGCAAACATCATTTCAATTTGATAAATAGTTGATGCTGGAGGATTGAGAACTTGCAGTAAATGAAGAGGTATGGAAGAAAGAACACTCTTAATGAGTTGAAGTCTACCGCCATGGGAGAGGAGAAGATGTTCCCAACCACCAATTCGATCACGGATTTTCTTCACAAGATTATCAAAGAAGATTTTTTTCTTATTCCCTTTAAATAAAGGGGTGCCAAGGTAGCAAATGGGGAGGTGTTTCCAGCTGAATCCTGTCAATAATTTCAGCCTCTGAATTTGAAGAGATGAGGTTTTCTTGCCGACAACAAAGAAGCTCTTGCTGTGGTTGATCTGCAGCCCTGAAACAGTTTGAAAATTTTCAAGAAGAGTTATAAGTTTGTTGATGGCAGGTTTTCTGGCCTTGGAGAAGATAATGAAATCATCAGCAAAGGCAAGGTGAGAAAAGGAGCAGCCTCCTTTTGTGTCAAAAAACATATGGGGATTGTTCTTGAAGAGAAAATCCAATCCTCTAGAAAGTGTTTCTGCTGCAAGAATGAAGAGGGCTGGAGAGAGGGGATCTCCTTGTCTCAATCCTTTGGTGGACTTGAAAAATCCTGCAGGGCTGCCATTAACAAGAACTGAAAACCAACAATTTTCCACACAATGGCGAATGAGGAGGATAGTGTGGGCAGGAAAATCCATGTGTTCCAAGACTTTAAAGAGAAAATCCCAACAGATCTTATCATAAGCTTTAGCCAAATCAAGTTTCATAATAAGGTTATCGAACCTGTCCCTGTTTTCCAAACAATGCACCATTTCTTGCGCAAGGAGGATGTTATCACCAATGAGCCGACCTGGGATAAAACCACTCTGGGAGGGAGAGATAATATGTGGAAGGGCTGCAGCAATTCTCTTATAAAGAAGCTTTGACATAAGCTTATTAATCACATTGCAAAGAGATATCGGCCGAAACTCACTCCAGGATTGCGGTCCCTCAACTTTAGGAATCAGAGTAATAGAGGTGGCTGTGAAACTTCTGGGCATTGGGGTACCAGAAAAGAAATCCACGACAGCCTCAAGTAAATCAGCAGCAACAAAATTCCAGCAAAACTGGAAGAACAAGGCTGAAAAGCCATCCGGTCCAGCTGTGCTATCTGGGCATATGGAAAATAAAGTGTCTTTAATTTCCTCTATATTAGGGACAGATTTAATGGACTGAATGATTTCAGCCGGGAGTTTGGGAAGGAGGCTTAAAAATCCATTCAACTGTGGTACTGAACTGTGTGGTGAGGTGCCTGTGAGCAGTTTTTGAAAAAAATCAGCAGCTGAAGCTTTAATTTCATCCTCTGCTGTCAAAATATGGACCATCAATCACCACTCTGCTGATGTGAGATCTGCTCCTCTTTTTTTTAACAAGAGAATGAAAGAAACTCGTGTTCCTTTCCCCTGCTTCCAGCCATTTACAGGCACTTTTTTGTTTCCAAAAATCTGACTCCATAGTGAGTATGCGAATGAGATTTGCGTTGCTTCTGTTCAGCACAATAGAATTTGCTTCTGAGGGATCTCTATCAAAGTTTAATTCAGCTTCAGAGGCAGCTGTTTTGGCCCTTTCAACGTGCTGGAAAATGTTCCCAAAACAGTTCTTGTTCCAGTCCTTCAAAGTGTTTTTGATACGATAAAGTTTCTGTTGGAATTTAATCATTCCAAATCCTTGAACTGGTTGCCTCCAAGAATCCTCCACTGTTTGTAAAAAGGTATGATGTCTTGTCCACATATTAAGAAACCTGAATGAGGGTTTGCACCTGTTGTAGGGACAAAAAGCCGACACTAATAAAGGGTGGTGGTCAGAGCTTCTCCTGGGAAGATGGAGAACTTGTGTGCATGAAAAAAGATCAATCCAGTGGCGAGAATGGAGAACTCTGTCCAAGCGTTTCCAAACTCTTTTGTTCGTCCAAGTATATGGTTCCCCAACGAAACCTGCATCAATTAAACCACAGTCCATGATCAAATTACAAAAATCTTCACTTGGCCCTGTCCTTTGAGAGGTGCCGCCAATAACTTCAGAAGAGGAGAGAGTAACATTAAAGTCTCCCCCGACCAGCCAAGGGATAGTAGTATCAGACAAGGCGAAAAGTTCCTCCCAAAGCAAACGTCTCTCGGCTCTAGAGCAGCTGGCATAAATAAAGGTACCCAAAAATTCCTTCCCTTGGTCAAGAGAGTGTGCCTTAACATGAATGAATTGAGAATGATCCTTTAAAACATGGATATCGACCCCCTCTCGAGCGAATAGTCAGATTTTATTATTAAGGTTGGGGATGACAGATGAGAAGCCAAATCTTCTCCGCATGAAAGACTCATCCAGATGAATAAATGGTTCAAGAATCGCCAGGATGTCTGGTTTGTGTTCTTTACACAGATTGTGCAAAATTTTCTGTTTACTAGAACTGCCCACACCTCTAATATTCCAAATGATGATCTTCATATTAGAATTGGTTGGATGGTTGAGATGATGCTCTGGTGGACCTTCTCGAAGGTTTCGAGGATTTCTTCTTGCTTTTAGGAGAGGGAACCTCTTGTAAGTCAGCTGTCTCCTCATCCACAGATTTGTTCCTTTTGTGTTTAGCCGTGATGAATGCATCTTCAAGATCTTCTTGCTGAGTAGAGTGTAGCTGCTCTTGATTCTTAAACAGGCTGCATGCCTTTTCAAAACCAGCCGGTCCTTCAGTTTGGAAAATCTCTCTGGCAGAGTTGACTTTATCTATTTCTAATTCAAGATTGAAAGACTGGGCTGCTGGGGTCTCTGGAGGTGTGCTACCAGTGGTTTCAGCTTCATCGAGGGGGAGATTATTTTGTGAATATACTTCCTCATCAGAATGCAGAATATTTTCCTGGCAAAAGCTTGACAGGTTGCCTTGTGAGCTCTTTTCAGTTTCAGTGTCAAGGTCAGTTTCACTTAAAGCAATGTTGACCCTTTTTCTAGTCAAACCACCCTTGAAAATCAGGTTCGTCTCTGTTTCTGAACATTCCATTTGTTTGACAGGGGAATGGGCAGCATGTGCTTGGGCTCCCTTATTTTTTGCTGGAACAAAATTAGTCGGCAGATCAGTCTCAGAATCTCTCATTTCTTGACTAGGATTTTGCTCCGGAGTGAATTTGTTGGAGGGACCAGCTTCAGCCTTTGTGTTCTGTGATGGAGGCTCAGTTTCATCAACAGCAGTGTTCCCAGATTTTAGTTGCTGTGAAAAAACAGGGCCAGGAGCATCACGAACTTTGCTGGTTCCCTTAACCACTTGATCAGTGCCAATTTTACTACCCTCCTCATCAACTGTGAAAAAATGCTCAAAGTTAGCAGCATCAGCAGCTGTCTGGAGTGGTTGATCATGTTGGAGGACAAGCTGAATTTTTTTCCCCTTAGTTTTAGCTGTACCAGCAGTATTCATAGCCACCTTGACAGGCCTTTCACTGTTTGCAGCGGCAGGATTGTTGGTCACGGTTTCTTTTCCCCTCTTCTTATCCAGAACCTGCCTTAAATCAGACACAGGGAGCGCCCCACTGGAAGCTGGTCCAGCCTTTGGATCAGCACCCTCCATTTTCTTGGCCGGATCCTTTAAGAAACAGCCATGAGCAGTGTGGCCAAGATGACAGCAGAATGTGCAGAATTCAGGGCAATTTTCATACTGAATTTGCTGAGCAAAAGTTTTATCACCAATGCCAAGGAAAATTTCATAAATCCTTTCATTCAGTAGATCCAATTCGATACAGACTCGAGCAAGGCTAGGCCGCGAGAAATCAGCAGTTGGCTCGTCAATGATAAGAGGATTCCCAACGAGCTTAGCAATGCTGAACAGAGCTTGTTTATTGAAAAGATGGCAGGGTAATTCTGGGAGCCGGATCCAGACTGGGACAATTGAGGATTCAATTGCTGGATCAAAATCTGGAGTCCATTTAAACACCCTCATAGGAAAGCCTTCAAAAACCCAAACACCCCGAAGCCACAGTCTCGAAAAATCCTCTTCATTAAACAAGGTGATCAAGACATGTTTAGGATTGATGACACCAATTTGGAAAGAACCT